>OZ005737.1:77772964-79035964 GCA_963930755.1 Eudasyphora cyanicolor
ATTAGTTTGTTAGTCGCTATCAACTCGAGGAAAATGGGCGAAATTGCCACGCCCCTTTTGATACCTCCCACAGAAATGCACCATTTTGCACTAAAAGTTAAAAGCTTATAACATTAATACCAGTATTTAGAAATACTTGAAATTTTGTACAGTGTAATGCTTTTATAGTGCCTACAGTCCAGTGAATAATGAGCGTTTAAAGTTTTCCCCCCTTTGCTAGTTCGTGCAGAATATCGGTATATAAAACTATGTGTTCTGTTCATCTGAGGTTTAGGGTATCTTCAGCAACTTTGTAGCAAATGTTAAGGCCTATATTTTTGTGGAAAATATAATAACACTTGGGGTTGATGTGGGAGACGCAAAAAAAATAATGATTTTATTTTACAATTAAATAATATTTATTTTATATTAAATTATACTTCAGGACTATAAACAAAAAATCTATTAATAACGCATATACAAGGAGAAATACTTATTAAATACATAAGTTAATTTATTTTTAATTCACTTTCTTTTCACTCTTGGCAATTCGACGCCATTATCAAACAATGTCCAACATAAATCTCTTATAAGAGACAAAATGCTCTTGCCTTTATAGCGTTTTTCAATAGGAAGACATATCTGATGGAACCGTTCGCCATGCTCATCAGTTTCAGTTGAAAACTGAAAATTAAAATATAAATATATATATATATATATATATATATATATATATATATGTATAATCAAATATAAATCAAAACTTGTATTACCTTTAGACCACAGCATCAAACCGATATAGCAATTTCGGCATATATGTTTTGGCACCAATGGCTAAGTTGGAAAAACTTCCAGTTTAAAATAAATTTAATATATATCCTCCACCTTGCTCGTAAAAAATTAAACCCTATGTTCCATAAGGGTATACTTGCCACAGACGTAGCAAAACCAGTCAGGTTTTCCCAAACAGTCAGTCATTATTATTCTTACAAATTCCCTTGTAGAATATTGTAAGAAAATAAAAAGATTAACTGGTTGACCCACGATGTCAAAAGTTAACGTTCATAAGTAACGTGCCACACAAAAGTTCCGTTATGTTAATTTTGAGTGACAAAAATATAATGACAGAAATAATGAAGAAGAACAAAAGTACTATTGGTAGTTGTTGAATAACAACCTTCTCTTCAGAACTGGGAGAACCTACATATGCGAGGAATAACAAATTAACCCTTAACAGGCTATCTTAAATTTGGGCGTTTTTTTGGAGTTTGTGTTATGTTTTGGGCTTTGGTGTGTTCTGACACATATAGTAACATTTTATGGCCGACATTTTTGTAGAACATTTCAACCCAGCTCCACCCATTTTTAGGGGATTTTTTAACGATTTGTTAAAATATAGGCAAAAATCACCGTTATGGGGGAAGCTAGAGGGTTAATATATTCCACAAAAATATAGGCCTTAACATTTGCTACAAAGTTGCTGAAGATACCCTACACCTCAGATGAACAGAACACATAGTTTTATATACCGATATTCTGCACGAACAAGCAAAGGGGGGAAAACTTTAACCCCCCCTAAAATAAAATTCCGATGTGATCTTTCAAAACGCCGATACACGTTTATATTTTTTTGGTCTCCTCTACTAGAATCCACTGACAGAACCCTGTTATTTTGAAAAAAGTTTGAAATTGTTGTACAGTGTTATTGGTACATTTCCCATCTTATTTTTTCCCAAAAAAAATAAGTTTAAGTAAAGAATTGGCATATCTACTTACAGAACAATCTATGAAACCTAAGAATCGTTCTTCTACTTCCAAATTGATTGAAAACTTTTGAGTTTTTATATTCATTGCAGAATTTGCAAAAATCTATATTATTTCTGTTATTTGTAACTGTTAAATTGATAGATGATTGGAATTGATAATATTAAAAATACAGCTGAAATATCTGTGGGGTGGGCTAAAAAACTTCTGGGGTGGTATTAGATCAATGCGGCTGAAACTCAGCCGCCGAACTTTATTTAGTGAGTCAAAATAATTTATTTCATGCAACCATGAAATCAACCAGAAAATCGGTTCAGATTTACATATAGCCCCAATATATATGTTACCCCCGATTTAAGTATGAAAGTATGAAATTCGGAAGAAAGAGGTTTCCTATTATATGAATGAACACTTTTAAATTTGGAAGAAATCGGTTCAGATTTAGATATAGGCCCCATATATACGTTACCCCCGATTTGACACGTAAGCGCTATCAAAATTTTATTTTATATCCGATCAGCGCGAAATTCGGCAACAAGAGTTTCTTTCTACATGAAGTAATACTGCCTAATTCGGGGAAAAAAGGTTCAGTTTTAGATATAGCCCCCATATATATGTTACCCCCGATTTGACATGTAAGCGCTGTAGAGACTGTATTTTATATCCGATCAGTACGAAATTCGACAGGAAGAGGTCTTTTTACATGAATGAGTATTCAGGGGAAATCGGTTCCGATTTATATATAACCTCCATATATATGTTCCTCCTGATTTGGTATCAAAGTGCTACAGAAGTTGTACTTTACTTCCGATCATTAAAATTTTCCAGAAAGATGTTTCTCAATTTAGGAACGAATATTGCTTAATTTAGCGATTATCGGTTCAGAATTAGATAATATGTTCCTACCAATTACCAATTATTCCAAATTATTATCGCAGTGACCCTTATCGCATTGTTAGGGAGGTGTATTGTATTATATAGTCGGCCCCGCCCGACTTTCTGCCTTTCCTTACTGGTCTTAAATATACGGTTTTTGGGGTCTAATCGACTATTGAGTCGTAGTTATGACTTTCCCAGTTGGTGCTCAACCTTAGCATCGAGTTTAGGGGCCAATATCCTTGGATTTTTTTTTACTTTGCTGTCAACATATCGTTCATCTGACTCTTTGAATATTTTGTTTAATGCATTTCTACCGTTGTCATGCATACGATATTCTTGTATAATGATGCCTTGAACTGTAGAGTTCGATAATGGTGAATCGACCCATTTTTTTGAAAAACCACGTGTTGACACCAAGAATCATAAGGTCGTACTAAAAACTACTTTAAATAATTAACGAAGACATTTAAAAGAGAGTAAGAAGCAGTACCGGTACGTAGAGAAGAAGTTCGAAGGCTGGGAGAATGATATGTAAATGATAAGTGTTGCTGAAGAAGTCTTCCTGACTGCTTCATTTTGGGCCTTAGCCCCCAGGCTATGAAGCCGACGCGGCGCAAATCGGCGGCGCGCCGCAGCCGGCCAATTTTTTCCAGCCGGCGCCGCCGCCGATTTTAGTGGCTCAATGCGGCTGAAACTCAGCCGCCGAACTTTATTTAGTGAGTCAAAATAATTTATTTCATGCAACCATGAAAATTAAAAGTGAATACTAAGTATATTGTATTACAGAATTTTTAATGAAGTTAATTTTTGCGTAAAAATTAATAAACAGTTTCTAAATGGATCTCGCTATCATTTATTTAAAAAATCCAAAAATTTATGGGTTTGAAATTGAAAAATGCGTTTTTGTTTTTTACGGAAATTACAATAGCGGCGGAACCAATTTTTATAAAGTCTACTTCGTTTTAAAGATAACACAACATTCTCTTTCACAACAAAGAATATGTAGATATTTATTGAGCCGATTTTCGACATAACATCAACACTTCCATAACTTTTAATAAATTGTTGTGTTAATTTTAAGTTTTTCGTCTACATAATTGTATGGGGTGATCCATTTCGAGGTTCCCTACTTTTTTAAAGAAAAAAACACAGAAAATTCAAATTAAATGGGGAATGTTTATTATCATTTGAAAGAACATTCTTTGGCATTTATTTTTTGACGATTATGGCTATCAAATGTTGGCCGCGGCTACGTCTCAGATGGTCCATCCGTTGAGTCCAATTTTCGATGACTCGTTCGAGCATTTCGACTGGTAACGGGCGAATGACACGCGTGATGTTCTGCTCCAAGGCCTGAATCGAAGCGGGTTTGGTCGCATAAACTTTGGACTTTACATATTCCCACAGGAAAAAGTCTAACGGTGTGATTAGGGTGTCCAAAACCGGGACCGGTTATCCGGTTAACCGGTTTTGCAACCCAAACCTGTAACCGGTTTCTTAAAAAATGTCATTTTCGGTTAACCGAGAAAGCCGGTTTTTCCATGTCGGTTAACCGGTTTTTTTATTTATTGTTTAAAACAAAAATTAAAGTATTGATATATTTTTTCTACTTGTTGTAGATACCATTTATACAAGATGCAACAAATAACAACGATGAGGTGGATAGTTCTGACAGTTGTTCTGAATATTTTGAAAGTGAATATGAATTCACTGATCTTGAAAATGATTATGGCTTTATTCCTGATATCATGATGTAATAAATAAAGTCAGGAAGTATAGCAAAGCATTTAATATGTCGTCCATGAAGCACAGAACAATTCAAGCATACGTTCAAGAACGGAAAGACAAAAGCCTTCGACTTTTTTGCTATGTTAAATCCCGACAGAACAGCCAGATACCTCTGATTCGGTTTGATATATAAGTTGTTATATTGATGAGTCAAATAATTTAAATTTGGATTTATGTCACACACAGAATCGGAAAACGAAATGCAACCAACATTGTATGATGACTTTGCTTTTTTTTGAAAAGTTTAAGAAGAAAACGGAGAAGCTGTGTTACTTATACAATGCTTTAATGACTATCGGACTAATATCGACTACATCAACGTTTGTGAGCTTTTTCAACGTCAAGTTTCATAAAAAATTAAAAGAAAAATCATTTAAAAATAATAATTTAAATTGTATTCTATATTTAAGATATTTGTTACGGGAATTGCCCGAGCGCAAAGTTTCCACGGAATTTTGAACACCAAATACAAAACTCAAGATTTCAAAGCAAAGGAAGTAATAAAATTCCTATTAAAAGGCAAAGAAATTATACGTTTATAAAGGAATACACAATGTCTTATTATACTTATACTAACTTTTTGGTATGAAAACAAAGCGCAATTTATTTAAATATTCGAAATTAAAATTACAAGATCTTTATACGATTTTTTTTAAACAAAGATATAAAAGTTGTAACCACAAATCAACTTTTCTTATTTCTGCAGAAAAGGCGCTTGCATTCGCTTGAGTTTATTTTTATCTTTTGACATTACATTACTTGACGAAAAACGAAATACTACAACTAATCGATAAATACGACACAAATAAATAAATCGATAACTTCATAAACGACAGTGGCGTTAACAATATTATTATAAAAAAACATTCTAAATGATTTATTATTTTTTTAAGGAAATTTCAGAAATATAATACTTTATATTTAAAGTAAACATAAAATTAAACCTGTAATAAACGAAGTAATAATCTATTTTTGTTTACTAATTTTTACTACTAATGAGTGTAAGTTGTTTTTTGTTTTACAATAAACATTTAATGAAATTTTAATCACTTTCGTATATTATTTAAAAACCGGCCTTAAAACCGGTTTCGACAAAAAATTATAACCGAAAACCGGGTTTTGAAAAAAGTAATATTTCGGTTAAACCGGAAACCGCTTTTTCGAAATAACCGGTTTTTGGACACCCTAGGTGTGATATTTCACGATCTTGGTGGCCAATCGACCGGCCCAAAACGTGCAATTATCTGCTCACCGAAGTGTTCCTTTTTGAAAACAAATGTCGCCGAGATCAGAAGCTTCAATTTCAGGCATCAAATAGTCGGTTATCATGGCACATTGACGGTTACGTTCTCACCTCCATCATTTTTGAAGAAATATGGACCGATGATTTCGGAACGTCGGATCGGGAATCGGTCAATGGCAAGAAGATAGCTCTTAACGAGATCTAAAATATTGCTCATGGGTGTCAAGGTCGCGGGTCGACTGTAAAGTGTTTTTTTTATTTAAAAAAAATGGACTTAGCGCAATTGGCGAACGATTATTTCGATAATGAAACTGAATAATTTGTAAACGTTGTGCAGGCGTAAGTCTTTCCATGAAAAAAATGGCTATTGAAAAAAAGTATCTCCACTTAGATCACCCTTTATATATTTTAAAGCTACATCTTTGCCTCAGAATGACACTCGTGCACCATCGTTTGTTGGAACTTTATCGGCTCAGCCGATTATTGAAATTAGATCGGCTCAGCCGTTCAGCCGCCGCCGCCGATCAGTATTTTTGCATGCGCCGCCGCCGCCGATAATTTTGGACGGCTTCATTGCCTGTTAGCCCCTTTCTTTGGTGCTGCCGCCTTCGCTCCCGCTGCTGAAGTTGTTGGCTTCTTGTTATCGGCCTTATCGGGGCAATTTTGAGCCCCGATGTCCCCGGGGGGTGTGATGGCAGTGTCCACATCCATCTTAGCTGCCCCTGCATTGACAAATTTCTTGGCTTCTTCAGGCATCTTGCCGACCTTTTTGAAGTTATCACCGCCTAAAACTCTTATGCGTGGTAACTGCATTGTTTCCATTTCTTTTCGAATATCGTTAAAGTCGCGATTGCAGCCACATTTATAGCTCTCATTCTTAAATAAATTCATGCAGAAAGTTAATTTTTCCCACAAGCTCGTCAACTTTCTTATTATACAAGTCCATTATCTCCAAGCGAAGGCTTTCATAGAAGCGCGCACTCGTCAGGTAAACCTGCGTTGGCAGCATCAGACATTTTCACATAATTTTTTTTCATTCGTTAAATTTGTCAACGTCGTTGGACAAAAGTTGAAAAAATGGCTCGGCGGAAACATTTTTTCCAGCCGCTAAGTGAAAACGATAAGTAACCAGTAAGGAAAGGCTAAAGTCGGGCGGGGCCGACTATATAATACCCTACACCACTCTCGTAATATTGAATAACTCTGAAATATAAATTTTGTAGTTCATGTATAAATTTATTTATTTATTCTAAATTTCAAAACGATTGGATGTAAAATACAGCTTCTATAGAACTAAAGGGCCAAATCGGACGAAACATATATATGGGAGCTATAGCTAAATCTTAACCGCTTTTCTTCAAATTCGGCAATGTTGGTTCATGGATCAAGAAACTCTACCATTCCAAATTTCAAAACGATTGGATGTAAAATAGAGCTTTTATTGGACTAAAGGTCCAAATCGGACGGAACATATATATGGGAGCTATAGCTAAATCTTAACCGATTTTCTTCAAATTCGGTAGTGTTGGTTCATGGATCAAGAAACTCTACCATTCTAAATTTCAAAATGATTGGATGTAAAATACAGCTTCTACAGGACTAAAGAGGAAAATCGGACGAAACATATATATGGGAGCTATAGCTAAATCTTAACCGATTTTCTTCAAATTCGGCAATGTTGGTTCATGGATCAAGAAACTCTACCATTCCAAATTTCAAAACGATTGCATGTAAAATACAGCTTCTATAGGACTAAAGGGCCAAATCGGACGAAACATATATATGGGAGCTATAGCTAAATCTTAACCGATTTTCTTCAAATTCGGCAATGTTGGTTCATGGATCAAGAAACTCTACCATTCTAAATTTCAAAAAGATTGGATGTAAAATACAGCATTTATAGGACTAAAGGTCCAAATCGGACGAAACATATATATGGGAGCTATAGCTAAATCTTAACCGATTTTCTTCAAATTCGGTAGTGTTGGTTCATGGATCAAGAAACTCTACCATTCTAAATTTCAAAGAGATTGGATGTAAAATACAGCATTTATAGGACTAAAGGTCCAAATCGGACGAAACATATATATGGGAGCTATAGCTAAATCTTAACCGATTTTCTTCAAATTCGGTAGTGTTGGTTCATGGATCAAGAAACTCTACCATTCTAAATTTCAAAATGATTGGATATAAAATACAGCTTCTATAGGACTAAAGGGCCAAATCGGACGAAAGATATATATGGGAGCTATATCTAAATCTGAACCGATTTCAACCAAATTCAATAGCGATCTTAACAGCTGCGAAATACTCTAAACTGCAAAATTTCAGAACGATCGGAGTGAAATTGCGACCTGTAGTCGACGAACAACTTTACATCCACAGACGGACGGACGGACGGACGGACGGACATGCTTAAATCGACTCAGCTAGTGATTCTGAGTCGATCGGTATACTTTAAGGTGGGTCTAGCTGTGTTATTTTTAGGTGTTACAAACATCTGCCGTGAAACAAACTTATAATACCCTGTACCACAGAGTGGTGTAGGGTATAAAAACAGTTAGTATTTAAGGGGAGACGATCAAAGTTTTATGACGGTCTTCGTCTGGAAAAGAGTTAATCTGCGGATAAAATCGGAGGCTCTGATTAGTAACAAATAAAGTAAATAAATTGTATGATTTATCTGGATTTCTATTATAAGCACTTTCTGCGAGTTCTAAAGATTGGACGAGCGACATTAGTTAAATATTTAATATCTCAGAAATTACTGATAGGTATTATAAATACAGATGCACTCGAAGCGGTAACGATTAAAAATGCTGTAATTTTGTAATTTTTTTTTATTTAAAACTTCATTATTCGTAAAAACATTTTCAATTCAAAAAAAATGTTCGTCAGGGCGACGAACAAATTCATCAATAGGATTATCCGTACGTTAGCTGACTTTTGACGAAGCTTTTTCTATCAGTGTACATTATGGCCGAGAGATCTATATATATAATACTTGATCTAATTGACTTCTGTGCTGTGAAAGGTATCCCGAAAAATTCTCAGGAATGTAACACATGCCATGGCTTATCATTTAGCTAAACCTTGCTCACTCCATAATAAGAAAACCAGTAAGGAAAGGCAGAAAGTCGGGCGGGGCCGACTATATAACACCCTACACCTCCCTTACAATGTGATAAGGGTCATTGCCATAATAATTTGGAATAATTGTTAAATGGGTAGAAACATATTATCTAATTCTGAAACGATAATCGCCAAATTAAGCAATATTCGTTCCTAAATTGAGAAACATCTTTCTGGAAAATTTTAATGATTGGAAGTATATAAAATACAACTTCTATAGCGGTTTGATACCAAATCAGGAGGAACATATATATGGAGCTTTAATATAAATCTGAACCGATCTTCCCTGAATACTTATTCATGTAAAAAGACCTCCTTCTGTCGAATTTCGTAGTGATCAGATATAAAATACAGTCTATACAGCGCTTACATGTCAAATCGGGGGTAACATATACATATATGGGAGCTATATCTAAATCTGAACCGATTTTCTCCGAATTTGGCAGTATTTCTTCATGTAATAAGAAACCTCTTTCTGCCGAATTTCGCACTGATCGGATCTACAATACAGTTTTTACAGCTCTTACAGGTCAAATCGGGGGTAACATATATATGGGTGTTATATCTAAATCTAAATCGAGTTTCTCCGAATTTGGCAGTATTCCTTCATGTAGAAAGAAAGCTCTTTTTGCCGCCTTTCGCACTGATCGGATATAAAAAACATTTTTACAGCGCTCACATGTCAAATCGGGGGTAACGTATTTTTGGGGGCTATATCTAAATCTGAACCGATTTCTTCCTGTACCACAGTGTGGTGTAGGGTATAAAAATAACTTTGCATTTGGGCTCTTACCATACACGATCGTTTGTTGTTTACCTATTGTTGATCCCTTAAAATTTGGTTAACAGAAAAAAAACAAATTTTCAATCTACCCACTAAATTGCAGGTGTTTTAACACCATTGCTCTTACTTGCACAACTGCCTTTTTTCTGAGTTGTTAAATCTTGCACTTTATATTTTGTAGGTTTTGGGACGTTCAAGTCAATTAATATATAAAATTTTCGCCAATTCAAATTTTCAACATCTTGTCGTGGAATACGTTGAATTCTGGCCTTCACCTTCTGAAACATTTCTGGCGATGTTGCTATTTTTCGGATGTCAACCTCCAATGATTGGTGCTAACAGTGCTATTGTAACGTGTGATGATCCGATACACAATAATTTTGTGCACAGATATATAAATATCGTAGTTCATTTACAATGACCCAAATCAAAAGCACTAACACTATTGCGTTTGAATTCAATATCCATAACTTTTTTTACTTGTGATACAGAACGATATGCTTCTGTAGGTTTGAACTACTAAACTTAGAAGATTTTTTTTGTTATTGAGGTCATCGGGTACTTGCTAAATAGTTAGAATATAACTTCACTTTTTATTTTAAATAATCAAAAAATAAATATTAATTGTATTCGTATAGTTATATTCAATAAAGGAAATTTAAGGCATAAGCGTTAATAATAGCGTTAATAATTATCGTTGAGGATGGACGAATCTTATTATGCTACTTATCTGAGCTGCCGCGGATTGATGCAGTGAGTCACACATTCCAAGAAAATAACTACTCAGCCGTAATCGATGTAGTCAGTCTGTCACTCACTACTCATTCGGACAAAATCCAAAAATGCTGTTGGTGATGTATTACCCTCGCGGTGTTAAACTTGTTATTGCTTATTCCGTCGCCACGACCAAGAGGCCAACAACAAAGACACTGGCAGCAGTGCTACTTACAACGCTTTTACAAATAGTTGTTGATGGCACATATTTGAGGCATACTCGTGTGTACGTCCTATGATCCGATGTTGTGCATGGTCCGACACTTCGTAAGATTTGAGACATGAACATTTCATAATTGATGAACATTTCGCCGAAAATTTTCATTAGAGCAGAAAATTTTCATGAAGCTCAAGCGTTTTTTGAAATTCAGTGAAATGTGTTCATCCCTCTAATCTACTGTAACTCCATCCTTTACACCGCCTTTCCACTATGAGGCAATCTACTTCGAAATCCACACCATTATCAACTGTAATTAAAAAAAATCAATTCAATTTCGAATAAGATCAATTGAAATTCGAAGATTCCATTTTAAATTCGAAAAAGGTCAACTGAAATTCAAAGATTTGAAATTTGAATAACATCAATTGAAATTCGAATTTCAATTGATGTGTTTGGAATTTAAATTGATGAGTTTCGAATTTAATTTTATGATTTTTGAATTTGTTATTCGAATTTCAAGTGATATTATTCGTATTTAAATGTATGTTATTCGAAATTCAAATGAAATCTGAATATGAATTTCAACTGATCTTTTTCGAAATTGAATTGATTTTTTTCGAATTACAGTTGAAAATTGTGTATTTGGGGCTGCATTTAAGTGAAACAATTTGTCTGTTTTAAACCTTTAATATTAGAATAATTAAATATGTTTTGTTTTATAACTTTCAAGTGATTTTTAATAAACATTCATAAAAGATAAAACCATCTCTATATTTTCTATTCGTTACATTATATGTTAATATTTAGTCAGCAAAAAATATTTAAATAAATTCTACCCAACCCAATGTTTACATTTTGAATTTCAATTGGCGTGTTACGAACTTCGTGCATTACGAATTTCAATTGAAAAATTCGAACTTTAATTGATGTTTTTCGAATTTCAATTGATGTGTTTCGAATTGATTCAATTGATGTTATTCGAATTTCATTGATGTTATTCGAATTTTAAATGGAATCTTCGAATTTCAATTGATATTATTCGAAATTGAATTGATTTTTTCGAATTACTGTTGAAAATGTTGTAGATTTCGTAGTAGATAATTTCATATTGGACAAATAGTAGGTATTAGCCTGATGTCTACAAAATTACCCAAAAAACTACCGATAGGGTATAAGATAGTCTATAACCACTGGTTTGTTTCTTCTTGGCCTTTTTAATTTTATTTGTATATACGAGTATTTTAAATTTGCAACGAACACAACCCTCTTTTGCTGTTGTCTTGCATTTTTATCGTTGTCTGATGTTGCATCATTAAAGGTCATCCAGCAGAAGCTGGATTGGATGCATCTTCAGGCTGTATTTTGTTCGGTTAATTGGAATGCGCCTTTGTTGATTTTTCGTTGCTTTTGGGTTGGCTTTCGAGACTGATGCGGTTACTTCTCGCGCATCAGGTGTAGAAAAGAGAGGCTTGTCCAAGCCGTCATCATTTCAGTTTTAAGATTTGTTTTCGTCTCGTCTTCGTTGAAGGTCTTTTGCCATGGAATAAGTTTAACAATTTCTCTTTTAAATCGTTGTTGTTGTGTTGCGGCTATTATTTAACAATTACAAATTTTATTTTGTATAAAGGTTTTCTCAATATTTACACAAGATTTGAATTGATCAGCATTTGTGCTGTAAAGTGTTGCCAACAAAAAATGATAGCACCAAAAGGGAGGACACATCCCGTGAGGTATGTGAATAATCACCCAAGTGAAAATCTCCCATAAATCAAAATGTAAAATCGCTTAAATTTTTGGGTTTTTATTTATTTTTTTTATGAAAAATCAAAAATAATTAATGAAAAATCGCCAAATCAAAAGTAATTTTTTCGTCCCCTCAATAAATTTTTTCATTTATTGAGGGGACGTTTTTTTACATTATGAAATGCAAATAAAATATGTTAACTCTTATCGATTATAAGTCGACCACATTTTTTAAATATCGTTTTTTATTAAAAAACAAGTAAGAAAGTTCAGTCGGGTAAACCGACTAATGAAGCCCCTCACCTTAAGTCTCAAAAAAATGTTAGTAAATTTATTTATTTTTTTGTTTTATGTAAATTTTTATCAATTTAAATTCCATTTAATAACTTTAAAGTATGTACTGGTATTAATGTTCAAATCTGTTTACTTTTGGTACAAAATGGTCCATTTGTGTGAGAGATATCAAAAGGTGCGTTCCAATAACGGTCACATTTCTCTGCACTCTAGGTACTATAAAAGCATTACACTGTACAAAATTTCAAGTATTTATATGCACTGGTATTTAAGTTAAAAGCTGTTAACTTTTGGTACAAATAGGTCCATTTGTGTGGGAGGTACCAAAAGGGCGGGCCAATAACGCCCATTTTTCTCTGTATTGTAGGTAGTATTAAACCATTACACTGTACAAAATTTCAAGTCTTTGTATGCACTGGTAATAAAGTTATAAGCTATTAATTTTTGGTTCAAAATATTCCATTTGTGTGGGAGGTACCAAAAGGGGCGTGGCAACTTCTAATAAACTAATAATATGTGTAGAATTTCAGAGGATTAAAATAAGTAGTATAGAAATTATTAAATAACACAATGCAACAACCAAAATGGGAATGGGATGAAACCAATTGCAAATGAAAGTTGACATTATCCATAGAAAAATTCCTCGACCCAAAAACAGTAAGATAGCACAACATTCCATGATAATAAAAAATAAGCATTATTTTATCAAATTTTCAATGATATTTTCTTGCTGAAATCACCAACTTCAAATGCGCGTAAAAAAAATCTCGCAAAAAAAACCCTTGAAGGTTTTGTTATGGATAATGTCAACATTCATTTGCAATTGGTCTCATCCCATCAGTAATCAATATTTCACTAAATGTTAACCCTTTGTGTGGGAGGTACTAGAAGGAGTGGACCAATATGGGCCATCTTAGAAGAACTTATTACACATACCGAATTTGAAGTCAATCGGTTACTCCTTTCGAGAGTTATCGTACGCACCAGCCAGCATACATACAGACAGACGGACGGACGGACATTGCTCATTCGACTTAAAATGACCCAAAACGGATATCCGCCGAACATCCTTCGATGTGTTACACTTTTGGTTCGTAGCAAATGATATATACCCTCCTCTCTAAGGTGAGGGGATAATAAATTACAATCTTCTACATTTCACCCAGATCGGTTAATCTTTTTCTGGAACTTTAAAGTATAAAGCTACCGTCAGTTTTTTAAACAATTAAATGAAATGCAGAAAAGATAAAATTTCAAAACCATTTACAATACACCCGTATATGGTATTGATGATACACTTAAGGTATTGAAGGTCCCAAAAATATTCTGCTTGAAATATACACGACATATGTATATAATTATTTTAAATAATCTCTGGAACTTTTCAGCATACACTGTATTTTGAATATGTTTTTAGTTGTTGTAATGCTTGAATTGTCTGAAATAAAAACATTTTTATTTGTTGATATATTGGAGATTTTCATTTGCTGATTGGGGGATACAAATTTGACTATGGTAACCCATGTGCGACAATTAAACTCAAGCTCCATCAAGTCTATAATTATGCGCCTAAACGTCGGCATTTAGTGGGAAAAGTCAACACGAATCAAAAAAAACTAGACTTTTCTTTTCGAAAAATCTGTAACGTTTTGAAAAGTGTTTTAAACAAAATGTATTTGTAGAAATTCCTAAACAATAATTTTATTATATATAAACACATATAATTTTTAAGAAAATAGTTTTTAAATATATTTTGTTGTAATATGTTAATATATACGTTCCAAATAACTTTTATTGATTTTCAAATAAAATTTATTTGCTCAGAAATGTATATCATTTAAAAATGTGCGTTCCAAATATTTTTGCTTTCAATGCAAAAATTTAAAAAAAGGGATTTTGCCCAGTGAAGCAACAGCATATGTGAAGGAGTATCGAACTAACTTGGGAATATGAGATAAGTCCTCCCTATTTCAAACATTCAACCGATTGCAATGGTACGTCAAACTTTTAAAGAGGAAGTAAATATTGTCGAGATTAAGATTCACGATGATCAAAATCGCTTAAAAATATATAGTCCCAAACATATTCTGCTTGAAACATATTGATACATACGTTTAGGGTACACTCGAAATATTAATGATAATATGTATTTGACACAAAAATTACACTTTTGGGAAGTTAATCTAAATAAGTCTTTGTTGCAATCTAATCCTTTTTTATTGTAAGTTACGTATATTTCTGAAACTAAGATTTATTTGCATTTGCGTATTCTAACAAGTAAGAAAGTTCAGTTGGCAAACCGACTTCCGAATCCCCTTACCTCCAGTCCCAAAAAAAAAATATTCGTAAATTTATTTAGTTTTTTGTTTTAATTAAATTATTATCAATTTAAATTGCATTTAATAACTTTAAAGTATGTACTGGTATTAATGTTATAAGCTGTTAGCTTTTGGTGCAAAATTGTCCATTTGTGTGGGAGGTACCAAAAGGGGCGTGGCAACCTCGCCCATGGGGTGTTAGCGACTAATAAAGTAATACTATGTGTGGAATTTCAAGAGATTCTAGTAAGTGGTATTGAAGTTATTAAAGAATCAATACTTCACTAAATGTTAACCCTTTGTAGGGGAGTGCAATATGGTCTATCTTCGAACATAGCTAGAGATAGAGAAACATATGACCGCATAGAAAATTTGAAAACAATCGGTTACTCCTTTCAAGACTTATCGTGCGCACCACCCATCAGACAGACAGACGGACATTGTTCAACTGACTTAAAATGACCCAAATCGACATTCTGCCAAACATACGTGGGGTCTTAGGTCACCTCTTCCTTGTGTTACACTTTTTGCTCGTAGCTAATGATACGTTGGGCAAAATCGTCTTTTTTGATATGTTTGAATTCAAGAAAATATATTTGGAACAGAAAATTTTAAATATTATATATTTACTAGCTGGACACGGTCCACTTCGTTGCCCCAGACTTGAGATTTCCGATCCCGTCCAGTTTTGAACCAATCACGAATACTTCCACCAAAAATATCGCCATAAAATAAGAGCACTCTCGATAAGAACTTGTGAAGATATCTCTATTTCAAAATTTGGCTTTGGCCCATTGGTCTGATCCCGGTCATTTTTGGACTAATCACGTAGACTGCCGCCAGATAAATATAAACAGAATTACAGTACTATGGCTAACAAATTGTGCAAGATATCTCAATTTCAAAATTGGCTTATATGGGCGGAGCCACGCCCTTTGGTCTGATCCCGTTCATTTTTAGACCAATCACATAGTTTTCCACCAGACACATATACACAAAATAACAGCACTCTTGCAAATAGATTGTGCAAGATACCTCAATTTCAAAAGGTTGTTTACATGGGCAGGGCCGCACCCATTGATCCGATTCCGCCCAGTTTTGGACCAATCACGTAGACTACCACCAGATACATATGCAAAAAATTACAGCACCCTCGCTAACAAACTATGCAAAATATCTTTATTTCAAAATTTGACTTATATGGGCAGTGCCACGCCCATTGGTCCGTTTCCGGCCATTTTTGGGCGGAAATCACGCAGACTACCACAAGATACATATGCACAAAATTACAGCACCCTCGCTAACAAATTGTGCAAGACATCTTAATTTCAAGTTTTGGCTTATATGGGCGGGGCCACGCCCTTTGGTCTGATCTCGGCTATTTTTGGAACACTCACGTAGACTACCACCAGATATATATGTACAAAATTACAGCACTCTCGCTAACAAAATTTTCAAGATATCTCAATTTTAAAATTTTACTTATATGGGCGGGGCCACGCCCATTAGTCCGATCCCACCCATTTTTGAACCAATCACGTAGACTACCACCAGATACATATACACAGAATTACAAAACTCTCTCTAACATATTGTAAAAAATATCTAAATTTCAAAATTTGGCGTATATGGGCGGTGCCACGCCCATTGGCCCGTTTCCGCCCATTTTCGGACCAGTCACGTAGACTGCCACCAGATACATATACACAAAATTCCAGCACTCTCGCTAACAAATTGTGCAAGATATAAAATTTTTTTAATTTGGCTTATATGGGCGGTGCCACGCTGTTGTCAATTCATCAAGCAATGTATCGTTACTTAAGATTATACGATTAAAATTATAAAGGACTTTTGGGAACATTAGCAATTTCTTAAAAGTGGACTGTGAATTACTGCATTTTTAATTTAATTACTGAAAAACATTGAACTTTGCACATACAAATATTTTCTGATAGCCGAAATATAAAAATATATTAGGACGGAAACATGGATTTGCTTATCAAAAAATGATAATTTCTTTCTGCATTTCGCCCTAAAAGCGCCTTTTTATTTCGATTGTGAGAAAATGATGCGCTGCGAAAGGGTTTAGTTTTCATTTTGGTTTTTGATTCCGGCCATTAAAAATGATACACGGGGCAAAATCGCCTTTTTGATATGTCTGAATCGAAAAAATATATATTTGGAATCAAAATTTTTAAATATTATTTATTTCTAAACAAAGAAATTTTATTTGAAAATCAACAAAATTTATTTGGTAGGCATATATTAATATATTACAACAACATATATGTATTTGCAAACTTGTCTTCTCAAATTAAATATGTGTTTATATACAAATAAAATTATTGTTTAGGAATATCTCTTTAAATATATTTTGTGTAAAAAAGATTTACTAAAAGTAGTAGATTTTTCGAATATCATTTTTTTGTCATACATATTTTTAAATCGCATAACTGGCAATAACATTTGTTTTAAAGCACTATATTTTCTATTTCTTCCAAGCCATCATTCGTTATCAACTCATCTCGCATAATGTATCATTATGCCGGGTTATACGATTTCAATTATAATGGAATTATACGAATACATAAAATTTGCGAAAAAAAATTATGTTTGGAAAAGTATAAAACTTGTCTTAAAAATAATTTATTGATATATTTTCTGAATACTTAAATGCAAATTAATATTTGTTTCATAAATAATAGTCCCAAATAAAAACCAGTAAGGAAAGACTAAAGTCGGGCGGTGCCGACTATATAATACCCTACACCACTCTCGTAATATTGAATAACTCTGATATATAAATTTTGTAATTCATGTATAAATTCTTTACACAAATTTACTTTTGGGACATTTTATACTTAAATAATACCCTGTACCACAGTGTGGTGTAGGGTATAAAAACGATTGGATCTAAAGAGCCAAATCGGACGAAATATATATATGGGAGCTATAGCTAAATCTTAACCGATTTTCTTTAAATTCGGCAGTGTTGGTTCATAGATCAAGAAACTCTACCATTCTAAATTTCAAAATGATTGGATGTAAAATACAGCTTCTACAGGACTAAAGGACCAAATCGGACGAAACATGTATATGGGAGCTATAGCTAAATCTTAACCGATTTTCTTCAAAATCGGTAGTGTTGGTTCATGGATCAATAAACTCTACCATTCTAAATTTCAAAACGATTGGATGTAAAATACAGCTTTTATAGGACTAAATGGCCAAATCGGACGAAACATAAATATGGGAGCTATAGCTAAATCTTAACCGATTTTCTTCAAATTCGGTAATGTTGGTTCATGGATCAAGAAACTCTACCATTCTAAATTTCAAAATGATTGGATGTAAAATACAGCTTCTACAGGACTAAAGAGCAAAATCGGACGAAACATATATATTGGAGCTATAGCTAAATCTTAACCGATTTTCTTCAAATTCGGCAATGTTGGTTCATGGATCAAGAAACTGTACCATTCTAAATTTCAAAACGATCGGATGTAGAATACAGCTTCTATGGGACTAAAGGGCCAAATCGGACGAAACATATATATGGGAGCTATAGCTAAATCTTAACCGATTTTCTTCAAATTCGGCAATGTTGGTTCATGGATCAAGAAACTCTACCATTCTAAATTTCAAAACGATTGAATGTAAAATACAGCTTCTATAGGACTAAAGGGCCAAATCGGACGAAAGATATATATGGGAGCTATATATAAATCTGAACCGATTTCAACCAAATTCAATAGCGATCTTAACAGCCGCGAAATACTCTAAACTGCAAAATTTCAGAACGATCGGAGTGAAATTGCGACCTGTACTCGACGAACAACTTTACATGGACAGACGGACGGACGGACGGACACACAGACATCGTTAAATCGACTCAGCTAGTGATTCTGAGTCGATCGGTATACTTTAAGGGTGGTCTATCTGTGTTATTTTCAGGTGTTACAAACATCTGCCATGAAACAAACTTATAATACCCTGTACCACAGAGTGGTGTAGGGTATAAAAATTAGGTCGGAAACAAAGATTTGCTTTGAACAACATATTCATAAATATAGAATTTTTATGTATGCCATATATAATATATTTAGAGTGTACCCTAAACATTTGTATATTTCAAGTCGAATATGTTTAGGACAATATACTACAGAATATATAGTCAGCGTGTACAGTACTAGAGGGTACAGGCGACATTTTTAAAATCCTGCATCTTATTTTAAAAAAGAAAACACCATAAATTAACTCAAAATAGAGTCAGAATACGAAAAAACTAGAATACGAAAAAATCAACATAGATTAAAAAACCATGCTTAAATAAAATATATTTGGAGGTATTCCAATATATTTTGTTCTACTATAAAATATGTATATATTTTTTAAAAAGTATTTTTGATTATATTTATTTGTTTAAGACTATATAATATTAAAAAATTGTTTTTCATGTATGACAAACTTGGTTATGTATTCTTTGCTGCTGGGAACCCACAAATGCTTATTAAATAGCACAATTAGTTTTTAAATGATATTTTTCTCACAAGATTTATTTTCTGCCCAGATGTGTGTTGTATATTAAACTGTAAAAGCAATTTGAAATCCGATGATTATTAAACAAATATAGCGAAAAAAATTAAAATTCTCATTTCGGTATATCTTTCAAATGTTTGTGGGAATTGTGGCATTGTATTCCATTACTCTTATTTTTACAAAAAAAGGTAACCTCGAAGTTGTACACTACTATTTTAATTCAAAATTAAATTATTTTGAATCATTCTGAAATCACGTCAAATCAAAACGATTATCGGAATAATTGATTATACATGATTAAAAGCCAGCTAGATAAATGAATTGTAAAGAACTTAACATATTGTTACACATAAAACAATAGTAAAAATCTATAACATACTTTCAGGCTGTATACTAAAATATGCACTTTCATACCAGAAAAGTTTTTGAAAACGATGACCGAAATCAATATGACGTAGTGTCAATCACAGACTCTCAATTATACAGATGTGCCGTCGTAACTTTGTTTACATTTCTTGAGTTACGAACGAATAGAAGTAAATTTTCAAACGCGAAAAAAATTGTTTTCCAGAGTCTTTTCTTGATTTTTTTTCACTTAGAGATCGATATTAATGCTATAATTGTGATAAATACAAAAAATCTGGAAAATCGGAAAAAGTAAATTTTCTATTCGTCGTCACTGATAGGCTTCTCGCTACTGCACGAACCTTCTTTTTATGAAATTTTTAAATTTGTATGGAATTCCTTTATAATAGAGACTGATCGACCTGTACTGTTTTCTGAATTACTTTTGACTGGGTTGATGGAATTTTTTTTAAAATTAATTACATTTGTTTATTGATCTACCATAATATTTAGAATAAAATAACAATATTTTTCAAATCTTAACCTAAATACGTTTATTGCTGTTGACAGTGCAATAAATCCTTTATTTAAACAATAATGGATTTCTAATACAACGTATTCTTCAATGTATATATGTTATAATAAGTCCAGTGTATTTCTTCTTCTAAGGCGAGTGTTTCTTTTATTGTTTAGAATTTATCTGGTCAGGGTATTTAGGTGATCGGATAGTTTGTCCACATAGTTTCGGCAGTATTCTCGAATTTCCGCAGCGACGGTTGTAATGTTAAGGTCCTTACGGATATTTGAGTTTCTTATATACCAAGGTGCACTTGTAATTAAACGAAGAATATTCGACTGTCTTCTTTGTAATTTGCATATGATTGAAGCGCACGCTGTTCCCCAGAGCTGGATACCATATGTCCAAATTGGCTTCATTATAGATTTGTATAAAAGGACTTTATATAAAATGGAAGTATAGTAAACAGTACGGTGTTATATGTTATTGAAACATTAGTATAAAGTGACTCAAAACTCTCACATTCTCATTGGATGCAATTTTCGGATGTCTGTCTGTTGATATTTGTGGACATATACCTACATATCGATGCCTCCATCCCAAAACATGCCAAGTCGACCTAGCGTGCTTTCAATTGCAATTTTAAATTCAAAATTATTTTTAGTAAACATTTTGTGTTAATCCGTCAAACCACTTGTCTTCGCAAATCAATAGAGATCATTCGACTTGCGTTATAAAGAAATTCAATACAACCAGGAAAATAATTGGTTGGAATTCGATTGTAACAATAAAAAATAGCATTAGCAACAAAAAGTACATTGCCTACACCGTCTGTAGGTTGTATTTATATATAACAAGCTGACCCGGCAAACTTCGTGTTGCCCATAATATATTTTTGGGTTGCATTACTTTTTTTTGGATCGAAAATTAGCTATTGTTAATTGATATTTATAAGAAAGCTGATTCAGCAAAATTCGTTCACATTTTTTTTGGAAAATAGTATAAAATCAGGTATTATTTTCAATGAATATTATTTTTAATGAAGTCTTACAAAATTAATGATTAATTATTTTATTCAATTTAATGCAATTTTATGCTCCGGAGCGAAAATGAAGAGTGAGGATGGTTTCCCTACTCGGGAACATGCCACATACAGCCGGCCGTGTGAAAAGCATGACATTTCCAGATTTATCCCACACACTTCCAGCGACTGTCCTTGTGACTTATTTATGGTCATCGCATATGCAAGTTTCAGTCGTTTGAACTGAAGTCGTTTGAACTCGAATGGTAAATCTGTTGAAGTCAAAGGAATTCGCGGAATTAGACATTCTTCTCCCTGGAATGGTCCTTTCAAAATCTTTGCCACCATCACATTGTTCAATAGTTTTTTTCACTATCTGTTGGGCTCCATTGCATAGTTTCGGAACATGAAGTTACGTAACATAATAATTACAGATCCAACCTTAAGACGTAAATTATGGGGCGGCATGCCTGGCAAATCCAAAGAGTTTAGGAATTCAACGGGATAATTGACGACATCGTCTTCATTTTCAACGCAATCGATTGATTTGTATGAACGCAATTCTCCCGGAATTCGATTTTGAATCGTCCAATTCAATTCATTCACATAAGAATTTGTTGCTGCTATAATTGCGCGTGCCCTTAGCCAATCGTAGTTACGATAATTTTATTTTACATTTGGATACACATTAGTGATGAGTTCATTTTTTGTTTGAGTGAATTGGCAAACGGTGGGTGGAATTGGTATTAAACCACTAAATGTATCTACTGCTATTTGTCCATTTCCAATTCTCATTAGTTCTTTAGAAGAAACTTCTGCGGTTTTATCCTGTTTCTGGAATACTCTCATATTCATACTTAATTGAATTGTTTTTACGTATCGCCAAAAATACGATCACTTCCGACATGCGTTTAACTCATCTGCCGCTGTTGATTTAGGAAATACGGGAAGTGTTTGTCGGAAGTCGCCCGCCAGCAATATCATGACGCTATCAAAGTGACGATTATTGTTGCGCAAATCTTTCAATGTTCTATCGAGTGCTTCTAATGATCGTTTGTGCGCCATCGTGCATTCATCCCATAGATCAATTTACAATATTTCAACACTTTTGCCATGGCTGATTGCTTTGTAATGTTGCAAACTGGATTTTCATCAATCTGCAGGTTTAACGGAAGCTTCAGTGCTAAATGTGCTGTTCTTCCACCATCCAACAGTGTCCAAATCCGGTCGATGCGAGAGCTAACGCAATGTCAAATTGAGCACATATTGCTGCTAATGTCAGATTTGGGTTCTAGATGTTCATTTGGTATCTAGGAGTTCATTTCAGATTAATTTTTAGATTCTTAGCTCATTAATAACTTTTAAAAACACTAAAATGATGGGAAAAATGTGGCTACTAGTTCATTTCAGATTAATTTTTAGATTCTTAGCTCATTATTAACTTTTAAAAACACTAAAATGATGGGAAAAATGTGGCTACTGATACACTGACCATTTTTTGCCCTGTGGTCAGTTCTAGCGCTATCAATAAATTGATTGTGTTTGTTCTTTCAGAAAAACCTTATAAGATCAAAAGATCAAATTTTGTACATATGTGGTCAGTGTAGCAGTAACCAAAAAAAACGATATGTGTGCAAACTTTCATCATATTACTTGTAATAGTAGATCTCAGTGGTCAAGAGGGTAAATTTTCGTTGTATCGTAATACATATTTACAAAAATTTAGGTTTGTTTCTTGTAAGAGTTTCCTGAAAGCATAAAAATAATACGAACAAAACATTGTTCGAAAACTGACCACTGGTCAAAATCCGATACTGTGAAAAGTTCGTGGTTTATAAAACACTCTAGCCTATCCATATGGTAAATTTCAGCTTTATAGGTCTTACAGGAGACTTGACGTAAAAACACTTCCGTTTGAGATCTGTATATAAACACATCAGTTTGTGGACTCACAGTTCTTAAAGCCTTGTTAAGTACTGAAAGAGTGACAATTGCTTTGGTCACTTCAGCTTGACCTTAGGCTAGACAATGAATAGTTGTTTTCGAACCTTTGAGATATGTATGTACATCTACATTTTTAGATTCTTAGCTTTTAAAAACGTTGAAATAATGAAAAAATTGGTTACTGCTACACTGACCACAGATAGAGAATTCAAAATTATTTTTCGCGTTTATATTTGTCGTGTATAGTACTCCATATGTACAAAATTTTATCTTTTGATCTTGATCTTACAGGAGGCTCAGCGGTCCAGTGGTCAGCGCCACCTGTTAAGAATTTTGCGACTTTTATTTTTTCTAAACCTACGCGGAGCAATTACGAACAAATTCGGAGAAGGGAGTATCCAATTTGGTCAAGTAGTTGTCAAGTTTTAAGCAGTCGAACAAACCACGATTCATTTTTATATTCGAAAAACATATAATTAATATATATATAGATTAGTTGAAACAACAATAATAACATGGATACGATCAAATGAAAATGCTTGCAACTAAATCGATGGTTGTACCAATCGAATTAAGATTGTTTTTACATTGACACTCGGTTAGTTGCGGTAACCAATTTTAAATTTTCATTATAGTATATATGATCGATTCTTGATTGTGACAACCAATGTTTTATTCTTGACAACAGAAATTGTATCAATAGACCAAAGATTATTATTGCAACGAATAGTTGGTTACTACAACAGAAGAAATATTAATAAATAATCGTTTATTGGTTATCCCAATCATTTCCCAAATTCAGAATAATTAAATGTTGGGAAATACAACCGAAAGATTGGTTGCTGTTCTTTTGCTGATACATGACAAACAAAAAATAAAATTATTCGACATAAAAAAATCGTCAAAATTTTTTTCAAGAACGGTATAATCAAAAGCAATCCGGTGTTAATTGTGCTTCCGTTTTAACGGTCAGACATGGAGTTTTCCCCTCACCGTACCACCTGTTGTGAGTACTGGGGGGAGATTTTCACCATTTTTGGTGTGGTCGGCTATGGCCAAGATCAACGGACGGACAGTCGGACGATTATTGAACCCCGCTCAATTGGAACATGTAGGCCCCGTCAAGCTGTAGGGTAAAAAGCCAATCACGGCCTTTGTTTTGGTCTGTATTAGCCCGTAATAGGTACTACGATGTAGACGTTGCAGACTTCGTACAGATATTTTCTTTGTAATTGCGTAAAAGGTTTTAGCTATCCGCTCTATGATAAACACGTCCGCACACGCTCTACATACATAAAGTATAATCAAAAAGTAAAATACGAACAATCGATATAATTATTCAATCAATCATGAATTTAGCTCTTGTGATATAGTACCATCATTTCTAAAATTACTAATGCAATTATTCCATTCCTTTATTTTAGAACACCATCTGCAGAATGAGGAGTAATTTGCCCCTTAAACATTATCACTTAAGAAGAACCATAGTCACAATTCAAAATGTTCAACCAAAGCAAAGTCTCATGTCTCAAACACTTCATAACCTTAATGATCGGCATAGTGATTGGCTTTACATTTTCCCAGGTGATGGACACATCCAGATATGAGATACCCAACATAGGGACATCGGCGAAGAATCAAGATGTTTGGTTGGAGGAGGGAGTAATACCAGAAATCGATTCCAAAGACGCCATTGGCATCACAAATGAAAATGTCACAAAATCACCGGATCTCAACACCACTATGGCCGATAAGTTGTATGACGAGGTAAAAATTTTGTGTTGGATCCTAACCGGTCCCGCCAATCATGAAAAGAAGGCGATTCATGTAAAGAACACATGGGGTTCGCGGTGCAATAAATTAATTTTCATGAGCACCAAAGAGGATACAGAACTTGGCGCTGTTAAATTACCTGTGGGTGAGGGCAGAGGAAATTTGTGGAATAAAACCAGAGAAGCTTTTAAATATATTTACGAACATCATCTGGATGAATATGACTGGTTTTTAAAAGCAGATGATGACACGTAAGGGACTAAAGTTATTTTAATCAGAATCCAAAGTACGAGTATTTTTGCAATTTCTTACAGATATGTCATTGTGGAAAATCTTAGACTTTTCCTTTACCCCATGTCGGTAGAGGCTCCGGTTTATTTCGGTTGTAAGTTTAAACCCCACGTCAGACAGGTTAGTTAGTAAATACCTTTCCAAAGAACCCACTGTACGTCACTGATTTCTCACATTATTTCTTCACAGGGTTATATGTCTGGGGGAGCTGGCTACGTTTTAAGTAGAACAGCAGTTAAGCGTTTTATGGAATTGGGTTATAACAACAACACAATATGTAAACCGGGAAAAGGCGGATCCGAAGACAAGGAAATGGGATATTGTCTACAAAATGTCGGCGTAGTTGCCGGGGATTCACGTGACGATCAGCATCGAGGCCGATTCTTCCCCACCGGACCTAATGGCCATATTAAACCAAAGGATAAATCCCATTGGTACTGGCGTTATATATTTTATGCCACAGAAGATGTAAGTGTTGTATATTTCCCTAGATAAATGCCAAAATTCAAAATGTATTTTAAAGAAAGATCGAAAATAGACAAGTCAAAGTTCTGAATTATAATGAAATAAATTGAAAATCTACTAGCAGGAACTGGGACCTGATGGTCTGGTTTAGATTTCCACTGGTCAATGTTCTATAAATGTTCTTAAAAACCATTGTAAAACATTTGTTGGTCTTATTATTCTTGTATCAAAATTCACGAATTCATCCGTTTACGCCAATTTTTGGTACAATGCTAATATTAAATATGCTGCCCTTTGTTGTAAGTTAGAACCGAAGGATTAGTTCCATTCGAGCTGAACCTAGAAAATTCTCTTGACCATATCTGTTTAGAATCACATTAGTCTAACTATGTGACACAATCGATTTTCTGAAATAAAAAAAAGGGATCGGCCAAAAAACGCTGTTAAGTTAGCACCTACAGATGGATGGACATGGTTTATCCAACCTAGAAAGCGATTTCACGTTCGGTAGATTTATTTATTTATTTATATGAATTACAATACAAATAAAATTTATATTCTAATTTTTCGGCCCAGGGAAGCCGGGTTACAAAGACCATGTGGCTAGATGTTGAAGCGACTCCCAAACTCATAGGCAAGCACTCTACCAACTCACCTACTGGGGCGCTCTTGATCGGTAGAGTAAATGCTGGGCCTTTAAATTCTACCTTTTGGGCGTTATGAAAAATATACACAATTTTATAATACCATCTATCACAGTGTGATGTGGTACAGTCAATCGATTTTTTTTTCTTTAACCACATTAAACCGTATTTTCTTTTCAGGGTCTCAATTGTTGCTCAGACTATGCCATATCATTTCATTACATATATCCCGATCAGATGTATGTTATGGATTACCTGATTTATACTTTAAAACCTTTCGGTATATTACCGAATTCCTTGGAATTGCCACCTAAGAATAATATGGATGAGCTATTGGATAAATGGCGTAACGAACCATCGGACAATCCGTTATGATGACACTAACTACCAAATAAAATAGAGATAAGCTAACGTCACATCACTTTCGGATAAAAAAACTTTAAAGCAAATTGTGATTTTTAAAAATATTCTGTTAAGAAGTAAATAATATTTAAAAAACCCATATATAAGTCATTTAACGGTTAGGTTAGGTTGCAATAAAGACATGAAAGTAAAGTTTAAACGAAGTGTGAAGATTCTTGGTTGGAGGTGGAATTGATTCGAAAGAGGAATAAAGGTAAAGGAGGATATATAAAGAAGAATGTGTGTTTGTTTGTTTGTACCGTATAGACGGCTAGACCGATCATTGTGAAATTTTCACAGAATGTACATGTGTGGGCGTGGCGAAAATAGGGTACTTGAATTTTCGATATATAAAGTGGGTGTGGACCCGCCCACATAAGACAAATTTTAAAATTGACATATCTTGCACTATTTGTTAGCGAGAGTGCTGTTATATATTATATATGTATTTGGTGGCAGTCTACGTGATTGGTCCAAAAATGGGCGGGATCGGACCAATGGGCGTGGCACCACCCATGTAAGCCTAATTTTAAAAATGTTATATCTTGCACAATTTGTTAGCGAGAGAGATGTAATTTTGTGCATATGTATCTGGTGGTAGTCTACGTGATTGGTCCAAAAATAGGCGGGATCGGACCAATGGGCGTGGCACCGACAATATATGCCTAATTTCGAAATTGAGATATATTGCACAATTTGTTAGCGAGAGTGCTATAATTTTGTGCATAGGTATCCGGTGGTAGTCTACGTGATTGGTCAAAAAATGGGCGGAATCGGAAGAATGGGCGTGGCCCCGCCCATATAAGCCAAATTTTGAAATTGAGTTATCTTGCACAATTTGTTAGAGAGATTGCTATAATTTTGTGCACATGTATCTGGTGTTAGACTACGTGATTGGTCCAAAAATGGGCGCGATCGGACTAATGAGCGTGGTCCCGCCCATATAAGTAAAATTTGAGCTATCTTGCACAATTTAGTAGTGATAGTACTGTAATTCTGTTTATATGTATCTGGTGGCAGTCTACGTGATTAGTTCAAAAATGGGCGGGATCAGACTAATGGGCGTCGCCCCGCCCACGTAAGCCACATTTTGAAATTAAGATATCTTGCACAATTTGTTATCGAGAGTGCTGTAATATTTTGCATATGTATCTGATGCTAGTCTACGTGATAGGATCAAAAATAAGGAAGATCGGAATAAGGGGCGTGGCCCTGCCCATATAAGCCAAATCTTGAAATTAAGATATCTTGCAAAATTTTTTATCGAGAATGCTGTAATTTTGTGCATATGTATCTGGTGGTAGTCTACGTGATTTGACCAAAACTGGGCGAAATAGGATCAACGGGCGTGGCCCAGCACATGTTTTGAAATTGAGGTATCTTGCACAAACTATTTTCGAGAGTGCTGTTATTTTGTGTATATGTGTCAGGTGGAAGTCTATGTGATGGGTCTAAAAATGAACGGAATCAGACCAAAGGGCGTGGCTCCGCCCATAGAAATGGACGGGATTGGAAATCTAAATCTGGGGCAACGAAGTGGACCGGTTCCAGCTGTATATATGTACATATATATAAATGGATGTGTGTATGTTACGTATGGACTCCAAAACGGCTGAATCGGTTTTGATGAAATTTTCAGGGAATCTTCAGATAAGCTTAGAGTGTGGCATAGGCTTTTTAAGTTCTAGATTGAGGGGGCGTGGGTCCGCCCATATAAGACAATTTTTTGAAGTGATTTCTACTGTCCGTACCTATGAACAGATTCACGAGATTCCTACTGTCGCTATCTACATGAACCATGTTTTGATAAATGGACGGGATCGGAAATCTGAAGTCTGTGGCAACGAAGTGGACCGGGTCCAGCTAGTGATATATAAGGGGTGGTTAAATTTTAAGGGCCGATGTTGATTTTGAATAAAATACAAATTATTTAGGAAATTATTGTCATTTCTTTTTATACCCTCACTTTAGTGTGACGAGGGTATATATCATTTGTTACGGAAAAAAGTGTAACACATCGAAGGAGTGACCTAAGACCCCAAGTATGTTCGGAAGAAAACCGTTTTGGGTCATTTTAAGTCGAATGAGCCGTCTGTCTGTCTGTCTGCTGGCTGGTGCGCACGATAACTCTCGAAAGGATATTTTTTTCTATCTCCGGCTAAGATGGGCCATATTGGTCCACTCCTTCTAGTACCTCCCCCACAAAGGGTTAAAATGTTGTGAAAAATTGATTCTTTAATAACTGCTATACTGCTTATTCGAATCTTCTGAAATTCCACAAATAGTATTAGCTAATTAGTCGCTATCAACTCGAGAAAAATGGGCGAAGTTGCCACGTCCCTTTTGGTACCTCCCACACAAATGCACCGTTTTGTACCAAAAGTTAACAACTTATAACATTAATAACAGTGTATAAAAATACTTGAAATTTTCTACAGTGTAATGTTTTTATAGTGTATATAGCCCTGTGAAAAATGGGCGTTATCGCCACGCCCCTTTTTGTACCTCCCACACAAAATGCCCAAATCATACTACAATTTAATATCTCATAACGTTTTTACCAGTGCACATAAATGCTTATATTTCGGCACTGTGCAATGAATTTAAAGTATCTAATGTTCAGGTGTATTTGATAAACCCCTTCTGGTACCTCCCACACAAATTGACAGAATAATTCGAGTAATATTCAATATTACATTACTCACAAAGTGAGGGTATATCTTAGTCGGTTTACCCGACTGAAACTTTCTTACTTGTTATTATGATAATATTGGTATGGTTCAATTATGTATGGAACAAAATATCGGCCAAATGGCCGCCGCGAACTCTATGGTCCGAGTTCGCGGCGTAATTGAGGTTCTATGCCGATAATGTGCCGAATTATCTCATCCTTTACTTTTGAATTGTTGCTGGCTTATTGACGTTGACCTTTTCTTTCAAATAACTCCAAAGAAAGAAGTCCAACGGTGTCAAATAACATGATCTTGGGGCCAATTGACATCGCCACGACGTGAGATAACACGGCCATTGAATTTGTTTCGCAAAAGAGCCATTGTTTCGTTAGTTGTGTGGTAAGTGGCACCGTCATGTTGAAACCACATATTGTCCACATCCATATCTTCCAATTCGGGCCATAAAAAGTTCGTTATCATCTCACGATAGCGAACACCATTCACAGTAACTGCCTGACCGGCCTCATTTCGAAGAAGTATGGCCCGATGACGTCGCCAGCCCATAAGCCGCACCAAACGAACTGGGCGAGCATGCACTGGTGTTTTCACATCTCCTACAGACCCCGGTTGCTGAAATTTGCGCACAATTCTCCCGATTGTGGACACATTTGGTCGATTATGCTGATCAAAAAAACATCACGAAATACACGAAATGCATTTTGATTTGAACGACCATTTTCGTAAAAGGCTTAAAAAACTTTAACGCGTTACTCGATTGTGTATCTTTCCATGGTTCAAATTGAGTTAGTCTGAAATTGAGAAATGTCAAATGAAATGCAGAAAAAACTTGAAGTTTAGGTGTGGTTCACATTGAACATCGGCCCTTACAATTTAACCACCCTTTACATATCGTCGGTGCGCCTTATGTGTTTTTTGTCGTGCCATTTCCTCAATTCGCGATATATTTCATATCTCAGATTTTTGTATTTACGAGTATCTATTAATTATTTACCACCAATACATCCTAACAAAAATCGTATATGTGAACAAGCCATGACATCCCTGTAGGAAATGCCATTAGTAAAATTGTAGTGATTTACTTGTGACATTGTCAGTAGTACTACAGACAAAATGTTCCCCTGCCCATGTAATCTCCTATAGACATTTAACATTAGCTGTCATTGAAAAACCACCAGTAGACATTTGAACCAAAGATTCAGCAGTAAATGTTAAATGTCAAAGTAAACCATATGTAGACATTTGCACCAAAGATTCACTAGTAAATGTTAAATGTCAAAGTTAACCATATGTTGACTTTTGGAACAAAGATTCACTAGTAAATGTTAAATGTCAAAGTAATTCATATAGAGACATTTGAACCAAAGATTCAGTAGTAAACTTTAGTGACCCTGGTCTACATCTTTATAAAGGTGGGCGCAGTACACTTAAACACATATATTTATTGCTCACTTTCTTCGAGGCTGGCTAAACCTTTTATTCATTTAATTAAAAAAATAATAAATACTGGAATGTACATAAAATTAAATGCATTTAATTTTGACAATAGTTTCTCCAAACACTTCCTAGAAGGAGTTGTTTCTATGTACCACTGCTTTAACTTCTCCCGCAACGTCAATTTCGGAACGCCAAAATCTTCCAAATTCTCCACAAAATCTTCAATGCGCAGTCAAAGAAAAAGGACAAGCAATGACAATGTCGCCATAAATACTGTACAGCAGTTGTCTGTAAAGTATTTCTACTCGCGCATAAAAGTAAAGTTGTAGACTTTTTACCTTGTTCAATTGTCACTACAGAACAAGTGGTGATATAGAGACATATGGTGCTTGCCTGACTGCAGGGATGTTAAATGGTTTTCAAGAAAATCTACAAATAGGACATTTTGTTTGGACCATTTTAATTATTAATAATAAAAATAATACACATAGGACACAGCTTACCACAAGTATTAGTTTGACGCTTAAAACTGTTAATGAGGTTTTGTTCAGGATCATCTCCTCTTCTCAACTGTGAAGAGATCAAAATCGGATCTACTGTAACACAATTTCCAATAAATATGAGTAATTGAAAGTCGTTTTTCAATTTACGCGATATTTGCAATATTACCATATTTAGTTGTGCGATTTTGATCTCTTCACAGTTGAGTAGAGGGGGTGATACAAAACAAAACCTCATTAACAGTTTTCGGCTTCAAACTAGCCAAAATTTTTAACCCTTGATGTACGCTGTGAGGAGTTTTGATATTTGAATGTTCACAGCATGCCTCAAGCAAAAGTTGTCCTAGATTGACTGCATAAAGGCTAACAAGGTTTTGTTCGGAATCATCCCCTCTACTCAAATATGAAGAGTCCTGAGTTATCGGAATAAAAATATTTGTACGAGTAACCAAAAAATCGAACATAATTACATTTAATCGCAGAAATTTAAAACTACAACATAATTTCCCAAAAATATGAATATTTGCAATCACTTTATAAAGTACGCAATATTTGCAATATTATTATATTGCGAGTTTTTTGTAATCCAAAAATTCGACTTACACCGCCAAATATTTACAAAACTATTATAGCGAATTTATTAAGATTACTATGTTTGCATTCTATTATCTCTGAGGAATTGATTGATATCAGCATTTCCGCGATAAACTTCCCGGGACGAATAAATTTCGAACAAAAACATTTAAGTTCAGAATAATTTTACTATATAATGTTACCTAAGAGGTCAAAGGAAGTATGTCAGATAAGAGAACGCCCTACAACTCTTTCTTTAACATACAATTATATTATAATTTGGCAAAGATTTACAGTTTTATTTTATATACCCTTAGATGCTAAATTGGGATATATCCTATTAATATTATAAACATCTCTTGCCGAATCACGCCAAAAAGACTGAAGCGATTTTCTTGAAACTTGGTGAACAGATAGACCAATACCCGGAATTAAAATAGGGTTCTTCGATTTTCTATTTTGAGCCAAGTGATTTTCGACCACTTGACCGCTGTTGAGGCTCTTTCCTTTTAGAGTTAGAAAGCTGAAATTTTGCACACGCATAGCCAGAAGTGTTTTTTAAACGACTGTTTACTCATGAAGTAATTTTTTGCCAGTGGTAAGTTCTAGCGCTATGAAACACTTGTCCTTTCTGATGCCTCTTTAATACAAAATTTTAAACTTTGTAAATATTAAGTACTATACACTACAAATATATGCGCGAAAAATAATTTTTAATTCTCAGATTGTGGCCAGTCTAGCAGTGACCAAAAACAATTTTCATTATTTCACTGATTTTATAAGTTCCTTAAGAGCTTATAATCTAAAAATGTTCATGTACATACTGACCGCTTAGAAGATGCGAACACTACTATATGATGTCCAGTCTGAGGTCAAACTGGACATAAAGCAGCGTCTTAAAATTTCTAAAGCCTTTTCAAAATATATCGCCCACTTCTTACTGTGATAACATATCTAACGTTGTCAATTCGGACAATTCTCAGACTGTGGTCAGTGTAGCAGTGACCAAAGCAATGTTCACTCTTTCTGTACTTTAAATTCATGTGTATATATTGATCTCCAACGGATGCGATTTTAGCGTAGCGGTAACGTTTATAAACTTTTATTTTTGCAATTTTTTCAATTGATATTCTGGATGGATAACATTTCAAGAATGTTGCCTGAAAATGTGAGATGAATCGTAACAAAACAACGAGAGATACAGCAGTTTAAGCAACCGCGCCTCATACGTGACTTAGTGCATCAGAAAAACTTTAAAGCGTTTTTCCCACAACCCACGTTTTCAAAGTCGGTGCCCATCAGAAATCAAAAACTATTGCACGGGTTCTTTTGAAATTTTGAACACTATTACTATACATAATTCAAGAGGTAACGCTGTCGAGTTTTTTTTTTCAAATTTGATTATATTTTTTTTTTCTAAAATAACCAATTAGTCGATTTTTTTCGCAAAAAATCGCATTTTTCAATTCTAATTTCAAATTTCTATTAATAGTTAAAAACCTATATGAGGTGCTGGCTAGGATACATTCACACATTCTAATTTCCAATTGAGAGTATCTGGTATTACTTTCGGTAGTTTGATAGACTTTTAAGTAGACTGGTCGTGAATATTTAACAATTTTTTTATGATCGGCGTATGTTCAAACAGACAAACCTATTTGTGACCCAACGATTTTAAATACTTATACTAGGTCAGTACAATAGAAAAGATGAATTTTGAAATTTCTCAGGCTACGGGCATTCGATTAGCGTTTTTTTATGTCGGCACACTTGTCTTGAACATATGTTCTTAGTTGACTTTGTTTGCGTATAGTCGGAACGCCGTCCTTTCACGGTTCTCTTTAATTTTGGGAACAGGAAAAAGTCCCAGTGGGCCAAATCTGGTGAATATGGTGGTTGAGGCATGATTACGGTATTCCTTTTGGACAACAAATTACGAACATGCGACGGTTGTTTTGTTAAAAATTCAGCAATTTTAGAAGCGTTGCAACACGCTTCATTCCCAAAAATTTAGAAAAAATTGTAGGCATGAGCCAACCGATTTGCCGACTCTGCAACTTCTCTAAAAGTTATTCGACGATTCTCCATAAAAATTTCCTTCACTCTCTCAACATTTTCATCGGTTTTTGATGTGATGTATTTGCCAGGACGAGCGTCGTGATTCTCGAACATCTTTGGAAAGCTTGTGCCACTTTTAAAAATTTTTCTCACTCAGACTACAATCACCATATGCCACTCTCAACATTTCAAGTGTTTTTGAGCACTTAATTCAGTTTTTCCACAAAATTTAATGCAAATTCTTTGATCCAAGTCTTCGCAAGACAAGTCTTCGCACTCAGCTCTAGCATTTTTAGTATTACTTCGTATGATTTCGTGAACTAGTTTTAATAATGATAAACAGATTTAAATAGTTGTTAAAATGAAAATACGAACGTCTTATTATTACATCGGCAACTACACCCACCGAAAAACAAAGCACATACGTGCTTAATCTTTGCAAATTCGTTTATGATAATGAACCAACCCCGTATGTTACGAATTCAAGCAAGGCGGTGCATGAATAAAGCATCAAAAATCAACAACGCTTCGTTGCAAAATGAATACCAACTGGGGATAACTTAAGTCAAGTTTTGGGGACAACTATAGAACGTGCGGGGGGCGACTAAAACACTTGCTGAGGACGAATAAAGCACGCGCTGGGATAACTTTCCATTCTAAATCACACCCCCTCCCCATTTAAAACTATTTATACAGCATTAACGTTTCAATACATTTATTAATGTTATAAGTAAATAAAACGTGAACACAACAAACATATAATTGCAAATTTGCATATTTATCACTAAGCAAATCACGTCTAAACAAAAACAAAGTCATAATACCCTGTACCACAGTGTGGTGTAGGGTATAAACATTGGAATGTGCAGCAACACAGAATTACCTCTGTTTTTTTTCTCGGAATTCAGCTCGTAACCCTAATGGTGGCAGTCTCCTTCGTATCATTCGCCTTTATGTACTGCAAAATTTAATTCCTGTGCTCTATAAAAAACATAAACACTCATTATTAACTTTTAAAATTGAAATTTTAATAAGCTTAGGTTGTTAAATATTCGTAGGCCGACACCATTTCTATTGATTCTAGAAATGTCTGCAATAGAAAGATGTCACTGGATTTTGCAATAGCCCAGAGAATCATCCACAATATCAAACAGGTCATTAAATTCTATTTCTTCGTCATTAATTTTAATTTTTCACGTCTTTATAATTCCTCGTGGTTTCTTCTTCTAAGAACAGACAATAACAAATCCAATGAACAACACAAAGCCGAACAAATAATCATCAATCTTACGGCGACAATACATAACGTAACGCCGGTCAAAAAATCACCCCCGTTTCGTTGATAATTAATGAACGAATCGGTGGCGATTTTTCATGCACGTTACGTTTATAAATTGGTACCAAACGGTGTTTATTTTGCAACGTCTTTTTTCCCTCAGTGTATATATGCAACGTTCAAAATATTACTCCGCCAACTTTTAAGAAAATAGGTCCAAGTCGGTAGACATTCATGCTAAAACAAACAAATGCATTTTTATGATAGGGGTGTGGTCAAGTCGACAAAAGTATTTGAGAAACAAAAACATCTGTTACAATTGCCAACATGTTTGGTTTTCGGGTTATGGTCGCACCGAACTCAGCTTCAAATTGTACTGTTTTGATGTTGTCTGTTAATCGGAGTTTTTATTAGAATATCTTCAAGTTTACAAAATTTGTTTCACGGCGTTAAAATACACTCCAACATAGTTTGCTAAGCAAAGCACGGAGAAATAAAGGATTTTCCATTAGGGACATAACATTAAATTTGCCAGAGCCCACTCGGAGAAGTTTCGGCGTTTCAAACGATCAAGTGGCTTTAGTTCTTGAGTCAGTTTGATCTTATAAAGATGAAGGCCAAGATCTTTTCGCAAAATACGCCACAGTGTGGTTTGAGAGAAGCCCAATTCCTGAGAACGACGTGGAATCGACTGATTTGGCTCATTTTGAACGGATACACTTACGGCTGCGATATTTTCGAGCGTTCGGCGTCTTTTTGGAGCCTGAACATCTAAAAGTGAAAATTTGGATTAAAATTTATCCACTATAGCACGCACAGCCTGTCGGGTGGGATGATTATTACGGCCAAAAATTTAAATAAGCGCTCTTAAAGTTGCGACCACCGACTGAGAATTTAATTTTAAATGATTTCCAAATGTTGCACTTAGGTGAACTTTACCATGATGAAAATGTTGACTTCGACTCACGTTTTGACACTGAGAGATCATTAAAAATGTTTGAGGGCGCGTTGACATAAAGATACGAAATTGTTATGTCCCTATTAGAAAACCCTATATTTAGGGACCATATCAATCCATTATTACTATGAATTGTTCCAGGATAAATAGAGTACATATCTAAAAAAATCTAATTCGTCTGCGATCTTCATATGAGTGCTATATGAAAACATGGAGCGATGAGTCCAATTTTCAGTGGGGACTATTTAGTGCAATATAAAGTTAAAAAACATTGCGTATGGGCGATATGACATTTTTAAACAATCGATTCTGGGTGATATGTCACTTTTTGGGCGATATGAAATTCATGGTTTTGGGCGATATGACGCTACGCCTTTCATTCTATTGTTATCCCCTCACCTTAGAGAGGAGGGTATATATCATTTGCTACGAGCCAAAAGTGTGACACATCGAAGGAGTGACTTAAGACCCAAGTATGTTCGGCGGAAATCCGTATTAGGACATTTTAAGTCATTTGAGCAACGTCCGTCCGTCTGTCTGTCAGGATGGAGCGCACGATAACTCTCGAAAGGAGTAACCGATTGACTTCAAACTTGGTATGTAATACAATTTTTTTCAGTTCGGGTCAGTTCGAAGATGGGCCACATTGGTCCACTTCTTCTAGTACCTCCCTCACAAAGTGTTAACATTTAGTGAATTATTGATTCTCTGATAACTTTAATACTACTTATCCGAATCTTCTGTAATTCCACGCATAGAAATATTTTATCTGTCGCTATCAGCTTGAGAAAAAAGGGAAAAGTAGTCCCACCCCTTTTGGTACCTCCCACACATAAGTGGTCATTCTGTTCAAAAAGGAAACAGCTAATAATTTTAATACCAGTGCGTAGTACAAATACTTAAAATTTTGTACAGTGTTATGTTTTTGTAGTACCTACATTCCAGTGAAAATTTGGCGTTATTGGCACCCCCTTTTGGTACCTCCCACACAAATGGAAAATTTTGCACCAAAAGTTAACTGCTTATAGCTTTAATATCAGTCCATACAAATACTTGAAATACAGTCCTTTAAAAAGTGGGCATCATTGGCACGCCCCTTTTGGTACCACCCACACAAATGTTTTATTTTGAAGTTAACGGCTTTAATGCCAGTGCATACTTAAGGTTGATAATAATTTAATTAAAACAAAAATAATAATAAATATATTAATATTATTTGGGACTGAAGGTGAGGGATTTTGCCGACTGAACTTTCTTACATGTTTATGGATCTTTTCGTGCCAGTACAAATGTTTTTTTTAAAAAAGAAATCAAATTGGTTCTAATTGTTTTTACAACATTTACTAAACTTCTATTTCTACGTAAAATTGAAATTTTCACATACATGTCATTCGAATTGCATTTAAAAAAAATCATCAAACTTTGATCGCCTCTCCTGAAAAACTACCTTTTTGCACTTAGCATTGTTTAGAATGGAGATACCGATATTAACATTTATGTATTTTTTCTCACGGAATAGATGCACATCACAATATTTTAATTTTTTAACAAGCATTTAATAAGCAGAGAGGCGATCAAAGTTGAATGCATTTTTTAAATTTGTGTTGAATTCATTTGTAATGGAAATCGAATGACCTCTACTGTTTTGTGAATAACTTTTGATTGGGTTGAAGGATAAACACCAAATTTTGACTGAATATAATTTGGAATAGTTAGAAGGTAAAAATGCATTCTCCCTAAAAACGTGCTAATTCGACTTAGCACGTCTTAGAATGGAGGTATCGATATAGTGGAATTAAAATGTTTGCATATTTATATAAATAAAGTAAATATATCGGATTTGGGATTCAAGGGACACATTTGTATGGTAAAATTTTTGTTAAGATTTCTTTCATTTTGATTTTCATGGAAGGTTTGCTGGCTGCTGTAGATATTTCTGGCCTAATAATGAAAATGCGAATATTTAAGACTACAGGCAAACAAATTGTGGTGTACCACTCATAATTGACCGTCATACGTTGCTCAAGCGGAACAGTCGCCACATGACCAGTTTTGCCGAAGAAACAGGCGACCATTTGCTTCGAAGTGCTTCTTCAACGAACAACTTTCGTTGGATTTGGCTCGTCTTCGAAGACCCACACTGTCGATTGCTGTTTTGTTTCGGGCTCATACGCATAGATCCAAGATTCGTCACCAGTGACGATCTTATAAACGTCTTTGAAGCAGCGCGATCGTATTTTTTCAAAATTTCTTTGCACCAATCGACACGAGCCTTTTTTTTAGCGATTGTCAAATTGTGCGGGATCCAACGAGAACAACCCTTTTTACGGCCAGGTGTTCATGCAATATCGAATGTATGCTGGTGAAAGAAATTCTCAAGAATTCCTCTATCTCACGGTATGTCACATGACGATCTTGCATTATCAGTTCACGCACGGCATCAATGTTCTCTGGCACAACGACCGTTTTTGGACAACCTATACGACCTTCGTCTTTGAGCGAGCGTCGGCCACGATTGAATTCATTAAACCAGTGTTTCACTGTGCTATAGGATGGTGCTTCATCGCCATACAAAGATTTAAGATCATCGATGCACTCTTGTCGTGATAATCCACGTCGAAAGTTGTGAAAAATGATCGCACGAAAATGTTCACGAGTTAATTCCATTTTTTTTGCCAAATTGATTTTTTCAAGTCACTGTAAACAAAACAAATGATGGTCGTACGTCAAAACGTTCTGACTACGTTTATGCTAAAAAATGTCAAACTTTCCAATGGAAATGTCAGATGGCCAGAAATATATATAGCAACCCTCGAATTATTTGGAAAGTATTTGAAGTTGAAGCTCGATAAAACAGGGATACCCTTTAAGTTAAAGGAATATCCGTTAACTGAAGTAAGAGCTACATACAGGGTGGCTGATGAAAGCTGCTACCAAAAAAAATGTAATAACTTTTTTCTATTTAATGAATCTGGTTAATTTTTTTTTATTTTGCAGATTGATTTTTAGATTTAACAAAAATTGATAACTGGGACACTGAAACAAGAATTTAGATTGTCCGCCGCTATTACGCACTGAAGTCCGTAGTTTCGGTTCAAAGAGAGTATAGGGGCGCGTTTGGCGGCAATCCTCCGAGCAGATGGACCATAAACAGACTTGTTAACAGCATTTCCGAGCATGGAACAGTCAACAGAAGACCTTACCATCGAAACCCTTGAGTTCGGACGGAGGAAACAATCGCTGCTGTAGCTGATGCCATACAAAACAATCCAAGAGTTTCGACAATAACCTTATCTGCTCAAATGGGTATAAGCAGACAGTCATTGTAGTCAATTATGCACAAAGATTTGGAGTTATTCCCATATAAATTCAAATGGTCAACAAAGTGAACTCAGCAGACTTCCCGATTCGCTTGGAATTTTCCCAGAAGATGCTTCAAATGGTGGAAACGAAATTGTCGAATATGGAGTGCTTCCAACCCACAGATCGTGTCAGAGTGTGGTGTGCAGTTTCATCACGCTGCATTGTCGGGCCCTACTTCTTTGAAGAAAACGGTCACACCGTTACAGTTACTGGAGGCCGTTACTTGAGCATGTTGAGAGAGTTTTTCTATCCAGAATTACGCCGAATGAGGATTTCTTTCAACTCTGTGTGGTTTCAGCAAGTGGTACACCAATAAGCTGATATCCAGAAACTCCTCATTCCGTGGGCCCCCAGGTCGCCTGACCTTACTGCACCTGACTTTTTCTTGTGGGGTTATTGCACACCGGAAGTCTACAAAGCAAACCCAACAAATTTGAATGAACTAAAGCAATCCATTCGAGAAACAATTGCGGCTATTCCCGTCTCAGCTCTCCAAGCAGTAATGAACAACTTTTTGGTAAGATGCCGCACATGCATCAACGAGCAGGGGGGCATTTAAATTCCATTATTTTTAAAACTAATTAAGCTATATTCCAGATCCACGTCAATTTATAAACACCTGAAGCATGTTGATGTCCTTCCGAGCGGCATTCCATGACTTGCTTCCATAGAGGTGAGTTGATTTTATCAGTGTTCAGAAAAAAACAGTTCGTTATAGGAACGGTTCCTTCAGAGAACACTAACGTTATTTATTTTTTTAGTGTTACTGTTCCCGAACGGTACCACTATGATAACGTACCGTTCTTAGAACACGACGAACGGTACACTACGATAACGTACGGTTCATAGAATAGTATCACTACGTCGTAGTGATACTGTTCTTTTGAACAGAACACTAACAGTATCACTACATTTAGCGTTCCGTTCTTTTTTATATTCGACACCACAGGTCGCAAATATGAAGCAATCTTAATGAAAATTGGTACAGAGTTATTTCTTAACCCAGAGACGGTCCCTATTTAAAATGGGCATATCGGTCCATTCTTTGATATAGCCCCCATACGAAGGTCCCTTTCGATAAGACATATTTACGCACTAGAGAGCGCATTTTTTAACCGACCAAGCTGAAATCTCTAAGAACGGTACGTTATCGTTGTGGTAGCGTTCGCGAACACTAACACTAAAAAAATGTTTAGTGTATTCTGTTCTCGTGTAAGGGTTGCGATACTGTTCCGTTCGCGACGAAGGAACGGTACAGAACGCTAAGGAACCGTTCCTTAGTGTTTTTTTCCGAACTCTGGATTTTATGCATGAGCTAAAAATGCTTAATTTGTTTTTTTTGAGATTTATGGAGACCGTCATATCTAGTTAAGGGTACCAAAAGAATGTCTTTCACATTTGATACGATTTTTATATCGTCGCTGGATCCTCAAGTTGTAGTCAGAAGACTGCCGAGGTAGCAGAATGAGGGGACGTATTCAAAGTACTGGTCGCTCACCATGAATGCTCTATTTTTTGAGGCATTTATTCTCATCACCTTTGCTTTTGCGATGTTTTTTTAAGACCAGTTTTGGCCGCTTCGGTTTGTACTTCATGAATCTTGGCTTGCATGTCCTTATAGTTGTGGGTAAGAGACAGATATCGTCGGCATAATCGAGGTCTTCCAGTTATCTGTTAAAGCCCCATGTTATTCCCCGCTGTTGCTGAGAGCACCTTGTCATGACGTTATCTAGGACAATGTTGAAAAATAAGGGAGAGAACACATCCTTATCTCACTGCAGCTTTTATTTTTATTGGATCGCTGGTACAACTCTCATTCATACAGCGCCTTTATCTCAATAATTTTGGTTGGGGTTTCTTTACATACTAGTGAGTTCCATATGGCTATGTACGATAGGGTGTCAAAGGCTTTCTCAAAGTCGATGAAGACCAGATATAGAGGAGATCGCCAATCGACCGACTATTCGATAATAATTCGAAGACTGTTGATGTGGTCAGTGCCTGATTTACGTGTTCGGAAGCCAGCCTGTTCATTTCTGAAGAGCGGGTCCAATGCCTTTGTTAACCATTTATTAACAATTTAAGCTATTAAAACAAAGTTAACGACTTATCACATCGATTCCTGGGCATAAAAACGCTTGAAATGTTGTACAGTGTAAAGCTTTTATAGTGCCCTTTTGGTACATCCCAAACAAAATGGCTAAAATAAAAAAATATAAATTATTCTTGTTCATAATCTATACCTTTATCCACAGATTTATTTTCAAATGGGCATTGTTCTGGTCATCGGGATGTTATCTTTCAAAATTGTTGGCGATTTTTTATGGTGCAGTAAAAAACGATTTAAAAAATAAAAATTTTTAGTGAGTCTTGGCAGAAACACAGTGTTAACTCTTTTGAGTCGTTCACTGAGAGTATTTCTCAGTGGGTAAAACCTAAAATAGATGGCAACGAAAAACGCAGATGGAGAAACTACTTCTACAAAAATTATACAATCAGCGCCGTTTAGAGTATCAGCCTGTTCCCTACATAAAGAAATCTCCAGAGGGTGGCATGTTACATCGTCCAAAATCATTATTTCCATTTATCTATGTAAGTGGGTTTAGGTGGTTGTTTTTATAACAGTTCACTATATATGCTATTTTCTCCATAAATTCCACCAAGAAATCAATCTCCATTTCAATATACAAACAAATAGCCAAATGTTTATATTAGGGTACAAATTAATTATTCATTTAGTTGGTGTCAAAATTCAACGGCTAAAACAGAAATCTAAAGAATACTGCAAATCTGCTGAATGCCGGCTGATCGGATTGTTTCTGACATAAAAACCGATAAAATCGGATTCTATGACACCAAATTCCGATTCCAAAATGAAACCGATAATATCGGCATTTGTGACACCAAAGTTAGTTTTTTGTCGGTTTCAATTCCAATTCCACAACGAAATTGATGCAGTTAGACGTCGAATAATCAATTTTTGAAATGTGTAGTGTATATTAATTTTATTGTTTGGAAGTTAATTATATAAGTACATCTTTATATAGAAAAACATTTGAATTTTTGCATGTGCCAGTTGTTTAAATTTTTTTGTAGCTGATATTTCCACCCTCTACTATTAATATTTAATAAGTCATGGGTCGGATCAAGGTGTGTGTGCAATCCCTACGTCATGAGCAGGTGGCCTCCTTGGTCGAAAGGAACGGGTAAAGGTGGTGGCGTTGGGACCGTTCGAAAATACATTTATAATAAGAATAATTCCATGTATAGTAATGACACAAATGTTGGCTCTTTTCTCCGATTTCGATTGAATTGTCCACATGTTGTCAGCTCAATGCTATTTTGTTCCATACGCCATTTTGTATGATCGGAGAAAAAACGCAATTTATTGTTTGAGTAAAAACGGGACTGAAGAGTTACACACGCTTTATTTCATAGGGTTCCCAACAGTGTTTGTATGATTCTCATGCATTTCTATGCCATTCCATTCAAAAATAAGCAAGTTATAACAATTTTTGTACTTGGCATTTTGGTCCATATCCAGTTTTATTTTAATATTTTTTCGTTTTTGTATTACATGGACCACAAAAATGGTCGGTATGGAAGGACAGTAATTTACATATTGTGATCGAAAGAACGTAAAATACTAGGAAAAAGGAAAAAGCTGATTGCAGATTCTGAAAGAGCATGCTTGAAAAACATATTATCAACTCCTAACTCAAAAAACACAAAAATGGCGTATGGACCAAAATAGCATTAAGCCGACGATGTGTACTTTGGAGTGTGCAAAACAAGAATGAGGATTTGTTTTAAATTTTTTTTTAAAAAATGTAAAAAAATTTAATCTACAAAATTTTTTGGAAAGAAATTTAAATTTCTTGTTCATCTTTTCTTCGCAACAAATTGAATAGAGGTATTAACGACAATATAATCTACTATGTATTTTTTCTTAAAATTTAGCTTAAATTTTTGTTTTAAATTTCTTATAAAAAAAATAGTAAATTTGTTTAAGAACTCGATTAAACAAACTTTTTCATCTCAATCCTAAGTTACAGGATTTTGATAAAAAAATTACCAATAATTTGCATATGGCTATATTTTTTTTTAATTCCTGATACTTTTTTTGCTCACTTCAAAGTACATATGTCGAAAATTTCATCAAAATCGGAGCAAAGAGCCAAAATTTGTGTGATTACTTCACATGGAATTACTCAGAAATCGATAAAAAAATTCAAAAGTCTTGTTCATTTTCCCCGACATGAAACTTTCTGGAGGTATTATTGACAATAAAATCTACAATGCAAAGAATAAAAGGTGTATTTTTTCTTAAAATTTAATTTTAATTCTTATTTAATTTATTTAAAAATACCGTAACATTTTTTAAGAGCGCGATCTGTAATTTTTCCATTACAAAACAACAAAAACATGTTTCTTCTCAGTCATATGGTCATAAATAATTACTCCTAATATAATTAACACAAACAAAAATGCATTATATATTTTGTTCATATGTTCCGAAAATCAAGCATCGCACGGCACTCACAATATAAAATAAAATAATATTGACGAATAGTTTAGAAAATAGCTCTACTATATGACAATGTATACAAAAGTATTTAGTATTAATAAAGTAAAGTCCGCCAAATAACATTTTTTTTTTGAAAATGCTATAAAAAAAACTACTGAATATTTTCTCAAATTTCTTTTTTTATTTGAAAGTACAATCCCTCCGGTTAATAATGGAAAATAATTTCATTCAAATGGCTGCCTCGGCTGGCCATGCAGTAGCGTACACGATCGGTCCAATTTTTAAGCACATTATCGATTGTGTGCAGCTGTATTTCACCAATGGCTTCACGAATATTGTCCTTTAAAGCGTCAATTGTCTCTGGCTTGTCGGCGTAACACTTATCTTTGAGGGCACCCCACAAATACTAGTCCAACGGTGTCAAATCGCAGCTCCGAGGTGGCCAAACGACATCAGCTCTGCGGCTGATAATGCGATCTTCAAAAACAGGGCGCAAAACATCGAGTGTATCTTCAGCTGTGTGGCACGTAGCGCCGTCCTGTTGAAAACAAATGTTGCCAATATCCTCCTCTTCAATTTTTGTGAACAAAAATTCGTTCAACATGCCACGATAACGATCGCCATTGACTGTAACGGCCACTCCTTGCTCATTTTCGGAGAAAAATGCCTCAATTATGCCTCTGGACCAAAATTCGCACCAAACAGTGACTCGTTTTGGGTGTATCGGCTTTTCAATGTATGCGTGCGGGTTTTCTGTGCCCCAAATGCGACAATTTTGCTTGTTTACATACCCGCCAAGATCAAAATGAGCTTCATCTGAAAAGATGATTTTTTTTTTTTGCGAAATCGGCATCTTCTGTAAGTCGATCGCAGGCCCACTTGTTCAAGCGTATACACAACCATATTCGTTCAGCGGAAGGATAAAACTAATTATCTGTTAAATCAGACATGAGCTAAGTGTTACCATTCACGAAATAAGCACTAGTTGAAAAAAAACGTTAGATAGCGGACCCTTTATAATGAATTTAAAGTTGCAATGCAATGTAAAATGCAATGTATATTGATAACATTGTGCAATAAATTTTAGGTCATCAAATCTTTCCCGAACGAAACAAATTGGACATGATAGTACACCTCTAGTATATATTAACACCCAAAGGGCTGTGCAAAGTTAGCTCGAATTTGTGTTTTATAGCTTTTTGAAGTTCGACTATTTTTAGTGAAATTTAAATTTTACTAAAAATAGCGCAACTTCAGAGCTCTATAAAATAAAAATTCGAGCTAACTTCGAAAAACCCTTTGTGAGTTTTGATATACTAGTGGTGTACTCTCATGCCCAATTGGTCTCGTTAGGGAAAGATTTTCTTGATGCACAGTGTAATAATATAATTAAAATAAAAAAATAAATAAGTTTACGAATATTATTAGGGACGAAGATGAGGGGATTCGTAAGTCGGTTTAGCCGACTGAACTTTCTTACTCGTTTTATGTATTTTTTACATTGGCTGATGAATGGGTTTCGGAAGTTTGTTTAATTGGGAGCCCCAAATGAAAATAATATTGGTATGGATTTATAAGGTATCTGGGAAAATATTTCTTCTCCTCTTCCATATTAATTTGGCGTGTTTGGTTTTACATACTTTATAGATCGATGGTATCCATAGTTAATCTACGCATTATGCTTATCTGTATGAAAGAAGCATGTCCAGTTAAACACGGGAAAATGAAGTACAATTACTCTTTTTGAAGCTAGGCCTCTACTCCATAACAATATCATGTGTACATGAAAATTGAAGGAGGTTGGAGGCCTCGGCAATTTGTCTACTACACTGAAAAAATAGTAATAAAACTAATGATGACACATTCTTGTATTAAGTATGCTACCTCGGCATCAATTCAATGACAATTTTCATTATAATAATGAAAATTTACACGTTTTTTACGAAATTTTCCTTAATATAAAGTTTTTTGAATTTGAATTAATGTCTATCTAATCATTAGTTTTGTGTACGCGCTTCTTTAAATGTACACATTTAAATTAAAGAAAAAAATCATTATTTTTGTGACAATCCGCTTTATTTTAAGTAATATTTCAATACTTTTAAGGATTTTCTACATTAACACTACGACGTAGACATGTCATAGTTTTAATGCCGAATCGGACTTAATTAACAGTATGAGATATTTGAGTAATAAATTTAAGGCTATGCTCCCCTTAAAGGAAAGGCTGTCTGGTAATAAATTTTATGACTATTGTTATTATTTTTAGAATACATACGAGAGAATTATGCAATCTCTCCCTCCCTCTCTCGCTCGGAGAATCAGTTTTGTTTGGTAATGTGTTAATCAATAATTGTTATGGAATGCAAGAAGAGAAAATAGAGAACAGTTCTGTTGTTCGTTTTCTTTTAAATCGTCAGTTATTTACAAGCGATGGAAGGAAACGGTTGTCTGTTTTCGGGACGCGGATTGTAAAAAAATTTGATTGCTGTGAATATGTAAGTATACGTGCATATTGCACCGAAAATAATTTTAATATGGGCTATTAACAGTTATTTTTGCTAAAGCATAGCAACAACAACAAATGAAACCGTCGTGTACATGTGTGTATGCATGTGGTTATGCCATCGGCGTCACCATCGATCTCTGTGATAAGGGAGTGCGTGAGTCATAGTTATTTTTGCTGTATGTTATTTATGGCGATGTACATGCGTTTTTGAAGGAGATCTTGTTTGTAAGTCCTGTGAAGAGATTTGTGCCAAATGGATGACAAAAATGTGAGTAATAGATTTTGTAATACTGAAAGAGACAATGGGAAAACGTTTAGGTACGTGAAAAATAATATTATTATCCTGAAATAAACATCTTATTGGCAATTACAAAATTAACAAAACACATTTTAATTGAAAGTATTTATTTATTAACCTGTAAGGAAAGGCAGAAAGTCGGGCGGGGCCGACTATATAATACCCTACACCTCCCTAACAATGCGATAAGGGTCATTGCCATAATAATTTGGAATAATTGGTAAATGGGTAGAAACATATTATCTAATTCTGAAACGATAATCGCTAAATTAAATTAATATTCGTTCCTAAATTGAGAAGCATATGTCTGGAAAATTTTAATGATCGGAAGTAAAATACAACTTCTATAGCGGTTTGATACCAAATCAGAAGGAACATATATATGGAGCTTTAATATAAATCTAAACCGATCTTCTCTGAATACTAATTCATGTAAAAATACCTCCTTCTGTCGAATTTCGTACTGATCGGATATAAAATACAGTCTCTACAGCGCTTACATGTCAAATCGGGGGTAACATATATATGGGAGCTATATCTAAATCTGAACCGATTTTCTCCGAATTTGGCAGTATTCCTTCGAGTAATAAGAAACCTCTTTCTGCCGAATTTCGCAATGATCGGATATAAAATACAGTTTCTACAGCATTTACATGTCAAATCGGGGGTAACATATACATATATGGGGGCTATATCTAAATCTGAACCGATTTCCCTCAAATTTGGCAGTGTTAATTCGCGTAATGAAAAACCTCTTTCTGCCAATTTTTTTACTGATCGGATATAAAATACAGTTTCTACAGCGCTTACATGTCAAATCGGGGGTAACATATATATGTGGGCTATATCTAAATCTCAACCGATTTCCCTCAAATTTGGCAGTATTAATTCATGTAATAAGAAAGCTCTTTCTGCCGAATTTCGTACTGATCGGATTAAAAATACACTTTTTACAGCGCTTACATGTAAAATCGGGGGTAACATATATATGGGGGCTATATCTAAATCTGAACCGATTTTCTCCGAATTTGGCAGTATGCCTTCATGTAATAAGAAACCTCTTTCTGCCGAATTTTACACTGATCGGTTATAAAATAAATTTTTTACGGCGCTTACATGTGAAATCGGGGGTAACGTATATATGGGGGCTATATCTAAATCTGAACCGATTTCTTCCAAATTTAACAGTGTTCATTAATATAATAAGAGACCTCTTTCTGCTGAATTTCATACTGATCGGATATAAAATAAAGTTTTTACAGCGCTTACATGTCAAATCGGGGCTTACATATATATGGGGGCTATATCCAAATCTGAACCGATTTTAACCAAATTAAATAGGGATCGTCCTTTGGCCAAAAAAAAGATATGTGTAAAGTTTCGTCAAGATCGGGCCATAATTGCGACCTGTACTTTGATTACAAGAATACATCTACAGACGGACAGACAGACGGACGGACAGACAGACGGACATAGCTAAATCGACTCAGAAAGTGATTACAAGTCGATCGGTATAATAAACAATGGATCTACCTCTTCTCCTTTTGGGTGTTACAAACAAATGCACAAAGTCATAATACCCTGTACCACAGTGTGGTGTAGGGTATAAAAATACCAGCGCATAATGCAGAAATGTAAAATTATTTGTGGCAATATAGAAATTTATTATTAATAATATGTTATACATATAACTATCTTTTTTAATTTTTTAGTAAAACAATTTTAGAATGGGTCTATTGTGAGAAGAGTGGCAAATTTTACAAAATATTTCAACGTAATATATGAACGGTTGAAATATTCCTCTTAGTTTTCAGCGTTTTCCAATTGTGATATGATAAAATTTATTTGAATTTTTTTTTGTTTATAGATAATTTTATTTCATTTATTTTCAGAAAAAATTTAATTATTTTAATTTTAGATCACGCAATATTTGAAGATAAATGTGATGGATATACATATGAAAAATGCAGTGCTGAATGCCATTTATAACTTGCAAAAACTAAGTGAGCATACACCTACATGGGAATGTTTGAATTGAAAGGAAATAGATTTGGAAACAATATTTGTAAGTATTATGTATTTCTGAACAAATATATTTTACTAGCGGACCCGGCGAACTTCGCCTCGCCCCAATTTAACGCCTTCAGATAAACTCCAGAGTGATAATAAAACACAGATAGTTAAAATTTTAATGCGATTTGTTTAAAAGGAATCGAAATCAGTTGAGAGCGATGTGATAAACAACAAACAACGAAGACAGAAGACAGGCAACGTACAGATGACCGTGCGAAAAACAGGGAAATTCGAGATTAATTCCACAGACTTCCTACGATTTGTCTTGAGATTTATTGATTGTCATCGTAAAAGCCAATCGTACAGGGAACTGAATCCGCTTGAATTGGAATGAAAGATCAGTTGGAATAATCGGAATTCGTGGGATAAGGACTTCCTCTCCTTTGAATTTTCCCTTGATGATCGTCGCCTGAATCACATTGTCCATCAGTTTCATAATGGACAACCGCGAACTATGCACAATTTCGGATGATTCAGATTCCGCAACATGATTATGATCGATTCCACCTTCAGCTGTAAATTATGCGGCGGAGCTCCTGGCACATCAAGCGAGTTCGATTTTACTTTGAATAATAAAATTCATGCTATCGACGTCCTTATTCTTCGCTGCTAATATTGCCCGTTCACTAATCTAATCGAGATTTGGAAACACTTTGGTGATGAGTTCCTCGTTCGACGATGTGAACTCGCAAAAATTTGCCGGGAACAATATCAATGCAGTGGAAACATCAACAGTAATTTGGCCATTGCCAAGCGCCAACAGTTGTTTCGAGAATTCAAGAGCCGATGAGTCGTTCTGCAACGCGACTCTCATGTTCGTGGTCAATTTCAACTTCTTGACATGCCGCCACAAAGACCACGATTTCAGGCATGCATTAATTTCATCGGCAGTAGATTTCGGGATGACGGGAAGGAAGCGTTTGACGAAAATCTCCGGAGAGCAATATCATAGACTCACCAAATTGTCTCAAATCACGTCGTAAATCCTTCATCGTTCGGTCAACTGCCTCCAGAGCTCGTTTATGCGCCATCGTGCATTCATCCGAAATTATGATTTTGCAGTGTCCGCAATCCAATAAGATAACCTTACCTCTTATACTCAAACTTATTATCTGAAAAAATTTTCGAACTGATAAATATCGCGTTGAATTTTAATTGATCGTAATGCTTGTACCGTTTGTCGATGTGATACGCGAAATCAGTGTAACAATACGCAAAACTCGAATGAATTGCAGCAAGAAAAATAGCACATACTCTTACATATGTTTAATAGAAAACTTTTTTGTTTAATAGAAAATTAATAAAAAAAATTGGATTCAAAAAGAGAGCAGTAGATAGGAACAGTAGGAATCTCGCAAGAAATAGCAATTTTCGATTTTCCCAATTTTCCGACTTTTCCGGAGGGTTTTCCCAAAATTTTCTTTCGTAACAACCTTCTCCAGGCAAATACGAAGAACTGAAAAAAAAAATTGAGCCAAATCGGTCCAGCCGTTCTCAATTGATGAATTACTATACATTTTTCACACCATTTTTATATATATAGATTTGAAAATCAAGAAATTTAATTTGGAACGCATATATTAATGTATTAGAACAAAATATATTTGCGAACTGACGATCACATATAAAATACGTGTTTTCACACAAACAAAGTTATTGTTAAACAGTTTTCCAAATATAATTTATTTAAAAAGATTGTACAACTCCAGGAGACCTTTCACACAAACAAAGTTATTGTTAAAAAGTTTTCCAAATATAATTTATTTAAAAAGATTGTACAACTCCAGGAGACCTTTGGTAGAAGTGGACTGTATTAATAGATGAAACTCCCAAATTGTAAACAGGTATATGTATGTGTATTATGCAAAGAGACAAAATAAAGGCAAGTGTTGATTTTGTATTCAGTATGGAACAGATTTATTGTGTAAGGGTCGCTGCTGCTTACCGCTTTAGTAGGTGAATCCAAAGTGAATTTGCGGTGCAGAGCGAACAATAGAAAAACCTTAGAAGAGACAATTCAGCAAAGATACAACTGGAAACAGTAAGGAAGATGGCAGCCCTTTATCCATTTGAGTAAAAGCTTTTGCCTTCGTGGCAAGGAATGTCACAAATAAAATATGTGTTTACAAACAAACAAAGATATTTTTTAAGAATTTATCCAAATACATTATATTAAAAATAATGTTAAAACTTTGTTGACTTTGGCAATTTTTATACCCTCACTTTAGTGTGACGAGGGTATATATCATTTGCTACGGAAAAAAGTGTAACACGTCGAAGGAGTGACCTAAGACCCCAAGTATGTTCGGAGGAAATCCGTTTTGGGTCATTTTAAGTCGAATGAGCAATGTCCGTCCGTCTGTCTGTCTGTCTGTCTGTGTGTCTGTCTGTCTGCTGGCTGGTGCGCACGATAACTCTCGAAAGGAGTAACCGATTGACCTCAAATTTGGTATGTGGTAATATTTTTTTCTATCTCCGGCTAAGTTCGAAGATGGGCCATATTGGTACACTCCTTCTAGTACCTCCCCCACAAAGGGTTAAAATGTTGTGAAATATTGATTCTTTAATAACTGCTATACTACTTATTCGAATCTTTTGAAATTCCACACATAGTATTAGCTTATTAGTCGTTATCAACTCGAGAAAAATGGGCGAAGTCGCCACGTCCCTTTTGGTACCTCCCATACAAATGCACCATTTTGCACCAAAAGTTAACAGCTTATAACATTAATAACAGTGTATAAAAATACTTGAAATTTTGTACAGTATTATGCTTTTATATTGCCTAAAGTCCAGGGAAAAATGGGTGTTGTTGTCACGCCCCTTTTGGTACCTCCCACACAAAGGTACCTTTTTGCACCAAAAGTTAACAGCTTATAACATTAAAAGCAGTGTATAAAAATACTTGAAATTTTGTACAGTGTAATGTTTTTATAGTGTCTATAGCCCTGTGAAAAATGGGCGTTAGTGCCACGCCCCTCTTTGTACCTCCCGCACAAAATGCCCAAATCATACCACAATTTAATGTCTCATAACGTTTATACCAGTGCACATAAATGCTTATAAGTCGGCACAGTGCAATGAATTTAAAGTATCTAATGTTCAGCAAAAAAAAGGTGTATTTGATAAACCCTTTCTGGTACCTCCCACACAAATTGACAGATAATTCGAGTAATATTCAATATTACATTACTCACAAAGTGAGGGTATACCTTAGTCGGTTTACCCGACTGAAACGTTCTTACTTGTTAATTTTATATTTTCCTAGATTATGTGTTATACTTTATATGTAAAAATGTCGTAAGCAGCATTTTCTTTTGTTTTACAGCACAAATTTTTTATTTATAAATAGTCCAATTGTCAATCCATCAATGCTATGTATCGTAACCCAAAATTATACGATTTAAATTTTCAAACATATAAAATTTCTAAGAAATTAAACCTTAAATTTCTAAAAAAATGAAAACTTTCCTTTAAATTAAGGCATCGATACATTGCCAAAATACTTAAATACAAGGTGGCGCAAAAGTAACCTTTCGATGTTTTTGGCTGTAATTTAAAAAAAAAATGAAAAACTGATTCTTCTTGTGGATTATTTTTATTTGGTCTTTTAATTTTTTTTACATCAATTCGAGAATATGATGTCATGTAAATGGCCGCCGCCACAGTTGATTGTCATTTGAGCCCTTTTTATGGCATTTTCCATCACTTTGGCCAAAACTTCCGGCGATAGGTCCTCACATTCTTGACGGATATTGTCTTTAAGAGCTGCAAGAGTCTGAGGCTTGTTGACATAAAACCGCGACTTCAAAAAGCCCCACAAAAAGAAGTCTGGAGCGGTCAAATCAGGCGATCTTGCTGGCCAGTACAAATCGCCAAAACGGGAGATTAGGCGCCCGGGAAATGCATCCTTCAGCATATCGGTTGTGGCACGTGCAGTGTGTGCCGTTGCACCGTCCTGTTGGAACCACATGTTTTCCAATCCCAATTCATCAAGTTGCGGCAAAAAGAACTCGTTGATCATTGCTCTGTAGCGCTCACCATTCACAGTAACCGTTTGGCCCGCGACGTCTTCGAAGAAAAAAGGTCCGATGACTCCTCCAGCGAAAACAGCACACCATACAGTGACTTTGAGCGGGTGTAATGGCTCTTCGTGGGTTACACGCGGATTTTCAGTGCCCCAGAAGCGTAAATTTTGCTTATTTACGTACCCGCTAAGATGGAAATGGGCCTCATCACTCATGATTATTTTTGATGAAAAATCATCTTCCTCTTTGTGGTCATTAAGGATGGCTTGAGCCTATGTTAGACGCGATTGGCGGTCAGCAGCTAAAAGCGGATGCACCGTCTGGACTTTGTACGGAAACATCTTCAAATCTTGTACCAAAATTCGCTGTAGAGACCTTCGACTGATACCCATTTGCGTGACACGTCGTCTGGTCGATGTCGACGGCGCTTCCATGACATCCTCGGCTACAGCAGCAATATTCTCTGCAGAACGGCTACTCCGGGGTCTGCCACGCCTGGCAGCATCTCGTGTTGTGCCAGTCTCTTCGAGGCGAGCGGCTAAACGTCGCAGTGTTTCACCAGTAGGCGTTGGACGGCCAGGAAATCTGCGACGAAATTCACGTTGTGCCAAAGTCATCGACCGATTATTGGTCAAATAAATAGTCAGCAATATTCCGCGTTCTGGAGCAGTGTAGCGTAACATTGTTTATAACCGTGTATTTCGCATGTGTTTACAACACAAATGTCAAAACAGAACTGACATTAGGGGCCAATCGCAAAATTTATATCATTTTCTGATAGGAGGATTACTTTTGCGCCACCTTGTACAAATCATCATTGTTTTGGAAATATTATTTCCAAATAAGAGAATATTAGGATGAAAACATAATTTTGTTTAGAACAACATCCCCACAAACATATAATATTTGTGAGTGTCAAATATTATATTTTTGGAGTGCACCCTAAAAATGTGTATGTTTCCAGCAGAATATGTTTGGAACAAAATACTACAGAAGCGATTTTTTTTCAGCGTGTATGTATATATATTATATTATCAATTATATTGTCTTATAATTGTGTCCAACGGATATTTTTGTTTTACTAAAATCAAAATAATAAGCGTTTTTGCTCAAAAATAATTGTAAATAAGCTGCTTTCTTTTCACGAAGTATTGAATAAAAATAAATATAAAATATTGTCTTCCATATTCATTTTATATGAAAAATGTAATGTTGACCAAATGGAATCTTAATCTAGGATTCGTACAGATTTGCTAATCTAACACCAGGGTTAAGAATGTCATAAGCAGCATTAGCTTTTGATTTACAGAAGTAATTTTTAATAAGTTTTTGTAGTTTTGTTTGCTAACAAAACTTAAGATCTAAGTCACTATTGATTTTTTGAGAAAATTATTTTTGATAACTCAATTTATATGAAAAATGCAACTTTCGCCACTTTCAAAACAATCAGTTTCTATTATTAATAATATCTTACATAAATATTTTTTTTTACTTTTAGTACAGCAAATTTGTGTCGTAGAAGAGTGATTAAATATTTCTGTGTAAGTAAGTATATTCCAAAGATTTTAATATATCTCTTATCTTTCAACATTTTGTGACAGTTATATGATAAAATTTATTTTAATACTTTATCGTATATAAATCATTCTGTTTGATTTCTTTTCAAATTATTTTTATTTTAGTTCGCGCAATTGAACTTTATTTGGATATATGACAAATGCAGTGGGGAATTAAAAATTTACAAATTGCAGGAAATGAGTGAGCATATAATACCTATAATACTATACAATACCCTACACCTCCCTAACAATGCGATAAAGGTCATTGCGATAATAATTTGGAATAATTGGTAAGTAGGCAGGAACATATTATCTAATTCTGAGCCGATAATCGCTAAATTAAGCAATATTTGTTCCTAAATTGAGAAACATCTTTCCGGAAAATATTAATGATCGGAAGTAAAGTACAACTTATATAGCGCGTTGATACCAAATCAGGAGGAACATATAGTATATGGAGGTTATATATAAATCTGAACCGATTTTCCCTGAATACTCATTCATGTAAAAATACCTCTTTCTGTAGAATTGATCGGATATAAAATACAGTCTCTACACGCTGAAAAAAAATCGCTCCTGTAGTATATTGTCCCAAACATATTCGGCTTGAAACATATAAATGTTTAGGGTACACTCTAAATATATAATATTTGGTACACACAAAGGTTATATATTTGGGAAGATGTTGTTCTAAACAAATCTTTGTTTACTCCAATTTTTTTGTTTGGGACTATTATTTTTCGAAGCAAATTAAAAATTTGCACTTAAGAATTCAGAAAGTACCTAAATTGCGTTATATTGCTCAGTAATTCAAAATAATTTTTTTTGGAAATTTTTAATGTTCGTAAAAATAATAAATAATAACTGAAATTCTATAATTTTGGATCAAAATAAATTTTTCGGTGGATTGACAACTAATGATGGCTTGGAATACTTAAATTTAAAATGATTGATTTGAAACAAAAGTCAATGCAGCATAAGGTATCATAACTGGGAGGTACAATTAGGAACCAAGAAAAAATTAAAAATGAAATTCGAAAAAGTCAGCACAAGATTTGAAATTATTTTTTAAATAAAATATATTTGGAGAAATTCCTAAAGAATACTTTTATTTGTACTTAAACATATACTTTATTTGAGAAATTTAGTTCGCAAATATATTTTGTTGTAATATATTAATATATTCGTTTCAAATATATTTTATTGATTTTCAAATAGAATTTATTTGCTCAGAAATATATAATATTTAAAAATTTGTGTTCCAAATATATTTTCTTTCGATTCAAACATATCAAAAAAGTCGATTTTCCCCCGTGTACAGCGCTTACATGTCAAATCGGTGGTAACATATATATGGGGGCTATATCTAAATCTGAACCGATTTCCCTCAAATTTGGCAGTGTTAATTCACGTAATGAGAAACCTCTTTCTGCCAATTTTTTTACTGATCGGATATAAAATACAGTTTCTACAGCGCTTACATGTCAAATCGGGGGTAACATATATATGTGGGCTTTATCTAAATCTCAACCGCTTTCCCTCAAATTTGGCAGTATTAATTCATGTAATAAGAAACCTCTATCTGCCGAATTTCGTACTGATCGGACTAAAAATATACTTTTTACAGCGCTTACATGTAAAATCGGGGGTAACATATATATGGGGGCTATATCTAAATCTGAACCGATTTTCTCCGAATTTGGCAGTATTCCTTCATGTAATAAGAAACCTCTTTCTTCCGAATTTTACACTGATCGGTTATAAAATAAATTTTTTACGGCGCTTACATGTGAAATCGGGGGTAACGTATATATGGGGGCTATATCTAAATCTGAACCGATTTCTTCCAAATTTAACAGTGTTCATTAATATAATAAGAGACCTCTTTCTGCTGAATTTCATATTGATCGGATATAAAATAAAGTTTTTACAGCGCTTACATGTCAAATCGGGGCTTACATATATATGGGGGCTATATCCAAATCTGAACCGATTTTAACCAAATTAAATAGGGATCGTCCTTGGGCCAAAGAAGATATGTGTAAAGTTTCGTCAAGATCGGGCCATAATTGCGACCTGTACTTTGATTACCAGAATACACCTACAGACGGACATAGCTAAATCGACTCAGAAAGTGATTACAAGTCGATCGGTATAATAAACAATGGATCTACCTCTTCTCCTTTTGGATGTTACAAACAAATGCACAAAGTCATAATACCCTGTACCACAGTGTGGTGTAGGGTATAATGATTTATTTGAGTAACATTATAATCAATATAATGTAACGAATTTTCCATACATATTTAAAAAACTGTATTTAAATTCATGTATGCCTTAAATTAATTACCAGTATATTCTTATATCAAGGACAAACATTTTAAATTTTATTACGATAATGTTTTAAAATATATGACATTTTACTAAAAATAAGCACGCGCCACACTTAAATTTACGCGAAAATGTGCTTATTTTAAGACCAAACTTAATTAGTTTTATTACCCAAAATTCTTATTTCTATGAAATTCATCCTCAAAACAAATACTATTCACGTCTTTAAATCGACTATAAAACCTTCTTATTTTTATAGCGATTGTCTTTGGCTCGGAATCATTGCCGAAATCTTAAACTTTACGAAAAATTCATTGATTTTCAGTACGCTTTTTTTAGTGTAGTTAACTCATCCACTTGGTAGAGAGGAAAGATATTCATATTCATATCAAAGATATTTAAATGTTTAAATAATAACACATATTTTTTGTTTAAAAAAGTAATTCGCAGGTTATATTCATGTTTGCCTCTTTTCATATGGGAATAAAAATTCATTGATGCTTATATTTAACTATGATTTACAAAAAATATATAAATGCGAGAGCTATCAGGAAAATATAATATATAAAAACTGAAACAATGTCGAAGCAAAACGTTTGTGCTTAAATACAATTTGAATATGTCAATTCAAATTCACAATATAAATCACATATTACATGAACAAAAACTAACTTAACCATTTATATTTGTGTAACTATATAACTTTATATATATATATATATGTATATGTATGTAACTATGTTCATTAATATCTTTTGTATGACATGATATTTGTACAAAAGTTTCATTGAAATTAATCCAATTCTCAAACGAATTGAACTTAAAAAGTAAAGCGTTTTCTTTTCTAGTAATTACGTTTCATTTGGAGAAGTTTAAATTAAAAATGTAAACAAAAAAAAAAACAATATTTTTATAAAAAGTCTAACTAATGCCTAATGTTTGTATAAACTTATTAATTAATAGTAATGTACACATGGATACAGAGATTGTTATTAATTGTTTGGGTGTCCTGATCTAATAAAACTTATCTATATATACAACGATTTTTGATTTTCAATTATTTATAGTTTTTTTTACATAATTTAAGAGGTTGAAGTCTCGGTGTCACTTGGCGATGGAGGTATGGGTGGTGGTTCAGTTTCACCGATTTTCAATTTATCCGGTAACACATCTGGGGCGTTGATTATGCCATATGGCCTCAGGTGATAGATCAAATAGTCCCGCACATACATTTGGTTAGGTGTGACATAATGGAAGGATATAGCATGGTCGGAGCAGCAGTCAAGACCCTGGAAGATAGGTAAAATTTCAATTAGATATACATATGTGTACATATTTTATTAAAAATATACAAATAAATATACATAACCTTATACACCATTACAAATACGATGACTTGGCTAATACAGATGGACAATAGGTTTTCGTTACACCATTATCGCTAAGGGGTTTTTAATTGACTTAATCGGATGCTATGTTGCCAGTGTGAACAAAATATTCAGAATGACAAATTATTTAGGATATAAAATGGAATATATTACTTTGAGTTTTCTCACTGTTTTTATAAAGTACTACACTGGGCAAAATCGCCTTTTTGATATGTTTCAATCGAAAGAAAATACATTACAAATTTTTAAAAAATATATATTTCTGAACAAATAAATTTTATTTGAAAATCAATAAAATATATTTGGAACTCGTATATTAATATGTTGCATACTTTGATTTTGGATTTTCACAATGTGATTTTCGAAAATAACGTTATATATGGGCTATATATACAAAAAATAGTTTTTGGGTTTTAGGAAATTTGTAAATGCTCTCGAACGGCTGAACCGGTTTTTGTAAAAATTTCTTTGTTTTAAAGAAAACATAAAAGGTCATTTTTCTGCGCATTTTTTTCCAAAAAATTTCACGAAAGTTTTTTTTTAACAAATTCTTAAGAAATTGCTCCCCCATGGAGTTTCATCGAATTTACACAGGCATTCGTCGCACTCTTACAAATCTAAAACAATAATACTATTTTGTGTCCCTAAATTTTTGTAAAAGTTAAAATATTTCGTTCATAACATTTACAAATATTCAGGCTCAAAAAATATTATTACTCTTTTGGATTTGTGAGAGTGCGACGACTATGCTGTGTAAATTAAAGAAAAGCGCAAGGAAGCATTATTTTAAAAAGAGTTTTAAAAAAATCCACTAAAAATGGCCTAAAGCAAAGTCAACGTTACAAAAATCAGTTCAGCCGTTCGAGAGCAATTAGAAAATTCGTAAAACCAAAAAACTGATTTTTTTTATGTTTTCAAAATCTAAAAAGGCCATAAAATTAAAAAAAAAATTAAAAAAAAACTTCCGATTGGACGACGCATTTCCTTTAAGATCGGTATACATATATACATGTATGCGTAGTTCCAAATCTCCTTTTGGGAATTTTAAAGTATTGTAAAAATGAAAAATACTCTTAAAGGAATTTTTAAATGCAGTGAAAGAATGGAAATTGCTTTGGTCATTGCTAAACGGACCACAATCGTATTCTAAATTGCTTTTCCCGTGTATAGTACTACATATTATTTAAACTTTGTATCATTTAATACGTTTCTGAAGTACCAAAATAATATTAAAGATTTTAATAATGCAAGAACTGACCACGGGTCAACTGTTAACTTCAACAGTAGAGTCTATACATAAACAAAATCTAGACAGCTTTCTACATCTGATGGGAGCCGCAACGGTCAAAAGTCCCTTGATGTAAAATGGCATCCATTGGATATCAGTATATATGTACACATAAATTTGTAGGATCATAGCTCATAAGGAACTTTTAAACTACTGAAAGCAGGCTGGGGATTCGGAGCCAGAGTCGGAGTCCGGAGTCGAAAAATTATGGTCGACTCCGACTTGATTGTGCAAAATGTACCATTTATGCGATAGAATTTTTGGACTCAACAATTTCTGGGAAGGATAAAACATTTCAAGCTTTTAACCAAATATTTTTGTATGTCCGAAATATCTATAAAGTCAACCAAATTATCGACTTTTTATGTAAAGACAGTTTTTGGAAAGTTCTGTTTATACATGTATGTGATCAATTTAGCAAGATGAATATGCTGCTAACAAAATAAAATTCCTTAGCGATTAGAAAACCAGTAAGGAAAGTCCAATGATATCGTACACCAGCTTGATAGAGCAGAATAAGCTAAGATATAGTAATATAAATATGAAATCTAAATAATAATTACTCTGTGCTCGAAATGGACACTTTGAGAATGTAAGAGAAAGGAGACCATACGGATATAACTATTTCGACCGTGCTAAATCAAGTGGTATTAGCCGTTTCTCTAGGTTAGCTCTTGTTTTCGCGATATTCGACCACTAAGTTTACTGGGAAATAAGAAAGGTTTGTTGCTTTTGTGGTGATTTTGAAATGGAATACTTCGGAGTATACTTCCAAAGAACGAAATAACGGGAACCTTTGCAGAATTACTTCCTTGTCCAAGCTTCTCTCCCCCCTTACCCCTGAAAAATTGGAATCAAATTTTTCCATATGTCAAACGTCATACAAATCGTCAACGAGAAAAATATTCCTCGCGAAAAATTATTATGAGCCCCCTTTCAATATATTTGTGGAAAATCAACAGGTTTCATAATTTCATAAGTTTTGTTAGTTAGCTTTGTAATTTTTAGACTCTAACAGAAAAATAATTTACAAAAATTTAATTCAAAAAATAATTCTCCAAGGGTGCTCTTATATTCAAAATCACTGCCAAGTTAACTAACCTCTCAGATTTCCTAGCAAACTTTGTGGTCGAATCTCGCGAAAACAAGAGCTAACTTAGAGAAACGGTTAATGATACTGGATTCAGCGTGGCCGAAATTAGTGTATTTATAGGGTTTCCTTTCTGTTACATTTTTGGACTAGCACAGTGTTATAAAACTAAATCTAAACTGAATTTGTTCAAATTCGACAATTTGTCTACTTGCATAAAGAAACCCTACTCTACTAAATTTCAAAATGATTGAATGTGTAATACAGCTCCCATAGCGCTACAAGGCTAAATCTATTGGGGCAATATCGATCTGAACCGATTTTGACCAATTGCAATAGATTTTCTCCCTGTTGTGAAGGAGTTCTTATTGCCAAATTTCAGCAGGATCGGAGTGAAATTTTGACCGGTACTCAACGAACAACATAAGATGGACAGACAGGCGGCTTCTAGTGATTCTGAGTCGAACAGATTATTTTAGGTGTGTCTATCTATAGCATTTTTAACAAATCTGCCATAAAACAATGTTATATCACCCCGTACCATAGTATGGTGTAGAGTATAATAACTAACGAACAAATGTCTGAAGAGAACATAAATTCCAAAAATTGCGGTATACGGGTATTAAAGCAAAGGCAGTGATTGCTGAAAATTTTATCATGATTACATTTTAAAAGAATTGTCATATTACTAGCACGTCAAGCGTCGATAAATAAATAATAAAATTGTATTTACATACTGTATCTGGGAAAATATCCCTTCTCCTCTCTTCCATATTAATTTGGCGTGTTTGGTTTTACATACTTTATACATCGATGGTATCCATAGTTAATCTACGCATTATGCTTCTCTGTATGAATGAAGCACGTCCAGTTAAACACGGGAAAATGATGTACAATTACTCTTTTTGAAGCTAGGCCTCTACTCCATAACAATGTCATGTGTACATGAAAATGGAAGGAGGTTGTAGGCCTAGGTAATTTGTCTACTAGTTAACTCATCCACTTGGTAGAGAGGAAAGATATTCATATTCATATCAAAGATATTTCAATTTTTAAATAATAACACATATATTTTTAGTTTAAAAAAGTAATTCGCAGGTTATATTCATGTTTGCCTCTTTTCATATGGGAATAAAAATTCATTGATGCTTATATTTAACTATGATTTACATAAAATATATAAATGCGAGAGCTATCAAGAAAAAATAATATATAAAAACTGATACAATGTCGAAGCTAAACGTTTGTGCTTAAATATAATTTGAATATGTCAATTCAAATTCACAATATGAATCACATATTACATGAACAAAAACTAACTTAACCATTAATATGTGTGTAACTATATAACTATTTATATATATATATATATGTATGTAACTATGTTAATTAATATCTTTTGTATGACATGATATTTGTACAAAAGTTTCATTGAAATTAAACCAATTCTCAAACGAATTGAACTTAAAAAGTAAAGCGTTTTCTTTTCTAATAACTACGTTTCTTTTGGAGAAGTTTAAATTGAAAAATGTAAACAAAAAAAAACATTTTTTTATAAAAAGTCTAACTAATGCCTAATGCATAAACTTATTAATTAATAGTAATGTACACATGGATACAGAGATTGTTAATAATATTAAAATAAAAGAAATTATCATATGGCAAATTATTTCCGAACGTGTTTGGGTGTCCTGATCTAATAAAACTTATCAATATATACAACGACTTTTGATTTTCAATTATTTATAGTTTTTTTTTACATAATTTAAGAGGTTGAAGTCTCGGTGTCACTTGGCGATGGAGGTATGGGTGGTGGTTCAGTTTCACCGACTTTCAATTTATCCGGTAACACATCTGGGGCGTTGATTATGCCATATGGCCTCAGGTGATAGATCAAATAGTCCAGCACATACATTTGGTTAGGTGTGACATAATGGAAGGATATAGCATGGTCGGAGCAACAGTCAAGACCCTGGAAAATAGGTTAAATTTCAATTATAAATACATATGTGTACATATTTTATTAAAAATATACAAATAAATAAACATAACTTTAGACACCGTTACAAATACGATGACTTGGCTAATACAGATGGACAATTGGTATTCGTTACACCATTATCGCAAAGCGGTTTTTAAATGATTTTAGTTCTTGAGGTCCTGACCAGAGAATGAAGCCGAACCAAAATTGGCGGCGGCGGCTGTCATTGAAAATTATAGATCGGCGGCGGCGGCTAGGCGGCTAAGCCGACATACAATTGACATACGGCGGCTCTATGTTAAGCTATGGTATTTGTTCTTAAATAATAGATGCTTCTAAAATAATTGTAAGATATTGTGTGGTTAAAAAGTCATCGATTGATATACTCTATTTTCAAAGTATGCTAAAGCTATGTATACACGATTGTCAGATCGGAAAACTTTTTCAACCCTGTTAAAGTGCCGCAAATGTACGGACAATGACAGATTGTTGGGCAAAGGTGAAGACGATTGCAAGAAACCCTTAGTTTACTAAGTTTACTGGGAAATAAGATAGGTTTGTTGCTTTTGTGGTGATTTTGAGTTGTCCAAGCTTCTCTCCCCCTTAACCCTGAAAATTGGAATCAAATCTTACCATATGTCAAACGTCATACAAATCGTCAACGAGAAAAATATTCCTCGAGAAAAATTATTATGAGCCCCGTTTCAATATATTTGTGGAAAATCAACAGGTTTGATAATTTCATAAGTTTTGTTAGTTAGCTTTGTAATTTCTAGACTCTAACAGAAAAATAATTTACAAAAATTTAATTCAAAAAATAATTCTCCAAGGGTGCTCTTATATTCAAAATCACTGCCAAGTTAACTAACCTCTCAGATTTCCTAGCAAACTTTGTGGTCGAATCTCGCGAAAACAAGAGCTAACTTAGAGAAACGGTTAATGCTACTAGATTCAGCGTGGCCGAAATTAGTGTATTTATAGGGTTTCCTTTCTGTTACATTTTTGGACTAGCACAGTGTTATAAAACTAAATCTAAACTGAATTTGTTCAAATTCGACAATTTGTCTACTTGCATAAAGAAACCCTACTCTACTAAATTTCAAAATGATTGAATGTGGAATACAGCTCCCATAGCGCTACAAGGCCAAATCTATTGGGGCAATATCGATCTGAACCGATTTTGACCAATTGAAATAGATTTTCTCCCTGTTGTGAAGGAGTTCTTATTGCCAAATTTCAGCAGGATCGGAGTGAAATTTTGACCGGTACTCAACGAACAACATAAGATAGACAGACAGGCGGCTTCTAGTGATTCTGAGTCGAACAGATTATTTTAGGTGTGTCTATCTATAGCATTTTTAACAAATCTGCCATAAAACAAAGTTATAACACCCCGTACCATAGTATGGTGTAGAGTATAATAACTAACGAACAAACAGGATGTCTGAAGCGAACACAATTTCCAAAAATTGCGGTATACGGGTATTAAAGCAAAGGCAGTGATTGCTGAAAAATGTATCATGATTACATTTTAAAAGAATTGTCATATTACTTGCACGTCAAGCGTCGATAAATAAATAATATAATTGTATTTACCTACTGTTTTGTGTCTTTTTAACAAAGCTATATCTTATTTTTAATAAAATGAATTCACGTCTCAGTAGCAATACAATTTCAGAAATTTATGTTATTTAAATGCCGTAGTCGGAGCTGGAGTCGGAGTCGAATCATTTAAAAAACCGACTCCGTGATTCGGAGTCGAGTTGTTTTGGCTCGACTCCGCAGCCCTGACAGAAATAGTAAAAATAGCTTTGGTCACTGCTACATTGACCAAAGTCTGAGAATTGACCGAATTGACAACATTAGATATGTTACCACAGTAAGTGGTGACCAATATACTTCGAAAAGGCTTAAGAAATTTTAAGACGCGGTTTTATGTCCAGTTTGACCGCAGGCTGGACATCAAATATTTGTTTTCGCATCTCCGTTTAGTTCAGTAGGTACATATAGAGAAAACAATAACAATTGTTTTTGGTCACTGCTACACTGACCACAATCTGAGAATTGAAAATTACTTGTCGCGTATTGTACTTCATATTTACAAAGTTTTAACTTTGTAACTTATAATAGGCTTCCGGAAAGACAAAAACAGTACTCAAGTTTTTGATAGTGCTAGAACTGACCACAGGCCGAAAAATTACTACATGAGTAACCCTTGCTTTATACACCACTCAATTACAATTTGCTAGCTTGCTAGCCCCAGGGGTCAAGTGGTCGAAAATAACTTGGCGGAAAATCGAAGTAGCTTATTTTAATTTCCTGGTATTAGCCTATCTGTTCACCAAGTTTCAAGAAAATCGGTTCAGACGTTTAGGCGTGATGCGGCAACAGAAAAACAAACGAGTTTATAATATTAATAGGATTAAATGTTTCAATCCAGTCTGGGTGTTCCATATCGAAAACTTGTTGATCCTTTTAATTTGTGTACATACAGATTTTTGACGAAGTTGGAGGCTGTTGAGGTTTCGGCTCTTACCGAAAAACCAAAAGAGTCACTTACCAGGGCCAAAAGCGTCATAGATGCTTCTAAGGGCAATCAGCCGACTGAAAGAGCCACAAATTCAGCTGTGTTAACGACTAATAAAGTCAAAAGAATCAGATCACCTGATGAACCCCTGCCTTCGAAAAAGGCAAGAGGCCCTAATGTCACCATCAACAGGACATTCACAAAGCCTTTCAATGAAGTGGCGAAGGAGAGTCTAGTGATGGCTGTTATAGACAGAAGTAGTGAGGATGGATCCATCCTCAAGGACAAATGGAGCCATGTGCAATCCGCCATAATGGCTCATTACCTCGATGTCCGAAGAGAAATGTCGGGCACACCACCAGTCTGCAACGATGCAGGATGGCATCAGGGGAGAGTAAAGGTCTTATATTTCGGTGATGCCAGATCAGTAGATCTGTATAAGGCTGCTCTGAGTCGAGCGGGGGAGGTGTGGCCGGGTGCCCAGTTGGATGTTGTCGAAAAAACAATATCCCTAGTCACCCTAGAGCCATCACCTGGGTTGCAGAAGAGCCCTCCAACCCGTCTGACATATTAGAGATAATAAAAGATTCCAATCCTGGTCTGCCGACCCATAATTGGAAAATTAGCAAGGTGGGTGAGGCAGATGGTAAAAAGCGTCAGGTCAATTTGATCCTTAACGCTGAATCCACCTCCCATATACAAAGTGCAAGTGCAACCCTGCAATATGGTTTCGAGACTATAGTCTTGAAGGTATACAAGCAGGATATAGCTCCCACTGCGGAAGGGAGTCGTCGACCGTGGTTGATGCAAGGCTTTCTGGAAGTGCGGAGGTCCACAAGACCATTATTTCTGGTGACTCTAACTCTAACAGAAGTTCTGTAACATCATTCTCTGAGGATGAAAACACAACTTCGGATACTGAGGGGCTGAGGGAAGTCTCCGGACTCTTTGACGCATCTGGCGGGGACATGCTCCCCGATGATACGGACGAAGAGTTCGATAACACCCTTGTCGGGGTGGATGTCAATCTGTCGATTACCAATGATGGTAAGAATTCTACAGATTAACCTCCATCACGCTAAAGCAGCCTCAGCGGCTCTATTGCTGCGCCTGTCCACAGGTCCAGTAGACATCGTCCTGATCCAGGAGCCCTATGTAGTAGGAGGACGGCCAGAAAAGATCTACGTATTTTTTTCCTGACTAAGTTAAGTGGTAAAGACCAAACAGCTGCTAGTCTGGAGATTGGTAATCGCATATACTGGGTGGCCTCCAGTTACTTTCCTTATGAAGCTGCAATACCGACAGCTCTCTTCAGGGAAGTAATTGAAGAAGCAACGTCTGACGAGCTCGAGCTGATTATTGGCGCAGACACGAACGCTTATCATACTATGTATCTGGGGTAGTACGGATATAAACAATAGGGGTAATTCGCTTCTTGACTTTATTCTAACTACCAACCTAACTATTTGTAACATTGGTAATAAACCGACCTTTACAATTAAAGACAGACAAGAAGTACTAGACGTAACGTTTGCTACTGACCGGGTGTCAGACAAAATTATTGGGTGGAATGTACTGGACGACCAATCATTCTCGGATCACCATTATATAGAGTTCAAACCCGCTGAAAAAGCACCTGAACCCGCCGTCCACAGAAATGTGAGAAAGACAAAGTGGCACCTGTATGAAAAGAATTTCAAGAAAGTCCTCAACTCCAAACTTCTGTACGAACCGAATGACAAAGCCGGTCTGGATCATCTGGTCGAGCATATCACCACATCATTCAATAGTTCCCTTGAAGAAGCCTGTCCAAAAACAATGTACAAGGGTAAAACTAAACCCCAATGGTGGACTTCTGAGCTAACGACAAGGAAAAAGACCTGCAACAAGGTGAAATCTACTGGAGCCTTTAATGATTGGGATGCATATAAAGGGCAACTCATGATCTATAAGAAGGAGCTTAGGAAGGCGCAAAGACGCTCTTGGTGTTCCTTCTGTGGCGAAGTGGAAAAGGTCTCCGACGCCGCAAGGCTGAGGAAGGTACTATCCGCGTCTCCTTGTACAGTGGGGTATTTGGAGGATGAGGCAAACAACTGGACAAAAAACAGCGAGCAATCGCTAAGTTTACTGCTCGACACACATTTCCCGGGGAACTCATCAAAAGAGCCCGATGATCGACAGGACCAACAAGAGTGCGAGCATCGGTAGCTTGTTGACTGAGAGATCTAGAATAAGCTGGGCTATAAACAGCTTTGAGCCCTTCAAGTCACCTGGACCAGACGGTATCACCCCAGCAGAAATGTAGAAAATGTTAAAGTACATTATCCCCTGGCTGCAGACAATTTATGTAGGCTGTATTAGGCTTTCATACATCCCGGATCGATGGAGGGATACCAATGTGGTATTCATACCCAAAGCGGGGAAGATATCGCACACTAGGCCATAAGATTTCAGACCAATTAGCCTATCCTCTTTCCTATTGAAAAGTCTGGAAAGACTTTTAGATTATTTCATTAGGCAAAACCTGGATACAAAACTTCTGTCGGGGAACCAACATGCTTACAATAAGGGAAAGTCTACAGAATCAGCCGAATTTGTGAGATCTATCGAATCGTCCCTACATTTCAAAGAATTCACCATGGTGGAATTTCTTGACATAGAAGGGGCTTTTAACAACATACACCCAGATGCAATAATCACGGCATTGTCACATCAAAGGCGAACTCTAGCATGATTAGACTAATTCAAAGACTACTCAACAGAAGACGTATAACAGCATGTCTAGGGTCCACAACTCAAACAAGGTTTGTAAACAGATGGACCCCACAAGGAGGAGTACTGTCTCCACTAATTTGGAACCTAGCGATGAATGAAATCCTGCTAGATCTAGAACGTTGTGGCTGCAAGGTCGTGGCATATGCGGACGACCTGGCAATCGCAGTGAGTGGCAAATTCGAAAACATCCTCCGAGATATTGGCTCTGAACAAGTTGGCTAGATGGGCCAGAAGCAGCGGTTTGGGTGTTAACCCAAACAAGACAGAATTGGTTCTCTTTACTAGGATGAATAATGTCCCTCATGTGAACCCTCCTCCTCGTATAAATGGAACAGATCTAGTCTTTTCTGAAAGAGGAAAATTTTTAGGAATAATTTTGGATAGGAAACTGTCATTCAGACTAAACGTACTGGAACGTGTAAAGAAGGCCAACATCGCCCTATATTCCTGCAGGAAGGCTGTAGGGTCGCGGTGGGCCTCTCTCCTAAAATTGTCCATTTGATATATATAGCAGTGGTTCGTCCAATACTGTTATACGGCATTGTGGTATGGTGGACGGCAACTGACAAACTAACCATCACAAACCTATCACGGGTTCAGAGAACTGCCTGCCTGTGCATAAGCGGAGCGTTAAGGACTACAGCGACTGAGTCTCTACAAGCCCTTCTCCATATACTGCCGATTAATGTTGTGGCGAGAGAAGTTGCAACCAAAGCGGCACTAATATTAAACTGCCTATCAATGTGGAGGTACAAGAACTACGGTCACATGAGGATATCAAAGTGTAGTGCTATGGTAACCGAACGAGTAGACTATCAACGGTGCGCACCTTTGAGAAGAACTACATCACTATGATACCAGCCAGGGATGAATGGGATGGGAGAATATCTGGAAATAGAAACCATCTCCACTTCTATACGGATGGTTCGAAGCTTGATGAAAAGGTTGGCTTCGGAGTACACTGTGCAGAACTTAATTTGGATATAGCTCACTGACTACCAGATACCTGCAGTGTCTATCAAGCCGAAATAATGGCAATATGGGAAGTCGCCAAGTGGCTGCGTCGGAACATAGTAACCAACACTGGCGTTGTCATTTACTCGGACAGCCAGGCTGCCATCAAATCTCTGGAGGCCACATCCCTAAATTCACAAATAGCCCTCGACTGCCGCAGATCTCTTAACGAGATGGCTGAGCAGTTTAATATACACCTCATATGGGTGCCTGGGCATAGGGATATCCCGGGGAACTGCAAAACCGATGGACGGACGGACGGACATGGCTAGGTTAGTAACAAGTAAGAAAGTTTAGTCGGGCAAATCGACAAACGAATCCCCGCACGTTCAGTCCCACAAAATATTCGTAAATTGATTTATTTTTTGTTTTAATTAAATTATTAACAACTTAAATTTTGGTAGGAAGTACCAAAAGGGGCGTACCAATGACGCCCATTTTTCACTGACCTGTACGTCCTATAAAAGCGATACACTGAACAAAATTTCAAGTTTTTGTTGGCACTGGTATTAAAGTAATAACCGGACTCTAGGTACAATAAAAGCATTACACTGTAAACTATTTCAAGTATTTATGTATGTATTTGTAACATTGGCAATAAACCGACCTTTACAATTAAAGACAGACAAGAAGTACTAGACGTAACGTTTGCTACTGACCGGGTGTCAGACAAAATTATTGGGTGGAATGTACTGGACGACCAATCATTCTCGGATCACCATTATATAGAGTTCAAACCCGCTGAAAAAGCACCTGAACCTGCCGTCCACAGAAATGTGAGAAAGACAAAGTGGCACCTGTATGAAAAGAATTTCAAGAAAGTCCTCAACTCCAAACTTCTGTACGAACCGAATGACAAAGCCGGTCTGGATCATCTGGTCGAGCATATCACCACATCATTCAATAGTTCCCTTGAAGAAGCCTGTCCAAAAACAATGTACAAGGGTAAAACTAAACCCCAATGGTGGACTTCTGAGCTAACGACAAGGAAAAAGACCTGCAACAAGGTGAAATCTACAGGAGCCTTTAATGATTGGGATGCATATAAAGGGCAACTCATGATCTATAAGAAGGAGCTTAGGAAGGCGCAAAGACGCTCTTGGTGTTCCTTCTGTGGCGAAGTGGAAAAGGTCTCCGACGCCGCAAGGCTGAGGAAGGTACTATCCGCGTCTCCTTGTACAGTGGGGTATTTGGAGGATGAGGCAAACAACTGGACAAAAAACAGCGAGCAATCGCTAAGTTTACTGCTCGACACACATTTCCCGGGGAACTCATCAAAAGAGCCCGATGATCGACAGGACCAACAAGAGTGCGAGCATCGGTAGCTTGTTGACTGAGAGATCTAGAATAAGCTGGGCTATAAACAGCTTTGAGCCCTTCAAGTCACCTGGACCAGACGGTATCACCCCAGCAGAAATGTAGAAAATGTTAAAGTACATTATCCCCTGGCTGCAGACAATTTATGTAGGCTGTATTAGGCTTTCATACATCCCGGATCGATGGAGGGATACCAATGTGGTATTCATACCCAAAGCGGGGAAGATATCGCACACTAGGCCATAAGATTTCAGACCAATTAGCCTATCCTCTTTCCTATTGAAAAGTCTGGAAAGACTTTTAGATTATTTCATTAGGCAAAACCTGGATACAAAACTTCTGTCGGGGAACCAACATGCTTACAATAAGGGAAAGTCTACAGAATCAGCCGAATTTGTGAGATCTATCGAATCGTCCCTACATTTCAAAGAATTCACCATGGTGGCATTTCTTGACATAGAAGGGGCTTTTAACAACATACACCCAGATGCAATAATCACGGTATTGTCACATCAAAGGCGAACTCTAGCATGATTAGACTAATTCAAAGACTACTCAACAGAAGACGTATAACAGCATGTCTAGGGTCCACAACTCAAACAAGGTTTGTAAACAGATGGACCCCACAAGGAGGAGTACTGTCTCCACTAATTTGGAACCTAGCGATGAATGAAATCCTGCTAGATCTAGAACGTTGTGGCTGCAAGGTCGTGGCATATGCGGACGACCTGGCAATCGCAGTGAGTGGCAAATTCGAAAACATCCTCCGAGATATTGGCTCTGAACAAGTTGGCTAGATGGGCCAGAAGCAGCGGTTTGGGTGTTAACCCAAACAAGACAGAATTGGTTCTCTTTACTAGGATGAATAATGTCCCTCATGTGAACCCTCCTCCTCGTATAAATGGAACAGATCTAGTCTTTTCTGAAAGAGGAAAATTTTTAGGAATAATTTTTGATAGGAAACTGTCATTCAGACTAAACGTACTGGAACGTGTAAAGAAGGCCAACATCGCCCTATATTCCTGCAGGAAGGCTGTAGGGTCGCGGTGGGCCTCTCTCCTAAAATTGTCCATTTGATATATATAGCAGTGGTTCGTCCAATACTGTTATACGGCATTGTGGTATGGTGGACGGCAACTGACAAACTAACCATCACAAACCTGCTATCACGGGTTCAGAGAACTGCCTGCCTGTGCATAAGCGGAGCGTTAAGGACTACAGCGACTGAGTCTCTACAAGCCCTTCTCCATATACTGCCGATTAATGTTGTGGCGAGAGAAGTTGCAACCAAAGCGGCACTAATATTAAACTGCCTATCAATGTGGGGGTACAAGAACTACGGTCACATGAGGATATCAAAGTGTAGTGCTATGGTAACCGAACGAGTAGACTATCAACGGTGCGCACCTTTGAGAAGAACTACATCACTATTATACCAGCCAGGGATGAATGGGATGGGAGAATATCTGGAAATAGAAACCATCTCCACTTCTATACGGATGGTTCGAAGCTTGATGAAAAGGTTGGCTTCGGAGTACACTGTGCAGAACTTAATTTGGATATAGCTCACTGACTACCAGATACCTGCAGTGTCTATCAAGCCGAAATAATGGCAATATGGGAAGTCGCCAAGTGGCTGCGTCGGAACATAGTAACCAACACTGGCGTTGTCATTTACTCGGACAGCCAGGCTGCCATCAATTCTCTGGAGGCCACATCCCTAAATTCACAAATAGCCCTCGACTGCCGCAGATCTCTTAACGAGATGGCTGAGCAGTTTAATATACACCTCATATGGGTGCCTGGGCATAGGGATATCCCGGGGAACTGCAAAGCCGATGGACGGACGGACGGACATGGCTAGGTTAGTAACAAGTAAGAAAGTTTAGTCGGGCAAATCGACAAACGAATCCCCGCACGTTCAGTCCCACAAAATATTCGTAAATTGATTTATTTTTTGTTTTAATTAAATTATTAACAACTTAAATTTTGGTAGGAAGTACCAAAAGGGGCGTACCAATGACGCCCATTTTTCACTGACCTGTACGTCCTATAAAAGCGATACACTGAACAAAATTTCAAGTTTTTGTTGGCACTGGTATTAAAGTAATAACCGGACTCTAGGTACAATAAAAGCATTACACTGTAAACTATTTCAAGTATTTATGTGCACTGTTATTAATGTTATAATCAGTTAACTTTTGGGGTAAAATAGTCCATTTGTGTGGGACACTTCGCCCGTTCTTCTCAAGATGATAACGTCGGATAGAATATTACTATGTAAGGAATTACATATAATTCGGATAAGTAGAATATATGTTATTAGAGAATTAATATTTCATTAAATTTTAACCCTTTGTAAGGGAGGTACTAGAAGGAGCGGACCAGTATGGCCCATCTTTGAACTTAGCCTGAGATAGAAAAAAATCCCGTACCAAATTTGAAGTCAATCCGTTGCTCCTTTCGAGAGTTATCGTGCGCTCCAGCCAGACAGATGGATATTGCTCAAATGACTTAAAATGTCCTAATACGGATTTCCCACGAACATACTTATGATCTTACACTTTTGCCTCGTACCCTCCTCCCTGTAAGTTAAGGGGATACAAATTGGGTACAGCGGTCCATGTTTTTGTATAACCCCCATTCATGGCATTTGATATTGAATTAAATAAAATTTAAATTGAAATAAAATTTCATATTGAATTAAATCGTCTGTGAAAATGGAGTCTATCGGTCTATGTTTTTTAACATATGCCCCTGGAATTTTGAAATGTACTCTATTTAACCTGCAGCTCTTTATAGTAATAATGGTTTCCGTGCATTTGTTGGCAAACAAAGGTGGACTTCAGCTTTTCCTTACTAGTTTTTAATTCATTGAATTTGTTTATGATATTCATAATGTTTCTATATTTTCAAAGAAAATGTGCAAACATAAATGGATTACTTCCGAAATTATTAAATTCTTTTATAATAAACCACTAAGGGAGTGTCAGGGCTATATCTAAATCTGAAACGATTTTCCTAAAATTAGGCTGTATTTGTTCTTGAGTCAAGAATCTTCTTTCTGCTAAATTTTGTAATGATCTGTTATAAAATACAACTTCTATAGAGCTTTGATGCCATATACATATTTATATATTTACCTCATCCGTTCTGTAATAGATATATTGCCAATACCAAAATTTTTTGTCCGTATGATTTGGTATCAAATGATGTTCGGGTACAAATGGGAAGAATCTGCCGCGAGATTGAGCGTCTCTGGAATCACCAGCAATTACGTGAACTTTTTCTAAACATTTGCCTATCTCTACGTCTTCAGCACCACTATTACTGGAACTGCAGAATTTCGGATTGGGGATGGCTTTCTCTACAAAACGACGAACTGCTTCTTTGCTCAAAACGTATCCGGCACCACCAGACATGTAACCCTGAAGGGGCAATCGATATGTGTCATTTACGAAATCAAGAAAATTAACATGTTTATCGGACACACACTTACCTGCTTAACAATGGGTCTGAACCTACATCCAAAGTATATGGGTGTTTCTGACGAATAGGGATAGAGAAGGAAGCGCATATTCTCCATTATCGTATATGTATCGTCATCAGCCTTTAAAAACCAATCTGCATCATCTAAGTGATGTTCATGGATATATTTATAGGCCGCTTTCGTCTTGGCCCACAAATTATCACGACCCTCTGCCACTGGCAAAGCTATAGTACCAAGTTCGGGGTCCTCTGCCGAAGACATAAATAGCAATTTATTGCAACGTTTGCCCCAGGTCCGTTTTACATGTCTCGCCTTGGTCTTGTGATTGTTGGGATTTGTCATAATCCAGCACAGAACCCTCACCTCATTGTACAGCTTCTGAGCGATGGTATTATTCTCGTGCGCGTGCTCATGGCTGCCCACATCCATTTCCGGCCCGGCAGCGTCCATTATATCGTGACTGCCATGAGGATCATCATTAACATCGTCATGTTTGTGACCGCTATATCGAAGCCATTCGGGTTTCTCGGGTTTGGACAAAACAAAGAGTTCTGCCAAACAAAATCCCACCACTAGGCCCACAATCATGGACACTAAGGAGCGACGATTCGATCGGGGCACTTAAAAAACCAAAAATCCATATAAAAAAGTTATGCACACAGTGGGAATAGTGGGATTGCTTACTTTCTTGCACCATTGTTCTGCCGAGTAGACTATTGACTGTCATTTCTATGCTCTTCTTTATGGGTAGTTAAATAAATAAATAAATAATACAAATCGTATCTTATCTTGTGTCGTCTTAGTTAATATGCTGAATCAATATCTTCGGATGATATCAATTTATCACAACTGTTATGCTTAACAATAATATTTCTTTGGTATACAATTGCGAATTGTCTTTGATTTGTTATTCACATCTTCTGAAAGGAGAATGAAATAATCAGTTAGTAATATGTTTGGACAATATCTATGAATTTGAATGCAAAAAATAAACACTACAAATATTTTTGTAAGAACATATGTACATATGTAAATGTTTGTGTTAATCACCACATGGCACAACACAATTTGATTTGGCCATATAACTCTTAGAATATTATTTTTATCCCCTCACCTTAGAGAGGAGGGTATACTTATATCATTTGCTAAGAACCAAAAGTGTAACACATCGCAGGAGTGACCTAAGACCCTACGGCGGATATCCGTATTGGGTCATTTTAAGTCGAATAGCAATGTCCGTCTGTCTTTCTGCTGGCTGGTGCGCACGATAACTCTCGAAAGGAGTAACCGATTGACTTCAAATTTGGTATGTTGTAATATTTCCTTCTATCTCCGGCTAAGATCGAAGATGGGCCATATTGGTCCACTCCTTCTAGTACCGCCCCCACAAAGGGTTAACATTAAGTGAAATATGGATTATTTGAATCCTCTGAAATTCTACACATAGTATTAGTTTATTAGTCACTATTACTTCGAGAAAAATGGTTGAAGTTGCCACGCTCCTTTTGGTACCTCCCACACAAATGGACCATTTTGTACCAAAAGTTATCAGCTTATAACTTTAATACCAGTGCATACAAATACTTGAAATTTCGTACAGTGCAATGCTTTAATAGTACCTAGAGTCTAGAGAAAAGTGGCCGTAATTGGCACGCCCCTTTTGGTACCACCCACACAAATGGACCATTTTGTACCAAATGTAAACAGCTTTTAATTTTAATACCAGTACATACTTTAAAGTTATTAAATGCAATTTAAATTGAAAATAATTTAAATAAAACAAAAACCAGTAAGGAAAGGCTAAAGTCGGGCGGGGCCGACTATATAATACCCTACACCACTCTCGTAATATTGAATAACTCTGAAATATAAATTTTGTAATTCATGTATAAATTGTTTATTCTAAATTTCAAAACGATTGGATGTAAAATACAGCTTCTATAGAACTAAAGGGCCAAATCGGACGAAACATATATAAGGGAGCTATAGCTAAATCTTAACCGATTTTCTTCAAATTCGGTAGTGTTGGTTCGTGAACCAAGAAACTCAACCATTCTAAATTTCAAAATGATTGGATGTAAAACACAGCTTCTACAGGACTAAAGAGCAAAATCGGACGAAACATATATATGGGAGCTATAGCTAAATCTTAAACGGTTTTCTTCAAATTTGGCAATGTTGGTTCTTGGATCAATAAACTTTACCATTCTAAATTTCAAAACGATTGGATGTAAAATACAGTTTCTATAGGACTAAAGGGCCAAATCGGACGAAAGATATGTATGGGAGCTATATCTAAATCTTAACCGATTTCAACCAAATTCAATAGGGATCTTTACAGCTGCGAAATACTCTAAACTGCAAAATTTCAGAACAATCGCAGTGAAATTGCGACCTGTAGTCGACGAACAACTTTACATGGACAGACGGACGGACGGACAGACATGGTTAAAACGACTCAGCTAGTGATTCTGAGTCGATCGGTATACTTTAAGGTGGGTCTAGCTGTGTTATTTTCAGGTGTTACAAACATCTGCCTGTACCACAGTGTGGTGTAGGGTATAAATAAATAAATTTACTAATATTTGTTTTAGACTCAAGGTGAGGGGATTCATTAGTCGGTTTATCCGATTGAACATTTTTACTTGTTAAAAACCTGAGATCGTACTAAATTACGGGGAGTTTTTTACAAGTTCATAACTTTGAGTTGGTAACACTGATTTAGTTTACGGTTGTCTTTTTGTTTAGTTTGGTTTGTCATTTTACAGTTGCCCTTTTTTGCCGTTTTATCATTGATAGACTTACACGAGAGCAACGTTTGCAAATTTTTGAAATGTGCTATCAAAATAATGATTCTGTTCGTCCAACTTCAAAGAATAAGCAAATTTTTGATTGAATAGCTTTTGTCCATAATAAGCTTTTGGCCTAACGCCATTACATTCACAGTATATGTCTTGAAAAACGATGGCTTTCCTCAATTAGCTGGTATTAATCTTCCATACATATGGTTCCAACAGGACTGAACCACATGACACACAGAGCACGTTACCTTTAATTTACTCAAAGAATCTTTTGATGAACGAAAAATCGCACGTAATGGGTCTGTTAAATGGCAACCGTGTGATCTTGTGATTTAACACCATTGCATTATTTTATTTTTCTTATTCTCTACGCTGATAAACCAGAGACAATTAAACACCTGGAGACAACTGAAAAATTGGATAGATAACCGCCCGGCTGGCGCACCATATAAACCACATGTCCCAATTCTTGGTTAAACATTATTGAAATACTATCCAATAAAGCCAGTTTAATTGATTTTATATTTTTTTGCTTTATTTTAATTTAAACTTTTGTAACTAAAAAATCGTTATTACCAAATTGTATCTGCTGTGATACATTTGTATGAGGGCTATATCAAAAATAGGGCAATGTGTATCAACAATAACAACATCGAAATATTTATAATGAGTGATGCCAACTTTTTCCGAAGCAAAAGCGTAATGAAAAATTTAAAAAGCGTAAAAAGGCACTAAACTTCCATATTGCATTTCTCGGGAGAGACGACAGCATTATATCCGCCCCCATCAGAGCAGAATAAAAAGAAATATGTTTTGTCAATTGTATCAAAGTTGTTTTCTTATGAGAATAATATGTTAACAAAAAATGTTTTTATGGCGCTTAGATTTAAAATCAGGTTATAGAAATATACAGGGGACTAAATCTGTACCTATTTTCGCCAAATTTTTCAACGATAGTTGAAGAATTTAAAGCCTCTACATTGAACATTGGGAAACATATGTTGTGGAGTCTATATTTGAATCTATATCTGAATCTGAACAAATTTTCTTTAAATTTAATGTGTCCATTTCTGGTTGGAGGAACCGTTATATACTAAATTGTAGGTACTTATAGATCTAATGAGAAACGCGTATTCTATGGCGCTTAGACCCAAAATTGGTATATCAGTATATATGACAGATATATCTAAACCTGCCACAAATTTCATAAAATTTATTATTGGCTCCATCATCTTTTCTATGCCAAATTTCGTAAAGATTTGATGCAAATTGTGGCGTATGATGGCAAATCTTGAAGTACATACATATGGTGTAGCAAAATAGTCTAATTTCTTTATGTTACCAGATTTGTTCTGACAAATGTACGAAAAGCGTCAAAAGCACTAACGAAAAATGTGAAAAGCGTACAGTTAGTGCTTTATTTTCATTTGGCAATAACTGACAACTTTTCGCGTATTGAGTGGTCTGAAAAGCACTAAATCTAGTGCGAAAAGCACTACGTTGGCATCCCTGTTTATAATAAACAATAAGGAAATAGATTTCGTAAGCACCTTCTGTCACAGACCTTAAATTAGACAGATGTGCCGTCAGCCAGAAACGTCAAAATCTATCAGTTACGAAAGAATAGGAATGAAATGTCACACGCGAAAAAACAGCTTTCCGCGAACATAGTTTAAAATTTTTTTGCACTAGTCTATTAATATTAATTTTTTAATTATGACAATTACAAAAAATTCGGGAAAATCGGTTCGATATCCGCGGAAAACCTCGCTCTTTGAAGTCCTACTCGTTGAAATTTCTATTCGTTCGTAACTGACAACTTACTCGCTCCGGGATGACATATCTTCTTCTTCTATATATATAAAAATGAAATGGTGTTCGTTGGTACGCGATGGACTCGAAAACGGCTGAACAGATTTTGCTGAATTTTTGTATGAGAATATCTTTTGGCGTGTAGAAGGTTCGTAGCTATATTCGGTTTTGATTGGACAAAGGGTCGTGGCACCGCCCATACAATGTAAAATTTAAAAGTGGAATATCTTGGGTACTATTGGTTCAAAATACTCGAAATTAGATATGTGTGACCTTGGTACCAGTGCACATCATGGAGCCAAAAACCGGTGTGATAGTGACAGTGGTACAGTGATGGTACCGCAGTGATGAGAATTTGAAAAATTTCCAATATCATTGCAGGACAGTTTTGAAAATTTGCATGAAAATAGTGTCGATGGACAAAGTACTCAAAACGAAATATAGAGAGGCGTTACACTCACCGTCTTGAAGTTTAAAGTGGATGCTTTTGATAGCACTCTACGGAGACTCTATGAAATAACCCCCGAAATCGAAAATGAAATAAGTCCCCAAATTTGGGGATTTATTTCATTATGATATAAGTCCCCAATTTTAAAAATGAAATTAATCCCCACATAATGAAATAAGACCCAATTTTTAGAGTGGAATAACTCCCCAATTTTTTTATTTTTTTTTTCAATAATATAAACAAATTTAAGTATAAAATTGCATAGAATCCTTAATAATACCACGGCAACAAGGACAATTACAATTATGTATAATTGGCAATAGAGTCAGCGAGTAGTTTGTTATCATCACTAGATGATTCTTCTTTGAAGATGCCACGCATATGTTGTATTTTCCGCATAGAAAGGTGACAATCGTAATTGTGCCGAGGTCTAACAACCAGAGTTAAAAAAACATATGAATGGCAAACAAACATTACCTTCTGTATCCAGTGACTTGAGTGAGAAACGCCGTGAATACGCCTTGACTATCAAGCAATGCAATTTTCAATCTAATTTCAATAAATGCGTCACTTATTAAATGTGACAATAACAAAGGCAGAGGCAGTACTTTATGATATAGCAATGAAGCATTTTTTGAGGATCGTATGAACTGTAGCAGTCCGTGTCGCTTTGTCATATTACGCCTTACGGCTTGACAAAAATGAAATCTTGAGCAAAAGAACATTGTTGCAAATAAAAGAACATTTTTAAAAATTTTGGAATCACTGTGGAATGGCGACCAATGGAATACATACAAAATTCGCGCGATTTTTTTATTTTATACCAAATTTTTCTCAATCAACCGTATGTATTTCATTGGTCGCCTGTTCACTACAAAAGTTATTGCGAAGCTATTCTTTGATGAACAGAAGATGTATGTTTGTTTGGCCTTTAACGGAAATGTTGTGCAATGATTGTGGTAGTCAAAAGGATGGCGAAAGAAAGGATATGTTCGATGGAGCAAAAATTCGTATAAAATAAAAAAATTCACGCGAATTTTTGAATTTTATAAAAATTTTCGCTCCATCGAACACATCCATTTGATTTCTTTTGATAATAATTTTTTGCTCTATAACATAAAGCAATTCACTGTTACGCCTCTTGCCGTCAATAATTTCGTTATTCATTTTTCTTTTCGATTTTTACACCTTGAAGCCTTTTAAAAAACTGATTTGCTGATACAGAAAGAATTTCTAATGGTCCATAAATTCGCTCGCAGTTTCAGTTCATCACATTATACACGTAACGGAATCTTTGCTCAGAATTATTAATTAATATTATTATTAATTAAAGTGATTATTAATATGTATTTAAACACATTCTTCTACATCCAGTTTTATTTGAAGACAAAAAAAATTATAACCTGAGAACATGTTTTCTCAGTTCCGACTAATTTCAGTATTGTGTAACTATAAATTTTCTTTCAGTGCAGCAAATATTCTTTACAGTAATTGCACATGTGCCGAGTACATCAATTTTTCTGCTTGAACTTTAGTTTTTTATTTTTAAATGCTATTTTTTAAAAATGAAATAACTCCCCAGATCGAATTAGCGGATTAGAGGGCGTGATTTCGCGCATGCGGCATCGTTATAGAAAAAATGAATACTTATAGAATTATTGCACTAATTGTTAAGACTGTATTTCACAGCAATCTATATGCCCCAACAGAGAATGAGCGACGTAGCCTCCCAAGGTGTTTTGACGGGTATTGCACTACACGAAATTTGTGCATTTAAGTTCAATATGGATGACTCTAAAACACTGCCGTAATATTAAAAGTGTCAACATATCATATGGTTCTATTTCACTGAAACGCACTCTGAGTGCAGCGAAGCGCACCGGGCCAGCTAGTATTATTTATTATTTTTTCCTTTTGTTATCTTGGATGTACACCAACGGTGTAAACCTTCGAGAAGAACTTCACCACTAAGACACATACCAGAGAAGAATGGGTTGGTAGAATATCAGGAAACAGAAAACATCTCCACTACTACACAGATGGTTCTAAGCTTGATGATAAGGTTGGCTTCGGAGTACACTGTAAGGAACTCAGTTTAGATATAGCTCGCAGACTACCGGATACCTGTAGTGTCTGTCAAGCCGACAGCTGCAGATCTCTTAACGAGATGGCTGAGCAGTTTAATATGCACAAGTTATGGGTGTCTGGGCATACATAGAGATATCCCGGGGAACTGCAAAGCAGGTGAACTTGTTAGAAAATGGACGACATTAGAAATTCTCGAAAAAAAACTTTGGCTTAGGCAATCAGGCAGTCCATTGAAAGATGGTCAGAAATCGGCACATGTATGGTAGCTAGACACATCTGGATTACATACGAACTGAGCAGCTTAAATGAAAGAGGGTCCGAAATCGGCTTATGTGGGGTAGCTAGACAGATCTGGCCAAGATACGAACTGAGAAGGTGAAATTGTCTCCACGCAGTAGAGAAGAAAAAACTGTCTACAGTAGTGTCGGCGCACACTACAGAAGGTTAGGTATCATGTCCAATGACTTCTGCAGGAGCTGCGGTGATGAGGTGGAGAGCATTGAGCACATCTGGATATGCTGGGGTCTGCTTTTCTAGGAAGTCTGACAGATCTTTCCGGTACCGATGAGGGGAATTTGAGCCTGAGGCATCACTAGAGATCTATATTGGTCTATGTGAGCTGGCTGCCACCCTAACCTAAACCTCGGATGTTGAATATAACCGATGGAATTAAAGTAGAGGTCATCTTCAAAATAGGTAAAGCCAGAGTTGCGTTTGGGAGTCTAAATCACATATTACGTTCACCGCAATTATCTCTTTAAACCAAGATGCACATTTTTAAACCTGGCGACCATCCGAAAAGCCCAAGCAGAAATAAACAAATTCCTAAGAATTATATGCCGTATATTCTGGTCGAAGACAATCTCTAATACAGACCATTGGAGAAAACGAAACGGCGATGTTAAACTAAAATAGGAAAAGAAAATGGTTGTGGATTGGGCATACACACCCTAAACCCATCCGAAGTATTACAGGACTGCTCTAGACTAGAACCCGAAAGCCAGCAGAAGATGCGAATCACATGGCAATCAAAGAAAAGTAAACATCGCATGGGAAGAAACATAATCGTATTGTTCCCTGTTGGAATAAAAAATATATATCAATTCATGGAGAGCGATGTCCTTTGTTAGTGTAAATGGTTCTAGATATAATTGGAACAATTTCCCTTCATTTGAGGATTTAGAACCTAATTCGTCTGCAAAAAATGACTATGAGTTCAATATCTCCTCAACTCTAATGAGTCATATCGAATAATAAGCTGGGACCTTTATATGGTGGGAACAAAACACCGATGTAATGGATGAAGTGTGCCTATGACAGGCAACGAGGCAAGACCTCGAGTGAAAAGTAAAAAGTGTATTAAAAAGTGAAAAAAGTAAAAGTGAACAGGTGGTAAAGTGAATAAAGTGAAAGTGGATAATTATTGTGAAGTACCCTTGCCATTAGGCGCTAAGTACTCAGTTGGCCAGATGCTAGGTAGTGAATCCTCACTGACCACGGCCAATAGTATCGCCAACCAATTTGGCATCATGAAGCCAGCCATGCAGAAGGCCAATGTAGAATTCGACGACAGTGCTGCTCTTGGAACTGATACGAGCGTGGCGAATGATGGCTTTAAAAAGTTCGAGCGGAAGCGCCGCAAACGAGAGAGGAAAGGCGACCGATATTCCGACGCCGATTTATCATTGAAAAATATGGAGCTGGAAGCAATGATTGAGCAACTCAACAAAACTATTCAACAACTTCTTGAGCAAAATCAACAGCTCATGAAACAATTAAGCCAGAAAGATGGTGGCCCGCAATTGCCACAAGATGTCACCATGATGAGTGAAGATAACTGGGCAGCCGAAGCAGCCGGAGGCTCGGCTCAGCAATTAGTGAAGCCAAATGTCGCACGGTCGGCGGCATCAACAGGGACGATTCCAAAGAGGAAATCAACACCAGCCAATATGAAGGACGCCGATAATATGGCATCAACATCAGCATCAACTCGGAAGAGGGTTGCAGCCAACGAGACTCCTGCAACACGGAACGAGACAGGCGCGGACGACGTCCCAAAAGGTAAGACCAGCCCTCCTGTCATTAAGATCTATAACATTAGTATTAAGGAATTTTCAATGAAGCTCAAGAGCGAATTATGTCATGATTTGTTTTCTATGAGCATTATAAATAAGAATTTAGTAGGACTTCGGCTTGTGAAGGCGGAGAATCACGCTAAAGTCAAGGCTATACTCCAGAGAGATAAAATCTCTTTCTACACATTTACGCCAAAAAATCAGAAGCCGCGTACCCTCATCATCCGAGGACTGTCTGATACATTCGACGAGAGTGATCTTCTGCCATATATACAAAAGCGGAAAATTAACGCCACCGTGGAGAGGATCGTCAAGCTGCCGGGTGACAGATGGATAATCCAGCTGAGTAGCGACTCAGACATTGAAGCCTTCAAAAAGATGGAGTTTGTCCTAAACAGCAAGGTGAAGATATCGAACCATAAGCGTCAAGGAGTGATCCAGTGCCGAAACTGCCAACGATTCGGGCACATTTCTACCAACTGCCGTTTAGATGTGTGAAATGCGGCCAATCCCATGGCCCAGGAAACTGCACTATTCCCAATAAGGATGCAAACACCGAGGAGAGCCTAAGCTCCGATCCAGTTACCGGCGGAATATTGAGAACGAAAGGACAGCCTGTCCGTTGTATCAACTGCGACGTAGATGGTCACGTAGCCAGCGGCAAAGACTGGCCGAAAAGAGTTGAGCTGGAGACAGCGTTACCAGATGATAAGTTTAAACTTATTTTTCAAGTTTTTCCGAGTAAAAAATAGAACTTTTAAGTTTTTTCTTTCACAAATAATTTTTTTTTAATTCTGTTAAAATTTAATATTATATTATTATCTCAGAAAAACCAAAACCTTTCCATATTAAATTTTGAAAATCACTTACTTGGAAGAATACGAATAAATTTACTGTAAAATGAATACAACTTTTTTTAACGAACAAGAAAAAAATAGTGCTTAATAAGAAACACAAATTTAATCATTTTCAGAAATCACATTTTCCAATTTAGGGGTTTCAATATTGCAATGTAGCGGCGTAAATGGCGGAATTCACCAGGAGTTACAGGAAAAATTTCTTTTTTGGATCATCTCTTTATTTTGTAAATTATATAGGGTGATCCAAGTAGAGATATTTTTTTCAAAAGCCTTTTTGACAGATCGCGTGTGAGTCGTGTCATGCTGTCATGTTATTTTTGATAAGTATTGTTTGGCATTTCATCACGGAAAGACGCCTGAACAACGTTTACAAATCGTTCAACTTTATTATGAAAATTCACGTTCTGTGAGGACTGTGTTTCGTGCACTTCCCTCAACTTATGGCCAACATAATAGAGTCATCGAAAATTGACTCAACGGATGGACCATCTGAGACCTAGCCCCGACCAACATTTGGTAGACATAATCTTCAAAAAAAGAAATGCCAAAGAATGTTCTTTCAAATGATAATAAACATTTTCCATTCAATTTGAATTTTCGGTGTTTTTTTTTTCTTTAAAAACCTCGAAATGGATCACGCTATACAATAATTGATTTTTTTTTGTGAGAAATATGGTCCAATGCCAATTATTTAATTTAAATTTCTTGCACTATTTGTCTAATTACCATTTAAAATCTAATCCATATTAGGGGTTTCAAAGAGAGAAGCACTCCCATTTAATTTAAGATTGAATTGCTACTATTTTTAATTTTTTTTTACAAAATATATATAACTAGCGGACCCGGCGAACTTCGACTCGCCCCAATTTAACGCCTTCAGATAAACTCCAGAGTGATAATAAAACACAGATAGTTAAAATTTTAATGCGATTTGTTTGAAAGGAATCGAAATCAGTAGAGAGCGATGTGATAAACAACAAACAACGAAGACAGAAGACAGGCAACGTACAGATGACCGTGCGAAAAACAGTGAAATTCGAGATTAATTCCAGAGACTTCCTACGATTGGTTTTGAGATTTATTGATTGTCGTCGCAAAAGCCAATCGTACAGGGAACTGAATCCGCTTGAATTGGAATGAAAGATCAGTTGGAATAATCGGAATTCGTGGGATAAGGACTTCCTCTCCTTTGAATTTTCCCTTGATGATCGTCGCCTGAATCACATTGTCCATCAGTTTCATAATGGACAACCGCGAACTATGCACAATTTCGGATGATTCAGATTCCGCAACATGATTATGATCGATTCCACCTTCAGCTGTAAATTATGCGGCGGAGCTCCTGGCACATCAAGCGAGTTCGATTTTACTTTGAATAATAAAATTCATGCTATCGACGTCCTTATTCTTCGCTGCTAATATTGCCCGTTCACTAATCTAATCGAGATTTGGAAACACTTTGGTGATGAGTTCCTCGTTCGACGATGTGAACTCGCAAAAATTTGCCGGGAACAATATCAATGCAGTGGAAACATCAACAGTAATTTGGCCATTGCCAAGCGCCAACAGTTGTTTCGAGAATTCAAGAGCCGATGAGTCGTTCTGCAGCGCGACTCTCATGTTCGTGGTCAATTTCAACTTCTTGACATTCCGCCACAAAGACCACGATTTCAGGCATGCATTAATTTCATCGGCAGTAGATTTCGGGATGACGGGAAGCGTTTGACGAAAATCTCTGGAGAGCAATATCATAGACTCACCAAATTGTCTCAAATCACGTCGTAAATCCTTCATCGTTCGGTCAACTGCCTCCAGAGCTCGTTTATGCGCCATCGTGCATTCATCCGAAATTATGATTTTGCAATGCCCGCAATCCAATAAGATAACCTTACCTCTTATACTCAAACTTATTATCTGAAAAAATTTTCGAATTGATAAATATCGCGTTGAATTTTAATTGATCGTAATGCTTGTACCGTTTGCCGATGTGATACGCGAAATCAGTGTAACAATACGCAAAACTCGAATGAATTGCAGCAAGAAAAATAGCACATACTCGTACATATGTTTAATAGAAAACTTTTTTGTTTAATAGAAAATTAATAAAAAAATTTGGATTGAAAAAGAGCAGTAGATAGGAACAGTAGGAATCTCGCAAGAAATATCAATTTTCGATTTCCCAATTTTCCGGAGGGTTTTCCCAAAATTTTCTTTCGTAACAACCTTCTCCAGGCAAATACGAACAACTGAAAAAAAAATTGAGCCAAATCGCTCCAGCCGTTCTGACGTGATGCCATTACACAGATGGACCGTTTCATTTTTATATATATAGAATATAGATGAAAGAAAAAGAGTTTAGTGCCCTTTTACGCTTTTTGTATGGAATTTTACGCCTTTTACCCTTTTTAAATTTTTCATTACGCTTTTGCTTCGGAAATATTTGGCATCACTGGTAGGATCAACAGTTACGGTGAATGGATTGCGCTATCGAGAGATGATTAATGATTGTTTATGGTCGGAGTTGGATGGTATTGATCTGGACAACGTTTACTTTCAACAAGACGGCGCTACGGCACACAAGCAACGAAACCATTGTTCTGTTACGGGAAAAGTTTCCGAACCGTGTTATCTCTCGACTTCTTCCTTTGGGGCCACGTGAAAGATAAGGTCTACGCCAACAGCCCAGCATCGAATCAAGACTTCAAAGATAGAATTCGTGAGGATATCGAGGACATAGGGCAGCCACTTTGCGATTTGGTTATGGAAAATTTCATGAAAAGGGTATGGTCCTGTTAGCGTGGTCGTGAGGAAATAAGCCGTTAATAACGGCTTATTTATGAAATATAAAATAAACATCCGATCATTTATCTCAAAAAATGGCATTTTTCTTTGAATACCAAAATAACACATCTTGTTGGAAACCCCTTTATTAGTTCCATATAAAAAAATATTGGGATAAAAACATACTTTTGTTCAAACAGCATTCTCCCAAACATATAATATTTGTGTATGTCAAATATTATATATTTGGAGTGTACGCTAAACGTATGTATGTTTCAAGCTGAATATGTTTGGGACAATATACTACAGAAGCGATTTTTTTTCAGCGTGTACGAAAGCAGGTGGCGACACTTTGCCCATTTTTCTGATGGTGATATGGACTGATAAACTATAACTATGTGCGGAATTACAGATAATTCGGATAAATAATATAGAAGTTATTAGAGAATCAATATTTCACTAAATTGTTACCCTTTGTAAGGGAGATACTAGAAGGAGTGGACCAATATGGTTCATCTTCGAACTTAGCCTGGCAAAGAAAAAGATTTTATAACATACTAAATTTGAAGTCAATCCGATTCTTCTTCGAGAGTTATCGTGCGCTCCATCCAGACAGACGGACGGACATTGCTCAAATGACTTCGAATGCCATTAAAACGGATTCCAACAAACATATTTTGGGTCTTAAGTCACTCTTTCGATGTGCTACACTTTTGGTTCGTAGCCCTGTAAAGTGAGGGGATAAACAGTGTTTGCCTCCTTTAGTTGACGTACACAGAAAGAAATACCCCGTGCCTTCGAAGTCCAATATTGCAAAAATGGAACACGGAAAGTAATGTAGTAATATTAAAGCAATGTGAAATGTGTAATTATAAACACCAAAGGCATCTACTAGTGTCTGAATAACATATCGTCGTCTTAATGCTATTTTGTCCCATACGCCATTTTGTATGATCGGAGAAAAACGCAATTTATTGATTAAGTAAAAACGGCACTGAAGAGTTACACACTTTTTATTCCATATGGTTCCCAACAGTGTTTGTATGATTCACATGCATTTCTATGCCATTACATTAAAAAATAAGCAAGTGATAACAATTTTTGTACATGGCATTTTGGTTGATAACCTCTTCTGTTTTAATATTTTTTCGTATTTGTGTTACATGGACCACAAAGATGGGCGGAATGGAAGGAATATTGTGATCGAAAGAACGTAAAATAGTGAGTAAAAAATATATGGCGATAGAAAAATGGAAACATAGGATAAAAATATCAAAATTATTTCCCGTAAATCAGAGTTAAATCGATTTACCCTACCAATATCTCGAAAACTAGAAGAGATAGGAAAAAAATATTGCAGATTCTGAAACCCATATTATCAACTCCTAACTCAAAACACACAAAAATGGCGTATGGACCAATATAGCATTAAGCCGACGATATGTACACGGTTAAAATATGTGTATATGGATCCAATTTGGCGTAGGAAGTACTTATCAATGCGGTAACAGGGACATGCCTTGTGGTGCTTAAGAATTTTAAACCCTGTCATTTTGGACTACGAGGGTAGCATAGTTAGTAAGGACGGTGTCGCAGACTACCTTATAACCAGGGTTACCATAAACTTTTTTTGGAAAGGAGGACTTTTGTCGCAGAAAAGGAGGACATCTGTGACATTTAAAAAAAAAATCTCAACTTCGATAAAGGATCTCTCTGGTTTCGCAGCAAACTTTGTGGCCGAATACCTCGAAAACAAGAGCTAACTTAAAAAACGGCCCCCTCATTTTTCCAAATTTCAGCCCAATTATTTGAAATTTGTGGTTTTTGTAGCGTTAAAAAGTCAAGTCAGGTCATATCGGGGCTATATCAACCGACATAGCCGATTTTTAATCCCATGTTACCTGCAGCCATAACAGACGGACGGACATGGCTAAATCGTCTTCGAATTTTACGACAATTAAGAATATATTGTATACTTTATGGGGTCTCATATCAATATTCATAGGTGTTACAAACGGAGTGAATGTAACTCCCATCCTTTGATAGGTGGATAATAGTATTGGGGTATTAAAATTGTCAACCTCACTAACTTTATACTAAAAGTAATGGCGAGTGTAATTCATTTGGAGGTTTACTGTTTGTGAAAAAGTAGAATTTGTAACAAAAGGAGGACAAAACCAACATTATTGAAAAGGGAGGGAGGACGGGAGGACACTTGTTAAAAAGTAGGACATGTCCTCCTAAAGGAGGACGTATGGTAACCCTGCTTATAACCAACCGCATTACAAATCACGTCACACATATGCCTCCCTTGAACGAGTGTGGAGATCGTCGCAGCTGCCATTAAGTGTGGAGATCCTCGCAGCGGCCACTTTTCTCTAGACTCTAGGTACTATAAAAGCCTTGCATTGTACGAAATTTCAAGTATTTGTATGCACTGGTATTAAAGTTAAAAGCTGTTAAGTTTTGGTACAAAAAGGTCCATTTGTGTGGGAGGTACCAAAAGGGGCGTGCCAATAACGCCAATTTTTCTCTGGATTCTAGGTACTATAAAAGCATTATACTGTACAAAATTGCAAGTATTTGTATGCACTGGTATTAAAGTTAAAAGCTGTTAAGTTTTGGTACAAAATGGTCCATTTGTGTGGGAGGTACCAAAAGGGGCGTGCCAATAACGCCCATTTTTCTCTGGACTCTAGATACTATAAAAGCAAAATTGCAAGTATTTGTATGCACTGGTATTAAAGTTATAATGTTTCGCACCCTACTTAAGCAAATGGGGACTGAGAGAGAGCTGAGAAAACTTAACGAAAAGTTCACTTAAGTACATAATAGTTTGGCACATACGATTTCATGTATTCGCACAGTTGCTTAAACTAACTTATGCATATTATAGTTGGGCTTTTAGCCGGCGATAGAAGAAAATATTACCACATACCAAATTTGAAATCAATCGGTTACTCCTTTCGAGAGTTATCGTACGCACCAGCCAGCAGACAGACAAATGACCCAAAACGGATATCCGCCGAACATACTTAGGGGCTTAGGCCACTCCTTCGATGTGTTACACTTTGGCTCGTAGCAAATGATATATGTACATATACCCTCCTCTCTAAGGTGAGGGGATAATAACTGTAACTCTTCGAACAAAATTTAAGAAATTGTATACGGAAATAGTAATTCTAATGTGCAGTCATGTATTGAACGGTTTTCAGATATTATTTGAATATTTCTTAATGTTGATTTAAAAATTTAATATAAAAAATCACTTCAAGACATTATTTACTTAACTGTTCAAGTATTATTTCTATTGCGAATTGCAACTTATAGGTTATTTGAGATATAGTTATATAAAATTATTATAAAAATATTAAAAACATTTTACTGAATAATATTAGCAATATTGAAGCATATTTTTGTGATAGTAACTACATTTGTGACATTTTTATTATAATACCAAATAATAGCTGTAACGATCTCGATATCACATTATAATTAAGGAGGTACTTTTCAAAACTTGACTATTTCACTTTTTGTGTTTTTGCACAATGTGTGAAAATACTATGGCCCTGCGTATTGAACCGGAATTTTTGGTGCATTATTAAAGACAATAATATCGAGCCCTTAGCGCGGAATGATCGCAAGCGCCAAAACACACATTTTACAGGAGAAGGTTTTTATTGATTATTTTGAAATATTTGCATAAAATGAAATATGTTTTAATGCAAGATGTTTTAATTTCGCCGTACCCAACAAATTATTATTAAAAATTGATCATTTGTTTACATCATACGGTACTTTTGGCGCTTGCGATACAAATATTGTACTTGCGGTTACAAATACTGAAAAAACTATGGCGCTTACGATATAAGTTTTTTTCGCTTGAACCTCAACATTTTAGTAAAAACACACTTTTTATTCTAAAAAATTTATTAAAACAACATAAAAGAATAGATAACACTACTTTTATAAAGGGAAAATAAACAGTTAAGTAATTCAAATTGTTAATAACAAAACTATTTTAGACACATTTGAATTCCTATGATTAATAGTTAAATTTCATATAAAAGTTTTTAGGTAATATCGATATCTTCGTTGTCGCTTTCAGCCAATTTGTCTTTGATTTGATCATCACTTTTCATATTCAAATGCTCAAGTTGGTATCGTTTGGGAATTATTTCTTTCTCACATAGTCTTTTTAAATCTCTGTATTTCTCCACTGAAATTTTTAGTTGTTCAGGGTAGAGCCGGTTTGGCCCATTGGCAACGATCATTGAATTTTTCTTTGAACGAATAATTAAATTAATATCCAGTTCATCCACCCTACTTTCTGCAAAATTTCCATATTTAAACTGTGCGCAAAATCCCAGTTTTTCGAAATGTGCCGATCTCAAACAATTAAATTTTATTTTAATGTTTGGCGGTAGAAATGCTCTAGAAAATGAATTCCAGTCAACAACATTTACAATTATTTTTCATGCATTACTATGAAGTTTGTCATAGACAAATTACTGGCTGTGTTCAATGAGTTTAAATATACCATGAACATGCAACTATGTGACATGTAAGCAAGTAAACAAAACCGTTACGTTTTAAATTCTGGTTGCTTACATAAACTGAACTTTTTTTACTCTTTAACTCTATAGAATTGTGGGCAATGTGCCCATTTTCATCACTATTTTCCAACAAGAGGTGTTATTTTGAATCACCCGGTATTTCGGTAGCTGTCACTTTTGAAGCTTTTATTCTTTGACATTTGACAAGTGGAAACTACTAAAAATGGAACGATACACGATTCAACAACACATTGAAATTATTAAAATTCAAAAATCACCGAAAAATCATCTTGACTGATGAGGTCCATTTCCTCCTCGGTGGCTACGTCAACAAGCAAAATTGTCGCATCTGGGGCTCGGAAAACCCAAGAGTTATTGTTGAGAAGCCTCTCCATCCTCAGCGTGTGACTGTTTGGTGCGGTTTATGGTCCGGCGGGGTCATTGGACCTTACTTTTTCGAAAATGAGGTTGGATCAACAGTTACGATGAACGGAGTTGGATGGTATTGATCTGGACAACGTTTACTTTCAACAAGACGGCGCTGCGTGCCACACAAGCAACGAAACCATTGCTCTGTTACGGGAAAAGTTTACGGACCGTGTTATCTCTCGAAGAGGTGATCACAATTGGCCAAAGAGATCTTGTGATTTAACACCTTGCGATTTCTTCCTTTGGGGCCACGTGAAAGATAAGGTCTACGCCAACAGCCCAGCGTCGATTCAAGACATCAAAGATTGAATTCGTGAGGCTATCGAGGACATAGGGCAGCCACTTTGCGATTTGGTTATGAAAAATTTCATGAAAAGGATATGGTCCTGTAAGCGTGGTCGTGGTGGCCATTTGGCTGATGTTGTTTTTCGTGTTTTCCGATCATGTATCTCAAAAAATTGCATTTTCCTTTGAATACCAAAATAACTCCTCTTGTAAAACCCATTATTATGTTTCTTTGTCAAATTTTCCACTATTTGAATTAAATAAATGTTAACGTTTACCCACAATAATAGGGAAATGATACCAAAACCATTTATATAGTATTTGGCTTAATATACTAATATTGCAAGAAGTAATTAAATTATTGTTTATAAGGCACAAATCATACAAAAAGCCTTTGTGTTCTCCAAACAGGCAATAATTTAGAGCTACTTTCAGTTCTTGTGGGTAAACATTTTTCTTTTGGATCGATAAGCTTATTTCGTTCGTAACCTATCGAACTCTCAACCAACAGAGGAACACTTCATTCTATGGCCGAGTGTTTAAAAATAGACTTATTATTGCATCAATATTTTGAAAGACTTACCTAAAACATTTATAAATATCTCTTACATTATCTGACACTAGTCACTTACTGGTTTTGCCTTAATTCATAAACTGTTGCTTATGATAAAATTGCTTTCTTTGAAAATGTGAGCAGCGACTTACGATAAAATCTTAGCCACATTTTTTTATACAAACGTTAACAATTATGACTTTTTGACAATTTTTATTTATGTATCAGCCCATAAAATTTTAAATGCAACAATAAAAAAAAATTTCAGAAAATGTCGCTTACGATAATTCCGAGCTAAGGGCTCGATATTAGTCCTACAGATTTCGCACAATTTTATTCAATTACGTTTTTTCTATAAGGTTTGTTCATTCTTTAGCTTGTATCTCCTGAAATACGTGACCGATTTTAAAGTGTTATACCTTGTTTTGAAGGTAATTTCAACTACTATAACTGGGTAAGAACTGCAACGAATATACTAATTTTAATGTTTTTGCAATACTTTCTATTGCGATTTTCAAAATGATTAATGTCGTGTTCTTTGTTAGCTACTGTATGAATTTGGAAGTGGTGAATTGATGGGAACTATTTTTCTACGATTTTTTATATAAAAACCATTTGCATAATTTCTGTGAATGTGCTTTGAATAATTAACAGAATGATAATTTTTAGTCATTAGTTTATTAAAATAGTAAGAATAATAAAACATTTAAGAAAATAATGACAATTATTAATAAACAGTATACTAATTTAAAAACAAGTAAAAGCGTTAAGTTCGGCCATGCCGAATCGTATAAACCCTCCACCATGGATAGCATGTGACCTCATAAAATAACTCAAACCCAAAGAAAATAACACCGAAAAACACAAAAAAATATAGTCTGAGAAGTAGGAACAGTAGGAATCACAACAAGTTGGATGCTATATATGGGAGCTATATCTGAATATGGACCGATATCGCCCATTTGCAATCCCAAACAACCTGTAACTATAAGAAATATTTATACCAAATTGTATCAACCTACGGACATGGCTAAATCGTCTTAGAATTTTACGACGATTAAGAATATACATATATACTTTATGGGGTCTCAGATCAATATTTAGAGGTGTTACAAACGGAGTGACAAAATGAATATACCCCCCATCCTATGGTGGAGGGTATAATAAGAACAATAACAAGTAAAAGCGTTAAGTTCGGCCATGCCGAATCGTATATACCCTCCACCATGGATAGCATGTGACCTCAAACCTAAAGAAAATAACACCGAAAAACACAAAAAATATAGTAGATGAGAACAGTTGGAATCACAACAAGTTAGATGCTCTATTTGGGAGCTATATCTAAATATGTACCGATATCGCCCATTTGCAATTCCAAACAACCTGCAACTATAAGAAATATGTGTACCAAATTTTATCAACCTAGCTCTATTATTATGGACTGTAGCGTGATTACAACAGACGGACGGACGGACGGACAGACGGACATGGCTAAATCGTCTTAGAATTTTACGACGATTAAGAATATATATACTCAGATCAATATTTAGAGGTGTTACAAACGGAGTGACAATATGAATATACCCCCCCATCATATGGTGCAGGGTATAAAAAATGTATGAGAAAGATTCGAATCAAGTATACTATTTACAGTAAAAAGAAGAAAATGGGTATAAAACAGGTAAAAAGAAGAAAACGGGTATAAAACAAGTAAGAAAGTCAGTCGGGTAAACTGACTAATGAATCCCCTCACCTTGAGTCCCAAAAAATATTAGTAAATTTATTTAGTTTTTTGTTTTAATTTAATTATTATCAATTTAAATTGCATTTAATAACTTTGAAGTTTGTACTGTTATTATAGTTATAAGCTGTTAACTTTTGATGTACGTGCGTGCCAATAACGGCCACTTTTCTCTAGACTCTAAGTACTTTAAAAACATTGCACTGTATGAAATTTCAAGTATTTGTATGCACTGGTATTAAAGTTAAAAGCTGTTAACTTTTGGTACAAAAAGGTCCATTTGTGTGGGAGGTACCAAAAGGGGCGTGCCAATAACGCCTTTTTTAATGTATTGTAGGTACTATTAAACCATTACAATGTACAAAATTGCAAGTATTGGTATGCACTGGTATTAATGTTATAAGCTGGTAACTTTTTGTTCAAAATTGTCCATTTGTGTGGGAGCGACCAAAAGGGGAGTGGCAACCTCGACCATTTTTCTCGAGGTAATAGTGACTAATAAACTAATACTATGTGTAGAATTTCAGAGGTTTCAAATAAGTAGTATAGAAGTTATTATATAATCAATATTTCACTAAATATTAAACCTTTGTGGGGGAGGTACTGGAAGGAGTGGACCAATATGGCCTAACTTCGAACTTAGTCGTCGATGGAAGAAAATATTACCACATACCAAATTTGAAATCAATCGGTTACTCCTTTCGAGAGTTATCGTGCGCATCATCCAGCAGACAGACGGACGGACATTTCTCATTCGACTTAAAATGACCCAAAACGGATATCCGCCGAACATACTTAGGGTTTTAGGCAACTCCTTCGATGTGTTACACTTTGGCTCGTAGCAAATGATATATACCCTCCTCTCTAAGGTGAGAGCATAAATATTAATCATCTTAACACAGTACTTTTCGGAAGTTGATGTTGTCTGACCTCTATTTTTTTATCGGGCAATGGAATGTATTCGTGGTAGTTTTGAGTTCAAGAAATTACTTTTGCTTTATTATTGCTTTATTATACCCTACACCACACTGTGGTACAGGGTATTATGACTTTGTGCATTTGTTTGTAACACCCAAAAGGAGAAGAGATAGACCTATTGTTTATTATACCGATCGACTTGTAATCACTTTCTGAGTCGATTTAGCTATGTCCGTCTGTCTGTCCGTCTGTCTGCCTGTCTGTCCGTCTGTCTGTAGACGTATTCTTGTAATCAAAGTACATGTCGCAATTATGTTCCGATCTCAACGAAACTGTGCACATATCTTTTTTTAGGCCCAAGGACGATCCCTATTGAATTTGGTTAAAATCGGTTCAGATTTACATATAGTTCCCATATATATGTACCTCCGATTTGGCATATATGCACTGTATATGCAACATTTTGTAACCGATTTGTACAAAAATTGACAGAGAGTAGTCTCGTGATACACTTAGATACAGTACAAAATTTGGGGGAAATCGGTTCAGATTTATATATAGCCCCCATATATATGTTGCACCCGATTTGACATGTAAGCGCTGTAGAAACTGTATTTTATATCCAATCAGTACAAAATTCGGCAGAAAGAGGTTTCTTATTACATGAAGGAATACTGCCAAATTCGGAGAAAATCGGTTCAGATTTAGATATAGCCCCCATATATATGTTACCCCCGATTTGAAATTAAATAGCTGTAGAAACTGTATTTTATATCCGATCACAGCGAAATTCGGCACAAAGAGGTTTCTTGTTACACGAAGGAATACTGCCAAATTTGGAGAAAATCGGTTCAGATTTGGATATAGCCCCCATATATATGTTAGCACCGATTTGACATTCAAGCGCTGTAGAGACTGTATTTTATAGCCGATCAGTACGAAATTCGACAGAAAGAGGTTTCTATTTTACATGAATGAGTATTCAGGGAAAATCGATTCAGATTTATATATAAGCTCCATATATATGTTCCTCCCGATTTGGTTACAAAGCGCTATAGAAGTTGTACTTTACTTCCGATCATTACAAAATTCTCCAGAAAGATGTTTCTCAATTTAGGAACGAATATTGCTTAATTTAGCGGTTATCGGTTCAGAATTAGATATATCCGCATATATATGTTCTTACCCATTTACCAATTAATCCAAATTATTATCGCAATAACCCATATCGCATTGTTAGGGAGGTGTAGGGTATTATATAGTCGGCCCCGTCCGACTTTCTGCCTTTCCTTACTGGTTTTTTCTTTGAATTGTCGAATTGAATGAGATAAACGGACTAACAAAGTTATTGATTTTTTTTCTACATCAAAAAGTGATATACAGGTTGCTGTGATTTTAAAAAATTTGTCATCTCAGAGTATAGTTTAACAAGTACTTTCTTATCTGTTGACTCTTGCTATTGTTTAATGAGTTTTGTTTTTTAAATATCAAGCCAACGCTGATTTTTTCGTTTTTGCAAATAATTTTGCACATAATTTTGCAAAATTAATAATATTAATTGTTGTTATTGTTATATTAATAAACTAACGGCTAAAAATTATCATTCTGTTAATTATTTAAAGCACATTCCCATAAATTATTCAAATGGTTATTTTATCAAAAATCGTAAAAAAAATTTTCTCATCAATTCACCACTTCCAAATTCATACAGTAACTAACAAAGACATCTATCGACGTCCTTATTCTTCGCTGCTAATATTGCCCGTTCACTAATCTAATCGAGATTTGGAAACACTTTGGTGATGAGTTCCTCGTTCGACGATGTGAACTCGCAAAAATTTGCCGGGAACAATATCAATGCAGTGGAAACATCAACAGTAATTTGGCCATTGCCAAGCGCCAACAGTTGTTTCGAGAATTCAAGAGCCGATGAGTCGTTCTGCAGCGCGACTCTCATGTTCGTGGTCAATTTCAACTTCTTGACATTCCGCCACAAAGACCACGATTTCAGGCATGCATTAATTTCATCGGCAGTAGATTTCGGGATGACGGGAAGCGTTTGACGAAAATCTCTGGAGAGCAATATCATAGACTCACCAAATTGTCTCAAATCACGTCGTAAATCCTTCATCGTTCGGTCAACTGCCTCCAGAGCTCGTTTATGCGCCATCGTGCATTCATCCGAAATTATGATTTTGCAGTGCCCGCAATCCAATAAGATAACCTTACCTCTTATACTCAAACTTATTATCTGAAAAAATTTTCGAATTGATAAATATCGCGTTGAATTTTAATTGATCGTAATGCTTGTACCGTTTGCCGATGTGATACGCGAAATCAGTGTAACAATACGCAAAACTCGAATGAATTGCAGCAAGAAAAATAGCACATACTCGTACATATGTTTAATAGAAAACTTTTTTGTTTAATAGAAAATTAATAAAAAAATTGGATTGAAAAAGAGAGCAGTAGATAGGAACAGTAGGAATCTCGCAAGAAATAGCAATTTTCGATTTTCCCAATTTTCCGACTTTTCCGGAGGGGTTTCCCAAAATTTTCTTTCGTAAAAACCTTCTCCAGGCAAATACGAACAACTAAAAAAAATTGAGCCACATCGGTCCAGTCGTTCTCAATTAATGAGAGCAGTAGATAGGAACAGTAGGAATCTCGCAAGAAATAGCAATTTTCGATTTTCCCAATTTTCCGACTTTTCCGGAGGGTTTTTCCAAAATTTTCTTTCGTAACAACCTTCACCAGGCAAATACGAACAACTGAAAAAAAAATTGAGCCAAATCGGTCCAGCCGTTCTCAATTGATGAATTACTATACATTTTTCACACCATTTTTATATATGGGGAAAAACACGTCAAAAGGCCCACTTTTTTCAATTTTATTCCGATCGCGTCAGAACTTGGTGGGGTTGCAGAAATACTTTGGGTATGCTATATGCCTAAAATACAGCTTCCTAGCGTGATACGTTATGAAGATACAGGGTGACAAAGTTGGAAATTTTGACCATTGTATCTCCCGACTACGTGGGCCGATTTGAATGAACCGTGGCTTATATGGCAGCTATTTAGAAACGCACAAAATGTGCATTGATAATTGTTTGCAAATATTCAATTTTCATATTTTTTTTCTCGCGACTTATGTTTTCCTCGCGATTTTAATTGTGTTCCGCGGATGGGATTCTATATCTTTAAACTACAAAAATGAAGTCCATTCTGTTTACTTTATCAATACGAATTTTCGCTGTAGGATGAAAACCACAACAAAAGCTATGGAAATTTTGAATGTCAAACCTACTATTTTTTCATTACTTCTTTCGTATTATAAAGTGAGTTTATTCTAAGATGTGGACCGGAAACACGATTAATAAAATGTAATGGTGGCATTCTATAGCCAAATACGCCAGAACAACAAAATAACTTATTTCGCAAAAAGTCAACGTCGCATTTTTTACACTGGCCTACAATATTGCACTGGTCAAATCGAATCCGAGCGTGCAGATATCGGACACGATCTCGATGGTTTTTGAGGTTCTAAATCCGAATATAAAATCAAAAATGCAATATATATTCGCGTTTTTGCAATATTGTATTAATTATGTGATAAAAATGCTGATTTTACAGCTTTTATAAATACAGAAACGCGAAAGACGCACTTTTACAAAAAAAAAATCAGTTTTCGGAAAATAATCGCTTTTCAATTAATACGAGTATTCAACAACTGTAATAATCGTAAGTCATCTCCGAGATATCTCCCGGGAAACCTAGTCGGAGAAATCGTATTTTTAATATAGCTACAATTGGAAAAATAAAAAAAAAAAAAAAATATGATATCTACCAGATGGTGTAAGATTTTGACCCTTTATAAAATTAACTTTTAATTCGTTTGATACTCGTTTTAATAGCAAAGCGATTATTTTGAGAAACCTGCAATTTTTTTTTGGTAAAAGTGCGTCTGTCGCGATTCTGTTTTCAAAAAGCCTAAAATCAGCACTTTTATCACATAATTAATACAATATAGCAAAAACTCGAATATATATTGCATTTTTGATTTTATATTCGGATTTAGAACCTCAAACTCCATCGAGATCGTGTCCGATATCTGCTCGCTAGGATTCGAGTTGACCAGTGCAATATTGTAGGCCAGTGTAAAAAATGCGACGTTGACTTTTTGCGAAATAAGTTATTTTGTTGTTCTGGCGTATTTGGCTATAGAATGCCACCATTACATTTTATTAATCGTGTTTCCGGTCCACATCTTAGAATAAACTCACTTTATAATACGAAAGAAGTAATGAAAAAATAGTAGGTTTGACATTCAAAATTTCCATAGCTTTTGTTGTGGTTTTCATCCTACAGCGAAAATTCGTATTGATCAGGGATGGTCCGTCGTAAACTGTGACGTATATGACATACATTTGAGACATATTCGACATACGTATACAACGTCGTAAACCTAATGTCGGAAACTTGACTTTGTCAGAAACAGAAAATAACATATTGCGACAGTCCAAAAACCGCGATAATATTTTACTTGTATGTCTTGGCTAGTAAAATAACGTTTGTTCTACGAAATTTGCCGGACACCCATAAAATCCGGATTTACGCGTAAAAAAGCAATTTTATATAGTATATTTTATAAGGAAGAAAATGAAACTAGTCCCTTAAAAATCCGTTTGCAATTGACTGAGTTATTAAAGTTTAATTAAAACTAAATCGTTACATAAACACTAGTTTTGACGATGATGACGAGTTAAACGCTCACGCAAACATTATTGAGTTGAACGGCCAAAACTAGTGTTTATTTACCTATTTAATTTTGACGAATCTTTAATAACTCAGTCAATTGCAAACGGCTATTTATGAGACTGTTTGCATTTTTTTTCTTACAAAATATTCTATAAATGTAAACTAGAAAATGTAGAAAAAAGTGAAAAAATGTGTTTATAGGACAAATATACATATATTCCTAAATTCTTAAATAAACAAAGTATACGAGTATATCATTCAAAAGGTCGAATTCTCTTCTTTCCTAATTCCTTTAGAGAATGAAAATCGGTTAACAACTAACAAAGTTATAGGCGTTCAAACGTATAAAGGCAAGAAAACCTACAGGAAAAATAGTATAGCGTCATTTGCTTCTCAACTTGAGTTAATTTTGTCGCACAGTGTAATTAGCAAATCAATGGAAAAGAAAAAATTGTTTTATTTTGACTTTCAAGTTTATTAATTGATTTAAATGAATTATTATATGTTTATAAATTAGATTTCTTCTTCACTCGAATCTCTATCATCAATGTCTTCAAAGTTGTCTTTTTTTTCACTTATTTTAAGTGAAAAGTAAACTTCCAACAACTTTTTTGATCTTTCCGTTGCTAATCGATTTCGTAAATCTGAATGCACATGGGACCAATTAGAGAAAATGCCTTCTAATTGTGCAGTTGACGCTGGGATCATCAGTAATTTTAATGCAAATGATGCCAATGCGTTATGTCGACTTTGTGCCATATTCCAGAATAAGTCAGGCTTTATAGTTTTTGCAGCAAGCACAGAAAAAAATGCTGTTGATCGTTTGTATTCAGAGTAAGATACTAGACCATCTTCATCAAGTTTTTCAAGTATAAAATCTTCAACAATCAGCAGTTGTTCTGGTGTTAATTTTGCTCCACGATATAAGGGATGTAAAAAATTTGCTGTGAGGCTGTATTTATTGAACACTTTACTTTGTTCGCAGCGACAATTTGTCAGTTCATATAATTCCGTTGATGCGTCAGCAAGAAGATCAATCCATGCTTCAGTTGAATCCGCAATTGAATAGTCAGATTTTTGGCAATTTTTGATAAGAATAGCAACAGGATTTAACAAGTCAAGCAGACGTTGGACGGAATGTATGAAGTCTTCTTTGTATAGCAATTCACTGACGTCTGCCTTCACAACAGGTTTTCCGCAAATGTCTGTTAGAGCAGAAATTTGCTTCATTTTGGAAAGGTTATTAATTAGCCATGAAAGTCCATCTCGTTCACTACACCATCGAGTACGGCAAGGCAATTTAGGTTTAGTTCCACCAAGCATAACAACTTTTTTCTCCAATTTTACTTTTTTAAATTCATTGAGAATTTTGTGAACATTTCCCAATACAGTGACAACTTCGGTATCTTGATCTTCATAAAAATCGTTATTCATTTGGCGCGATAGAAGTCTAGTCGAACGTCTTTGGCTGCTTACACAAGAAAATCTGCTTCCAGTTTCTGAATAACTGCCACACTTTCTAATAATATCTTTAGAAAGTAAGTTTCCAATGTGGGCGTTGCATGTCGTATGTATTATTCCAACGTTTCGTCCCATTGATACCATATTAGGAGCATTGTCAGTCACTACAGCGAAAATTTCAACGTCATATCGCTCTTTTGCTAGATTTGTGGCTCTGTTTACAACTTCAATCAAATTTTCTGATGTTTCGCCTGTATCCGAAAAATCATAAGATTCAAGAAAAATTCTATGATCACAATTGTGTAACAAAACTGCAATGTTTTTTGTGTTTGCCGCAGAATTTTTCCATCCATCAATTAATAAAACTGAGGATGAAGCTTTGTCCAAACTTTTGGCGTTAATATCTATCTGTTCTTTATGTATTGCGTCTAACAGAGGCCCAGCTAATCGTTTTCTACTTGGTGGTGTATATGACGGTTGCATTTCATTACAAAAATCTTTGAAATATTTATTACTTGCAGCCACAAAAGGTACATTGCACGCGAAAAAGAATTTTGCTGCACGAAGATCCAGTTTATATCTTTCTGTTTTTGAAATTTTACGAAAAAATTGACTTATCTTTGGTTGAGGTCGTGAAGTCGGTGATTGGGATATTTGTGAAAATTCTGGACGGGAAAGTGAATGTGGTGAAGATCCAACAGCAGGTGAAGTAAAAGTAGATAACTAAAGGACAAATCCAATTAAATTATTTTTATCAAAAAGTAAATCCGAAGACCTCACATTTAATTGAGACACTGCATTATCAAGAGGTCGAAATTGTACATCGCTTTCTTCATTCACTGTAACATCACCCAGCAAAATCTCGGTAAGTACCTGTCATTATTCCCTGCATTACCAAATAATGACATCACATTATTCGCTGCATTACTTTCGGCTTATTAATAATGACTTACCAATAATAACAGAAATAAGTGATTTTTTGTTATCAAAATAGTTTTGGAAAATTTTAATATAATGCAATTTTTGCTGTATGTGGGTTATTGTACAAGATTCATTTATTTTTCAACATATTTCAAAAAATTCGTGCAGATTTGAATGAAAATACCATTAATATGGTTTGGGTTCAGAAATTCGAATTTGGCATAAGGAAATGGTTTGTCTCGAGAAATAAGCACTTTAAATGATCATTTCTACATATCTACCATTTATTATTCTCAATTTTCTAATATTTTGATAAATAGTTTGATAAAAGCCAATTGCTAAGGCGGAAACTAAGTTCGCGCTGTGATTTTATGTGAAAAATATATTTTTGCTTGAAAATAAACCACAACCGAATTTTTTCTGAAACAAATTAATGAGAACAATTGATATTGGTATTATCTTGCTGTGTACCAAAAATTGACAATTTTTTTGGTGTCGTTTTTTTAATAAAGCACAAAAAAAAATTTGTTCTGATTCTGCGGCAAAATTTGCTTCGTATGGATTTTGACAGTTTTTTGCCGCATGGGCGAAACTTTGTATCCGCCCTAACAGTATATGTATATTTCAACTCTATTTACAAGTTTTAATAATTAGTACAGCGACATTTAGTTTTTGCACTTGAGATTGAATTCTACTATATTTAGCATGTGGATTACAAATGGGCCTTTTCTTTTAACTCTTTGAAACGAAATGTAAAATTAATTCAGCTTTGAGTTCGTTTTGTTAGTTATTTTCCATAAATTAGGCATTGAAATCTGACGCTTCAAATCATACCAAATTGTAAAGCGCCGCATTTTCTAATAAAAATGTAATTGTAACTTTTATATTAATTCTTATGAAGGTTTTCGATGTTTCAATGAATTTATGTAAATAATACAAATAATTCCAAATGTCCCAGTTTTATAATATTACTAGCTGACCCCAGCAGACGTTGTCCTGCCCGTCCTATTTGGGATGTATAATTTTGTTATTCATTGATATTTCATTAAAAAATGCATAATCCCGAGTTTCAGGAAAAAATCATTAAAAAATGTATATTCACCATATGTCCACTACAGCGCCATCTACCTGTTAGAATCATACATACAAACTATTATCAAGACAAACTACACATACATTTTAAATTTCAGTCAAATCGGTCATGAAATGGGAATTTTGCTAATAACTTGACCACTCCGCAATTTATCGCGGTGAAAATAATTCTAAATGACCCCAAACTGAATATATTGTTAAATTTTCAGCCCATTCGCTTTTATGGTTTCGGAGATCATGCGTTACTAACAAACGTACAGAGGATTTTATATATAAAGATATAATACATATTAAGGTAATATATAACAGACGACAAACGCTGACGCTTTCAATGTGACTCTCGCAAAGCATACAAATGGATACTATAGCCGGCGAACTTTAGTAACTTTTGCGCCGTTGATATGTATCCTTTAAATTCAACTGATATATTATTTTCTCTCATAAACTACATTAATAACATTTCAGATTTAAATCCATAAATAACAGATCGATTTTTACTAAATTCTTTTGGTTAATTAGAAAAAAAAAACTAAATTGCGTTGCCGTTCGGAGAACCCACCACTGGCGGTTTTAAAAATATCAACCACCGCCGATGTTTTTGACTTTGCCCGTCGCTGACATTCGTTGTTGACAAAAAAAAATATTGCGCGTTAATTTTCGTTTTCTCAGATTTTCTGATGCAATTTGTGAAAAAATCAAAAAATATATATATTAAAGTGAATATTTAAGGCAGAGGTAAGTGCAAAAAGTAAAAATGATTAGCAAAAGGCATTATAAGAGAAAAATACGTAGTGAAAATGAACGAATTTTAAAGCTTCTTGAGAAACCAATTGCACCTTTGGGAGATTCACAAGTGTTGCACATATCAGCGTTATCTTCGGGGAATACTCCAATGGATACACGAGCATCATCTTCTGGAGATGTTCCCCAATCTCGTGAAATCTATTCTCCCGATGACCCCATTTTCACTATTGAAAATAATATCGTACCACAGCAAAATAGTGAGCCTTCATTAAATGAAAAACTAAAGATGTGGTTTGTAGAACACAAACCAACAGTTAAGTGCACTCACAGTCTTTTAAAGATTTTAAAATCTGAAAAATTGGACGTTCCACTATCTGTGAACGGCCTTTTAGGAGAAAAATATGAATGCCTAGAACGTACTGTGTCCCCGGGTAAATATGTCCATATAGGACTTATAAAACAATTAGAAAAATTATCTCCGTGTATTGATGCAAATCTGAAAGAACTTTTGATAGACGTAGGTATTGATGGTTTGTCTATATACAAAAGTTCTGCTACTAATGTGTGGCCAATCCTAGCCCGGGTGCAAAATGTTGTCAACAGTGGTGTCTTTATGATTGGTGTCTATGTGGGAGATAAAAAGCCGTACGACATCAACTGTTTCTTGCATGATTTTGTGGAAGAAATATGGAGTTGCCAAAAAAATGGATTTTTTATAAATGGGGAAAAAGTCGATATAAAAATTAGGGCTTTTATTTGCGATGCCCCCGCAAAATCATTTGTATGTGGTATAAAAGGCCATACTTCTTTTAACGGTTGCACAAAGTGCCAACAAATCGGACGGCGAATCGATAACGTGAACACCTATTCTGTTTTTGTGGGTGAAAAGAGAACTGATGAAGACTTTCAACTACGAAAGTATAGAGATTATCACAACTCTTTGCACTTTGGTATACAAATGAAATTGGAAGAAATTGGTATTAAAATGGTGTCACAGTTTCCGATTGATTGTATGCATGCTTTGGACCTGGGAGTAACCAAAAAGATTCTCTTACGCATATATGGAAAGAAGACTATTTTACCAATTTCAGCATCCTCCATTCTATCCATTTCGGACACATTATTTTCATTGGGCCATTACATTCCAAGGGAATTTTCAAGAAAACCTAGAACTCTGACCGAAATTCGAAGATGGAAAGCAACAGAGTTCCGCCAATTTATGTTGTATACCGGAATTGTTGTTTTGAAAGATTTTATTCCAATTGAAATATATGAGCATTTTCTACTACTACATTGCTCATATAGAATTCTATTATCATCTCCAAATAATGATAAATTAGAAGTAGTCCAGGGAATATTGCAACAATTTGTTGAGACATTTCCTGTTCTATACGGGAGGTCAAGCGTCTCATACAATGTCCATTCCCTTTTGCATTTGGTGGAATGTGTAAAAGAATTTGGAAATTTAAGCGATTTTTCTGCATACTACTTTGAAAATTTCATGCAATCCGTAAAAAGTTCGGTACGCATGCCAAAACATATACTTAAACAAATGTTTAAAGCATTTTCCAATATTCCCGTTGCAGTAAAAAAACCCCCATTAGGCCTAAAATATAAGAACAGTAACATACACTGCATACATCATAACCGGGGATACTTTTGTAATAGAACCCCTGATGACATCTGTTTGGTTAAGGAGATGCATTTTGTAAAAATAACGGAAATTATAGACAACCTTCAATTTAAAGCTAAGTCGTTTCTAGCTGTGCGTAATTTCTTCAATAATCCAATTAATTCTCTAAATATTCATATAGCTTTTGCTGAACCAAATTATTCCGTAGAAGAAATCTACAGTTTTCGAGATATCTCAGCTAAACTAGTAAAACTCCCATATAACAATGGATTCGTTCTAATTCCAGAAATCCATTCCTTTTGTTAAACAAACCTCAAAATGAATCCACCAAAGAAGCAAAAGCTATCGAAAAACTCTTCACTTAATTCAAACATGGAGGAAAAACTTACGGCCATTCAAGAAGAAGTCCGATCAATTAAAGGTAAGTTTTTGAATAACCGCCATTAGAAGTACGTTTGTGCTAATATTTGTTTTTATTTGTTCCAGATACTATCATACAGAATCAACAAATAGATGAAGCGAGACACAATACGGTTTTACGTAAGTATTTTCATACTATATGTACGAGTATAGATGGTAATTAACCTCTGTTGGCTACTAAAAATTTTAATACTACCCAAAAAGATAAATTTTTTTAATAATTACCACATTTTTTACCTCAGTCGGGTTAAAAACTATACTCTAAAAACTTTCTCCACTAAACTCAAAAACCAAGTTTGTTTAGCGTTCAAAGGTTAATAACTGTATTTATGTCTTATATTTTATCATTTTTTTTCAAATTAAAATAATTTATACTTTCACTCTCTAATTACAGAAACCATCGCAAATCAAAACGTTACTATTAGTAGCATACTTGCAGAACAAAATGTGATTTTAAAATCATTAACAAAATCACCAAAGAATAGTCATATAGCCAATTATATAAATATGTTTCCGATCACCACCGAGCAAGGATTCATGGAATTCGAAAAAATTGTAACAGAGGATAATACTAACGAAATAGTAAGTATTAAACAATAAAGGTTTGTTTCAATTTTGTAATTGTTTTTATTTCTAGATCGCTGCAGTGAAAACTATTATTGGAGGGAAAGGAATTGTCAAGGGTCTGACGCTACTAATTAAGCAGGAATTACTAATTATGTATAATTACCAAGGAATACACAATAAACTTCCTCTACGCGATTATAAAAATCTAATGAAGATCTTGGACTGTAAGTTAAATCTTTAAATTTCATATAAAATAATCTTGTAAACTAAAAAATATTGTTTCTTTACTTTAGTGGCGTCGCTCGATACTAAAAGTCCTTTGAATTTTGAAGAACAAATGCGAAAAGCTATCAAAAATGCCAAAAATAGACATTTTAAAGATGAAAGCCTGAAGAAGTCCAAAGAAAACTCAACAAATAAAACGGGTTCTAACGAGTAGGCCGACAATTTTAACTTTATAATAAATACTATGTATTCTCACAGTTCCTATTCTTAACTAATTTATTTTGTATTCATTACTTTAGGTAACTTTTATCTTAATTAATTAGTTTTAAAAAAAATATTATTATTTTTCAATTATAAAATCCTTGAATTCAGATTTACACTATAATTACATTACATGTTTATAACACCGTGCGACAAAATTAAACAAAAATTAATGGTCATGGAAATGTCTATAAAATTCTGAAAGCTGAGTAGCAACAAAACTGTATACTCAGTTTTTTTTATTTTCTGGTCGAGATCGTGTTTAAAAGAACATGACACTTTTTAAGGAAATAATTGTTCAAAAATTTGTTGTAATTTTTCTGAAAGCGCTAGTAAGACCATATGGTGTCAAATGAAAGGGCACATTTTGGGCTATATAAATAATACTTTTGAGTTTAGGAACTGGAACTTAAAAGTTGTATTAATGACTTGCAAATTTTAGTCGTTCATTATCCATTTTTAAAACTTTTTAGTTCCAGTTTCTAAAAACATAAATATTATTTTATAACAAGTGTCCTTTCATTTGACACCCATATCGTCTTACTAGGGCTTTCAGAAAAATTACAACAAATATTTGAATAATTATATCCTTAAAAAGTGTCATGTTCTTTTAAACACGAACTCGACCAGAAAATAAAAAAAATTGAGTATACAATTTTGTTTTGTTTCATGTCATGTTATGTATAGATTTTCATGAAAAAAATTGGTGTCGCACGGTCGCATATTTATTCTGCAATATTAAAAAAGTTGCATAAAATGTAAAACTTTAAATAGTAAAAAACTTTAAATGAAATGAAATTTATTTTACAATTAATTAATGTCAGGTGTAATTCCTTTGTAGAAGTATAAGTATAAGTTTTGTATAAGTATAAGTTTTGTATAAGTTTTCAATACTAGATATTAATGAAACGAATGAATCGAATAGCTTTAATTTGGTCTGGAAATGTTTGATTTAGTTGAGAAATAATTTTATTTTTACTTATTTTGATAATAAGAAATACCAACAATTTTAAAAACTGAATAACTATTAATGTATTTCTTTACACCAATACGAACTATGAAATAAATTTATTTTGTTTTTCAATTAAAAAAATGTTATATTGAAAAAATTATTTCAAATCATGCACTGACATGACACGGCTCATTTAAGTACTTATTGGTAATGCATTATTCAATTAATTCTTATTTTAAAATATAAGTACTTATTTATGTAGTGCACATAACCTAGGAATAAGTACTTATTTTATAACTTATTGGTAATGGATTATTCAAGTACTTAAATTGTACAACAACTAAGTACTTATTTTGCTGCTTTATGGTAAGCTTTTTGGAAGTACTTCCCTCCAATGACATCCCCATGTTAAAATAATGACAAAAGTGGCTAAATAATAAGTACTTACCATTATCGAACTTTGCTTACTCGTCGGATTATTTGGTAATGAGAAATTTTGCTGGGCACTTTCAATTGGACATTTTCGCCTGTAAGTAAGAAAAAAGAAAAAATCAAGGAAATATATGTGTATTTTGCTATTTAACATTTACTTACCGGTGAGATTGCATTCGAGCTATTGCTGTATTTCGTAGGAATTGATTGCATTTTATGCATTGTGCCACAGTCTTTCCTTTTTCGGACTTTTTCATGAATCCATGCCAATGTGAATGATTAGGCCTACCACCAAGAACACCAGAATTTTCTCCAAATCCACTTGGAGATTGCGAACTTTCAGCTTGTTGCAACATATTTTATTCACTTACTTTTTTAAAAGCGTAGGAACCGTTTGGAAATGCTAAAAGTCGATATTTTTTTGTCGGTGTTGTCAAAAATGTAAACAAATCGACTTGTCATTAGCTGTCACGAGATAAACATATTTATAGGCTGAGTTAGACAAACGTAACGCTCCCGTCGCGTAAGACATATGGAAATCAGTGTAAACCATTAGCCAACGAAAATGAAACGTAAACGGAAGGCTGAAATTCGATTTGGACGGTACGTTTACGTGTATTTGTAAACAAAATCAGCAAAACAACGAAAAAGAAAACATTTATGCGAAACTTTAGAAATGGAATGATAAATAAATAATAATATGTTAAAATAAGAGCAAGAAAATATGAAATAATTAAAATATGTTATAATTTTTGTTGTGAATCTCTGAGTCATATGGTACGTTTTTCGTGTTTGGGTAATTCTCCAGCGGGTTTTGTTACGGCTTCGCTAAAGTTAAGGTACTGTTTCGTTTAATAATAGTCTCGTTAATAAGTCCAGATTCACACTCGGCAATTTTTTCCAAGCAAGTGTCAAAGTTTGACGGAGAGAGAGGCAGGCGGGAAGAGCTCTCTACCTCTCTCTCTACAAACTTTGATACTTGCTTTGAAAAAATTGCCTCGTGTGAATCAGAACTTATATAATATTTTGCAAAAAAACTGAAACTAAACGATTTATTGTTCGTCAACAATATGAATTAAATGGTCTATAAAAGATGTGCGTGCCGTTGTTGAAAAAGTAGATTTATCACCGAAAGTAGTTGATTTTCCCATTTTGAACTTAATTAATGTTCGGTTTGTACAATATATCACACCATTGCGTAAATATTGGTATTCGATCAACAACATATATTTATTGTATGTCGGATTTCGATTAGTATTTATATGGAGTTTATCAGATTTTTACGTGAAGGGCTAAAGTCTGTGGCGTCCTTAGAACTGATATTACAGTTTACGACATTTTGTACATTTGAGACGGGTTTATGACGTATGTGACGTTTACACCTTTCTGACAGTCGTAAACCTAAAAAATCATGTCGTGGACCATCCCTGGTATTGATAAAGTAAACAGAATGGACTTCATTTTTGTAGTTTAAAGATATAGAATCCCATCCGCGGAACACAATTAAAATCGCGAGGAAAACATAAGTCGCGAGAAAAAAATATGAAAATTGAATATTTGCAAACAATTATCAATGCACATTTTGTGCGTTTCTAAATAGCTGCCATATAAACCACGGTTCATTCAAATCGGCCCACGTAGTCGGGAGATACAATGGTCAAAATTTCCAACTTTGACACCCTGTATCTTCATAACGTATCACGCTAGGAAGCTGTATTTTAAGCACATAGCATACCCAAAGTACTTCTGCAACCCCACCAAGTTTTGACGCGATCGGAATAAAATTGAAAAAAGTGGGCCTTTTGACGTGTTTTTCCCCATATATAGAAGATAAGTTTTTTTGTTTTTTTTCCAAAAATATCTGGCAACGCTGGCTGGAGAAGAAGAGGCAAGAGAAGAAAGCAGCGGATAAAAACGCAAGAGTGGCCCAAATCGCTCGAGCAAGAAATTCACCATTTGTATCGGAGATTGGCGCATCTTATGCGAATATGACGCGGAATATCCCCTCGTCACAACCAGTTAATGCCACCGTTGTCAACCAGGCAATGGGCATGATAAACGCTGATTGCAAGCGCCTCCTTGGAAAAGACCTCTTCACCTGTATGCAGCGAATGAAGGCATATGCGGAAACCCACAAACGGCTGAAAACTGATGAGGAAAAAACGCAGGGACTATTTGGCCTGCTTGCAAGTATCGTCCTCTATGATTAACCTCAGATTAGAGTGATCAAAACCGGTTTAAAATAAACCGGCCCACCGGTTTTTTGCTTCCACCGTCCCCGGTTTTTCTCAAAATCATGAATTTCGAACAACCGGTGCAACCGGTTTTTTTCGTTTGTTTCCACCGGTTTTCCGGTTTTTTTATTATCACTAAAATATTAAAAATTATTTACAACTTTATATACAAAATATCACAAATTAAGATAATAATATGAAAGATCTCCTTATATGGCCTAAAAAGACTCGGCAACTTTGCTACAATCCGAAGCCATTCATCAATTTCTATACAAATTACAAAAATTTAAAGAAAATAAATGATTCATACGCGCAGAAGTTATGTGAAAAGTAAACGCATTCTCCCACTTCCAAACCGAAAGAAAAACAAGTAAGAAAATTTCATTTGGGTAAACCGACTAGTGTATACTCTTATATATTTATATGTATACTCGTATATACCCACCTGCACTAAAGAGTGTATATAAAATATATATGTATAAATATTTAATACCTCTTTTAAATATCCTATTTACAGCCTGTTCAGCTAAATGTAACAAAACGCAGACGTGCGATAGCTACCCAAGCAATAATTTTCTTCTTCTTATTCTCACCCAAGCGATCAAGTTTTTAATTTGGTTCATTGTCACTTATCGTTCGGGTAAGAAAGCTCTTTTCTTCATCGTCTTCCTGTCAAATACCAATATTACCTACATGTTGTTATTGACATTTCTTAAAGCTTTTTCCACACGAAAATATCAGAACGGGGGCAACCCTATCCAACAGCTGTAAAAGTAGCAACAGCTGATTCTAGACAATTAGAAATAATCAAGCAACCGAAAATAAATACAATTGTTTGCTCGATTGATCATATATGTATATATAGGGGCTATATCTAAATCGGAAAGCTTCTGTACCCATTTCAGTAAGTCATAGAGTTAAAAAGAAAGTTCTTGCTACATTTGATAGTGATCTGAGCATAATACTGTCCTGTATTTGGTAACAAGAATACATTTACAAACAGACGGACGGACAAAACCAAACCAATTCAGAAAGAGATTCTTGGTTGATAGGTATAATAAACGATTGTTTGGGTCACCTAGTTTAAGGTATTATGAAATAATTTAAAAAGCAACAGTGTAGTTGTAGGTTTTCAATACATTTTATACACACTAATAAACAGAGGTTTTTTGAAATTATGGTGGATACTTCAACAAAAGATACATGGTAATGTTGTTTGGTTCATTTATCCATTTTTTATTCATTTTCCCAACAATTTTCACTTTATCTTTCAAAAGGACGGCAAACATAACCGACACGAATGCATTTTTCTGATCGTCTGATTTGACATTTCATTTCGTTCGTTGTTGTCTTATAAGAACCAAAATGTTGGCGATAATTGAAAGCTTCTTTGTTTATATCCAAAACAAAGTGTGTAAAAACCAAAAATTTCATTCGCTTGCCATTTGACGTGCGAAGTGGCAAAAAAGAAGTTACAAAAACAGGCCCTTAATATCCCGAAATATTAATATTTTCTTGACTGAACTACATAAGGGGAATTTCATGTCAAGTGAGTTAATTTTTAAAAGGGATGTCTTCTGTCGGGATGAAAATTGCACCAAGTAGCCCTATCAGATAGTAGTTATGAGACACAATTCCAACGAAATCGGTTAAGGACTTTCCGAGTTGAAGGGTGTCAAATATTGACATTTTTGTCAAACGGTTGTTTTTCCCATCTGAAATGCTAAAATGTTTGGTTGAACGTTAATTTTTTTTTCAGAGTTTTATATTTATTTTGATAGATCAACAGGTCCCATCCCATTAATAGGTCACAAAGCTTTTAAAGGAAATTATCTAAGCTTTCTTTTGAGCAAAAAAATCAAAAATTAAAACATAGGTTTTTACCAAAATTTCAAAAAAGTTTAATTTTGCAAAAAGTTAATGAAAATATATTTGCTAATTTGAAGAAAAGACTATCGATAACACTTTTGGAAAATGTTTCTAAATACAATAGCTAATTAGTTATAAGTATGAGATAAAAGGACCGTTTGACTCAAATGACAATATTCATCACAATCCAACTCATAACTACTATCCAACAGGATTAAATTTGGTGCAAGATTCCTGATCAGAAGACATAGCTTTTAAAAATGTAATATTAAAAAATCGCCTTTTTTGTTATTAAAAAGGAAAATGTTTTTCAAACGGCAATTTTCATACTGTTTTGTTATGCAGAAAAAACCCGGTTCTACCGGTTTCCCCGGTTTTCTTCGAAGAAAAAAACCGTCCACCGGTTTTTTTATAACTTAAATAAACCATCCACCGGTTTTTTATTTTTTCAAAAAAACCGGTTTTTTGATCACTCTACCTCAGATCCATCTTTCTCAACGTGAACTCTATAGTGTCAAGACATCGAAGGCACTATCTACAGCTATTTGCAGAACAACACAGACCGGATATATTGATGATTGCCGAGCACAAACTTAAGGAAGTGCACAGCTTTAACCCGAGAGGATACCAGTCATTCCGGCAGAACAGGATAGGCCAAGGAGGTGGCGGAACCGCAGTTTTCCTGAAGGACACCATAAAAGGCGAAAGAATAACGGCTAACTTGGGCGAAATTGAAGGAACAGTTGTCGCCATCAAAGGTTTGAATGGCCGAAAAATATTCATCATGTCCCTTTATCTGAAGCCGCTAGGACATCTTACACAAGAAGATCTCAGCACCATCGATAACATTATCGGCGCTGATGAGGCCCTAATAGGAGCTGATCTGAATGCCAAGCATAGTGAGTGGGGTGGAGGAGAGTTCAATACCGCCGGAAATGCACTCCAGGAATGGCTTGTGATGAATCCATCAATAATGATAAGACCGACAAGCGAAGCCACAAGAATAACATCCACTAGCGCTCATTCATCGACATAATTCTGACAACACCGGGTCTTGTATTAGCCAATTGGAGACAGGCCCGAGAAGGATTGGATACATTGGATTACGACTCTGATCACAAAGCCGTGATGATTGAAGTGGTGGTCGAGAGACTTGAAAGACACACTCCCACCCAAGTCTTTAACTACAAAGGTATACGAGTCGCTGAATTCAACAATATGTTATCAGAAGGCCTGATGGATTCTGCCCTGCCAAAGGATCGCAACGTCACCAATGCTGAAATAGATGATGCGGTAGAAGCAATGACGAACGGATTTGCTCAAGCGATGGAACACAGCAGACCGAGGAATGGATTTCTCCCCGAACTACCACCTGATATCTTGCACTTGATAGCCCAAAAGAAAACCTTAAGGAGGAGAAGGTATAGGATCCTGGATTACCAAGAGTCTATTTCCATCAAGACCCAGATTAAGCTGCTAGACAGGCTTATACAGCAACGAATAGGAAAATTCGAAAGAGAAAACTTCCTAAAGCTGTTAAACGGTGTCTCGAACAATCATGAAATGTTCCGGCAAGTGAAGCTGTTCAATGGCTCAAGAAAGAAGAAGGCGATCGGAGATCTGGTGGACTCACAAGGACGAGTCGTAACCTCTGAGATGGAGAAGGCAAACATGATGGTCACATGTCTTGCGGACGTCCAGAGGAATGTTGAGTCTGACATAGACGCCAGTCCAGATGCCATATACCAGCCCATGACAACGCTTGGCCAACACTACTTCGCAGATGGAAACACGATCGCTGAACCAGAAAGGACCCCAATAAGCCTAATAAAACCCTTGGAAGTGCCCTAAAAAGGCTGAACAACAAGAAAAGCTGTGGTGATGACGGTAGCCCTAATTACGTCATAAGGAGGACTGATCGTAGGATATGGGAGCATATTACGATCATATTCAACCACTGTCTAAACAACGCATACTTTCCTTCAAGATGGAAAAATTCAAAAATCATCCCGATAGTCAAGCCAGGAAAGGATCCAACTGACCCCAACAACTACAGGCCCATCTCTCTTCTCTCCAGCCTTGGGAAATTGTTTGAGATCTTCATTTTGGAAAGGATAGATGAGTTCATTGAGGATAACGACACACTCAAAGAATTCCAATTTGGATTTAGAAAGGGTCACTCCACCGCCCACTCATTGATGACCCTCACTTGAAGAATCACGAAGGGATTAAACAACAGAAGCGCCACAATCGCCGTCAGTTTGGACTTCAAGAAGGCTTTCGACACAGTCTGGCAAGAAGGAATAGTACGCAAGATGACTGGTTATGGATTCCATAAGCACCTTGTACGTTTAACAGGAAATTTCTTGAAGGAAAGGCACTTCCGAGTTTATCTGCACGACACCATCTCATCAACTCATGAGGTTAAAGCAGGAGTACCACAGGGATCGGTACTAGGTCCTGTGCTATACAATTTATACCTTGCTGACATACCCGAGCCCACGAGAGATGAGTTGCTTGTGATATATGCGGATGACATCTTGGTGGCAGCCACACACCCCCGGGCCAAAACTGCCGAACGTAATTTCAACCTGTACTTGGAGCGACTTGCTCAGTATTTTATACAATGGAAGCTGAACCTGAATATCGAAAAATGCCAAGCCATCATCTTCAAGGGAAAGAGAGGCAAGTTATTCAAGAACGTCCGGTGTTTCATCCCTGTGATAAGGATTGGAGACAACGTAGTGGCAAACTGCAGCACCATTAAATACCTTGGTGTTGCCCTCCAGGAAAACATGACCTTTACACGGCAAGTCGACAACGCTCTCTCAAGAGGCAAGGCGTCCTTTATGAGAATCCGCAGCCTAATCACTAGAAGAAATGGTTTGAGCACAGCTGTAAGACTTGCCATATACAAGCAAGTACCGGCGATGGCGTATGCATTCCCGATATGGTTTACCATATCATCAAACCAGATGAATCTGAGGATTCTTGAGCTGAAAGTGCTGCGGCAATGCCTGGATCTCCCAAGAAGAATAAACATCGATGGACGTTATACATCCCCCTCATGTAGGGAGATCTATGATAAAAGAGGCGTCACCAGGATAGATCGCTACATGGCTGAGTTAGCCATCAGACACCTGGAGAAGTGCCTTACTCACCCGAATGGGATGGTGCAGGATTGCTGCACAAGCCGAGAGGATTTCGACCACCTGTGGACAACTGAGGGTTATCTCACTCCCATGTGTCTCCTGCATTTGCGAGATAGATGAACGCTATTTGATTCGGAGGACCGGATTATGTTCTACCATACTGACTGAGGGTTATCTCACTCCCATGTGTCTCCTGCATTTGCGAGATAGAGGAACGCTATTTGATTCGGAGGACCGGATTATGTTCTACCATAGGCGATTTGGCTCATACGATCTCGATGACACAGTCTGCAACACCGCGCAATATGCCTCCGCCTTCACATGCTGTCAGTGTCTACTTCGTGTAGTCCTTTTGTAAATATTTTTCTATGTAAATACCTTTTTTATTTTTGTTATTTTTATCTTTAGTTTGTAGTTTAGTTTTTAGTTCTTGATTGTGCCTCGTTTTTTACCCTTTTTTCTCGAGGATTTAATAAATGAAAGTCTAATTAATATATAATTATGGTCAAAATGGACTGGCCTTACCAGTAGATTTAAATTTAAGATATATAAATGTAAAATCTCCAGAAAAATCATTTGGATGTGTTGGAGAAAACTTAATATATTTAAGTAAGATAATAGTCTTAAGAAATATAATGTAATGAATGAATTTGGAATGAATAAACGGTGTCTTGACCGATGTAATTGATATGGGTGGGGGAAGAGGCTAAGATGATTAAGGAGCATTAAGAAAACCAATTGAAAATACCTTTTGCTAATCTTAAGAACATTGAATAATAAGTAAAGACTGATTAAGTTCGGCTCTGCCGCATGTTACATACACGGAGGAAAAAAACGGCCTCTGTAACATATTGTCCCAAACATATTTTGCAGGCAACATATGTATGTTTGGAGCAGCTCCCAAACATATTATGTTTGGGGTAGCGGTAATGTTACCAAACATTTATATGATTGTATGTAATCATATATATGATTGTATGCAAACATTTATATGATTGTATGTAATCATATATATGATTGTATGTAATCATGTATATGATTATATGTAATCATATATATGATTGTATTTAATCATATATATGATTGTATGCAAACATTTATATGATTGTATGTAATCATATATATGATTGTATGTAATCATGTATATGTTTGTATGTAATCATATATACGATTGTATGTAATCATATATATGATTGTATCTCTTCTACTCTTCTCGCTCCTTCATGAAACTATAACGGTTCACAGCAACAAGTAACCTAATGTAAATCGTCACTCACTACGTCAAATACAGAAATATAATAACAACAAACAGTAATACACACTTTGCTTCTGAAAAGTAGTTCATGAGCTGCAGAATAGTTTTTGAGTTTTCTGAAAATTACTAAATTTTGAGTTGTGTCTCTTTAAAAGAATTTGTGCAATGTGCAGAGCAAGGCAAAACTTCAATAATACAGTGCACTCTTCACTACTGTACCCGGGGTCATTTCAGATGAAAACAATTTGTTAGTGCGGGAGTGTGTTTGTTCAAAGAACATGAAAAGCACACATACATACGTACATACATATGTATGTTGGCAAAATAATTTATGTGGGGCAATAAAACGGCGTCAGTATTATAGAACGTTTTGTAAATAAAATGTGTTGAAGTAACATACATTCCTTTTTAAAAAATTAATTTTGCACCAAAATAATTGTGTTTTTTTATGAATAACTTCTATACATCTTTGATATCATATTCTTTCTTTTATTTTGAATTTGTTGTACGTGTTAAAACTACAACTAATTTCTTGGAATTCGACATTCACCACACATATTCAATAAAAAACCCGACCTTAAACTCGACCGGGCGAGTAAGCATCATCAAATTATAATAATACCCTTTGGTGTCGGTGCCATTCCTCCTCATACACACGGTTACCATACACATATTACCCTACTTTGCACAAAATTATGAGTCATATAATTGGGCTCTCAGAGAGTAATACTCTCTAAAACTCTAAAAAATATGTTCTAATATATTATTTTGCCAAAAATATGTTAGGACACAATCATATCGTTTTTTAATATGCTAGAATTTTGCCCCGAACATATTATGATTGTGTGCAAACATAATATGTTTACCCACAAACATATATATGATTGTGCCCGTCCCAAACATATATATGATTGCATCCAAACATATTTTTAACATATTTTTTTCTCCGTGTACCCTCCACCATGTATCGCATGTGAATGGTTTCGGACACAAAGAAACTCATTATACCAAATTTCTTATTTCGTTGAAATTTGAGGTTTTTGTGGCGTTACGAAGTCAAATCTAGGGGGACCTTTGTATGGGGCCTATATCAAAACATGGACCTCTGACTACCATTTTTCGTGTGAAGGATTCCGGGTACAAAATAAACCCATCTACCAATTTTTAGCCCGAGCAGTTAAAATGTATGGTCTCTGTGGCGTTAAGAAGTCATATCGGAGAGATGGTATTTATGGGGGCTATACCAAAAAATTGATCGATATTGCCAATTTTCAATTCCAACATACCTTTACATATAAGAAGTATATTTACCAAATTTCAGCTACCTAGCTCAAGTACTATGGATTCTAGCGTGATTACAACAGACGCACATGGCTAAATCGTCTTAGAATTTTCCGACGATTAATAATATATATTTATAGGGTTTTCCAATAAGAGTGATATGATTTCTTTGAAAACAAAAACGCATATTATTATTGTTAAGGAAATTCAAAAGTTTTTTATTTAATGTGAAGTACAATCGATAGAATTGAGTTCTAAATAAAACGTCATTCAACTGGCCTCCACCCAATTTTCGAGCACTTCTTCCACTAAATCAAGTCGTATGTCATGAATGCCACGTTCAATATTGACTTGTAAAGCTTGAAGAGAGTCTGGTTTATTTCGAAAGACCAATGACTTAAAATAACCCCACAAGAAATAGTCTAATGGTGTTAAATCACAACTTCTTGGAGGCCATTCAATATCACAATTTCTTGAAATAAGCGAATCTCCAAACTTTTCTCGCAACAATTCAATTGTTTCATTTGCTGTGTGGCACGTAACCACAATTGGTCAATGTCAAAAAGATAGCTCTTAACGAGAGCTAAAATATTGCTCATGGGTCGTAGGTCGACTGGAAAGTGTTTTTATTTGGATTAAAAAAAGGACTTAGCATCACTTTCAAATGTGAACGGAAATTTTATTTTTGCTCTAGCTCCTTAACGTTACGTCGGATCGGGAATCGGTCAATGGCAAAAAAATAGCTCTTAACGAGAGCTCATGGGTTTCAAGGTTGTAGGTCGACTGGAAAGTGTTTTTTTGGATTTTAAAACAAATGAACTTAGCGCATGAAAAGTTGCAATTGGAGAACGATTATTTTGATAATATAACTGAATAATTTGTAAACGTTGTTCTTCATCCTCTCAATGATGAAATTGTAAACACTACTGAATGCAATGTAAAACAAATGACAGATCATGACATATTACAAATGGCCGAAACTTTACTTCAAAATCATACACTGAAAAAAAAATGCTTCATAGCATCAATGAACGCGTTTCATTAATTATTTTACATTGATACTATGAAAGTGTTCATTGATGCAATGAAAATGCCATTACGGGAATGAAATGTTTCTTTAAAGCGTTTTTCTAATTTATGACGTGTCATTGATGGAATGAAACGGTTTACATTGATGGTATGAAGTTTACATTTTATAAAAAAAAGGAAGACTTATATAAAATTAACAAAAAAATTATCAGTGGTGTAAAGATTTTAACATTAATAAAACAAAATAATACTACACAAACAGATTTACTATTTTTTATGTGCTTTTTATTCTCAAAAAAGGTCTATGAAACTGTTTCTTTATATTAATGTAACATTTCATAGAAGTTTAAAAGTTTCATTGCTGCAATGAAGTGGTGCGGTGAAGAATATAAACAATGAAATTAGCTTTATATTGATGTTCTATATATATATTTTATCTATTTTATAAACATTTTAGGAGTATGTAGTGGTGTTAATTAAACAACAATACTTTACGGAGGTCTATGAAACTGATGCATTAAATTAATGTAACAATTCATAGATAGAAATGTAAAGTTTCATTCCAGCAATGAATTTAAACAGTGAATATCCTAACAAAGTGTTTGTCACATTACATACATATGTACATACCTATATCTTCACAAATGTGTTTTGTGTAGTAATAAATGAAAAAAAATATGTTGATGTGTGAATCAGAGTCGTGCAAGCTCAATGAAAACGATGGAGCGGCGTAGTTTTCTTGCATTTGTTTGAGAGGAGAGAGAGGCGGAATTCTATGAATCTACACCGCACAGTGGCATTAACGTCGAATGAAGGTGGTTTGTTGGTAATAATATGATTCACTAATAATTTCAAGGTGTTCATATTATTAGATGTATTATCAATTAACATGACATTTTGGCAATATTTTTATACTTTTATAATCGCACTGACATATTTATTTAATTATTATTATTATTCAAACAGCAGTCGGTGTACATTAATTCAAAATTGTCAAAAGGGTTTTTTTTTTATCAAATTTTATGTATTCATGATCCATTCTGTTTACGTTTACGAATTTGTAAACTAAATTTTTTTTGAATCGATTATTGTCGTGAAGCTGAATTCTATTCACAATATATTTCGAACATTAAACAGTTTTTAGTGCACGATATTAATTATTGTGAACCACTGTGCCACAACTGTCATCAATAGATAAACAAATATTAAATGCATTAGGTGTGCTGTTGCGACCAGAAAATAAATTCTCTATGGCAAACTTACAACAACAACCCACCCCTTGCTATGCAAACTCTTCGTAAAAAATATCCAGTTATTTTTTTGTGTGTTTGGCGAGTCAAAACAAATCAGTGGCGAAGAATAAATTGTTGCATGAGTGCTGGCAGCAGCCCTTTGATTTATTTTATAATAGACATTAAACGGACGTAGTTGTGCGCGTTAATAAAAAAATTCAAAAGTGAAAATATTAAAAGTGAAACAAAATGTCAACAAATACTGAATGAGAAATGTTTTTTGTGTGGTACTTCATTTGAAAGAAATGAAATCTATTTAAGCACTTAAAATAATATAATTTTCTTAAAACAAATGACAACTATAGATGTTGTGGATGTACATACAAAGACACGTCAAGCTTGAAATGGCATGTTCGAAAAAACAGAAGTTGGAAAATATATGTCAAATGCCACAACAAGAAACAATTTTCAAGAACCATATCCGAAATCAACGATGAAACACTCCAAAAACACTAGGTAAGTACTTTCTACCAAGTTTTGTCCTAAACATATTTTCGTTCACTCCTATTTATAATTTTTTTATTTGTTTAGAAATTGGGGAAAATGCGGAAATGTACGCACATAGCCTTAGATATGACAATCTATCCGCAGATGACTTTAGGTTGGCCTGGACTGCTTATTCCAAATTTGGAAAATTATGCACAAAAGCAAAAATATTAATTAAGCTTTTTCACTTTGGCCTCAGTACAAGCGAGTGAATGGATTTCAATTAGTAAGTATGTAAAAATGCGGTTTAAGTGTTAACTTAAATTGTATTTACGAATTCACAAATGCAGTTAAATAAAACGAATTTAAAAGAACAAACTGTATTGTGATTTTTTTTGTTTCATTTTTTATTTTCTCAACTTCAGTTGTCTTTTTATTTTAAAATTTCTCAAAACCCACAATTTTAATTATTTATTTATCTTTTATATTATATTTTCAGATTGAAATGATTTTAAAGTTATGAACAATCACTGATGTACTACAATAAACATTGCAATAAAAAACGGAGAATTTTGTTTAATTTTCTATTTTATTTCAGAGCAAAGGTATGAAACATGTACATTTCATAAATGAGACATGTTCATTGCATCAATGAAACATGTTCATTGAATCAATGACACATGTTAATTGAATCAATAAACATGTTCATTGCATCAATGAAACATGTTCTATGAATCAATGAGACATGTTCATTGCATCGATGAAACATGTTCATTGCATCGATGAACCATGTTCATTGCACCAATGAAACATGTTCATTACAACAACGAAACTTTTTCATTACATTAATGCAACTTATTCATTACATTAATGAAACTCGTTCATTACATTAACGTAATATTTCATGACATCAATGTAACAAATTTCTATGAAACATTTACTAGTTCAATGTAACATTTTACATTGTATCAATGAAGCCTTACATTGGTTCAAAAACAATGTAACTTTTCATTGATACAATGTAAAATTTCATTGATGGAATGAAGCTTTTTCTCTGGGTGTATCATCCCTATTGGAAAACCCGTTACCTTATGGAGTCTTAGATCAATATTAAGTGGTGTTACAAACGGATTGACAAAATTAATATACCCACATCCTATGGTGGAGGGCATAAAAAGTGTACTTTAGACTACTTTTCTAATAACTGCAGTCTGATAAAGATTTTCTGGCAACTCCAAACGAAGTGAGGGTTTAATCAACAGAAATTATTTTAATAGCCAGAACAAAATTTTAAAAGCATTTCCTCTTCAAGACGATTTAGTCATGTCCATCTGTTGTAATCACTTTTTCTATAGCATCGTGTATCATTTTATTTTCTGCGGATATATGTATTTCCGCAAGTTTATAATTCCTCTGCTGATTTGCGGATTTTCAATTTGGAGTTCAGTATATTATTCTACACCAGGACTTCCCACTAACCGCACGGTCCACTTCCGATATGCTGAAGGCTTCGTGCACTCCCAGATAAACAAAAAAAATTAAAATTGCATCAATATTCATAGACATTACTAAACAAATTTCAAAAACAATATATTTGAGATTTTAGACGTAATCAATAAGCATCTACAAAACGATATACGAGATTTTTTTTTTAAATAAAGGAGTGAATTTTTGGTTTCCCTTCATATATTCACGTTATGAGCCATTTTACAGTTTTGTTTGTTTTTTGATAAAAGAGGTTAGTCATTTGGCGAGCTTGGCGACTTTTGGATACCGGAAAATAGATCAATGAAGTTGCATTAAATTTTGGGTGACAATTAAACTAACGCACTTTAAATTAAAATAAAAATAAATAAAACCAGTAAGGAAAGGCTAAAGTCGGGCGAGGCCGACTATATAATACCCTACACCACTCTCGTAATATTGAATAACTCTGATATATAAATTTTGTAATTCATGTATAAATTGTTTACATACATTTACTTTTGGGACATTTTATACTTAAATAATACCCTGTACCACAGTGTGGTGTAGGGTATAAAAACGATTGGATCTAAAGAGCCAAATCGGATGAAACATATATATGGGAGCTATAGCTAAATCTTAACCGATTTTCTTCAAATTCGGCAATGTTGGTTCATGGATCAAGAAACTTTACCATTCTAAATTTCAAAACGATTGGATGTAAAATATAGCTTCTATAGAACTAAAGGGCCAAATCGGATGAAATATATATATGGGAGCTATAGCTAAATCTTAACCGATTTTCTTCAAATTCGGTAGTGTTGGTTCATGGATCAAGAAACTCTACCATTCTAAATTTCAAAATGATTGGATGTAAAATACAGCTTCTACAGGACTAAAGAGCAAAATCGGACGAAACATATATATGGGAGCTATAGTTAAATCTTAACCGATTTTCTTCAAATTCGGCAATGTTGGTTCATGGATCAAGAAACTCTACCATGCTAAATTTCAAAACGATTAGATGTAAAGTACAGCTTCTATAGAACTAAAGGGCCAAATCGGACGAAACATATATATGGGAGCTATAGCTAAATCTTAACCGATTTTCTTCAAATTCGGCAATGTTGGTTCATGGATCAAGAAACTCTACCATTCTAAATTTCAAAACGATTGGATGTAAAATACAGCTTCTATAGGACTAAAGGGCCAAATCGGACGAAAGATATATATGGGAGCTATATCTAAATCTGAACCGATTTCAACCAAATTCAATAGCGATCTTAACAGCTGCGAAATACTTTAAACTGCAAAATTTCAGAACGATCGGAGTGAAATTGCGACCTGTAGTCAACGAACAACTTTACATGGACAGACGGACGGACGGACGGACAGACATGCTTAAATCGACTCAGCTAGTGATTCTGAGTCGATCGGTATACTTTAAGGTGGGTCTAGCTGTGTTATATTCAGGTGTTAAAAACATCTGCCATGAAACAAACTTATAATACCCTGTACCACAGTGTGGTGTAGGGTATAATTAACGCATTACGGCATTCGGCGAGTTTACTTTGTAAACGTTGAAAAAGTGACTATAGTGAAAAATTTTCTAATTTCTTTTTGAGAAGTTGCGGTTGACATGAAACTTTTAGCAACTAAGTTGTTTTTTTGAAAAAGGTAAATTTTTACCAAAACAGCTGTTGCGTGAGCTCGGTGGGTTCATAACCAGTGTTGCCACTGCAAAAAAAATTTCCGACCAAAATTTTCTCTAAAACCGACCAAAATTCCTTGTAGCCGACCAAATTTATAAACTTAAGGTGGTTGCTATCTTGTAAAGTTTGGTGACAACATTTTTAGATCAATTGACATAAAAATATGCTCGTTATAATAGAAAATAAAAAATATGTAAACAAGATATAAAAATACTGAAAAGTATTTTAAAATAAGTTAAAATGTGGCCCGCCTGAAATGTATATACCCAACTTCATGGATCGCATTCACTGTTATAATAGGAAAAATATCTGGAATTTCTCGTTTAAATGATAGGAATATGGCCAAATCTTAATAGGCGTGTTTTCGTTACACCAAAAGTGCTTAATTTGTATGGGGAGCTAAGCACTATTAGTTCCCGATGAAGTTTGGTGCTTGTGTTCCTGTCTTAATTGAGTATGATGTTTCCAGACTGGGCACCCTATACGAGTATTTAGCAATATGGCATCCCATTTTTGGAGAGATTGTTATCAATTATTGTGAATTAACGGGAAGAAGAGGAACAAAAATGGGAAATTATTTCAATATTTGCAAAAAGAGTGTAAACAATTGAACATAGAATAGTAAATATATGTTTTATAAATACTTTTCACGAATTTTTTTGTCTGTTTCGCACTGTTCTTTCTTCGCAACTCATGACACCATTGCTTCCAGATAGTGAAAATGCGCCACTTACTGCTTATGTGCCAGTTAGTGGAAGTCAGTTGTTTTCGCTGCAAAGTGCTAAACTAAAATTGCTAGCTTGTAACGAAAACATGCCTAATATATCCTCATTCAGTAAAATCATTTTTTTTATATTTTTTGTATTTTAAGCCTAATTATCATCTTCGCCAAACCCCTAAGTTTCAATATAGTCTTTTTCTTCACCTTTTCGTCCTAATGTGGCAAAAATCAATTTTTAAACGGAAATCTGCATTTAAATTTAAAATTTAAAAAAAATCTCAATTGTGCTTTCTCAACACCAATACTACAATTATATAAACCCCAAGAACATTGCTCTGATATATCCCACTAATATTGATAAAAGTAAAATACGAACATGTTCCCGACTTCGGATGAGCCATACTTTACACATCAACACTTGTCAATTGCTTTTGTTGCTTATTAATCTAATATTTACTATAAGCTTACGGCAAATAAATCAAATTCCGCAATTATGGTGAGATTTATCAACCAAAATTTCGGTTTAAATCCGATATGGGAATACAGAACAGGAGTGAAAGCAACAATTCTTTTCCCAGGGCCGATATTTTACATTATTACAATATATTCGTCTACACTTCAAATTATTCTGTATTATAATACAAATTAAATATTCTAGGATAAAACCGACCAAAATAGAATTGGTCCGACCATCCGACCAAATATAAAAATTTCAAATCCATCCGACCAAATTTGGTCGGAAATGACCAAAACGGCAACGCTGTTCATAACTGTCCCATATGATATTTGTATGTCCCAAAAACTGAAAATGCAAATGAAAAGAGGGAGATTTGCCACGGTTGAATAGATAAAGACGGCATTACCAGAATAATTCAAGCGCATACCAAAAATCACATTACAGAAGTGTTTGCAGGATTGGAAAAAGCGTTGGTAGAAAAGTATTGTATTTTTGTGGAATTACAAAATGTCGCCATATCGATTTTTTCAATCAAAGATTTTAATTATCTTAATTTTTGTCAAGACGTCATGGCCATCCAAAGGGCCGCGGACCAATATTTGAGATTTCTTTTACGAAGAGATATATTTATTCCAACGTTTAAAATGGAATTAATAACAGATATCTCCTTCAGCATAAACGATAGCGCAGGATCTGCTTTGTACAGATTTATATCAATGAGCGCTTCCACAGTTACTTTTATACGATTCAAAACACGTATTGTCGTTAATCGGAATTTCCCGGAATTGATCTTCAAAAATCGTGATTTCCCGATCGACATCCCTGGTATGTATGATTCTGTATGTCCGAACTGAACGCCGTCTTTACTTGTTTCCATTAAAATACTCGTACACTTTTCTCTCAACTGCAATCGAGATATTCTCCCCAAACACTTTAGCAATCTTAAACCACCAAATATATATTCTGAAATTCATCACAGCCATGCATTGGCAATTTGAAACCCTCATCAGGGTTGGAGAAAAACGTGATGTTGTTAAAATTAAATAACAAAATAGAATATATGAATGTATGCATTATTTAGCACGTTTCTTAGATAATGTACACGAATGACAAAGTACTTAAATTTAACACCCACGAATATCTGTACACAATTTTTTTAAATAATCTTGTTATCTCTACGAAATGAATAGACATTTATTTGAACATTGCAATGCATGCACTCACGATTTCATAAATACGAGTATTTTTTTGACGAATGTTTTTCAGTTGAAATTTAACCAGTTACAAAATACACATGATAGGAAGCTATATCCACAAGCTTTGTGAAGTTATTTTTATTCAAATCACCATAAAAACAGTAAGGAAAGACTAAAGTCCGACTGTATGATATCCTCAACCATTGTTTGCCAACCAATGCACGGAGAAATATTTAGCCATACAATCAATCCATTATTACTATGAATTGTTGGAGTTCAAATAAAGTAAATTTCTAAATTCGATTAAAAATCGTAGGATCTCAACCGCCAAGAAATAAAATTTGTCTGTGACCTTCATGCAAATCGCACAACAATTTTGGGAGTTTTGTACAAATATACACAAAACAAGTAAGAAAATTTCAGTCGGGTAAACCGACTAAGGTATACCCTCACTTTGTGAGTACTGTAAATATGAATAACCAGCTGGAAAATGCCGTAAATTAACGATAATTAATCTCTTAATTTGTGTGAGGGGGGAGGTTACCAGAAATGGCTGGACGAATACGCCTATTTTGTGTGGGAGGTACAAAAAGGGGCGCGGTGATAACGTCAATTTTTCACAGGGCTATGGGTGGTTTAAAAGCGTTACACTGTTAACAATTTTCCAGTATTTTCGTGCATTGGTACTCACGCTATAAAATGTAAACTTTTTGTACAACAAGGGACGTGGAAATAGCGACCATTTTTGGACAGTTGACACTATAAAAGCATTACATTGTAAAAAAAATTAAAGTATTTTTATGCACTGGTACAAATGTTATAAGATGTTAACATTTGGTACAAATGGTTTATTTGTGTTGGAGTTACCAAGAAACTAATAGTATGTGTGGAATTTTAGACGATTCGAATTTGGCTTTGTAATTGTAACCCTTTGTGTAGGATGTACAAGAAGGAGTGGGCCCATCTTTGAACATACCATGAGATGGACAAAAATATTAGCTTGTACCAAATTTGAAGTCAATCGGTTAGCCATTTCGAGAGTTATCGTGCGCTCCAGCCAGCAGACAGACAGACGGACGGACATTGCTCAAATGACTTCAACTGTCCCAAAACGGATTTCTTCCGAACATACTTAGGGTTACGTCGCTCCTTTTATGTGTTACAATTTTGGCTCGTAGCAAATGATATATACCATCCTCTGTAAGGTGAGGGGATAATAAAAAAAATTAATCAAATTTTATGATTATTGTAAGTAATTGTCAGTACACATTAAAAAAATCGCTACTGTGGTATTGTCCCAAAAACATATTCTGAATGAAACATAGAATTTTGAATATCGACCTATAAAGTTCATTTTTTATTAAAAAGTTCATTTTTATATAAAATCTCGTTAACATTTATTTGTTGAAAAAATTCTAAGATTTTGTAGGGATTACAATTAAAAAAAAACGTTTTACGGAACATGCCTTTTTTGAAGAAAAAGTTTGTAAAAAATTTATATTTTTTTTTAATTTTTTTTAAAGACTTCTTTTTAGAGAAAAATTGCCCTGCTCGATTTTATTCAAATTCACAGAGAATACTAGAGGAACTCTCACTCGAAAAACAGTATTTGGATTTTTGGATCCTCAATATTTGTAAAAGTTATGAATGAAATACTAAGGTTGGTCTTGTAACTTTTACACATTTTTCTTCTTCGTAAATTTGAAGAAAATTAAGATGCAATATTTTTTTATTCAATTCAAGATTATTGAAACAATGTATAGAAAAATTTAAAAAAAATTCCAAAACAAATTTATATATTTTTTTTTTAAACTATAACTTCTATCCAGAAAAATGGCCGTTGTGTTCTATTTAAAACGACTTGACTTTGTATCGGTTCAGTCTCGTTCAAAAGCTATTGCAATTTCCGTTAACCCCAAAAACGCATTTTTTATTTTTTTTAAATTTCAAATGCCATAAAATGCTATATCTTTTTCAAAAAAATAAATGTCGATTTAGCAACTTTTTTCGCAAAAATTTACTTTATAGGTCGATATTAAAAATTGTGACCCATATACCCATATAATATGTATGTGGCCATATAGTATGTTTAGCGCACTGGATAAGAATGTAGTAGTGTAGGGGGTGGTGAAAAAGGTACTTGATATATTTTTCGATATATCTAGTGGGCGTAGATTTTCAGCTAGAGTGCTAAAATTGTGTGTGTATGCATTAAGTGGCAGTGATTATGTGATTGGTCCAAAAATGGGCTGGATCGGACCAATGGGCGTGGCTCCGCCCATATAGGTCAAATTTTGAAATTGAGATATCTTACACAATTTGTTAGCGAGAGTGCTGTAATTTTGTGTATAGGTGTACAGGTAATGTATAAAGTGGCAGGCTATGTGATTGGTACACATATTGGAGGGATCGGACCAATGGTGGTGACTCCGCCCATATGTGCCATGTTTTGAAATTAATATATCTTGAGTAATTTGTTAGAGAGATTGCTGTAATTTTATGTATATGTATTTGGTGGCAGTCTACGTTATTAGTACAAAAAAGGACGTGATCGGAAATATTCTGGGGCAACGGAGTGGACCGGATCCAGCTAGTCTATTTAAACAAAAGAGAGTGTCTGTGGGTTTGTTTGTTTGTTCCGTAAAGACGCCTAAACGGCTTGATGATATTCTTGAAATTTTCACAGAATGTACATGTGTAGGGTGTGGTGAAAATAGGGTACCTGAATTTTCGATATATCAAGTGAGCGTAGACCCGCGCCCACATAATCCAAGTTTTTATATTGAGAACATTTTTTTGCTAGAGTGCTGGAATTTTGGCCCAAAAACGGACGGGATCGGAAAACTGGGCGTGGTCCTGCCCATCAAAGCCAAATTTTGAGATAAATTGAGATATCTTGCACAATTTTGGATGCTGTAATTTTGTGTGTCTGAATCTGGTGGCAGTCTACGTAATTGGTCCAAAAATGAACGGGATCGGAGATCTAAAATCTGGAGCAACAAAGTGGCCCGGGTCCTGCTAGTATTATATATTTGGGAAGATGTTGTCCCAAATAAATCATTGTTTGGATCTAAAATTTTTTTGAAAACAATTTAACAATTCAGAATAAAGTAATGGGAATAAAGTGATGCGACACTCGAAATAAAAGCAGATAAATTTGCTCAAAAGAAGGCATATTAAATACAATATAGTGCTGACTATAAATTCAATCTTTATTTATTTAACTTTTAATATTTTATTTTAGGTTAAAGTGATATTTTTATGAGTCTTCATTTTGCACAGTATTTTTCGAACAGTATCTAGAAAACGTAATTAAAAAGTATTGTTATTCAATTCTAAAAAAAATCTTTTTAGATTATTCCTTCGATTATTATGATGGTTTATTTTCTTAAATTTAAGTTAATTTTTACCTTAGCATTGTTTCACATCTTGGGAACTAGTAAATGCTCCAATTTAATCATAGAAAAGTATTAATTTAATTGGAACAAAATATTGTTTGTGCCATGTCTTAATACTTTTTGCATAGTTTTAGCTAATAGTCAACCATTTAAAGTTAATTTCAAAGTCGATTCTAATTTCGAATCTGTGACGAAAAGAATTTACATTCCACTGTATTTAATCAATATAATTAAAATAGGAAAAAAACGGGCGCAACTCAAAATTTAATAGTTTTTCGAAGTTTTTTAATTTGACAAGTTATTGAATTTTTTGCGAAGAATATCTTTAATTGTAGAACTTCCAAATCAGTACTCACATCAAATCAGATCCCGTGTGAACCAAATATCGGTTTGGAGACCTTAAGGTCTGAGTTTCAACTGAGGTGTCGAGCTACTGCCACAGCTACAAATAGATGACAGCCATAAAATACGCTGTTCCCAAATCGACTTCTGCCGCTGGTTCTGTGTTTGAACTGATGGTAAATTAAGCAAATAAAGGTTCGTTTTCATTGTAAACAGAACATAACATAAAACAATATGTGCAAATATTTTATAGAAATACAGAAAACACTCATAAAATATTATTTTCAAACTGAATTTGATAAGAAACGAAGGTCGGATCTGATGTGAGTTTTCGCAAAGTTTGACGAATCGGGGGAAAAAGTAGATTTTTTGAAAATTTAACACCTGCTGTTACTTTTATTAAGAAGCAATATGAGCGAAAAATAACATTAGTTTCAAGGCAGCCATATATTTATAACATACATACATACGTATATAACAGGTGGAATACCCCAGCCTCGGCAAGTGCAAGTGTATGGTATGGAAGGTGTTCCCGAAGAAATATATTTTTTGTACATCTGACGAAGCACTATGTGCAATATTTTTTACTTCTAAGTACATTCTTTTAGCTGGACATGAAGACATTTAGAAAAATGTCCGTATATTTCCCATTTTCTTAGTATTTGGACCATACTATTAGAAAAATTTGATTTTTTTAAAAAAATAGTGTTTTGTTGGAACAAAAAAGCCATAAAAAATAGAAAAAATAGTTTGTTCAAAGTTTTTGAAAACTATCATCATAAAGAAGAAAACAATGCTTATTTGAAGAATATCTATGGGTATAAATAACATAATCTGGTTTTTATACCCCCGCTGTTGTGACCGAGGGTATATACATTAGGGTGATGACTTTTATACAACCTCGTTTCACTGTATCATAATTAGAAGCGTTTTTATGTAAGATTAGATAAAATCTTACATATAAGGTGATTCGATAAAAAACCTCACGCACAAAATGATTTTAAAATTTTTATTTTTTTTTAAATTTTTTCAAAACTTTCAAAATATAGACCGCTCATAAATGTGGTTTCAGTAAAAAAAATAAGAAAAATTGAGGATCATAAAAAAGTCGTGAACGTTTTTTCCAAAGAGATACATTCGATTCAAAATGAGATACCTTCACTTAATTGTAAATAAAAACGAAAGATGTTCATCGATTTCTATGAGCAATGTCTCATTTTGTTCATAGGTTGTGTGGCTTTTCGTGAAAGTTATAAGACTTGACCATTTTTTCCGTTTTGGATTTATATGATTTAAAAAAAAGAAAAAAATTTAATTTTTTCACAAAAATATGATTTCAAAGTGGTTTGTGCGTGACCTTTTTATACCCTCACTTTAGTGTGACGAGGGTATATATCATTTGCTACGGAAAAAAGTGTAACACGTCGAAGGAGTGACCTAAGACCCCAAGTATGTTCGGAGGAAATCCGATTTGGGTCATTTTAAGTCGAATGAGCAATGTCCGTCCGTCTGTCTGTCTGTCTGTCTGTCTGCTGGCTGGTGCGCACGATAACTCTCGAAAGGAGTAACCGATTGACCTCAAATTTGGTATGTGGTAATATTTTTTTCTATCTCCGGCTAAGTTCGAAGATGGGCCATATTGGTCCACTCCTTCTAGTACCTCCCCCACAAAGGGTTAAAATGTTGTGAAATATTGATTCTTTAATTACTGCTATACTACTTATTCGGATCTTTTGAAATTCCACACATAGTATTAGCTTATTAGTCGTTATCACCTCGAGAAAAATGGGCGAAGTCGCCACGTCCCTTTTGGTACCTCCCACACAAATGCACCATTTTGCACCAAAAGTTAACAGCTTATAACATTAATAACAGTGTATAAAAATACTTGAAATTTTGTACAGTGTAATGTTTTTATAGTGTCTATAGCCCTGTGAAAAATGGGCGTTATTGCCACGCCCCTCTTTGTACCTCCCACACAAAATGCCCAAATCATACCACAATTTAATGTCTCATAACGTTTATACCAGTGCACATAAATGCTTATAAGTCGGCATAGTGCAATGAATTTAAAGTATCTAATGTTCAGCAAAAAAAAGGTGTATTTGATAAACCCCTTCTGGTACCTCCCACACAAATTGACAGAATAATTCGAGTAATATTCAATATTACATTACTCACAAAGTGAGGGTATACCTTAGTCGGTTTACCCGACTGAAACTTTTTTACTTGTTCAATATTTAAATGGAATAAACGTTATGATAGTCATTAATAGGCAAACGTTTTTTACATATTAGTTGCTGCGGGCCAAAAGTGTAACTAACATATGGATGGAGTGACCTAAGAGATCCCAAGAATAATTGACGGAAATCTGCTTTGGGACATTTTATGTCACTTGAGCAAAGTCCGTTAGCCTGTTTGTCTGTCTTTTTGGTTGGTGCACACAATAACTTTCGACAGGGTTAACCGATTGACTTAAAATTTGGTATGTGTCAATACTTGTTTCTATCTCAGACTAAGGTCAAAGATGGACTATGTTTGTCCACTCCTTCGAGTACCTCCCCCACGAAGGGTCAACATTTTGTGAAATATTGATTATATCATAACTTCTATATTACTACTCAGAATCTTTCACAATTCCACACATAGTATTAGTTTATTCGTTGGTTTCATCATGAGAAAAATGAGCAAAGTTGCACGCGCCTTTTGGTACCTTCCATACAAATGGGTCATTTTGCACAAAAAGTTAAAGGCTTATAACTTTTATTCCAGACCAGAGAAATACCTAAAATTTTGTGGTGTGTAAGTATTAATGAAACTTTAATAACTCAGTCAATAGCTAACGGATTTTTAAAAGACTGGATGCATTTTTCCTTTTAAAATAATTAATTGTGATTATCTCACAAAATAATTGGTAAAAACATTGCCTAAAATAGAAAATGTGTTTGTGGGAAAAATAAACATATATTCCTATAGCATTAAATAAACAAAATACATGTAAAGGGTTTTCCAACAAGAGGTGTTATTTTGGTATTCAAAGAAAAAATCCATTTTTCGAGATAAATGATCGGATGTTTATTTCATAATAAAGAAGAAGATATGCCGTTAATAATGAAAAACAACATCAGCCAAATGGCCACCACGACCACGCTTACAGGACCATATTCTTTTTCATGAAATCTTCCATAACCAAATCGCAAAGTAGCTGCCCTATGTCCTCGATAGCCTCACGAATTCTATCTTTGAGGTCTTGAATCGACGCTGGGCTGTTGGCGTAGACCTTATCTTTCACGTGGCCCCAAAGGAAGAAGTCGCAAGATGTTAAATCACAAGATCTCGGTGGCCAATTGTGATCACCTCTTCGAGAGATAACACGGTCCGGAAACTTTTCCCGTAACAGAGCAATGGTTTCGTTGCTTGTGTGGCACGTAGCGCCGTCTTATTGAGAGTAGACGTTGCCCAGATCAATACCATCCAACTCCGACCATAAAAAATCATTAATGATTTCTCGATAGCACAATCCATTCACCGTAACTGTTGATCAAACCTCATTTGCAAAAAAGTAAAGTCCAATGACCCCGCCGGACCATAAACCGCACCAACATTCACACGTTGAGGATGGAGAGTCTTCTCAACAATAACTCTTAGGTTTGCCGAGCCCCAGATGCGACAATTTTGCTTGTTGACGTAGCCACCGAGGTGGAAATGGGCCTCATCAGTCAAGATGATTTTTCGATGATTTTCGATATTTCGAATTTTAATAATTTCAATGCGTTGTTGAATCGTGTATCGTTCCATTTTTAGTAATGGCGTAGTTTCTACTTGTCAAATGTCAAAGAATAAAAGCTTCATAAGTGACAGCTACCGAAATACCGGGTGATTCAAAATAACACCTCTTGTTGAAAAACCCTGTAGATATCGTTCGAAAAGTCTAATTATCTTCTTTCCAAATTCGTTTAGAGATTGAAAATCGGTTTATAATTAACAATTATACAGTTACAGTTAATATCCGTAAATCCGGATATTAGGGGTGTCCGGCAAATTTCGTAGAAAAAACGTAGTTTTACTCGCCAAGACCTACAAGAAATATAGTATCGTGGTTTTTGGACTGTCGCACTGTGTTATTTCTTATGTCTCATATATAAAGTTGCCTCTTGTTTTATCAAAAAAAAAATTAACAAATCTGAGGAATCAGAATTGTCTCCGTATCGCTAGTGAAGTAGAAAGTTCCTGCCTCATAGCTAGCTCAAAGTGGCGTATCATTACAACTAAAAAGTCGTAATTGTCCCAAGTATTACTAGTAAACCCACTTCACTAAGAAAAGGTAATGCAGGAGGTGGTCAATTCAAAATGTTTACTAAGAAATTTTGTTGGACAAAATTTAAGTTCTTTATTGAACTCTTTTATAAAGAGAAAAAAAAATGCAGCAAATAATATACAAATTTAAGTAGAATAGGTAAGAATAAGAATACATCTGCGGGCATTTTATAAGTAAAGTTTTTTACATCCGACTTTCACAATAAATAATATATATATATATATATTTATAATATTCTCCCGGTCGAACTTAGGTTAGGTTGAATAGAGGAGACGTTTAAACGTCTCATGTCTATGGACATACACTTAAGCCAGTGGTTCGGAATGTTGTGCGCTCCTTATTTATGATTTTTATACCCCACGGGTTACAGAAAATCGGTACTAGACACGTATTTTCTCAGTATCATCCAGTCATATCCTCTGAGATGAGTCAAGTCTGGCAATATGTCGGAACCGAAATATAGGGATCCCGGTCGAACTTACTACCGTGTTTAGTTGTTTTTATTTATACAGGGTGACAGGACATGACCGAAGGGGTTTGAATTCCTTATAACTTTTTTAATATATTTTTTTTACTTCTTTTCAGTATTTTGTAAAAATGACTTGGATAACTTAAATTGTACTGTACACACTTGAAGAACGTGCAAAAAAAAACAATATTAATTATGTTTTAAATAAAAAGTTATAATGAACTCAAACCCATTCAGTCAATTTGGGGCACCCTGTAGGATAGTATATTGTCACCGTCTTATGGAATTGAGAAATATGTTGGATAATTTTTTGGGAATTAAAGTACCGCTATCTTAAAAAATAGGCTCTCTTTTTATAATTTATATATTTTTTTATATTATAGATCAGTAAATTTTCACTGTGCAATAAATGGGGAGGGTACACAAAAATAAATAACTTATTGACTCACGAATTAATTGAATCAATTAATTAAAAGTGACCTATCATAAAAGGTTGTCTATGTTATCATATAATTAGTGAAAACTTTGAAATACATAATCAAATTTTGAATACAATAGAATAAGCAGTCTCTCCACATTATAAAAGAACACCTACAACTATGAAAATTTTTGTTAAATGTACAAATGATGTGAAGGTCCACGGTGATACTACGGACACGAAAATACAATTGTTTATTTATATTAATTTGTTTGAACTTTGACCTTGTCTCTTGCCCGTAATTAAATTATTTAATATTGTGGATTATTACAACGACACAGTAGGGAAAATTTTTTTGACGACATAGTGTCAATTTATACACTATATCTGACCTTCCGGGAATTGTTGATTACACTATGACTGATCTACTTTTTGACAATAAGTTACTCACACTTATACCTGAGAGATCAGAATGGAATTATCGTATCCCAGGAATGGTCGTAACCTATACAGATGGTTCCAAACTCAACAACCAAGAGGAGTTTAGTTTCTTTTCTAAACTAATATATTGCAAAAAGACTGCCTGATCGCTGTAGTGCTTACCAGGCAGAAATCTTAGCTATTAAAGAGGTAGTCGGTATCAATATTTTATCTGATAGTCAAGCTGCTATCAAGTCCGTCGAAGCTATATTCCTGAATTCAAAAACTGGCCTCGACAATCGCAGATCTCTTAACGAAATGGCTGAACATATTCATCTGATATGGGTGCCGGGCCACAGGGACATACCAGGGAAATTCAAGGCAAATGAACTTGCAAGACTAGGAACTACCTTTCATGCTCCAGGGGCAATGGAAGTATTTTTTATTTCCTTTAAAACAATGAAAAATGAAACATGTAGACGCAACCAGAAAAATTTGTATTTGATTATTTGTGAACAATGTAAAAATATTCTTTTAAATTTAAAGAATATAAATAACTCCTAAGTTGACAACATAATTCTTTTGACAATCAAAAGGAAAATCATTTATCATCGGCAATGCATTGTTCCTTTTGGCATCACCCTTTGATAACCTAGCAAGGAATCGGTAATAATATTATTTTGGAAGCGGAGCTTCGTGTCGACTACAAATGTTCTGCGATATTTTACTTGTTCTGAAAATTATAATATTTCAATATAGGCGGTAATTTCGAAAAACCATACATACTTATAAAACATTATCAAAACAATTGTTTACGAATGGATCAGAAACACTTGAGTAAAGATTTTCGATTTATTTGCTGCAGTCTGCATACGAGACTTTCTAATACTTTTATGAGGCTATTTGATTTTATATCAAAACAAATACATTTGTCTCTATTGACATAGAGCAATGAAAAAAACTTTATTAAACCTTAAACGTGTCTAAGAAACGTTATTTCAATAATGTAGTCGTGAGAATGAATTCACAAGTTGAAATATTTTTAACCTGTGTTTCTTATCTTAAATACCGTAATAAAAAAAATAGGCTTTCAAATGAAAATGCATTTCGTGCACTTTGTGATGTTTTTGATCAGCATAATCGGCCAAATGTGTCCACAATCCGGACAATCGTGCGCAAATTTCAGCAAACCGGGTATTTAAGAGATGTGAAAATACCTGTACATGCTTGCCCAGTTCGTTTGGTGCGGCTTATGGGCTGGTGACGTCATCGGGCCATACTTCTTCGAAATGAGGCCGGTCAGGCAGTTACTGTGAATGGTGTTCGCTATCGTGAGATGATAACGAACTTTTTATGGCCCGAATCGGAAGATATGGATGTGGATAATATGTGGTTTCAACAGAACGGTGCCACTTGCCACACAGCTAACGAAACAATGGTTATTTTTCGCAACAAATTCAATGGCCGTGTTATCTCACGTCGTGGCGATGTCAATTTCCGGCCAAGATCATGTGATTTGACACCGTTGGACTTCTTTCTTGGGGGTTATTTGAAAGAAAAGGTGTACGTCGATAAGCCAGAAATAATTCAAGAGCAAAAGGATGAGATAATTCGGCACATTAACGGCATAGAACCTCAATTATGCCTCAGCGTCATCGAAAATTTGGACCATCGGATGGAGGGCCGCCGAGGTCGCGGCGGCCCTCATATTTTGTTCCATACATAATTGAACCATACCAATATTATCATCATAAAAAGAAATGACAATAATTTCCTAAATAATTTGTGTTTTATTCAAAATCAACATCTTGCTTTTAAGAATTTCTCTTTGATAATTCTTTTTCGAACTATTGCTCATGGTAACATTTCAAGATTCATAAATTGAAGAAGCTCAAATGTGCAGAAAAGCTGACGCCAAAATATTAATTTGTGAAATTATTACTGTCTAGTTCAAAGGCTAAATTTTGGAGAAATAAATTTCAGATTTTAACTTAATGACTATAGTTCAAAAAATTTTCCGATATAACGAAAGCTTGGGCTTAGTGAATTGGCATTTTCATGCTGAGTTTGCTCGGTACATCACTTATTTTATTCGTGACCTAATAGTACCACAATTGACCTATAATATGTATAAAAAAAATTGTTTTTTGTGACTACGATTTCACAAAAAAATTGTTATTGGCAAAAACGGGGAAAAGGTCGCAAAAAATGGCAAAGAGTCGCAAAAATGTGTCAAAATGAAAAAGTCGCGCATGAAGTCGCAAGTCGTCAAAAAAGTTGCAAAAGTAATTTTAGTCGCACAGCGGTAACACGGATTGTGTTTTACGAATAGAGAATCTGTTTTATTTATTTTTGAATGACCAGTTTTGAGAAATGGTATAAAGAGGAGGTTGTGTTTTCTAAAGAGTGCGTTGTGATTGTGTTAACATTGAATTATGATAAAGATGTAAGTAAGTCGCGAATACAAAAATCTAATTTTATTTAAAAATATTTTACATTTACTCATAGTAACAACAACAAAGGTCAGACATTTTAATTTTAAATGCGCAAACATACTTAATTTGAAGAAATATTATTACAAATAATTACTGGTCATACTTAAATTTACGCCAGCATATGTTTATTTTAATGCCAAACACAATTATTTTTTTACGTACTGCGCTTGCTTCTATGATATGCATCCTTAAATCAAGTACGTTTCATGGCATTAAATTAACTACAAACATTCTTTTTTTATTCTGATTATCATGATTTTGAATCATTGCCGAAATCTTTATATTTAAGACAAATACTTTGATTTCCAGTACGCTTTTTTTGGTGTATGAAAAATTTTTTGCAGATTTTTGGCATAAATAAAACACAAGCTGCAAAATGTCAACCTAAACGGGAGAGAAATGTGGTACTTATGGCTTAAAGAACCATATTTGAGAGTGACCTTCTACTTCTATTGGAATCAGAAATTTTCGAGAATTGTTTGTAGATTTTGTCGAGTTAAAAATTTGTCTGTGACCATCTCGGAAGGTTTATATTTTTGTATGAGACATTCTCTTTGGAATGAGACACTATCCAGTGGACTTTGACCACTGATGAAATGTTAAATGCATTGGTTTCGGCGCAAGGATATTAAGCATATAAAATATGTACATATACTACAAACTTAAATGACAAATAATTGTTTTATATTAACACAATTTTCTTAATCCTATATAAATATACTTTAGTTCAAGTATGGAATGTACGTTCTATTCTTTATCTTAGGCTCGCTTTCAATATTAGCAGACATTTTGTGAATAGTTATACGAACTCACGTTTGGCGGTGGTGAGAAGTATGAGCGTGAGTGTAACGTAAGTGATCTTCCAACCGAACATACAAAGCGACAAAAGAAAAAAGTGTAAAGTATATACATTAGTATGGGTCGGTTCCCACACAAAAAAAATTAAGGCTGACACACCCTACGTTAAACGAAATAGGAAGTCAACAGTCAAAATTAACTTCGGAGTCAAAAGTGATCAAAGGGAAAACTGGAATCATTGACAAACCATGAACAACGGTATGCAGTTTGTTTCGATAGGATACCAAATAAAAGCGCTGCAAATAAAACCTATTTGGGCCATACGTAAGGTGCACCGATCAAAACTATTTTTGTTGTTCTGAAACTGTTTGCGAATAGTCTATAAACGTAGCGGATGTCCGTCTCAACTTTTTGCTTCGACCCATACTAATATACATTTATAGTTATTTCCTACTTATCTTCCAACACATTCCGCCTCGTGTAATTAGCAAATTGAATAAAGTGACAATATACGCTGCCCATGAATATTTGCAGATTACTTCTAGGGTTGCCAGACGGTCGGGATTCGTCGGGATTTTCCCGACTTTTCTCGTATTTACAGAGTCCCTATTATTGAAGTAATTTAGGGGGGAAATCCCGACCTTTTCCCATTTACTCTCTACACTATGTAAAATAAAAGCGCAGAAAAAAAATAATAAAGAAAATACAAGAAAATGCTATTTTCATATGTACTTCTTATGTACATTTGTAATTTTTCCGTCACTAATCTTTCAAGAAATGTAAATTTTGAACGAATTCAGCAACTTATCTATATATAGCTGTTATATAGCTATTATATAATATATTTGGAACGCATATATTATTATTTTTCAACAAATAATATTTGCAAACAAAATTTCTCAAATAAAATATGTGTTTAAGTACAAATAAAATTATTATTTAGGAATTTTTCCAAATATATTTTATTTAAAAAATATTTCCAAAACTTTTGCTGCCTTTTTCGAATTTCAGTTTTAATTTTTTCTTGGTTTCGAATTGTACCTCCCAGTTATGATACCATATGCAGCAATAACTCCTTTTTAAATCAATCATTTCAAATTTCTGAGTATTCCAAGCCATCATTAGTTGTCAATCCTCTAAGTACTTTATATTGATCTAAGATTTTACGATAACGACAATTATTATTTTTACGAACATTAACCATTTCTAACAATTTAACTTTGAATTACTGAAAAATGTAAGACAATTTATTTATTTTATGAATACTTATTGCAAATAAATATTTGTTTCGGAAATAACAGTCATATTGGGATGCAAACAAATATTTGTTTAGAATAACATCTTCCCAAATACTCAATTTTTGTGTGTACCAAGTATTATATGTTTAGAGTGTACCATAAACATATATATGTTTCAAGCCGAATATGTTTGGGACAATATACTACAGAAGCGATTTTTTTCAGCGTGTATAGTTTACATCCAACCGTTTTAAAGTAAAAGCGAATTTCGTGAAGAATAACACAAAGAAAGTATTTGTGGCAAACATAATATTGACCTATAGTGTATATAAGTTATTTTGAATATTCTTATGTTAGACTTTTATTGAAACTGTAATGAGTTTTTTTAAAATGCCAAAACCAATAAAATATTATCTTTTTATTTGTCCCGACAAATCCAGCTTTTAAGTCTCGGTTATCCCGACTTTTCGAATACGGTGTCTGGCAACCCTAATTACTTCATCAATGCCATTAATTCCAGACGTGATCCCTCATTTATGCTTCAGCAGAAACTATTTGTTATTGCAAAATATTCAAGAAACCCAACAGAAAAAGACTTTAGAGAACTTAAGGCTGCTGCATATTTATGCACAAATAAAAAATAAATACATAAAATGAGCAATAAATTTCCAAATGAAGTTTTCGCTTACATTATTTTGAAGACGTTTGGAATTTTGCAAACTCGTACATATTCGTCTACGATGTAAACATATATGCAGAAGTCGCGAAGTTATAATTTATTCATATTATTTTACGTATCCTTTTTATATGATACAAAGTAGTTATCTGCTCGGATTGAAGTTCAATGTCCTATTTGAAGGTTATATAGAATCTGTGCACTCACGATTTTCGTATAGATTTCAGCAAGTGGGAGATACACGAATACGCCAAATAAATTGTATGTCTTTTGTAGTACACTGAAAAATATGTTATTGTTTTATTGGGTTGTAAATAAACAAAATTATTACACTCAGTATGAACCAGAAAATTAGTCAAAATTAATTCAACATTAGGAAAATTTAACTTCAGATGGCGCTAAAGCAATTGTTTCTAAAACCAAAAATTTATAATTCAGCTTATTTACATTATTTATTTATATGAATTACAATACAAAGTAAATTTATATTCTAATTTTAGGGACCAGGGAAAAGCCGAGTTACAATGACCATGTGGCTAGATTTTGCAGCAACAGACCAGAGCCTCTGGTGGGAATCGAACCCCCAACACCCAAACTCATAGGCGAGCATGCTACGTACTCACCTACTGGGGCGCTCTTATTATTTATATTTGAGCTTATTGATTATAGTAAATATTTCTTCTTACCTAGAAAAATTTACCTCAATATATGGAAACATTAACAAAGTTCAAGCTAAAATTTATAAATTGCTACATAATGCAAAGTTTTTTTCAAAACGGTATGGCAAACAAGGTTCTGTTGTGATTATTCGGTTTTTTTTGGGTAGGTTTGTTCCGCATTTTTTTTACTCCTATTCAATGTCTACAACCTTGCTTCAGACACAAAAGAGATATTCCGTACGGTATACCGAGAAAAAATATAGAAAAAGTGAAAAAACTCCACCTTGAGCAAAAAAAAAATTGTATGACCATTAAATTATTCATTGAGCCAACATGACTAAACGAATGATGCAGAGGTTCTTATTTTTTGGGGCTACTTTCACGTCCAGTTCTCAGAATTGAGTCCCAAAATCATGTGTTGTACTGTAAGCTAGTATCCTAACGAAGTAAACAATGCCCATTAGAAAAAATCCATTGATAAATGTATAAAATATGGTCCAAATACTAAAGGAAGCTTCCATGAAAATTAGAATTTAAAAAAAAATTATCATAAAATAATTTTTGTTTTAGTTTTAAAAAATAATATGCCTAACGGTGCTATTCTTCTTTCTGCACCCATTCTTAATTAATCCCCATCATGTATATCCCCACATAGCATAATAATTTAACAAATAGAGATGTTTCTTTAAAGGAAGAAAATCATAGCGCAGGGTCAGGTAAATTGTCTGAGATGCAAAAATCCCGCTTCCAGATATCACCTTTTTTCCTTTCCGATAACAACACTAACAAGAAAACGCTGAAAAAACAGTTTTCTATAAACAAAATATATCTTATCATGAGCTATTGGGGTTGTGACTGCTTTCATTGAAAATTATAACAAAAAGAGCTTCCATTTGAAACCCAGAATAGAAAATTGTTTTTACTATCACAAATGTTGTTACTATCACAAAAATGTTCTTGTCACTCGGTCGAGAATAGGGGTGTAAATCTACAGAAAACAAGATGTTAGGTCTCGGAAATAAATGTTTGTATTGTTGCATAGTGCAATTGCCATTTATACAATGCATTATATGAATCATAGCCTCAATTATTTCACAAATTATTTCATATAGCTATTTGCTGCGCTGTTAAATTACTTGACTTCGCAGCGGCTGTTTGAAATAACATTTGAACAACTGAGGAATAAATCTCCTGAAACGAACATATATACAATTATTATTTGAAAACTGTTTAAAAATATTTCAGTAAAACGGGAACAATAATTAAGGAATATGAGTCATTCCATGCCAAACGGGACGATTTTTGACATCACTATGTTTGATTGCTTCTAAATTTTGTGTATGTATTTTTATCTAAAAATATCTTACACGTAGTTGAAGAAAAATTTTTAAAAAAATTTCTTTAAGAGTTATGAGCAATTTAAAGTTGACGAAATTACGTTTTTTTCTAAAAGGTGTGTTTATTCTTTAGCTTGTATCGAAATACGTGACCGATTTTAATGTGCTATACCTTGTTTTGAAGGTAATTTCAACTACTACAACTAACTGGTGTAAGCACTGCAACAAAAATACTATTTTTTAATGTTTTTGCCCTTTTATACTTTCTATTGCGATTTTCAAAATGATTAAACCCTTCGATTTTTTTGAAATTTTAATGTCGTGTTCTGAGGTGTCTTTGTTAGCTATGGTATGAATTTGGAAGTGGTGAATTGATGGGAACTATTTTTTACGATTTTTTATAAAACAAGTAAGAAAGTTTCAGTCGGGTAAACCGACTAAGGTATACCCTCACTTTGTGAGTAATGTAATATTGAATATTACTCGAATTATTCTGTCAATTTGTGTGGGAGGTTCCAGAAGGGGTTTATCAAATACACTTTTTTTTGCTGAACATTAGATTCTTTAAATTCATTGCACTGTGCCGACTTATAAGCATTTATGTGCACTGGTATAAACGTTATGAGACATTGAATGTGGTATGATTTGGGCATTTTGTGTGGGAGGTACAAAGAGGGGCGTGGCAATAACGCCCATTTTTCACAGGGCTATAGACACTATAAAAACATTACACTGTACAAAATTTCAAGTATTTTTATACACTGGTTTTAATGTTATAAGCTGTTAACTTTTTGTGAAAAAAGGTACCTTTGTGTGGGAGGTACCAAAAAGGGAGTAGCAACAATGCCAATTTTTCCCTTGACTGTAGGCAATATAAAAGCATAATACTGTACAAAATTTCAAGTTTTTTTATACACTGTTATTAATGTTATAAGCTGTTAACTTTTGGTGCAAAATGGTGCATTTGTGTGGGAGGTACCAAAAAGGGACGTGGCGACTTCGCCCGTTTTTCTCGAGTTGATAGCGACTAATAAGCTAATACTATGTGTGGAATTTCAAAAGATTCGAATAAGTAGTATAGAAGTTATTAAATAATCAATATTTCACAACATTTTGACCCTTTGTGGGGGAGGTACTAGAAGGAGTGGACCAATATGGCCCATCTTCGAACTTAGCCGGAGATAGAAAAAAATATTACCACATACCAAATTTGAAGTCGATCGGTTACTCCTTTCGAGAGTTATCGTGCGCACCAGCCAGCAGACAGACAGACAGACGGCTCATTCGACTTAAAATGACCCAAAACGGATTTCATCCGAACATACTTGGGGTCTTAGATCACTCCTTCGACGTGTTACACTTTTTTCCGTAGCAAATGATATATACCCCCGTCACACTAAAGTGAGGGTATAAAAAAACCATTTGCATAATTTCTGTGAATGTGCTTTAAACGTAATTTCGTCAACTTTAAATTGCTATAACTCTTAAAGAAATTTTTTTAAAATTTTTTCTTGAACTACGTATAAGATATTTTTAGATAAATAATGCATACACCTTTTCTTTCAAATAACCCCAAAGAAAGAAGTCCAACGGTGTCAAATCACATGATCTTGGCGGCCAATTGACATCGCCACGACGGCCATTGAATTTGTTTCGCAAAAGAGCCATTGTTTCGTTAGTTGTGTGGTAAGTGGCACCGTCCTGTGGAAACCACATATTGTCCACATCCATATCTTCCAATTCGGGCCATAAAAAGTTCGTTATCATCTCACGATAGCGAACACCATTCACAGTAACTGCCTGACCGGCCTCATTTCAAAGAAGTATGGCCCGATGACGTCGCCACCCCATAAGCCGCACCAAACGAACTGGGCGAGAATGCACAGGTGTTTTCACATCTCCTACAGACCCCGTTTGCTGAAATTTGCGCACAATTCTCCCGATTGTGGACACATTTGGTCGATTATGCTGATCAAAAAAAAAATCACGAAGTGCACGAAATGCATTTTACTTAAAAACTTTAACGCGTTGCTCGATTGTGTATCTTTCCATGGTTCAAATTGAGTTAGTCTGAAATTGAGAAATGTCAAATGAAATGTAGAAATAATCTTAACGTTTAGGTGTGGTTCATATTAAACATCGGCCCTTACAATTTAACCACCCTTTACATATCGTCCGTGCTCCGACGAAAGCTCTTATGTGTTTTTTGTCGTGCCATTTCCTCAATTCGCGATATATTTCATATCTCAGATTTTTGTATTTACGGGTATCTGCCATATATTAAGATTACTATGTTTGCATTCTATGATCTCTGAGGAAATGATTGATATCAGAATTTCCGCGTTAAAGACGAATAAATTTCTAACAAAAACATTTAAGTTCAGAATTATTTTTACTATACACTGTCACCTAAGCGGTCAAAGGAAGTATGTGAGATAAGAGAACGCCCTACAACTCTTTCTTTAAGAAACAATGATATTATAATATGGCAAAGATTTACAGTTTTATTTTATATACACTTAGATGCAAAATTGGGATATATCCCATTAATGTTATAAATTCGTTTGTTTATCTCTTGCCGAATCACGCCTAAAAGGCTGAAGCGATTTTCTTGAAACTTGTGAACAGATAGACCAATACCCGGAAATTAAAATAGGGTTCTTCGATTTTCCATTTTCAGCCAAGTGATTTCGACTACTTGACCGTTGAGGCCCTTTTCTGTTAGAGTTAGAAAGCTGAAATTTTGCACACGCATAGACAGGAGTGTTGTTTAAACCACTGGTTACTCATGAAGTAATTTTTTTGCCAGTGGTCAGTTTTAGCGCTATCAAACACTTGAGTATTGTTTTTGTCCTTTCAGATGCTTCACTGCTTTTATAAGTTCCTTAAGAGCTTATAATCTAAAAATGTTTATGTAAATACTGACCGCTTAGAAGATGCGAAAACTACTATATGATGTCCAGTCTGAGGTCAAACTGGACATAAAGCAGCGTCTTAAAATTTCTAAAGCCTTTTCAAAATATATCGCCCACTTCTTACTGTGATAACATATCTAACGTTGTCAATTCGGACAATTCTCAGACTGTGGTCAGTGTAGCAATGACCAAAGCAATGTTCACTCTTTCTGTACTTTAAATTTATGTGTATATACTGATCTCCAACGCATGATTTTAGCGTAGCGGTAACGTTTATAAACTTTTATTTAAGCAATTTTTTTCATTTGATATTCTGGATGGATAACCTTTCAAAAATGTGAGATGAATCGTAACAAAACAACAGGAGATACAGCAAACAAACACATGGTTCTTGGACAAACACATGATTCTATCCAGACCCCTATACAATTTGTATGAAATAAATTATTATTATACACATTTTGGGTTGCTTTTCAGTGAATTCAATGCAGATGTTTACTTCCAGGTAGTTTCTGTGTTAATTTTTCTCTTACTTATTTCTTTCGTTTGTGATTTTGGTTTTGAGTTCAGATAGTTTATTATTGAATGCTGAACATACAACATCGACAGTCCGAAATATAAATTTTGTGTGCGGAAACTAAAGTGAAATTGTTATTATGGCAGAGGATTTAGAGTTTGTGTACAATACGCGCTTGCGTACAAGCAGCCTTACTGATAACACTATGCAACAAAAATGTTGTCCAAGGGATGTGGATAACAGTTTCTGGTGCAATTTGTTGTCAATAACACGAAAAAAATTTTAAAAAAAATTGTATGGTAAATTTTTTTTATAAAATTCCAGCTTTCATGGAGAGTACATTTAGTATTTGGACCATAATAATACCATCAAGTATAAGCCTGATTGAGCCGTGTTATGCGTTAAATTAAAGGGAATTATGAGGGCTACAAATACTGCAAGTATCGCTTTCACATCGAATCTTTAGTTTAGTAACAGTCGTCAAAAATATGAGAAGAAAATGGCTTTTTTATAAAAACACTTTTTCCTGGTACAAAAAAAAACATAAAAAATAGAAAAAAAAGTCGAAAAAAATATTTTATCACATATTCAAAAAGCCAGCATGCTAACGAAGAACACACTGTCTATTTAAAATAAAATAAGATCTATGGATAGATGTAAAAGTTCTGAGCCATTTTGTAAATGTTATGGAAATTCAAATAATCTTTTTTCCTATTTTTTCGTTTTAAATGATGTTTTTTTGCTTATATTTTTATATTTATTTTATAATTCGCCATATGTGAGAGAGACATATAAGAGACATTGCACTTGCATTTTATTTTATGAGGATTGATGTGAGACATTATAAAATTATAGAGAGCACGAGGTTACGAACTTTAGGGGCATGGACATCCCAGTCGTATACAGGTAGTAAAATAATTTGTACGCAATGCAAAGTAGTACGCTGCAGTCTTGAAAATATTGGGTTTCTACGTTCGAAGCAAAGTATATGTCAGCTACTGGTACTGCAACTTATGAACCTTAAACCCGGAATATATGAATGGTATTTCTTATTAATAAATTAGTGTAATTCAGCGCCTTAAAGAGATACGTCGAATTTCTGAAAAATATTACAAAGTTATATTTCGAAGAATGAGCAAAAGGCAAAGAACTTTTCAATGTATGTAATTAAAACCAGTAAGGAAAGGCTAAAGTCGGGCGGTGCCGACTATATAATACCCTACACCACTCTCGTAATATTGAATAACTCTGATATATAAATTTTGTAATTCATGTATAAATTGTTTACATAAATTTACTTTTGGGACATTTTATACTTAAATAATACCCTGTACCACAGTGTGGTGTAGGGTATAAAAACGATTGGATCTAAAGAGCCAAATCGGATGAAACATATATATGGGAGCTATAGCTAAATCTTAACCGATTTTCTTCAAATTCGGTAGTGTTGGTTCATGGATTAAGAAACTCTACCATTCTAAATTTCAAAACGATCGGATGTAAAATACAGCTTCTATAGGACTAAAGGACCAAATCGGATGAAAGATATATATGGGAGCTATATCTAAATCTACACCGATTTTCTTCAAATTCGGCAATGTTGGTTCATGGATCAAGAAACTCTACCATTCTAAATTTCAAAATGATCGGATGTAAAATACAGCTTCTATAGGACTAAAGGGCCAAATCGGACGAAACATATACATATATGGGAGCTATAGCTAAATCTTAACCGATTTTCTTCAAATTCGCCAATGTTGGTTCATGGATCAAGAAACTCTACCATTCTAAATTTCAAAACGATCGGATGTAAAATACAGCTTCTATAGGACTAAAGGACCAAATCGGACGAAAGATATATATGGGAGCTATATCTAAATCTGAACCGATTTTCTTCAAATTCGGCAATGTTAGTTCATAGATCAAGAAACTCTACCATTCTAAATTTCAAAACGATCGGATGTAAAATACAGCTTCTATAGGACTAAAGGGCCAAATCGTACGAAACATATATATGGGAGCTATAGCTAAATCCTAACCGATTTTCTTCAAATTTGGCAATGTTGGTTCATGGATCAAGAAACTCTACCATTCTAAATTTCAAAACGATCGGATGTAAAATACAGCTTCTATAGGACTAAAGGACCAAATCGGACGAAAGATATATATGGGAGCTATATCTAACTCTGAACCGATTTTCTTCAAATTCGGCAATGTTGGTTCATAGATCAAGAAACTCTACCATTCTAAATTTCAAAACGATCGGATGTAAAATACAGCTTCTATAGGACTAAAAGGCCAAATCGGACGAAAGATATATATGGGAGCTATATCTAAATCTGAACCGATTTCAACCAAATTCAATAGCGATCTTAACAGACGCGAAATACTCTAAACTGCAAAATTTCAGAACGATCGGAGTGAAATTGCGACCTGTAGTCGACGAACAACTTTACATGGACGGACGGACGGACGGACGGACATCGTTAAATCGACTCAGCTAGTGATTCTGAGTCGATCGGTATACTTTAAGGTGGGTCTAGCTGTGTTATTTTAAGGTGTTACAAACATCTGCCGTGAAACAAACTTATAATACCCTGTACCACAGTGTGGTGTAGGGTATAAAAATCGACGTGCGTTTAGTAAACCAATAGAAGAAATATATATGCAATATTTTGGTATTCGAGTTAAAAATAAGAACGCACCGTGGACACCTAGTATTTTGTGTAATTCGTGCCATGTAAATCTTACTCGATGAAGTAGTGGAAGCATGCGGTAAGTACTTTACAATTAATGTATTACAATGTTTTGTGGAATAAAACGTTTTAATTTTAGACATCACGTGCAATTTGCAATGCCAATTATTTGGAGACAACCATCCATTCACGATACGTACTGCTTAGTAAACAGATAGGAAGGATCATTCGCTGGAATTACGCTGAAGTAAAATCTGTCATTTTAAGAAAGATATTTTTCTATATTTGTGTATATAACACATACATATGTATGTATTCTTCTAAATTATTTTTCGCTTTATGTATTCCAACATGTGTAAATATGTCCCTAAAAATTCATTTCTTGCATTCTCATTTAAACTTTTTCCCCGAGAATCTTGGCGACGAACATGGCGAAAGGTTTCACCAAGAAATGAAGTCCATCGAACGGCGTTACCAAGGGCACTGGGATGAAAGAATGATGGGAGATTATATTTGGTTCCTAATTAGAGAAACCGATTCCGAAATCTACAAACGTCAACAAAGAACTTACAATTACTTCTAATGATACTTGTACATGTAAATAAACTCAAATGTACATAATATAAATAAAAGTAACAAATAAAATAGCTAATTAAACTGAAACTGAAATTCTCGTACTTCTATCAAAAAGCGTGATTTCACACTTCACACAGAAGCAGACGAAGAACTAGATTTATTTGAAGACCAAAGCGGTGAAAACACAGATTTTGTGCCCGAAGATGACGCTCCGGACATTGAATATGAATTGGAAATTGAAGCAAATGAAATATTCGACAGGGATGAAGAATCCGAAGAAGAAAGTGAGAATGCACCAACCCAAGCTGCAGACGGTTTTATGCTTGGAAAAGATGGTACCAAGTGGAGTACAGCTGAAACCGCTACAGTGAGATTCCGCCAGCACAACATCATGCGTTTCGGAGGTGGACCAAAAACAAAACTGACCACTCCTCTTGAGGTGTTCAAGCTTTTCTTTTCACCGAATATTACGTTCATCATCGTAACACAAACAAATCTATATGGAGATAAAGTTACACGCAAACGGAACGCAGAACATGCCATTGAATCTTACTTTGGAACGCCGTTGAATATTCCCAGCAACATGCTGCCTAACCAACAAAGCGGCCCTAGTACACTGAGTTCCAGAAAAGATTGCAGAATTTGTTTCACGCAACAAGACGAAAAGCTGCGGAGTAAGACATGTTTTTACTGCACCAAATGCACTAATCCTGTGTGCCAACAACATTCTAAAGTTGATTATACTTGTTTTTCATGCTTTCCACAAAACGAATAAAAAATAATAATAAAATATAAATTTTTTTTACATTTATGGTGCTATTCTAGAATTCAGAATAATAAACATCCATGAGTTTTTACTATCACATTTCTTGTCATTGAAATTTGAAATACCTATTCTCGAATTCTTGTAACAAGATAAAAGCTTTTTTATTTTACAATTGTTGCCCAACGATAAAAATACCGTAAATTTCGCTTAAAGCGACCTTCAAGGGACTGGGTAAACTAGTTCGTTTTAAACGAAGTTCGGTTTAAATGAAGACTTGAAGAACACAATTTATGTATGTAAGTGCACATGCATTGATTTATTAAAGACAATTTTGGGATATTTTAATACATATGTATAAAAAAATTAGTTTTTAAAAAAATCAGTTATTTGAGTTTGCTTAGTACCAATATTAGTTTCATTTATATACACTTCTACTTGAGCCAAGTGATCAAGAATTTGTTGTGGAGTGTCGCGTGACTGAAGAAAAGTTCTTACATAGCTTACGCTACACATTGCATCCAGGGCAGTTGTGACTCGGATTGGCTCTTCGTTGTCCATATTGTCGTCAAGGTCGTCATCATCAGCGCGAACAGACTGCAAAATAGCTGTGTCGTCCAATTCTTCCGTAGTTACAAGGTCGTCATCAAAACATATGTAATCGTTGAAGCTTTCTATCCCAACTGTAAATGCAAATAATAAAGGTTAATTTAAAGTACGACAACTCAACAAACCCTTTTTATTACCATCTGTAAATGTTTCCATTGGTTGATTTAGCAATTCTATTAATGGCAGATCATCATCCGAGTCGAACTCATCTTCATTGCTGGTAAATCCGCCGTGCCGAAAGCAATTAGCAACTGTTGTTTTGCTGACTTTTAACCATGCCATATGCAAAAAATTGATTGCGTCCAGTATACTAACTTTAAAGTTATCTTCACCCATATCAACCGAATTAACAATTTTTGAGAGAAGCAAGTGGCGATATTTACTTTTCAATGCGTGAATGACACCTTGGTCCATAGGTTGTAAAACTGAGCTTGTATTTGGAGGCATAAACACTAATTTAATCGAAATATAAACAAATGGGTTCGTTTTAACCGAAAAATAAACAAATTTTGAATGCAAAAAAAGTTTGTTATAACCGAAAGTTCGCTTTAAACGGGTTCTTAATAAGCGACAAAAATTTCATGGTTTATTAGAAATAAAGCACGTGCTTTTGAAATTGGTTCGTTTTAGGCGAAAGTTCGTTTTAAGCGGGTTCGTTATAAGCGAAAATTACATATTAAAAAAAGCTTTCTTGTATGAAGAAATCTTCTGAAATTCATAATTTTTCAATATGGCATATCATTTTTATATGTATGTATGTACATACAAGTGCAAGTGGCGATATTTACTTTTCAATGCGTGAATGACACCTTGGTCCATAGGTTGTAAAACTGAGCTTGTATTTGGAGGCATAAACACTAATTTAATCGAAATATAAACAAATGGGTTCGTTTTAACCGAAAAATAAACAAATTTTGAATGCAAATAAAGTTTGTTATAACCGAAAGTTCGCTTTAAACGGGTTCTTAATAAGCGACAAAAATTTCATGGTTTATTAGAAATAAAGCACGTGCTTTTGAAATTGGTTCGTTTTAGGCGAAAGTTCGTTTTAAGCGGGTTCGTTATAAGCGAAAATTACATATTAAAAAAAGCTTTCTTGTATGAAGAAATCTTCTGAAATTCATAATTTTTCAATATGGCATATCATTTTTATATGTATGTATGTACATACATATGTATACGAAAACCAGTAAGGAAAGGCTAAAGTCGGGCGGTGCCGACTATATAATACCCTACACCACTCTCGTAATATTGAATAACTCTGATATATAAATTTTGTAATTCATGTATAAATTGTTTACATAAATTTACTTTTGGGACATTTTATACTTAAATAATACCCTGTACCATAGTGTGGTGTAGGGTATAAAAACGATTGGATCTAAAGAGCCAAATCGGATGAAACATATATATGGGAGCTATAGCTAAATCTTAACCGATTTTCTTCAAATTCGGTAGTGTTGGTTCATGGATTAAGAAACTCTACCATTCTAAATTTCAAAACGATCGGATGTAAAATACAGCTTCTATAGGACTAAAGGACCAAATCGGATGAAAGATATATATGGGAGCTATATCTAAATCTACACCGATTTTCTTCAAATTCGGCAATGTTGGTTCATGGATCAAGAAACTCTACCATTCTAAATTTCAAAACGATCGGATGTAAAATACAGCTTCTATAGGACTAAAGGGCCAAATCGGACGAAACATATACATATATGGGAGCTATAGCTAAATCTTAACCGATTTTCTTCAAATTCGCCAATGTTGGTTCATGGATCAAGAAACTCTACCATTCTAAATTTCAAAACGATCGGATGTAAAATACAGCTTCTATAGGACTAAAGGACCAAATCGGACGAAAGATATATATGGGAGCTATATCTAAATCTGAACCGATTTTCTTCAAATTCGGCAATGTTAGTTCATAGATCAAGAAACTCTACCATTCTAAATTTCAAAACGATCGGATGTAAAATACAGCTTCTATAGGACTAAAGGGCCAAATCGGACGAAACATATATATGGGAGCTATAGCTAAATCCTAACCGATTTTCTTCAAATTTGGCAATGTTGGTTCATGGATCAAGAAACTCTACCATTCTAAATTTCAAAACGATCGGATGTAAAATACAGCTTCTATAGGACTAAAGGACCAAATCGGACGAAAGATATATATGGGAGCTATATCTAAATCTGAACCGATTTTCTTCAAATTCGGCAATGTTGGTTCATAGATCAAGAAACTCTACCATTCTAAATTTCAAAACGATCGGATGTAAAATACAGCTTCTATAGGACTAAAAGGCCAAATCGGACGAAAGATATATATGGGAGCTATATCTAAATCTGAACCGATTTCAACCAAATTCAATAGCGATCTTAACAGACGCGAAATACTCTAAACTGCAAAATTTCAGAACGATCGGAGTGAAATTGCGACCTGTAGTCGACGAACAACTTTACATGGACGGACGGACGGACCGACGGACGGACATCGTTAAATCGACTCAGCTAGTGATTCTGAGTCGATCGGTATACTTTAAGGTGGGTCTAGCTGTGTTATTTTAAGGTGTTACAAACATCTGCCGTGAAACAAACTTATAATACCCTGTACCACAGTGTGGTGTAGGGTATAATTAGAATAAATAATTTGAATATGATAGAATGGAAAAACAATTTTCAAATGTTTCAGACAAGAATATGGAACACGTTGGAAGATTCGTGCTCTTGTTTCCTACGTATCATTTATCTCCATATTGATTATAAACTAAGGTTACGCATCTTTTAGGGAAGAAAATCGTAGTGCAAGACCAAAAGGATTTTTTGCAGGCAAATTGTCCAGAATTCAAATTTCAATCTATAATGGTAATTAAAATATTTCACTTAAAATAGATTTCGCCATAAGAAAAGGAGTTTTTGTAGAGAAATTTTCATTATCATGTGCTATTGGTGTTGTGACAACTATCATTGGAAATTTAAACAAATCTGTTTTTATTTGAATCCCAGAATAGCAAATTGTGTTTATTGTCACAAAAGTAGTTACTATCACAAAAATTTTCTTATCACTCGTTCGAGAATAGGGCTGTTAGTCTAAAGACCAAAATAATATACGAACATACTTAGAAATTCAAAGTTACGGTACCCTTTTTGCCATACAAATGCATGAAAACGTATAGGGGTCTGGCCAGGCATATGTGTTGGTTCGAAGGTTTCAGAATATGTATTTGACGGGGGGTTAAGCAACCGCGCCTCATACGTGACTTAGTGCATCAGAAAAACTTTAAAGCGTTTTCCCACAACCCACGTTTTCAAAGTCGGTGCCCATCAGAAATCAAAAACTACTACACGGGTTCTTTTGAAATTTTGAACACTATTTCTATACATAATTCAAGAGGTAACACTGTCGAGTTTTTTTTCAAATTTGGTAATATTTATACCCTACACCACACTGTGGTACAGGATATTATAACTTTGTGCATTTGTTTGTAAAACCCAAAAGGAGAAGAAATAGACCCATCGTTTATTATACCGATCGACTTAGAATCACTTTCTGAGTCGATTTAGCTATGTCCGTCTGTCTGTCTGTCTGTACGTCTGTCTGTCTGTCCGTCTGCCTGTCTGTCTGTCTGTCTGTCCGTCTGTGCATGTATTCTTGTAATCAAAGTACAGGTCGCAATTATGGTCCGATCTTGACGAAACTTTACACATATCTTTTTATTGGCCCAAGAACTATTGAATTTGGTTAAAATCGGTTCAGATTTAGATATAGCCCCCATATATATGTTAGCCCCGATTTGACATGTAAGCGCTGTAAAAACTTTATTTTATATCCGATCACTATGAAATTCGGCAGGAAAAGGTTTCTTATTACATTAATGAACTCTGTTAAATTTGGAAGAAATCGGTTCAGATTTAGATATAGCCCCCATATATACATTACCCCCGATTTGATATATAAGCGCTGTAAAAATGTTATTTTATATCCGATCAGTACGAAATTCGACAAAGAGAGGTTTCTTATTACATGAAGGAATACTGCTAAATTCGGAGAAAATCGGTTCAGATTCAGATATAGCCCCCATATATATGTTACCCCCGATTTGACATGTAAGCGCTGTAAAAACTGTATTTTATATCCGATCAGTGCAAAATTTGGCAAAAAGAGGTTTCTTATTACATGAAGGAATACTGCTAAATTCGGAGAAAATCGGTTCAGATTTAGATATAGCCCCCATATATACGTTACCCCCGATTTGACTTGTAAGCGCTGTAAAAATGTTATTTTATATCCGATCAGTATGAAATTCGGCAGAAAGAGGTTTCTTACTATATGAATGAACACTGTTAAATGTGGAAGAAATCGGTTCAGATTTAGATATAGCCCCCATATATACGTTACCCCCGATTTGACATGTAGGCGCTGTAGAGACTGTATTTTATATGCAATCAGTACGAAATTCGACAGAAGGAGGTCTTTTTACATGAATGAGTATTCAGGGAAGATCGGTTCAGATTTATATTGATTGTTCCTCCTGATTTGGTATCATACATTCACACATTCTAATTTCCAATTGAGAGTATCTGGTATTATTTTCGGTAGTTTGATAGACTTTTAAGTAGACTGGTCGTGAATATTAAACCATTTTTTTTATGATCGGCGTATGATCAAACAGACAAACCTATTTGTGAGCCAAAGATTTTAAATATTTATACGACGTCTGTACAATAGAAAAGGTGAATTTTGAAATTTCTCGGGCTACGTGCATTCGATTAGCGTTTTTTATGTCGGCACACTTGTCTTGAACATATGTTCTTCGTTGACTTTGTTTGTGTTTAGTTTAGTTCGATTGTGAGAGACGTGTTTTGTAGGTTCAATCGTCGTAAAACGCCGTCCTTTCACAGGTCTCTTTAATTTTGGGAACAGAAAAAAGTCTCGGGGGGCCATATATGGCCAAACTCAACTAAGAACATATGTTCGAGACAAGTGTGCCAACATAAAAAATGCTACTCGAATGTACGTAGTCCGAGAAAATTCAAAATACACCTTTTCTACAGTTTCAGTTTCAAAATTAGCTATTTATTTTTTCCAAATACACCTTTTCTACTGAACATACCCCGTTCTGAAATTTTGCAGTTTAGAGTATTTCGCAGCTGTTAAGATCGCTATTGAATTTGGTTTAAATCGGTTCAGATTTAGATATAGCTCCCATATATATATTTCGTCCGATTTGGCCCTTTAGTCCTATAGAAGCTGTATTTTACATCCAATCCTTTTGAAATTTAGAATGGTAGAGTTTCTTGATCCATGAACCAACATTGCCGAATTTGAAGAAAATCGGTTAAGATTTAGCTATAGCTCCCATATATATGTTTCGTCCGATTTTGCTCTTTAGTCCTGTAGAAGCTGTATTTTACATCCAATCCTTTTGAAATTTAGAATGGTAGAGTTTCTTGATCCATGAACCAACATTACCGAATTTGAAGAGAATCGGTTAAGATTTAGCTATAGCTCCCATATATATGTTTCGTCCGATTTGGCCATTTAGTCCTATATAAGCTGTATTTTACATCCAATCGTTTTGAAATTTAGAATGGTAGAGTTTCTTGATCCATGAACCAACATTGCCGAATTTGAAGAAAATCGGCTAAGATTTAGCTATAGCTCCCATACATATGTTTCGTCCGATTTGGCCCTTTAGTTCTATAGAAGCTATATTTTACATCCAATCATTTTGAAATTTAGAATGGTAGAGTTTCTTGATCCATGAACCAACACTGCCGAATTTGAAGAAAATCGGTTAAGATTTAGCTATAGCTCCCATATATATGGTTTGTCCGATTTGGCCCTTTAGTCCTATAAAAGCTGTATTTTACATCCAATCGTTTTGAAATTTAGAATGGTAGAGTTTCTTGATCCATGAACCAACACTACCGAATTTGAAGAAAATCGGTTAAGATTTAGCTATAGCTCCCATATATATGTTTCATCCGATTTGGCTCTTTAGATCCAATCGTTTTTATACCCTACACCACACTGTGGTAAGGGTATTATTTAAGTATAAAATGTCCCAAAAGTAAATTTATGTAAACAATTTATACATGAACCAGTAAGGAAAGGCTAAAGTCGGGCGGTGCCGACTATATAATACCCTACACCACTCTCGTAATATTGAATAACTCTGATATATAAATTTTGTAATTCATGTATAAATTGTTTACACACATTTACTTTTGGGACATTTTATACTTAAATAATACCCTGTACCACAGTGTGGTGTAGGGTATAAAAACGATTGGATCTAAAGAGCCAAATCGGATGAAACATATATATGGGAGCTATAGCTAAATCTTAACCGATTTTCTTCAAATTCGGTAGTGTTGGTTCATGGATCAAGAAACTCTACCATTCTAAATTTCAAAACGATTGGATGTAAAATACAGCTTTTATAGGACTAAAGGGCCAAATCGGACAAACCATATATATGGGAGCTATAGCTAAATCTTAACCGATTTTCTTCAAATTCGGCAGTGTTGGTTCATGGATCAAGAAACTCTACCATTCTAAATTTCAAAATGATTGGATGTAAAATACAGCTTCTATAGAACTAAAGGGCCAAATCGGACGAAACATGTATATGGGAGCTATAGCTAAATCTTAACCGATTTTCTTCAGATTCGGCAATGTTGGTTCATGGATCAAGAAACTCTACCATTCTAAATTTCAAAACGATTGGATGTAAAATACAGCTTATATAGGACTAAATGGCCAAATCGGACGAAACATATATATGGGAGCTATAGCTAAATCTTAACCGATTCTCTTCAAATTCGGTAATGTTGGTTCATGGATCAAGAAACTCTACCATTCTAAATTTCAAAATGGTTGGATGTAAAATACAGTTTTTACAGGACTAAAGAGCAAAATCGGACGAAACATATATATGGGAGCTATAGCTAAATCTTAACCGATTTTCTTCAAATTCGGCAATGTTGGTTCATGGATCAAGAAACTCTACCATTCTAAATTTCAAAACGATCGGATGTAAAATTCAGCTTCTATGGGACTAAAGGGCCAAATCGGACGAAACATATATATGGGAGCTATAGCTAAATCTTAACCGATTTTCTTCAAATTCGGCAATGTTGGTTCATGGATCAAGAAACTCTACCATTCTAAACTTCAAAACGATTGGATGTAAAATACAGCTTCTATAGGACTAAAGGGCCAAATCGGACGAAACATATATATGGGAGCTATAGCTAAATCTGAACCGATTTCAACCAAATTCAATAGCGATCTTAACAGCCGCGAAATACTCTAAACTGCAAAATTTCAGAACGATCGGAGTGAAATTGCGACCTGTAGTCGACGAACATTAAATCGACTCAGCTAGTGATTCTGAGTCGATCTTTAAGGTGGGTCTAGCTGTGTTATTTTCAGGTGTTACAAACATCTGCCGTGAAACAAACTTATAATACCCTGTACCAAAGTGTGTGGTGTAGGGTACAATTAAAAAATTTATATATCAGAGTTATTCAATATTACGAGAGTGGTGTAGGGTATTATATAGGCGGCCCCGCCCGACTTTAGCCTTTCCTTACTGGTTTACTGTTGGCATGTTGAGATCCTTATGGATGTTAGCGTTTCTTATATACCATGGTGCACCTGTAATTAAACGAAGAATATGCGATTGTCTTCTTTGTAATTTGCATACATTTGAAGCGCACGCTGTACCCCAGAGCTGGATACCATATGTCCAAATTGGCTTCAATACCGTTTTGTATAAAAGAACTTTATACTCTGGATCTAGGGCAGATCTTTGGCTGATAAGCCACTGAAGTTGATTAGTTTTGAGTTTTATTTGAGTTACTTTAGAGTCTATGTGGCGCGACCACGTCAAACGCCGATCTAAATGGATTCCAAGGTATTTTACATGATCCTTTTGGGGAATCTGTGAATTGAAAATAGAAATTGGAGGACTTGCATCCCTTCGCAGGGTAAAAGTAACATGAGTACACTTTGAGGCATTCACCATTATTCTCCATTTTTTTAACCATTCTTCTAGGATTCGGACGCAACTGAAGGGTTTTTGTGAGTATCGTCCGCAAAAGTAGACGTGTGCGTAAAGTTGGTTATGGGTATATCTGCCGTAAAAATAACGTACAGTATAGGGCCAAGAATGCTCCCCTGTGGGACACCGGCATTGTTTTTCTTAGGGCTAGAAAAAATGCCATTTGATTTAACTTGAAAAGACCGGTTAGTCAAATAACTCCTGAACAGTTTATGCGTGTTGATTTGCAGAAGGTCGCACATTTTGTACAAAAGTCCTTCGTGTCAGACTTTGTCAAATGCTTGGGAAATATCTATGAATAACGCCGAACAGTATTCTTTATTCTCAAAAGCTCTTTTGATGTAGGTTACGATACGGTGTACCTGTTCTATAGTATTATGACTTTTTCTAAAACCAAATTGATGGTCAGGTATAATATTGTGAGAAATTATATGAGGTGTGATTTTCTTCATGAGAATGGACTCAAACATTTTTGAAAGTATCGATAGTAAGCTTATAGGGCGATAGGATTTGACTTGAGTTGGATCTTTGCCTGGTTTCGGTATCTTCACGATTTCAGACCTCTTCCAAAATAGGGGAAGTAACCTACACGGAGAATTGCATTGAATAAAAATAACACAATTTTCAAGGCTGAAAAGGGAAGTTCTTTAATCATTTTCGCTGTTATACCATCTCCTCCGGGCGATTTCTTTAATTTTAGTTCTTTGACAGATTTTTCAACTTCCTTTATTCTAAGCTTGATTGGGCCATCTCTCACAGGAATTGAGTCATTTATCCCGGGCGGATAGATTGTGTGAGAAATTATATACTCTATCACGGGCGGATAGATTGGGCGAGGAATTATGTCGTTTATCACGGGCGGATAGTGTGGGCGAGGAATTTTATCTATCGCGGGCGGATAGATTTCAGATGTATCACTGTTGGGTGTAAAAACGGACTCGAGGTAGTTTGCGAATGCATTTACTTTCTCTTCTGTGCTTTTTGCCCAGTTCCCATTTTCAAGGCGAATTGGGGATTCATGCGCAACAGGGCCTCGCATATTTTTTGTGGCCTTCCAGAGACTATAATCTGTTTTCTGGGTTGGATCCAGAGATTGCAAATATATTTTTAGATCGCTTTCCTCGGCTGATTTTAAGGCTGATTTCAATCTCTTCTGGCAATTTTTTAGTTTTTTTCTCAGTGCTGGGGAGCGATATTGTTGCCACTCTCTTCTTACGCTTCTTTTTTCATTGATTAACGCTTGGATGCCTGTTGGGTTATTGGAGTTATCTCTTTTGAATGCGCTTTTTCGAGTAGCCACTGTAACAGCACTGTTTACAACGTTTTACCGCGGCTTCAATTTCATCCGTGGTACGTAACGTAACACCATCGGATAGGTGTGAGCTAACGTATTTTTTATATTTTAGCCAGTTGGTATACTTATTGGGCAAACTGTCACACCCATTTTCATGATTGTTGTAAAGCAGTGTCAAAATGGTAGGCGAATGATCCGATGATAGATCAAGTGATGGACATAGAGATAATTGTTCACGCCTTATATTTTTTATTATAGCGAAATCAATAAGGTCGGGCGTTTTATTCAGATCTGAGGGCCAATATGTTGGGTGACCGCTCGAAGCTACATCTAGTTTAGCAGATGTTATGTCTTTAAATAGTTGTCTACCTCTTGGAGTAGGGAGGCGAGAGCCCCAAAATGTGTGCTTGGCATTGTAGTCACCTTCTACCAAAAACTTTGTGCCAAGAGTGGAGAAGAACTCCATGAATTGATCTTTGTTAATATTGTGCCTAGGGGGACAATATATCGACGATATCACCAGATTTGTGCCTGTGAAAGCGATAGAAGTTGCTTGTATATGCTCAGTCCTATATTCGGGCATAGGATAATGTTTGATTTTATTTTGGACAATAAGAGCTGTACCACCACAGGCTCTCCCTCTAGGGTGTTTAGTATCGTATGTGGAAGAACCACGTATCCTAAAACAATTTCTGGTTGAAAAATGTGTCTCAGAGACTAATAAAATATCTAGACAGTGGTTTCGGAGAAAATTTTCTTCCTCATTTCTGTGTTGGCTCAGGCCGTTTGCATTCCAATAACAAATTCTCATTGGATTTATTTTTGATTTAACACGAGTTGCATAAGCATACTTTGATTTCTCATCATTTCTTGCATCATGCTTTACATATTCAACATGAATGAATTCAAAGTTTCTATTAATTTTTCTATTGAGTTTTCGTGGGGAAGTTGAGGGGGTAACGAATTACCATTTCTTGTCATACGGGCGTATGACATATTAGGATGAATTGTATTCTTTGGGATTCGGTTTACGTTTGGGTCGCTAGAACTAGCATTTCCGTAGGAGATACGGTTCTTAAGCCTGGGAAAGGCGATGGAATATAGCTTGCATATATTGGAGTTTTATTAACATTGTTTGATTTTTTCATGTGCTTATGGACAGGGCAACCCCTGTAGTTTGCTGTATGGTTCTCACCGCAGTTACTACATTTTTTTACGCCGGTATCTGTTCTAGGATGGGGACAGTCGACGGACTTGTGCACATCGCCACATCTGACACAAACGGCGGGTAATTTACAGTATGCCTTGGTGTGTCCAAATTCTTGACAATTTGTACATTGGGGAGGATCGACTCGTTTTAAAGGTTCCTCGACTCGAATTCTACGGTTGCACAAATATCTTAGGTCGTAAATAGGATGAGGTGCACCTTTTTTCTTTATCAAATGTTAGTTGAACCTTAAACATGGTCTGAGGAATTTTCTTTTTATTTATAATGTTTATTATGGATTTTACTTCGTAACCCTCTTTAGCAAGTTCATCGATTATTTCAGCTGTTGAAACTGTACTCTCAATACCCTTAATTACTACCACAAGACCTTTTGAACTCTTAAGCTGGTAAGTGTAGTAATAGAGTACATATCTAAAACAATTTAATTCTTCTGCCACCTTCATATGAGTGCTATATCAAAACATGGAGCATTGTGTCCAATTTAGTGCAATATAAAGTTAAAAAAAACCTATATTTCAGTAACCTAATTCTTTGATGTGTTACACTTTTGGCCCGTAGCAAATAATATATACCCTCGTTACACTAAAGTGAGGGTATTAATACCCAGAGTCATGGAAACAATTTTCCGAAGGTCGGTCACAGAATACACGTTGGTCAGCGTAGTCGTCTTTGGACACACTCCAGAAGAAAAATCTTCAACTACTACCGAAGACCTGCCAAGCAAAACAATTTGGTCCGTGCTATGCAAAATTTTATATTTATTGAAATGCTTTGAGCTTTATGACATTGCGTATGGGCGATATGAAATTTTTAGACAATCGATTCTGGGTGATATGTCACTTTTTGGGCGATATGAAATTCATGGTTTTGGGCGATATGACGCTACGCCCTTCATTCTATTTTTATCCCCTCACCATAGAGAGGAGGTATATATCATTTGCTACGAGCCAAAAGTGTAACACATCGAAGGAGTGTCCAAAGACCCCAAGCATGTTCGGCGGAAATCCGGTTTAGGACATTTGAAGTCATCTGAGCAATGTCCGTCCGTCTGGATGGAGCGCACGATAACTCTCGAAAGGAGTAACCGATTGACTTCAAACTTGGTATGTAATAATACTTTTTTCCACCTCAGGCTAAGTTCGAAGATGGGCCATATTGGTCCACTTCTTCTAGTACCTCCCTCACAAAGGGTTAACATTTAGTGAATTATTGATTCTCTGATAACTTTAATACTACTTATCCGAATCTTCTGTAATTCCACACATATTAATATTTTATCTGTCGCTATCAGCTTGAAAAAAATGGGCAAAGTAGTCCCACCCCTTTTGGTACCTCCCACACATAGTAAGTGGTCATTCTGTTCAAAAAGGAAACTGCTAATAATTTCAATACCAATGCGTACAAATAGTTGAAATTTTGAACAGTGCTATGTTTTTGTAGTACCTACATTCCAGTGAAAAGTGGGCGTTATTGGCACCCTCGTTTTGGTACCTCCTACACAAATGGACAATTTTGCACCAAAAGTTAACTGCTTATAGCTGTAATATCAGTCCATACAAATACTTGAAATGATGTGCAGTGTAATGTTTTTATAGTTCCTATTTTGAAGCAACAGTTAACGGCTTTAATACCAGTGCATGCTTAAAGTTATTAAATGCACTTTAAATTGATAATAATTTAATTAAAAAAAAAAAAATAAATATATTAATATTTTTTGGGACTGAAGGTGAGGAGATTCCTAAGTCAGTTTTGCCGACTGAACTTTCTTTCTTGTTTATGGATCTTTTCGTGCCAGTACAATTGTTTTTTTAAAAAAAGAAATCAAATTTTTTCTAATTGTTTTAACGACATTTACTAAACTTCTATTTCTACGTAAAATTTAAATTTCCATCATTTCGATACCTCTATTCTAAAACATGTTAAGTTGACTTAAAATGTTTTTAGGGAGATTGCATTTTTAAATATTCCAAATTATGATCAGTAAAAATTTGGTGTTTACAGGGATACCCTTTAAGTTAAAGGAATACCCGTTAACTGAAATAAGAGCTACATATGTTGAAAATATCACATTCAAGTAGAAACAGAAGTTTTGTAAGTGTCGCTAAAACAAAAAAAAAAACCATACCTGGATACAATTATACTCAGACAAGGCAACATTTTAAAGTTAGACTGGTATCAAAAGAAAACAGCATCCGGACGATTGATCAACTTTTACTCTAAGCACCCTAGACGAATAAAAATCAACACGGCGACGAACTTCATTAGCAGAGTACTTAGTATTAGTGACCCAATGTTTCATAAAACCAATGAAGATAAAATAAGACACATTTTAGAAACGAATGATTTTCCGAGAAAAACGATCGATGAACTAATAAGACATGTGAAACAGCGACAACAAGAAGGCCAGAAAGAAAACATATGTAGAAAAGATGTATAAACCATTGACGTATATTCCTAATTTTTCCGAACGATTTTGCCACTCTAACATCTACAATAAAGACAATTTCCAGTTAGCACAAAGGACGTACAACACAGTGAACAATTTCTTCAGCAACACCAAAACAAAACTCAAAAAAGAGGACAAATCGAACGTAGTTTATAGGATTAAATGTGAGGGTGACGAGACCAACATATGCCAGAAGGTAATGTTGGCACGACTAAATCAAAATTAAAGACCAGGATTTCCGGACACAAGTCTGATCAGAACGCAACTGATAAACCAATTGAACAAAAGACGGCACTTGCAGCACATTGCACTTTGACGGGACACAAACCAAATCTTAAGGAAGTTGACATATTGACACAGGAGAATCATTACAAAAGGAGATATACACTAGAAATGCTACATATTATAAATGTACCGAATGACAAACGAATGAATTATAAGACTGATACGGACCATTGTGCGCAAATTTATAGAAATCTAGTTGAAAAATACGGACGAAGAACATAATTGTTTAGTTGATTGTAAACTCTGAAGAGAAGAAGTCCATAGTTTTGTTTTAAATGTAATTATTGTGCTTTTATTATTGTTTTTTAATTTTTGTATAATTTGTTATTGTTTGTATTTTAAAGTGAAGTTCCCTGATGATGATTGTCGAAGACATTCGAAATATTGGAAACAATAAAATTTAAAAAAAAAACTTAACCAGCAGTTTTTTAATTAATACATGACCTCAAGCCTAACCATCAACAATTTAATTAAATAAAAAGGTCAACAATAAATAAAATTTATACAAAAAAAAAGATTTTTTTTAAATAAATCTTTTTTTAACAAACTCATGGTTTTATACCCCCACTATTGTGAACGAGGATATATATATCAGCGACCTAAGAGACCACACGTTGCGCCATATTTGGCGCAAGTCCGTTTTGGGCCATTTTAAGTTATTTGATTAAGATAAGAGTAAGCCATTGACTTCAAAATTGGTATGTGGTTATATTTGTTTATTAGATCTCAGCCTATCTCATGATAAGATCGATGATGGCCCATGTAGGTGAACTGCTTCGAGTACCTCCCTCAAAGTGCCTCCCCAAAGGGTCAACATTTAGTGAAACATTTTTATTAATATTGATAATTTTACAGCATAGGACCATAACAGATTCGTTCCAAGCGGTTTTGTTCCATGCCAGTGTTTTTATCTCGTTCCAGTTTTTGCCACTGGTCTGCCTCTTCTGCTTCTACCTTTTGGGTTCCATTCGATAGCTTGTCTGGTGATGTCTTCACTAGGTTTTCAGAGCCACGTCGATTTATAAACACATGAAGCGTGTTGATTTCTTTCCGAGCGGTATTCCATGACTTGCTTCCATAGAGGAGAGTTGATTTTATGCATAAGCTAAACATGCTAAATTTGGTTTTGTTGGAGATTTATGGAGACCGTCATATCTAGTTAAAGGTACGAAAAGAATGTCTTCTACATTTGATACGATTTTTTATATCGTCGCTGGATCCTCAAGTTGTAGTCAGAAGACTGCCGAGGTAGCAGAATGAGGGGACGTATTCAAAGTTCTGGTCGCTCACCATGAATACTCTATTGTTTGATGCATTCATTCTCCTCACCTATGCTTTTGCGATGTTTTTTTTAGACCAGTTTTGGCCGCTTCTGTTTGTACTTCATGAATCTTGGCTTGCATGTTGTTATAGATAGTTGTGGGTAAGAGGCAGATATCGTCGGCATAATCGAGGTCTTCCAGTTTTCTGTTAAAGCCCTATGTTATTTCCCGCTGTTGCTGAGAGCACTTTGCCTTGAAGTTATCTAGGAAAATGTTGAAAAGTAAGGGAGATAACACATCCTTATCTCACTCCAGCTTTTATTTTTATTGGATCGCTGGTACAACTCTCATTCATACAGCGCCTTTATCTCAATAATTTTGGTTGGAATTTCTTTACAGGCTAGTGAGTTCCTCAAAATCGATGAAGACCAGATATAGAGGAGATCGCCATTCGACCGACTATTCGATAATAATTCGAAGACTGTTGATGTGGTCAGTGCATGATTTACGTGGTCGGAAGGCAGCCTGTTCATTTCTGAGGAGCGGGTCCAATGCCTTTGTTAACCATTTATTAACAATTTAAGCTATTAGTTTGAGTTTCACACATAGTAATTGTTTATCTGTTGCTATCACCTTGAAAAACAAAGTTAGCAACTTATAACTTCGATTCCTTCGATAAATTATTCTTGTTCATAATCTATACCTTTATCCACAGATTTTTTTCAAATGGGCATTGTTCTGGTCATCGGGATGTTATCTTTCAAAATTGTTGGCGATTTTGCAATAAAAAGCGATTTCAAAAATAAAAATTTTAGTACACCATTTTCAACAGTAATTGAGAAAATCTTACTTGAAATTGAGATTTTACATTTCAAATTGATAGAATTTCATTTGAAATTGAGATTTTACATTAGAAATAAGCTAAATTTCAATTGAAATTGATATTTTCAATTTTAAATTGACTAAATTTCATTTTAAATTGAGATTCTCTATTTCAAATTAGCTAAATTTCATTTAAAATTGAGATTTTACATTTGGAATTGACTAAATTTCAATTGAAATTGATGGTTTACAGATTCATGGAACAATACCGGTTAAATAAAGATGCTTTATTTCTTCTCAATTCTGCTTTATTTTTTAAATGTGTAATGTAGATTAATTTTATCGTTTGGAAGTTAATTATATTATTACATCTTTATATTAAAAAACATTTCAATTTTTGCATGTGTCAGTTGTTGAAATTTTTCTGTAGCTGATATTTCCACTCTCTACTATAAATACGTCATGGTTCGGATCATGGTGTGTACGCAATCACTACGTCATGAGCAGGTGGCCTCCTTGGTCGGAAGGGACGGGTAAGAGTGGTAGCGTTGGGACCGTTAGAAAATATATTTATAATAAGAATAATTACATGTAAAGAAATGACACAAATTTTGACTCTTTTCTCCGATTTCGATTAAATTGTCCACATATGTACTTTGAAGTGTGCAAAACAAGAATGAGGATTTGTTTTAAAAAAAAAGTTTTAAGAAAATCTAAAAATTTTTTGGAAAGAATTTTAAATTTCATGTTCATCTTTTCTTCGCAAGAAATTGAAGAGACACCATCATGCAAAATACTGGAGGTATTAACGACAATATAATCTATTAAGTATTTTTTCTCAAAATTTAGTTTTAATTTTCTTATAAAAAATATAATGTTATAAAAAAATAGAAAATTTGTTTAAGAACACGATAAAACAAACTTTTTCATCTCAATCCTACGTTACATGATTCTAATAAAAAAAACCAGAAAGGCAGAAATTCGGGCTGGGCCGACTATATAATACCCTACACCTCTCTAACAATGCTATAAGGGTCATTGTCATAATAATTTGGAATAATTGGTTAATGGGTAGGAACATATTATCTAATTCTGAACCGATAATCGCTAAATTTAGCAATATTCGTTCCTAAATTGAGAAACATATTTCTGGAAAATTTTAATGATCGGAAGTAAAGTACAACTTCTATAGCGCTTTGATACCAAATCAGGAGAAACATATATATGGAGGTTATATATAAATCTGAACCGATTTTCCCTGAATACTCATTCATGTAAACAGTCGAATTTCGTACACGCTGAAAAAATATCGCTTCTGTAGTATATTGTCCCAAACATATTCGGCTTGAAACATATATATGTTTAGGGTACAATCTAAACATATAATATTTGGTACACACAAAAATTGTGTATTTGTGAAGATGTTGTTATAAACAAATATTGGTTTACATCCAAATGCGACTGTTATTTCCGAAACAAATATTTATTTGCATTTAAGTATTCATAAAATACATAAATTGTGTTACATTTTTCAGTAATTCAAAGTTACATTTTTAGAAATCTTTAATGTTCGTAAAAATAATAAATAATAGTACTTGAAATCGTTTAATCTTGGATCAGTATAAAGTACTTAGAGGATTACCAACTAATGATGCTTGGAATACTCAGAAATTTGAAATGATTGATTTAAAACAGAAGTTAATGCTGCATATGGTATTATAACTGGAAGGTACAATTCGAAACAAAGGAAAAATTAAAACTGAAATTCGAAAAAGTCAGCAAAAGTTTTGGAAATATTTTTAAATAAAATATTTTTGGAAAAATTCCTAAATAATTATTTTATTTGTATTTAAACATATATTTTATTTGAGAAAATTAGTTTACAAACATTATTTGTTGTAATATACTAATATATGCGATCCAAATATATTTTATTGATTTTCAATTAAAATTTATTTGCTAAGAAATATATAATATTTAAATATTTGTGTTCCAAATATATTTTCTTTCGATTCAAACATATCAAAAAAGGCGATTTTGCCCCGTGTACTGATCGGATATAAAATAGAGTCACTACAGCGCTTACATGTCAAATAGGGGGTAACATATATATGAGGGCTATATCTAAATCTGAACCGATTTTCTCCGAATTTGGCAGTATTCCTTCATGTAGCAAGAAACCTCTTTTTGTCGAATTCCGCACTGATCGGATATAAAATACAGTTTCTACAGCGCTTACGTGTCAAATCGGGGGTTACATATATATGGGGGCTATATCTAAATCTGAACCGATTTTCTCCGAATTTAGCAGTATTCCTTCATGTAATAAGAAACCTCTTTCTGCCGAATTTCATACTGATCGGATATAAAATAAAGTTTTTACAGCGCTTACATGTCAAATCGGGGGTAACATATATATGGGGGCTATATCTAAATCTGAACCGATTTTAACCAAATTCAACAGGGATCGTCCTTGGGCCAAAAAAAGATATTTGTAAAGTTTCGTCGAGATAGGACCATAATTGCAACCTGTACTTTGATTACAAGAATACATGCACAGACAGACGGACATAGCTAAATCAACTCAGAAAGTGATACCAAGTCGATCGGTATAATAAACGATGGGTCTATTTCTTCTCCTTTTGGGTGTTACAAACAAATGCATAAAGTTATAATACCCTGTACCACAGTGTGGTGTAGGTTATAATTACCAAAAATGTGCATACGGCCATATTTTTTTTTAATTCCTGACACTTATTTTGCAACCTTCAAAGTACATACATAGTATCTTCAAAAAAATTTGGGAATTTTGTATTTTTTCAAGAAGTATTTATTTATTCATGAATATCTATTTTGTCCCCTTCAAAGTAATTCTCCTCGGATATAATACACTTCTGCCAAAAGTTTTTTCCAATCCTCGAAGACCTTCAAATAATCATTTTTTGTGATCTTGTTCAGCTCCTCCTTCGATGCCGTCTTTATCTTCTCAATCGTGGCGTAGCGTCGTCCTTTCATTGGCCTTTTCAGTTTTGATAACCAAAAATAGCCACAGGGGACTAGGTCAGGGGAATACGGTGGCTGCGGCACCATTACTGTGTTGTTTTTGGGCAAATATTCGCGCACAATCAACGATGTGTGTGCAGTGGCGTTATCATGGTGCAAAAGCCAGTTTTTGTTCTTCCACAAATTTTGGCGGATTGCTTCGCGCAAGTTGCGCATAACCTGCAGGTAATATTCTTTATTGACCGTACTATCCTGTGGCAAGAACTCATAATGCACCACGCCCCTGCAATCAAAGAAAAATGTGAGCTCGGGCGTCCGGCACGCTGTTCGTCCTTCGCATCTTATCGGCCCTCTAAGAACATTTTGTACCACCGATAAACGGAATGCGTCAGCGCACTTTATTTTGTTTTCACACAAAATTTGATGCAGATTCTTTGATCCATTTTCTGAAATGGATAAAAATCGAAGACAAGTTAAAACACATCCAAGCACAACAGCTGTCAAAAATTAACTAAACATTCAAAATGGCGGACCTTGTCAGAATAAGTAAGGGACATGAGTACCAACATAACGCTACAAAAATATCAAAAATCAAATACACGTAGCCCGCGGAAATTAAAAATTCGCGATATTCTTTGAACATACCTCGTATGTCGAAAATTTCATCCAAATCGGAGAAAAGAACCAAAATTTGTGTGATTACTTCATACGGAATTACTCAGAAATCAACAAAAAAATTAAAATGTCTTGTTCATATTCCCCGACATGAAACTTTCTGGAGGTATTATTGACAATAAAATCTACAATGCAAAAAATAAAAGGTGTACTTTTTCTTAAAATTTAATTTTAATTCTTATTTAATTTATTTTAAAATACAGTAAAATTTTTTAAGAGCGCGATCTGTAATTTTTCCGTTACAAAACAAAAAAAAATTGTTTCTTCTCAGTCAAATGTTAGAGAAATTTAAAAAAAAATAACGAAAATTTTCATATGGTCATAAATAATTACTCCTAATATAATTAACACAAACAAAAATGCATTATATATTTTGTTCATATGTTCCAAAAATAGAAAATAGCTCTACTATATGACAATGTATACAAACGTGTTTAGTATTAATAAAGTATAATGAATTTAAAGTTGAAGTTATTAAATACAATGTATATTGATAACATCGTGCAACAAATTTTAGAACGAACGAAACAAATTGGACATGCTAGCACACCTCTGGTATATATTAACCCCCAAAGGGTTGTGCAAAGTTAGCTCGGATTTGTGTTTTACAGCTCTTTGAAGTTCGGTTATTTTTAGTGAAATTAAATTTTACTACAAATAGCGCAACTTCGAAGCTCTATAAAACAAAAATTCGAGCTTCGAAAACCCCTTGGGGGTTTTGATATCCTAGTGGTATACTCTCATACCCAATTGGTCTCGTTAGGGACCAATTAGGGCACAGTGTAATAATCTAATTAAAACAAAAAAATAAATAAATTTACGAATATTATTAGGGACGAAGATGAGGGGATTCGTAAGTCGGTTTAGCCGACTGAACTTTCTTTCTCGTTTTATGTATTTTTTACATTGCCTGATGAATGGGTTTCGGAAGTTTGTTTAATTCGGAGCCCCAAATAAAAATAGTATTGGTATGGATTTATAAGGTATCTGGGAAAATATCCCTTCTCCTCTCTTCCATATTAATTTGGCGTGTTTGGTTTTACATACTTTATACATCGATGGTATCCATAGTTAATCTACGCATTATGCTTCTCTGTATGAATGAAGCATGTCCTGTTAAACACGGGAAAATGATGTACAATTACTCTTTTTGAAGCTAGGCCTCTACTCCATAACAATGTCATGTGTACATGAAAATGGAAGGAGGTTGGAGGCCTAGGCAATTTGTCTACTAGTTAACTCATCCACTTGGTAGAGAGGAAAGATATTCATATTCATATCAAAGAAATTTCAATTTTTAAATAACAACACATATATTTTTAGTTTAAAAAAGTAATTCGCAGGTTATATTCATGTTTGCCTCTTTTCATATGGGAATACAAATTCATTGATGCTTATATTTAACTATGATTTACAAAAAATATATAAATGCGAGAGCTATCAAGAAAAAATAATATATAAAAACTGAAACAATGTCGAAGCGAAACGTTTGTGCTAAAATACAATTTGAATATGTCAATTCAAATTCACAATATGAATCACATATTACATGAACAAAAACTAACTTAACCATTAATATGTGTGTAACTATGTATATAACTATTTATATATATATATATATATATATATATATATGTATGTAACTATGTTCATTAATATCTTTTGTATGACATGATATTTGTACAAAAGTTTCATTGAAATTAAACCAATTCTCAAACGAATTGAACTTAAAAAGTAAAGCGTTTTCTTTTCTAATAATTACGTTTCATTTGGAGAAGTTTAAATCGAAAAATGTAAACAAAAATAAAACATATTTTTTATAATAAGTCTAACTAATGCCTAATGTATGTATATACTTATTAATTAATACATAGTAATGTACACATGGATACAGAGATTGTTAATAATATTAAAATAAAAGAAATTATCATATGGCAAATTATTTCCGAACGTGTTTGGGTGTCCTGATCTAATAAAACTTATCAATATATACAACGACTTTTGATTTTCAATTATTTATAGTTTTTTTTTTACATAATTTAAGAGGTTGAAGTCTCGGTGTCACTTGGCGATGGAGGTATGGGTGGTGGTTCAGTTTCACCGACTTTCAATTTATCCGGTAACACATCTGGGGCGTTGATTATGCCATATGGCCTCAGGTGATAGATCAAATAGTCCAGCACATACATTTGGTTAGGTGTGACATAATGGAAGGATATAGCATGGTCGGAGCAACAGTCAAGACCCTGGAAAATAGGTTAAATTTCAATTAGAAATACATATGTGTACATATTTTATTAAAAATATACAAATAAATAAACATAACTTTAGACACCGTTGCAAATACGATGACTTGGCTAATACAGATGGACAATTTGTATACGTTACACCATTATCGCTAAGCGGTTTTTAAATGATTTTAGTTCTTGAGGTCCTGACTAGAGAATGAAGCCGAACCAAAATTGGCGGCGGCGGCTGCCATTGAAAATTATAGATCGGCGGCGGCGGCTAGGCGGCTAAGCCGACATACAATTGACATACGACGGCTCTATGATAGACATTTTAACATTTAAAATAATAGTTGTAAAGTTAAGCTCTGGTATTTATGCTTAAATAATAGATGCTTTTAAGTTAATTGTAAGATATTGTGTGGTAAAAAAGTCATCGATTCCATGCCGCTAGGCGGCTCTATGATATACTCTATTTTCAAAGTATGCTAAAGCTATGTATAGACGATTGTCAGATCGGACAACTTTTTCAACCCTGTTAAAGTGCCGCAAATGTACGGACAATAACAGATTGTTAGGCAAAGGTGAAGGCGATTGCAAGAAACCCTTACAATTTCATATATTTAAAATATATTGTGTAAGTATTTATATGCAGGATTGCCAATAAAAATATTTGATAGACTGTGACCAATAAAATGTTTTTCTGACAATGGCACCGTTGTTACATGCATAAACTTCGCACATATTACAATCTGCAAATTATCTCTCAATGATTTTTCTGCCAACGTTGCAAGACAAAAATTTTATGTTCACACGGTTGTACGTTCACAGGGTAGCATTTTTTATTTATTAATGAACAATTTCAAACAACCAATAACCCAGTTTGCGGAAGTAGAATTTCACCAGATATAGAAACAATTGCGTAGATTCTTAGAATGCAATAAAAAATAATACAGTATATGCGTACACATTATTCTTCTATTAAGGGGACGATATATCTGCTATATAGCTATTTGCTGTAAATTGTATCTATCTATATTTTAAAGATTTTCTATGGAACGGCGGCTGTGTTTCAGCCAATTTTAGCCGCAAAGATCGGCGGCGGCACATAATCGGATGCTATGTTGCCAGTGTGAACAAAATATTCAGTATGACAAATTATTTAGGATATAAAATGGGATATACTCGTATTACTTTGGGTTTTCTCACTGTTTTTATAAATTACTACACTGGGCAAAATCGCCTTTTTGATATGTTTGAATCGAAAAAAAATATATTTGGAACACAAATTTTTAAATATTGTATATTTCTGAGCAAATAAATTTTATTTGAAAATCAGTAAAATATATTTTGAACTCGTTTTTTAATATGTTACAACATATAATATTTGCAAACTAAATTTCTCAATGTATTTGAATACAAATAAAATTTTTGTTTAGGAATTTCTCCAAATATATTTTATTTAAAAAAGATTTTCGAAACTTTTGTTGAATTTTTCGAATTTCACTTTTATTTTTTTTGGTTTCTTTGGCTTTAGCCTAACATTTATGCTACCAAATGCAGCATTAACGTATGTTTTAAATCAATCATTTATAATTTCTGAGTATTCCAAGCCATCATTAGTTGTTAATCCTTCAAGTATATATTTCGATCCAAGATTATATGATTTCAATTATAATTATTTATTATATTTGATGTTGCATACTTTGATTTTGGATTTTCACAATGTGATTTTCGAAAATAATGTTATATATGGGCTATATATACAAAAAATAGTTTTTGGGTTTTAGGAAATTTGTAATTGCTCTCGAACGGCTGAACGGGTTTTTGCAAAAAATTCTTTGTTTTAAAGAAAACATAAAATGACATTTTTCGGCGCATTTTTTTTCCAAAAAATTTAAAAAAATAACGAAAGTTTTTTTAACAAATTCTTAAAAAATTGCTCCCCCTTGGAGTTTCTTCGAATTTACACAGGCATTCGCCGCCCTCTTACAAATCTAAAACAATAATACTATTTTGTGTCCCTAAATTTTTGTAAAAGTTAAAATATTTCTTAATATTTCGTCCATAACATTTACAAATATTCAGGCTCAAAAAATATTATTACTGTTTATAATTTGTGAGAGTGCGACGAATATGCTGTGTAAATTAAAGAAAATCGCAGGGGAAGTATTTTTTAAAAAAAAAAATTAAAAAAATCCACAAAAAATGGCCTAGAGCAAAGTCAACGTTGCAAAAATCAGTTCAGCCGTTAGAGAGCAATTACAAAATTCGTAAAACCAAAAAACTGTTTTTTTTTTATGTTTTCAAAATCTAAAAAGGCCATAAAATTAAAAAAAAAATAAAAAAACCTCCGATTGGACGACGCATTTCCTTTAAGATCGGTATACATATATACATGTATGTGTAGTTCCAAATCTCCTTTTGGGAATTTTAAAGTATTGTAAAAATGAAAAATACTCTTAAAGGAATTTTTAAATGCAGTGAAAGAATGGAAATTGCTTTGGCCATTGCTAAACGGACCACAATCGTATTCTAAATTGCTTTTCCCGTGTATAGTACTACATATTATTTAAACTTTGTATCATTTAATACGTTTCTGAAGTACCAAAATAATATTAAAGATTTTAATAATGCGATAACTGACCACGGGTCAACTGTTAACTACAACAGTCGAGTCTATACATAAACAAAATCTAAACAGCTTTCTACCTCTGATGGGAGCCGCAACGGTCAAAAGTCCCTTGGTGTAAAATCGCATCTATTGGATATCAGTATATACACATAAATGTATCATAGCTCATAAGGAACTTTTAAAGTACAGAAAGCAGGCTGTGGAGTCGGAGCCGGAGTCGTAGTCGGAGTCTTGGATTCGGAGTCGGGGAAATTTGCCCGGAGTAGAAAAATTATGGTCGACTCCGACTGGATTGTGCAAATTAGTTTTCAGAAAACAGTTGTCCAAGCTTCTCTCCCCCTTACCCCTGAAAAATTGGAATCAAAATCTTACCATATGTCAAACGTCATACAAATCGTCAACAAGAAAAATATTCCTCGAGAAAAATTATTATGAGCCCCCTTTCAATATATTTGTGGAAAATAACAGGTTTCATAATTTCATAAGTTAGCTTTGTAATTTCCATAGACTCTAACAGAAAAATAATTTACAAAAATTTAATTCAAAAAATAATTCTCCAAGGGTGCTCTTATATGCAAAATCACCACCAAGATAACTAACCTCTCAGATTTCCTAGCAAACTTTGTGGTCGAATCTCGCGAAAACAAGAGCTAACTTAGAGAAACTGTTAATGCTACTGGATTCAGCGTGGCCGAAATTAGTCTATTTATAGGGTCTCCTTTCTGTTACATTTTTGGACTAGCACAGTGTTATAAAACTAAATCTAAACTGAATTTGTTCAAATTCGACAATATGCCTACTTGCATAAAGAAACTCTACTCTACTAAATTCCAAAATGATTGAATGTGGAATACAGCTCCCATAGCGCTACAAGGCCAAATCTATTGGGGCAATATCGATCTGAACCGATTTTGACCAATTCCTCCCTGTTGTGAAGGAGTTCTTATTGCCAAATTTCAGCAGGATCGGAGTGAAATTTTGACCGGTACTCAACGAACAACATAATATGGACAGACAGGCGGACTGCTAGTGATTCTGAGTCGAACAGATTATTTTAGGTGCATTTTTAACAAATCTGCCATAAAACAAAGTTATAACACCCCGTACCATAGTATAGTGCAGAGTATAATAACTAACCAACAAACAGGATGTCTGAAGCGAACATAATTTCCAAAAATTGCGGTATACGGGTATTAAAGCAAAGGCAGTGATTGCTGAAAATTTTATTATGATTACATTTTAAAAGAATTGTCATATTACTTGCACGTCAAGCGTCGATAAGTATATAATAAAATTGTATTTACCTACTGTTGTGTCTTTTTAACAATGCTATATCTTATTTTTAATAAAATGAATTCACGTCTTAGTAGAAACACAATTTCAGAAATGTATGTTATTTAAATGCCGTAGTCGGAGCTGGAGTCGGAGTCGAATCATTTAAAAATCCGACTCCGGGAGTCGGAGTCGAGTTGTTTTGGCTCGACTCCGCAGCCGTGACAGAAAAATAAAAATAGCTTTGGTCACTGCTACATTGACCAAAGTCTGAGAATTGACCGAATTGACAACATTAGATATGTTACCACAGTAAGTGGTGCCCAATATACTTCGAAAAACCCTTGCTTTATATACCACTCTTGTCTATGCGTGTGCAATTTCAATTTGATAGCTTACAAGAGCCCCAGGGGTCAAGTAGTCGAAAATAACTTGGCGGAAAATCGAAGTAGCTTATTTTAATTTCCTGGTATTAGCCGATCTGTTCACCAAGTTTCAAGAAAATCAGTTCAGTCGTTTAGGTGTGATGCGGCAACAGAAAAACAAACGATTTTATAATATTAATAGGATTAAATGTTTCAATCCAGTCTGGGTATTCCATATCGAAAACTTTTTGATCCTTTTAATTTGTGTACATACAGATAATATGCAAAATAAATTATTTAAACAATTTACTTGAATTCGATATGAGTTTACACTCTTTTATACATTATAAACCAGTAAGGTCGGGCGGGGTCGATGATATAATACCTTCACCATTGTTTGCTGCCCAATGTATAACATAAATATTTATGAGCCATATCAATCCATTATTACTACGAATTGTTCTGTTTGATGAATAGAGTAACATTCTAAAAAAATCTAATTCGTCGGTGACCTTCATATGAGTGCTATATAAAAACATGGAGCGATATGTCCAATTAAATCAATGAGGATGATTTTGTGCAATATAAAGTAAAAATGCCTTTATTTCAGTTAGATCAATTGTAAAATGTGTTCTCTAGAGCGTCAGGATATCTATTCGGAGGGGAAAATTATATATAGACTATATTAAAACATGGAACGGTTGTAGCCCATTTCCACTGGGGTCGATTTAATGCAATGTAAATTATAAAAGCTTAAATTTCCGTAGATCAATTGAAAATGTGTTCTCCAGAGCGTAAAGAAGTGGCATCGTTGGAGAACTTTATATGGGGGCGACATCAAAACATGGACCGATGTGCCCTATTTTTAATAGTGATCATCCATAGCCTATGCCTATGTATTAATTTTAAAGATCGACATATATGGACAGACGGACATGGCTAAAACGACTCAAAAAGTGATTTCATGCCGTTCGGTATAATAAGCAATGTGTCTATGTTTTCTCTTCTCTGTCTGTCCATGTATTCTTGTGATTAAAGAGCACGTCGCATATATGAAGCGATCTTTATGAAAATTGGTATAGCGGCATTTCTTAGGCTAGGGAAGTTCCCTATTGACAATGGGGCACAACGGTACATATTTTGATATAGCCCCCATACAACGATCCCCTCCGATATTACTCCTCGACTCACTAGATAACACACATTTCAATTTACATATCTGAAATTTAAGAATTTACACTTAATATTGTACCTAATCGTCTCTAGAAAAAATGTAGCACATCGGTCCATGTTTTCGTATAGCCCTCATATAAAGGTCCGCACCGATGTCGTTCCTAGTAACAAGTAAGAAAGTTTAGTCGGGCAAATCGACAAACGAATCCCCGCACGTTCAGTCCCACAAAATATTCGTAAATTGATTTATTTTTTGTTTTAATCAAATTATTAACAACTTAAATTTTTGTAGGAAGTACTAAAAGGGGCGTGCCAATGACGGCCATTTTTCACAGAACTGTACGTCCTATAAAGGCGATACACTGAACAAAATTTCAAATATTTGTGGCCACTGGTATTAATGTTATAAGCAGTTAACTTTTCGGGTAAAATACTCCATTTGTGTGGAGTATTTTACACTTCGCCCGTTTTTCTCAAGGTGATAGCGACGGATAGAATATTACTATGTGAGGAATTACAGATAATTCGGATAAGTGGTATATACCTCTTTGTAAGGGAGGTACTAGAAGGAGTGGACCAGTATGGCCCATCTTTGAACTTAGGCTGAGATAGAAAAAAATATTATGCCGTACCAGATTTGAAGTCAATTCGCTACTACTTTCGAGAGTTCTCGTGCGCTCCAGCCAGACACGGATATTGCTCAAATTACTTAAAATGCCCTAAAACCGGTTTTCGTCGAGCATACTTATGGTCTCAGGCCACACCTTTGATGTGTTACACTTTTGCCTCGTAGCAAATGATATACATATACCCTCCTCCCTGTAAGTTGAGGTGATACAAATTAGGTACATCGGTCCATGTTTTGGTATAACCCCCATTCAAGGCATTTCCTATTGAATTAAATCTCTTGGTCCATGTTTTTTGCTCCTGGAATTTTGAAATGTACTTTATTTAACCTGCAGCTCTTTATAGTTATAATGGTTTCCGTGCATTTGTTGGCAAACAAAGGTGGACTTCAGCCTTTCCTTACTAGTTTTTAATTGATTGAATTTTTTTATGATATTCATAATGTTTCTATATTTTCAAAGAAAATGTGCAAACATAAATGGATTACTTCCGAAATTATTAAATTCTATTATAATAAACCACTAAGGGAGTGTCAGGACTATATCTAAATCTGAACCGATTTTCCTAAAATTAAGCTGTATTTGTTCTTGAGTCAAGATTCTTCTTACTGCTAAATTTTGTAATGGGCTGTTATAAAATACAACTTCTATAGAGCTTTGATGACATATATTTATATATTTACCTCATCCGTTCTGTAATAGATATATTGCCAATACCAAAATTTTTTGTCCGTATGACTTGGTATCAAATGATGTTCGGGTACAAATGGGAAGAATCTGCCGCGAGATTGAGCGTCTCTGGAATCACCAGCAATTACGTGAACTTTTTCTAAACATTTGCCTATCTCTACGTCTTCAGCACCACTATTACTGGAACTGCAGAATTTCGGATTGGGGATGGATTTCTCTACAAAACGACGAACTGCTTCTTTGCTCAAAACGTAACCGGCACCACCAGACATGTAACCCTGAAGGGGCAATCGATATGTGTTATTTACGAAATCAAGAAAATTAACATGTGTATCGGACACACACTTACCTGCTTAACAAAGGGTCTGAACCTACATCCAAAGTATATGGGTGTTTCTGACGAATAGGGATAGAGGAGGAAGCGCATATTCTCCATTATCGTATATGTATCGTCATCAGCCTTGAAAAACCAATCGGCATCATCTAAGTGATGTTCATGGATATACTTATAGGCCGCTTTCGTCTTGGCCCACAAATTATTGCGTCCCTCTGCCACTGGCAAAGCTATAGTACCAAGTTCGGGGTCCTCTGCCGAAGACATAAATAGCAATTTATTGCATCGTTTGCCCCAGGTCCGTTTTACATGTCTCGCCTTGGTCTGGTGATTTTTGGGATTTGTCATAATCCAGCACAGGACCCTCACCTCATTGTACAGCTTCTGAGCGATGGTATTATTTTCGTGCGCGTGCTGATGGCTGCCCACATCCAGTTCCGGCCCGGCAGCGTCCATTAGATCGTGACTGCCATGAGGATCATCATTAACATCGCCATGTTGGTGACCGCCATATAGAAGCCATTCGGGTTTCTCGGGTTTGGACAAAACAAAGAGTTCTGCCAAACAAAATCCCACCACTAGGCCCACAATCATGGACACTAAGGAGCGGCGATTCGATCGGGGCACTTAAAAAAACCAAAAATCCATATAAAAAAGTTATGCACACAGTGGGAATAGTGGGATTGCTTACTTTCTTGCACCATTGTTCTGCCGAGTAGACTATTGACTGTCATTTCTATGCTCTTCTTTATGGGTAGTTAAATAAATAAATAAATAATACAAATCTTATCTTATCTTGTGTCGTCTTAGTTAATATGCTGAATCAATATCTTCGGACGATATCAATTTATCACAACTGTTATGCTTAACAATAATATTTCTTTGGTATACAATTGCGAATTGTCTTTGATTTGTTATTCACATCTTCTGAAAAGAGAATGAAATAATCAGTTAGCAATAGGTTTGAACAATATCTACGAATTTGAATGCAAAAAATAAACACTACAAATATTTTTGTAAGAATATATGTACATATGTAAATGTTTGTGTTATTCACCACATGGCACAACACAATTTGATTTGACCATATAACTCTTAGTATATTCTTTTTAAAAACATGAGATCCTACTAAATTACGGGGAGTTTTTTGCAGGTTCATAACTTTGAGTAGGTAACACTGATTTAGTTTACGGTTGTCTATTTGATTAGCTTGGTTGGTCATTTTACAGTTGCCCTTTTTGCCGTTTTATCATTGATAGACTTACACGAGAGCAACGTTGGCACATTTTTGAAATGTGCTATCAAAATAATGATTCTGTTCGTCCAACTTCAAAGAATACAAAAATTTTTGATTGAATAGCTTTTGTCCATAATAAGCTTTTGTCCAAACGCCATTCATTCATTCACAGTATATATCTTGAAAAACGATGACGTTCCTCAATTAGCTGGTATTAATCTTCCATACATATGGTTCCAACAGTACTGAACCACATGGCACACAGAGCACGCTACCTTTAATTTACTCAGAGAATCTTTTGATTAACGAATAATCGCACGTAATGGGTCTGTTAATTGGCAACCATGTTATGTTGTGATTTAAAACCATTGCATTATTTTATGTTTCTTATTCTCTACGCCGATAAACCAGAGACAATTGAACACCTGGAGACAACTGAAAAATTGGATAGATAACCGCCCCGGCTGGAGCGCATATACACCACATGGCCCAATTCATATTTAAACATTATTGAAATACAATTATCTATCCAATAAAGTGATATTATATTTTTTTTTGCTTTATTTTAATTTAAAGTTTTGTAACTAAAAAAATCGTTATTACCAAATTGTATCTGCTGTGATACCTTTGTATGAGGGCTATATCAAAAATAGGGCAATGTGTATCAACAATAACAACATCGAAATATTTATAATAAACAATAAGGAAATAGATTTCGTAAGCACCTTTTGTTATCTTGGATGTACACCAACGGTGTAAACCTTCGAGAAGAACTTCACCACTAAGACACATACCAGAGAAGAATGGGTTGGCAGAATATCAGGAAACAGAAAACATCTCCACTACTACACAGATGGTTCTAAGCTTGATGATAAGGTTGGCTTCGGAGTACACTGTAAGGAACTCAGTCTAGATATAGCTCACAGACTACCAGATACCTGCAGTGTCTATCATTTAATATGCACATGTTATGCGTGCCTGGGCATAGAGATATCCCGGGGAACTGCAAAGCAGATGAACTTGTTAGAAAATGGACGACATTAAAAATTCTCGAAAAATGTGCAAATATTGCTGCACCACTGTCCTCATGTAAACTTTGGCTTAGGCAATTAGGCAGTCCAAAGATGGTCAGAAATCGGCACATGTAGGGTAGCTTGACACATCTGGCTAAGATACGAACTGAGCAGGTCAAATGAAAGAGGGTCAGAAATCGGCTCATGTGGGGTAGCTAGACAGATCTGGCCAAGATACGAACTGAGAAGGTCAAATTGTCTCCACGCAGTAGAGAAGAAAAAACTGTCTACAGTAGTGTCGGCGCACACTACAGAAGAGTTGCGTTTGGGAGACTAAATCACATATGACGTTCATCGCAATTATCTCTTCAAACCAAGTTGTACATTTTTAAACGTGGCGACCATCCGAAAAGCTCAAGCAGAAATAAACACATTCCTAAGAATTATATGCCGTATATTCTGGTCGAAGACCATCTCTAATACAGACCATTGGAGAAAACGAAACGGCGATGGTAAACCAAAAAAGGAAAAGAAAATGGTAGTGGATTGGGCATACACTCCGTAAACCCATCCGAAGTATTACAGGACTGCTCTCGATTAGAACCCGAAAGGCAAAAGAAGACGCGTATCACATGGCAATGAAAGAAAGTAAACATGGCATGAGAAGAAATATAATATTATGGTAATGATAGAATTAGATGGATCTATCTTGTCGAAGCCCTATTGTTCCTGTTGGAAAAAAAACGAATAAAAAATATATATCAATTCATGGAGAACGATGTCCTTTGTTAGTGTAAATGGTTCTAGATATAATTAGAACCATTTCCCTTCATTTGAGGATTTAGAACCTAATTCGTCTGCTAAAAATGACTATGAGTGCAATATCTCCTGTTGAAGTTTTTCCGACATGATCTTTCCTGGTGGATCATGTGGGCATTGCAGGATTCAGTATCAAGTGCCAAATTGCTTTGAAGTTTGATTTTAACTGACCTGATTCCGGGGTTTCCCAAACACATATTAGCACACATTTCTCCGGCCCAAAATTTACAAAAACATATTCACAAAACAACTTAAAATCGCCACTTAAGTGCCGATATCATACATTCTTATATCATATTTGACTTTATTTTAAAATAGTAGATAACGATAGCATAACTTTTATCTATACAAACAAACATCGCCCAATTTAAATATGAATGATAAAAACAAATGAAAGAAAAAGTATTATTAAAATATTAAATTGTAGATCGATGAAGTCAACTCTAAAGATTTCTATCGAATAATAAGCTGGGACCTTTATGTGGTGGGAATAAAACACCGATGTGATGGATATGGGCGGGGGAAGAGGTTAAGATGATTTAGGAGCGTTAAAAAAACAAACAAGCGTTTTGCAAATCTTAAGAACATTGAATAATAAGACTGATTTAGATTGGCTATGCCGAATCTTATATACCCTCCACCATGGATCGCATGTGAATGGTTTCGGATACAAAAAAAAACTCATTATACCAAATTTCAGCCTATTTCGTTGAAAATTAATTTTTTGGCGTTACGAGTTCAAAACTAGAGGGACCTTTGTATGGGTCCTATATCAAAACATGAACCTCTGACTACCATTGTTCGTGTGAAGGATTCCGGGTGCAAAATAAACCCCAGCTACCAATTTTCAGCCCGATCAGTTGAAATCTCTGGTCTCTGTGGCGTTAAGAAGTCATATCGGAGAGATACTATATATGGGGGCTATAAAAAATGGACCGATATTGCCAATTTTACATATACGAAGTATATTTACCAAATTTCAGCTACCTAGCTCAAGTATTATGGATTCTAGCGTGATTACAACAGACGCACATGGTTAAATCGTCTTAGAATTTTCTGACGATTCAGAATATATATATAGGGTTTTCCAATAAGTGTGATATGATTTCTTTGAAAAAACACACTTATTGTTAAGGAAATTCAAAATTTTTTTATTTAATGTGAAGTACAATCGATACAATTGAGTTCTAAATAAAACGTCATTCAAATGGCCTCCACGACTTCTTCTGCAGGAACGAATTCGATGAACCCAATTTTCGAGCACTTCTTCCACTAAATCAAGTCGTATGTCATGAATGGCACGTTCAATATTGACTTGTAAAGCTTGAAGAGAGTCTGGTTTATTTCGAAAGATCAAATAACCCGACAAGAAAAAGTCTAATGGTGTTAAATCACTACTTTTTGGAGGCCATTCAATATCACAATTTCTTGAAATAATCAAATCTCCAAACTTTTCTCGCAACAATTCAATTGTTTCATTTGCTGTGTGGCACGTAACAACAATCGGTCAATGGCAAAAAGATAGCCCTTAACGAGAGCTAAAATATTGCTCATGGGTCGTAGATCGACTGGAAAGTGTTTTTTTTTTTTTTGGATTAAAAAAAGACTTAGCATCACTTTCAAATGTGAACGGAAAGTTTATTTTTGCTCTAGCTCTTTAACGTTACGTCGGATCGGGAATCGGTCAATGGCAAAAAGATAGCTCTTAACGAGAGCTCATGGGTGTCAAGGTCGTAGGTCGACTGGAAAGTGTTTTTTTATTTTAAAACAAATGGACTTAGCGCACGAAAAGTTGCAATTGGAGAACGATTATTTTGATAATAAAACTGAATAATTTGTAAACGTTGTTCTTTATCCTCTCTTTATCTGATGATTTATCCTCTCTTTATCTGATGAAATTGTAAACACTACTGAATACAATGTAAAACAAATCACAGATCTTGACATATTACAAATGGTTTTGATAAAGATTTTCTGGCAACTCTGATAAAGATTTTCTGGCAACTCCAAACGAAGTGAGGGTTTAATCAAAAAAAAATTATCTTAATAGCCAGAACAACATTTTAAAAGCATTTCCTCTTAGCAGTTGGAAAAGAAGGTTTAAGACGATTTAGTCATGTCCATCTGTTGTAATCACGCTACAATCTACAATAATTTAGCTAGATGCCTCAAATTTGGTACAGATACATCTTATAGCTGCAGGTAACTAAAGATAGAAAAAAAGATAGACACCATAGAGACCACAAAATTTAAAGTGGTTGAAAATTGGTATATTGGGTGTATTGGCTTCTTGTTTTGATATAGTTCCCATACAAAGGTCCCTCTAGATTTTACTTCTTAACGCAAAAAAAAACAAATGTATTATTTTTTGTTTATATAGGGTGATCTATGTAGAAATACTTTTTTTCAATAGGCTTTTTTTGACAGATCAAGTGTGCGTCCTGTCATGCTGTAATGTTATTTTTGTTAAGTATTGTTTGGCATTTCATCACGGAAAGCCTTACGGCTAAACAGAGTTTACAAATTATTCAGTTTTATTATCAAAATAATCGTTCGTCAATTGCGCTAAGTCCATTTTTTTTTAAATCCAAAAAAAAAACACTTTCCTGTCGACCCACGACCTTGACACAATATTTTAGCTCTCGTTAAGAGCTATCTTTTTTGACCGATTCCCGATCCGACGTACCGGAATCATCGGTCCATATTTCTTCAAAAATGATGCCGGTGAGAACGTAACCGTCAATGGCGACCGTTATCGTGCCATGATAACCGACTATTTGATGCCTGAAATTGAAGCTCGTAATCTCGGCGACATTTGGTTTCAACAAGACGGCGCCACTTCCCACACATCGCATCAATCAATGGATTTATTGAGAGAACAAAACATCACGCGTGTCATTAGCCAGTTACCAGTCGAAATGCTCGAACGAGTCATCGAAAATTGGACTCAACGGATGGACCATCTGAGACGTAGCCTCGGACATCCAAAAGGATTTTCTTTCAAATGATAATAAACACTCCCCATTCAATTTGAATTTTCTGTGTTTTTTTTAAAAAAAAGTAGGGAACCTCGAAATGGATCACCCTATATTTAGTTTATTTTTACAAGAAACCAACCACTTACATGCGATTCATGGTGGAGGGTATATAATACAGGTGACGATCGGGACTGAGTTTCGCATATACCGGGATCCCGTGTTTTTTCTGTATTTCATACATTTAATACATTCATTATTTCGTTAAATTCAATTTTTTCTTCGCAAGAAAACTTTGAAACAAAACCTATTTACCATTATTGACTTTTTCGTTACCTTTTTCTATAGCATCGTGTAGCATTTTATTTGCTACGGATATATGTATTTCCGCAATTTTATAATTCCTCTGCTGATTGATTGATACACTCAATATTAGTTTTAAAACTGCAGATTAAAGTATACAGTTCACGTTTAATAAGTTGCATATCTAAATCGTTGTCCAAGCCGGATTTTTAATTTGGACTTCAGTATATTGTTCTACACCAGGACATCCCACTAACCGCACGGTCCACTTCCGAGATGCTGAAGGCTTCGTGCACTCCCAGATAACCAATACAATTTAAAATTGCATCAATATTCATAGACATTACTAAACAAATTTCAAATACAATATTTTTGATTTTAGACGTAATCAACAAGCATCTACAAAACGATATACGAGATTTTTTTTTTTTAAAGGAGAGAATTTTTTGCTTCCCTTCATATATTTACGTTATGTGCCATTTTACAGTTTTGTTTGTTTTTTGATAAATATAAAAGAGGTTAGTCCTTTGGCGAGCTTGGCGACTTTTGGATAGCGGAAAATGGATCAATGAAGTTGCATTAAATTTTGAGTGAAAATAAAATTAACGCACTTTGATTGAAAATAAAAATAAACCAGTAAGGAAAGGATAAAGTCGGGCGGGGGCGACTATATAATACCCTACACCACTCTCGTAATATTGAATAACTCTGAAATATAAATTATGTAATTCATGTATAAATTGTTTACACAAATTTACTTTTGGGACATTTTATACTTAAATAATACCCTGTACCACAGTGTGGTATAGGGTATAATAAAAGTATCGTATTAAGTTGGAACAATTAGTTTCTGTACCACAGTGTGGTGTAGGGTATAAAAACGATTGGATGTAAAATACAGCTTCTACAGGACTAAAGAGCCAAATTGGATGAAACATATATATGGGAGCTATAGCTAAATCTTAACCGATTTTCTTCAAAATCGGCAATGTTAGTCCATGGATCAAGAAACTCTACCATTCTAAATATCAAAACCAGTAAGGAAAGGCTAAAGTCGGGCGGTGCCGACTATGTAATACCCTACACCACTCTCGTAATATTGAATAACTCTGATATATAAATTTTGTAATTCGTGTATAAATTGTTTACATAAATTTAGTTTTGGGACATTTTATACTTAAATAATACCCTGTACCACAGTGTGGTGTAGGGTGTAAAAACGATTGGATCTAAAGAGCCAAATCGGATGAAACATATATATGGGAGCTATAGCTAAATCTTTACCGATTTTCTTCAAATTCGGTAGTGTTGGTTCATGGATCAATAAACTCTACCATTATAAATTTCAAAACGATTGGATGTAAAATACAGCTTCTATAGAACTAAAGGGCCAAATCGGACGAAACATATATATGGGAGCTATAGCTAAATCTTAACCGATTTTCTTCAAATTCGGCAATGTTGGTTCATGGATCAAGAAACTCTACCATTCTAAATTTCAAAACGATTGGATGTAAAATACAGCTTTTATAGGACTAAATGGCCAAATCGGACGAAACATATATATGGGAGCTATAGCTAAATCTTAACCGATTTTCTTCAAATTCGGTAGTGTTGGTTCATGGATCAAGAAACTCTACCATTCTAAATTTCAAAATGATTGCATGTAAAATACAGCTTCTACAGGACTAAAGAGCAAAATCGGACGAAACATATATATGGGAGCTATAGCTAAATCTTAACCGATTTTCTTCAAATTCGGGAATGTTGGTTCATGGATCAAGAAACTCTACCATTCTAAATTTCAAAACGATCGGATGTAAAATACAGCTTCTATAGGACTAAAGGGCCAAATCGGACGAAACATATATATGGGAGCTATAGCTAAATCTTAACCGATTTTCTTCAAATTCGGCAATGTTGGTTCATGGATCAAGAAACTATACCATTCTAAATTTCAAAACGATTGGATGTAAAATACAGCTTCTATAGAACTAAAGGGCCAAATCGGACGAAAGATATATATGGGAGCTATATCTAAATCTGAACCGATTTCAACCAAATTCAAAAGCGATCTTAACAGCCGCGAAATACTCTAAACTGCAAAATTTCAGAACGATCGGAGTGAAATTACGACCTGTAGTCGACGAACAACTTTACATGGACAGACGGACGGACGGACGGACATCGTTAAATCGACTCAGCTAGTGATTCTGAGTCGATCGGTATACTTTAAGTTGGGTCTAGCTGTGTTATTTTCAGGTGTTACAAACATCTGCCGTGAAACAAACTTATAATACCCTGTACCACAGTGTGGTGTAGGGTATAACGATTGGATATAAACTACAACATCTATAGGACTTAAGGGTCAAATCGGACGAAAGATATGTATGGGAGCTATATCTAAATATTAACCGATTTTCTTCAAATTAGGCAATGTTGGTTCATGGATCAAGAAACTCTACCATTCTAAATATCAAAACGATTGCATGTAAAATACAGCTTTATAGGACTAAAGGGCCAAATCGGACGAAAGATATATATGGGAGCTATATCTAAATCTGAACCGATTTCAACCAAATTCAATAGGGATCTTTACAGCTGCGAAATACTCTAAACTGCAAAATTTCAGAACGATCGAAGTGAAATTGCGACCTGTAGTCGACGAACAGCGTTAAATGGACAGACGGACGGACGGACAGATAGGGACAATCGACTCAGCTAGTGATTCTGAGTCGATCGGTATACAAACTTATAAGGGTATAGGGTATAATAAAATTAACGCATTATGGCATTCGGCGAGTCTACTTTGAGCAAAAAACTATTAAAAGTTGCACAAGAACTTCACAGAAGAACTTCACTTTAATAGACGCTGAGAACGTTGAAACAGTGACTATAGTGAAAAATTGTCGAATGTGTTTATGAGAAGTTGCGGTTGACTTTTAGCAACTAAGATGTTTTTTTTTGGAAATAGCTAAATTTTGACCAAGACAACTGTTGCGTGAGCTTGGTGGGTTCATAACTGTTCTATATGATATTTTTATGTCCCAAAAACTGAAAATGCAAATGAGAAGAGGGAGATTTGCCACGGTTGAATAGATAAAGACGGCATTACCAACGGCATTTATTCCAACATTTAAAATGGAATTAATAACAGATATCTCCTTCAGCAAAAATGACAGCGCAGGATCTGCTTTGAACAGATTTATATCAATGAGCGCTTCCACAGTTACTTTTATACGAAAAAAACACGGAATTTCCCGGAATTGATCTGCAAAAATCGTGATTTCCCGATCGACATCCCTAGTATGTATGATTCTGTATGTCCGAACTGAACGCCGTCTTTACTTGTTTCCATTAAAATACTCGTACACTTTTCTCTCAACTCCAATCGAGATATTCTCCCCAAACACTTTAGCAATCTTAAACAACCAAATATATATTCTGAAATTCATCACAGCCATGCATTGGCAATTTGAAACCCTCATCAGGGTTGGAGAAAAACGTGATGTTGTTAAAATTAAATAACAAAATAGAAAATATGACCATTCATATGAATGTATGCATTATTTAGCACGTTTCTTAGATAATGTACACGAATGACAAAGTTCTTAAATTTAACACCCACGAATATCTATCTGTACACAATTTTTTTAAATAATCTTGTTATCTCTACGAGATGAATAGACATTTATTTGAACATTGCAATGCATGCACTCACGATTTCATAAATACGAGTATTTTTTTGACGAATGTTTTTCAGTTGAAATTTAAGGGTTTAACTAGTTACAAAATACACATGATATGAAGCTATATCCTCAAGTTTTGTGAAGTTACTTTTATTAAAATCACCATAAAAACAGTAAGGAAAGACTAAATTCCGACTGTACAATACCCTCAACCATTGTTTGCAAACCAATGCACGGAGAAATATTTAGCCATACAATCAATCCATTATTACTATGAACTGTTGGATTTTAAATATAGTCAATTTCTAAATTCAGGCACATCGATTAAAAAACTTAGGATCTCCACCGCCAAGAAATCAAATTCGTCTATGACCTTTATATGGGCGCTATACGATTATATATTTCAGCCAGGTCAATGGAAAAATGTGTTCTCAAAAGTGTCAAGAAGTGACATCGGCGAGGACCTTTTTATGGGGCTATATGAAAACAGGAACTGGTGTGCCCCATTTTGAGTAGGGATCGTCTCTGGCCTAAGAAATACATCTGCATAGATTTTCGTAAAGATTGTGACCCGCACTTTGATCAGAAGAATATATGAACAAACAGAACAAACAGATATGCCTAAATCGACTAACAAAGTTATTTAATGCGGATCGGAATAATTAACTGTTGGTGTATCTTTTCTTTACTTTTAATGCGGATCGGAATAATTAACTGTTAGTGTATCTTTTCTTTTCTGAGCGTTACAAAGAAATGCACAAAACCATAATATCCTGTTCCACAGTGTGATGTCGGGTATAATTACCTAAAGACTGTACGATACATGCAGCGAATCGCACAGCAATTTCGGGAGTTTTGTACAAATATATACAAAACAAGTAAGAAAGTTCAGCTGGGTAAACCGACTTATGAATCCCCTCACCTTGAGTCCCAAAAAATATTAGTAAATTTATTTATTTTTTTGTTGTAATTAAATTATTATCAATTTAAATTGCATTCAATAACTTTATAGTATATACTGGTATTAAAGTTATAAGCTGCTAACTTTTGGTGTAAAATGGTCCATTTGTGTGGGGGGTACCAAAAGGGGCGTGCCAATAAGGCCACTTTTCTCTAGACTCTAGGTACTATTTATAAAAGCATTGCACTGTACGAAATTTCAAGTATTTGTAAGCTCTGGTACTAAAGTTAAAGCTGTCAACTTTTGGTACAAAAAGGTCCATTTGTGTGGGAGGTACCAAAAGGGGCATGTCAATAACGCCCATTTTTCTCTGGACTCTTGGTACTATAAAAGCATTTCACTGTACAAAATTTCAAGTATTTATATGCACTGGTATTAAAGTTATAAGCTGGTAACTTTTGATACAAAATGGTCGAGATCGTTGTTTTTGTTTTCTGTTAAACAGAAAAACAAACCTTCTAATCTAGAAACAAACTAGATAATCTATATCTATCTTCTATGTATCTGTCTATATATGTGTGTGTTGGTTTGTTTGTTCGTATACGAGTCTAAACGGCTGAATCGATCTTCCTGAAATTTTCACGGAATGTTCATGTGTTGGGGGTAGTGAAAATTGGGTACATGAATTCTCGATATATCAAGTGGCCGTGGACCCGCATATATGAGCCAAGTATTACAATTAAAAACAATTTTAGCCGGAGTGCTGATATTTTGTGTGTATGCACTTAGTGGCAGTTTATGTGATGGGTTAAAAAATGGGCGGAATAGCACCAATTAACCATATAAGTCAAATTTTTAAATTAAGATATCTTGCACAATTTATTAGCGAGAGTGCTGTAAATTTGTGTCGCAGTCTACGTGATTGATCCAAAAATGGACGGGATCGGAAATCTGAAATCTGGAGCAACGAAGTGGGCGGGGTATTATATATTTGGGAAGATGTTGTCTCAAATAAATTATTTGGTTGGATCAAAACATTTTTTAAAAAAAAAATTATTTATATCAATGTACTGTTTATACCCTACACCACACTGTAGTACAGGGTATTATAAGTTTGTTTTGTGGCAGATGTTTGTAACACCTAGAAATACTACAGCTAGACCCGATAGAAATACTACAGCTAGACCCGATACTACAGCTAGATCGATACAGTATATCGATCGACTCAGAATCACTAGCTGAGTCGATTTAACCATGTCTGTCCGGACGTTGAGTACAGGCCGAAATTTTACTCCTATCGTGTTGAAATTTTGTAGTTACTAGTCTTTCGTACCTGAAAAGAAGCCTATAGAATTTGAAGAAATCGGTTCAGATTTAGATATAGCTCTCTCGAGAGAGTATCTCTGTTTAAATTATAGCTCTCATATATATGTTCCGTCCGATTTGGCCCATTAGACCTATAAACGCTGTAGTTTACATTCAACCTTTTTGAAATATAGCATGGTTGAGTTTCTTAATACTACGACCAAAATTGCCGAATCTGAAGAAAATCGGTTCAGATTTAGCTATAGCCCCATAAATATATTTCGGCCGATTTGGTCCATTAGTCCGATAGAATCAGTATTTTACACCCAATTGTTTTGCAATTTAGCATGGTAAAGTTTATTTATCTATTGAAAAAATTATCTAACATTGAAGAAATTTGAAAAAAATCTGTTCAGACTTAGCTGTAGCTCCCACATATATGTTTCGTCCGATTTGGCCGATTAGTCCTATAGAAGGTGTAGTTTACAACCAATCGTTTTGAAATTTAGCATGGTATAGATTCTTTACTCATGGACCAACATTGCCGAAATTAAAAAAAATAATTGGTGCAGATTCTGGTTTAGCTCCAATATATATATATGTTCCGTCCCATTTGGCTACAGAGGCATAGGGGACGTACCAAGTGTAAATTGTGTAAACTAATTTTAGTTGAGGTATACATTGGATATTTCATTGTTATCCAATCTTACTAGATTAGTATAGGGTATCATATAGTCGGCACCGCCGACTTTAGCTTTTCCTTACTACTTTTATATGCAACAATATAGAATAAAGTAATGGGGATTGTTACGAGAAAGAAGACATCTATATAAATGGTCCGCCATCTAACGTTTTTTTCAACTAGTGCTTATTTCGTGAATGGTAACACTTAGCTCATGTCTGATTTGACAGATAATTAGTTTTATCCTTCCGCTGGTTGTGTATACGCTTGAACAACGCTGGGAAAGTGGGCCTGCGATCGACTTACAGAAGATGCCGATTTTGCCAAAAAAAATCATCTTTTCAGATGAAGCTCATTTTGATCTTGGCGGGTATGCAAACAAGCAAAATTGTCGCATTTGGGGCACAGAAAACCCGCACGCATACATTGAAAAGCCGATACACCCAAAACGAGTCACTGTTTGGTGCGGATTTTGGTCCAGAGGCATAATTGGGCCATTTTTCTTCGAAAATGAGCAAGGAGTGGCCGTTTAGACGTATAGACGTTTAGACGTATAGACGTCTAAACGGCTGGTGTGTAGGAGGTGCAGATTATGTGAGTTTTCCAAAAATGGGCGGAATCGGACCAATGGGCGTGGCCCCGCCCATATAAGCCAAATTTTGAAATTGAAATATTTTCCACAATTCATTAGCGAGAGTTCTGCAATTTTGTGTATATGTATCTGGTGGCATTATGCGCGATTGGTCAAAAATTGGGCGGGATCAGACCAATGGGCGTGGCCCCGCCCATATAGGCCAAATTTTGAAATTGAGATATCTAGCACAATTTATTAGCGAGAGTTCTGTAATTTTGTGTGTAAGTATCTGGTGGCATTCTACGCGATTAGTCAACAAAAGATCGGGATCGGGCAAATAGGCGTGGCCCCGCCCATATAGGCCAAATTTTTAAATTGAGATATCTTACACAATTTGTTAGCGAGAGTGCTGAAATTTTGCGTATATGTATCTGGTAGCAGTCTACGTGATTGGTGCCAAAATGGGCGGGATCGGACCAATGGGCGTGGTCCCGTCCATATAGGCCAAATTTTGAAATTGATATATCTTACACAATTTATTATCAAAAATGCTGTAATTTTGTATACAAATTTTGAAATTGAGATATCTTGCACAATTTATTAGCGATAATGCTGTTATTTTGTGTATATGTGTCTGGAGGCTGTCTACGTGATTGACACAAAAATTGGCGGAATAGGACCAGTGGGTGTAGCCCAGCCCGAGTAAGCCAATATTTTAAATTGATGTGTCTTGCACAATTTGTTAGCGAGAGTGCTGTAATTTTGTGTATATGTATTTGGTGGCAGTTTAGGTTATTTGTCCAAGAATGGACGGGATCGGAAAATGGGCGAGTTCGCACCAATGGGATCGGCCCCGCCCATATAGGTAAAGTTTTGAAATTGAGATATCTAACACAATTTGATAGCGAGATTGCTGTAATTTTGTGTATATTTATCTGGTGACAGGCTACGTGATTGGTGGGATTGGACCAATGGTAGTGACCCCGCCCACATGAGCCATGTTTTGAAATTGATATATCTTGAGAAATTTGTTAGAGAGATTGCTGAGTTTTGTGTATATGTATTTGGCGGCGGTCTACGTTATTAGTCCAAGAATGGACGGGATCGGAAATCTGAAATCTGGGGAAACGAAGTGGACCGGGTCCAACTAGTCTTAAATAAAATTTAATGCTGACTATAAAATCCATCTGACTATAAATTATCGATGTCGGCTTATATATATTACAAAATCAAATATATCGCTTATTTACTTCAAGAGTAAGACAATTAAACTTGAATTGATTTATAAAGAAATAATCATAATAATTATTTTAGCAAAACTTACTGAACATAAGTTTGCAAATATTTTTTTTTGTGTTTAACTTTTAATATTTTATTTTAGGTTACAGTGATATTTTTATGAGTCTTAATTTTGCACAGTATTTTTCGACCAGTATCTAGAAAACGTAACTATAAAGTATTGTGATTCAATTCGAAAAAAATGTTTTAGATTATTCTTTCTCACACTTTAGTTAATTATACCCTACACCACACTGTGGTACAGGGTATTATAAGTTTGTTTCACGGCAGATGTTTGTAACACCTGAAAATAACACAGCTAGACCCACCTTAAAGTATACCGATCGACTCAGAATCACTAGCTGAGTCGATTTAACGATGTCCGTCCGTCCGTCTGTCCATGTAAAGTTGTTCGTCGACTACAGGTCGCAATTTCACTCCGATCGTTCTGAAATTTTGCAGTTTAGAGTATTTCGCGGCTGTTAAGATCGCTATTGAATTTGGTTGAAATCGGTTCAGATTTAGATATAGCTCCCATATATATCTTTCGTCCGATTTGGCCCTATAGTCCTATAGAAGCTGTATTTTACCTCCAATCGTTTTGAAATTTAGAATGGTAGAGTTTCTTGATCCATGAACCAACATTGCCGAATTTGAAGAAAATCGGTAAAGATTTAGCTATAGCTCCCATATATATGTTTCGTCCGATTTGGCCCTTTAGTCCTATAGAAGCTGTATTTTACATCCGATCGTTTTGAAATATAGAATGGTAGAGTTTCTTGATCCATGAACCAACACTGCCGAATTTGAAGAAAATCGGTTAAGATTTAGCTATAGCTCCCATATATATGTTTCGTCCGATTTGGCCATTTAGTTCTATAAAAGCTGTATTTTACATCCAATCATTTTGAAATTTAGAATGGTAGAGTTTCGTGATCCATGAACCAACACTGCCGAATTTGAAGAAAATCGGTTAAGATTTAGCTATAGCTCCCATATATATGTTTCGTCCGATTTGGCCCTTTAGTTCTACAGAAGCTATATTTTACATCCAATCGTTTTGAAATTTAGAATGGTAGAGTTTCTTGATTCATGAACCAACACTACCGAATTTGAAGAAAATCGGTTAAGATTTAGCTATAGCTCCCATATATATGTTTCGTCCGATTTGGCCCTTTAGTCCTATAAAAGCTGTATTTTACATCCAATCGTTTTGAAATTTAGAATGGTAGAGTTTCTTGATCCATGAACCAACACTACCGAATTTGAAGAAAATCGGTTAAGATTTAGCTATAGCTCCCATATATATGTTTCGTCCGATTTGGCCCTTTAGTTCTACAGAAGCTATATTTTACATCCAATCGTTTTGAAATTTAGAATGGTAGAGTTTCTTGATTCATGAACCAACATTGCCGAATTTGAAGAAAATCGGTAAATATTTAGCTATAGCTCCCATATATATGTTTCATCCGATTTGGCTCTTTAGATCCAATCGTTTTTATACCCTACACCACACTGTGGTACAGGCTATTATTTAAGTATAAAATGTCCCAAAAGTAAATTTATGTAAACAATTTATACATGAATTACAAAATTTATATAGCAGAGTTATTCAATATTACGAGAGTGGTGTAGGGTATTATATAGTCGGCACCGCCCGACTTTAGCCTTTCCTTACTGGTTTTTACTTTCGTATTGCATCACTTTATCTTGGGAACTAGTAAATGCCCCACTTTGATCATAGAAAAGTGTTAATTTAATTGGAAAAGATATTGTTTGTGCCATGTCTTAATAAATTATGCGTAGATTTAACTGATTGTCAACTATTTAAAGTTAATTTCAAAGTCGATTCCAATTTTGAATTAGTTGCTGCATGCCATAAATGTAACATATGGATGGAGTGACCTAAGAGACCCCAAGAATATTTGACGGAAATCCGTTTTGGGCCATTTTATGTCATTTGAGCAAAGTCCGTCAGCCTGTCCGTCTGTCTGTCTGGTTGGTGCGCACGATAACATTCGAAAGTGTTAACCGATTGACTTCATATTTGGTATGTGTCATTATTTTTTTTCTATCTTAGACTAAGGTCACAGATGGCCTATGTTCGTTCACTCTTTCGAGAACCCCCCCCCCCCACCAATGGTAAACATTTTGTGAAATATTGATTATCTCATAACTTCTTTCTTTCACAATTCCACACATAGTATTAGTTTCTACGTTGCTATCATATTGAGATAAATGGTCTAAGTTGCCACGCCCCTTTTGGTACTTCCTATACAAATGGGTAATTTCTCACAAAAAGTTATGGGCTTATAACTTTTATTCCCTTTCATAGAAATACTTAAAATTTTGTACAATGTAAGTTTTAATTAAATGTTATAACTCAGTCAATGGCAAACGGAGTAAAAACATTGCCTAAACTAGAAAATGTCTTTGTGGGAAAAATAAACATATATTCCTACAGCATTAAATAAACAAAGTATATATAGCTCAAAACGTCTAATTATCTTAATTGCAAATTCGTTTAGAGGTGAAAATCGGTTTATAATTAACAATTATACAGTTACAGTTAATATTATCCGTAAATTCGGATATTAGGGGTGTCCGGAAAATTTCGTAGAATAAACGTTGTTCAAGAAAAATAGTATCATGGTTTTTGGACTGTCGCACCGTGTAATTTCTTATGTCCCATATATAAAGTTGCCTCTTGTTTCATTAAAAAAAATTAACAAATCTGAAAAATCAGAATCGTCTCCGTATCGCTAGTGAAGCAGATAGTTCCTGCCACATAGCTAGCTCAAGGTAGCTATTGTCCCCAGCATAACTAGTAATGTAGCTAGGCCTTGACACTGCCCACTTCACCAACAAACGGTGAGGGAGATGGTCAATTTAAAATTAGCTTAGAAACAACAAGAAAAATGGAAATAGAGTTTTTGAGTAATTTCAGTACACTGCATCAAAATACACATCCTGACAAATTTTTAGCGACCTACTATCAAAAATTACGAATTTATTAATGAAATTCAAAAGGGCCTAACAACAAATTATTTCTGTTTTCATAGTTAAAAATTTCTATTTCACGCAATTTTTAGAAGCAGGTTGTAAATCATGTTTGTGTGAATTTATAAATGCATCATTATTTCTAGGTATTATCATGAAAACACCGTTTTTCTAACGACAACATTTTTCATTTTATTTAGTTTTTTGCTTCTCCTGTAAAATTATCAAATATTATGATAGGCACTTTCTCGTTTCTGATGACGATATGCCGCAAATAACACACAAATTGAAATAGAAGAAATCTTTTTTTCTTTACAAAATCTTTATACCCTCACTTTAGTGTGACGAGGGTATATATCATTTGCTACGGAAAAAAGTGTAACACATCGAAGGAGTGATCTAAGACCCTAAGTATGTTCGGAGGAAATCCGTTTTGGGTCATTTTAAGTCGAATGAGCAATGTCCGTCCGTCTGTCTGTCTGTCTGTCTGTCTGTCTGTCTGCCTGTCTGTCTGTGTGTCTGCTGGTTGGTGCGCACGATAACTCTCGAAAGGAGTAACCGATTGACTTCAAATTTGGTATGTGGTAATATTTTGATCTATCTCCGGATGAGTTCGAAGATGGGCCATATTGGTCCACTCCTTCTGGTACCTCCCACACAAAGGGTTAAAATTTAGTGAAATATTGATTCTTTAATAACTTCTATACTACTTATTCGAATCTTTTGAAATTCTGCACATAATATTAGTATATTAGTCGCTATTAACTCGAGAAAAATGGGTGAAGTTGGCATGTCCGTTTTGGTACCTCCCACACAAATGGACCATTTTGCATCAAAATTTAACTGCTTATAACTTTAATACAAGTGCATAAAAATGCTTGAAATTTTCTACAGTATAATGTTTTTGTAGCGCCTATAGTCCGGTAAAAAAATGGGCATTATTGTACAGCCCCTTTTGGTACCTCCCACACAAATGGACCGTTTCGTACCAAAAGTAAACGGCTTGTAACTTTAATACCAGTGCATACAAATACTTGAAATTTTGTACAGTGTAATGCTGTTATAGAGCATATTGTCCTGTAAAAAGTGGGCGTTATCACCCCGCCCCTTTTTGTACCTCCCACACAAAATGACCAAATCATACCAAAATTACATAGCTCGTAATTTTAATATACCAGTGCACATAAACGCTTATAGTTCAGCACAATGCAATGTATTTAAGAATGTACTGTTTACCGAAAAATATGTGTATTTGGAAAACCCCTTCTGGTACCTCCCACACAAATTGACAGATTTATTGGCGTATTGTTATATATTACATTACTCACAAAGTGAGGGTATACACGCTGAAAAAAAATCACTTCTGTAGTATATTGTCCCAAACATATTCGGCTTGAAACATATATATGTTTGGGGTAGACTCCAAGCATGTAATATTTGGTACACACAAAAATTGTGTATTTGGGAAGATGTTGTTCTAAACAAATATTTGTCTACATTCCAATATGTTTTTATTTGGGACCATTATTTCCGAAACAAATATTTATTTGCATTTAAGTATTCATAAAATACAAAAATTGTGTCAAATTTTTCAGTAATTCAAAGTTAAATTTTTAGAAATTTTTAATGTTCGTAAAAAATAATAATGAGCGCCCCAGTAGGTGAGTTGGTAGCGTACTCGCCTATGAGTTTGGGGGTCGTGGGTTCGATTCCCACCAGAGGCTCTGGTCTGTCGCTGCAAAAATTTAGTCATATGGTCTTTGTAACCCGGCCTTTCCCTGGACCTTATAATTAGAATATAAATTTACTTTGTATTGTAATTCATATAAATAAATAAATAATAATTGAAATCATATAATCTTGGATCAATATAAAGTACTTAGAGGATTGACAACTAATGATGGCTTGGAATACTCAGAAATTTGAAATAATTGATTTAAAACAGAAGGTAATGCTGCATATGGTATCATAACTGGGAGGTACAATTCGAAACCCAGAAAAATTGAAACTGAAATATGAAAAACTCAGCAAAAGTTTTGGAAATATTTTTTAAATAAAATATATTTGGAAAAATTCCTAAATAATAATTTTATTTGTATTTAAACACATATTTTATTTGAGAAATTTAGTTTGCAAATATAATTTGTTGTAATATATTAATATATGCGTTCAAAATATATTTTATTGATTTTCAAATAAAATTTATTTGCTAAGAAATATATAATATTTAAAAATTTGTGTTCCAAATATATTTTCTTTCGATTCAAATATATCAAAAAAGGCGATTTTGCCCCGTGTACCTTAGTCGGTTTACCCGACTGAAACTTTCTTACTTGTTTTAATTACAAAAAAGGACCTCAAGCCGAAAAATAACCAAAACTGAATACTCAACAGGTCAACGATCAAAAACATCAAATAGAATAAATTTTAATACATCTGCGGGAATTTTATAAGCATAGTTTTTTACATCTGGCTTTCACAATAAATAATATATATATATATTTATAATATTCTCCCGGTCGAACTCACTACCGTGGCAGAACAGGACTGAAGGGGTTTGAATTCCTTATAACTTTTTAAACATATTTTTTTTACTTTTTTTCAGTATTTTGTAAAAATTACTTGGATAATTTAGAATTGAACTGTACAAACTTGAAGAACGTGCAAAAAAAAAACAATATTAATTATGTCTTAAATAAAAAGTTTTAACGAACTTCAACCCCTTTGTTCACTTTGGGCCACCCTCTAGGAAAGTATATTATCATCGTCTAATAAATTAAAACTGTAAAAAATCAAAACTTATTGAATTGAGAAATAAGTTGGATAATTTTTTGGAATTAAGGTGCCGCTATCTTTAAAAAATAGGCTCTCTTTTAATAATTTACATATTTTTTTATATTATAGATAAGTAAATTGTTACTGTCCAATAAATGGGGAGGGTACACAAAAATAAATAAATAAATAACTTATTGAATCACGAAATTAATCGAAGCAATTGATTAAAAGAGCCCGCCCTATCAGAAAAATATGTGTATTGAATATTATACTATTATAAAATTGATGGTACCATCAAAGTTTCTTGGCTTTTTTCAAGATAATAAGTGAAAACTTTGAAATACATAATTAGACTTTGAATATCATATAATATAATATGTAGTCTCTCCACATTATAAAAGGTCACCTACAACTATGAACATTTTTAAAATGTTTGTTAAATGCATGAGATTTTTTGTTTATGTGTAGGTCCACGGTGATACTAAGGACACAGAAAAACAATTGTTTAAGCTAAAAATAGAATTTTTATTAATTTGTCTGAACTTTGACCTTGTCTCTTGCTTGCCCTTCCCGGCATTGTTGATTACAATATGACCGATCTACTTTTTGACAAGAAGTAACTCACTCTTATACCTGATAGATCAGAATGGAATGATCGTATCCCAGGAATGGTCGTAACCTATACAGACGGTTCCAAACTCAACAACCAAGAGGGCTATAGTGTCTTTTTTGAACTTGAGCTATCAATTGCAAAAAGACTGTCTGATCACTGAAGTGTTTACCAGGCAGACATCTTAGCTATTAAAGAGGTAGTCGGTATCAATATTTTCTCTGATAATCAGGCTGCTATCAAGTCCCTCGAAGCTACATTCCTGAATTCAAAAACTGCCCTCGACTGTCGCTGAACTCTTTAAGTTATGGCTGAACAGTTCAATATTCAGGGAACTGCAAAGCAAATTAACTTGCAACACTAGGAACTACCTTACATGCTCCAGGGGTACTGGAGCTATTATGAACATATTTTTTATTTTCTTTAAAATAAAGAGTTTCCTTGGCTGACAAATTATGAAACATGTAGACTCAACCAGAAAAATTTGATTATATGTATGAACAATGTGTGAATATTCTTTTAAATTTAAACCCCAGCAGACGTTGTCCTGCTCGTCCTGTTTAGAATGTATTGTTTTGTTATTCATTGAGTTTCAGGAAAAATAATCGAAAAATATATATTGACCATATGTTCTCTACAGCGCCATCTACCGCTTAGAATCATACATACAAACTATTATCAAGACAAACCAATCATACATTTAAAATTTCGGTTAAATCGCTCTGGAATTTGCAAATAACTTGACCACTCCGCAATTTATCGCGGTGAAAATAATTCTAAAACAAAAATAACCCCAAAATGAATATATGATAACATTTTCAGCCCATTCGCTTTTATGGTTTCGGATATCATGCGTTACTAACAAACGTACAAAGGATTTTACATATAAAGATAAATTAAATAACTCCTAAGTTGACAACATAACTCTATTGACAATCAAACTGTAATTTATCATCGGTAATGCATTGTTCTTTTTGGCATCACCCTTTGATAACCTAGCAAGGAATCGGTAATAATAATATTTTGGAAGCCCCGCTATTCGTGTCGACTAACAAATGTTCTGCGATATTTTACTTGTTCTGAGAATTATAATATTTCAATATAGGCGGCAATTTCGAAAAACCATACTCGTACATACGTATAAAACATTATCAAAACAATTGTTTACGAATGGAATAGAAACACTTGAGCAAAGATTTTCGATTTATTTTCTGCAGTCTGCATACGAGTCTTTCTAATACTTTTATGAGGCTATTTAATTTTATATCAAAACAAATATATTTGCCTCTATTGCCATAAAACAATGAAAAAAACTTTATTAAACCTTAAACGTGCCTAAGAAACGTTATTTCGTGAGAATGAATTCGCAAGTTGAAATATTTTTAACCTGTGTTTCATATCTTAAATGATCCCATACCGTAATAAAATAATAATATAATTCTCAGAAAAGTTTTGTTTTTTGATTTTACATGAACGATATGCATTTTGCCATATTGCTAAAAATTATGGCCTTTTAGTACCTTTCGCCATAGGATGAGGAGTTTACTCAATTTGTCACACCGCATCATGTAAATAAAGGGTGGCGACGTCATCGGGCCATACTTCTTCGAAATGAGGCCGGTCAGGCAGTTACTGTGAATGGTGTTCGCTATAATATGTGGTTTCAACAGGACGCTGCCACTTGCCTCACAGCTAACGAAACAATGGCTCTCTTTTTCGCAACAAATGCAATGGCCGTGTTATCTCACGTCGTGGCGATGTCAATTGGCCGCCAAGATCATGTGATTTGACACCGATGGACTTTATTTTTTGGGGTTATTTGAAAGAAAAGGTGTACAACAACAACCAGCAACAATTCAAGAGCAAAAGGATGAGATAATTCGACACATTAACGGCATAGAAACTCAATTATGCCTCTGCGTCATCGAAAATGTGGACCATCGGGTGGAGGTGTGCCGCCGAGGTCGCGGCGGCCATTTGGCCGATATTTTGTTCCATACATAATTGAACCATACCAATATTATCATAATAAAAAGAAATGACAATAATTTCCTAAATAATTAGTGTTTTATTCAAAATCAACATCGGCCCTTAAAATTTAACCACCCTTTACATTAAATTTGTTTATTTTTTCTTGCTTTTAAGAACTGTTTTATGGATTTTGTTTAATTTCTCTTTGATAAGCCTTTTTCGAACTCTTGCACATGGTAACATTTTAAGATTCATAAATCGAAGAAGCTCAAATGTGTAGAAAAGCTGACGCCAAAATATTAATTTTTGAAATTATTACTCTCCAGTTCAAAGGCTAAATTTGTCCAATTCAAAGGCTAAATTTTGGAACCCCCAGGGGGTTCCATACATTTGGACTCGATTGGAGCACTCTAAATGGGTCAAAGTGGGATTTTTTCCGGGACATCAGAATTCGTTTTAGAGGTATGGTTCCTTCGGTAAAGTTTCTTATTTTGATCCCTAGAATACGATTTTCACTGAGCAAATGTATGACCGCCCATGAGTGGTGGTCGGTCATACATTTGGACTCGATTGGAGCACTCTAAATGGGTCAAAGTGGGATTTTTTCCGGGACATCAGAATTCGTTTTAGAGGTATGGTTCCTTCGGCAAAGTTTCATACATTTGGCCTCGATTGGAGCACTCTAAATGGGTCAAAGTGGGATTTTTTCCGGGACATCAGAATTCGTTTTAGAGGTATGGTTCCTTCGGTAAAGTTTCTTATTTTGATCCCTAGAATACGATTTTCACTGAGCAAATGTATGACCGACCATGAGTGGTGGTCGGTCATACATTTGGACTCGATTGGAGCACTCTAAATGGGTCAAAGTGGGATTTTTTCCGGGACATCATAATTCGTTTTAGAGGTATTGTTCCTTCGGCAAAGTTTCTTATTTTGATCCCTAGAATACGATTTTCACTGAGCAAGGGGCGATTTTTAAATCGACCCGCCCTACTATACATAGTTCAAAAAATTTTCCGATATAACGAACGGTTGGGCTTAATGAAATGGCATCGTCATGCTGAGCTTGCTCAGTACATCATTTATTTTAATCGTGACCTAATAGTACCACAATTGACTTATAATAGGCATGTTTTCGTTACAAGCTAGCACTTTTAGTTTAGCACTTTGCAACGAAAACAACTGACTTCCACTAACTGGCACATATGCAATAAAGGGCGGATTTTCACTATCTGGTAGCAATGGTGTCATGAGTTGCGAAGAAAGAACAGTGCGAAACAGACAAAAAATTCGTGAAAAGTATTTATAAAACATATATTTACTATTCTATGTTCAATTGTTTACACTCTTTTGCAAATATTACAATAATTTCCCATTTTTGTTCTTCTTCTTCCCGTTAATTCACAATAATTGATAAAATCTCTCCAAAAATGGGATGCCATATTGGAAAATATAGGGTGCCCAATCTGGCAACATCATACTCGATTAAGACATGAACACAAGCACCAAACTTCATCGGGAACTAATAGTGCTTAAAAGTGCTTAGCTCCCCATACAAATTAAGCACTTTTAAGCACTAGCACTCCCCATACAAATTATGGTGTAACGAAAACACGCCTAATATACAAAAAATTGTTTTTTGTGACTACGATTTCACAAAAAAATTATTGGCAAAAACGGGGAAAAGGTCGCAAAAAATGGCAAAGAGTCACAAAAATGTGTCAAAATGATAAAGTCGCGCATGAAGTCGCAAGTCGTCAAAGAGGTTGCAAAAGTAATTTTAGTCGCACAGCGGTAACACTGAGTGTTTTACGAATAGAGAATCTGTTTTATTTATTTTTGAATGATCAGTTTTGAGAAATGGTATAAAGAGGAGGTTGTGTTTTCTAAAGAGTGCGTCGTGATTGTGTTAAAATTAAATTGTGATAAAAGTCGCGAATACAAAAATCTAATTTTATTTATGTAAAATAACATTTACTCATAGTAACAACAACAAAGGTCAGACATTTTAATTTTAAATGCGCAAACATACTTAATTTGAAGAAATATTATTTCAAATAAGTACTGGTCATACTTAAATTTACGCCAGCATATGTTTATTTTAATGCCAAACACAATTATTTTTTTACGTACTGCGCTTGATTCTATGATATGCATCCTTAAATCAAGTACGTTTCATGGCATTAAATTAACTACAAACATTCTATTTTTATTCTGATTATCATTGCCTCAAAATCATTGCCGAAATCTTTAAATTTAAGACAAATTCTTTGATTTTCAGTACGCTTTTTTAGTGTATGAGAAATTTTGTGAAGATTTTTGGTATAAATAAAACACAAATTGCTAAATTTCAGCCTAAACGGGAGAGAAATGTGGTACTTATGGCTTAAAGAACCATATTTGAGAGTGACCTTCTTCTATTGGAATCAGTAATTTTCGAGAATTGTTTGTAGATTTTGTCGAGTTAAAAATTTGTCTGTGACCATCTCGAAAGTTTTAAATTTTTGTATGAGACATTCGTTTTGGAATGAGACAGTATCCAGTGGACTTTGTCCACTGATAAAATGTTAAATGCATTGGGTTCGGCGCAAAGACAGTAAACATATAAAATATGTATACTACAAACTTAAATGTCAAATAATTTTTTAATATTAACACAATTTTCTTAATCCTATATAAACATACCTTAGTTCAAGTATGGAATGTACGTTCTATTCTTTATCTTAGGCTCGCTTTCAATATTAGCAGACATTCTGTGAATAGTTATACGAACTGACGTTTGGCGGTGGTGAGAAGTATGAGCGTGAGTTTAACGTAAGTGATCTTCCAACCGAACATACAAAGCGACAAAAGAAATGAGTGTAAAGTACATACATTAGCATGGGTCGTTTCCCACACACAAAAGGGATTAAGGCTGACATACCCTACGTTAAAGGTTATTCAAAGACAATTTCAGAACAACAAAACAAATGTTTGATCCGTGCTCCCTACATACGGCCCAAAAAGATTTTGTTTGCAGCGCTATTATTTGGTATCCTATGAAACAAACCGCATACCGTTGTTCATGGTTTGTCAATGGCTCCATTTTGCCCTTTAATCACTTTTGCCTCCGAAGTCAATTTTGACTATTGACTTCCTGTATTTCCTGCATTTATTTGATGCCTATTTCTCATTACGACCATAAATACTCTTTAAAACCATGAAACTTTTGCCTTATCACCATTTATTTTTATTCACAAACAAAAAAGTTAAGTACCTTTCCAAAAAACTAGGTCACCCTACTCCTCCTATAATTCACTTTTTGTGATGTGTTGTCAATTGGCGTCTAATGGAAAATAAACTTATACTGTTGTTCATGGTTTGTCAATGGCTACATTTTGGCCTTTGAACACTTGACTTCGTTGACTTCCTGTATCCATATCCATAAGCCATCATATGGATATTGAAAACGAAATACAGGAAGTCAACAGTCAAAATTGACTTCTGACTCAATAGTAATCAAAGAGCAAAATGGAGCCATTGACAACCCATGAACCACAGTGTGTGTTTCGATAGGACGCCAATGGACATCACAGCATACAAAATTAATTATAGGAGGAGTAGGGTGACCTCCTTTTTTGAAACCTCCATTACTTTTTGGTTTGTGCATCAAACTAAATGCTGTTAAGGCAAAAGTTTCATAGTTTTAAGGAGCCTTCATGTTCGTAATAAGAAATAGGCATCATATGGATGCAAAAACGAAACGAAATAGGAAGTCAACAGTCAAAATTAACTTCGGAGTCAAAAGTGATCAAAGGGAAAAATGGAGTCATTGACAAACCATGAACAACGGTATGCGGTTTGTTTCGATAGGATACTAAATAACAGCGTTGGAAATAAAACTTATTTGGGCCATACGTAGGGTGCACCGATCAAAACAATTTTTTGTTCTGAAACTGTCTGCGAATAGTCTATAAACGTAGGGGGTGTCCGCCGCAACTTTTTTCTTCGACCCATACTAATATACATTTATAGTTATTTCCTACTTATCTTCCAACACATTCCGCCTCGTGTAATTAGCAAATTGAATAAAGTGACAATATACGCTGCCCATGAATAGTTGCAGATTACTTCATCAATGCCATTAATTCCAGACGTGATCCCTCATTTATGCTTCAGCAGAAGCTATTTGTTATCGCAAAATATTCAAGAAATCAGTGGGAAATAACTTTTTTGAACATTTAAGACCAACAGAAGAAGACTTTAGAGAACTTAAGAGTGTTGCATATTTGTGCACAAATAAAGAATAAATAAATAAAATGAGCAATAAATTTCCAAATGAAGTTTTCGCTTACATTATTTTGAAGACGTTTGTAGAATTATGCAAACTCGTACATATTAGACTACAATGTAAACATTTATGTAGAAGCGAAGTTATAATTTATTCATATTATTTTACGTATCCTTTTTATAAGATACAAAGTAGTTATCTGCTCGGATTGAAGTTGAATGTCCTATTTGAAGGTTATATAGAATCTGTGCACTAACGATTTTCGTATAGATTTCAGCAAGTGGGAGATACACGAATACGCCAAATAAATTTTATGTCTTTTGTAGTACACTGAAAAATATGTTATTGTTTTATTGGGTTGTAAATAAACAAAATTATTATACTCAGTATGAACCAGAAAATTAGTCAAAATTAATTAAACATTAGGAAAATTTAACTTCAGATGGCGCTAAAGCAATTTGTTTCTAAAATCAAAAACTAATAATTCAGCTTATTTCTATGAATTACAATACAAAGTAAATTTATATTCTAATTTTAGGGGCCAGGGAAAAGCCCAACAGACCAGAGCCTCTGGTGGGAATCGATCCCACGACACCCAAACTCATAGGCGAGCATGCTACGTACTCACCTACTGGGGCGCTCTTATTATTTATATTTGAGCTTATTGATTCTAGTAAATATTTCTTCTTACCTAGAAAAATTAACCTCAATATATGGACACATTAACAAAGTTGAAGCTAAAATTTATAAATTGCTACATAATGTTATAATGCTACATAATTCAAAGTTTTTTTCAAAACGGTATGGCAAACAAAGTTTTGTTGTGATTATTCGGTTTGCGATTTTTAGTCACTGGATGCACTTTTTTCGGGTAGGTTTGTTCCGCATTTTTTTACTCCTATTCAATGTCTACAACCTTGCTTCAGACACAAAAGAGATATTCCGTACGGTATACCGAGAAAAAATGTAGAAAAAGTGCAAAAACTCTACATTGAACAAAAAAAAAATCGTATGGTCATTAAATTATTTATTGAGCCAACATGACTAAACGAATGATGCAGATGTTCTTATTTTTGGGGCTACTTTCACGTCCAGTTCTCAGAATTGAGTCACAAAATCATGTGTTGTACTGTAAGCTAGTATCCTAACGAAGTAAACAATGCCCATGAGAAAAAATCCATTGATAAATGTATAAAATATGGTCCAAATACTAAAGGAAGCTTCCATGAAAATTAGAATTTTCAAAAAAATATCATAAAATAATTTTTGTTCTAGTTTTATAAAATAATATGCCTAAATTTACACAAAAAAAAGATTTTAGGTCTCGGAAATAAATGTTTGTATTGCTGCACAGTGTAATTGCCATTCATACAATGCATTATATGAATCATAGCCTCAATTATTTCAAATAGCTATTTGCTGCGCTGTTAAATTACTCGACTTCGCAGCGGCTGTTTGAAATAACATTTGAACAACTGAGGAATAAATCTCCTGAAACGAACATATATACAATTATTATTTGAAAACTGTTTAAAAATTTCTCAGTAAAACAGGATCAGGAACAAGAATTTAAGAATATCAAATAATTCTAGTAAAAAGTTCCTAAAATGAAAAAGTCTCGATGAATATTAAAAGTTCTTTCAATACTAGGAATGTGGGGATTTACCTTATAACTGAAATTTTTACATGGTCGAATTTTTTTTGCAAATTGCGACAAATTTGGCGTTTATGTCACTTTAGCAAATAATATTTTTGTGATTTTTTACATTTGGAAATCGAATCTTCTGTAAGAAATGCTTATAGAAATAGTAAGACAGTTCCGGTGATTAAATAGCATTATTTTTTCATGCACTACACCGTGAAAAAGAACCGCTTCTGTAGTAAAGAGTGATTCTTTATGTGCTTTCGTGATTGATTTAAAAAAAAAACACATACTCTTACAATTTAGACAAAATGTATGAAATCTTTATTTGAGTCGATAGAACTTTCGAATGTGATGATATTTATGGAGTGATTTTTAAGAGCTTTAGTATTCGATTTAAAAAAAGCAACATGCAATTTAGAGAAATGTACGAAATATTTATTTGAGTCGATAGAACGGTCCATATAATTCAATGTTTAAAGATGATTTCATATAAATGTTGACCGCGACTGCGCCTCAAACGGTTCATTCGATGGGTCCAATTTTGGCATACTCTCTCCCACATATCGGCCGGTATCTTACGAATAAATTTTTCAATGTTAGCTTCCATCGCGTTAACCGTTGCATGCTTGTCCCTATAGACATCAGCCTTAACATAGCTCCACAAAAAATAATAATCTACAGGCGTTATATCGCACGATCTAAGCCAATTTACCGGCCCCAAATGTGAAATAAACTGTTTACCTAACTCAAAATTCAATAAAAATAAATAAAATGCAATAAATAAAATTATAGACCAAACCGAACATGTTTGACAGTAACACGTTACACGAAAACAGCTGAGCTGCCACAAAAAAGTGTTGCCAAAAAGAAAGTCGCCAAAAAAATCACAAATTATTGATATATGTATTAGAACAAAATATATTTGCGAACTGACTTTCACAAATAAAACAAATATATTGTTTAAGAAGCATTCCAAACATATTTTATTTAAAAACGACTGTTGACTTTTCTAACTTTAGTTAGTTTTACCTAGATTTCGTATTATACTTTATAGGTAAATTCGCTTTAATTTTACAGCACTAATTTTTAATTTTTAAATATTTCATTTTACCACTTTTTGTCAATCCTCAATGCAATTTATAGTTACGAAAAATTTAAGTCGTATACAATTTTAATTGAATTTTACAAAAATATAAAATTTCTAAAAAAAAATACAATTTGCCCCCTTACGTACTACCAGAGATCCGCAGAAGTTTTCTACAGATGTTCTTGAAAATCCCACATTTCAATTTATGATAAAAAAAAACGTGGACTTACACGAGTATGGCCAACTTTCAACAGAAATTATTTTAAGCAATATGAAATACAAGTTATTAAATTTCAAACTGATATTGATCGATATGCACCATTTTCACTAGCCATTATTTCTTGTTGTTTGAATGGTCGAATCGATCGATTGGGGTTGAAATTGCGATATGTACTTTAATTTGTATATCGTGACCTAAGAGTGTAAAGGCGCTAAGTCAAATATTTAAAATTTTACAGGAGAGGCAAAATACTTACTGTATATGAATGTTTTTATAAAGGGTATATGGATTTAGCGTTTTACGATTCAGCTTTTAAAGATGACAAAGCATGATTTGTTATCTTATCTTAGGTTCCGGTTCAAAAAATACATTTAGGCAAAAAGTGGACTTAGCGCCTTTTCTCTCTTATGTCGCGATATATCAAATGAGTGTGGCCCCATATGACTCAATTTTTTTGAAATCGTTATATCTAGAGCAATTTTGTAGCCAAGATCTTGAAGGTTCCATGCACCCACCTAAAATGGTTACGGCAAAAATTTGTGATTGTTAAAAAAATATTGTAAAGATGAAAATTTTTTTGTAAATAATGTAAAAACCATTGTACATTATTATTATGTTAGTACCATTTTCGATTTTAGACTTTTTTGAAGTGTTGGACATAATGTTTATAACCAGTCTAAAAATATGTTGATGACCCTAGAACGTCCTAGACGTCGCAGAACAACAAACCCCCAATGGAAACGTAGAATTGTCGAATTATTATTAGGGAAGTTGCTGAGAATGTCGTGAAGTCTACATTTTTTGTTCATGAAACATGTAGTTGGAAAGTCAGTTCAAAAATAGCTAATTTTTTTGCTCGATATACGTCCCATTCTAATTTTCCTGTTCCAAAAACCACGGAACGATTGAGAACGCAGACTAAAAACTCAAGGCAAGAGCTTTTCTAGCATTCCCCTCATCTGAGGGGGATTTAGGAGACAAACTTCATTTTCATTAATAAATGAAAGCGACCCAAATACTCGACTCCACTATCGAAGAAGAGATACCTGGAGAACCATTGCACTGATCGCCCCAAATTTTGATGTGGATGCAGCAGACAACATCATGCTTGACATGCATGATATTTTTCAGCGGACTTTGTCACAGACATAAGACTCCATTATTGAAATAATAATATTTTTTGAGAGACAATAAAACGAGACATATTTTTTGACCAACTTAAATCAAAACGACTGCTAATAATATTTGACATTGTTAATTTTCCCGCAGTGCAGTGACTATTTGAATGAGCATATGAATAGCAATAATATGCTCTAAATTCGAAATTACACACCTATAAAACGTTTCCATGACAATACTAAATACACGAACAACACACATCTCATTTCATATACTCAAGGAAAAATGCTAGTAAAAAAGCAAAAATGCTTGTTATGCTGAAGAAGGGAGAGCTGTCATGTCTGTTGTTTTAGTAATCTTATGGACAGTTGATATCTATCGCCGCCACATGTTAAAATGTACAGTGCATGCAAAACCTGCATCGTGGGTGGCAAAGGAATTTCTTTCACATCTGACAAACCCCAGACGCACTGCGAACAATTAGCTCTTACAGCAAAAATTTAACTATAATAACAAACAAAGTATCTCAAACAATTTAATTTAAACAATTTGCTATTAATAGCTAACATTTTTTGAGTGTATTCTTTGGTTCAGCTAACATGTGTTTTCAAGCGGCAGCTGGTGTCTGTGGTTGATTATCCTCAACATAATCATGTGAGTAATTTTGGTAACCGCAGAACACAAAGGGTGAAATTTCCCCTAATGTAACACATAATTTCATCGCGAATCATATTTAAGGGTAATACAATATTTGAACCAATTGTCAAAATGTCTGCTCAGGACGAACAAATGTCTTATTGGTAAAGCACATTTAGGGGAGTCAAATACATTAAGGGTGACAGGGTAACCAACAGTGTGTCAAATTCAAAGAATCAAAATGCGAAAAAAAGTGTTTATGGTATTAAAACTATCTTCGATTTTGTACAGATTGATTAAGAATTGACGGAGATATTGCAAATTATATATCCACAGTTTGGAGGCTCGCGAAACTGAGAACTTGATCCGCCGAAAAAAATAATGCGTTTTTGGACTCACAACTAAGGAAATTAGCTATTGTGTAAATTTGGAAAAAAAAAATTGGTAAAGTCCTTGAAGTCCTGTAATCATGAACCACACATATTTTCAAAAAGGTAGTGTCCGTAAATTTGCTGTAACTTTTTACAAAACGCGATCTACCAAAATTTTTTTTCTAATTCTGGTGGACGTCAAAATTGGACGCATTCTAAATATAAAATATTTCAAATCGCTGCTCCAGAAAGTGAAATTATTCGCATATGCAAAAAATATTTTGCAATATTTTTCATATGGTCAGTTGGTAATTAAAGTCATGATATATTTAGATTTTAGGAAGTTTTTCGCACCTAACTGCAAAAATTTCAGTCGAATAAACGGTTCAAATTATTTATTTTTTTCAAATTCTCAACAAGATTATTAACAAATTTCAAAAAATCTTGACCTTCCACAAAATGTTAACACACTTGTTTTATTTTTACCCAGTTATAGTACCTCCCTTTGTGAGGGAGGTACTATAAGGAGGAGACCAATGTTGCCCATCTTCGAACTTAGCCTGAGATAGAAAAATATGTTATCACGTACCAAATTTGAAGTCAATCCGCTACTCTTTTCGAGAGTTATCGTACGCACCAGCCATACAGACGGACGGACATTGCTCAAATGACTTAAAATTTCCTAAAACGGAGTTCCGCAGAACTTACTTATGGCGATTTCGTTTCTGGACTTTTATTCCGAAAACTGAACTTTTCTAAAACATTTTCGAAGTTTGAAAATTTGAGTTATGTTTAATTCGAGGGACTTCATTACTTCGACATAAAAGATGCAGATATTTTCTAGTATTTCTAGTTGACGGTAGACTTCATAAAAATCGTAGACTTCATAAAAATCGGTTCAGCGGTCAAGAGCAATTAAAAATTTCGTAAAAATCCAAAAATAAATTTTTCTACATTTTTTAAATTTCAAATCCGCATAAAATTTTTAATTATTTTTTTCAAAAAATAAATGATATCGATATCTTATTTTTTCCATTAAGACACTTTTCATAAAGTCAAAAATAAATTTCATAGGTTAATACTAAATTCTGACTAAATTCAATGAAAAAGCCCAAAATTCTGATAACATTTTTCTCGAAAATTATCGAAAGCTAAAGAGTTAACGATTTTCTCATCTGGGGTGAGTCCAAAGACATCTACGCGGACCAAAGTGTCTTAGCGTGTAATTGAAGTTATCCATTAGAAAGGAAGATGTCGATAACAGTTATAGAAATGTGTTCCTTCTAATTTTCGATTTTGAACCCATTGGAACAAACAAATTTAATTTTCAAACTTTATCATCCGATAACTCCATAACTAACCGAAATATCGATAACATGCCCCTTAATTTGTCTTCTTATTTTCAGATGCTCCATCCAAATGTATAGATCGAGGGGCCTCGGATATCATACTTTCCCCGTCATTAACCTAAAGCCATATTTTTTTACAATTTCATAAAATTCGGTTACAAATTAAAAATGATGTGTACCTTCGATAATAATAGTAGCTATTCATAAATGGAATAAATCTACCAATGTGAAATTCTAAATTCGGCAAAAAACTACAATGCCAAAAATCATGTCGAAATTGGCCCATAATCATGTCGAAATTGGCCCATAATATCAGAATCAGCCATATACCGATTCCGAGGACAGGATCGAGAAAAATATTAAAAAAACTCTTTTCAAAACAAAACACTTAAATTTCAATTTATTTCAGATTTATCTTTGTAACTTGTACGCATTGGCATCAGAAAACGTAAAGATAAATTCTAGAATTCGCAAAATAAATTCGAGGATTTTCGATTTTGTTTTGTGAATTGCGGAACTTGCCTGATTTTGTAGTTTGTCCTTAAATCTATTGTACTAAAATCCGGGGTTCAAACGCCGTTCGCAGTGCTTTTTTTAACTTCTCTATGTCTAATTTCATAGTGGTTATATGACAAATCGAAGATTCATATCGCTCATTTAGCGCAAGAACGTTACAACTCAAACTATGTTTCACAAAACTTTGAAATTGATTTTATCCCATTCTCTTGTCAGGTTGATCTTCTATAGGCTACACCAATCGCCCACAGGCGGAATTTCCAATTTTTAGTTGTGAAGTTCTTGAACTAAATGGGCGATATGTTTGGGTGCCAATTTAAATATGATCGTCCTTGAGCCAAAAAACTTGTTCCTACTAAATTTCGTAGCTAGCGAATTTAAATCGATCGGTATAATAAAAAACAGGTCTATATCTTAAACTTTTGTGTGTTACAAACAAATGAATAACCGTCATAATACACTGTTCCAGAGCGTTGTGTATGTTGTAAAATGTCGCGACATGTCGGTAGCATTAATGGTGTGATATCGCATCTGAAGTACCATAACAAACGTTTATAAAAATTTAACAAATTAAATGATTTCAGTGTAAAAACTGCAATGCCTGTTCCAGAAATTAAAGATGAAATTATTCTTAAATTCAAGGAAAACGTCTTTAAAATAAGTATTTAGTCAGAATTAATTTTGGTTTGAGACCATATGTTTCAGTTACATTATGTCTATTGCAAAAATAGAAACTAATAAAAAAATGGCAGCGAGTTGCTTGGTAGAATCGACTGCAGTTTCGATGGACACCAATCTATCATCTTTAGTACTTAAAATTTCAAATGAAAGTAGTAAATTGAATTTAACAAGAACTTCTAACCAAAACCGTATTTCTCCAAATTAAATCGACATACTGAAAGTAGCAAACCAGTACATTTTAAAAAATACTCTCAATGCATGACTTCCTACACATTTTTCAATTTGCAAAACAATATTCATTTTTACTTTTATTTTACCGTACTGCACTGACAAAAATGTTATTGCAAATAAAAATAATTAATACTTAAATTAAAGGCATCGTCCTTTTAAAGTCAAGGATAATTTAAAAAAATGTTCCCTACATTTTCTTTAATTCTGGAAATTTTCCGTAATCTTAATTGTTTTTTTCCTGACTACTTATGAAAATCGGAATTCTCAAGCACAATACCAATAACACTTTACGATTTTCGAAAAATTAACACTGGGACATAGTACCAAGCTCTGGCAACACTGTGGCTAATTTAAAACGACTTTAATTTCTTGAAAAGCGGCACTTCTTCTTATAAGGTGATGGAAAATACAAACACAAAATTCTTTTATTTTTAATTAAAAGTGAACATCAAATGCCTCGACATCTTAGTACCATTTCATATTCCAACCGACAAAGAAAATATGTACTCAATTTCAATTAAAACACAACTGAATCGCACTGAACCGAACTACGCTGCACTATGTCTAATTGAGTCTAGTCCGACTGGCAGTCGTCCGTCCAATGGAGTAGTAGATAGTATATAGAGTGCAATCATTGCACTTTTTTATCAATTAATTATTTGCACTTGTAAATTGTGTACGTAGTATTCGTATGTGTGTCTGTCTCTCCATCTGTAGATCTCAAATGAAATTATCTGTTATTTTAATTGAACTTATTTGACTTTAATGATTTGATTGCTGCGTATGTGTGCGTGTGGTTGTGCTGATGGTCGTAACTGTGGATTAGTTTCAATGTGAAATGCTGAAACAACCTAAACTGTAATGGTGTATAAAGGGCGGTACTGACCTTCGCAGTTCACCGCTAAGACTATCAAAATCCATACAAATAAAACGAAAAAGGTTAATTTGAAAATATTAAACTTATAGAAAATTGTGTAGCAATTCTTTTTAGCGGGGTAGTTTCATGATCTTTTATTCCTCGTAATTCTTGTTTTGTGCTTTTAGGCCATTTTTATGAAGATGACCTTTTTCGCTCGAAAAACTCAGTATCGGCCTTAGGTCGGGTTATAGAGATTTACTTAAAAAGATAACTTAAATGACTTTGGCCTGGCTTATATGCTTTCTTCTCTTGCCGATGCCCAAATTCGAGTAAGTAGAGGAAGGTTTCGAAACATTTTTTTAAATATTATAGATTTATGAACAAATAAATATTATTTGAAAATCAAGAAACTTTATTTGGAGCACCTATGGTAATATATTACAACAAGATATATTTGGGAACTAATTTTCTCAAATAAAATATGTGTTTAAATACAAATAAAATCATTAATTGGGAATTTCCTCAAAAATATTTTGTTTAAGAAAGATTTTCAAAACATCGCTGACTTTTTCGATTTCCATTTCTAATTTTACGAACATTAATATTTCTTAAAAATGGATTTTGAATTACAGAAAAACTTGAAACAAATAAAGAAATTTTACGAACAGTTAAAATTTCTAATTCAATTACGAGTACTGAAAAACTTTAAACTTGGCATAGAAGTTAGGTGTCGATAGACGAATATTTTCTGAACTCTTTATTTCAGTAGTAATAGTCCCAAATAAAAACATATTCGGACGGAAACAAAGATTTGTTTAGTACATAGATCATTTTCCCAAAAATATAATATTTGTATGTTTCAAATATTATAAAGGGTGTTTAAATTGTAAGGGCCGATGTTGAATGTGAACCACACCTAAACGTCAAGTTTTTTTCTGCATTTCATTTGACATTTCTCAATTTCAGACTAACTCAATTTGAACCATGGAAAGATACACAATCGAGCAAGCGTTAAAGTTTTTTAAGCCTTTTACGAAAATGGGCGCTCAAATCAAAATGTATTTCGTGCACTTCGTGCTGTTTTTTGATCAGCATAATCGACCAAATTTTTGGGAGAATTGTGCGCAAATTTCAGGAAACCTGGTCTTTAAGAGATGTGAAAACACCTGTGCATGCTCGCCAAGTTCGTTTGGTGCGGCTTATGGGCTGGCGACGTCATCGGGCCATACTTCTTCGAAATGAGGCCGGTCAGCCAGTTACTGTGAATGGTGTTCGCTATCGTGAGATGATAACGAACTTTTTGTGGCCCGAATTGGAAGATATGGATGTGGACAATATGTGGTTTCAACAGGACGGAGACACTTGCCACACAGCTAACGAAACAATGGCTCTTTTGCGCAACAAATTCAATGGTGGCCATGTTATCTCACGTCGTGGCGATGTCAATTGGCCGCCAAGATCATGTGATTTGACACCGTTGCACTTCTTTCTTTGGGGTTATTTGAAAGAAAAGGTGAACGTCAATAAGCCTGCAACAATTCAAGAGCTAAAGGATGAGATTATTCGGCACATTAACGGCATAGAACCTCAATTATGCATCAGCGTCATCGAAAATTTGGACCATCGGATGGAGGTGTGCCGCCGAGGTCGGTGTTCCATACATAATTGAACCATACCAATATTATCATATTAAAAAGAAATGACAAAAATGTCCTAAATAATTTGTGTTTTATTCAAAATCAACATCGGCCCTTAAAATTTAACCACCCTTTATATCTCGAGTGTAGCTTAAACACATATATGTTTCAAGCAGAATATATTTGGGACAATATACTACAGAAGCGATTTTTTCAGCGGGTATATATAAATCTGAACCGATTCTCTTCAAAATCGTCAGTTTAATTCTATGGATAAATACACTCCTCTCTGCCAAATGATTGGGTATTAAATATAGCATTTAAGATGGACATAGGCCATAGGTCTGCATTAAAGTTATTATCCTTAGATTTGAGCATATTTGCCAATAATGTATAGAAGGAGTACGAACATAAACTCATTTTCTCAAACGACAACTGCGTATGGAACAATTAACACCTAATGATCACATATGTGCATCGGTTAAGGGCAAGAGAAGATCTTTCCCGCAATACACACCACTCAAAGATCATACGATGTCACAATAAGATGATAATGTCATCCATATAAAAAAAAACTCCTATTATTGTTCTCCACGAAAACAAAGATAATGAACTGAACAACTGCATTTATGCTGACATTGAAGACTTCTCTTTGGAATCACAGATGGAAGCAGACTTATTTCACTGGTGGGCACTTTGTTCGTTTTACGATATTTATGTTCATTTGTGGCGGAAACAAAGAAGCGCTATTAAACAATGTGACGACAAATGACGGCTGTCCGCTAGAGTGTTCAAAACCGGGAACCGGGGTATCCCGTAACCGGTTTCAGAAAAAAAATCATTTTCTGTTAACCGAGAAAGCCGGATTTTTACTGTCGGTAAACCGGGTTTTCATTCATTGTTTATAGCTAAATATTGTATTGATCTAATTTCTTATTTGAAAATGTTTTAACATTTCTATCTTAAAATAGGGCAATGAACATAGATTATGTAATTAAGCAGTACGCAATGCAATATGTACTTCATATTTGCTTCGGGATCCATTTATAACTTCATAGATGGAGCTTCGATATGATGGAATTTACCATGGAAGGAGCGAAATCGTACCAAAACAGCGCTAATTGTAGCAAAAGAGAAATAAAAATAAAATATAAATATAAATGTTATGGTTTAAATTATTTAAATTTGTTACCCAAATCAGATTTTTTAATTTTACAACGGTATAGTCTCAATATACATTTCTGTATCGTTTTATGACTTAATGCTTTTTTAGATCTTTTTTTGTGATTTTAGTTCACTGTAGATAGCAATTCGTGCTTACAACGATGAGAACAATTTTTTGTTGTAATAATATATGTACACTGATAGAAAAAGCTTCGTCATGACGACGAATTTGTACATCATCACGATTATTTTGGAGTTTTTTAGATTTTTCTAAAGCGTTTCCGCCTTTTTTTAAAAAGATATTTATAAATTTTGGAACGTATCCATAATTTTTGTATTATTGTATGAAATATTATTTTAAAAGCATTGTATGTAATTGATTTATTTTAAGCTTATTTAGAAATTAGAATAGTTTCTATTAATTAAATATCTCTTTTACCCCCAATTTCACAACCTTCATTTAGAGCTAACTCACAGTTAAAAAATAAAAATTTCATACAATTTGACAGCAATAACTGTAGGTTAGCTCTAACTGTAGGATAACAAGAGATTGTGGAATTGGCCGTTAATATATTATGAAAGTTTAAACATTTTCGTATTTTATTTAAAACCCGGTTAAGCGGCTTTGACAAAAATAATAACCGAACGCCAGTTTTAAAGAAACCTTAAATTTCAGTTTAACCGAAAACTGCCTTTTTAAAATAACTGCTTTTTTTGGACACACTACCGTCCGCATGAACACACTAAAAATATAACCATTTTCATGCTCAAAGAAATCCAAGTATGTTAGTACATTTTTGTAGGAAAGTTTGATGTAGCAACAGTTTTTGTCCGCCGAAAGTGGTACAAAGGACATATTTTCAGTAAACATAGCAGACACTGTTTAATTTATTTTTACAAAATACGTCAGTTAAAATGTTAACGGAAGATTGTATTACTATGGTTAATGGTTTAATACGCCTACCAACTCAAGAGCTCCTTAAGGTTTTTTTTATTAAGTGTTCACTACATTCCATCATTAGGTGGAATTTATAATTTATGATTAAGACTGACTGGACTATATGTTCAGACAAAAACTTTGATATGTTTTTGATTTAAGAGTAAGGTTGTGATGATAACTTTTATAAAAAAGGCAAAACTCAAAAATATCTCAATGATTATGACATTACAGCAGTTCCATTTTTTTCAAAAACCTTGGAAGAATACATACACGGAGGAAAATCGTCATTTTTTATATGTTTGAATTGAAAGAAAATATACTTGGAAACGATTTTTTTAAATATTATATATTTGTTAACAAATAAATTTTATTTGAAAATCAAGAAATTTTGTTTGGAACGCATGTATTAATATACTAGCTTTAACCCGGTGCACTTCGCAGCCCCCATCTTTTATTTATTTTCTGTTTAGGGTACTCTAAAATAGTCATACCTCTTTCTTTCAAAATTACATGATTATTACATATGGTGCAAAATGAAGAAGATTTGATTAATTTTACATATAAAATACGAACCCTCGTTTCATTTCTAGTTTGTGTTCCAAGAGCTACCCTGACATCATGGTACAATATTTATCGCTTTTCCCACTGTACATCTGAACGTTGAAAAACTATTTTGTTGGTTCATGCGTTAGCAACTTTCCCCTATTTTATGTTCCAATAGCTTCATTCACACCCTGGTGAATATAAAACCATGTTTGTCCCACTGTGTCTATAAAGGTACGAATTTAAAAATCTAAAGTGAATCGCTCCATTGTACTTCATTTAACCTTTTGTGTGTCATAATTAACCAGTTGTGCACGATTGTACAATATTTTTGAATGATAACTGATATTTCAAGATCCAAATTCGCAAGCTTAGGGCGTATTTCAACATTATTGTCCCCTATCTGTGCCATTTATTTAACGTGTTTTCCCCACGGTGTAAGTAGAAGAACCTATTTGGAAATAACAATTCCTATCTTTGGTTTATGTTGTAAGAGCTACCTTTGCACTCAGGGACCACATTCAACACCTTTTGCACCACTGTTCCATATTAAACTCTTTTTATTACACTGTGCTTCTAAAGTACGAATTTTTATACATATCTGGGACTATTTGGTTTCCTTCTTTACCCACTTACTACATTTAACCTTTTTACCGTATTTAACCTTTTTTGCTTCACGGTACCACATTTAACCCTTTTTCTCCACTTAACCATATTTAACACATTTTCCCCCTCCGTGACATATTGAACAATTTTTGCTTGCCCCAACTGCATCACAATTTTAACCTTTTTGCACCACAGTGCTACTAAAAGCATACATTTTGAAAAAAACATTATTATTTCATATTTAACTTACCCTCTCTCCCTGCATCCAAATTTTTACCCACTGTACTATGTACGCTTTTTAACCCACTGTACCATATTTAACCGTTTTGGGTCCACTGAATCAAATTTAACACCTTTTTGTCCTACTATATTTTGTCCACTATATTAACCATTTTTGCCCCACTGTACCATAGTTAACACATTTTTGCCCCACTGTTCCATAGTAAACGTTTTTTGCCCCACTGTACCATACTTAACCCATTTTGTCCCACGTTACCATATTTTACTATTTGTGTCCTACTGTACCATAATTCCTCCACTGTACAATATTTAACACAATTATGCCCTACTGTACTGTATAGTTAACCATTTTTGTCACACTGTACCATATTTATCCCTTTTTGCCCCACTGTATCATAGCAAATACTTGTTTGCCCCACTGTTCAATAGTTAACGCTTTTTGCTCCACTGTTCCATAGTTAACGCTTTTTGCCCCACTGTACTATTTTTAACCCATTTGTCCCACTTTACCATATATGTACATATAACTATTTTTACCCCACTGTACCATAGTTAACCCTTTTTGCACAACTGTGCCCCATTCAACTCTTTATCTCACTGTACAAAATGTTTACCCACTGTACCATATTTAACAAATTTTTGTCTCACTGTACTGTACTCGTATTTAAAATGTGTCTCCTTGCTAGCGTACTTAAACCTTTTTCCCCGACTGTAACATATTTAATCATATTTTCTCCACTCTACTATTTAACCATTTTTGACCACAGTGCTCCTAAACCCATAAAAACTCTTGATATCTCATGTTTAAGTTCCAATTTTGGGAGATTGTTCCCTTTTTTCTCTATGCTCCATAATCGTGTCCCACTGTGCCTCTTAAAGTTAGAATTACTAAAAATCACTTTCAATCTTTAGTTTATGTTCCAAAAGTTACCCTGGAACCATTGATCCATGTCTGACATTTTTAAGCCACTGTACTATATTTTACACTTTTTGCCCCACTGTGCCCCGAAAACTACGAATACAAAAAAAAAACTTAATACCCCGACCAGTTGTCATAAAGACACCCCTCGCTTCAATTTTCACCATTCTAATATTAGGCTTTAAATTGGCGGTGGTACCATATTTATACTTTTCTGTCCCACTGTGCCTCTAAATTTTTAAAAAAAAATCTCTCCTTGTTCTTGTTTACGTCCCAAGAGCTACTCTCACACCAAATTTCACGATTCTAGGTCTTGCCATTTTGATTTGTTTTTCCCTTTTTACCCCACTGTGTACGTAAATGTTCGAATGTTCAGTTTCAGAGTCTACCTCATAAGGCCTACCCTCACACCAATTTTCACGATTCTAGCTCTTGTCATTTGAATTTGGCTGTTGTACTACATTTATCCCATTTTTCTCTTTTTACCCCACTGTGTGCGTAAATATTCGAATTACGAAAAATCCTTCCAATTTCAGAGTCTACCTCATAAGGGCTACCATCACACAATATTTCACGATTCTAGCTCGTGCCATTTGGATTTGGCTGATGTACCACATTTATCACTTTTTACCCCACAGTGTGCGTAAATGTTCGAATTTCGAAAAATCCTACCAATTTCGGTGTGGACCTCCTAAGGGCTACCCTCATACCAAATTTCAAGATTCTAGCTCACTTCGTTTAGATTTGGCGGTGGTACCATATTTATCCCTTTTTGCCCCATTGTGCGACTAATAGTACGAATTTCGAAAAATCCCGTCTTATTGCTCGTTGACATCCCAAGGGCTACCCTCCCACAAAATTTCATGATTCTAGCTTCAGCCGTTTGGCCTGGGCGATGATCAGTCAGTCAATCAGTCAGTCAGTCAGCCAGTCACGCAACAATTTTATATATATAGATAGATTAGAACATAATTTATTTGCAAACCGAATTTCACAAATAAAATATGTGTTTACACACAAACAATGTTATTGTTTAAGAAGTTTTCCAAATATATATTTTTTAAAAAGATTTTTAAAACTTTGCTGACTTGTTCGAATATTAGTTTGTTTTTCCTAGTTTTTGTGTTAAAATGTATAGCCAAAAATGTCATTTAATTTATAAATATTCCAATTCATCACTTTTTGTCAATCCATCAATGCAACTTATATTTACGAAAGATTATTAGATTAGATTTAAGTTTAATAAAATTTTACAAACATATAAAATTTATAAAAAAATGCTCTGAAAAACAGAAAACTTGTCTTTAAGTTAAGACATTATTACATTGAAAAAAAAAAAAAAAAATAATTACAATTCGGAAATAGTAGTTCCAAATAAAAAATATTTGAATGGGAGCATATTTTTGTTTTGAAAAATATCCTCCTAAACATACAATATTTGTGTGTGTCAAATATTATATATTTGGAGCGTACCCTAAACATATGTATATTTCAAGCCGAATATGTTTGGGACAATATACTACAGAAGCGATTATTTTTCAGCGTGTATGGTAGACTTTATTTACTTTATTAAACAATATATCAATTATATTTTTAACGAAAGATCGTATTAATCAGCTTAATATTTTAATAGGCATAACAACTCAAGATGTTTGACGACATCGTTTTGACAGATATTATATATTTTCGAGCAAATAAATTTTATTTGAAAATCAATAAAATGTGTTTAGAACCCATATGTTAATATATTAGAATAAAATATATTTGCGAACTAATTTTTTCAAATAAAATATGTATTTAAATACAAATAAAATTATTGTTTATGAATATTTCCAAATATATTTTATTAAAAAAAAAGAATTTCAAAACTTTGCTGAATTTTTCGAATTTTAGTTTTAATTATTTCCTTGTTTTCGAATTAGGCATTCCTATTAAAAATGGCATACTTAGCATTGTGGTTTCTTCTGAAACCACTTATTTTTATTTTTATTTTCTAACTATTCCATGTCATTATTTTCAGTTATAAAGAAATTTTAGTAACATTAAACATTTCTAAAAATTTCCTTTCAATTGATGAAAATTTAAAACAATTAAAGAATAGATATATATTCACGCAAATATATCTTTGTTTGGGAAATAACATATCCAAATAAAAAATATTAGGATGTAAACATAGTTGTGTTTAAAATAACATCCTCCCAAACATATAATATTTGTATGTGCCAAATATTATATATTTGGAGTGCACCCTAAATATATATATGTTTCAAGCAGAATATGTTTGGGACAATATACTAGAGAGACGATTTTTTTTCAGCGTGTAAGCATAACTGAACTTTATGCGACACATATTAATCGAAGATCTATTCTGAGATTTTCAACGATTTATATGACTTTTCAAGAAAAATTTGAAGACGATTTTTAGCAGTAAAGACGAGCTTTAATTTTGTGTAATTTAAGAAAAATTTGTGTCTATGGGTCACCAACATTTCATTTCTAAACATGAAAGGTATGTTTCTACGATTTTCATTTCAAATGTATCGCTGAAGTAAACAAAAAATGTTCCTGGAAATTTTACAGGCAAATACCTCAATAAATTTGGTATTAAAAAGGGTTATGGCACTCGACTCACCACGTCAGTAAATTGATTTCATAGAAAAAACATTTTGTAGCAAACGTAGTTTAATTATTAACTAAGTAGCATGGAAAATAACGTAGGAAATGTTGTAGTTGGAGATTGGTCTTTATCTTATTTTATATTTACTGATTAGAAGGTCTCCAGAGTACCTATAGCTTTTGTTTTCTAGTCTCACTCTCAAGTGTTTTCATTTTTAGGCATTTTGGAAATGTAGCCATTGAAATGAACACTACCTGTAACAGAGAAGAAAATTATGTAAACACACGTGTATATCAGAAGGGCATATGCATTCTTTAAACAAATAGTAGGGTAAATTGAGTATTTATCTAACTTAAAAACTAGAGCTGGCTAGGGGAAAAATGGTTTTCAGTTTTGAAATCAGCGTTAAAAGTAGAAATAAGATCAGCTGCAAAACTCAAGGCACCAAAAAATTTTTCTTTTTTGTAGACCTGTGTAATTTTATGCCATTAATGTTTAAATACGATTTGGGCCATGTGGCGCCACGCCCTGCGCGTACCTGACGCAATCTGGAACTCTACTTTTCACACACTTTTCGCAGAATTTGCGGCCGTATTTCACCAATAACTCGTCAAATGTTCTGAGTGACTTTACATAAACCAAAAAGTAAATAATCCAACAGCGTTAAATCATATAATCTTGGTGGGCGATTAACGGGAATTGTGAGCATTTATTCGTAATATGTCAAGATTATTATTCGTAAAATTTAACAATTTGCAAGCGTTGCTCTCGTCTAAGTCTATCCCTGATAAAATGGCAAACAAGACTATCAAACAGTTCATACCTATCAGCTGTTAAATCGGTTGTCAAATAAAACGATATTACCAACCCAACGTTTTGAAGCCGGAAAAAACACCCTTTACTAGCTCCTATAAGAGAATTTTTTGATTTCCACTTAAGCGAATGGCGGGCCAAGCATTGTACTAACCACTCTATGCGAATTTCTTTGACTTGCATTCAATTTCGAATACCGGATATTTCAAAGTGGAGGTTTTTAAAATCCCATTTTTTTTTTGAATCGGCATTCCTATTTAGTTTGCATTTAAGCGTATGATCGCCATGTGAATACTGTTTTGATTTTAATTCTGAATGCATTTCTTTACTCGCAATGCAACATTATCAGTCACACTCCCTAAACACACACACACACACTCTCAAAGAAATAACGACAGAGTAACCGAAACATCACCACAGTCCGTCTGTCTGTCACTTGATATACATACTTATGCGCCCGTATTTCCCTTAAAATGCTCGCCACGCATTTAAACTGCGATTAATCTCAGGCTTCATTCATGTGCGGTTGTTATCGCAGTTGTCCAGTGACTAGAAGACCCAAGAGGGTTTCTTCTGGAGGGGGCGAGTGAGTTTTCGTATATGTCGGAACATTCTGGCCGTCGATCTTTGCATTTTAATTTAATCAGCGTTTATTTTTAATGCTTTATTTCTGCGCCGTAGGGGTAGAAAGAAACTATGAAAAGTACAATAATAACGTTTAGTAGAATAAAAAATGAAATCGACTTTATCCGTTCAAAGTTTTATCCGAGAGAAAAGAGAAAAACTAAACGCGACACTGCGATAATTCTGTGCGCGGTCGACATTGTTGGCTGCGATTGTCGCGTTTGTCGCCGTCGCTCGGCTGATATTCAGTTGAGGCTCAATTTGAATGCCGCTTTTGTAGGGCGCAGACGATCGCTGTACGTTTGGTTCCGTTTGAATCACAGCTACGAGCGGGTATTTATTTGTATGACGTCTAATTTGTTATAATTTCCATTCTGTTTTTTTTTTACAAATTCATTTATAGTTAATTGTATTGTTCGTTTTTTAGTTGCTATGATAAAAAAATTAATTTGCATGTGTTGTAGTAAATTCCCTCTCCACCTACCATTGGACATGAGTCGCTGTTTTCCGTTTATTATATATTCACATAGTACGTTTTGTTATAATGCGCGCCCATTGATATGAAACGTCTCCTCCTCCACCGCCTTCCATTGAAGTCGCCACGGGAAGGGAAACTTTAGTTGGTGTTGTTTGATTTTTGCTCGAGTGCTCCGGTTTTGTTTATGTTTGAGGACCACATTTCCGGTAATCAGTTTTTATTTTGGTTCGAGTGCAGAGAACAACAAAACTCGAATACAATTGAGAGTTAACAGTTTCAGAAAATGTTTGAAATCAAAAGTTGTCACCTAATTTAGGTTTCATGCAGTAATTTCCGCAGACAAATTTTAACATTTTTTTATAAGCCGACAACATTTTAAATTACATATAAATTATGTACATCCACGGCTTATATCCAAAGGCTACTATATTAAAAACCCAAATTTTCAGGAGAACAAACCCCTCTTCAATTTTATATTTTTTTGTGTATTATTATATTTCAGTATAAATAATTACGTTTAAAATCGGCAAAGTGCGTAAATAACTTTAAGGTTTTCTGTTGTCAATTAGAAGATTTGTTTGTTGATTGTATACATTTACTTCTTCAGCTAAAATTTTCACAGTAAGTGGGCATGGCGTACTTCTTGATCTGGACAGTCTTTTTCAAAATTGGAAAGGTTCCGATTGGCAGTACAGATGAATCGAGTCCAAATATACTGTCTGAAGAGGCAAACACTGGTAGTGAACGGATGGAGACAAGTGAGACACTGCCAAAAACTGATGTGGAAGTAGTCAATAACACCACCAATTCACCAATAGTACCGCCACTTTTGCAGGAAGTTCCCAGCAAAGGTGGTGATCAAAATAAAAAGAGCCACAAAACGATTCAAAACAATGAGGAGCGACAAAAAATAACACCGCCTCGCAAAATTGTCGGCTGGAAGATGGTGCAACAGGTAGTGAACGAAAGGAGGAGAATGACCCACTACCAAATAATGAGGGAGTGCCACCAGATAGGATAGACTCCCAAAAGAAACTTTTACTGGAAATACATTGATTGAGGTCATCCAGATACACCTCCACCGGCTCGAGACAGCATCCAACGCTCTGATGGACATCATAAATAAAGGCAGGGTTCATATTGCTTTGATCCAGGAACCATGGACAACTAGTAACAAGGATACAGGATTGAACCATGTGAACTATAACTTTTTCTACGCTAACACAGGTACTCGTCGTCTCCGGAGTTGTCAACATCGGACGCAACGGTGCTGATATCTGCCATTCGATGCGCTGACATTGCCACCTACGTCGGAATTACAACGTCTGGTGAGGGAACCAAACAAACAAGTAATGAGTTATTAGCTGCATGTGACGCCAACTCCCATCATATCGCTTGGGGTAGTACGAATTTTTTAGTATCGAATTTTTGAATACAAATGACCTCATAACTCTTAATATAGGAAACACTGCAACCTTTGTCAAAAAAATGAGGGAAGAAGTATTAGATATAACGATATGTTCAGAAAATCTTATTGATGAGATCCATGGGTGGAGGGTTTCGGATGAACACTCCTATTCAGACCACCGTTATATAAAGTTTAAAATTGCACGGCCACCGCCAAACCCAATAAGTTTCCGTAATAAGGCTAAGACCGACTGGACTAATTTCGGAAATCTACTTAGAAATCGATTGGGGCAGCCTACGTGCAGAAGACATTGATATCAATGTGAAGAAGATTACCGTGGCTCTTGTAAAATCATTCGAAGATAGTTGCCCACTTCGAGTAAGGAAATCTGCCTATGAGAAACCCTGGATGACAGGACAAATTCGCTCGATTGGCAAAGATGTCCGCAGACTTTACAACAGAGCTCGACGTAAAAACAATCAGTATATTGGGACGACTACCACAGAAGACTCAAAGAATACAATAAAATCATTAGATCGGCGAAACGTAACTCCTGGAGGCTTTTCTGTCAACAGCTGGACAGCGTCAACAGCATGTCTAAAATGAAAAGTTCCTCTCAAAAACTCATGTCCAAACCGAAACACTGGTGGATGAAATGGGTAAAAGGATGGAAACTATAGAGGATACCGTAAGGCTCTTGATGAAAACTCATTTTCCGACTGGTAATGCTGGACCAACAGAGGAACAGTTACAGAATGAAAATGTATTGCATCAAGAACCTATTACGGATATAACAGATGGTGTGGTTAAAGAAGCAATAAAAAGATTCTCTCCTTTTAAGGCTGCGGGACCGGACGGAAGATATCCACCTCATTCTTCAGAATGATGTGGATCTGGTATCAACTCATCTGGTTGGAGTTTTCACTGCATGCCTAACTCAAGCATACACCCCAAAAAATTGGCAGGAATCAAGGGTGGTCTTCATACCTAAGCCTGGCAAGGCGAGTTATACGACCCCAAAGGCTTATCGACCCATTAGCCTAACTTCTTTCCTGTTAAAAACAATGGAGCGAATAATTGATAACATGGTCAAAAGTAAAATAGCCGATGACAGGCTTAAATTCAAACAACACACCTATGTCAAAGGAAGATCAGTGAAAACAGCTCTGCATGAGGTAGTGCACCACATAGAAGAGTCCTTCAGTAAAGAAATGTATACACTTGCTGTTTGCATAGAGGGCGCATTTAACAATGTACATGTTATGCAGACGACGTTGTAATACTTTTAAGGGGCTTTCATCCAAATATATTATGCAGAAGAGCTGAAGAAGCTCTTAACATAGCATATAACTGGGCACAACCAAGGGGATTAAATGTTCACCCAGACAAAACAGAAATATGTCTATTTACAAGGAAAACGAAGATCCCACGTTTTACCCGGCCTCGATTCCTGAATAAGACAATTGCTATAACTAAACCAGTAAGGAAAGGCTAAAGTCGGGCGGTGCCGACTATATAATACCCTACACCACTCTCGTAATATTGAATAACTCTGATATATAAATTTTGTAATTCATGTATAAATTGTTTACATAAATTTACTTTTGGGACATTTTATACTTAAATAATACCCTGTACCACAGTGTGGTGTAGGGTATAAAAACGATTGGATTTAAAGAGCCAAATCGGACGAAACATATATATGGGAGCTATAGCTAAATCTTAACCGATTTTCATCAAATTCGGTAGTGTTGGTTCATGGATCAAGAAACTCTACCATTCTAAATTTCAAAACGATTGGATGTAAAATAAGCTTTTATAGGACTAAAGGGCTAAATCGGACGAAACATATATAAGCTAAATCTTAACCGATTTTCTTCAAATTCGGTAGTGTTAGTTCATGGAACAATAAACACTACCATTCTAAATTTCAAAACGATCGGATGTAAAATACAGCTTCTATAGGACTAAAGGGCCAAATCGGACGAAACATATATATGAGAGCTATAGCTAAATCTTAACCGATTTTCTTCAAATTCGGCAATGTTGGTTCATGGATCAAGAAACTCTACCATTCTAAATTTCAAAACGATTGGATGTAAAATACAGCTTCTATAGGACTAAAGGGCCAAATCGGACGAAATATATATATGGGAGCTATATCTAAATCTGAACCGATTTCAACCAAATTCAATAGCGATCTTAACAGCCGCGAAATACTCTAAACTGCAAAATTTCAGAACGATCGGAGTGAAATTGCGACCTGTAGTCGACGAACAACTTTACATGGACAGACGGACGGACGGACATCGTTAAATCGACTCAGCTAGTGATTCTGAGTCGATCGGTATACTTTAAGATGGGTCTGTGTTATTTTCAGGTGTTACAAACATCTGCCGTGAAACAAACTTATAATACCCTGTACCACAGTGTGGTGTAGGGTATAAAAGGTAAAATACTTGGGAGTAATCTTGGATCAGAAACTGTACTGGAAAGATCATCTTGAAGAAAGAGTTACAAAGGCCCACAGATGTTGGTCGTTGTGCAGAAGACCTATAGGTTTAAAATGGGGACTACTTCCAAATATGAATCACTGGCTTTAGATGAGCGTGATTATACCAATAATCACCTACGCCTGTGTAGTGTGGTGGACATTAATGGACAAGAAGTGCAACGTAATACCTTTGCAAAAAATTCAACATATGTGCTGTCTAGGCATAAGCGGGGCATTTAGAACTGCACCAATAAAAGCGTTGGAGACTATACTGCACATCCAACCAATAGACACCCGTATAAAGTATAAGGCAGCCCTCACAGCAAGACGTCTACAAGTGAACTTCACTTCCGCAACCCTGACCATAACACGGTATTTCAAGCAGAAGTTCGAGCAATCACGGAGTGTGTGAACTGGCTCGGTAACACCACAAAGCCTAAATATGCCAACATCTTTATAGATAGCCAAATGGCGATTAAAGCAATAATCGACATATTGCCAGACTTGACTCACCTTAGAGAATATGACTGGAAGATACTGAGAAAATTCGTGTCTAGTACCGATTTTCTGTAACTCGTGAGGTATAAAAAGATCATAAATAAGGAGCGCACAACAGGCCGAACCACTGGCTTAAGTGTATGTCCATGGACATGAGACGTTTAAACGTCTCCTCTCTTCAACCTAACCTAAGTGCTTAATGGGTTAAAGTCGGGAAGAGCTGAAGCAACCCTACCCGGCAAAATCGCATTTTTTGATATATTTGAATCAAAATAAAGTATATTTGGAACATACATTTTTAAATATAGGGTGATCCAAGTAGATATACTTTTTTCAATAGCCTTTTTTTGACAGATCACGTGTGAGTCATGTCATGCTGTCATGTTATTTTTGTTAAGTATTGTTTGGCATTTCATCATGGAAAGACGCCTGAACAACGTCTCAGATGGTCCATCCGTTGAGTCCAATTTTCGATGACTCGATTATGTTGAACATAAGTTGATGTATGTATGTATTTATATATAAAATTATATATAAATTACACTGTGCAACAGTGAAAAAATACACGGACATGACAGTATAGGTTCGATTCTACTATCAAAGGGTAGTATAACCCTATACTCGGTTTGGCGAAATTGGTGACCAATTTTTGTTTATGGGCCTCCAAAGTTTCTGAGAATCAGTGGGTCCCTCGAAAAAGGCGTCATCAGCATTTGTCCAACAACTAATTCAGACTTGGTGATACAGCATAACTATGTTTGGCATTAATGTAGCTAAGAATATGCTGAATAAAGTATCTTAAAATTTTTTGCGAAAAAAATTTTTTTTCCGATACTTTTTTTTAAAAAAAGTGAAGGAAAAAAATATTTTTTTTCACTTTTTTCAGCATACCTTCATCAATTTATTTTCAATTGATTTGTGTTATACCCTAAGGCACTACTTTTCAAATTCCGTTTATTCCAAATCGTTATTTGTTGTCAATAAATCAAGCAAAGTATAATTTCAATTATAAAGGAAATTTACGAACATTTAAAATTTCTGAAAAATTTAACGTTGGATTACTGAAAAACATAAAACCTGACTTAAAATTTAGGTATTAATATAATTTACGAATACTTAAATGCAAATAAATATGGTTTTCGTAAATAATAGTCCCAAATAAAAATATTAGGTCGGAAACAAAGATTAGTTTAGGAAAACATCTTCCCAATTATAAAATATTTGTATATGCTAAATTTTATTACGAGTGTACCCTAAACATTTATATATTTCAATTAATTTATTTTTTGACCCACCCTAATTATGGGGGTTTTTTCTAAACATGAACAGAATTAAAATTTTCACGAATCGTTCTTGGTTCAAGAAACTGTTATTAGCCTAATTTTATAAAATTCGACTCAGAAATGCGAATATAGGTGCTAAAATATGAAACCAAATTTGTAAAATGTTATTATCGACGCAAACAGCTATCCTGTAGGTACCTAGTATTACCCCGGGCTCATATACCTCTCATCCAAACCAACCTGTTTGTTAAAAAATGTTATCAAAACAGTTTTTGATTTCTAACTAGGATATTCTCCTCGCTTTAGACCATTTTTATACCCTCCACCATAGGATGGGGGGTATATTCATTATACCCTACACCACACTGTGGTACAGGGTATTATAAGTTTGTTTCACGGCAGATGTTTGTAACACCTGAAAATAACACAGCTAGACCCACCTTAAAGTATACCGACCGACTCAGAATCACTAGCTGAGTCGATTTAACGATGTCAGTCAGTCCGTCCGTCCGTCTGTCCATGTAAAGTTGTTCGTCGACTACAGGTCGCAATTTCAACCCGATCGTTCTGAAATTTTGCAGTTTATAGTATTTCGCGGCTGTTAAGATCGCTATTGAATTTGGTTGAAATCGGTTCAGATTTAGATATAGCTCCCATATATATCTTTCGTCCGATTTGGCCCTTTAGTCCTATAGAAGCTGTATTTTACATCCGATCGTTTTGAAATTTAGAATGGTAAAGTTTCTTGATCCATGAACCAACACTACCAAATTTGAAGAAAATCGGTTAAGATTTAGCTATAGCTCCCATATATATGTTTCGTCCGATTTGGCCCTTTAGTCCTATAGAAGCTGTATTTTACATCCGATCGTTTTGAAATTTAGAATGGTAAAGTTTCTTGATCCATGAACCAACACTACCGAATTTGAAGAAAATCGGTTAAGATTTAGCTATAGCTCCCATATATATGTTTCGTCCGATTTGGCCCTTTAGTCCTATAGAAGCTGTATTTTACATCCGATCGTTTTGAAATTTAGAATGGTAAAGTTTCTTGATCCATGAACCAACACTACCAAATTTGAAGAAAATCGGTTAAGATTTAGCTATAGCTCCCATATATATGTTTCGTCCGATTTGGCCCTTTAGTCCTATAGAAGCTGTATTTTACATCCGATCGTTTTGAAATTTAGAATGGTAAAGTTTCTTGATCCATGAACCAACACTACCGAATATGAAGAAAATCGGTTAAGATTTAGCTATAGCTCCCATATATATGTTTCGTCCGATTTGGCCCTTTAGTCCTATAGAAGCTGTATTTTACATCCGATCGTTTTGAAATTTAGAATGGTAAAGTTTCTTGATCCATGAACCAACACTACCGAATTTGAAGAAAATCGGTTCTATAGAAACTGTATTTTACATCCAATCGTTTTGAAGTTTAGAATGGTAGAGTTTATTGTGCCATGAACCAACACTACCGAATTTGAAGAAAATCGGTTAAGATTTAGCTATAGCTCCCATATATATGTTTCGTCCGATTTAGCCCTTTAGTCCTATAAAAGCTGTATTTTACATCGAATCGTTTTGAAATTTAGAATGGTAGAGTTTCTTGATCCATGAACCAACACTACCGAATTTGAAGAAAATCGGTTCTATAGAAACTGTATTTTACATCCAATCGTTTTGAAGTTTAGAATGGTAGAGTTTATTGTGCCATGAACCAACACTACCGAATTTGAAGAAAATCGGTTAAGATTTAGCTATAGCTCCCATATACATGTTTCGTCCGATTTGGCCTTTTAGTCCTGTATAAACTGTATTTTACATCCAATCATTTTGAAATTTAGAATGATAGAGTTTCTTGATCCATGAACCAACACTGCCGAATTTAAAGAAAATCGGTTAAGATTTAGCTATAGCTCCCATATATATGTTTCGTCCGATTTAGCCCTTTAGTCCTATAAAAGCTGTATTTTACATCCAATCGTTTTGAAATTTAGAATGGTAGAGTTTCTTGATCCATGAACCAACACTACCGAATTTGAAGAAAATCGGTAAAGATTTAGCTATAGCTCCCATATATATGTTACATCCTATTTGGCTCTTTAGATCCAATCGTTTTTATACCCTACACCACACTGTGGTACAGGGTATTATTTAAGTATAAAATGTCCCAAAAGTAAATTTATGTAAACAATTCATACATGAATTACAAAATGTATATATCAGAGTTATTCAATATTACGAGAGTGGTGTAGGGTATTATATAGTCGGCACCGCCCGACTTTAGCCTTTCCTTACTGGTTTTGTCACTCCGTTTGTAACACCTCTAAATATTGATCTGAGACCCCATAAAGTATATATATTCTTAATCGACGTAAAATTCTAAGACGCTTTAGCCATGTCCGTCTGTCCGTCCGCCCTCCGTCCGCCCGTCCGTCTGTGGTAATCACGCTACAGTCCGCAATAATAGAGCTAGGTTGATCAAATTTGGTACAAATACTTCTTATAGTTGCAGGTTGTTTTGGATTGCAAATGGGCCATATCGGTCCATATTTAGATATAGCTCCCATATATAGCATCTAACTTGTTGTGATTCCTACTGTTCCCATCTACTATATTTAGGATTTAATTTAATATTATACTTTAGGTTTGAGTTATTTTGTGAGGTCACATGCTATCCATGGTGGAGGGTATATAAGATTCGGCGTGGCCAAACTAAACGCTTTTACTTGTTGCCTCTACTATGAATTAGAGAATGCATAGATGGCAAATACATTACGTGATGTGATTATTTTTGATTTGAAAAAGCAGAAGTAAGTATTACTTGCTTTAAGCTTCTTGATAAGAGCTGCGTCTTGTAATTGTATTTGCTGTCAAGTAATTGTATTTGCCATAGCGTTTTTGAAAAAACTTGGCATTCTATAATATATAATAGAGAAAATATGGGCTAAAGCCAAGAGAAAATCCTAGTTACAAATCTATAACGATTTAAAGACCAAAATAAAACAAACGCAAATACAATAAGTTATCAAAAAAATGTAAAAAGACTTTCTTGACATCAACTTTTGCGAGGAAATTATTTTTTGTTGTTGTTTTTGGCTAACTTATTGAAAGAAAATAATAATTTTTTTTACAAATATGGAAAGAACATATTTTGAAAAATAATACAAAACTTTGTTTTTCCAAAAATGGGTTTCATAAGGTAAATTTTTTGCGATGTAAAAAACTCTTTCTTGATATACTGTATACTTTTATACTGATCAATATTTCGAAATGTTCCAAAGGGAGTGACAAAATTAATATACCCCATCTATTGTTAAAACACAAACAAAATTTTTCACTTTTGGTAATGTGGTACACTTGTCGTACATTTGGTACAATTTCTTGATCATTATGGTACAAATAGAAAATTGTCCAACCCCATCACTGATCTGGTAGTCTGTGAGCTATATCAAGACTGAGTTATTTACAGTGTATTCCGAAGCCAACCTTATAATCAAGCTTCGGACCATCTGTGTAGAAGTGGAGATGGTTTCTATTTCCTGGTATGCTCTCAACCCATTCACTTCGGTAGGTATCATAGTAGTTATGCTGAAGTATTTGTCATTAAATTTGGCAAAGGCCAGTAAAACCCTAAAAATAATATATACACAGAAAGAAAAATGCCACAAACAAAATTCAGGTAACAATTCTTTATTTTAGCCGAAATCGTACGTACGAACGTTCGTATTAAGTTTTTATTAAAACAAGTAGAAAACGGCTTACATGGAACAATTCATAATTTTATTGTGCTCTATAACTTTTCTCCCTCTCAGAAGAGCTAAAAGTTATAGATCACAATAAAATTACTCTCAACCACTCTCATCAAACACATCTATAACACGAAGAGATGTATATGTGTAGACATTTGTAAACAACGATATCCAATTGGTTTCTCGTTCAAGCGGTGTTTCATAATACATTACTTGGAGTGATTTTTTTCAATTGAAATTACGTAGGTCAGTAATAATTCTTCTTCGTTCCGATGAAGCTATTCCTTTTACGTCTGCGTTTTAAATCGAGTAATTACAGCAAAGCTTTTCGTTTTTCTGTCAAATAATTATATTTTGACATATCGTTATGAAAAAAGCTTTGCATCCACATCAAAATGATTTTAGTTAAGTACGATCGGGCTTAAATCAAGTATTGATCAGGCTTATATCAAGTATTGATCAGGCTTAAATTAAGTATTATGAGGCTTAAATCAAGTTTTGTTCAGGCTTAAGTCAAGTACTTATGAGATTTACTTCCATTCCCTTTCTCACGCCAGTCAATGCCAATATTCTCTGTTTATTAAAATCATTTCGGCTTAAAATCAAGCCCAATCAGGCTTAAAAAGAGCTAAAATTAAGAATTCAGCTCTTAAAATCCGTACTTGAATCAAGAATTTTGTACTTGGTTTAAGAAATCCCGTACTTACCGTACTTTTGACACCGCTGCGGTTTGATAGAAGTACGGATAACTAAATTTTTTCTTCCTGTGTATATTTATTCACAAACATTGTTCATAATTTTATTTATGTATATGATGTGTAAAAAATCGTTAAATAAATTGTTGCTAGACAATTAAATTCTGTTCATGGTAGATCACAAAAATATTTTGGGAATGTGTATTCGGAAGCAATAATGAATATATACCACAAAATTTGTTTTTTGGTTGATTGTAAGCCCATGTGACCCATGATGATATAATACGTACAGTCGAAGCCCGGCATAGCAAATGATTCGTTAAATCTAAAAGTTCTTAAAAGCATTTCAATAAGTTGAAAAATATGACATTTACTTATGAATGGCGTGAATTAAGCTTAATTGAGTATTCTTTATTGAAGAATCTAAAGTTTGAGCTTAATTTTCTCTATAAATTTTGAGATTTTCCGATTTTGATTTGAAATGGAATATTCTTCTGGCTCAAGACCAACCTGATTCTATACAATGATAAAAAGCAAGTATTTTTACAGGATAAAATGTAATGCAAGTATTTCATTGCGTGCCCACAGATTATATCGTGATTTCTGAGGCGTGACCCCCCCGTCATCAATAGTCTACATGGCTGTCTAAAAAAACCTTAATTGACAGTCATATAAATTTAAGATATTACGTCATCTTAAAGTTATTGTTTCTAGCATATTTTGCTTTTCATGGCATTTATATTCCATATTTTTACTCTTCATTTTAAAATTTCCTCGATATACAAAATTTCGTCAATATATACACGGTGAAAAAAATCGCTTCTGTAGTATATTGTCCCAAACATATTCTGCTTGAAATATACATATGTTTACGGTACACTTAAAATATATTATATTTTGACAAACACAATTATGTTTCTATCCTAATATTTTTTTATTTGGAACTAATATTTCCGAAACAAGCAATAATTTCTATTTAAGAATGTTGGCAAAGTCCAGTTTTCAGTTTTTCGGAATTATAAGTTAATTTTTTCAGAACAGAATCGATTTAAATTCAAATCGTATAATCTGGATTGAATAATGGATTGACAACCAGTGGTGATTTGGAATATTTATAAATTGAAATTTTTTCTGTAAAACAAAAGTCAAATTTTTAACACATTTTTAACTATAAAATAAAACAAGAAATCTAGGAAAAATAAAACCAAAAATTCGAAAAGGTCAGGAAAGTTATATTCTTTTTTTATATAATTTATTTGGAAAATTTTCTAAAAAAAAATTTTGTTCGTGTGTAAACACATATTTTATTTGTGAACGATAGTTCGCAAATATATTTTGTTGTTATATATTAATACAGGCGTTCCAAATAAAATTTATTTGTTTCCAAATATAAAATATTTAAAATTTTGGTCCGAAATCTATTTTCTTTCAATTCAAACATATCAAAAACTTCTATTTTGCTTCGTGTAAAAGTCTGCCTAAAATTTGGCCTTGAATTTTTGTTATACCAAGCTTTCACAATATTAGTATTTCTTATTAAAGCACTAAACCTAAACAATGTTTCACGATCGAATGTCAAAGAATAACTAAAGTCCTTTCTAACTTCTCGGAGAAAATCTTAGTAACTAAGTACATTCCAGGAATTACACCGCTATCTCGTTTTTGACATCTGTCAAATAGCAAAAATTTGTAATAAAAATACATATAAATATACATATGTATATGGACCTTTCTCACATCATTTTACAATTTGCGATCAAATAGAACGTGAAGTTGGTATTCAATTGAAATCGCAGCAGTGCTGTCACGAAAATGTTTGAAACAATAATTTTTGAAATTTAAATATAATCGACAAGATGAGATTTCGACACGAATATAATATGTTTTCGAAATTAATTCCAATGGCCAATTTTGGTTCCGTGCTTGAAAAGAATCGTATGTGAATATCAGTTTCACTGTTAACAAATTTGTGACAGCCCCATATATCTACAAATTCTCAAGTGTAAGTTTATCTATCAGGCTGTTGATATCAGTAAACTTAATTAAGTACCTGATTCATAACAGTGTTTAACTAATGCTTCGACTTTACCACTCAGTTTCATATTTGAGGGATGTGGGGATTGTAACATTACTACATATGTAAAATACAATGCACGAGTATTATTGATAACAGGGTTATTAACTCGCACTTGACATAGAGTTCTAGGTCACACTCTTAAAAGCACGCTAATTTTCTGGCCAACTCAATTTTCAAGTTTGTCCAAATCCAAAAAAAATAATAAGGTTTGAAAGAAGACACTTTGGGGGTAAAAACTGTATACTTATTTTTTTCGTACATTGTTTGACCTTTTGTAAATCATCTGTCAAAGTTGAATTTTATTTTTGGTATTAAAAATTACAGTTCTCTTTCCGATTTGAAGCACTTTCTAAATAGTGAATTAAAAAAGAACCAATTAAGAGAAATAAAATATAAACAAGTTAAAGCGTTAAGTTCGGCCATACCGAATTTTATATACCCTCCACCATGGATAGCATGTGACCTCACAAAATAACTCAAACCTAAAGTATAATATTAAATTAAATCCTAAATATAGTAGATGGGAACAGTAGGAATCACAACAAGTTAGATGCTATATATGGGAGCCATATCTAAATATGGACCGATATGGCCCATTTGCAATCCCAAACAACCTGCAACTATAAGAAGTATTTGTACCAAATTTGATCAACCTAGCTCTATTATTGCGGACTGTAGCGTGATTACCACAGACGGACGGACGGACGGAGGGCGGACATGGCTAAATCGTCTTAGAATTTTACGACGATTAAGAATATATATACTTTATGGGGTCTCAGATCAATATTTAGGGTCTCAGATCAATCCTATGGTGGAGGGTATAAAAATGGAATGGAAAGCTAAAACATGTACTAATTTTAAGTTTTGTGCTTTTTTAATTTTGACATTCTATACATCCAATAATTGTTGTGAAATAAATGCACTAAGAAGTTATTTTTTATACCCTACACCACACTGTGGTACAGGGTATTATGACTTTGTGCATTTGTTTTTAACGCCCAAAAAGAGAAGAAATAGAACCATAGTTTATTATACCGATCGTCATAGAATCAATTTTTGAGTCGATTTAGCCATGTCCGTCTGTCTGTCTGTCTGTCTGTCCGTCTGTCCGTCTGTCTGTCCGTCTGTCCATGTATTCTTGTAATCAAAGTGCAGGTCGTATTTATGGTCCGATTGTGTTGAAATTTAGCACAGTGCTCTTTTTTGGCCCAAGGACGATCCCTATTGAAATTGGTCAAAATCGGTTCAGATTTAGATATAGCCCCCATATATATGTTACCCCCGATTTGACATGTAAGCGCTGTAGAAACTGTATTTTATATCAGATCAGTACGAAATTTTGCACAGAGAGTTCCCTTATTACATGAATGAACACTGCTAAATTCGGGGAAAATCAGTTCAGATTTAGATATAGACCCCATATATATGTTTCACCCGATTTGACATGTTAGCGCTATAGAAACCGTATTTTATATCCGATCTGTACGAAATTCGGCAGAGAGAGTTTTCTTGTTACGTGAATGAACACTACCAAATTCGGAGAAAATCCGTTCAGATTTAGATATAGCCCCCATACATATGTTTCACCCGATTTTACATGTAAGCGCTGTAGAAACCGTATTTTATATCCGATCAGTGCGAAATTCGGCAGATAGAGGTTTCTTATTACATGAAGGGATACTTCCAAGTTTGGAGAAAATCGGTTCAGATGTAGATATAGCCCCCATATATACGTTACCCCCGATTTGACATGTAAGCGCTGTAAAAACTGTATTTTATATCCGATCAGTACGAAAATCGGCAGAAAGAGGTTTCCTATTATATGAATGAACAATTTTAAATTTGTATGAAATCGGTTCAGATTTAGAGATAGCCCCCATATATACTTTACCCCCGATTTGACATGTAAGCGCTGTAAAAACTTTATTTTATATCCGATCAGTATGAAATTCTTCAGAAAGAGGTTTCCTATTATATGAATGAACACTTTTAAATTTGGAAGAAATCGGTTTAGATTTAGATATAGCCCCCATATATACGTTATCCCCGATTTGACATGTAAGCGCTGTAGAGACTGTATTTTATATCCGATCAGTACGAAATTCGACAGAAAGAGGTCTTTTTGCATGAATGAGTATTCAGGGAAAATCGGTTCAGATTTATATATAGCCTCCATATATATGTTCCTCCTGATTTGGTATCAAACCGCTATAGAAGTTGTACTTTACTTCCGATCATTAAAATTTTCCAGAATGATGTTTCTCAATTTAGGAACGAATATTGCTTAATTTAGCGATTCAGAATTAGATAATATGTTTCTACCCATTTACCAATTATTCCAAATTCTTATCGCAGTGACCCTTATCGCATTGTTAGGGAGGTGTAGGGTATTATATAGTCGGCCCCGCCCGACTTTCTGCCTTTCCTTACTGGTTTTTATTTGACCTAAATTTTTTTGGGCCAAACAAAAGGGTTGTCGCCTGATGACATGCATGTCACTATTTTTATTATTAATTTGAACATTATGTTTAAAGAATCCTCCAAAAAGATACGGGTGCAGAATTTTGCTGTTTTTTAATAAAAATTTTTTTTCTTAAGTGACTGTAGCATCCAATTTATTAATTTGTTTAATATTTGGAAAAAGAATATATATATACAAATACTTTTTATAAGAAATTATATTAAATATTAGAACTATTGAGGATATTTATAACGCATATTTAAAAATAAATGTCGTGGAAACTGCGATAAAATAACATTTAATAAAAGTTTGGTCGTTGTATGGCTTTTTCAAAAAAAGACAATGAGGAGTGGCTTCGAACTGAAGTTGCTGAATGAAATATACATAATTGTTCCGCTATTAATCGGGAAATAAATGTGGTGGTCCAAAAATTAATTTTCCGAAAAGTCTGATATAGCTCAGAGAACAGACGCAGCCGAATTATCAAAATCAAGATATTGCCTGTATGATTTCAGTACAACCAACACAAGTATACATTTATGATGGTATTATTAAATATTATTAATTACATATTGTAACTGCATTCTTGTTCACTTATCTTTTTTCTTATATGTAATTTCTTTTATGTGTACTCACTTTATAAATGCCTTTCTTGTAAAAAAAGTATATATTTATTTTTTATTTACTGCATCTTGCAAGTGCATTTTTAACAAATGTATTGCATTTTAACCCCCTAAATGATATATTCCAAGAAATAGGACTACACACATGTAAGTATGCTTCAAATAATAAATAAATAAATACTAACATAATGCATTTTTGAACTGCATTGGGTTGTAATTGCCCCACTAGTTTCAATTCTTACTGAATGTGTCCTTTTCATGCGACTGTCGTTGTGTACAAATTTCAGATCGATAACTCAACGTTAAGAGGTTTTGGCCAGAAAATCAGGAAAACTACCCATAGTGCAATGTCAAGATTCTACAATTATGTTAATGTCGAAGTGATAAAAATCCTAATGCATTTGCATTGCATTGAAAATGTTATTTCTTTAATGGTATTGGAATGAAAATAAATCCCTTCAAACAAGTAAAAAAACTTTGTACTTTTTCTTTCAATTACCTTTTTTTAATTTTATATTTATAACCTTTTTTATTTAATTATTCAAAGTGACACTTTGTGGTCTTACCGTGATTTGAACCTGACTCTTCTAGCGCCACATCAGCATAACATCACACACTAGCGCGCACGGCCACAACGAGTTCGCATTACCACCATATAGAGATATACACATAAGACCACTTTAGCGTATGAGTCCTTTTTAGCGAATTTATGCAAAATGGGATCTTATTCACTGGTTTGGATGCTCTCTTTATCTCAATATTGTTAATCGGGGTGTCCGGGTTCTAATCCTCGTTTTTTGTTTTTTTTTCAAGCGTATTGAATTTTTTAAATGTATTTTGCATAACAACATTTTAATATTTTATATTTTTCATAATATAAATATTTTCATGACTACTGCAAAATAAAATTTGGAAGTGAAGTGAAGTGAAACTGCAATTTTGGAAGTACTTCAAATGTATAATACGGGTTTTCCAACAAGAGGTGTTATTTTGAATCACCCGGTATTTCGGTAGCTGTCACTTTTGAAGCATTTATTCTTTGATATTTGACAAGTAGAAACTACTGAAACGATACACGATTCAACAACGCGTTAAAATTATTAAAATACACTACAAAATGGTGAAAATCTTGCAGTCACAGTTCGCAAAACTAAAGCATTTTTGGGTCGTCGTGAAACACCTTGTCGGACCGCAATACAGAAATTGGTGGAAAAATTCGAGCTGTTGCGACAAGTTAGTGATGTGAAGAATAAAACCCGTGCACGTCGCTCAAGAACAACTGAGAATATAGCTGCTGTAGCCCAAAGTATTGATGAAAACCCAGGTTTGTCCCTTCCTCGTCGTTCTTTGGAATTGGGCATTCCACAAAGTTGGATGGTATTGATCTGGGCAACGTTTACTTTCAACAAGACGGCGTTACGTGCCACACAAGCCAAGAAACCATTCCTCTGTTACGGGAAAAGTTTCCGGACCGTGTTATCTCTCGAAGAGGTGATCACAATTATCCACCGAGATCTTGTGATTTAACACCTTGCGACTTCTTCCTTTGGGGCCACGTGAAAGATAAGGTCTACGCCAACAGCCCGGCGTCGATTCAAGACCTCAAAGATAGAATTCGTGATGTTGTTTGGCTGATGTTGTTTTTCATTATTAACGGCATACCTTCCTCTTTATTATGAAATAAACATCCGATCATTTATCTCAAAAAATGGCATTTTTCTTTGAATACCAAAATAACCCCTCTGGAAAACCCTTATATATCTTTTGCTGGGTCGTATGCCCCAGCAAACCATATGTTCCGAAATCATTCCGAGGTACGACAGTCGGATGAGGAATCGGATCGACATTGTTACTAAAACCGTATGGAGTGGTTGACACGAAGTCTGGCCGACGGGTCTGAGAAAAATCTGATATTTTTTCGTACGGATTTCTGACCGACTTCTGAACAAAATTCGTGGGAAATTCTGGAGGAAAATTCGACGCGTCGTACCGACTTCTAACCACATCTGAAGTAAATTCTGAAGAATTTCTAATATTTTTGCGGACGCTTCGCACCGACTTCTAACCACATCTGAAGTAAAGTCTGAAGAAATTCTGATGTTTCCGTATATTTTTTTCTTGGAATTGATCATTTTGTTCAGCGCTTTCTGAATCGAATAAAGACTTTAATAAATAAAAAATAATTTGGGCATCTTTTTAATATGTTTCTGTTTACAATTACAATTTAAAAACTACAATAAAAAGTGAAATATTATAAACTTTACAGGATTGCTTTTTAGTAAACAAACTTTTGTTTTGATTTTAAACCTTATATACTCGTAAATACAAGTTTTTGACCAATAGTTGTTAGGAGCATAAATACAATTAATTAGTCAACTTACAAAAATTTATCAAGATCAACAAACAAAAATGTAAATCAATAACAAAATGAATTCTGAACGAAATCGTTTCGAATTTGTCTGAAGAATTCGGAGAATGTGCAGACTTGTCGGATATTAGCCAATGTCGGATCATTTGGTTAGCTGGGACGTTAGAAATGTACGTAATTTTATTTATATTAACCGATATGTAAGATAGTCATGAGAGGGAAGTCTTTCGGTTAAAGGGCAGTAACTACCAAATTTGAAGTAAACCGGTTCAGATTTACACATAGTCCCCATATATGTGTTTCTTCCGATTTGGCTTCTAAGCGCTATAGAAGTTGTATGTCACTGTTAGGAAAATATATCTCAATTTTCTATGAAATATTGTTCACATGATAAACTATTCTGAATTTTCTTCTAAATACATAGATTTGAAAACATTTCAATATAATTCTACGCATCACTATCCGACTAGTCCTTCTTATTATATCCTCACGTTAGTGGATGAGGATATATATCGTTTGCTGTAGTCGGAAGGTGTACGATGGGCCATATCGGTCAATTCCTTCTAGTACCTCCTCAACAGCTTATAACTTCAATACTAGTACATACAAATACTTGTTGGTGCCTTCGCACATAACTTCCAAATTCGGTACAGTGTTATATCTTTGAAGTATCTACTTATACTATTTCGTTTGCAAAATAGGTGTATTTGTCAAACCACTTCTGGTACAACACACACAAATTGACATAAATTCGAATACTTCTGTAGCAATCGCCTAAATGTTTTTATATTCTGTATTTCAGACAACTTTTAAAATGACTATGAACTACGCAAAATGTTTCCACCTTTCTGACTTCAACACAAAGTATCATATTATACGGGTATATTACATTACCCACAAAGTGTGGGTATTCCTTAGTCCGTTTACTCGACTGACACGTTCTTACTTTTTGTCATGTCATTATGACATTACATTCGGTGAATAAATGTAAAATTTCCTACCATCAAACCCATCAATTAGTTAGTAGAAAGTATTATACAAGCCAACGAAATAATTAATCAATTTGTCTTAAGGGTTCTAATTTCTACTCAATCTATTTAACTTACCAGTGCTAGTTACCCTAGGTACAGATAAATACATGGGTCATTCCACACAATACGATATTTGCCCATATTCATATGTATGTCTGGCTAAGGCAAACATTACACTGCCTTATTCTGAAATGGGTTAATGGACCTGCAGATATGTGGGCGGCAAATGGAGACTGCATCACTGCAATATGTATTTCCAATTGTTTATTTAGGTGTCTGCTAACTGTCATTACATGGCAAATAGATAAATGCCAGTGCTCCACTTTGTACGTACATCAATATATTTTATGGAGGTATATAGTACAATATACGTACATATATATACATACATTTATACCTATTTATATAGTGGCGTCTGTATGTAAGTCAACAATAGGATGTTTTGTTGCGAAAAACATCTGTATTTTTCTGCATTTGATGACGATAAAGCACACGCCGCGCCGCACAGTGTCGTGATTCGATGTAAACGTTGGCCAAAAATAGAAGGAGTTGTCGGAGACGAATGAAAATTGTTACAAGTCATTTCTGTGAGTAAGAAAGAACATATGTGAAGTTCTGTAAAGATTGGTTTAAGGACACTCATACCTCCCATCCGGAAATGAAAATATTGCATAATTTTTTAAATATTGTCCGATTCGAGCCAAAATTAGCATAATTTGTGTCCGGTGTATAATAAATAGTTCGGTAGAATTTCAGAAAATTATCTCAAAGAATACGTCCAACGCCCATATATCCTGAAACAAAAATTCGCTTATTTTTTGAAACTGTTGCCAGAATTGTACCAAATATCTATGTATATAATGTTTGCCAAAAACAAGTAAGAAAGTTCAGCCTGCTCTTTTTTTGTTTTAATTAAATTACTATCAACTTGAATTGCATATAATAAATTTAAAGTATTCACTAGTATTATATGTAGTTATAAGCTTTTATCTTTTGGGGTAAAATAGTCTATTTATATGGGAGGTATCAAAAGGGGCGTCCCAATGACGCACATTTCGAGGTGATAGCGATTAATAAACTAATATTATGTGTGGAAGATCAGAAGATTCGAACAAGTAGTATAGAAGTTATTAAAGAATCTATATTTCACTAAATGTTAACCCTGTGTGGGAGAGGTACTAAAGAGTGAACCAATATGGCCCATTTTCGATATTAGAATGAGATGGAGAAAAATATTACCGTATACCAAATTTGAAGTCAATCGGTTATTCCTTTCGAGAGTAATCGTGCGCAGACACATGGGCAGACAAACAGACGGACGGACGGACATTGCTCAAATGACTTAAAATGACCCAAATCGAATTTCCACCAAACATACTTGGGGTTAGGTCACTCCTTCGATGTGTTAGACTTTTGGCTCGTAACAAATGATAAGAACCGTAGCTGTAGTGAGTAGCAGCTGATATTTATATATATGTAAACACATACTTTTAGCAGCAAAATATGAAAAAATTGCGAAGGTCTTTTGAGATATATTTTTTTAATTGTCCACTAAACATGTAATTTGTGTTTAACACAGAACTTTGTTTTCCATTTATTTATTTGCTTACGGTACTTCATATGAACGAATCTTAAGGTAAGAACACACGATTTGCAGATCGGACAACGTTATCAACCCTGTTAAAAGGGCTGCAAATGTACAATGACAGATTGGTAGGCAAAGGTGAATTGATAGTTCAGACGATTGCAAGAAAAACTTACAATTTCACATATTTACAATATATTTATAAGCAGGATTGCCAATAAAAATATGTTATAGACAGTGTTGCCAATAAAATGTTTTTTCTGACAATGGCGCCGTTGTCACATGCATAAACATCGCACATCTAAAAATCAGCAAATTATATCGCAATGACTTTTCTGCTAACGTTTCAAAGCAAAACTTGTATTTTCACACGGTTGTAATTCACAGGGTTGAATTTTTTCGCCATTTTTCTGTCAATATCGTCGGATCTGCAAATCGTGTGTACTTTGCTTTATGAATCAGAAACAGTGTTGCCAGATTACATACTCACCGAACTTATCATTCTATTACAATTTATACGAGGGTTGATATATATACAGGGTGGCTGATATGTATTGCAACCAACTTCAGGTTGCTATCATTTCTAAACCGCTAGTCTGATAGCTGACAGATTTATTTCAGTGACAGTTCATTTTATTGTTTACAAGCTTACAAAAGCATTTTGATCTATTGCATTCAGAAAAAAAGTTATTCGTGATGGAATTCAAGCGTGATAGTGTGATTGCTTTATATTTGGGTGGGAAAAACACAAGTGGCTATAGTTAGAGCCCTCCAGCATTTAAATGTGAATAAATCTTTTGTTTCTCGTACCATTGCTCGTTACCGTGATACTGGCAGTGCTGCATCGCGTCCAAAAAGTGGACGAAAAAAACGGTAACAACACCAGAAATGATCCGAAAAGTGAAGGCCAGATTTGATCGAAATCCACGCCGCAGTGGTAGAAAAATTGCTCGGGAGCTGAACATATCGCGAGAACACATATTAAAAAATGAGCTTGGACTAAAGCCATTGAAGTTCCAAAAAGTGCAAGAGCTCACCGATGCACAAAAAAAAGTTAGACTGGAAAGAGCCAAGGAGTTGCTTCGCTTGCACGAAAGTGGCAAGTTACCGAATTTTGTTTTCTCCGATGAGAAGCCATTCCAAATTGAGCAGTTTGTGAACAAACAAAATGATCGGGTTTACTTGCCAAAGAGGTCAGCTGAAAATTTACACCTTCGATTGGCCACCAGAACTCAAGCGCCGCCGATGGTAATGGTGTGGGCCGCCGTAACGGCCGATGGTCGCTCCCCGCTCGTATTCATCGACCATGGGGTCAAAATAAATGCCGAATATTATCGGGAAAATGTCCTAAAGACAGTATTGAAACATTTCGGCCGCAGACCATGGACATTCCAACAGGACTCAGCACCATCGCACTCAGCACACGTCAACCAAGAATGGCTTAAAACGGAGGTTCCTCGCTTCATTTCTACCGCACAATGGCCACCAAGATCTCCGGATCTCAATCCGTTGGACTTTTGCGCCTGGGGCATTTTAGAGAGTAAGGTTCGCCGGGAATAGACCAAAATACCGCAGAGCCACTTTCGTGCATCGTGTTATGGCTTTGTCGGCCGTTTGAAGGCCATAATTCGTGCCAAAGGTGGCCAATTCGAACAAATCTAAACTGTTTCTAAAATTTTATGTTATTTCCGACATTTTTTGCTTTTGAACAATAAAATTTAAAAAAAAATTAAAAAAATATAGCGCTTTACTTTGTTGCATTACACATCAGCCACCCTGTATATCTGGCGCCATCTGACATTTCCATTGGAAAGTGTGACGTTTTTTAGCATAAACGTACTAAGAACGTTTTGACGTACGACCATCATTTATTTGTGTTGTTTACAGTGACTTGAAAAAATCAATTTGGCAAAAAATTTTAATTAACTCGTGAACATTTTCGTGCGATCATTTTTCACAACTTTCGACGTGGATTATCACGACAAGAGTGCATCGATGAACTTAAATCTTTGTATGGCGATAAAGCACCATCGCTAAAAAAAAGGATCGTGTCGATTGGTTCAAAGAAATTTTGAAAAAATACGATCGCGGTGCTTCAAAAGACGATTATAAAATCGTAACAGGTGACGAATCTTGGATATATGCGTATGAGCCCGAAACAAAACAGCAATCGAATCGGTGGATTTGGGTCTTCCAACACGAGCCAAATCCAAGGAATGTTGTTCGTGCACGAACAACATTCGTTGGATTTGGCCATGGAAGAAGCATTTCGAAGCAAATGATCGCCTGTTTCTTCGGCAAAACTGGTTATGTGGCGACTGTTCCGCTTGAGCAACGCAGGACGGTCAATTCCTAGTGGTACCCCACAATTTGTTTGCCTGAAGTCTTCGGAGAAATTGGAAAAACGACCAAGAGAAGACGAATCATTGTGCACCAAGCCAATGCGAGTTCTCACACATCGGCTCAAACCTGCGCCTTTTTAACCGGCCAAAACGTCGAATTGATGGGTCATCCGCTGTACAGCCCTGATTTGACACCCCATGACTTATTCTTATTCACTCACATCAAGAAAAATGCGTGGTCAACGATTTTCGTCGCCAGAAGATGCTGTTGAAGCGTTCAAAAACCATGTTTTGGAGGTGTCTCAATCGAAGTGGAAAAAGTGTTTCGACAATTGGTTTGAGCGCATGCAAAAGTGTATAAATCATGCTGGAGAATACTTTGAAAAACAATAAAACCATTTTTGATGATAATATTCGCATTTTCATTATTAGGCCAGAAATATATATAGCAACCCTCGTACCGAAATTTACTTTAAATATTTGAATTCACACCTGGAACCAAAACTTTAAATTTCAGCACTTTACTGCGAAAATATGGCATTGCAAAATACTACGAGCTTTGAGATACAATAACATAAAAACTGGTTGGCGTATCAGAGTAAAACTTTATATTTTATCAAATTGGAGTGTTTCCTATTAAATTAAATTAATTTTGTCTCGAAATTTGCATGTTGACCTATACTATTTTTAGCCACGGCCGTGACACTGTGCCCCGCAACCACGTACCATATGAATGCATTCCAAAGGCGAACTGAAAATACACTACAGCCGCAAAAAAACACACTTTGGCACAGTGTTAGGTGGATTAGGTGCAGACGAAAACGGGTGGTGAGGATTTCCCTTACCTGCAGACAAACATGCACACATACGCATATTTGAGGTATTCCTGCTACCGTCTGCCACCCACTAGAGAAGCCGATCCAGATAATGTGTAATAAATAGCGGGCATATGAATGAGATTTCAATAATTTTCGATATTTGGTGGATGGACATACGAGTATAATAAATAACAGATTTGCTTTCATAACAAGCTAAGGGCTTTGGTTCAGAACAATGGAAAACAATAGATTAGCGAAAACGTTATTTAACAATAAATCTGCACAATGCAATATGTACTACCATGTACCACAGTGTGGTGTCGGATATTTAGAGAGTCTTGAATGTTTACAAATTCACAAAGATCGTTTACTTTGAGTGCTCAAAAGAAATTAAACAACGTGGCGCTTTAAACTTAAGACGTACATATCGCGACCTAAGAGAGAAAAGGCGATAAGTCCACTTTTCGCCTAAATGTATTTTTTGAAGCTAAATGCAAGATAAGTTGAATATACATCGGTTTGGAATCAAAAAGTATAAAAAATCATGCCCTGTCATCTTTAGTAGCTTAATCGTTAAAGCGCTAACTCCATATACCAGTGGCAAAAACATAAATATCAGTCAGTATATTGCCTCTCCTGTGAAATTTTAAATATTGGACTTAGCGCCTTTACACTCTTAGGTCGCGATATGCTTTTCCCAAAATTACCTTCTTTCAAACTACTACCGTCATCTATATTCAATGTCGTCTAGTTTTGGGACCGCCCTCGTACCAACCTATTGAAGCAGAATAAGAATAAATGTTGTCAAGTTTTATAGATGTTGCTTGTCTAATGATACTGGTCTGTCCAAAAAAAAATATAGTAAATTTATAAGGCTTTGCTTCGAAATCGAATATACTGGGGTTATATCGAAATCTGTATGGCCTTATGGGAATAAAAACATATATCGAAATCTGCGCCGATTTTCTTGAATTTAGAGAGCGATGGTTTTCGGTTACAAGCACAGTTCTCTGTTAAATTTTATAAGGATCTTTAGAGAAATTATGATTTTATAGTGCTTAGATGAAAAATAGGGATATAAGTACATGTGGGGACCCATATCTAAATCCGAACCAATTTTCTTCAAATTCGGCAGCATTCGTCTTTGGATCAAGAAACTTCACTCTATCAAATTCCACAATGATAATATGTAAAATACAGCTTCTGTAGCGCTAAGAGGCCAAATCGGAAGAAACCCATATACAGGGTTGCCCATATTCGACGGACCCACGGACTCGTTGGGCCCATTCCAATCGACGAGGCTTGTCCGCAGGCAACAATCTTTGCGTCAATTGAATTTTGTACGGGAACAAATGCAAATCAACGCGAATAATCCGTTGTAAAGTGGACCGAGCCATGCCCAACTGCTGAGAACGGCGTTTTTGGGATGTTCTTGGGGACCTCTCAACACTGGCTCGTACGGCAGCGATATTCTCGGCCGATCGCCTTGGTCGACTTTTATTTGGCCTCTTCGGATTAGAAAGAGCCTCACCAGTCGAAAATTTTTCGTATAAACGCTTAATGGTGTTCTTAGAAGGCGCACTTCTCACATTTTTTAATATTTTAAAAGCACGTTGAGTTTTCACAATTGACTTCTTCTGTTGAATGTAAATTTCAACTATTTCGCGTGGCGTGTATTGTTCCATGGTAAAAATCTGCTTGGACTGCCGCTTCAAACGCGGTATGTCATTAAGCGATCTGACATCTCTGTCAAAAGTTATGGCGTTGCCAGATGGGTCCGTCGAATATGGGAGACCCTGTATGTATATTATCTAAATCTAAACAATCTTTCGAGAAAATGACTTCTACCAAATTTCGTAAATTAAATAATAGCTTTGTAATGAAAAGCACAGCTTCTATAACGATTAGATGGCAAATCGGAAAGAACATCTATGATTTAAATTTGTTTTAAATTCGGCCCAGTATTTGCTGGAATTTGAAATATTTCTTTGTGTCGAATTTCATACACATGGATTGAAAAATTTGGCTTCTGCAGCTCTATGATATCAAATCGGAGGTTCATAATATAAGATATATGGGGCCTTTATCTAAATCTAACCCGTGTTTTACAACATTCAATTGGCATCGTAAATGTTTATTAAGATCGGAGTAAAATTTCGACCTGTACTATGCAGACGTCGAAATTTTTTAAGTTCCTAAAAATTTAGTAAATAATTTAATCCCTTATAACTTCTGTTTTAGTTGTAAGAGTCTTCCGTAATTTCTCTAATAGGAATAATCTCATCGTCGCTATCAACTCGAGAAAAATACACGTTGTTGTCACTCTACTCAAGGTACCTCCCACACAGAGGAACCATTTTGAACCAAGCGTGAATACCTCATTAATTTAATACTTGTTCATTCAAATACATACTTGAAATTTGGTGCAGTGCAATTCTTCTGTATTTTATATTGTATCGTATATCCAACAATATTGAACCAAATTTGCTGAATCATGCTCAATGTAATGTTTTGGAAGTTCCAAAAATGTGTGTATTCGTAAAGTTCATTCTCCTACTCGCACACAAATTGACAAAATTCATAGGAATAAATCTCGTCCACCTTATAATAATCTCAATGTATTAAATACGTGTTCGTCGCAAAGTGCTAAGCTGACATCGGTAGCTTATTGAATAATTATCTATAGTCAGTACTATGAAATATTCAGTTAGATTCAAGATTTTTAAAGAAACGATAGATAAATTTTTGGACATTTAGTTATTTGTTTAATAATTTACATTTATACATTTTTATTTAAATATTTATTTATACAGTTCAATATGTATTTACCAATTACCACATGTGGAACAAAATGTGTAAATTTGGTGCCAAAAATGCAGCATTATTCTGCTCTGTGCAGTGGTGGATGACGGAGGGAGGTGCACTCCCGGTTCCCGCAAGATTTGGGGACCCAAAAATAATCATCAATGCATTTATTTGTTATCTAATTTTTTATGAACGGTGTTTTAATTATGAAAATGGAAGTGGGAGTCTATTTCTCAACTCTGGATCCGATTTAATTTTTTTTTAATATTTACTAATTATTTAAATATTATTGAAAAATGGAGCGAGCAGAATAAGAAGAAATGTTGTCTAGATTATATATATGTTGTCCAGATTACATATAATATAAAATTTGTTTGTCTAATGCCAAACAAATTTTATATTATATGATTAGATTCAAAATCGGGATATAAGTATATACCAGTGGCCAAATCACGGCTTTCGATATCGAGTTCTTTTTGATAAAAATGTGTTTTTTATTATCGTTAAAAGGGTACAAAATTCTCACGAATTCAAATAGACCTTTTCGAAAATTCTAATGAAGCTAGTCAAGTTAATTTTGAATTAGTTTCATTGTTTATATTTTTGTATTAACTAAAATTAAAATGGCTTTTCGATCGAGAAATTCTAGATATCGAATGCCGTGATTTGGCCCCAGGACTGTATCTAAATCTGAACCTTTTTTTCCTCAAATATGTGGAGACTTGATGAAGAAACTGTACCCCGCCAAATTTCGAAATGAGTGGATATTAAAGACATACATACATACGGTTAAATCGGAGGGAACATATCGAGCCCTGACCGCCAAAAAGACGTAAGCGCCACCATGATTTACTTTAATTTTTTTGAGCGAAATAGTTTACGTATGACGACAAATGGCATCATGTGTCCGAAAATCGTAAGTCTTTATTGCCAAATCTCAGCAAGACCGGATTGAACTTGTGACCTGTACTTAACGAACAACTTAAAATGGACAGACGGACGGAAGGACAGACATGTTTAAATCGACTCAGCTAGTGATTCTAGCTGTAGTATTTCTAGGTGTTAAAAAACATCTGCCACAAAGACAAACTTATAATACCATTTCTTACATTGTTCTGTGTCGTTTTTCTATGGTTATCCTACATGGGGCAAAATCGCCTTTTTTGATATGTTTAAATCGAAAGAAAATATATTTGGAACACAAATTTTGAAATATTATATATTTCTGAGCAAATAAATTTTATTTGAAAATCAATAAAATATATTTGGAACTCGTACATTAATATGTTACAACAAACAATATTTGCAAACTAATTTCTTAAATAATATATGTTTTGAACACAAATAAAATTATTGTTTAGGAATTCTTCCATATATATTTCATTTAAAAAAGATTTTCGAAACCTTTGTTGAATTTTACGAAATTAAGTTTTAATTTTTTTTTTGGTTTCGAATTAAACCTCCCATGATACCAAATGCAGCATTAACTTCCGTTTTGAAACAATCATTTAAAATCTCTGAGTATTACACGCCATCATTAATTGTCAATCTTCCAAGTAATATATTTCGATCCAAGATTATACGATTTCAATTATTATTATTTGTTATTTGTACAACATGAAAAATTTCTAAAAAAATAACTGAATTACTGAAAAATTAAACACAATTTAGGTATTTTCTGAATACTTGAATGTAAATAAATATTTGTATCGGAAAAAATAGTCCAAAATAAACACATATTGGGACATAAACAAAGGTTTGTTTAGAACAACATCTTCCCAAAAATATAAATTTTTGTGTGTACCAAATATTATATGTTTAGTGTGTACCCTAAACATATATATGTTTCAAGCCGAATATGTTTGGGACAATATACTACAGAAGCGATTTTTTTTCAGCGTGTAAGCGTAACTTAATATAGTATATTTGTAAACATCTTTTTTTATATAATTTTCATCGCAATCATAACTGCTTCGGCTTGCAACAATATTTACATTGCCGAATATCTTAGTTCATTTTTGTACTCTTAGAATATTTCATTATTATAATAATGTTCTGTTTTAACAAAATTCTATCGTTTTCTATCGGCAGTAAACAATATACAGAACACTAATAATATTTTTCACAAAGAGAAAAACACTAATCGCACATCACGAGTACATTCAGAAGATTTTAATGAAAACGACCAACAGTTTTAGAATTCTTTCCACCAGCTTAATTAATATGATATAATTAGGCTCTCAATATTTGTCACAATAATGATATCATCATATTATATATTAAGATGCCACTAGTATTTTGATTGACCTAGATATTCTAAGAATAGAACCAAGTGCGTAGAATGAATGTCGTCATGGTGAACAAGTTCTGATGTAGAGAAAAGTGAGACTGTAAATATTTTGCGTATATTACGCTGCATGATACTATATTAATTTTTACTGTCGTTTATTTTTCCCATGAAGAGAGCAGAACTCATACAGAACCACTGAATCTGATAGTCCCAAAAGATCAGAACCAGTTCTGCTTCTATATCAATGGTGAATTTTACCGTGAAGAATAAATTGCAATATCGATCATAGTAAGACCCTAAGTATGTTTGGAAATCCGTTTTGAGCCAATATAAGTCATTTGAGCAGTGTCCGTCCGTCTGTCTTGCTGGAGCACACGATAACTCTCGGAAGGAGTAACCAATTGACTTCAAATTTGGTATGGGATAATATTTTTTCTATCTCAGGCTATGTTCTAGTACCTCTCTCACAAAGGTTAAAATTTAGTGAATTATTGATTATCTAATAACTTCTATACTACTTATCCGAATCCTCTGTAATTTCACACATAGTAATAGTTTATCTGTCGCTATCAACTTAATGCTTTTATAGCGCCTACAGTCCAGTGAAAAATTGACGTTATTGACACGCCCTTTTTGGCACCTCCCACACAAACGTACCATTTTGTACACAAATTTAAAAGCTTATAGCGTGAATACCAATGCACGAAAATACTAAAACATTTTTCACAGTGTAACGCTTTTGAAGTATCTTTAGTCATGCGAAAAATGGGCGTTAAAAATGGTCAAATTATACCAAAATTGAATAACTCAAAACGTTAATATATAGGTGCACATAAACGCTTATAGTTCGACACAGAAAACAAAGAGATATTCGAGCGCCCCAGTAGGTAAGTAAGTAACCAAAATATCCAAATGGTAATTTTAACCCGGATTTCCTTGTCCGTAAAATTAGAATATACATTTACTTTGTATTGTAATTCATATAAATAAAATAATAAATAAAAGAAAAAATATATTAAAAGAACTTGAGAAACTATTTGTGAAACAAAAATAAGAAATATAGTTCCAAATTTTGATATAGGCCACATGTAATGATGGCAGAAATCGAGCTATTAGAGATGTGGCAGAAGACCTGAGAATTAATGTTCTGACTAAAGTAGGTATCAATATTTTCTCCAATAGTTGGCTGCTACAAAGTCGCTGGAAACTGTCTTCCTGAATTCAAAGACTGCTCTCGACTGTCGCATATCTCTTAAATTGATGGTAGAACTTTTAAAGATTCACCTTGCAAGACTAGCAACTACTTAAATTATCCATTAGAACTGTAATGCCTACAATTAACCTGCAAGCACTTAACACAACAAATCACAAGTGCCTTAATTTAAACGCAGCAACTTATTGGATGACACGCAGAGAATTTGAAGGTATTGCGAAATGGCTTGCAGAAACTGCGGTGGCTTTGTCCCGCTCTCCACAGACGGCAACAGGCTACGCTGGGTTCAAATTTCCTTGGGGGGTTAACAAACATCAGTCATGTTTAACATTCGCCAACTCATGAGCTTTTTAAAGCAATCAAATTGGTAAAATGAGACCTTAAAAATTAAGCAGAAAAATTTTATTTAGAATAAAGTTAGTGGACAACTGACTACGTAAAATACGACAGTGAAGACTTTACGACCAATCCAGTAATCAGTACATTAAAACTGAAAATTTGTCATCAGTGCAAAAGATTTTCCAAGTTTTTTTTTTTTAATAATCCGACTGTTGAATCTCTGCGTATAATTCATCTCAAGGGCCGCGATTTTCTGTTCTCGGACCGTATTTTTTAGAATTTTCTATTTGACGTCCAGAACGATGCCGGTTTTTGACATCTTCAGTTTGCTCAAACAGTTGCAAGCATCGGTAGACGTACATACGACTAATATCAAGCGAACGGAGAGTTTTGAAAAATTCATTACACGCCTTAAATGCGCTATAATAGCAATACATTTCTCATTACCACTCCATGGTGAAAACTGAATCAATTTGAATTTCATAAACCACGGGTTACGAAAAGGCTGTATTAATTGCTGTGTTAAATGTTGAAACAGTATTTATGTCCCTACTATGTAATGACTTTTAAAGGCATGGTTGATCGGTAAATCAGGTTATATATCACATTTTATAGTAAATCAAAAATACGAATACAAATTCTAATTGAAATTTTAAAAAAGTCCATCGAAATTATCTGTTTGATGCAGTACTTTAACCTGAAGAAATCGAATTATGCAAAATTTGTCATACTATTCTGTTATCCAACTTGTCGACTATATATTGCAATTTAAAAATCAAATAAAATAAAGGGACGTATTTTACCCTGGACAAACTCGAATGTCAAAACATTTTCTACACATACAGACTGTTTGTACATAATATAAAATATTTGATAATCCCTTATACCGACAAATGCCGGTATTTTCTGAGCGAAATCCCTATTTTGATTAAAATTTAAATTTGCAAAAATGAAATGCAAGTTGCTGACACCGACATTGGCTGCAAATACAGAATAGTATGTGCAGTGTTCTGCAGTGCCATAAAGACTGTCGACTGTCACTTTTTGACTTTTTGCACAATGAGATGATAACAACAGCAAGCAGCGACAGCGGCATCGACTGCAAGTAACGACACAACGTAAACATTCAGTTGCATGCATACACACAGATACACCACTGTAAACAAACACATACACTCTGTCAGATTCACACTCTCGCTCAATCACCGGACGATGTGTCCGTATCTCTCCATTATGCACCGCACATAATCCAATTGGACGATGATGAAGATGATAGGGACAAAAAGAAGGGAGGTGGAGATAACATGAAACGTGTACTAAGTATTTCTGTATGTGCTATAGATGAAAAACAAATATATACTTAATTAAAATAAAGCCAAAACAAGCATGCACAATATAAAAACTAAATGGAAATATTTTTTATTTGTCTCGATTTCTTCGATTAATGTTGCACTCACTTTATTTTCGGTTACACGAAAGGACTCCATTCGGCTAAATTGATTTTTTGCACATTTTTAAACTGTGGCAACATGGACTGTTGCTGCTTTCGGTGTTATTGTTTTAGGGGTTGTTTACCTTTTGTAACATTTTTTTTCCTAGTATTTTGTTAACACAAGCATTTTTCCTTTTAAATTTTTTGTTTAAACATTATAATTTATTATGATATGATATACTTTTTATACACTCGAAACACTCGGCACTTTGTGGCTGTGTTATTTTTTCTTAAATTTTGCCACTTTCAACATTTTCAAGAACCACAACTCGACGCCTCAATGTTGCCATGCCACACAACACTCCCGTTTACTGAAGCACACTCGCAGCAACTGCTGCATTTTAATATTCCACACGCCGAGGAAAATTCTTGCTAGGTTTGTGTGTCGTATTCTTTTTTTATTTTTTGGTTTTGTTGTTCTTTTTTTGCTTTCAATATTTAGCAAAACAAATCGAGATGACAATTACCAGCACCACCACCTCGACCATCCACTTTGAATGCCTAAGCCTTTGCTACTAACTATAACTATCACTGCGGCGTGCGTCTGGCGACGGCTGTGGATGAAGGAACGAATAAACCCCCAAAAACCATATGGACGGCTCTCTGTCACTCGACGACTATTTTTGAATACTCCCCTAAGTAGCAGCGTCGACTGCGACCCGCTCAATTCTTTCATTTCATTGATATGCTGTGTCTCTGCGAACGAACAGATGTTTAGACTCTCGCAAATTCGCAGCCGGAGAAAATGCGCTCTCTGTGTTCTGTACGTTAAGAATGTCATGGTTGCCAGGGTTATCAGCATTTCGTTTTCGATTTTAGCGTGGGAAAAAATCTACATTTTTGATATGCTTAAATTGAAAAATATGTATTTTAAACAAATAAATATTATTTGAAAATCACGAAATTTTTTTATATAATATATAACAACATACTGTATTTGCGAAATATCTTTCACAAAAAAATATGTGTTTACCAAAAGAAGTTATTGTTTATGACTGTTTCCAAACATATTTTATTTAATAAATATTTTTAAAACTTTGTTGATTTATTAGAATTTTAGTTTTAATTTTTCCTAGATATCTTGTTGTACGTTATAGTTAAAAATGCATTAGCTTTTGTTTTACGGCATTAATTTTTAATTTATAAATATTCGAAATCATCACACGTTTTCAATCCATCAGCGCAATTTATCGCAAGTTTATACGATTTTAGAAGTTTACAAACGAATACGATTTCTAAAAAATGTAACTGTGTATTTCTGGAAAACTTAATAAAACATTTCCAAAATATTTAAACACAAATTAATCTTTGTTTCGGAAATGTTAGTTCCAAATAAAAAGAAAATTTGTTTTGTTTAGAACATTTTACAATATTTTACACTTCGAGTGTAAAATACGTTAGGTTAGGTTAAGAGCAGTGTTGCCGCTGAAAACATTTTTTTCGATCCAAAATTGTCCCAGAAACTGCCCAAAATCGAATTCATCTGCCCAAAAAAATGCACGTAAAGACGGATTAAGTTCGGCCATGCCGAATCTTATATACCCTCCACAATGGATCAAATGTGAATGGTTTCGGGTACAAATAAATTAATTATACCAAATTTCAGCACAATTCGTTAAGATTTTAGGGTTTTGTGGTGTTACGAAGTCAAATCTAGAGGGAGCTTTCAATGGGGGCTATATCAAAACATGGACCTATGACTACCGTTGTTCGTGTGAAGAATTACGGATATAAATAAACCCCAGTTACCAATTTTCTGCCCGATCAGTTGACATTTGTTGTCTCTATGATGTTATGAAGTGAAATCGGGGAGATGCTATATATGGGGGCGATTTAAAAAAATGGACCGATACTTCCCATTCTCAATCCAAGTTACCTGCAGCTATAAGAAATATCTATACCAAATATAATTTATCGAGCTCAACTATTATAGACTGTGAGACATGATTACAACAGCCCGACGGATGGACGGACATGGCTACATCGTCTTAGAATTTTGCGACGGTTAAGAATATACATACTTTATGGGGTCTCAGATCACATATTAGGCATTATTTAAACAGAAGTTAGGCAGCCAATACTTTCTGCAGTTGCCAGACACTTCGTTATTAGTGCTGTGAAGTATAGGTGAGAAGATGAATGTGAAGTGAGTTCCAGAACAGGTGTGATTATGTATAGTCACATCTACTTCTGCCTTTAGATTATTGATGTATGAAAGAATGCTGAGCATTTTAACTGCAACGAAATCAATTATTCTAAATTATTATCGCAATGTCGATAATTGCATTGTTAAGGAGGTGGATGGTATTATATAGTCGGTCCCGCCCGACTTTCTATCATTTTTAACTAGCTCTGATTGAGTTAAATCATTTTGAATATAATTTTCCGCCTTTGAACCAATGACTATTTTGGAAAAGCCAAAGTGATTGATTTAATTTTTGTAGCCAAAGTCTACATATGTTAGTAGTTCCGTAGAAAAATATTGGCGCACGTTTGGTGGCAATCCTCTGAGCAGATGGGCCATAATGAGACTTGTTAACAATTTGAACATGGGACAGTCAACAGAAGACCTTACCATCGAAACCCTTCAGTTCGGACGGAGAACACAATCGCTGCTGTAGCTGCTGCCATACAAAACAATCCAAGAGTTTCGACAAGAAGCTTATCTGCTCAAATTGGTATAAGCAGACAGTCATTGCAGTCAATTATGTAGAAAAATTTAGAGTTATTCCCACATAAAATTCAAACGGCTAACAAACTGAACACAGCAGAACTCCCGATTCGCTTGGAATTTTGCCAGAAGATGCTTCAAATAGTGGAAGAGGACGGAAACATTTGCAGATTCCAACATCAGCCTCTAACCGCCGCTAACTCCTCAAAGAAATAAGAGCCCAAGGTTGTATGCCGCATTCTATCGAGAGAGGGGCACATACATACACAGAATGTGTTCTATGGATTACTCCTCCCGTTCGTCTCCACAGCTTCTGCAAAAGTCATTATGCAAGACCTTTAATCTCTGTGCGTGCCGTCCAATAAGACAGTGACCTGTCATGACAGACACGATAAGTGAGACGTCCGTTCTCGACAACGACAGCAGGGATTTGGTGCGTTTTGAGTCTAAACCGGGCCACATCAGCCTAGAATGTATGCAGTTTCTGTTTCGTGACCACCTGTCATTTTTTGCCGTAAGTGCACTATCTCTCAATAGGAGCTTGCAGGTTGCTAGAGGCATGTCCACAAGTTCCAGTTCCCCTGGAGCTTGTAAGGTAGTACCTAGTCATGCAAGTTCATCTGCCTTGCAGTTCCCTGGTATTTGCCTGTGGCCAGTCACCCATATCAGCTGAATATTGAACTGTTCAGCCATATCGTTAAGAGATCTGCGACAGTCGAGGGCAGTTTTTGAATTCAGGAATATTGTTTCCATTGTCAGGCTTGCAGCCTGACAATCAGAAAAAATATTTATACCGACTGTGGTGAGCACATTATTTTTCAACCATTCCACTACCTCTTTAATAGGTAAGATTTCTGCCTGGTAAACACTACAGTGATCAGGCACTCTTTTTGCAAGTGATAGCTGAAGTTGCTCAGAAAAGGCACCAAAGCCCACTTGGTTATCGACTTTGAAACCGTCTGTATAGAAGTTAATGAATCTCCTCTGTCCTGGGATACGGCCATTCCATTCTGATCTATCGGGTATAAGAGTAAGCTAGTTCTTGTGAAAGAGTGGTTCAGTCACAGTGCCTTGAAGGTCAGGCATTCTGTCTAGAATGACACTATGTCCGAAGGCATTTCCTGACCATAGTGACAGTTCCCTGAGTCTAATCGCAGTACATGAGACATATTGCACTTCTATAATATCTAGCGGCATTAAATGTAGTAGTTAGTGTCGTTCTCAGCGCACCAGTGATACATATTGCAGCCATTCTCTGAACCTTGTTTAGTACAGAGCGACAATACCGTACAGCATTATCGGTCTGACTACTGCCGTATAAAACCAATAAACTATACTCGGGTACAGGCCCCAGCGTTTTCCTATTGCCCTTTTACAAGTATATAGCGCTACCACAGCCTTATTTTCTCTTTCCAAAATGTTGGGTTTGAAGTGCAACTACCTGTCTAGTAAAATACCCAAGTATTTTGCGCTTTCAGAGAAGGGAATTTCAATACCCCCAAGGAGACAGGTGTAACTCGTGGTACCTTATTTCTCCTGGTGAAAGATCTACTTCCGTCTTCGACTGGTTAACAACAGGGCCATAAACCGGAAGCCCATCTTGCGGTTGTATGAAGGGCCTGCTGTAGGATGTCTCTGGGAGTATCCAGAGACTCCCCTCTAACAGTTATTGTGACGTCATCTACATAGGCAACAACTCTGACACCCATCTCCAGAGAAAGCAAAATATTATTCGTGGTGAGATTCCATAGCAGAGGAGACAGACCACCCCATTATGGCGTTCCCCTGCTGACAAATCTATTGAGGTCTGTTGACCCTAAAGTAGCTTAAATGAGTCTCTTAATTAGAAGGTTATGAATGAAGCTACGTATACTGCTGTCACCGCCAGTGTTTCTAACGTTGCAATTATAGCGGCTGGATTTACGTTATTGAAGGTCCCCTCTATATCTAAGAAAGGTACCATAGTATATACCCTAACAGAGAGGGATCCTTCAATAAAGCTGACTAGATAATGCTGGGCGGTTTCGGTGGCATTGTCTTGCTGAAGGCATGCTGTTGAGTGGACAGTAGTCTGAGATCAATTTTAGTCCTAAGGTAACTATCTATTGATCTCTCCAGAGTTTTAAGGAGAAATTACTTGTCGCCGCCTGTCGTAGCGAACGGACGTGTTATCGCAGAGCGGATAGTTTTTAACCTATTACGCAACACCTATTCACCTACCTACTACGCAACCAGGAGGTTTGTTGTTTATAAAGCGTAGGTTGAATTGGATGCATCGGTCTCTGGACAGATATTTCTGAGCTCAGTCTGGAAGGCCTATACCGACGTACCTATTACGGGCTAATACTGGCTATGGGGGTGTCTCCCCCAACCAATTTATGATTAAACCAAAAAAGACGAAGGAGATTACGGCGCAGGGGAGGGAAAACCCAGTGCCGGCGACAAGCGTTGATTCACTCACGAGTCATGTGTCGTCGTTATCGAACAATCGCGAGCAAGCAACTTCTACGAGCTTTGGTGCCTTGGATCCCGTAGTCGAAAATGAAACAAGAGCACATCCAGCCGCAGGCAAAACAAATGATAAGACAGATGAAGCAGAACCCAGCCGGGGCTTTAAGCAACCCCAGCCTTTAAAAGCCATTGGGGACTCTGACTCTGAATCATCAAATGAAAACAATATCACTATTGTTGCTAACTCAAAGAGACTGTCAGGGGCACAAAGAAGGAAACTGAATATGTTGAACCGACAGAACCTATTACGGGATGAACCTGACAATTCTACCTCCAATACAAACATGGAGGCCGCTAAAAGAGTCAGGTCTCCCGAAGAACATAGCGCTGTGAAAGTGACTAAGAAGAAAAAGGGCTCGCCGTCTTCCAGTAATTCGGATAAGCCTAACGTAACCACACAAAAGGAGGTCTCTAGTCTGGGTCCTTCGATTGTGGGCGTTCAAGTCAACCACATCATCCGTTAAGGATGAGGCTTTAACCAAAAAGACTCTACAGACACGGAAAAATCAATTGGCCATAAAGAAGGGTAAGAAGCCACCGTCTTATTCTAATATAGCTAAACAACATTTTCGAGACGATCTATGCTACGCCAGGATGAACCACCAATCGAAGTAATGAGTTGCAAGTTTGAGAGGGGTGTTTTGATGCTAAGGCTGGCATCACAACGCTGCGCTGGTGTCCTCGTAAAACTTGTGGATAGCTTCCCCTCACCTTGGGACGGCGCAAAGCTAAAATTGGTAAGGAAAAGCGACATTCCTGAACTCATAAAAACGACCCTATATGTTAAGGGATGTCCCAGTAAGTTCTCATCAGAGTACATACTCGACATCATTGGCAAACAGAATTCAAAACTTTCCGTGAGAAAGTGGGAAGTCTTCTATAGGAAGGATGATACCGAGGGTACTCTCCTCGTGTTAGGAATAGACCCAGAATCCAAGAACAATCTTGTCATGGCGAAGGGCATGGCGTACTTCTTGATCTGGACAGTCTTTTTCAAAATTGGAAAGGTCCCGATTGGCAGGACAAATGAATCGAGTCCAAATATACTGTCTGAAGAGGCAAACACTGGTATTGAACGGATGGAGACAAGTGAGACACTGCCAAAAACTGATGTGGAAGTAGTCAATAACACCACCAGTTCACCAATAGTACCACCACTTTTGCAGGAAGTTCCCAGCAAAGGTGGTGATCAAAATAAAATGAGCCACAAAACGATTCAAACCAATGAGGGAGCGACAAAAAATAACACCGCCTCCCAAAATTGTCGACTGGAAGATGGTGTAATAGGTAGTGAACGAAAGGAGGAGAATGACCCACTACCAAATAAAGAGGGGGTGCCACCAGATAGGATAGACTCCCAAAAGAAACTTTTACTGGAAGGACAATGATTGAGGTCATCCAGATAAACCTCCACCGGAGCGAGACAGCATCCAACGCTCTGATGGACATCATAAATAAAGGCAGGGTTCATATTGCTTTGATCCAGGAACCATGGACAACTAGCAACAAGGTTACTGGATTAAACCATGTGAACTATAACCTTTTCTACGCTAACACAGGTACTCGTCCAAGGACTTGTATTCTGTGCCATAAAAACTTATGTTTTATTTTCTCTCCAGAGTTGTCAACATCGGACGCAACGGTGCTGAGGCAAGGTAATGGAAATATGTACCTGGCGTCAATATATCTGCCATTCGATGCGCCGACATTGCCACCTACGTCGGAATTACAACGTCTGGTGAGGGAATCCAAACACACAAGTAATGAGTTATTAGCTGGATGTGACGCCAACTCCCATCATATCGCTTGGGGTAGTACTAACACCAATAAAAGGGGACACGCCCTTATCGAATTTTTGAATACAAATGACCTCATAACTCTTAACATAGGAAACACTGCAACCTTTGTTAACAAAATTAGGGAAGAAGTATTAGATATAACGATATGTTCAGAAAATCTTATTGATGAGATTCATGAGTGAAGGGTTTCGGATAAACACTCCTATTCAGACCACCGTTATATAAGGTTTAAAATTGCACGGCCACCGCCAAACCCCATAAGTTTCCGTAATAAGGCTAAGACCGACTGGACTAAATTCGGAAATCTACTTAGAAATCGATTGGGGCAGCCTACACGCGATTATCTATGTGCATAAGACATTGATATCAATGTTAAGAAGATTACCGAGGCTCTTGTAAAATCATTCGAAGATAGTTGCCCACTTCGAGAAAGGAAATCTGCCTTTGAGAAACCCTGGATGACAGGACAAATTCGCTCGATTGGCAAAGATGTCCGCAGACTTTACAATAGAGCTCGACGTAAAAAACAATCAGTATATTGGGACGACTACCACAGAAGACTCAAAGAATACAATAAAATCGTTAGATCGCCGAAACGTAACTCCTGGAGGCTTTTCTGTGAACAGGTAGACAGCGTTAACAGCATGTCTAAAATGAAAAAGTTCCTCTCAAAAACTCATGTCCAAACCGAAACACTGGTGGATGAAACGGGTAGAAGGATGGAAACTATAGAGGATACCGTAAGGCTCTTGATGAAAACTCATTTTCCGACTGGTAATGCTGGACCAACAGAGGAACAGTTACAGAATGAAAATGTATTGCATCAAGTACCTATTACGGATATAACAGATGGTATGGTTAAAGAAGCGATAAAAAGTTTCTCTCTCTTTAAGGCTGCGGGACCGGATGGAATATTTCCAGCACTTCTGCAGAATGAGGTGGATCTGGTATCAACTCATCTGGCTGGAGTGTTCACTGCATGCCTAACCCATTCGTATACCCAAAAAAACTGGCAGGAATCAAGGGTGGTCTTTATACCAAAGCCTGGCAAGGCGAGTTACACTACCCCAAAGGCTTATCGACCCATTAGCCTTACTTCTTTCCTGTTAAAAACAATGGAGCGAATAATTGATGACATGGTCAAAGGTAAAATAGCGGATGACAGGCTAAAATTCAAACAACACGCCTATGTCAAAGGAAGATCAGTGGAAACAGCTCTGCATGAGGTAGTGCACCACATAGAAGTGTCCTTCAGTAAAGAAATGTATACACTTGCTGTTTGCATAGACATTGAGGGCGCATTTAACAATGTACAGACCGATACACTTATCCAGTCCTTAGACGAGTTTCAGGTTGACCGGGCGCTGAAAAACTGGATCAACAATATGCTAAGGAATAGGTGGATTATTTGTGGGTCATATGACGTAAAAATTAGAGACAAGGTAAATCGTGGTATACCTCAGGGGGGCATTTTATCGCCTCTTCTATGGGTTACGACGATACACAGTCTCCTAAAAGCCCTCACCAATGAAGGACTTAAACCAGTCTGTTATGCAGACGACGTTGTAATACTTCTAAGGGGCTTTCATCCAAATCTATTATGCAGAAGAGCTGAAGAGGCACTTAACATAGCATATAACTGGGCACAACCAAGGGGATTAAATGTTAACCCAGACAAAACAGAAATATGTCTATTTACAAGGAAAACGAAGATCCCACGTTTTACCCCGCCTCGATTCCTGAATAAGACAATTGCTATAACTAAAAAGGTAAAATACTTGGGAGTAATCTTGGATCAGAAACTGTACTGGAAAGATCATCTTGAAGAAAGAATTACAAAGGCACACAGATGTTGGTCGTTGTGCAGAAGAGCTATAGGTTTAAAATGGGGACTACGTCCAAATATGACTCACTGGCTTTACATGAGCGTGATTAGACCAATAATCACCTACGCCTCTGTAGTGTGGTGGACATCAATGGACAAGAAGTGCAACGTAATACCTTTGCAAAAAATTCAACGTATGTGCTGTCTAGGCATAAGCGGGGCATTTAGAACTGCACCAACAAAAGCGTTGGAGACTATACTGCACATCCAACCAATAGACATCCGTATAAAGTATGAGGCAGCCCTCACAGCAAGACGTCTACAAGTGATGGGTGAATGGATAAATCGAGACCACAAGTCGTACCATCAGAAGATTTTAGAATATCTAGTTGGTCACATTCAAACGCCAGAAATCTCGGACATTCCTGAAGTGCGGCTTACAGCTAACTGTGATACGTTTGTGCCAGACAGACGCTCCTGGGAAAATTGAACTTTGGCCCATGTGCCAGTGGGAACCAGCTGCTACACGGATGGGTCCAAGCGAGGAGGAAGGACGGGTCTGGGACTTTTTATTGATGAACCAGAAGTCGAACTTCACTTCCGCCTCCCTGACCATAACACGGTATTTCAAGCAGAAGTTCGAGCAATCACGGAGTGTGTGAACTGGCTCAGTAACACGACTAAGCCTAAATATGCCAACATCTTCACAGATAGCCAAATGGCGATTAAAGCAATAACATCGGAAAGGGTCAAATCCAGAACTGTGTTGGACTGTAAAAGAACGATAAATGATTACTCAGCCCATGGTCAATTGCGTATTTGCTGGGTACCAGGACACAACGGAGTGATTGGAAATGAACGGGCAAACAACTTGGCTTCAAATGGCAGAGAACTTCGAGTAATAAACTTGAAAAATTGGAAACCTTTCGAAGCCACGAAAAATGAGTTGAAGCACTGGGCAGTGATGGCTCATAAAACTATGTGGAATAGCGCAACAGTAGGAGCAACTGCAAAGATACTGTGGGGTGACCCAAATGAAAAGAAAACAAGAAGTCTTCTGAAACTAAACAAGATCGATATTAGTAAGATGATGAATGTTCTAACGGGACACTCAAGCTTACAAGCACATCTTCATCGCATAGGACTAGCAGGAAACGACGAATGCAGAGCATGCAGAGAAAACATCGAAACGATGGAACATTTTCTGTGTCACTGCCCGGCTTTCACACATGCAAGATCCCAACATTTCGGGTCCGACATATTACCAGACTTGACTCATCTCAGAGAATATGACTGGAAGATACTGAGAAAAGTACCGATTTTCTGTAACTCGTGAGGTATAAAAAGATCATAAATAAGGAGCGCACAACAGGCCGAACCACTGGCTTAAGTGTATGTCCATGGACATGAGACGTTTAAACGTCTCCTCTCTTCAACCTAACCTAACCTAACCTAAGGAGAAATTACAGAGTATTAAGGAGATAGACTAATTGGCCGGAAATCCTTAGCTTAAAAGGTTCAAAGCTTTTGATAGCCCATAGAATTCCAGATTCGGTTACAATCTCGTTGGCAACCTCTGATGTTGCACTTCAAGGAAATCCCCAACTGATGTATCTAAGGCCTCTTCAGAGTTTCCCGGGAAATGTGTATCCAGCAACACTCCCAGCGATTTCGCACTGGTCGTAGTCCAAGAAATATCATCTTTCTAGATGTACCCAATAGTCCAAGGTGTTGAGACCACAATTTTCCGTAAACTTGAGGCTTCGGATGAGCTTTCTGCACCAGTACAGAAATGTATCCAGGATTTATTTCTCAACTCTTTTTGTATAGTTTGAGTTCTTCCTTGTATGTGTCCCAGTCCTGTGGGGCTCTGGTGGCCTTTGCCCATAACTAATTGAGACGACCACCATTGCGGTCGTTGCTTGCCCCTTGGCTTCTCTTTGGGACATGCGGTTTGTAACGAGTCGTAAAGACTTGCAGTGACTCGTCCCATCGTTTCTTCTGTATCCCGATAGTTTGCATTTTCATTTAAGGACTTTTTGAAGAGACCTGTTGAATATGTGCCTAAATTATTCCCAATTAGAGTTCCTAATATTGGGTGGGAAGGTGGTATCTGGAGGCTTCGCTTCCATGCATAAGCTAATATATCTATGGTCGGAAAAGCTATGATTGTCCAAAACTTTTCAATCAGAAATCCTTCCACTTAAATTCTCGGAGACAAAGGTGACATCGATCACATCCTGTCTATTTCTAGTAATGAACGTGTCCATTTCTATTACAAATCACAAGGTTGCTACATATCGTCAGTGCACCGACAAAAACTCCTATGCGTAATTTTTCTAATTTTTTTTATTGTCGAATTAGAAAGTCCTGTCTATTTCTAGTAATGAACGTGTCCATTTCTATTACAAATCACAAGGTTGCTACATATCGTCAGTGCACCGACAAAAACTCCTATGCGTAATTTTTCTAATTTTTTTTTATTGTCGAATTAGAAAGTCCTGTCTATTTCTAGTAATGAACGTGTCCATTTCTATTACAAATCACAAGGTTGCTACATATCGTCAGTGCACCGACAAAAACTCCTATGCGTAATTTTTCTAATTTTTTTGTCCTAACGGTCATACGACTACCAACCAAAGCATTTTGCGCTATCTTCACCGGTTCCGAAGGTACCTAAAACTCCTATATGTATCCCTCTATAGAAATGCTCCGACAAAAACTCCAATGTGTTTTAGGCACAGCGTGGCAAAACACGGCTAATGAGGTTTTATTCAGAATCATCCCCTCCTTTCGACTATGAATAGATCAAAATCAGATCTGCTTCCTTTCGCGAGTCATTGCGAAAACAGTATTTTGAATCAAAAAATATTTAATTGATTTGATTTGTGAAAAAATTGCGGAAATTTAGAACTGTAATACAATTTCCTTTAAATGTGATCATTTGTAAGACGCATGGTAATGTCCGCGATATTTGCAATGTTTTTATATTGCAAATTTTTTGTAATCCATAAATTCGACTTACACCGCCAAATGTTTACAAAAATATTATACAGAATTTAATAAGTTTAATATATTGGCATTCTATGATCTCTGAGGAATAGACTGGTATCAGAATTTCAACTTTCGAATACATGTGGCACGCTGTGAAAGTTCGAATATCAAAACTCCTACATATGTGTAATTTTTTTGTTTTATTAATATTTAAAATGCTCCAAACAAAATATCCTATGTGTAGATTTTCCTGGAGGTTTATCTGTAGGAACCCGACCATTGTCATTTTTCGCCACCACCGTACTCTACCTCACTCCACTTGCTGTGGGGGATGTTGCTGTCTTCCTCTCCCCTGTTGATGAGCGTTACCACTAAACCCTTTGATCCTTTTGGATGCCGGGGTTTCATCTGGAGAGCGCAGCCTTTTATATGGCTACTAACGTGTGGATGTTGATGCTGTATCCTGTTCTTCAGAAATACTCCGTGCCCACTTAAGGGATTCTCTTTGCTTGTTGGTCAGAGATGCAGGATCGGCTTTCTCAAGTCTCTCAAGGGTCCGGAGAGCCATGCGCCGATCATTAAACTTCCTCTTTGAAGGACGGGTATGCTTGCTATAGGAAACCGAAATGACATGTAATGCTGCCGTCTCAGAACAGGTCTTTGGATCACTTGGTATGTTTCCAAGCCAAGATTTAGATTGTCGTGCATTTGTCGTCAGATTGTCATTTGTTATCAGATCTTGTATGCGTAGTCGTATCGGTTGGTTGTTGTAGTGTGTCCGTTTTTGTTGGTTTAAAGGTATAGGTCCCACGAGTGTCGGAGGTAGGTTAGGTCCATCAGTCAAACGTGACAAGGACTGAGTCGTAGCTGAGGACTGAGTCAAAACACAGTCTATGGTAACCCCTGACTGCGAAGCGAAAAGTCGGATGAACACGGTACGCACCAACACTCCGGACTTAGGTGAGTTTGTTTTAAGAATAAGCACTACTGTAGGGGAGAAACATGTCCACCACAGCATATCCCCCGGTACTGTGGCAAGGACTGGGTTGCAAAACACCTTTTATTTGCTGGGGCGCCCAGGTATCAGCAAGGCAGCGTACAAATACAGTCGATTACCCCTGACTGCAAACCATACACCGATGGGTACGAGGTCGCATTACACTCCGGTGTTAGGGGAGTTGTTTAAGTAGAACCTCTACTTGGTAGATCATTTGGCGTTAGCCAGGGTGCACTACGTGGAAGCGATCCACCATTACACCCCTTATACCTTTAGTTTATTATACCGATCGACATAGAATTATTTTTTGAATCGACTTTGCCATGTCCGTCTGTCTGCCTGTCCATTAATTCTTGTTATGAAAGTGTAGGTCGTAAATATAAAGCAATCTTTACGATTTTGGTAAAAGGACACATCGGTCCATGTTTTGATATAGCCTCTTTATTAAGGTAACCACCGATGTCACTTCGTGACACAGTGGAGGACCCATTTTTCAATTATTTCATTATATTGGGCTTACTCGTCCATAGTAAATTTATTATACAATCGGCTCCACCTGACTTTTGTCTTTCCTTACTGTTTTTTTAATAACTTGTGGGTTTGTAGATTTGCTAAATTAGCTACAACTTTTTAAATTATGCACCGATTGTTTTCAGAATGATCTCATTTTATTTATTACCGATTAGATTTTAAAGAAATACAAATAATTGCTTAAAAAATATTAGAATTTTCTCAAAAAATTGGATTTTTTGTGAATATCGTGTAAGATATCTTTGAAACCGCAGATGGGTTGAAGATATTATGTTTTAAGAAGATGAAAGCTACTTAATTTAGGACTACATAGATCTTTCCTGAACAAATTACGATAAATAGTTCTGCAGTTATGCTAAAAAATATGGCTGAAACTCCATTTTTTTAGAGGTTTATCTTTGTTTTGATAGATAAACAGGTCACATCCCACTAATAGACCACAAAGCTATTAAAGGAAATGCTAAGCTTTTTTTGAGCAAAAAATCGAAAAAAATTATGGGGTTTTACAAAATTGTCAAAAGATGTTTTAATTTCGCAAATAAATATTTTTTTTTTGCCATTCTTGTTTTTAATTTCTTAATAAGATTTAAGAAAAAGCTACCGAAAACACTTTGGGTAATTATTCTTAATAAAATAGGTAATTGTACCCTACACCACACTGTGGTACAGGGTTTCGTGGCAGATGTTTGTAACACCCAGAAATACTACAGCTAGACCCACATTAAAGTATGCCGATAGACTCAGAATCACTAGCTGAGTCGATTTGACCTTGTCTGCCCGTCCGTCTGTCCATCTTAGTTTGTTCGTTGAGTGCAAGTCGCAATTTCAATCCGACCTTGCTGAAATTTTGCAGTTAGGAGCCTTTCGCACCTTGTTTCGTCCGATTTGGCTTTTATTCCAATAGAAGCTGTATTTTACATCCATTTGCTTTGAAATTTAGCTCGGTAGAGTTTACCGAGCTGTGGACAAACAGTGCTGAATTTGAAGAAAACCGGTTCAGATTAAGATATAGCTCCCATATTTATGTTTCGTCCGATTTGGCCTTTTATTTTTTATCCATTTGTTTTGAAATTTAGCATGGTTTAGTTTCTTGATCCATGGACCAACATTGCGGAATTTGAAGAAAATCAATTAAGAATTTAGACCCAATAAGTAAGTTTTGAAATTTAGCATGGTAGAGTTTATTGATCTATGGACCAACATTGCCGAATTTGGAAGAAATCGGTTTAGATTTAGTTATAGCTCCAATATATATGTGTCGTCCGATTTGGCTACAGAGGCATACCCCCTGTACCATATTTAATGCATTATGGTTCCACTGCACCACATTTAACTTTTTTGCTCAACTGTACTACATTTAACCTATTTTGACCCACTGTAACACATTTAACCATTTTTGCCCCACCGAACCATATTTACATTTTGCCCGCTGTAAATTATTTAACAGCTATTGACCCACTGCGCTCCTAAAAGCATACATTTTGAAAAACACTTCAATCTCAATTTTGTGTTCCCATTTTGGCGCACGAGTGTGGCATGAGACCATATTTAAACATTTTTACCCCAATGTGCCATATTTTATAGTTGTTCCCCCTATGTAACTAAAATTGCGAATTTCGAAAAATAGATTCCTATTCCGATCCTTTGCAACCGCCCCTCACTTTAAACTTCGGGATTGTAACTCTACCCGTTAAATTTCAGTCCCACTGTGTCCTTAAAATTTTCGAAAAATGTTCCTGTGTCTAGACTACATCCTATAGGTTATCTTCGCACCAAATTTCACGTTTCCAGCTCTTGCCATTTGGATTTGGCTGTGGTACCATATTTATCCCCTTTTGACCCCTGGGCAATTAAATATTCGAATTTTGAATAATCCCATTTTTCTCCGATTCTAACTCAACAATTTTATACTCTTATGTGTCTCAGTAAGAGTGCAATTTAGTGCCATTCTTTATTTGGATGTGGCAACTCTGAAATTTGGCAGCTGTCACATATTATTATTCCGATTATTAAAAATGGAGCGCTTTACGAAAGAACAACGCGTTATACAAACTTATTACAAAACCAGTAAGTAAAGGCTAAAGTCGGGCGGTGCCGACTATATAATTCCCTACACCACTCTCGTAATATTGAATAACTCTGATATATAAATTTTGTAATTCATGTATAAATTGTTTAAATAAATTTACTTTTGGGACATTTTATACTTAAATAATACCCTGTACCACAGTGTGGTGTAGGGTATAAAAACGATTGGATCTAAAGAGCCAAATCGGATGAAACATATATATGGGAGCTATAGCTAAATCTTTACCGATTTTCTTCAAATTCGGCAATGTTCGTTCATGAATCAAGAAACTCCACCATTCTAAATTTCAAAACGATCGGATGTAAAATATAGATTCTATAGAACTAAAGGGCCAAATCGGACGAAACATATATATGGGAGCTATAGCTAAATCTTAACCGATTTTCTTCAAATTCGGTAGTGTTGGTTCATGGATCAAGAAACTCTACCATTCTAAATTTCAAAACGATTGGATGTAAAATACAGCTTTTATAGGACTAAAGAGCCAAATCGGACGAAACATATATATGGGAGCTAAAGCTAAATCTTAACCGATTTTCTTCAAATTATGCAGTGTTGGTTCATAGATCAAGAAACTGTACCATTCTAAATTTCAAAATGATTGACCATATTTAAACATTTTTACCCCAATGTGCCATATTTTATAGTTGTTCCCCCTATGTAACTAAAATTGCAAATTTCGAAAAATAGATTCCTATTCCGATCCTTTGCAACCGCCCCTCACTTTAAACTTCGGGATTGTAACTCTACCCGTTAAATTTCAGTCCCACTGTGTCCTTAAAATTTTCGAAAAATGTTCCTGTGTCTAGACTACATCCTATAGGTTATCTTCGCACCAAATTTCACGTTTCCAGCTCTTGCCATTTGGATTTGGCTGTGGTACCATATTTATCCCCTTTTGACCCCTGGGCAATTAAATATTCGAATTTTGAATAATCCCATTTTTCTCCGATTCTAACTCAACAATTTTATACTCTTATGTGTCTCAGTAAGAGTGCAATTTAGTGCCATTCTTTATTTGGATGTGGCAACTCTGAAATTTGGCAGCTGTCACATATTATTATTCCGATTATTAAAAATGGAGCGCTTTACGAAAGAACAACGCGTTATACAAACTTATTACAAAACCAGTAAGTAAAGGCTAAAGTCGGGCGGTGCCGACTATATAATTCCCTACACCACTCTCGTAATATTGAATAACTCTGATATATAAATTTTGTAATTCATGTATAAATTGTTTAAATAAATTTACTTTTGGGACATTTTATACTTAAATAATACCCTGTACCACAGTGTGGTGTAGGGTATAAAAACGATTGGATCTAAAGAGCCAAATCGGATGAAACATATATATGGGAGCTATAGCTAAATCTTTACCGATTTTCTTCAAATTCGGCAATGTTCGTTCATGAATCAAGAAACTCTACCATTCTAAATTTCAAAACGATCGGATGTAAAATATAGATTCTATAGAACTAAAGGGCCAAATCGGACGAAACATATATATGGGAGCTATAGCTAAATCTTAACCGATTTTCTTCAAATTCGGTAGTGTTGGTTCATGGATCAAGAAACTCTACCATTCTAAATTTCAAAACGATTGGATGTAAAATACAGCTTTTATAGGACTAAAGAGCCAAATCGGACGAAACATATATATGGGAGCTAAAGCTAAATCTTAACCGATTTTCTTCAAATTATGCAGTGTTGGTTCATAGATCAAGAAACTGTACCATTCTAAATTTCAAAATGATTGGATGTAAAATACAGCTTCTACAGGACTAAAGGGCCAAATCGGACGAAACATGTATATGGGAGCTATAGCTAAATCTTAACCGATTTTCTTCAAATTCGGTAGTGTTGGTTCATGGATCAATGAACTCTACCATTCTAAATTTCAAAACGATTGGATGTAAAATACAGCTTCTATAGAACTAAAGGGCCAAATCGGACGAAACATATATATAGGAGCTATAGCTAAATCTTAACCGATTTTCTTCAAATTCGGTAGTGTTGGTTCATGGATCAAGAAACTCTACCATCTAAATTTCAAAATGAATGGATGTAAAATACAGCATCTTCAGGACTAAAGAGCCAAATCGGATGAAACATATATATGGGAGCTATAGCTAAATCTTAACCGATTTTCTTCAAATTCGGCAATGTTGGTTCATGAATCAAGAAACTCTACCATACTAAATTTCAAAACGATTGGATGTAAAATATAGATTCTATAGAACTAAAGGGCCAAATCGGACGAAACATATATATGGGAGCTATAGCTAAATCTTAACCGATTTTCTTCAAATTCGGTAGTGTTGGTTCATGGATCAAGAAACTCTACCATTCTAAATTTCAAAACGATTGGATGTAAAATACAGCTTTTATACGACTAAAGAGCCAAATCGGACGAAACATATATATGGGAGCTAAAGCTAAATCTTAACCGATTTTCTTCAAATTATGCAGTGTTGGTTCATAGATCAAGAAACTCTACCATTCTAAATTTCAAAATGATTGGATGTAAAATACAGCTTCTACAGGACTAAAGAGCCAAATCGGACGAAACATGTATATGGGAGCTATAGCTAAATCTTAACCGATTTGCTTCAAATTCGGTAGTGTTGGTTCATGGATCAATAAACTCTACCATTCTAAATTTCAAAACGATTGGATGTAAAATATAGCTTCTATAGAACTAAAGGGCCAAATCGGACGAAACATATATATGGGAGCTAAAGCTAAATCTTAACCGATTTTCTTCAAATTCGGTAGTGTTGGTTCATGGATCAAGAAACTCTACCACCTACATTTCAAAATGATTGGATGTAAAATACAGCTTCTTCAGGACTAAAGAGCAAAATCGGACGAAACATATATATGGGAGCTATAGCTAAATCTTCACCGATTTTCTTCAAATTCGGCAATGTTGGTTCATGGATCAAGAAACTCTACCATTCTAAATTTCAAAACGATTGGATGTAAAATACAGCTTTTATAGGACTAAATGGCCAAATCGGACGAAACATATATATGGGAGCTATAGCTAAATCTTAACCGATTTTCTTCAAATTTGGTAGTGTTGGTTCATGGATCAAGAAACTCTACCAATCTAAATTTCAAAATGATTGGATGTAAAATACAGCTTCTACAGGACTAAAGAGCAAAATCGGACGAAACATATATATTGGAGCTATAGCTAAATCTTAACAGATTTTCTTCAAATTCGGCAATGTTGGTTCATGGATCAAGAAACTCTACCATTCTAAATTTCAAAACGATCGGATGTAAAATACAGCTTCTATAGGACTAAAGGGCCAAATCGGACGAAATATATATATGGGAGCTATAGCTAAATCTTAACCGATTTTTTTCAAATTCGGCAATGTTGGTTCATGAATCAAGAAACTCTACCATTCTAAATTTCAAAACGATTGGATGTAAAATACAGCTTCTATAGGACTAAAGGCCAAATCGGACGAAAGATATATATGGGAGCTATATCTAAATCTGGATCAAGAAACTCTACCACCTACATTTCAAAATGATTGGATGTAAAATACAGCTTCTTCAGGACTAAAGAGCAAAATCGGACGAAACATATATATGGGAGCTATAGCTAAATCTTCACCGATTTTCTTCAAATTCGGCAATGTTGGTTCATGGATCAAGAAACTCTACCATTCTAAATTTCAAAACGATTGGATGTAAAATACAGCTTTTATAGGACTAAATGGCCAAATCGGACGAAACATATATATGGGAGCTATAGCTAAATCTTAACCGATTTTCTTCAAATTTGGTAGTGTTGGTTCATGGATCAAGAAACTCTACCAATCTAAATTTCAAAATGATTGGATGTAAAATACAGCTTCTACAGGACTAAAGAGCAAAATCGGACGAAACATATATATTGGAGCTATAGCTAAATCTTAACAGATTTTCTTCAAATTCGGCAATGTTGGTTCATGGATCAAGAAACTCTACCATTCTAAATTTCAAAACGATCGGATGTAAAATACAGCTTCTATAGGACTAAAGGGCCAAATCGGACGAAATATATATATGGGAGCTATAGCTAAATCTTAACCGATTTTTTTCAAATTCGGCAATGTTGGTTCATGAATCAAGAAACTCTACCATTCTAAATTTCAAAACGATTGGATGTAAAATACAGCTTCTATAGGACTAAAGGCCAAATCGGACGAAAGATATATATGGGAGCTATATCTAAATCTGAACCGATTTCAACCAAATTCAATAGCGATCTTAACAGCCGCGAAATACTCTAAACTGAAAAATTTCAGAACGATCGGAGTGAAATTGCGACCTGTAGTCGACGAACAACTTTACATGGACAGACGGACGGACGGACATCGTTATCGACTCAGCTAGTGATTCTGAGTCGACCGGTATACTTTAAGGTGGGTCTAGCTGTGTTATTTTCAGGTGTTACAAACATCTGCCGTGAAACAAACTTATAATACCCTGTACCACAGTGTGGTGTAGGGTATAAAAAGACCGCTCGAAAACTTCGAAGAATTTTTGGTCGTGAAAGTGCACCTAATGTGTCAACCATTCGAAGAGTGGTCAAAATTGTAAGAAACTGGGTCGGTTATGTAAGGCGGCGCGGCGTGTCAGAAAAGTTGAAATTTATTCAAATCCTCCACCCGCCGGTTGATTTGGCATTGCCAGATTAAATTATTCTCAACCTAACACAATTTCTTGTTCATTCATTTATTTCCAAATCATTGATTGATTTACAAATTTTCTTTCACTTAAATTCTATGTCTTAAGCCTAGGGCCTTATCTCTAATACACTTTCGTGCCATCCTAGAATTACTTCAGTTATATATTATAAAATAAGACATATGGCAAGGGCAGCCCATCTTAACACTCTTATAAAATCCGGGATCACCCAACTCTCAGAATACTACCCCCGTGGAAAAGGAAGCGCAACACGGGGATCGCGAACTTACTACTATAACTACTTAAAACTACTTACAACTATGTGAAAAGGTATTTACAAAATATCACGAAATCAATAATAACTCATCAAAAGAATAAAAAATAAAAAAATAAGGTATTTACAAAATATTTACAGGCAAATCAATATAAAACAAAACATACAAATTATCCAGAAAATACATATCAGTAGTGTACCCTCTCCGACCACAAGGAACATCCATCACTGGCCGACATTATAAACCAACGAGTCGAGGTCATACGCACCAAAACGTCTGTGGTAAAAAAGCAGCTTATCCTCTTCATTAAACAACATGCCGGCGTCGGCCAAATGCAGAAGGCACATCGACGATAAACAACCCCCTGTCTCCACAAGGCGATCAAACTCTACTCGTGTAACCGAGCATCTCCTTACCATCTCATTCGGGTGATCGTGACATTTTCCAAGGTGAGCGATGGCCATGTCAGTCATAAAGCGGTCTATCCGTGTCATTCCACTCTCATTATATATAAGGGCACAAGAAGGCGATCGAACTCTACTCGTGTAATCGAGCATCTCCTTACCATCTCATTCGGGTGATCGTGACATTTTCCAAGGTGAGCGACGGCCATGTCAGTCATAAAGCGGTCTATCCGTGTCATTCCACTCTCATTATATATAATGGCACAAGATGGGCTAGCATAAAAGCATTGGGGCATTCTTCTTCCCCTGAGATCCAGGCAGTAGGACAGTGCCTTCCGTTCCAGAATTCCTATTCTCTCCATTTGATGCGACGATATCATAAACCATACCGGGAAGGCATATGTCATCGTCGGCCTGACTATCTGCTTGTAGATGGTTAGTTTAACTCTGCGGCTCAAGGCGCCTCTCTTAGCAATCACATTGTGGAGGGTGTGGAAGGCCGCTCTTCCTTTCATCAGAGCGTGGTCCACCTGCCGGGTGAAGAACATGTCTTCTTGGAAAACTACTCCTAAATATTTCAGCACCTTGACGTTTGCCAAGAGGTGCTCACCGATGCGAATCGCTGGAATGTATGACCTCGCATTCCCATATAGATTCCTCTTCCTGCCTTTGAACATGATGCTCTTGCACTTATCAATATTAAGCGATAGTCTCCATTCAGCAAAGTATCCCCTTAGTCTATCTAGGTACGTTGATAGTTTCCGCTCCGCTATCTTCGCTCTGGGATGTGTAGATGCCACCAGAATATCGTCCGCATAGACCAGGAGTAATTCCCCATCATCAGGCTGTGGTATATCCGCCAGATATAGATTATATAGTACAGGTCCCAACACGGAGCCCTTGTGGAACTCCTGCCGTCATCATACGGTGTCGTGAGCGGGTATCCTCTAAATTCCCAACGAAACTCCTATCTCTCAAGTAGTCCGCAGTCAGTCGCACCAGGTATGGACTGAAACCATGTCTGTCACGCATCTTCATCACAATCCCCTCCTGCCACACGGTATCAAAAGCCTTCCTAAAATCGAGGCTAACCGCGATCGTGGCGCTGCGACTGTTCAGACCTCTGGTTATCCTCTCGGTGAGAGTCATAAGGGCATGTGTAGTAGATGTCCTTCTTCTGAATCCAAACTGGAAGTCTCCTAAGACTGCCTGTGTCTCGACTTGATCGTTTATCCTACGAAGAATGACGATTTCAAACAGTCTTCCTATGCATGGCAAAAGGGATATCGGCCTATATCCTTTCGGATCATTGGGGTCCTTCCCGGGTTTAAGGATGGGGGTCACCCTCGATTTCTTCCATCTCTCCGGGAAATATCCAATATTCATGCATTGGTTGAACAATATCGAAAGGTATTCCCAGGACCTTCGGTCAAACTTACGCAAAATTCGGGATTCCGTCCTCACCGCTACTTTTCTTATTGTTCAGATATCTCAGCACTGAACCAATCTCGGACGGGCTTACCATGTCTAAAGGTGGACTGTCCTGTCCTGACATCGTCGTTCCATCAGCCATATGGTGTTGACCAAAATCAATAATCGGCTCAAATGTTATCGCTGTGGATTGCGCTCTCAAATCCGATGTGGAAATAGGTGCATAGTTCGTCTGGATTGCGGCGAATTCCTCAGCCAAAACTTCCACTTTCTCTTTCTCAGACATAAATCTTCATCCTTGAGAGTCAACCAGGTCTTCAATCTTCCTTCTAGCACGGGCCCCACTAAACGCCTTCACCTTCCGAAACATGTCCCTATCGGCTGAGATCCCACGCAATAGCTGTATATAGTAGTTGTCCTCAAATATCTCTATCCTCTCGCTTTTAATCCTACTGAGGTTCCTTATCGTGGCCTTCAAGATATCGTATTGTTGTAGATCATGTATTCGGTGCATTCTCCTTTGGAGCGTCTTCTTCTGCCTGATAAGTCCCAGGATATCCGCCGGGAGTTGAGCGAGTAGTCCATTGCATGGCCTGAATTTCCGGATACTACCCTCCATCGCACTGGCGATTGACTCAGTGAGGCCTTCCACCGCCACATCTATCTCCTGCCTACTCAAATACCGGTCTTTCGGCAATCCGTGTCCCTGAAGGCTCTCGCACAGTAAATCGTTGAAGACCCTGCTCCGCATGCTCGAGAAATTGAAGACCTCCGGCATCTCCCTCCGCTCCAGTGCACCAACGGTCACCTCCAACCGCACCGCCCTATGGTCCGAGTCATAGTCGAACGTCCTAAGTCTGTTCCCTACCGTACCAGTCGGTCCAAGTCCGACCGTCGTCATATGACCCCAGTGGTCATTCGTTCGGCGTTCAAGTCCGCCCCAATCGCCTCTCGTCAGTCCCCACAATCGCGCCAACCCTGTCGAGGTCCGTCGCAGTCAGTCTGTCCTGCGGTCTCAGGTAAGAGAGTTTTTAAAATCAAAAACGTGCATTCCTACTGAGGAACCCATATCCTTATAGAATCAACAGGAAATATCTGTATGACTCCGTTCACTTGACATCATCGAGATAAATACGATTATATGGGCATTTCCAAAGAGATATCAACTGCAGCCAAAAATTGAAAGTCTTTAAAAGTATGTTGTTTTCCTACTTCTTTTATAGGGAATCTATCAAATGTAACTAATTTTCCCAAAAATTACATTTATTCATAACACATTTTGAAATATTCGAGTGCAAAGTCGAACAATTACAAAATTTATGTTTTAAACATTTGTATTGCATGTTATGTTTTGATTATATATCTCTCTTTTAAATCTCGATTTATATTTAAAGAATATAAGAAAAATAATTTTTGTTGTGAAGTTGTGAAAATAGACATATTGAATATATTAAAAATCATTTATAATCAACATTTGGATGTCTAGTTGCATAAAAAGTGTCGAGTGTTTCACCAGCTGTATTGCTCATAGCGTCGTCTTGTTGATTCCAGAGACCATGCGCTTGAATTTCAGGAAGCACATATTCTGTTAACATGGTGCGAAAACGGTTACCATTGACGGTAACATTCTGATTTTCCGCATTTTTGAAGAAATATTGACCACCAGCCTATAAACCACACCATACCGTTGCTTTTAATGGTACGAGTCTTCGGGTTGCTCATCAATTTTGTTTATTAATGTATCCATCGAGCTAGAAATATCACTTAACAAAATTTCACGATAAAACACCGGATAGACACCGAGTATTTTTGTAATACAGCTGAACAATTTGGAGGCACTGTTGTGGTGTGAGTCTGAACAAAAATTACAAAGCAGTTTGATATGTGTCACGCGTGGTCTGTAAAACAAAAGCATATTGAAATTATACCTCACGTTGAATAACCCGTTATTTATCGCGGTTAGAATAATTCTAAATGATTAGCTGTTTTTTGTCTACAAGTCATGCGTACTTTATAGTTTGACATCGTGAAATTACTAATATAATTACTAATATATATATTCTCATATATATATATAATATATATATGAGAAGAATTTCAAGAAAGTCCTCAACTCTAAACTTCCGTACGAACCGAGTGACAAAGCCGGTCTGGATAATCTGGTCGATCATATCACCATATCATTCAATAGATCCCTTGAAGAAGCCTGTCCAAAAACAAGGTACAAGGGTAAAACTAAACCCCAATGGTGGACTTCTGAGCTAACGGCTATGAAAAAGACCTGCAACAAGCTATTCAATAAGGCTAAATCTACTGGGGTCGCTAATGATTGGGAGGCCTATAAAGAGCAACTCAAGATCTATAAGAAGGAGCTTAGAAAGGCGCAAAGGCGCTCTTGGTATACCTTCTGTGGTGAAGTGGAAAAGGTCTCCGACGCCGCTAGGCTGAGGAAGATATTATCTGCTTCACCCTGTACAGTGGGATATTTACAGGATGAGGCAAATAACTGGACCAAAAACAGCGAGCAGTCGCTCAATGTACTGCTCGACACACATTTCCCGGGGAACTCTGTAACAGAACCCGAGGATCAGCAGGACCAACAAGAGTGCGAGTGGACTGCGAGCGTCGCTAGCTTCTTGACTGAGAGATCCAGAATAAGCTGGGCTATTAACAGCTTTGAACCCTTCAAGTCACCTGGACCAGATGGCATCACTCCAGCAGAAATGCAGAAAATGTTAAAGTACATTATCCCCTGGCTGGAGAAAATTTATGTAGGCTGTATCAGGCTTTCATACGTCCCGAATCGATGGAGGGATACCAAAGTGGTATTCATACCTAAAGCGGGAAAGATATCACACACTAGGCCAAAAGACTTCAGACCAATTAGCCTATCCTCGTTCCTATTGAAAGGTCTGGAAAGACTTTTAGATCATTTCATTAGGGAAAACCTGGATACAAAACTCCTGTCGGGGAACCAACATGCTTACAACAAGGGCAAGTCTACTGAATCAGCCCTGCACGAACTTGTGAGCACTATCGAATCGTCCCTGCATTTCAAGGAATTCACCATGGTGGCATTTCTTGACATAGAAGGGGCTTTTAACAACATTCACTCCGATGCGGTAATTGCGGCACTCTCACATCTAAAAGTTAACACTAGTTTGATTAGACTAATTCAAAGTCTGCTCACCAGAAGACGCATAACAGCATGTCTAGGGTCCACAACTCTAACAAGGTATGTAAACAGAGGGACCCCGCAAGGAGGAGTACTGTCTCCACTAATTTGGAACCTAGCGGTGAATGAAATCCTGCTAGATCTAGAACGTTGTGGCTGCAAGGTCGTGGCATATGCGGACGACGTGGCAATCGCAGTGAGTGGCAAATTCGTAAACGTCCTCAGAGACATCCTACAGGTGGCTCTGAACAAGTTGGCTAGATGGGCCAGAAGCAGCGGTTTGGGCGTTAACCCCAACAAGACAGAATTGGTTCTCTTTACTAGGATGAATAATGTCCCACATGTGGACCCTCCACCTCGGATAAATGGAACAGATCTAGTCTTTTCTGAAAGTGCAAAATTTTTAGGAATAATTCTAGATAGGAAAATGTTATTTAGACTTAACGTATTGGAACGTGTAAGGAAGGCCAACGTCGCCTTATATTCCTGCAAAAAGGCTGTAGGGTCGCGGTGGGGACTCTCTCCTAAAATCGTCCACTGGATATATATAGCAGTAGTTCGTCCAATACTGTTATACGGTATTGTGGTATGGTGGACGGCAACTGACAAACTAACCATTACCAACCTACTAACAAAGGTTCAGAGAACTGCCTGCCTGAGCATAAGCGGAGCCTTAAGGACTACAGCGACCGAGTCTCTACAAGCCCTACTCCATATACTGCCGATTAATATTGTGGCGAGAGAGGTTGCAACCAAAGCTGCAATAAGATTAAACTGCCTATCAATGTGGAGGTACAAGAACTATGGTCACATGAGGATATCAAAGTGTAGTGCTATGGTAACCGACCGAGTGGACTATATACCAACAGTGTACACCTTCGAGAGAAATTACATCACTATGATTCCCGCCAGAGATGAATGGGTCGGCTGAATACCAGGCAATATAAACCATCTCCACTTTTACACGGATGGTTCGAAGCTTGATGAAAAGGTTGGCTTCGGAGTACACTGTGAAGAACTTAGTCTGGATATAGCTCACAGACTACCAGATACCTGCAGTGTCTATCAAGCCGAAATAATGGCAATATGGGAAGTCGCCAAGTGGCTGAGTCGCAACATAGTAACCAACAATGGCGTTGTCATTTACTCGGACAGCCAGGCTGCCATCAATTCTCTGGAGGCAACATCCCTAAATTCACAAACAGCCCTCGACTGCCGCAGATCTCTTAACGAGATGGCTGAGCAGTTTAATATACACCTCATATGGGTGCCTGGGCATAGGGATATCCCGGGGAACTGCAAAGCCGATGAACTTGCTAGGAAAGGGACGACATTACAAATTCTCGAAGAATTTGCATATATTGGTGCGCCACTATCCAAATGCAAGCTTTGGCTTAGGCAAGAGGCAATCAGGCAGTCCAACGATAGATGGACAGAAATCGGCACCTGCAGGGTAGCTAGAAAAATCTGGCCAAGGTATGACCTGAGAAGGTCAAAATATCTCCTCGCACTAGAGAGGAAACGATTGTCTACGTTAGTACAGGTTCTGACGGGACACTGCTTGATCGGCGAACACGCCAAAAGATTGGGTATTGAGTCCAATGACTTCTGCCGAAGCTGTGGAGATGAGGAAGAAGTGGAGAGCATTGAGCACTTGCTTTGCGACTGTCCCGCTTTGAGTAAACGACGACTGGATATACTGGGGTCGGCCTTTTTAGGCAGCCTAACAGATCTTTCCAGTACTGATATTCGTACTATCGATAAATTTATATATCAAACAGGTTGGTTTCGATGAGGGGCATTTCAGCCCGTGGTAACACTAGGGACCTAAACTGGTCTATGTGAGCTTGTAAAAAAATACGGCTGCCACCCTAACCTAAACCTAAACCTATAACCGCCAGGATACCTGGTAATGTGAGTTTTTTCTGGGATTGTAGTTAAATGCAAATTTTTGTTTTTTCTGTGTACTAAACCAACCTATAATAAATACCATGAACCAATGTGCGACACTTAATTTCACTTACCTCTTTTTCCACCGTTTTGCGAAAGGACACGACAATCCGCCCGTTTCTCCTTATTAAGTTGCAAAATACATTTTGGAATTTCACTAAGATTTTGATGAAATTTGGCACAAAGAATGTTTTACATCAGGAAGGAATGAAATGGTCAAAATCGTTTCAGATTTAGATGTTTAGAAGACCCCATATATATGTACTAAGTACATTTGTTAGCGTTTTCATTCGATGGCAGAAAAGATGATTCTTTAACGATAGATAAAATTGATGAGAAATATCATACTAGGATGGTAAAATAACCTCATCTTGTTATTTTGAGAGAACCCAATTCTGAATTGATTGGTTACGTAAGACTGGAACATGAAACCGCTGAATACAAAACAACAAAATTAAATGATTTTTTCAACGATAAAAATATATCACTGGATGCATTAATTGGAATATGCACTGACGGTGAGCCAACAAACACTGGCCCACACGGTGGAATTAAACGACGATTCGAATTGCTGTTAAAAAGACCATTGCATTGGTTCGTTTGCCTTCTACACTTCGACGAACTTCCGTTTCGGCATTTGTTTGAAGCTTTGGATAAATCAACAAGCACTGGACCAAGATCGGCAACCGGAAAACTGAGCCGTCAAATCGAAACTTGTGAAACTCTTCCGGTAAGTTATTGCTATCACTCATTTATTATAATTGTCAACCATTTTTAATTATTTTATTATTATATATTTTCAGGTGGTGGACGGCTTCCAGAAAATTGAGTTGCAAATTATATTCCCCCTGCTCCAGAAAAAAATGAATTTTCCACCGATTCGAAGTACTTATACGACATGGCCCACGCAATTTCTAGCGGCGTGGTTTCGGTGGATCTGGCTAACATCAAACCAGGGAAAATTGTACATTCTCGGTGGCACACCAAGGCCGCTAGATTTTTACGATTAGATGTGACAACGGAAAATCCAGATGCAAATTTAAGAATTCTGGTTGAATTTATAATTGAATGTTATGTTCCAATGAACATCAATATCAAGTATTACAGCTCTGTCGTGTACGGCAGTGCATTATTTTTCAAGTTCTTTAGTTGGTCACGATTTCTAGAACCTCGTTTACCCAAAATTGTCAATCAAGTAATTAAAGATAATTCATATTATGCGCATTCGGAAAATATCTTGTTATCAATGTTGTTTGATTATAGCAAAGAAATGATCAATATGAATGACATAAATAACGTATTTGAACCACCATTCACGCGAAGCATTCCGTACGATACATTGAAAGAATATTTAAATCAAGATGATCCACCGTTTAATGATCCAAAAATTTCATCACACATACAAGGAACGGAACGACATGTTCAATTGCTAGCTAGCGTTTCCAAACGGGTTATACCGGAAAATGTAGAGGCTGTTATGGCGACGACATTAGAGAGCCGTGCGAAATTGCCCAGACTTGAAAATAAAAAAGACTTCAAACAATAATTTTTTTTACTTTCTTTTCTATAAATAACTTAAATTAATCTTTTCATTTACATATGTTCTGACTAAATAAATTTCTTAAGAGAAAAAATAAATATTATTATAAATAAATAAAGAAAAAACATAGCCATTTCGCTGATTTTGTCATGTAAAGTGCCAAAAATGGTGATTTTTTTGAAATGTTTGTATGGGGAGCCCCCCAGGTGAGTTCCAGGGGATGTGCCACGGGCATGGGTGGATCGGCCCTCCAAAGTTAGTGGGGGTCGGTCATACATTTGGACTCGATTGGAGCACTCTAAATGGGTCAAAGTGGGATTTTTTCCGGGACATCAGAATTCGTTTTAGAGGTATGGTTCCTTCGGCAAAGTTTCTTATTTTGATCCCTAGAATACGATTTTCACTGAGCAATGGGCGACTTTTAAATCGACCCGCCCTAATGTACTTCCTATTTGGAATCTAAGCGTATAATTTATTAAATTCACTCAAAGAAAACTTTTGGACCTCTATATACGAGTACATAGCACTCATATTTATCTATCTTCCGATTTGCCTCTTAGCGCACTTTACATCAAGTTATTCCGAAATTTGGGAGAGTGCATTTTTTTAACCCAGGGACGGATTTGAAGAAAATCCGTTAAGATTTCGATATAGCCCCGAACATACTTATCCGCAGATCTTTAAAAGATAACAGTTTATTGAACCAAAAAACGAACGTTGTCAAATTTCGAGAAAATGTATCATGATTTAGATATATATATACCTACTACAACATTCCGATTTGGAATCTAAGCGCTATAAGATACAAAATTTTCGACAGAATAATAGAAGAACAATATCGAAAAAATGTTCGATATTGTTAATCCTTAATCTGCTTTTATAGGGTAGTAGGGTATATTTAGCACTTTCTTACTGGTTTTTAATTCTTAACTATGCTAAGTGCAGAAAGGCAGTTTTTCAGGAGAGACGATCAAAGTTTGACGAATTTTTTAAATTTGTGTGGAATTTCTTTATAATGCAAATCGAATGACCTGTACTGTTTTGTGAATAACTTTTGACTGGGTTGACGGATAAACACCAAATTTTGACTGAATATAATTTGGAATAATTAGAAATTAAAAGTGCAATATCCCTAAAACTATGCTAAGTCGACTTAGAATGTTTTAGAATGGAGGTATCGATTTGTGTTCCAAAAATATTAGAGCCAATGGCGTGACCTGTTTTGCAAGAATTGCTGAAACAAATTAAGCTTTACCTGCATAACATCTTTATGAGACAAATATTATCGTCATCTCTACGTAAAAACATATATAAATTACATTCTTGAGACGAAGGTAAGTTATTGCATCAACTTCATCAACCAAAAAGGTTCTCAACTCTAAACTTATTTATGAACCGAATGACAAAGCCGGTCTGGATAACCTGGTCGAGCATATCACCACATCATTCAATAGTTCCCTTGAAGAAACCTGTCCAAAAACAAGGTACAAGGGTAAAACTAAACCTCAATGGTAGACTTCTGAGCTAACGGCACGGAAAATACCTGCAACAAGCTATTCAACAAGGCGAAATCTACTGGAGTCGCTAATGATTGGGATGCATATAAAGGGAAACTCAAGATCTATAAGAAGGAGCTTAGGAAGGCGCAAAGACGCTCTTGGTATTCCTTCTGTGACGAAGTGGAAAAGGTCTCCGACGCCGCAAGGCTGATGAAGGTACTATCCACTTCTCCTTGTACAGTGGGGTATTTGCAGGATGAGGCAAACAACTGGACAAAAAACAGCGAACAATCGCTAAGTGTACTGCTCGACACACATTTCCCGGGGAACTCATCAGCAGAGCCCGAGGTTCAACAGGACCAGTGCGAGTGGACTGCGGGCGTCGCTAGCTTGTTGACTGAGAGATCTAGAATAAGCTGTGCTATAAACAGCTTTGAGCCCTTCAAGTCACCTGGACCAGACGGCATCACTCCAGCAGAAATGCAGAAAATGTATGTAGGCTGTATTAGGCTTTCATACATCCCGAATCGATGAATGGATACCAAAGTGGTATTCATACCCAAAGCGGGGAAGATATCGCACACTAGGTCAAAAGACTACAGACCAATTAGCCTACCCTCTTTCCTATTGAAAAGTCTGGAAAGACTTTTAGATTATTTCATTAGGCAAAACCTGGATACAAAACTTCTGTCGGGGAACCAACATGCTTACAATAACGGAAAGTCTACAGAATCAGCCCTGCACGAACTTGTGAGCAATATCGAATCGTCCCTACATTTCAAAGAATTCACCATGGTGGCATTTCTTGACATAGCAGGGGCTTTGAACAACATACACCCAGATGCGGTAATCGCGGCATTGTCACATCTAAAGATGAACTCTAGCTTGATTAGACTAATTCAAAGACTACTCAACAGAAGACGCATAACAGCATGTCTAGGGTCCACAACTCTAACAAGGTTTGTAAACAGATGGACCCCACAAGGAGGAGTACTGTCTCCACTAATTTGGAACCTAGCGGTGAATGAAATCCTGCTAGATCTAGAACGTTGTGGCTGCAAGGTCGTGGCATATGCGGACGACCTGGCAATCGCAGTGAGTGGCAAATTCGAAAATATCCTCCGAGATATTCTACAAGACAGAATTGGTTCTCTTTACTAGGATGAATAATGTCCCTCATGTGGACCCTCCTCCTCGGATAAATGGAACAGATCTAGTCTTTTCTGAAAGTGCAAAATTTTTAGGAATAATTTTGGATAGGAAGCTGTCATTCAGACTAAACGTACTGGAACGTGTAAAGACGGCCAACATCTCCCTATATTCCTGCAGGAAGGCTGTAGGGTCGCGGTGGGGCCTCTCTCCTAAATTTGTCCATTGGATATATAAAGCAGTGGTTCGTCCAATACTGTTACACGGCATTGTGGTATGGTGGACGGCAACTGACAAACTAACCATCACAAACCTGCGATCAAGGGTTCAGAGAACTGCCTGTCTGTGCATTAGCGGAGCGTTAAGGACTACAGCGACTGAGTCTCTACAAAGCCCTCATATACTGCCGGTTAATGTTGTGGCGAGAGAAGTTGCAACCAAAACGGCACTAAGATTAAACTGCCTATCAATGTGGAGGTACATGAACTACGGTCACATGAGGATATCAAAGTGTAGTGCTATGGTAACCGACCGAGTGGACTATATATTAACGGTGCGCACTTTTGAGAGGCAGAATATCCGGAAATAGAAACCATCTCCACTTCTATACGGATGGTTCGAAGCTTGGTGAAAAGGTTGGCTTCGGAGTACACTGTGAAGAACTTAATTTGAGTATAGCTCACAGACTACCAGATACCTGCAGTGTCTATCAAGCCGAAATAATGGCAATATGGGAAGTCGCCAAGTGGCTGAGTCGGAACATAGTAACCAACACTGGCGTTGTCATTTACTCGGACAGCCTGGCTGCCATCAATTCTCTGGAGGCCACATCCCTAAATTCACAAATAGCCCTCGCCTACCGCAGATCTCTTAACGAGATGGCTGAGCAGTTTAATATACACCTCATATGGGTGCCTGGGTATAGGGATATCCCGGGGAACTGCAAAGCCGATGAACTTGCTAGGAAAGGGACGACTTTACAAATTCTGGAAGAATTTGCATATATTAGTGCGCCACTATCAACGTGCAAGCTTTGGCTTAGGCAAGAGGCAATCAGGCAGTCCAACGAAACATGGACACAAATCGGCACCTGTAGGGTAGCTAGACAAATCTGGCCAAGGTATGACCAGAGAAGGTCAAAATATCTCCTCGCACTAGGAAGGAAAAGATTGTCTCAGTTCTGATGGGATACTGCCTGATCGGCGAACACGCCAGAAGATTGGGTATTAACTCCAATAACTTCTGCAGAAGCTGTGGAGATGAGGAAGAAGTGGAGAGCATTGAGCACTTGCTATGCGACTGTCCCGCTTTGAGTAAAGGACGACTGGACCTACTGGGGTCGGCCTTTCTAGGCAGCCTAACAGATCTTTCCAGTACCAATATTCGTGCTATCGATACATTTATATATCAAACAGGTTGGTTTCGATCAAGGGCATTTTAGCCCGTGGTACCACTAGGAACCTAAACTGGTCTATGTGAGCTGAAGAAATAAAAAACAAGTAAGAAAGTTTCAGTCGGGTGAACCGACTAAGGTATACCCTCACTTTGTGAGTAATGTAATATATAACATTACACCAATAAATCTGTCAATTTGTGTGGGAGGTACCAGAAGGGGTTTTCCAAATACACATATTTTTCGGTAAACAGTACATTCTTAAATACATTACATTGTGCTGAACTATAAGCGTTTGTGTGCACTGGTATATTAAAGTTACGATCTATGTAATTTTGGTATGATTTGTCATTTTGTGTGGGAGGTACAAAAAGGGGCGGGGTGATAACGCCCACTTTTTACAGGACTATAGGCACTACAACAGCATTACACTGTACAAAATTTCAAGTATTTGTATGCACTGGTATTAAAGTTACGAGCCGTTTACTTTGGTACGAAACGGGCCATTTGTGTGGGCGGTACCAAAAGGGGCTGTACAATGATGCCCATTTGATTGATACCGGACTATAGGCGCTACAAAAACATTATACTGTAGAAAATTTCAAGCATTTTTATGCACTTGTATTAAAGTTATAAGCAGTTAAATTTTGATGCAAAATGGTCCATTTGTGTGGGAGGTACCAAAAGGGGCATGCCAACTTCACCCATTTTTCTCGAGTTAATAGCGACTAATATACTAATATTATGTGCAGAATTTCAAAAGATTCGAATAAGTAGTATAGAAGTTATTAAAGAATCAATATTTCACTAAATTTTAACCCTTTGTGTGGGAGGTACCGGAAGGAGTAGACCAATATGGCCCATCTTCGAACTCATCCGGAGATAGATCAAAATATTACCACATACCGAATTTGATGTCAATCGGTTACTCCTTTCGAGAGTTATCGTGCGCACCAGCCAGCAGACACACAGACAGACAGACAGACAGACAGACGGACGGACATTGCTCATTCGACTTAAAATGACCCAAAACGGATTTCCTCCGAACATACGTAGGGTCTTAGACAACTCCTTCGATGTGTTACACTTTTTTCCGTAGCAAATGATATATACCCTCGTCACACTAAAGTGAGGGTATAAAGAAAACGGCTGCCACCCTAACCTAAACCTATTACATCAACTAATATCTATCATTAACATAACGTTTTGTATTTCTTTGTACGTTCGGCTAATATTTTCCTTAGCTTTATTGGGTTTATTATGGAATCTGCATACCCTTTTCCCTCCTCGTCTAAATGTAAATGAGGAAGATGGCAGTAAGATTTCAAATAAGTACATACTCGTATAATAAGCATTATCTTGTTTCACTATAATATCCTTAAATATAAATATATGTCGATATATTGTATTGTTTTATTAGATAATTGTATTGTATAATATCTATTAATTTCCAGGGAAAATATAAAATTTGATTGTTAATATGACATATTTGTTGAATTTAATGATTTGAATATATAATTGTTGACCAAAATCAAAATTATTTTTATACCCTCACTTTAGTGTGACGAGGGTATATATCATTTGCTACGGAAAAAAGTGTAACACGTCGAAGGAGTGACCTAAGACCCCAAGTATGTTCCGAGGAAATCCGTTTTGGGTCATTTTAAGTCGAATGAGCAATGTCCGTCCGTCTGTCTGTCTGTCTGTCTGTCTGCTGGCTGGTGCGCACGATAACTCTCGAAAGGAGTAACCGATTAACCTCAAATTTGGTATGTGGTAATATTTTTTTCTATCTCCGGCTAAGTTCGAAGATGGGCCATATTGGTCCACTGCTTCTAGTACCTCCCCCACAAAGGGTTAAAATGTTGTGAAATATTGATTCTTTAATAACTGCTATACTACTTATACGAATCTTTTGAAATTCTTACATAGTATTAGCTTATTAGTCGTTATCAACTCGAGAAAAATGGGCAAAGTCGCCACGTCCCTTTTGGTACCTCCCGCACAAATGCACCATTTTGCACCAAAAGTTAACATCTTATAACATTAATAACAGTGTATAAAAATACTTTAAATTTTGTACAGTATTATGCTTTTATATTGCCTACAGTCCAGGGAAAAATGGGTGTTGTTGTCACGCCTCTTTTGGTACCTCCCACACAAAGGTGCCTTTTTGCACCAAAAGTTAACAGCTTATAACATTAAAACCAGTGTATAAAAATACTTGAAATTTTGTACAGTGTAATGTTTTTATAGTGTCTATAGCCCTGTGAAAAATGGGCGTTATTGCCACGCCCCTCTTTGTACCTCTCACACAAAATGCCCAAATCATACCACAATTTAATGTCTCATAACTTTTATACCAGTGCACATAAATGCTTATAAGTCGGCAGAGTGCAATGAATTTAAAGTATCTAATGTTCAGCAAAAAAAAGGTGTATTTGATAAACCCCTTCTGGTACCTCCCACACAAATTGACAGAATAATTCGAGTAATATTCAATATTTCATTACTCACAAAGTGAGGGTATAACTTAGTCGGTTTACCCGACTGAAACTTTCTTACTTGTTAATAAACAAATTACAAAGAGTTTAGTTGAAATTGAAAAATATTTGTTGAGTAAAAAAGGAAAAAATATTCAATGAACGAGTACCAATTTTCCTTCATGAAACTTCAATTTTCTTTATCACAGGAATATTGAAAAATTTTGTATTCGAGTATTTGAAAAATCTTGTTGACATGTAAGCGCTGTAGAAACTATTTTATATCCGACCAGTAGGAAATTCGACATAAAGAGGTATTTTTACATGAATGAGTATTCAGGAAAAACCGGTTCAGATTTATATATGTATAACCTCCATATATATGTTCCTCCTGATTTAATATCAAAGCGCTATACAAGTTGTACTTTACTTCCGATCATTACAAAATTTTCCAGAAAGATGTTTCTCAATTTAGGAACGAATATTGCTTAATTAAGCGATTATGGGTTCTGAATTATATATATGTTCCTACCCATTCACCAATTATTCCAAATTAGTATCGCAATGACCCTTATCGCATTGTCAGGGAGGTGTATGGTATAATATAGTCGGCCCCGCCCGACTTTCTGCCTTTCCTTACTGGTTTTAAATCGTTTTTAGATGGCAAGAAAAAAACCATAAAAAATCCCAAAATTATTTGTTTGTTACAATTTTTGAATGCTATCATCCTAACGAAGAAAGCAGTGCCTATTTGATAAAAATCTATGGATGCGTGTATAAATTATAAGTCACTGTAAAAATTAGGCATTCACAAAATATTATTTCATATTGACAATAACGACCATTTCTCAATAGACTATGGGTACTATAACAACATTAAGCTCTTCAAAATGTCATGTGATTGTATACGCAGGAATCGAAGTAATAACTTTTTGTGCAATATGGTCTATTTGTGTGGGAGGTTGGAAATATCCCTTACACGTAGAACCGAAGGAACACGAAAAAAACTTAGAAAAAATCGCAAAAAATTATATCGCATCGTAGTATCGACTTTTATTTATATTTAAGAATATTTTTAATTGCAAAAATAAACAAAGAGGAATAAATGATACCTGAGAAAAATCTACTGAGAATTTCTTTCAATTGGTATTGCTATCTTACTCATTTGCATTTAGGCGAGTATGAATCGAATACTCGTACACCTGCCACTAAAGAAAATATTACACGAAAGTTCAAACAAAAAACAAAACATGTTTCTGATCGATATTATTTGAATATCGCAAGAATCTAAATTACTTAGTTTTTACTTAGAGATGAGAAGGATGTTTTCGACTTCATTAGATATAAAATCTTTGTCTTATTAGATGCCATGCAGGCAAATCTTCAACTGCTTTAATACTTCTTCCAAAACAGGCTCATTTGCTGTAACGCAGGTCCACTAACATGTCCAATTCAAAGATTTGTTACTGCCTCCACTGAATTTGTCTCTCGTGCTGAGTAACCAATTAATTAAAAACTAATACAGAATTGCTAAAGTCTGGCAGAGCCGACTCCGCAGAAAAAACAAAATTTTTATTATTCTGTCAATTTGTGTGGGAGCTACCAGAAGGGGTTTAACAAATACACCTATTTTTCGTTGAATAGTAGATAATTTAAATTCATTGCACTGCGCCGAATTATAAGCGTTTATGTGCACTGGTATAAACGTTATGAGATATTAAATTGTGGTATGATTTGGCTATTTTGTGTGGGACTAATAAGCTAATACTTACTATGTGTGGAATTTCAAAAGATTCGAATAAGTAGTATAGCAGTTATTAAAGATTCAATATTTCACAACATTTTAACCCTTTGTGGGGGAGGTACTAGAAGGAGTGGACCAATATGGCCCATCTTCGAACTTAGCCGGAGATACTAAAAAATACTACCACGTACCAAATTTGAAGTCAATCGGTTACTCCTTTCGAGAGTTATCGTGCGCACCAGCCAGCAGACAGACAGACGGACGGACATTGCTCATTCGTCTTAAAATGACCCAAAACGAATATCCGCCGAATATACTTAGGGTCTTAGATCACTCCTTCGATGTGTTACACTTTTTTTCGTAGCAAATGATATATACCCTCGTCACACTAAAGTGAGGGTATAACAAGTAAGAAAGTTTCAGTCGGGTAAACCGACTAAGGTATACCCTCACTTTGTGAGTAATGTAATATGGAATATTAAACGAATTATTCTGTCAATTTGTATGGGACGTACCAGAATGTTTTTAACAAATACACCTATTTTTCTCTGAATAGTAGATTCTTTAAATACATTGCACTGCGCCGAATTATAAGCGTTTTTTGCACTGGTATATTAACGTTATGAGATATTAAATTTGGAATGATTTGGCCATTTTGTGTGGGAGGTACAAAAAGGGGCGTGGTGATAACGGCCATTTTTTACAGGGCTATAGGGACTTCAAAAGCGTTACACTGTGCAAAATGTTGTTGCATTTTCGTGCATTGGTACTCATGCTGTGAGCTCTTAACTTTTTGTGCAAAATAGTACCATTGTGTGGGAGGTACAAAAAGGGGGGTGGCGATAACGCCCATTTTTCATAGGTCTAAAGGCACTATAAAAATATTACACTGTACAAAATTTCAAGTATTTTTATAAACTGGTTTTAATGTTATAAGCTGTTAACTTTTGGTAAAAAGGTACTTTTGTGTGGGAGGTACCAAAAGGGGCGTGGCAACAACGCCCATTTTTCCCTGGACTGTAGGCAATATAAAAGCATAATACTGTACAAAATTTCAAGTATTTTTATTCACTGTTATTAATGTTATAAGCTGTTAACTTTTGGTGCAAAATGGTGCATTTGTGTGGGAGGTACTAAAAGGGACGTGGCGACTTTGCCCATTTTTCTCGAGTTGATAACGACTAATAAGCTAATACTATGTGTGGAATTTCAAAAGATTCCAATAAGTAGTATAGCAGTTATTAAAGAATCAATATTTCACAACATTTTAACCCTTTGTGGGGGAGGTACTAGAAGGAGTGGACCAATATGGCCCATCTTCGAACTTAGCCGGAGATAGATAAAAATATTACCACATACCAAATTTGAGGTCAATCGGTTACTCCTTTCGAGAGTTATCGTGCGCACCAGCCAGCAGACAGACAGACAGACAGACAGACAGACGGACGGACATTGCTCATGCGACTTAAAATGACCCAAAACGGATTTCCTCCGAACATACTTGGGGTCTTAGGTCACTCCTTCGACGTGTTACACTTTTTTCCGTAGCAAATGATATATACCCTCGTCACACTAAAGTGAGGGTATAAAAATCTGAATTCTTGTGATCAACGAAAATTGGTACTCGTTCATTGAATATTTTTTTTCTCAACAAACATATTTACCTCTCAACAAACTCTTTGTAATTCGCTTATTTTAATTTTAATTTTGCTCCACAAATATATTTTCAAATCATTTATGGAAAATATGTTGCCTTTCAATTCAACAAATATATTGTCATATTAACAACCATAATTATGTGCTTATTTAAAATCGTACTGACATCGTCCTCATTTACATTTAGGCGAGGAGTGAAAAGATTGTGCAAATTCCACAATCAATCCAATAAAGTTGACTCTAAAGAAAGTATTAGACGAAAGTGCAAACAAGATACAAACCATAATGTTTATGTTAGATATTAGTTGATGCAAAAACTTACCTTCGTCTCAAGAATTTATATATGTTTTTACTTAGAGATGATGAGCGTGTTTTTGAGTTAATTAAATACAAAATCTTTGCCTTATACAGATGTTTTGCTGGTAAAGCTTAATTGGTTTCAGCACTTCCTGCAAAACAGGTTCACGTCATTTGCTCTAATATTTCTAGAACACAAGTGTTATACTGCCTCCACTTAATTTGTCTCTGGAACTGAGTAAACAAATTTTAATTAAAAAACAGTAACGAAGTGCTAAATATACCCTACTTCCCTTAAAGAACAGATTAAGAATTAATATCAAGTTTTATCGATATTATTCTTCTATTATTCTGTCGAAAATGTTGTATTTTATAGCGATTAGATTTAAAATCGAAATATATATATAGCGTGATCCACAGAAAACTCATATTGAATGGGGAATGTTTATTATCATTTGAAAGAAAATTCTTTGGCATTAATTTTTTGAAGATTATGTCTATCAAATGTTGGCCGCGGCTACGTCTCAGATGGTCCATTCGTTGAGTCCAATTTTCGATGACTCGTTCGAGCATTTCGACTGGTAACTGGCGAGTGACACGCGTGATGTTTTGCTCCATGTCCTGAATCGAAGCGGGTTTGTCCGCATAAACTTTAGACTTTACATATCCCCACATGAAAAAGTAAAGTAAATTTGTAAACGTTGTTCAGGCGTTAGTCTTTCCATGATGAAATGCCAAACAATACTTAACATAAATAACATGACAGCATGACACGACTCACACGTGATCTGTCAAAAAAGGCTATTGAAAAAAGTATCTCTACTTAGATCACCCTATACTAGGAGGGGGTCAATTTTTTTCGCACAAAGCGTCAGTCAAAAACGTAATCTACTGAAAATTCTTAAAACATTTCTTCAAGAAACCATGGGTCTAAAATTATGTAATTCCTTGCTGGCGGAAATCGACTATAAATTTGAGGTCACATTATAAATTAAATTATACACAAAACCTTATAGGTTCATCAAAAGCAATACCGTAAAATGTAAAAATACCTATGCATGTACACCACCACAAAGCAAAAATAAAAATACATGATTCGTACTGATAGTAATAGTAATAGATTCGTAATAGTAGTACCATTAGTTTAAAGTAATTTCCTCTTCTTTTGTTCAACTGTTACAAAAAAATAAAAATCCCACCATGCTGTCATCAGTGCAATAGAACATGCATACGTTTGTCATTTATTCACAACTCCTAAGGAAAAAATCAGGGTCAGTTGATATTCTGCGTTCAATAAACAACCGTGTTCAATTATTAAATTATAATGGAATCATTTGTAAAGTAAGTTGATTCCGTAAATTCTGAAATTCAGTCGAGACATTGCGCAAATTTGCCTTATTTTTTAAATCTGAAGAACATCAATATAGGAGCTTTATCCAAATCTGAACCGATTTATCAAATTCGGCTGGGAAGTTCCTAGGGCAATACAATTGAATGCATATGTTGAATTTTATTGAGAGCAGTCAAGTACTTTGGTTGATATAACGTTTTTTACAAAGGGGCGTGGCTCCTCCCACATTTCCCAAGAAAACAAATTATTTCTGTTGACTGACTTATTAAGGATATAATGCTAAAAAATGTCTTTACCCGATCTTCCTTTAGTCCTTGTATGGGGAAAATCATTAATCATTGATTTTGAAATGTTTCTGCAAAATTTCAGCCATCTAGTCTGCCACCTGACCTGTTGCCTGCTTTCCACAGACAGGCGGATATGGCTAGATCGTCTTAGAATTTGAAGTCGATATTCGCCAGCTAGGAATTCATTTTAGACTCATGGTTTCCCGAATAAATATTCTTAAAATTGTCCGTAGATTTCATTTTTGCCTAACGCTTTGTTAATTTTTTCCAACATATACCAATTGGTTGAAAAAATATAGGCGGCTATATCTAAATCTGGATAAAATTTCTCGAAATTAGACAACGTTCGTTTTTGGTTCAATAAACTATTATCTCTTCATTTTCTTCAAATCAGTATATGTTCATTTTCTTCAAATCCGTCCGTGGGTTAAAAAATTCACTCTTTAAAATTTCGAAATAACTTGATGTAAAGAGCGCTAAGAGGCAAATCGGAACGAAGATAAATATGAGGGCTATATCTAAATCTTAGGTTATTTGTTTGAAATTCAGAGGCATCTCTGTTTGGTCCAAACGTTTTTTAGGTCGAATTTTTTACATTATACGCTTAGATGCTAAATCGGAGATACATATATATGGGGGCTTCATCTAAATCTGAAGCTGAAGATTTTTACCAATTCTAAATATAAACCAAATTTTCTTGAAATGTTATCTCTTAAATCTTTTAAAGATTCTGTATCTGATGCAGATTTTATAGCGCTTAGATGCAAAAACATGACGTAGGTAACTAAATCTGAAACAATTTCTTAAAATTTGTCGTGTATTTATAAAGATGTGTTGAGAAATGCGAATTTTTAGAAAGATCTGCATATATGTGGCCCCTATATATCTATGTATATCTAAACCGGAGCCGATTTATTTAAACTTGGCAGTGTTCGTTCTTGATTGAAGAAACTGTTATCTGCCAAATTTTATGCAGATATGATGAGAAATTCTAGAACGCTGAACCAAATCGGTATATAAATATATATGGAGGTTATATCTAAATCTGAACCAATTTAAACTTTCCTGGGTTGAGAAATTCCGATCTCTCAAATTTCGGAATGACTGGATGTAAAATGCAGCTTCTGTAACGCTAAGCGGGAAATCGGAAGGAACATGTATATGCGGGATACATCTAAATCTCGGTTGAAATATTTCGCTTTTATAGCACCTAGATGCAAAGGCGGAAGTACATACATATGTGTCAGGGCTATATCTAAGTCTGAACAGATTTTGACGAATTGCTATAGACTTCGTTCCTGAAGTGAAAAATACTTCGTGCTAAATTCCATCAAGATCGGAGTTAAATTCAGACTTTAACTTTGCGAACAACTTAAGATGGACCGACATACGGACGGAGCCTAGCTTCAATATTTTTAAGTTTTACAAACTGAGAAAATTCGTGTCTAGTACCGATTTTCTGTAACTCGTGAGGTATAAAAAGATCATAAATAAGGAGCGCACAACAGGCCGAACCACTGGCTTAAGTGTATGTCCATGGACATGAGACGTTTAATCGTCTTCTCTCTTCAACCTAACCTAACCTAACCTAACAAACTTCAGACGTCACGCACAAAACACTTACGTCTTTGCCTGGTCCACTTATGTTATTGAATACAAGCAAAATTCCTTTACCCCATTTGTTTACGCCGGAAAGGACACGACAATCAGTTTTTATTTTGAAATGTTATATTTACGTTTTTATACCCTACACCACACTGTGGTACAGGGTATTATGACTTTGTGCATTTGTTTGTAACACCCAAAAGGAGAAGAGATAGACCCATTGTTTATTATACCGATCGACTTGTAATCACTTTCTGAGTCGATTTAGCTATGTCCGTCTGTCTGTCCGTCTGTCTGTCCGTCTGTCTGTAGACGTATTCTTGTAATCAAAGTACAGGTCGCAATCATGGTCCGATCTCAACGAAACTTTGCACATATCTTTTTTTAGGCCCAAGGACGATCCCTATTGAATTTGGTTAAAATCGGTTGAGATTTACATATAGCTCCCATATATATGTACCTCCGATTTGGCATATATGCACGGTATAAGCAACATTTTGTAACCGATTTGTACAAAAATTGACAGAGAGTAGTCTCGTGATACACTTAGATACAATACAAAATTTGGGGGAAATCGGTTCAGATTTATATATAGCCCCCATATATATGTTGCACCCGATTTGACATGTAAGCGCTGTAGAAACTGTATTTTATATCCAATCAGTACGAAATTCGGCAGAAAGAGGTTTCTTATTACATGAAGGAATACTGCCAAATTCGGAGAAAATCGGTTCAGATTTAGATATAGCCCCCGTATATATGTTACCCCCGATTTGAAATTCAATAGCTGTAGAAACTGAGAAATCTGAGGAACTTCAGCTATCACTTGCAAAAATGCTGCCTGATCACTGTAGTGTTTACCAGGCTGAAATCTTAGCTATTAAAGAGGTAGCGGAATGGCTGAAAATTAATGTGCTGACCAAAGTCAGTATAAATATTATCTCTCATAGTCAGGCTGCTATTAAGTCCAGACTATATTCCTGAATTCAAATACAGCCCTCGACTGTCGCTGTTCAATATTCACCTGATATGGTGCCCGGCCACAGGGCTTTACCAGGGAACTGCAAGGCAGATGAACTTGCCAGGCTAGGAACTGCCTAACACGCTCAGGGGACCTGGAACATGTGGGCATGCCTCTAGCAACCTGAAAGCTCCTCTTGAGAGATAGTGCACTTACGGCAACAAATGACAGGTGGTCACTGGTCAGGAACTGCATACATTCTAGGCTGATGTGACCTGGCCTATACCCAAAACGTACCAAAGCACTGCTTTCGTTGTCGAGAACGGACGTCTCATTATCGTGTCTGTCATGACAGGTCACTGTCTTATTGGACGGCACGCAGACTGATTAAAGGAGGAGGAATCAATAGAACACCTTCTGTGTCGGGCCCCGCTCTCTCTAGAAGGCGGCATACTTCCTTGGACCTTATTTCTTTGAAGAATTAGCTAACTTAGCTGATGTTGGAATGCGCCAACTTTTGAGCTTTTAAAGCAATCAAATTGATTCAACGGGAGGGGCTAGCGAGAGCTTACGTTTTCCCTTATGTCCCTGTGGTAACACAATGAACTGGACAGTCCAACCAAAAACAAATCGTGCCAAATTTTAAGAAAATCGGAGCTGATTTAGGCACCTACATCCCGATTTTGCATATAAGCGCTATTAAATCCGCATTTCTTAATATATCTTTAAAAGACTTAGTAGATACAGTTTATTGACCTAAAAGCGAAAATCGTCCAGATTTAGATATAGCCCACGTATAAAATACAGATTTTTGGGCAGATCATTATGATTAGAAAAAACATTAATCAAACTTAACACTAATTCTTATTCTGAGGTAACATATAGGCAGTTCTGCTCGACTTTAGCACTTCGTTACTTGTTTTTATTTAATTGTTTACTTAATTCTAGAGACAAATTTAGTGGAGGCAGTAACACAACTGCGTTGAATTGCACCTGTTGTGGTCCTACGTTACATCAAATGAATTGGACCTGATTTGGGAGAAGTTTTAAAGCAATTGAAGGTTTACATGCATTGAATCTTAATGAGACCAAGATTTCATATTTAATGAAGTCGAACCTAACCTAATTTAGATTCTTGCGATGAAGGTTAGTTTTGTTGCACGAGCAAAACGGCAATACTTAGATGTTTATTATTTTATGTTATTTTTTTGGAATTAAAAATATCCTTAAATATAAATAAAAGTTGATATTACGATGCAGCTTAAAATATGTTTTATTTAACACTGCGATTGTATAAAACCCACAAATTTCCAGGAGAAATGGAAAATTTGGTTGTGAGTAAGACAATAATATGTTTGTTCAATTAAAATTTTTGTTGTTCAAATGAAAATATGAACTATGTATATATTTTGAAAGTGGCGTAAACGCCATCCCAAATGCGAAAGTTTCCACTTAATTCCGAAACATTGAATTCTTGAGATGACCTGAATGTAAATTTAATCACCTAGCCTTTCAACGATACTACTTTTGGTTTAAAAACAGAATGGCGTTTACGCCAATTTCAATATATACATTCATGTATTTGTTGAGCAAAATCAGCAATTTAAAAAACAAATTACAAATATTGTCGTTGACATGAACATATCATGATTCAATTATACAAGGTTGTGTTACTAGCAGGTGGTCTATCTATTTTTTTCATTTTGATAGTAGTTGAAATGTCATTATAAAGTTTGAATTTCGAATTTTTTGTTTACATCTTGTGTGAAAAATATTTTAAAATCTATTCGGTAAATTTATTGAATAAGTCAATAAAAAGAAAACACGTTTAAGATTTGCGAAAATAGGATGGACGCGATAAAGGACCGTTATTTAATATACAGAAGGATGAAAGGCTAAAAATGGAATACCAATTGCCGTGACGATTTCTGCCAAATACTGTCCACGTGGTATGATTTTTTGACTAGTGGCGTGAGAAAAGTGGTTTAAAATATATTTTAATGTAAAATTAACGTTGATATATGTGCAGAATAAAACGATTAACTACAGTAAAACGATAGATATCAAAGGAGTTTTCCTCATGATAAATGCAGTTTGTATGTACTTCTACATTATTGAAAATTAGGATACGGACAGGACAGGGTCAAAGCCCATTTAAAATTAACTGCCTTCAAATTATATGAATTTTATCATTTGATCATTTGTGGAGGAGGTACCATAAGGACGATTCAATACAGTCCGTCTTCGAACTTAAAGTGGATACATTTACCAAATTAATAAAACGGTGGACACATTTTCCTCATCCATAGAAAATATGTATATAGTCACTGGAGAAGTAGGATTGCCACAACACAAATTATACGACAATTCAACATATTTTTATATTTCAAAATAAACTGGCACTGACATTTCAAATACGAATCCAACAACAAAACTCCTTGTGGTTGTTGTAGAATTTTTGTTGTTGTGCTAGTAATACAACCTTGTATAATTGAATCATGGAAAATATGTTTGTTGAGTAAAAAAGAAAAAACATTCAATGAACGAAACACAATTTTCGTTGATGAAACTAAAATTTTTTTTTATGAGGAATTTTAAAAATTGTTGTAAAAGCGTTTATAAGCTAAATCGGGATAAATCTGATCCGATTTTATTAAAATTTGGCACGAGTTGTTCGTAGCTCATGAAATTATTATCTGCTTTATTTTATAAAGATCTCTTGAGAAATGACAATTTTTTTAATGTTTAAGTTCCTTTAATGTAAATTAAAAACTCGTTTGTTTGCGACGGAAAGGGCAAGACAACCATTTTTGTTTAAATTTTAAATTAAATTTGTTATGTATCTATATATTTTGTGTATATGCATTGTACAGCAACATTTTTTAACCGATCTGAATAAAAATTTAGATAAAGAAGTCTCTTGATACACTTAATGAAAATAATTAATTTGAGGAAAGTCGGTTCAGGTTTAGATATATTTATTTGATATGTAGGTGCTGTAGAAACCGTATTTTATACCCGATCCGTACGAAAATCGGTAGAGAGAGTTTTCCTATTAGACGAGTTACCACTGTCAAATTCGGGGAAAATCGGTTTAGATTTTGATATAGCCCCCATATATATGTTCCCCCGGTTTGGTATCAAAGCGCTATAGAAGTTGTACTTTACTTTCGATCATTGCAACATTTGACAGAAAGAAGTTTCTTAATATAGGAACTAACACTGTTTAAATTGGGGATAATCGGTTCAGATTTAGATATGGCCACTTGTATACTATGTTCCTGCCTATTAACTATTTAAGCGCTATTGAAACTGTATTTTACGACCCATCTTTCTATTATTTGACAGAAATTAGGTTTTTTGATTCAAGATGATGAAAATCTGTTTAGATTATGTATATCCCCATCTATTTGTTCCTTCCGATTCTTCACCTATAAAAGAATACTGCGCATTTTAAAATTATCGTTTCAGATCTAGTTTATGACGATTAATACCATCAACCAGGCTTGCCAGTTTTTTTAGTGCCGAATCCCCAAAATTTTATTTTTTATCCCCTAAATCCCCAAAAAAGATTTCTCATCCCCAAAAAAATCCCCAGAAAATATTTTAACTAATGTGAATGATGTATTTTACAATTCAATGTACAATGTACTAAAATTCATTTTGTTTGTACAAAATGTACTTTGTCAAATTATTAAATATATCTGATTCAAAATCTTCCATCTCATCTACATCATCTAATTTTTTTGTACACGTTTTTGGTATTAAAAATTTGATCATTTCTGCCAATGGACTAAATAATTGATAAAGTACATCAAAGGGTTAATATCAGCGATTCCAGTTCTTTAAAATCGAGTTGGACCAGCAGAATCCTCTTACTAGTAAACTTTACTCCAAAATTGGCTTAAATTGTTCGTAATGTCGTCTGGGAAGAATTTTATAAACCGCATTTGGCTTCAATTGATTTATAAATATCTATAGAAATACGTATTGGCAATTACTACAGGTTGTCTATTTAAGTCGTACTCTAATACACTGCGAGTCAAGCTACTTTTTGTAGGAACTTCTGACACAATTTTTACGGACGCATTTTCTAAAAAAATATAGATTTAACAGAAGATACAAATTTTAACATAAATAAAGACATGTAATTATAAAAAATTGCAATCCCCGCCAGATCCCCGGATCCCCAAACCAAAAAATGTATCCCCATTCGCGAAGAAAAATCCCCAAATTGGGGATAAATCCCCTAAACTGGCCGCGTGCCATCAACTCCTGCTTGGAAAATTCCTTGATGAGAAGATGGAGCTAAGTACTTTGTTATCTGAGAAAAAACCAGTTATTCCAAATTATTATTGCAATGCCCAATTTCGCATTGTTAGGGAGGTGTAGGGTATTATATAGTCGTTTCTGTTTTTCCTTACTGCTTTTACTAATTAAGTTTGGACAGATGCTTTATTTAGGTGACGCCTTGAAATATACTTTGTTTATAGTGAGTTAAAAAACTGCCTTTTGCAATGGTTTCCTCCGACCATTAGAAATACTACAATACAAGAGAATGTATGAGACATTTGTAAATAGGTGCTCTCTGACAGGGCAACATCTTTTTTAGAAAAGAAAACACCTTTAGTCTAAGGACTTTATCTAGTCCTGGAAAAAAATGTGTGGGGTTAATCGATGAAGGCTCGTTAACATTGTGTAAACGGCGCCGAATTGAAATTTCTGGGAAATTTTCAATACTCGTACTGTCTGCTACGGCGCACAGTGGGAGGAATCCAAAAAAGGAAATAATTCTGCCGTTTCTTAACCAGACAACCGATTGCGACCAAACATGGCATGTTTGTAGAGCGGTATTAGAGAAGTTATGTTTTGAGTTTGGGCCCCCTGTGGTATACAGGGGCGGAGCGGCAGGGCCTTAAGGTTGGCAACCTCGGGTTAACAAAATGTTTAAGCGCGTGTAACTTTTCTCTTTTTCGTCCGTTTCTAGTAACTGAGGTCTACAAAAGGTTTTTGCACCTAACATTTATCTTGTACAGTTAGAGATATCTGCATTTAAAAATTGAATTTTTAATTTTTTCCCCGACCCTGTGCTAGTATTTTGTAAATATCGAAGCAGAATGTGCACCGGTTTTATCCACTTAAACACGTCTAGATTGGCAACAAAATTTCCTATATAAAGAAAAAAATTAGTTCGATATACCCAATAGGACAAAAGTTATGGCCACTTGAAGTTATATTTTCAAAAAAATCGATTTTTTGTTATTTTTTTAGGAAAAAAGTATATTTCGTATTTCCGAGTTTTAGAAGAAGTTAGTTAAAAAAAGTATAACATATTTACTATCATCTTAAAGGAAACTTTCCAGAGAATGTTCTCCTAGTAAGAACGGGTCAAAAATATTCACGGGTATTGTTACCAACCTTCTCCAATTTACACCAAGTAAGCCACATTTTCTCCAATCGCAAAGCTAAGATATTAAAATTGTTGGCATTTTTTACCATTTAAAAAGTGATTTTTCCCTGACCCTGTACTAGCATTTAATATCAGTACAGAATATATACCGATTTCTCTCACATCAACTGCTCTAAATTGACAACAAAATTTGCTATATAGTGTAAAAAAGTCTGTCAAATGTGCCCACTTATACAAAAGTTATGGCCATATCAATTTATATTTTCAAATTATAGGCAATTTTTGTATTTTATTGCGGAAGGTATATGTAGTATTTTGGAGATACAGAGGAGTTATAAAAAGAAAGTATAACATATTTATATTCATCTTAAATGATGCTTCCTGGAGTATATTTTCGAGAGTATATTTAATAGTATTGCCACGCTTCTCCAAATTAGAAAATTTTTTACGAAAATTTCAAAACATGGCTACATTTTTGAAAACCCAAAAAAAATAGGATTTTCAAATTTATTTTCGGAATTATGGGATTTATATTTACAAATATAATAATATTATAATTAGCCTCTATTTCTGGTGTCAAGACGTACAAATTACAAAAAAAATAATTGAGATCTATTAAATTTTAAAGATTTTAAGGAATTATAAAATTTCATTTGAAAAAAAATTTTGTTTGTTTTTCCCGATCCTTTCCTACGAATCGGTATATGTTAGAGACGGTTATAAATCGATTCCTTTCTCATAAAATTTTCTGAATACACAACAAAATTAGCTATTTGATGGGAAAATATTGCAATTTGATATTCCCGCTGAGATAAAAGTTATGGCCATTTGAAGTTATACTTTACAAACAAATTTTCTTTGTTAACAATACTACGAGTATAAATGACAAAAATACAAAAAATATTTTTGGTAAAGTATAACTTCAAATGGCCCTAACATTTGTCTCAGCGGGTATATCAAATTGCACTGCGTCGTTATTTCGTAGTCTCCATAGTTGAATGCGATGCCTACGCAAATGGTGGAGATTGGATTGTAGTACAGAGGCCATTCGATCGACCGACTATAAAACTGGCTTCGGTAATAATAAAGACAACTACTTCAATGGGTTGAATGAGCTCTATGCACTGACAAATGTTGATGTCCCTCAAGAGTTGTACATTTTATGCAAGATAGATAACGGGAAATGAAAGGGAAAAAATAACTATTGAAAAGTATTGGAAGATATTCCGGGACAGGTGGAGATTCAATGAAAAGAAAACTCGGAATATACGACAAAAGATCAAAATACTACAAGATCTAATTGTACAGTATATCGATTTGGTGACTGTTGTATAAGGACTGTACCTACAAGTAATTTGCACATGTCTTAAAATATATACATACATACATTTTACGAGGGCGGTCCCAAAATTAGCCGACCTAACAAAGAAAACACAACAAATTTGGGAAAATGTTTCTTTATTTTTCAACAAAATCGCATTTTAGCTCGATACACTTTCCAGCGATTTTTAATAGCTCGATTTTAATATTGATTGGACTGCGACATTTCAAATGAAAGTATTGTTATTACAAATCAGTGATAAATTTTTTCCATGTTTACAAATTCACTGAGATCATTTAATTTTAATTGCTCAAAAAAAAGTAAACAACATGGAGCCTTCAAACTTAAAACATATGTTTTAGAAGGTTGGCACTTTTCACGAGAGTATTTTTTTTTCAAACTACTACCGCCATCTATATGTCAGGACGAACGAGCAAAACACGTCTAAACAAACTAAACTAAACACAAACAAACTCAACTAAGAACATATGTTCGAGACCAGTGTGCCAACATAAAAAAAAATTCAAAATTCCTCTTCTGTATTATAATAATATAGTAATAATTTTATCTACCAAAATAAAGATAATCATTACCATACTAAATTGTAACTCTCTGTGTGGGAGGTACTCGAAAGAGTGGACCAATATGGCCAAAGTTGACCAAATTTACCAGGAGTGGAGAAAATTTAACAAGAGCCCAACAAAAAGGGAACCGTCGCACTGTGAGGCCACTGCTCGAAGCCCGTGGCAAAAAAAAATTGATAAAAGCTTTTGGTAAAATTGATGATCCCATTCAATTAATGTACAGGGTTTTCCAACAAGAGGTGTTATTTTGAATCACCCGGTATTTCGGTAGCTGTCACTCATGAAGCTTTTATTCTTTGACATTTGACAAGTAGAAACTACGCCCTTACTAAAAATTCCATTTTCCACGCTACACGATTCCACAACGCACTGACATTATTAAAATTCGAAAAATCATCTCGACTGATGAGGCCCATTTCCACCTCGGTGGCTACGTCAACAACCAAAATTGTCGCATCTGGGGCTCGGAAACCCCAAGAGTTATTTTTGAGAAGCCTCTCCATCCTCAACGTGTGACTGCTTTGTGCGGTTTATGGTCCGGCGGCGTCATTGGACCTTACTTTTTCGAAAATGAGGTTGGATCAACAGTTACGGTGAATGGATTGCGCTATCGAGAGATGATTAATGATTTTTTATGGTCGGAGTTGGATGGTATTGATCTGGACAACGTTTACATTTAGCAAGACGGCGCTACGTGCCACACAAGCAACGAAACCATTGCTCTGTTACGGGAAAAGTTTCCGGACCGGTGTTATCTCTCGAAGAGGTGATCACAATTGGCCACCGAGATCTTGTGACTTCTTCCTTTGAGGGAACGTGAAAGATAAGGTCTACGCCAACAGCCCAACGTCGATTCAAGACCTCAAAGATAGAATTCGTGAAGCTATCGAGGACATAGGGCAGCCACTTTGCGATTCGGTTATGGAAAATTTCATGAACAGGATATGGTCCTGTAAGCGTTATCCTGGTGGTCATTTGGCAGATGTTGTTTTTCATTATTAACGGCATACCTTCCTCTTTATTATGAAATAAACATCCGATTATTTTCCCCCAAAAATGTCATTTTTGAATAAAAAAATAATCCTCTTGTTGGAAAACCCTTTACGACAACATTGCAATAATAATACATTGCAGGCAAACAGAAAGAAAAAATAAACCAATTGCAACTTTTCGTGCGCTAAGTCAATTTTTTTAAATCCACAAAACAACACTTTCCGGTCGACCTACAACTTTGACACCCATGAGCAATATTTTAGCTCTCGTTATTTTACCGATTGTGGCTACGTGCCACACAGCAAATGAAACATAGAATTGTTGCGAGAAAAGTTTGGAGAATCGATTATTTCAAGAAATTGTGATATTGAATGGCCTCCAAGATGTTGTGATTTAACACCATTAGACTATTTCTTGTGGAGTTATTTGAAGTCATTGGTTTTGCGAAATAAACCAGACTCTCTTCAAGCTTTACAAGTCAATATTGAACGCGCCATTCATGGCATACGACTTGATTTACAGGAAAAAGTGCTAGCAAATTGGGTTCATCGAATTCGTTCCTGCAAAAGAAGTGGTGGAGGCCATTTGACAGACGTTTTATTTATATCTTAATTGTATCGATTGTACTTGACATTAAATAAAAAACTTTTGAATTTCCTTAACAATAAGTGTGTTTTTTTTCAAAGAAATCATATGACTCTTATTGGAAAACCCTGTATATATAATCTAATTGAGCTAGATGACTGCACGGAGGAAAATCGTCATTTTTTATATGTTTGAATTGAAAGAAAATATACTTGGAAACGATTTTTATAAATATTATATATTTGTTAACAAATAAATTTTATTTGAAAATCAAGAAATTTTGTTTGGAACGCATATAATAATATATTAGAACATAATTTATTTGCAAACTGAATTTCACAAATAAAATATATGTTTACACACAAACAAAGTTATGGTTTAAGAAGTTTTCCAAATATATTTTATTTAAAAAGATTTTTAAAACTTTGCTGACTTATTCGAATTCTAGTTAGTTTTCCTAGTTTTCGTGTTAAACTTTATAGCTAAAATTTGCTTAATTTATAAATATTCCAATTCATCACTTTTTGTCAATCCATCAATGACATTTATATTTACGAAAGATTATTCGATTTAAGTTTTAATTAAATTTAACAAACATAAAATTTATAAAAAACGTGCTCTTTGAACATCTGAAAAACAGAAAACTTGTCTTTATGTTAAGGCATTGATACACTGCCATAATAAATAATTACAAATTATTCTTTGTTTCGGAATTACTAGTGCCAAATAAAAAATATTTGAATGGGAGCATATTTTTGTTTAGAACAATATCCTCCCAAAGATATAGTATTTGTGTTTGTCAAATATTATACATTTGAAGTGTACCCTAAACATATGTATATTTCAAGCCGAATATGTTTGGGACCATATATTCCAGACGCGATTTTTTTTCTGCTTCTGAAATATGGTACTAGTATAAATACTTCTTATGGCTGCAGGATACTTGGGACTGAAAATGGGAAATATCGGTAAATGTTTTTATATAGCCCCCATATATAGCATATCCCCGATCTGATTTCTTAACTCCATAGTTACCCCAAATGTCAACTGATCGTGGTGAAAATTGGTAACTGGGGTTTATTTTTTATTTTACAAGAAGAACGGTAGTCATACGTCCATGTTTTGATATAGCCTCCATACAAAGATACATACATCATAAATTTGTGACTTCGTAACGCCACAAAAACCTCAAATTTAAACGAATTGTGCTGAAATTTGGAATAGTGAGTGAGTATAAATAAATCACAGTTACTAATGTTCAGACCGATCAGTTGACATTTGTGGTCTCTATGACGTTATGTAGTCAAACCGGGTAGATGCTATATATGGGGGCTGTATCCAAAAATTTACCGATATTGACCGTTTTCAATCCCAACATACCTGCAGATATAAGAAGTATATGTACCAAATTTGAGCCACCTAGCTCAAGTATTATAGATTGCAGCCTGATAACATCAGAAGGACATGACAAATTTTTTACGGCAAATTTTTTTTTAAATTCCTGCTTTCATGGAAAGTACATTTAGTATTTGGACCATAATTTTTCAAGTATACGTCTGATTGAGCCTTGGTATGCGTTAAATTAAAAGGAATTATGAGGGCTACATATGCTCACTTTCTCATAGAAACTTTGGTTTAGTAACAGTCGTTAAAAATATGAGAAAAAAATTATTTTTTTAAAAAAACACTTTTTCCTGGTCCAAAAAATACCATAAAAAATAAAAAAATTATTTTATCACATTTTTGAAAAGCCAGCATGCTAATGAAGCAAACACTGTCTATTTGAAAAAATCTGTGGATAGATGTAAATGTTATGAGTCATTTTGTAAATGTTAGGGAAATTCAAAAAAATCTTGTTTCATATTTTTTCGTTTTATATGATGTTTTTATTGCTTATATTGAATTCGCCATATGTGAGAGAGTCATATAAGAGACATTGCACTTGCATTTTATTTTATGAGGATTGATGTCAGACATTACAAAATTATAGAGAGGACGAGGTTTTATGGCCGTTCGTATCCCTCTAAAACATTATATGCTATGTGATAGCTATATTGAATGAGATCCGCTCAGGTAGAGGGTCATTCAACAATATTTGTGGTTTTTTATTTATGAGGTTTCCATTCAGTTACGCCTTTTAGGGGCATGGACATCCCAGTCGTATATACAGGTAGTAAAATTATATGTACGCAATACAAAGTAGTACGCGGCAGTCTTGAAAATATTGGGTTTCTATGTCCGAAGCAAACTATATGTCAGATACCGGTACTGAAACTTATGTACATTAAACCCGGAATTTATGAATGAAATTTCTTATTAATAAGTGTAATTCGGCGCCTTAAAAAGATAAGTCGATTTTCTGAAAAATATTATTAAGTTATATTTCGAAGTATGAGTAAAACGCAAAGAACAATGTGTATATGATTCCGACAATTTGTGCTACATCTCCGGAACTTTGCCAGTTGCACATTCGGAAACAATACCAATTCCCAAGTGTCCAAGTTAGCTAACAGCCTAATTACGGAAACATCAGCAAGTTCAACTGAGTACTCAACTCTGAGCGATTCAAGTATGAGTCAGAAGTCATCGCTTTTAACACAGTTTCAACTCAATGATCTAGTGAGAGATTTGGAACTGACCAAAGATAAGGCAGAACTACTTGCATCTCTTGCATGTTAACATATCATATTATAGAGTCCGTGATATACCTTACACACAATTTTATACAACTGTGGATAACATATGCTTTTGCCAGGAAATTACGTATTGTTCGTGGAAATTAATCAAACAATAATGGCGGTTATTTCTTGACAGCAGTAAAGAAAGTTTGAAAGCAGTACTTTTGCACAACGGAAATCAGAAACCGTCGATTCCCATTGCTCATGCCGTCAACACTAAGGAATCATACGAAACAATGGCAAAATTGATAAAATACATAAAATATGAACAACATGACTGGAAAATTTGTTGCGATTTAAAAGTAGTTAGGATGTTATATGGAATGCAAGGCGGATATACAAAATATTGCTGTTTTTTATGCCTCTGCCTGGGATAGCCGTGCTCGCGAAGATCATTACAGAAGAAAGAAATGGCCAACAAGAAAACACATTACATTGGGTGAAAACAACATAAAATACACACCTCTCGTCCAAAAAGAAAACTTTATTTTGCCAACACTGCATATTAAGCTGGGTCTCTTTTGTAAGAGCCTTAAAGAAAGATGGCAATTCACTCTCATATTTAAAAAGTTTATTTAAAAGTCTTTCTTTTTAAAAAATCGAAGAAGGCGTTTTTGATGGGCCTAAAATAATGAAACTGATGAAAGATGTAAATTTTGAATCATTTTTGACGTCGGATGAAATTGCAGCATGGAGGTCGTTTAAGCTTGTAGTTTCAAATTTCCTTGGATCCAATAAAAGCCCGCAATATGAAACAATGATTAACGATTTGTTAAAAAAATATGAAAAAATTGGTAAGAAATATAATAGAAATAATAAACTTATTTTTCGCTTTATGTATTCCAACAGGAGTAAATATGTCCCTCAAAATTCATTTCTTGCATTCTCATTTAATCTTTTTCCCCGAGAATCTTGGCGACGTAAGGGACGAACATGGCGAAAGGTTTCAGCAAGAAATGAAGTCCATCGAGCGGCGTTAACAAGGGCACTGGTATGAAAGAATGATGGGAGATTATATTTGGTTCCTCATTAGAGAACCCGATTCCGAAATATACAAACATCAACAAAGAACTCACTTCTAATGAAACTTGTACATGTAAATAAACTCATGTGTACACAATATAAATAAAAGTAACAAATAAAATCGCTATTTAAACAGAAATAGAAAAGGGCTATAATTTCTACATTTATCTATACATTTTTTCAAATAGGCATTATTTTCTTCGCTAGGATGCACTTTTAAAAAATAAAATTAATTATTTTTTTTGTCTATTTTTTGAAACAAATCTACTTTTTCCAATTTGTTTAACGACGGTTACTAAACCACTGTTTCTAAGTGAAATAGCTTCAATTTGACGTATAAGTCGACCTTATCGGGCATATACTCAAAAAATTATTGTGCAAATACTAAGGGTACCTTCGACGATAATAGTAATAAAAAAAAAAAAATTTTAGGTTTGGGACAAAAAAAAAATTTTTTTGTTGCATAGTGTTTAAAAGCAATTGAAGTTTTGAAATTCTATTACTTCTACTAAAAGGATATAATTTTTATACCCTCACTTTAGTGTGACGAGGGTATATATCATTTGCTACGGAAAAAAGTGTAACACGTCGAAGGAGTGACCTAAGACCCCAAGTATGTTCGGAGGAAATCCGTTTTGGGTCATTTTAAGTCGAATGAGCAATGTCCGTCCGTCTGTCTGTCTGTCTGTCTGTCTGTCTGTGTGTCTGCTGGCTGGTGCGCACGATAACTCTTGAAAGGAGTAACCGATTGACCTCAAATTTGGTATGTGGTAATATTTTTTTCTATCTCCGGCTAAGTTCGAAGATGGGTCATATTGGTCCACTCCTTCTAGTACCTCCCCCACAAAGGGTTAAAATGTTGTGAAATATTGATTCTTTAATAACTGCTATACTACTTATTCGAATCTTTTGAAATTTCACACATAGTATTATCTTATTAGTCGTTATCAACTCGAGAAAAATGGGCAAAGTCGCCACGTCCCTTTTGGTACCTCCCACACAAATGCACTATTTTGCACCAAAAGTTAACAGCTTATAACAATAATAACAGTGTATAAAAATACTTGAAATTTTGTTCAGTATTATGCTTTTATATTGCGTACAGTCCAGGGAAAAATGGGCGTTGTTGTCACGCCCCTTTTGCTACCTCCCACACAAAGGTACCTTTTTGCACCAAAAGTTAACAGCTTATAACATTAAAACCAGTGTATAAAAATACTTGAAATTTTGTACAGTGTAATGTTTTTATAGTGTCCATAGCCCTGTGCAAAATGGGCGTTATTGCCACGCCCCTCTTTGTACCTCCCACACAAAATGCCCAAATCATACCACAATTTAATGTCTCATAACGTTTATACCAGTGCACATAAATGCTTATAAGTCGGCACAGTGCAATGAATTTAAAGTATCTAATGTTCAGCAAAAAAAGGTGTATTTGATAAACCCCTTCTGGTACCTCCCACACAAATTGACAGAATAATTCGAGTAATATTCAATATTACATTACTCACAAAGTGAGGGTATACCTTAGTCGGTTTACCCGACTGAAACTTTCTTACTTGTTTAAATTGGCATTTCGTTAACTTCGTTAGGAAAACACTTTTTTTTGATTTTTTTATGTTTCATCGCGCCAGCAAAAAACGATTTTTTACAAAAACAAGTAAGAAAGTGCAGTCGGGAAAACCGACTTGTTTCAATTAAATTATTATCAATTTAAATTGCAATTAATAATTTTAGAGTACCCACTGGTATTAAATTTATAAGCTGTTATTTTTTGATGCAGAGTAGTCCATTTGTGTGGGAGATACAAAAAGTTTCGGTGCAACAACGCCCATTTTTCACAGAACTGTAGGCACTATAACAGCATTACTCTGTACAAAACTTCAAGTATTTGTATGAACTGATATTAAAGCTATAAGCAGTAAATTTTTGGTGCAAAATGGTCCATTTGTGTGGGAGGTACCAAAAAGGGCGTGGCACCTTCGCCTATTTTTCTTGAGGTGTTAGTGACTAATAAACTAATATTATGTTTGGAATTTCAGAAGATTCGAGTAAGTAGTAAATAAGTTACTAAAGAATCAATATTTCACTAAATAATAACCCTTTGTGGGGGAGGTACTAGAAGGAGTAAACCAATATGGCCCGATCTTAGCCGGAGATAGAGAAAAATTTTGCAGCATTTAAAATTTGAAGTCAAACGTTTAATCCTTTCGAGAGTTACCATGCGCACAAGCCAGCAGATTGACACACAGACAGACAGAAGGACGGACGGACGGGCATTGCTCAAATGACTTAAAATGACCCAATACGGAATTTCACCTCACATACTTAGGGTCTTAGGTCACTCCTTTTATTCTTTTGGCTCGTAGCATATTATATATACCCTCCTCTCTAAGGTGAGGGGATAAAAACAAGATTTTCTAATTTTGTAAACAACTGTTACTAAACCACTCTTTCTATGTGAAAGGATATTTCCAACATATTATTTCCATGGGGCTCACAGTTTAAATGATACAATACAAAAGGTACTTTCGATGAAAATTGGAATTAAAAACAAATAAAAGCATTAAGTTTGGCCATGCCGAATCTTATATACCCTCCACCATGGATTGCATTCAATTTTATTACTGGATAAATCTTTGGACATAGAAAAAATAATGAAACGATCCTTTTTGTTTAAGCAAATTTAAAAAAAAAACGAACACTGCAATTTTTAGCCAGATTTTAGGTCGCAAATTCTTTAGCCAAACTCTTCACCTGATAAATGTGGTATCTATGGCTTTAAATAGCATTTTTGAGAGCTACATTTAAATTACATTTTATGAAGACGGACTCTTGCCAAAAAATTACAACCTACAATGTTTCAGCTAAATTTCTTAGAAAATGTGGTGTTTATGGCTTAAATAAGCTTTTTGGGATCGACATATATAGTTGGACTATAACAAGATATGAACTGATTTAAAAAAAATTACTGTCATGAATTCTTGTCTTAATTAAATACAAACTGCAAAGATTTAGTTTAAAGGGCCTTGAAAATGTGGTCTTTATGGCTAAATACGTATATTATGGAGCGACATCTATAGGTTGACTGTGACAAAATATGAACCGATTTGTAAAACTGTTGCTGTGATGACTTATTTTCAAAATACATATAATACAAACTGCAAAGTTTCTGTTAAATTGCTTTAAAAATGTGGTATCTATGGCTCAAAAACAATATTTTGGAGCGAACTCTATAGGGGAGCTATATTGACCGATATGGCCCATTTGCAATTCCAAACCACATGCAAGTATAAGAAGTATTTCTAACAAATTTAATCAACCTAGCTCTATTATTACGGACTGCGTGATTACAATAGACGGACGGACATGGCTAAATCGTTTTAGAATTTAACGACGATTAAGTATATGGGGTCTCAGATCAATATCTGGTGTTACAATCGGAATGACAAAAAGAATATACCCCCCATCCTACGGTGGAGGGTATAACAAGTAAAGACGGATTAAGTTTGGCCATACCGAATCTTATATAACCTCCACCATGAATCGCCTGTGAATGGTACATATATGATACATGGTTTATATGGTATATATAAACTCATTATACCAAATTTCAGCCGGATTCGTTGAAATTTGAGGTTTTTGTGGTGTTACGAAATCAAATCTAGAGAGACCTTTGTATGAGGGCTATATCAAAACATGGACCTATGACTACATTTGTTCGTGTTAAAGATACCGTGTATAAATAAACCCCAGTTACCAATTTTCAGACTGATTATTTGACATTTGTGGTCTCTATGACGTTAAGTAGTCAAACCGGGTAGATGCTATATATGGGGGCTATATCCAAAAATGGACCGATATTGCCCGTTTTCAATTCCAACATACCTGCAGATATAAGAAGTATACACTCATAGAAAAACCGACGTAATCTGAATGTAATCTGACATGTATTTCATGACAAGTGTCATCGATTTTGTCGCAATGTCACATGTCATTGGTCCCATGTCAACCGTTACATGAACCGGTCGTAATATTGATGTCAGTTCTGTCTTCGATGCTATGACAATTAACATTGATGCTATGTAAAAGTGGCGTAAAATGTATGACACATTGTGGTAAATGCAATGACATATGTCTATGATACCATGACAATTGTCATAGATAATATGACAACATGTATTTGATGCAATGACAAATTGTCATGGATCTTATGACAATATGGTATCGATGCAATGACAAATTGTCATGGATCTTATGACAATATGGTATCGATGCAATGACAATATGTCTTCGATGCAATGACAAATTGTCATGGATCTTATGACAATATGTCTTTGGAACAATGACAAATTGCCATGGATGATATGACAATATGCTATTAAATCTGATTCATTATCATAAATAAAATTACAATATTTAATTGCTGCTATATAAGAAATAACCTATTGTCTTAGATGTTATTACCACTGCAATACCAATTAATATTATCCCAAAAACATATGCATAAAATTATTTTTGTACAAAAATATTTATTGATGTAATATAAATAAAATAAAAAGTAATAATAATACCTGACTTCTGGAGTATTATATGTTAAAAATAATGTTAATATATTTTATAGAAAATAAATTCATAATTCAAAATAGTTAAGGAACATTAACCTTTGATATAGTTTTTTAATATAAAATTATTTATAACTTTGCAAATCTCTTATCAAGAGTGACACTTTGGACGATTTCTCAGTGGTTTTGTTCAAGTCATAAAATTACTGATCAATAAAAAGCCATACTTGGCTACATGGTCTGGGATACTCGACATTAAATATATGAAATGTTTTAAAGCAAATATATAATGTTGTCATGTACGCGTTAAAGGGCAAAAATTGTCCACCTAAATACAAACAATATTTTGTAACCTTAAGAGATTTACTTCGCCAAGTACTAAAATAAATGGCTGTATTGGCTGCTTTTTGTTACATAAATCCTCCACGTGATTCTCCAAGGATTGCAAGGTCTCACTTATAAACAGGAAAGAGTAAAATTTTTACACTGTTTTTTGCCATCAGCCTCAACTCGCACTCCTTTTTTTGTAGGAAATAAAATGTTATGGAGACACCACATAATTTTTAGCTGGGTATTTGTCGGTATCTGTCAAAAAAGAATACGTGTAATTATAAAGTGTTCTTAAATCTTCAGAAATCTTAGCATTTAACTAACCATTTTCCACATCTGCACGTTTTATTGTATCCATAATTCGTCTAAAGTTGGGATCAAGAATACTGCGTTCATTTTTCAAGTAATTGAAAAGGTTAACAAACTTTTCTTTCCAATTCATCATAGCGCTATTCGTTTTGCGGATTGTATTGAAGTCCATATCAATCTAAAACAACAAATTCAAATATTAATTTTCTACTTATTTCTATTTTTCGAAGAAAAAAAATCCAAAATAAGTAAAAAAGTTTCAGTCGGGTAAACCGACTAAGGTATACCCTCATTATTCTGTCAATTTGTGTGGGAGGTACCAGAAGGGGTTTATCAAATACACTTTTTTTTTTGCTGAACATTAGATACTTTAAATTCATTGCACTGTGCCGACTTATAAGCATTTATGTGCACTGGTATAAACGTTATGAGACATTAAATTGTGGTATGATTTGGGCATTTTGTGTGGGAGGTACAAAGAGGGGCGTGGCAATAACGCCCATTTTTCACAGGGCTATAGACACTATAAAAACATTACACTGTACAAAATTTCAAGTATTTTTATACACTGGTTTTAATGTTATAAGCTGTTAACTTTTGGTGCAAAATGGTGCATTTGTGTGGGAGGTACCAAAAGGGACGTGGCGACTTCGCCCATTTTTCTCGAGTTGATAACGACTAATAAGCTAATACTATGTGTGGAATTTCAAAAGATTCGAATAAGTAGTATAGCAGTTATTAAAGAATCACAATTTCACAACATTTTAACCCTTTGTGGGGGAGGTACTAGAAGGAGTGGACCAATATGGCCCATCTTCGAACTTAGCCGGAGATAGAAAAAAATATTACCACATACCAAATTTGAGGTCAATCGGTTACTCCTTTCGAGAGTTATCGTGCGCACCAGCCAGCAGACAGACAGACGGACGGACATTGCTCATTCGACTTAAAACGACCCAAAACGGATTTCCTCCGAACATACTTGGGGTCTTAGGTCACTCCTTCGACGTGTTACACTTTTTTCCGTAGCAAATGATATGTACCCTCGTCACACTAAAGTGAGGGTATAAAAATACTTACAAGTCGAAGGCCATGTGTGCCTTTACACTGTGGCCAAAGTTTGAATATGTCGTGCATTGTTTGGCATTCATTGTTTATTTGAGAAAATCTTAAGTTTGAACATGTAGCCCAAGATGAGTGGACCTCTTCTGTTGAAAGGCTGTCATAATTTATACTTTGAAAAAGCATCTGATCGTCATTTTCCGGAACTAAAAATAAAATAGATGTTAAAATACATGTAAACAATTATATATAAAAATTAAATATACTCACCACATCTTTCTTTAGCAAGCCGCGGTGTTCGGAAGTTATTTTATTAGTTGTCTCATAAGTTTCCAAAATTCTATTCCCCATTTTGTGTTGCTGCAAAATTTCCGTGACGTTAATTTTTGGATTTGAAATATCTTCATCATTTAGAGGTGACGTTGATGATGAAGGTGAAGAAGGCATCAAGGAATTTTTGCTGTTGCTCGAGAATTTTTGAAGTAAAGCAGGAAGATTAGAATCTGATCTCCATTTTTCGTAATGATATTTGAAGAGAACTTTCAATTAATAAATTTAATATTACACTTCGAAAATAACGCTGTTTCAAATACATGTTTATGTATATTTTTAATAGCTCTTCATCACTCTTATTTTGATATACGTTAATGTTTATAAAATGTTCACTGTCCTTTTCATGATGAGCAAGACTACTTTTTGAGGCCCCATCAGTTTGTACTTCATTCACTTTTTCGTCATGGACGAGACTACCGCACACAATAGAAGACGTTGTTGTTGGGTGTTTTTACGCACGTGTACTTTAAATTTTTATGAATTGCTGTAAACAGTACCACAGCATTTATAGTCTTCCGATGTTTTTAAGAAATGGCATGACTTCAGATGTTCGAAGTAATATTAATTTTTTACAAATATTTTATTGCACAAAAAGCACTTCATTTCCATTTACCAATTTTTATTTTATTCACTAAAGAAAAACTCCACAGACAACAAATAAATTTGCGACGCGATTATTACGTGTGTGTCACTTTGCTTTTAAGAAAGAACTGACCTAGCATAAACCAAACACAATATGTAGATGTCTGTTTAAGACCTGCTCTAAATAACAACCCCTTTTTTACTGCAGTGAATGTCGTTCATAATGTGTATTCGCGCTCTCCCTCTCTTTTCTCTTCAGTAATGATAAAAATGTACATCTATTCTATGTAAAGTGTCTTCAAATCTATGTACATTCTACATGATCGTGCCTCTTTTTCGTTTTGATGTTATCGTTTATTTTTTCGTTTGCATGGGCATGCACATTTATGATTTCGTGTTATTATTGTTATTCCCTTCTCTCTCTCTACTTCTCTTCAGGTGTTATTAATAAAATTACATTTATTTTATGTAATGTGATTTGTATTATGTATATATGACATGTATACAATGTAAAGTTTATACAGTTTTTTAAAGGATCTTTTTGTTGTATTTTATTCCTCAACAGACTATGTCATAGAATTAATTAATATAAAATTGCGATTAAGTTATGCGATTACTATGTCATAGAATTAATTAATATAGAATTGCGATTAAGTTATAATATAATTAATATAATAATATATTTTTGAAAAATATATATAGACATTTTGTCGTAATATCTATGTAAAAGTGACATCATAACCATGTAACTATTTTACGAGCAATACGTACAAATTATTAATAATAAGGCTAAAGGTTTAGATAACATATATTGTAAAATAATGCCATGAGTATAATAAAATAGAATTATTTATTATTTTGTTCTCATTTCATGCTTAAATAAAATATAAAATATGTCATTGCATTGATGTTAGCCAAGTCATGGTATATATGACAGTGAAAATATGACAAAATTAGGGCATGTCACTTGTCATATAATATATGTCATATTTGATAAAATGTATGTCATTTGACATAGTATTGATGTCAATCGGGTCATGTAACTGTGTCATCAATGCTATGACGTACTTTTCTTTGAGTGTATGTACCAAATTTGAGCCGCCTAGCTCAAGTATTATAGATAGTAGCGTGATTAAAACAGACGGATAGACGGACATGGCTAAATCGTCTTAGAATTTTACGACGATTAATAATATACACTCGTATACTTTATGGAGTTTTCTGATCAATATTTAGTGGTGTTACAAACGGAGTGACAAAATTAATATACCGCCCATCCTGTGGTGGACAAACAGTACCATAACTAATTTGTATACCCTACACCACACTGTGGTCCAGGGTATTATGAGTTTATGCATTTGTTTGTAACACCCAAAAAGGAGAAGAGATAAACACATCATTTAATATACCGATCGACTTGGAATTACTTCCTGAGTCGATTAAATCATGTCCGTTCGTCTGTAGATGTATCGTTGTAATAAAATTGCTGTTCGTATTTATGGCCCGATTGTGTTGAAATTTAGCGCAGTGCTCTTTTTTGGCCCAAGGAAACTAGTCAAAATCAGTTCAGATTTACATATAGCTCCCATATATGTACCTCTGATTTGACATATATTCACTATAAAAGCGACGTTTTCTAACCGATCTGAATGAAAATTGTCACAAAGAAGTCTCTTGACACACTTAATTTTGTCTTTAGTTTTGTATACGCCCTTCTTTAAATGTACTCCTTTAAATTAAAGAAAAAATCATTACTTTTGTGATATTATGTCAATACTTTTAAGGATTTTCTACATTGAAGCAATGTCGTAGACATGTCATAGATTTAATGCCGAACCGGCTGTTAGCAATTATTTTTGCTAAATGGAAACACTGCAATATATATGCAAGAATGTATTTTTAAAAATTCATATCTGAAACAATAAAAATAAAGAGTAGAATTAATAGATTGGAACAATCCCATAGCAATAACAACATACGAAACCCAAATAACCACGACTATTAATCACGAGGATTCGTGTGTATAGATTTCGTGTACATGTGTGTATGTTTGTGCTTATGACGTCGCCGTCTCCATCGATCTCTGCTATAATTATCACAGAGATCGACTAGCTAAATAGTTATTATTGTTGTGCTAGCTACATGTTTAGTATATCCGTACCAGCTACTTAGTTGAAAATTTAGAATTATAGTCAATAACTTGGTCCCGACTACGTAGCTGTAGGATAGTAATGTTGGAAGGAGTTAATTTACCCACTCGTAGGACAACACCATGTTAATGTAGTCAGTTAAAAGCAATGCGGGTGTATTTGAAGCAGGGATTGCCATTTCTTCGCACAATTGTGCATCCACCACATCAAACATATTCTTATGCTCTTTCATTTAGTCGACAAGTGTACATGTCCAGCGGATGCCACGATATTTTGTTTCAGGTTTACAGAAAAAACTTAATGATGAAATATTGTGAGGTCAAAAATGCTTTTGGTATCATCCAATGCCTTATATGTTATACAACATTTATTTTGCTATTTTTAACGTTATTTTAATATAAAATGGCACAGAATATGTAAATTAACGTAAAAAATATACTTAATGTATTTGTATGTGTTATTTAAAAAAATCGAGCGACTTTTGGGGCACAAAAAAATGTTAGATACCGTTTTTGCTATATTTAATGGTATTTTAATACAAAATGTCACAAAATATGTAAATTAGATAATAAATGGAAATGGATGTAAAATACACCTGGTTAGAAAAGGTTTAAATTTTAAACCATTTCTAACCAGATGCATTTGATTATCTTTATCATTTCCTTTATTTTGTATGAATATCAGAATGGTGTCTTTTACTAACATTTTGCTATGGCTGTAAAAAAATAAATTCTCTCAATTTGTTTACTCTCCCATACTCACTAATACACAAGCAAAAATTTTTGGCAATACCTGTTAAACAGGGTCGAACCAGCTACATTCTCTGGCGGGTAAGTCTTGTGAAGAAATTTATGCGAACTCTAAGAAAATGGACTATATGGAAATACGAATACTAGGTTCAAGGGCGTAGCCAGGATCTAAATTAGGGGGGGACGCAGAAGTTCTTGTTTTTTCTTAATATTGTTTTTAAACACAAAAAAAATTAAAACTTAAAGTACCTAATGAAAAAATGAATGCTCATTGTTTTGAAAATATATTAAATAAAGATAAACCAAAAAAAGTAAATTTTATTGGAAAAATTTTATAACTTTAAATTAAGAATTCATGTAATCAGTACCAAAAGTATTAATTTTTAAATGATTTGTTTTCATGTGTAGTTAAAATAGCAAGATGTCATTTAAATATTTTTTAAGATTGGTATATAATTTTAAAACAGTGCTTTTGTCATAATGTAGGAATATATGTATACATATAAAGCTATATTGGAAGAACTCACTTTTATTCAGTCGTTTTTTTCCTGCCAAATACTTTCTTCAGACGAACTTTGTTGATGGTATTCTATGTATGTAAGTAATGAGTCTTTATAAAAAACGTTCGGAGAACGTTGATAACTCTTAAAATTGCTTCGAATTAAAAGCCCAGTTCATTGTAGGTTTATTGTAGGATTAGCTTTAAAAACATAGACCCGATCCCGCATAGCCAACATAAACAAAACGTCACACAACTTCAAAACAGTTTTTGCTAGTTCAAAATTCTTAACGGTTTTTAAAACCTAATAATATTCACTAAACATAATGTCATGTTGCTTATCTAGATTAGAGTCAGTGAAAAAAGTTATACCCGTTAAAGTAAAAACACCTTGGTTATTTATTTATTATGTTTCATTTATTAAGGGTGTGAAGATAAATTCGTGAGTTAAATTCGTCCCACATCCAAGACACAAACCATGTGGAACGTATTTGTGATGTGGAACCTATTAAAAAATAAGATTTTTGGTCAAAAAATGGTAAAAAAAACTAAAAATATTAAACATATTTGTTTAAATTATAATAGTTTTAAGCAATTTGAATGAAAATACTCATTTAACATACAAAAATTTAAAGAAAACAGTCTATTACAGCATTTACAAATTTCAGGCATTGAACGGCTTATTACTCCAAAACGACAATACATGAATCGGTCGAGCGAAAAACCTCAAGTAGCTGTTAGTGAGATTATTAACTGGGAAAAAACCCCATACAGCCAGCTCATCTAGGATTTGAGATATATGGGTACTCAGATGTCGATTGAAATATTTCTCTTGGTTTTCATCGTTTTCGCATTGTTATATAGGGTGATCCAAGTAGAGATACTTTTTTCAATATAATTTTTTTGACAGATCACGTGTGATCTGATCATGCTGTCACGTTATTTTTTTTAAGTATTGTTTGGCATTTCATCATGGAAAGGCTTATGCCTGAACAACGTTTACGCGTATCATTCGCCAGTTACCAGTCGGAATGCTCGAACGAGTCATCGAAAATAAATGCCAATGAATGTTCTTTCAAATGATAATAAACATTCCCTACACCACACTGTGGTACAGGGTATTATAACTTTGTACATTTGTTTGTAACACCCAAAAGGAGAAGAAATAGACCCATCGTTTATTATACCGATTGACTTAGAATCACTTTCTGAGTTGATTTAGCTATGTCCGTCTGTCCGTCTGTCTTTCTGTGCATGTATTCTTGTAATCAAAGTACAGGTCGCAATTATGGTCCGATCTCGACGAAACTTTACACATATCTTTTTTTGGCCCAAGGACGATCTCTATTGAATTTGGTTAAAATCGGTTCAGATTTAGATATAGACCCCATATATATGTTAGCCCCGATTTGACATGTAAGCGCTGTAAAAACTTTATTTTATATCCGATCAGTATGAAATTCGGCAGAAAGAGGTTTCTTATTATATGAATGAACACTGTTATATTTGGAAGATATCGGTTCAGATTTAGATATAACCTCCATATATACGTTACCCCCGATTTGACTTGTAAGCGCTGTAAAAATGTTATTTAATATCCAATCAGTGCGAAATTCGGCAAAGAGAGGTTTCTTATTACATGAAGGAATACTGCTAAATTCTGAGAAAATTGGTTTGGAGTTAGATATAGCCCCCATATATATGTTACCCCCTATTTGACATGTAAGCGCTGTAAAAACTGTATTTTATATTCGATCAGTATGAAATTCATCAGAAAGGGCTTTCCTATTATATGGAAGAAATTTGGAAGAGATCGGTTCAGATTTAGATATAGCCCCCATATATACGTTACCCCCGATTTGACATGTGAGCGCTGTAAAAATGTTATTTTATATCCGATCAGTGCGAAAGTCGAGAAAAAGAGGTTTCTTTCTACATGAAGAATACTGCCAAATTCGGAGAAACTCGGTTTAGATTTAGATATAACACCCATATATATGTTATCCCCGATTTGACCTGTAAGCGCTGTAGAAATTGTATTTTATATCCGATCAGTGCAAAATTCGGCAGAAAGAGGTTTCTTATTACTCGAAAGAATACTGCCAATACTGCCGGAGAAAATCGGTTCAGATTTAGATATAACTCCCATATATATGTTACCCCCGATTTGACATGTAAGCGCTGTAAAAACTGTATTTTATATCCGATCAGTGCGAAATTCGGCAAAAAGAGGTTTCTTATTACATGAAGGAATACTGCCAAATTCGGAGAAAATCGGTTCAGATTTAGATATAGCTCCCAGATATATGTTACCCCCGATTTGACATGTAAGCGCTGTAGAGACTGTATTTTATATCCGATCAGTACGAAGTTCGACAGAAGGAGGTCTTTTTACATGATTTCAGGGAAGATCGGTTCAGATTTATATTAAAGCTCCATATACATATATGTTCCTCCTGATTTGGTATCAAACCGCTATATAAGTTGTATTTTACTTCCGATCATTAAAATTTTCCAGAATGATGTTTCTCAATTTAGGAACGAATATTGCTTAATTTAGCGATTATCGTTTCAGAATTTACCAATTTCTACCATTTACCAATTATTCCAAATTATTATGGCAATGACCCTTATCGCATTGTTAGGGAGGTGTAGGGTATTATATAGTCGGCCCGCCCGACTTTCTGCCATTCCTTACTGGTTTTTTCTTTAAAAAAGTAGGGAACCTCGAAATGGATCACGCTATACTATGAAATTAATTTATATTTTTTTCGTATATAAATCATTCTATTTGCTTTCGTTTCAGAAAAAATTTAATTATGTATTTTAATTTTAGATCGCGCAATAAACATTATTCGAAAATAAATGTTATGGATATTATGGTATTACTCGTAATATATTGTAACAAAATATATTTCCAAACTAATTTTCACAAATAAAATATGTGTTTTCACACAAACAAAGTTATTGTTTAAGAAGTTTTCCAAATATATTTTATTTAAAAAAGATTTTTAAAACTGTTTGAATTTTTAAACTTTAGTTTAAATTTTTCCCAGATTTCGTGTTATAATTTATAGTTAAGAATGTCATAAGCAGAATTAACTTACATTAATTAATTTATTAATTTACAGTACTACTCGTAATTTTTAATTTATAAATATTCCAATTCATCACTTTTTGACAATCCATCAATGCAATTTATAGTTATGAAAGATTACACGATTTAAAGTTTAAACGAATTTTACAAAGTTATTAATTAATTATTAAGTATTAGGATGGAGACATAGTTTTGTTTAGAACAATATCCTTCCAAACATTTAATATTTGTGTTTTTCAAATATTATATATTTGGAGTGTACCCTTAACATATGTATGTTTCATGTAGAATACGTTGGGGGTAATACGCTACTGAAACAAAATCATTAATATCGGTTCCAATGAAAATTTTTCATGGATGTCTGGGGTACATATAGAAAGATGAATCCACTATAGATTTACAAATCGATACCAAATATTTCGATCGAGTGTTGGCCGTTTTGTCTTTATAAAATTAAAATATTGTTTTAGACTATAAAATGTTAAAAATTATCCGTAATATGTATTATATATTTTTTGTAGTTTCCAATCTATATATATGTATGTACTCGTATAAGAAGAATGTTTGTTTGTTGGTTTGTTTGTTTCTACCGTATAGGCGTCTAAACGGCTGGACCACCACAGAAGTTTCACAGAATGTACATGTGTAGGGGTGCTGAAAATAGGGTAGTGAATTTTCGATATATCAAGTGGGCGTGAACCCGCCCATATGGGTAAAATTTTGATATTGAGAAATTTTTAAGCTAGAGTGCTGAAATTTTTGTGTATATGCATTTAGTAGCAGATTATGTGAATTTTCCAAAAATGGGCCGAATCCGACCAATGGGCGTGGCCCCGCCCATATACGCCAAATTTTGAAATTGAGATATCTTGCACAATTTGTTACAGAGAGTGCTGAAATTTTTGTGTATATGCATTTAGTAGCAGATTATGTGAATTTTCCAAAAATGGGCCGAATCGGACCAATGGGCGTGGCCCCGCCCATATAAACCAAATTTTGAAATTGAGATATCTTGAACATTTTATAAGCAAGCGTGCTGTAATTTTGTGTACATATATCTGGTCACAGCCTACGTGATTTGTCCAAAAATGGGCGGGATCGGACCAATGGGCGTGGCCCCGCCCATATATGCAAAATTTTAGAATTGTGTTATCTTGAACAATTTGTTAGCGAGGGTGCTGCAATTTAGTGCATATATATCCGGTGGCAGTCTCCGTTTTTGGTCCAAAAATGGGCGGGATCCGACCTATGGTCGTAGCCCCGCCCATATAAGCCAATTTGGAAATTGAGATATGTTGGACAATTTATTAGCGAGAGTGCTGCAATTTAGTGCATATGTAGCCGGTGGCATATAAGCCAAATTGAAATATTTCTTACAATTTATTGGCGAGAGTTCTGTAATTTTGTGCTTATGTATCTGGTGGTATTTCACGCTATTGGTCCAAAAATGTATGGGATCGGACCAATGAGCGTGGCCCCGCCTATATAAGCAAAATTTTGGTCCAAAAATGAGGGGGTATTGGACCAATGGGTGTGGCCCCGCCCATATAAGCCAAATTTTGAAATTAAGATATCTTGCACAATTTATTAGCGAGTGTGCTGTAATTTTGTCCATATGTCTCTGGAGTCTTAGTGATTGGTATAATAATGGGAGGGATCGGACAAATGGGCGTGGCCCCACCCATATAAGCCATATTTTTAAATTGAGATATCGTACACGATTTGTTAGCGAGAGTGCGGGATCGCACCAATGGACGTAGCCTCGCCCAAATGAACCACATTTTGAAATTGAGATATCTTGCACAATTTGAATGCGAGAGTGATGTAATTCTGTGTATATGTATCTGGTGGCAGTCTACGTGATTTGTCCCAAAATGGGCGGGATCAGACTAATGGGCGTGGCCCTGCCAATAGTGCATATGTTAGCGAGAGTGCTGATTTTTGTGTAAATGTATTTGGTGGCAATATTCCTGATTGGTTCAAAACGAACGGGATAGCAAATCTAAATCTGGGGCAACGAAGTCGACCGGGTCCAGCTAGTATAAAATATAACTTACCCAATTTTTAGAAACACGAAGTGTTGTGTTTTGAATTTATCACAGAATTGGTTTTATAGGAAATGATTCGTTAGTATGAGTGGCATTAGAATAAATACAATGTGAGAAATTTTCCATACACATTTTATGAACTGTATTTAAATCCATTTATGCCTTAATTTAATTACCAGTATATATTTATATCAATGACAGACATATCATATCCATACCTCCATTCTAAAACATGATAAGTCGACCTAGCATGTTTTTAGGGACATTGCATTTTTCTATATATTATAGATTATATTCAGTAAAAATTTGGTGTTTATCCGTCAACCCAATCTAAAGTTGTTCACAAAACTGAATTCCACACAAATTTAAAAAATTAAGCAAACTCGCCTCTCCTGAAAAACTATCTTTTTGCACTTAGCATAGTTTAGAATGGAGGTATCGATCAGGGATGTAACGAATATTCGCATTCGTATATGCGAACGCGAATTATTCGCATCATTTTAACATTTGCTTTCGCATTCCCAAAAACCATCTTTGGATTATTCGCTTTCGCTAAAATATATTTCAGTTTTCGCTTCCATTTGTTAAAAGTGTTAAATCTCCTTATTCCGTCACACAATTTGAAGATATTAATACCAATGAAAACCTCTGCCACTTCTCTTCAAAACAGTTGAAGAAATATGTTTTTCCTTGTGGTAACAGGACGTAAAGCTATGCAAAATATGCTTAATGCGAGTACTTGAATATCCTGGAAAAGTATCAATTCAGTTCCTTAAATTTGTTGGTACTAAAGGGTCAAACTATTATTCGCTTTCGCAAAAATGCATATTTCACTATTCGCTTTCGCATTCGCAAGAAATATATTTCAATATTCGCTTTCGCATAAGTCACTTTCGTTACATCCCTAGTATCGATATAAGCACACACTTATTTTAAGACAAAACATAATTAGTTTTATTAGCAAAAGTTCTTGATTCTATGAAATGCATCATCAAAACAAGTACTATTCATGTCTTTAAATTAACTATAAGACATTCTTATTTTTATAGCGATTGTCTTTGGCTCGAAATCATTGCCGAAATCTTAAACATTACGACAAATTTTTTGATTTTTAGTACGCTTTTTTTAGTGTAGAGATAATACTAAATTTGAGGAAAATCTGTTCAGATTTAGGTATAGCCCCCATATATACATAAAGTATGTTGCCCCCGATTTGAAAAAAGCGCTGTAGAAACCGTATTTTATATCCGATCAGTGCGAAATTCGACAGAGAGAGTTTTCTTATTACATGAATGTACACTGCCAAATTCGGGGAAAATCGGTTCAGATTTAAATACAGTCCCCATCAATCTGTTACGACCGACTTGACATGTAAGCGCTGTAAAAACTGTATTTTTTATCCGATCAGTATGATATTCGTCAGAAATTGGTATGTTATTACATGAATGAACACTGCCAAATTCCGGGAAAATCGGTTCAGATTTAGATATAGCCTCCATATATATGTTTCCATCGATTTTGTATCAAAGAGCTATAGAAGTTTTACTTTGCTTTCGATCATTGCAACATTTGGCAGAAAGAAGTTTCTTAATTTAGGAACTAGTAGTGCTTAGATTGGAGATAATCGGTTCAGATTTAGATTATTTAAGAGCTTTGAAAGTGTATATTACACCCGATCTTTATATTATTTGGCAGAAATTAGGTTTTTGATCCATGTTGCTGAAAATATGTTTAGATTACACAATACGAGAAAATAAACTCAAGTTGGATAGCAAATGACGCCATATTATATTTCCTGTAAGTCTTGTAGTAAAAAAAAGAATATTTTTTTGAAATTCGCCGGACACCCCCAAAATCCGGATTTACGGGTAAAAAGCCGATTTTCTTGCTTTTGCATTTGAACGACTAAAACTATGTTAATTCTTAACCGATTTTCAATCTCCGATTTAAAAATGTGGGAATATTTCTTATTTTTGTCCTAATAACGCATTTTTTAATTTTTTTCGACATTTTCTAGTTTAGACAATGTTTTTGCCAACTATTTTGTGAGACAACCGCATGATTAATTGATTTATATATAGTATATTTTGTAAGGAAATGCAACCAGTCTCTTAAAAATCAGTTTGCAATTGACTGAGTTATTAAAGATTCAACGAAACCAATTATTATATTATTTTATTATCGCAATGCCATTTTCGCATTGTAGGGTATTATATAGTCGGCCTCGCCCGACTTTCTGTCTTTCCTTACTGGTTTTGTTTTGATTTGATTGAAAAGTATGCCTCAATCTACACAAAAAACACATTTGTAAGCTTATTGTTTCCAGATTAAATCGGTTGTCAAATAAAGCGGTGTTACCAACATCGAAAAATAAATGGTCAACCAAATTTGTGGAACAAACCTCGTACATTAAATGAATTCGTTTATAGATCAATTTATCTTACACACACATCATCCCATTAACTCCCTATTATAGAGATCACACCCTATATCTAAATTGAATGTCTTCATATCGCATTACGCACCATTATTTGCTTAAGTGAAATATACATTATTACAATAATGTGACATTGCCATTATTGAGAATTATGTGGAAATAAATTAAGTGCGAAGTGAACTATAGCTCATACAAATGAGATGTAGCCAGTCAACTACAATTGAGTCACTCTTAGTACACGTAGACAGAAATTCAGAGCTCCCTGCTCTGAACCCCAATAAAAGCAGTTCGCTCACTCTCTTCGCTCTTGAGTGATTTGTTTTTGTCTTCGATGGACACCACATGGAAGCAAAAGCAGCTGACGCACCACACCGACCGTCTCTCTGCCCGACGCCTGCCACCCTCCCTCGGGGGTAAACCAAACAAACCAAACCGAACTGAGCATACAACACCCAGAGACCGCAGTAGTCCGCAGTGCAAGAGCAACCCCCATTTCTAGTCGAACGGTTTACGTCAGCGGTCTGGTCTATATTTTACTTCTCCATGTTTTCTGTTAATATTCGATTCGTCGATTAAGTGGTGGCCAGTGTTTAAAAATTTAAAATACAAAATAAAAACACAAATCAAATAAAAACCAAACATTTCTGTGAAATGTGAGAAGAGGAGTTTGTTCAATGAACCGCGTGAAGTGTCGATAGTTATTGTGACTTTTGTTGTTGTTGACTGTGAAAGCGTGGATTGATAAACATTTTGACACTTGGGTAATAAACTGCAGAACCCCACAGAACAGTAAGAAAACGGACGGCAGAAGAAATACAAGAAATGCCAACTCCATAGAGAGCGTTTAGGAGGCATTGGTAACCGAAGAACACTGAGAGCCGAGAGTAATGACAGCTCCACATTAACGTGCACAAACTGATGGTCAGAATTATGAGTACACTGTGCTACAAATGTGTTATTATTTTTGACAAAATGAAAACAAGTTTATGTTTAGTGGTGCGAGGAGGAGAATAAAGTCAATTGTACGTTTGTATCTATTTATTATTTATTGAAGTGCGGCGAACATTAGATTGTACTGAAGGAGGCGTCCAAGTATGAATATCAGTGATTTAGATGAATTGAGAAAGTGAAAACCGAAAAAGGTCTGAAAACCCAAGACGAATAAAAATCTTGGGTGATCGAGGTCTATACCGCGCTCTTTGCCATTAAAATTTGAAAATAGATTCCTGACTGTAGTCGTCAGATATACTGAAAAAAATATAATTATGTGGTTTTAATAACCACGGATGTTGACAAGTGTAATTTTGTACTCGTATGACAGGCTGGTTCGAACCATATCGCTCACTGCCAGCAAGAATGTTACATCTCAAAATCTTTATTTCACTAAAGGCGATTAAAAAATATCAGTACTAAAATATTAATTGATACAAAATTTTATCGACAAATTTTAAAATATGATCAATAAAAATCCTTCGTTGGTTTCCTAAACAAAGTGTGTATGCTCCATTTCAACTCGAAATTTTTGCAAGCATGTGTCCTAGACAACGATGCATTTTGCTACATTGAAATTAAAGTTGAACAAATTTTGAAAAAAATGGTCCTCGACCCCGTCTGTTTTGAAATGCTTACGCATTTCACTATCGAAATTACTCAAGTTATAGTTTAGTAGTGTAGATCAAAAAATTTCGTATCTTATAAACATTTTGGAAAAAATCGAATCGAATGTTATGTACATATTATGAAAAATCATAGACGAAATTTTAACAAGTAAGAATGGTAGTAATTTCGGCCTGCCAAATCGTATACATATATCCTGCACCATGGATTCCATTCAATTCTATAATCAGAAATATCTTTGAAGTGGAAAAGAAGCTAATCGTGGACCGATATTCTTTTTGTATCGAATTCTTTCGAAAAAAAAAATATTTCAGAGCGACCTCTACATGGGGTACTCGTATATATAAATGTAGACCGATAATTGACCAATTTTAGTATAAATGAAACACAACCGCAAAATTTATATAATAAATAAGAATATTTAAGAGAGACCCCTCTACGGGGACCATAACAAAGTTTGAACTTCTTTGGACAATTTTTGTTGTGATGAATTCCTGTAAAAATAGAATAAAACTGCAAAGTTTCAGCCAAGTTGATTAGAAAATGAGGATTTTATAGCATAAAAAAGTATATTTGCAAACGACTTCTATAGGGGGGTATATCTAAATATATAGGAAGTATTTCTGCCAAATTTGATCAACCTAGCTCTATTATTACGAACTGTAGTGTGAGTTCAACTGGCAGGCGGATACGTCTAAATCATCTTAGAATTTTACGACGATCAACAATATATATGGCGGATTTCATGTCAAGTATCAATTTTTACAAGCGATATATTCTGATTGGGTTTAACACTTTCACCACGTTCAGTCCTATTGGATAGTAGTAATGACACAACATTTCAAAGAGATAGGTTAGAGACTGCCCGCGTTAGAGGGGGTTGCGTCTGGACAATATCAGTTTATAACTTAAAAAGAATATTTGAGAGCTAACTTATACGCGGATTTGATTGAATATAGGGTATTATACTAAATTACACGTTCACAAAAAAAGTAAGGTCAAATTCCAAAATAATAATAACTTACCTTATTTTCGTTTCCATTTTTCAATTTCTATTATGTTTTGGGTTTTTAATTTCAATCAAATTCCCACTGGACGTGATATTTTACAAGCATCCCAAATTCTGAAACTTGGGTTTCGGTACACACTAATGTTTGTTCGATGTACATATCCACTTATGCTCACATTCATACATACTCGTACATTTCAACGGAGTGACGAATGACTCAAAATTATAACTTTCATTTTTTTTGTTTGTTGATAACAACGAAAAATTAACGAAAACTATTTGATGTTTTCCTCTGATTCGTATCTGGTTATGTCATAGATATATGTACATACATATCGTCCGACAAGTATTTAAACCATTTGCGCCCATTTACACGATGTCATTTATATATTGACTGATTCGCTAAAGCAAACCAAAAATACCAACCAAGGCATAATCCAACAGTCGCAAGCGTATTTAATAGCAATACGTTATCGACTGTCAAGAATGGAATTACAGTGAAAGCTTTAATAACGCACGACACGGCTCACATAAGCGGGCATATTTATTCCCAAGGGACCCGTTTATAACCCCATGAGCTATCGCGAACACGAAATTAACGGAATTTTGTTAAAAAGAGGTATACAAAATTGAACACATTATTTTAAAATGTTGCAGAAAAATAGTAATTGATTTTAAATAATTAAAATGGTAAACATAATTAAAGACCAATTAAGGGAAATCTAATTTCTTGTCCGGACCGTCATGCTTGGAAAAAATTGCCTTGTGTGAAACTCGACTTATATGATTTCTAGAGCACAAAAAGGGCAAAAACCTACACATACATATATGAACCGATATGGCTTACATTTCTCAGAAGTAATTCTAAGCAGAAGAAAATATAAACTGCAAAAATTTAGACGAATCCGTGCACGGGGGAAAATCGTCATTTTTGATATGTTTGAATTGGAAGAAAATATATTTGGAACCAAAATTTTTAAATATTATATGTTTTTGAACAAATACACTTTATTTGAAAATCAATAAATTTTGTTTAGGGCGCATATATTAATATATTACAATAAAATATATTTGCGCACTGACTTTCACAAATAAAATATTTCTTTACACACAAGAAAATCTTTTGTTAAAATTTTTTCCAAACATATTGTATTTATAAAAGATTTTTAAAACTTTATTGACATTGTCGAATTTTAGTTTTAATTTTTCCTAGATTTCGTGTTATAATTTATAGCTAAAAATGTCACAAGCAGCATTTACTTTTGTTTTTACTGCTCTAATTTATATTTATTATAAAGTTTTTGTTATTAACAAAAAATATTTTATTTTAAATATTCCGAAATTATTACATATTGTCAATCCATCAATGCGATTTATCGCTACCTAAGATTGTACAATTTAATTTTAATCAAATTCTACAATTTCAAAAAAATGTACTTTGAATTTCTGAAAAATTGAATTACTTAAATAGTAATTTTCTTTGTGTACAATAATCGAGTCATCGAAAATTCGACTCAACGGATGGACCATCTGAGACGTTGTTCAGGCGTAAGTGCCAAGATGAAATGCCAAACAATACTTAACAAAAAGAACATGACAGCATGACACGACTCACACGTGATCTGTCAAAAAAAGGCTATTGAAAAAAGTGTCTGTACTTGGATCACCCTATATTAGTTCCAAATAAAAAGATATTAGGAGGGAAACATAGTTTTGTGTACAACAACATCCTCAAATATTATATATTTGGAGTATATCCTAAACATATGTATATTTCAAGCAGAATATGTTTGAGACAATATACTACAGAAGCGATTTTTTTTCAGCGTGTGGTGATATATGATTTCGAGAACGTAAAGAAGTTTCCATTATGTTGGGACTTGATAGAAATAATAGAAATTCCCCCGCTGCACTTCAAAACTTGCAATAATTTTGTGCGATTTTTTAACTATTTTCAAAAAATTCGACCGAATTCTGCAGATTTTTTACAATGGTTTTGACAGTTTTAGTGGCTAACGGTGTTACAAACAAATGCAGAAAATCCTAATATCATGTACCACGGCGTGGAGTTCTCAAAAGCGGACAGCTCCATTAAATGAAAAAAAACATGATTGTCAGTGAGTGTCCGCTTATGAAAACTTTCCTCTATTTAATTTTGACTGGACCTCAGTTTTCTGAAAACAAAGTGTTAAACTTATGGTGTTTTCATTTGTGCCAAAAAATGCTACATTTATACTGCCTTTCGCCCCAAAAATGCCTTTTTATTTTCGTTTGTAAAAAATGCTGCACTGCGAAAAGGTTTGGTTTTCTTTTGTAAAAAATGTCGCACGAGCACGGTGCAAAAATGCAACATTTCAGCACTGTATTTAATAGAAAGGGTGGACGTTGCCTCCTAAGCCCTACAAAACAGATGTTTTTGTCAGCGTCAAGAGAATAACCTTAATATCCGCGTTTGTACGTGCGTGATTCTTGGCTTTTATTTTACTTTTAGTGAATTAAAATGCTACCTTTTTGCATTCTTGTTTTCGATTCCGCGCAAAAAAAATGCAGCAGTACAAGAGGGTGTAGGCGACATTATTAAAATGCGGCTCTCCGACTGGGCAACATCTTTTTTAGAAAGAAAACACCATTAACATACAACTAATGTTGCCTTTTTATTTGAAAGCGGTAGAACTACACTTTTTATTGACTAGTATACTCGATTCGATTCATTTTAATAATAATTGATAGCTGAGTTAATTAACTCAGTCATATTTTTCAACAGTTTTGCTATGTATAAATAATGTCGATGAAAATCAACATTAGCGAAGCAGCCATTGTAGTGTAGTGTCATGTATAACTTTACCGCATTTAAACATAATCAATAAGTTTCAACAGTTTAATTTTTGTTGCCATCGACTCAATTGATGTTATTGAAACAGCGTACGAATACAACGAGAGCTACGCAGCAAACGGAAAGGAAACGTAGCACAGTGGCTGATTTTCGAAAAAAACGTAACCTAAATCTGGCGGATAGGTCTTGATTCATTCGTACAATTTAAATTTTCTTTTCGGAAATCTCTTAGAAGAGGCAGTGAGGAGTCTTAAACACCGGCTTTCTGAAATCATTTGAAAGAATTAAGAAGTATAGATTTAATAGAGTACGGTGTTGCCAGTAAGGGGACCCATTATTTTATTCCAGAAAACTCAAGATCTCGCTAGTGCGTAGGGGACCAATATTTTATACATAAGCGGATGAACGACCCATTATACCACTTAATTTTTTCTCCGAAAATGTTCATTACTCAGAAAAACAAACAGTAGCATTAAAATTTATGAACATTAATTCGTCCATCAATGCGGTGAAAATTGTCCCAATAGTATTATTATTTGGAAATTATTGCATTTTTTCTTGCGACTTATGACGCCATTGAAATTGAAATAAATTTAAATGCAACTAAATGATCCAATGAGGCCCAATATGGGTGTTATTAAAATATTCCATTTCAATTGCAGTAATTATCGGTTGCACCCTGGGACATTTTTTTGTTTTTTTTATACTTTCACAATACCAACTGATGTGAAATTATACTTTGGCAAAGTGGTACAATTACTCTCTACATAAAAGGTGACAGCGTGGAATTACCACTGAAATAAATATACAAAACCATATTTCAAATGGAATTAATGCGAACAGCACATGTTCATACATTAGGGTGGATCGGTGTGTGTACTTGTGAATATATTGTGTGAATATATATATACATATTAGGCCGGGTCGATTTGTGGGGAGGCAAAAAAAAGTCGCCATTGCTCAATGAAAATCGTATTCTAGGGATCAAAATAAGAAACTTTGCCGAAGGAACCATACCTCTAAAACGAATTCTGATGTCCCGGAATTTTGAAAAATCCCACTTTGACCCATTTAGAATGCTCCAATCGAGTCCAAATGTATGACCGACCCCCACTAACTTTGGAGGCCCGACCCACCCACGCCAGTGGCACACCACCTGGAACCCCATGGGGGTTCCATACATTTGGACTCGATTGGAGCACTCTAAATGGGTCAAAGTGGGATTTTTTCCGGGACATCAGAATTCGTTCTAGAGGTATGGTTCCTTCGGCAAAGTTTTTTATTTTGATCCCTAGAATACGATTTTCACTAATACATATAATTCATTATGTTTAGGTATTATCCTGATAACCCCGTTTTTCTAACGACAACATTTTTAATTTTATTTAGTTTTAGCTTCCCTGTAAAATTTTTAAACATGATGATTTGTATGATATGATTATTTATTAGCAAATAAATTTTATTTGAAAATCAAGACATTTTTTTGGAACTCATATATCGCGACCTAAGAGTGTAAAGGCGCAAAGTCCAATATTTAAAATTGTACAGGAGGAGCAAAATACTTACAGTATATCATTGTTTTTATTAAGGGTATATGGACTTAGCGCTTTTACGATTCAGCTTTTGAAGATGACAAAGCATGATTTTGTTGGCTTTTTGTTTTCAAATCGTTGTATATCAAACTTATCTTACGTTCTGCTTCAAAAAATACGTTTAGGCAACAAGTGGACTTATCGCCTTTTCACTCTTAGGTCGCGATATATATGGTATATTAGAACATAATATATTTGCAAACTGACTTTCACAAATAAAATATGTGTTTATACATAAACAAAGTTATTGTTTATGAAGTTTTCCTAATATATTTTATTTAAAAAAGAGTTTTAAAACTTTGCTGACTTTTTCGAATATTAGTTAGTTTTTCCTAGTTTTCGCGTTTAACTTTATAGCTAAAAATGTTTTTAGCAGCATTAGCTTTTGTTTTACCTTAATAATTTTTAATTTATAAATATTCCAATTCATCACTTTATGTTAATCCATCAATGCAATTTATATACGGGGCAAAATTGTCTTTTTTGATATGTTTGAATCGAAAGAAAATATATTTGGAATACAAATTTTTAATTATTTTGTATTTCCTAGCTAATAAATTTTATTTGAAAATCAACAAAATATATTTGGAACGCATATATTAAAATATTACAACAAAATATAATTGCAAACTAAATTTCTGAAATAAAATATGTTTTTAAATACAAATAAAATTATTGTTTAGGATATTTTATTTAAAAAAATTTTTAAAACTTTTGCAAATTTTTTGGAATTTCAGTTTTAATTTCATTTTTTTTTTTTTGGAATTCTACTCGTTCCTCCCAGTTATAATACCCTATGCAGCATTAACTTCTGTTTAAAAACAATCATTTCAAATTTCTGAGTACTCCAAGCCATCATTAGTTGTTAACCCTCCATGTCATTTATTTTGATCCACACACGGAAAAAAATTTTATAAAATTAAAGAAATGCTCCAAAGACGTCATTAGTTTTTAAAATAAGTACATTTTGTACCTGTATCCTAAACATCCATATGTTTAAAGCCGAATATGTTTGGGACAATATACTACAGAAGCGATTTTTTTCAGCGTGTATGTACATCCGAGTTGGTACACGGGAAAAACTTGGAACGCATATATTAATGAATTAGAATATAATATATTTGCAAACTTACCTGAAATACATGAAATATGTGTCAAGACACAAACAAAGTTATTTTTTAAGAAGTTTTCCAAATATATTTTATTTAAAACTTGGCTGACTTTTTCAAATATTAGTTAGTTTATCCTAGTTTTCGTTTTAAACTTTATACCTAAAAATGTCTTTAGCAGCATTAGCATTTGTTTTACATTAATTTTTTTATTTATAAATATTCCAATTCATCGCTTTTTGTCAATCCATCAATGCAATTTATTGTTACGAAAGATTATACGATTTAAGTTTTAATTAAATTTTACAAACATTCAAATTAATCTTTGTTTCGGAAATATTAGTTTCAAATAAAAAAAAAATTAGAATGGGAAAATATTTTTGTTTGGAACAATATCCTCCCAAACATATAGTATTTGCGTGTGTCAAATATTATATATTTGGAGTGTACCCTAAATATATGTATTTTTCAAGCCGAATATGTTTGGAACAATATACTACAGAAGTGATTTTTTTCAGCGTGTATATATTAGGGATGTAACGAAAGTGACTTTAGCGAAAGCGAATATTGAAATTTAAGGAATTGAACTGATACTTTTCCAGGATATTAAAGTATTAAGAATATTTTCCATATTTTTACCTCTTGTTACCACAAGAACAAACATATTTTTTCAACTGTTTTGATAAAAAGTGGCAGAGGTTTTCATTGATATTAATATCTTCAAATTGTGTGAAGGGAATAAGGAGATTTAACACATTTAACAAATGGAAGCGAATACTGAAATATATTTTTGCGAAAGCGTACTCGTATAATCCAAAGATGATTTTTGCGAATGCGAAAGCGAATGTTAAAATGATGCGAATAATTCGCGTTCGCATATGCGAATATTCGTTACGTCCCTGGTATATAGGGACGTATATAAACAAAATGTTTTAACCGATCTGTATAAAAATTTGCCAGAGAGAAGACTTTTGATACACTTAGAGACAATATCAAATAATTATATCCCCCATATATATGTAGGTTACCCCCCATTCTACGTAGAAACTGTATTTTATAGTATTTAAGCGCTATTGTAACTGTATTTAAGTACGATCTTTATACCCATACAATTTGACAGAAATTAAGTTTTTTATCTAAGTTTATGAAAATCTGTTTAGATTATGTATACTCCCATCTATTTGTGCCTTCCGATTCTGAATCTATGAAAGAATACAGATCTAGTTTACTATGATCAATATCTTCAACTACTTGGAATAAGCCTTGCTGAGGCGGTGGATCTAAGTATTTTGTTAACTGAAACCAAACCAATTATTCCAAATTATTATCGAGCCCCTTTTGGCAATGTTAGGGAGGTGTGGGGTATTACATAGACGCCCCCGCCCGACTTTCTGTCTTTCCTTGCTGGTTTTAACATGCTTTTTAGGTTCTGCAGCTAAAAGATATTTTCCAAAATATTTTGGGAATATTCTTAAAACAAAACCAGTAAAGAAAGGCTAAAGTTGGGCGGTGCCGACACCTCTCTAGTAAGATTGGATAAAAACGAAATATTCAATGTATACTTCAACTAAAATTTGTTTACACAATTTACATTTGGTACATCCCTGCCTCTGCAGCCATTTCGGACGAAACATATATATGGGAGCTATATCTAAATCTGAACCGATTTTCTTCAAATTCGGCAATGTTGGCCCATAGATCAGTGAACTCTACCACGCTACATTTTAATTAATTGGATGTAAATTACAGCTTCTAAAAGGCCAAATAAGACAAAACAAATTCATCTGAACCGATTTCAAGCAATTTCAAAAGGGTTCTTTCAATGTGCGAAAGACTCCTAACTGGAAAATTTCAGCACGATCGGAGTGTAATTGCGACATGTACTCAACGAACAACATAATATGGAAAGACGGACGGACAGACATGGTTAATTCGACGCAGCTAGAGATTCTGAGTCGATCCGTATACTTTAAGGTGGGGTTACCTGTAGTACCTGTAGGTGTTACAAACATCTGCTGTGAAACAAATTTATAATACTCTGAACCACAGTGCGATGTAGGGTATAACAAACATTGATATTTTGCGAGAAAGCGCGCACCTTTATTCCATCCATCTTAATGTAAATTATCACCTTTTTAGCTGAAAATCATATTAATCATTAGTGTCGCATGAGATCACTTTCAACTACCAAACAATAATCTCTTAAAATGATAATTTGAATGCATAAATGTGTCAAGAATAAATGGGAATTGATGGTAATTCATGATGATATATCAACAAGTAAGAAAGTTTCAGTCGGGTAAACCGACTAAGGTATACCCTCACTTTGTGAGTAATGTAATATTGAATATTACATAAATTATTCTGTCAATTTTTGTGGGAGGTACCAGAAGGGGTTTAAGAAATACACCTATATTCGCTGAACAGTAGATACTTTAAATACATACATTGCACTGTGCCGAATTGTAACCGTTTATATGGACTGGTATATTAACGTTGAGATATTAAATTGTGGTATAATGTGGCCATTTTGTGTGGGAGGCACAAAAAGGGGCGTGGTGATAACGCTCATTTTTCACTGGACTATAGGCACTATAAAAGCATTACACTGTACAAAATTTCAAGTAATTGTATACACTGATATTAATGTTATAAACTGTTAACTTTTGGTGCAAAATGATACCATTGTGGGAGAGGTACCAAAAGGGGCATGACAATAACGCCCATTTTTCAATGGACTGTAGGCACTATAAAAACATTACGCTGTACAATATTTCAAGTATTTTGATACACTGGTATTAATGTTATAAGCTGTTAACTTTTGGTGCAAAATGGTGCATTTATGTGGGAGGTACCAAAAGGGGCGCGGCAATAACACCCATTTTTCACTGGACTGTAGGCACTATAAAAGCATTACACTGTACAAATTTCAAGTATTTCTAAACACTGGTGTTAATGTTATAAGCTTCTAACTTTTAGTTCAAAATGGTGCATTTGTGTGGGAGGTACCAAAAGGGGCATGGCAATTCCGCCCATTTTCCTCGAGTTGATAGCGACTAACAAACTAATACTATGTGTGGAATTTCAGAAGATTCGACTACGTATAATAGCAGTTATTAAAGAATCAATATTTCACAACATTTTAACCCTTTGTGGGGGAGGTACCAGAGGGAGTGGACCAATATGGCCCATCTTCGAACTTAGCCGGAGATAAAAAAAATATTATCACATACGAAATTTGAAGTCAATCGGTTACTCCCTTCGAGAGTTATCGTGCGCACCAGCCAGCAGACAGACAGACGGACGGACATTGCTCATTCGACTTAAAATGACCCAAAACGGATTTCCGCCGAACATACTTGGGGTCATAGGTCACTCCTTCGATGTGTTACACTTTTTTCCGTAGCAAATTATATGTACCCTCGTCACACTAAAGTGAGGGTATAAAAATAATATGCTTGGTATAAACAAGATATATCTTTATTACGGAGTACTTCAAGTTTGTTCTTGACCTTACGTTTGTAGTAACTAAAAATACTGAGGTTTGTGTATTCAGATCGACGCAGAATCAGTAGCTCACCCGATTAACTCTTGCTGAATCTTAATTTTAATTCTTGATATAGGCAGCATTTTCATGTTGATCGAAGAAATTTTTACTCTAAAGTTTACAGATTGTTATGAGATATTGAAATATGAGTCGGGTAATTTTTACTGGTATTCTTCATATTCTGCCCATATTAATTTTAAAATATTTGCAAAGGTCAACGTATTGAAGCTGTTAATCTGATATTGTGCACGTACTGTTTTTTAGCCTGTATCAGCTAATGTGGGGTTTTTCATAGTAATAGTTAACGAGTTGTGGAGTCACACACCTATATATACAGATAGAGGTTTTCTGTAATAACAACACATGTCAGAAAATTTCGATTTCGGTACTTTAGCATATATGAATTCAGCGAATCATTATCTATCAAGCTATATATTACACTCATAGGTATGTCCAATTTTATTTTACTTTTTCTAAAACTCAACTCAATTTGTTCAGATTTGCTGTTATTCCATAAAACCACAGATATATTGTGACCTTGGATAGGAAATATAATACGTGTGAATGTGTCATGCACTTCTTCGTCATAAGATGTCATTGAAATATCAGAATGAATACAAAACATGTTGGTCCCACCTACCTTGACCCTGGAATCTAAATAGCCTATTATTCTATCTACACGCACCCACTTTTACCTTAATAACTAGTACCGGAAGCAGTCCGGCTATATGATATGTCCGAAAGTATAGCTTTAAAAGAGGAACAAGCTTAACATCACCAATATAACTGTTGTGTTTATAATGTCTGTGTTTATATTGATGCAATGAAATTGTACTTGATGCAATGAAATTGTACTTGATGCAATGAAATGATTTTGTTTTTTTTAGTAATTCTAATTCGTTCCGAAGAATGCATGTGTCATATCTGTCTGTCTGTCTGCTGGCTGGTGCGCACGATAACTCTCGAAAGGAGTAACCGATTGACTTCAAATTTGGTACACGATAATATTTTTTTCTATCTCCGGCTAAGTTCGAAGATGGGCCATAGTGGTCCACTCCTTCTGGTACCTCCCACACAAAGGGTTAAAATTTAGTGAAAGGGTTAAAATTTAGTTTATTCTTTAATAACATCTATACTACTTATTAGAATCTTCTGAAATTCCACACATAGTATTATTTTATTAGTCGCTATCACCTTGAGAAAAAATGGGTGAAGTTGCCACGCCCCTTTTGGTACGTCCCACACAAATGAACCATTTTGCTTCAAAATTGAACTGCTTATAACTTTAATACAAGTGCATAAAAATACTTGAAATGTGTTCAGTATAATGTTTTTGTAGCGCCTATAGTCCGGTAAAAAATGGGCACTATTGTACAGTCCCTTTTGGTACCTCCCACACAAATGGACCGTTTTATACCAAAAGTTAACGGCTTATAACTTTAATACCAGTGCATACAAATACTTGAAATTTTGTACAGTGTAATGCTGTTATAGTGCCTACAGTCCTGTGAAAATTTGGCGTTATCACCACGCCCCTTTTTGTACCTCCCACACAAAATTACCAAATTATACCAACATTGAATAGGTCGTAACGTTAATATACCAGTGCACATAAATGCTTATAGTTCGGCATGGCGCAATATATTTAAATAATCTAGTGTTTACCGAAAAATAGGTGTATTTGTTAAACCCTTTCTGGTACCTCCCACACAAATTGACAGATAACTTAGTATAATGTTATACTTATATATTATACTAGCTGAGCCCGGTGCGCTTCGCTGCCCATGTCAAAATTCGCGCTGTAGAAACTGTATTTTATATCCGATCAGTACGAAATTCGGCAGAAAGAGGTTTGTTATTACATGAAGGAATACTGCCAAATTCGGAGAAAATCGGTTCAGATTTATATATAGTCCCCATATATATGTTACCCCCGATTTGAAATTCAAGCGCTGTAGAAACTGTATTTTATATCCGATCAGTAAGAAATTCGGCAGAAAGAGGTTTCTTATTACATGAAGGAATGCCGCAAAATTCGGAGAAAATCAGTTCAGATTTAGATATAGCCCCCATATATATATGTTACCCCCAATTTGACATGTAAGCGCTGTAGAGACTGTGTTTTATATCCGATCAGTACGAAATTCGACAGAAACAGGTTTCTATTTTACATGAATGAGTATTCTAGGAAAATCGATTCAGATTTATATATAACCTCCATATATATGTTCCTCCAGATTTGGTTACAAAGCGCTATAGAAGTTGTACTTTACTTCCGATCATTACAAAGTTCTCCAGAAAGATTTTTCTCAATTTAGGAACGAATATTGCTTAATTTTGCGATTATCGGTTCAAAATACATTTACCAATTATTCCAAATTATTATCGCAATGACCCTTATCGCATTGTTAGGGAGGTGTAGGGTATTATATAGTCGGCCCCGCCCGACTTTCTGCCTTTCCTTACTGGTATTAGTAATAAATTCACTGAATGAAAAAATACCGAATTCAGTGGAAAGTCCAGAAAATAGAAATGTATACTTATAAAATTTCCAAATTCTTGTTTCATTGATATTGCATCACATTATCATATTGCGATTGTATTGGAGTGAGCAGCTGTAATTATCGCATACCGAGCATTTTTGTTCATGTATTTCCTACATAATACTTGCAAGATATATCAAAATATGGGCTGGGCCACGCCCACTGGTCCTATTCCGCCCATTTGAAAGCCAATCACGTAGACTGCTACCAGATACATATACGCAAAATTTCAACACTCTCGCTAACAAAATGAGCAAGATAATTCAATTTCAAAATTTGGCTTATATGGGCGGTGGCCCGCCCATTGGTCAGATCCCGCCAATTTTTGGACCAATCACGTGGACTGTCACCAGATACATATCTACAACATGACAGCACTCTAGATAAAAAATTGTGCAAGTTATATCAATTTCAAAATTTGGCTTATAAGGGCGGGGCCACGCCCATTGGTCCGATCCCGCCCATTTTCTGACCAATTACGTACAATGCCACCAGATACATATACACAACATTGCAGCACTCTCGATAGCAAATTGTGCAAGATATAAAAATTTCAAAATTTGGTCATTGTGGGCGGGGCCACGCCTATTGGTCCGAACCCGCCCATTTTTGGATCAATCACGTAGACTGCCACCGTTTACATATACACAAAATTCCAGGTCTCTCGCTAACAAATTGTGCAAGATATCACATTTTTTAAATTTGGCTTATATGGGCGGTGCCACGCCCATTGGTTCGATCCCGCCCGTTTTTGGATCAATCACGTAGACTGCCACCGTTTACATATACACAAAATTCCAGCACTCTCGCTAACAAATTGTGCAAAATATCTCAATTTCAAAATTTGGCTTATATGGGCGGGGCCACGCCCATTGGTCCGGTCCCGCCCATTTTTTCACCAATTACGTAGAATGCCACCAGATACATATACGCAACATTGCAGCACTCCCGCTAGCAAATTGTGCAAGATATCAAAATTTTGTCTATGTGGGCGGGGCCACGCCCATTGGTCCGATCCCGCCCATTTTTGGACCAATCACGTAGACTGCCACCGTTTACATATACACAAAATTCCAGCACTCTCGCTAACAAATTGTGCAAAATATCTCATTATCAAAATTTGGCTTATATGGGCGGGGCCACGCCCATTGGTCCGATTCCGCCCATTTTTGGAAAATTCACATAATCTGCCATTAAATGCATACAAACAAAATTTCAGCACTATACCTATAATAGGAGCAGAAATATCGGATTTTTAACCTGCGATTTGTATGGGAGGTACCACGCCCCTTTGTCCAATTAATTTTTTTTTTCTATATAAACCATCTCGTGAAAATTTAGAATCGAATAAAAAAAAATCATCCAAATCGCTCCAGCCGTTCTGACGTGATGCCATTACACAGATGGACCGTTTCATTTTTATATATATAGATATATATAGATAGATAGATTACCCACAAAGTGAGGGTATACCTTAGTTGGTTTACCCGACTGAAACTATCTTACTTGTTTTTAAATTCATAAATTTTCTATTGTACTTATAGATCCACAATAAAGGTTTACATAACTGCTTAAATTTTTAACAAAAGTGGAAAGATTGGACGATCGATCGATCAAAAAAATTATTCGAGTAAATCGTATTATCTCATTTTTGTCGATTTTGTGATATACGTGAATATAACTTCGGAACAACGATATATCGATACCTCCATTCTAACAATGCTAAGTGCAAAAAAGTAGTATTTCAGAACAGGCGATCAAAAATTAACGAATTGTTTAAATTTGTGTGAATAACTTTTGATTGGGTTGACGGATAAACAACAAATTTTTACTAAATATGATTTCAAATATGCAGAAATTAAAAATGCAACATCCCTAACAATTATCATGTTTTAGAATGGAGGTATCGATATCTAGTTAATGGAGGAATAAGTTGTGATATAGCGAATGTGCTACCAATATTGAAACAGTGTCAAAATTGTTAATACTAACTTATGCATTTTATGTTTGCTTAAAAAGTTTATAAAATGTTGCTAAATGGTAAAATAATATCCCGCTATCATTTATTAAAAAATGTCAATATTTAATGGGGATTTTAAACAGAAATTAATTCGTACAAAAAAGGCATATTTGTGTGATTTTTTCTGACGACACAGTTCAAATCTTTGGACTAACTTTGAAAGTATATTGTGTAATATTTCATTTTTATTTATTAGAAAACTTCTCGGAAAAAATTAGAATTGCGGAGTCCTTCATTACTCGGTGCTGGATCATCAGTAATCCAAAATTATTATCGAATTTTTATTCCAAATTCTTATTTTCCAATTTTTGCGAACTCTTGAAGAAAAGTAAAAACGATTGGTTCAACAGTTTCTAAGTTATGATGGACACCGAATTTGAAAACGTGGGTTGTGGAAAATAAAGGACACATTTGAAACATTCTACATATATTTGTTTTTCTGTTCAGCTGTTATTAATAATGGTTTACCATGAAACCCCATGAAAAGATTTACATCGGATCAAGATTACATTTTGTCCTTACTTACTTAATAGACTTTTAACTGTGTATCTTATTTTTTATGCATATATAGTTTAACGAAAACCCTCCTCTGTAATCTTAACAAAATATTTGTTGTTGATATGCAATGTGTTCGTATTAATTTTCTCCTCGGTTATAATTTATAACAAGTAAAAGCGTTAAGTTCGGCCATGCCATGTGACCTCACAAAATAACTCAAACCTAAAGAAAATAGCACCGAAAATCACAAAAAATATGAGAACAGTAGGAATCACAACAAGTTAGATGCTATATGTATATGGGAGCTATACCTAAATATGGACCGATATCGCCCATTTCCCAAGTTACCTGCAGCTATAAGAAGTATCTATACCAAATTTCAGCCACCTAGCTCAAGTATTATAGATTGTAGCGTGATTACAACAGACGGACGGACGGGCATGGCTAAATCGTCCTAGAATTTTAAGACGATTAAGAATATATATACTTTATGGGGTCTCAGATCAATATTTAGAGGTGTTACAAACGGAGTGACAAAAATGAATATACCCCCATCCTATGGTGGAGGGTATAAAAAGAAACAGTTTGCAATATTCACTAAAGCATATTTATAGGTCAGTGTATACTTGAAAAGAAGAATAATCAATATAAATGTTTTTTATGTTCAATATACATACCTAATATATGTGTGATTTTCTATTTTTTTTTTTCATCACATTGGAATGTAAATTTAATACTAATGATATGTATACCTTGTTTCATTTTGACATTAACATTAATAAATTAAAATTGATTATTTATGTGTACTTTTTTATACCCTACTGTGGCACGGCGTTTTATAACATTGTCGATTGGATTGTCGAAAATGAGGTGAGATATACCAATCGTTTAACAAACCTTTGAAATTACGACCAATTTTACCATCTCTGGTTATTCCAAAGTTATAGGTAACTATTAGTTAAAAAATTTAAATTTCATAGAATTTGGCTGCATTAACTGCAGTTTAACTCTAGTTGTAGGAAAATATTGTTCGTGTCAAACTTGTTTCACTCATTTATTTTCCCTTTTTTTATTTTTTATTATTTGAGCATTTTCTCCCGAAATAAATAATTAAATTAAATCGCATGAACCAGATCCATTGGCCACCTTAATATTTTGTAGAAAAAAGTACCGACTTCTTATTATATTGTGATCCAGATGGACAGACAGACAAGACAGATGCAATTAGAACAAGACCGAATAATACATTTAGCATTTTGTTCTTTTTATATCCGACACCACCGGTAGCAAATATGAAGCTATCTTTACGAAAATTGGTACAGTGGCATTTCATAGACTACACGGGGCAAAATCACCCTTTTTGATATGTTTGAATCGAAAGAAAATATACTTGGAACAGAAATTTTTAAATATTATATATTTTCGAGCAAATAAATTTTATTTGAAAATCAATAAAATATATTTAGAACCCATATGTTAATATATTAGAATAATATATATTTGCGAACTAATTTTCTCAAATAAAATATGTGTTTAAATACAAATAAAATTATTGTTTATGAATATTTCCAAATATATTTTATTAAAAAAAAGATTTTCAAAACTTTGCTGAATTTTTCGAATTATAGTTTTTTTCCTTGTTTTCGAATTATGCATTCCTATTAAAAATGGCATACTTACATTAATTTCTATTTGAAACCACTTATGTTTATTTTCTAACTTCCAAGTCATTATTTTCAATTATAAAGAAATTTTACTAACATTAAAAATTTCTAAAAATTACCTTTAAAACAAGCAAATAGATCTTTGTTTGGGAAATAACATATCCAAATAAAAAATATTAGGATGTAAACATAGTTTTGTTTAGAACAATATCCTCCCAAACATATAATATTTGTTTGTGTCAAATATTATATATTTGGGGTGCACCCTAAAAATACTTATGTTTCAAGCAGAATATGTTTGGGACAATATACTACAGTGCCGATTTTTTTTCAGCGTGTAGGGACAATCACTATTGAAAATGGGGCATATCAGTTCATGTCTTGATACAGCCCCCATATATCTCCTCAACCGAATAATCTTATGGTATTGACGACAACTTTTCAAATATGAGCAATATCATGTATATAAATGTATAACTCCTTTAAAACTTTTATTTACATAGTAGGTCACAAAGACTGCAAATTAATAAATATAAAAATATAGTGCTATTAACCTTCAATTTATTAATATAAATTTTATATACATATACATGTATAATATTCATTTAAAAAACTACAAGTCAACATTATGAAAATGAAAATTCATTGAACCATTTAACATGACGTTAATAGTGAAAACGTAGTTTTTATATACTTATTTATATTAATTGTTTCTCAGTGCACCATAAAATCATGGTCAGACATGAGCGCCGGTCAATACGGCGGCTCAGTGAAGACCAAGTCAGTGGTTTTATATGTACGTCGCCAAATTGCTTACGTTCGCTTGCGGAAGCTAAACGTCGGAATAGTTTTTGCTGTTGTAAAATCGGTCATAATTCATTTGTCCCATTAACATTTAATTTATAAGCAATTGCCGCCAACTACATTCACCCATCCATTGAAATTCTCATATCAAATTTCTTTTACAATTACTCGTATACTAAACCCTCAGACAGACGGACGGACCTTCTCTGTGGGTTCGTTCTGTGATTGGAGGTTATTGCAAACACATTAATAAACAGAACGAACAAATTTCCAATCAATATAAAGAATAAATGAAAATAGGTATATATGTATGTACTTATTTATGTTAATAAAAGTATGAATATGAATAATATTTTTATTTATATTTACAAATGCCTATATGTGAATGTGCGTTTAACTCTGCAACGGAAGTTAGACGACGTGCGACGTGTGCGTATTACCGGAATATAATTTGAACTTCAGGTACACTTAACGTCCATATGAGTGTTGCCGCCTACCCACCTACTTAACACGCACGGACACAACTCGATTCATTGTACTTTAGCTTTTGCGTTACGCAGTGAACTTTTACAAAGCACAGTGGGACAAATCAAAGACAAAAATGAATTGGAAATTTTATCTTATGCATAAAGTCGGATTTCTTGTGAGTGCATTTGTAAAACCGATGTTTTCTTATCGGGACGGAGCTTGCTCCAAGTTGATTCCTACTTGTTAGTAGTTATGACACAAATATTTCAACGAGATCGATTAAGGACTCTCCGAGTTTAGGGTTGCTGAATTTTGACATTTTTGTCAAACAATCCTTTTTTCCATTCCATATAACTTATTACTTATTGTATTTAGACACTGTTGCCAAAGTGTTTTCGATAGCATTTTCTTCAATATTTTAAATAAAGTTTTCAATATTTTTTTACGCAATTAAAACTTGTTTTGCACCCAGGAAATTATTTGAAACAATAAAAAATAGTACTAGCAACAAAAAGTATACTGCCTACACCGTGTGTCGGTTGTATTTAATTTGTAATTTAATATAAATAGTTGAAACAACAATAATAACATGGATACGATCAAATGAAAATGCTTGCAACTAAATCGATGGTTGTATCAATCGAATTAAGATTGTTTTTTCATTGACACTCGGTTAGTTGTGGTAACCAATTTTAAACTTTCATTATAGTACGATATTATCGATTTTTGGTTGTGACAACCAATGTTTTATTCTTGACAACAGAAATTGTATCAATAGACCACAGATTATGATTGCAACGAATAATTGTTTACTACAACAGAAGAAATATTAATAAATAATGGTTTTTTGGTTATCCCAATAATTTCCCAAATTTAGAATAATTAAATGGTTGATGTTCTTTTGCTGATAAATGACAAACAAAAAATAAAATTACTCGACATAAATAAATCTTCAACATTTTGGTCAAGAAAGGTATATGTAGTCAAAAATAATCTCGTGTGGATAATAATGTGTGGAATGCAGCATATGTTGTTCAAAATGTTTTACATAAATAAAATAATAAAAGCAACAATCATGAAATTGAAAGCACGGTGTTAAGCGATATTTGCATAAAAGTTTTGTGTTTTTTTCGTGTACTAAAATTCGTGTCAAATATTTCCGCACCTCACAATAGTGATGAATTTGTAATAGGGGATTTTTAATTTTGTTATGAATTGTTTGGGTTTTTTTCAATAAATAAAACAAAAATTAATGAAAACTGTAGTATATGACTGACAAATTGTCAGAACAACCAATTTTTTAAAACAGTTGGTTGTGGCAACATACAGCAGATAATTTTAGCCACAGTTTTCGTAGTTGGCGCAATCAAATATGATAGTTGTAAACATAAAGGCAAAAGTATACCACAACCGAAATGTTGGTTGTCATGATGGCATCGCATTATAGTAGATAGAACTACCAAAATTCGGTTGGCAAACAATTTGGTTGAGGCAACCAAACTGTATTCTGTGTGTGACATTTTTGTCAAAAACTCTATTTTTTGCTCAAACGATAGCTTGTGTCTTTGCCTTAAGTGGACCGCGGACGATGAGATTTGCTTGACAAGCGACGTAGCAATGTCCGTGAGTGTATGTGTCGTAGGTGTGAACGCATACACGAGTTTGATGTCAAGCAATTTAAGCGTCTGCGAGCCCCATAAAAGAGCTTTGGGGGATGCGACTTGTTTATCTATCAAAATAAAGATAAACATCTAAAAAAATAGAGGTTTACCCGCGTATTTAAGATGAACTCGAGAACGATTTATCCGAATTGGTTTAGGGAAGCTTTAACGAATCCGAAATTAAGTCATCCGATGGATGTCTTACAAGATATTTCAAAACAAATCGTAAACAATTAATAAATCGTGCCGGATTTCGGCAGCAATTGCAGATATTATTGTTAAATGGTATTTTCAGACGTGTAGAACTGCAAATTGATATAATGTTATGAGATTACATAACTTCAAACTAAGAATTTATTCTGCAAGTCCAGTTTTCGTTAAAAGAAATGCGCAGTAGGAGGAATTAAAAAAGGGAAATAGTTCAGCTGTCAACCATACAACCAATTGCGATCAAACGTGACACGTTTGTAAAAGAGGTATTAGCGAATTTTAGTTTTAAATTTATGCCCCCAATGGTATACAGTAGCGGACCTACAGGTCCTCACAGAGTTCTGCTTCGGATTATGTTTTTTGTGTGCACTCTACTAACCGAGATCTACAAAAGGCTTTTCACACCTAAGGGTTATACATATATGTCGAGATATCTGCAATTAAAAATTTAATTTTTAATTTTTTTCCTGATTATTTTGTCAATATCATATACGCACAACGATTTCCTTCATTTAAACATTTCAGTGAAATATGCTGAAAATATACGATATAGCTATTAAGACACAAGTTATGGCCATTTGAAGTTATATATTATAAGTTTTTGTAATTTTTTTATTTTTTCGACAAAAATAGTAAGTAAAAAATTTTTATTAATATTATTGCCAAATTCGTCCATTTTTTGACTCGGGAAATTTACGTAAAATGTTCTACAAAGTGGAAGGACACAGCTCATATCGCTGAATACCATGGAGAATCGTCTTAATACAACGTTCTACATCACCAATTGTTTCTTCTGTCGTACTGAACGACTTCTCTGTACATGTGTATTATCATTAAGTCCCTGATCCACGATGTCAAACGTTAACAATTGCCAGATCTGACCAATTTGTGACCGTTCAATTATTATCGTAAATTGAATCTGGTAAAAAAACAACCGATATTATGTTTTCGATGACTAGTCGTATTGACGCCACGCCCACCTTTCCTACAGGGTTTTCGAACAAGAGGTGTTATTTTGAATCAACCGGTATTTCGGTAGATGTCACTTTTAAAGCTTTTATTCTTTGACATTTCACAAATTACCATTGCTAAAAATGGAACGATACACGATTCAACAACGCATTGAAATTATTAAAATTCGAAGAATCGATAATCATCCAAAAATCATCTTGACTGATGAGGCCTATTTCCACCTCGGTGGCTAAGCCAACAAGCAAAATTGTCGCATCTTGGGCTCGGAAAACCCAAGAGTTATTGTTGATAAGCCTCTCCATCCTCAAAGTGTAACTGTTTGATGCGGTTTATGGTCCGGCGGGGCCATTGGACCTTACTTTATCGAAAATGAGGTTGGATCAACAGTTACGGTGAATGGATTGCGCTATCGAGAGATGATTAATGATTTTTTATAGTCGGAGTTGAATGGTATTGATCTGAACAACGTTAACTTTCAACAAGACGGCGCTACGTGCCACACAAGCAACGAAACCACTGCTCTGTTACAGGAAAAGTTTCCGGACTGTGTTATCTCTCGAAGAGGTGATCACAATTGGCCACCGAGATCTTGTGATTAAACACCTTGCGACTTCTTCCTTTGGGGCCACGTAAAAGATAAGGTCTACGCCAACAGCCCAGTGTCGATTCAAGACCTTAAAGATAGAATTCGTGAGGCTATCGAGGACACTTTGCGATTTAGTTACGGAAAATTTCATGAAAAGGATATGGTCCTGTAAGCATGGTCGTGGTGGCCATTTGGATGATATTGTTATTCATTATTAACGGCATACCTTCCTCTTTATTATGAAATAAACATCCGATCATTTATCTCAAAAATGGCATTTTTCATTGATTACCAAAATAACACCTCTTGTTGGAAAACCCTTTATATAGTAAATTTTCTTTCGGGGTCAGAAATATTTCTGTCAAATACATACGCGCTGATTTTCATTGATTACCAAAATAACACCTCTTGTTGGAAAACCCTTTATATAGTAAATTTTCTTTCGGGGTCAGAAATATTTCTGTCAAATACATACGCGCTGTAGTATATTGTCCCAAACATATTCGGCATGAAACATATCGCTCACTCACTTCAAGAGTGACATAACTCAAAATTTACAATTTTTGAGGTTTCCTTACAAAAATGCGAATTTTGCAAATGTCCATAAATTAATCTCAGCGAAATTTGAACTATAAGTAAACAACCATATTTCGGATTATTCAAGCGTTTTTTTACATCTTATTTCATGTTACTTATCTTTTTATACGGACTTAAAGTTACACAGGAGATCGAAAAAACTACCTTTTTCATTAGTTATAAGAGTAATTATTTATTGTTCTTCTATAGTGTAATCTTAAGATGATTACTAAAAAGTTTTCAAAATTCCCTATTAGTCGCGCTTTTATGGTTTGTAGCCACTTTTGCATTTTAAATATGAGCATTATGAAAGTTCAATTTATCAGATAGTCATTATTGCACAAAAACATAAATAAGATTTATTGTATGTATACAACAATCCTGCTAATATCGTTTGTTTGCTGGTTCCTTCATCAAACTGACAGTGGTCAGTGTAGCAGTGACCAGAAGGTTAATGTATTATTTATCAAAACACACTTTATATTTTATATCAGCACAAGGATATAGAGGAATTTTAATTGCGATATTGTCGGGTCATGTTTTCCTCGACCAGTTCTAATGGTTGTAAAACGAATAAGCTTTCCGTCGCGATAGTCTTTAAAGAAAGAAAATAAAATAAAATATAATAAATTGCAATACCTTCTAGGAAATTACAACACCTGGCTTTATGTTGCTCCTTTTTTTTAAAAAAAATTTCATTTTATTTAAATTGTTATGTTCATAGCCCATTATACATTCAAAAACTAACGTGTGAGCGTATAGCCAAATCAGAAATATTAGAATAAAATAGTTTTAGAAAAAAAAACTAGAGAATAATTTGCCATCAAAAACTCATTTTGGAGAAAATGGCTCATAGCCACTTTTGACTATGAATTTGATTGATATGAATTTTTTTATTGGGAGTATTATTTCCGAAATAAAAATTGTTTGCATTTAAATATTTAGAAAACAAATTTTGTTAAGTTTTTCATCAATTCAAAGTTAATTTTTTAAAAAATTTTAATGTTTAAAAAATACTTTATAATCCAAATCGTATAATCGTGGGTAACAATAAATTAATTGAAGGATTGACAACAAATGATGAGTGCTTTTAAACCGAAGTTATGCTGCATAGCATAATTATTTTATTCCAATTCAAACATATCAAAAATCACAATTTTTCCCCGTGTACGTACATACTAAATATGAAGATATTCACATGTATAGTTAGGTTTGGTAGGGTGGGAGTACCATCACTTGGAGATCCCTTTGGGTCCATTGTGATTCCCTTCGTTCTGGTATATTGCTTTGATTACACTATGCAAACACATTTTTGTCGAAGGGCTGTGTATAATATTTTGTGGTCTTAAATGGAGTCACAAAAAAATTTGTTTTTAAATTTTCTTTTTCTTGGAAGTTGCCTTAAGTATTTGGACCATATTCTTTTAATTTTTATTCTATATTTTTTTAATTTTTATTCTATGCTCGATAAAGCCGGGACACGTTAAATTAAAGGAAATTTTGAAGTCCACAAATGTTAATCATGACTCTTTCACGTGGAAACAGAAGTTTAGTAAGTGTCGTTAAACCAATTAGAAAAAATAGATTTTTTTCCAAAAACACGTTTTTTGCTGGCGTGAAAAAAAAACGTAAAAAGTAGAAAAAACTAGCATCCTAACGAAGAAAACAATGCATATTTGAAGAAAATCTATAGTTAATAGAAAATATAGCATATATAGAAAATATAGCAGTTTTGGTAGAAATAAGAGAATTTCAATTTGAACAAGGGTATATATCAGATACCTTTGAACTGCGGCCAAAAGTTAAAAACATCGATGGAGTGACCTTAGAGATCCCAAGAATATTTGGCGGAAATCCGTTTTGGGCCAATTGAGCAATGTCCGTTTGTCTGTCTGGTTGGTGCGCACGATAACTTTCGACAGTATTAACCGACTGACTTCTAATTTGGTATGTGTCAATGTTTTTTTTCTATCTCAGACTAAGGTCAAAGATGGACTATGTTGGTCCACTCCTATGAAAATCTCCCCCACGAAGGTAAAAAATTTACTGAAATATTGATTATCTCATAACTTCTATACTACTACTCAGAATTATTCACAATTCCACACACAGTATTAGTTTCTTGGTCGCTATCATCTTGAAAAAAATGGGCAAAGTTGTCACGCCCCTTTTGGTACCCCCCATACAAATGGAACATTATGCACATAAAGTTAATGGTTTATAACATTGGTTCCAGTCCACACAAATACTTGACATTTTTTAATTTCGCTAAAATAATTTCGCTATTTTGACAATGTTGGTCATAATTTATACATTTATCCATAGACATGTTGTAAATAGGCATTATTTTCTTCGCGGATGCTAGCTTTCAAAAAATGGAACAAACAAATTGTTTGCGATTTTTTTTCTTTTTGTATGGGGTTTTTCGTGTCATAAAAAAAGGTTTTTAAAAAAAATCAAATTTTAAATCGTTATTATTTTTAACAAGGTTAATCTCCTGGTTTTAGGCCATCTTTGCATCTATTATTTATAATAGAACGCCCCTTTGTCTCAAAAACGTTATGGCAAATATAATTACTTGACAGCTTAGGTCCTTGTATTGCGATTTCACACATGTTACTGCAATCATTAGCTGTGATTATCAGGAAGGGCTTAAAGCAAACGAAGAAGGAGTATTTCTTACTTCTGCTATTTCAAATCAAAAATTTATAATTTTTTTGTCGTCAGTTACTAAACTTCCGTTTCTAGGTGGAAGTGATGTTTTAAGCATTTGTAGCCCTCATAATTTCCTCTAATTTAAATGGTATCCCGGATTTATCGAGCTTATAATTAAATATGGTCCAAATACTAAAGGTAATTGGAATTTTAGAAAAAAATTTAAAAAACCTTACCATAAAAAAATTCTGTCACTATAGATATAACGTTTTCAATAATGACATGCATGGGCAAAGCCACGCATACGAGTATTTTATGTTTATCGTACATAGCCAGCTCGAAATAAAAACTACACGCAAAGAAAAGAATTCGTTTCTGCGAAACGAAATTTAAGGTAACTACAATTCTAGTTTGCATGAGTTGAAATTTCGTTATTATTTTTGTTTACTAATTTTGCGTAAACAATTTTTGGTTGTGACCAAAAGAAAATTAAGTCTCGTAAATGAGAATTGTAGTTGTCTAAAATTTCGTTTCGCAGAATCGAATTTTTCTTTTAAGGATAATATTATTTTTTGGCGTGTATAAAATTGTATATATATGTAACGGGTTTTCCAACAAGAGGTGTTATTTTGGTATTCAAAGAAAAATGCCATTTTTTAAGATAAATGATCGGATGTTTATTTCATAATAAAGAGGAAGGTATGTTAATAATAAAAAACAACATCAGCCAAATGGCCACCATGACCACGCTTACAGGACCATATCCTTTTAATGAAATTTTCCATAATCAAATCGCAAAGTGGCTGCCCTATGTCCTCGATAGCCTCACGAATTCTATCTTTGAGGTCTTGAATCGACGCTGGGCTGTTGGCGTAGACCTTATCTTTCACGTGGCCTCAAAGGAAAAAGTCGCAAGGTGTTAAATCACAAGATCTCGGTGGCCAATTGTGATCACCTCTTCGAGATATAACACGGTCCGGAAACTTTCCCGTAACAGAGCAATGGTTTCGTTGCTTGTGTGGCACGTGGCGCCGTCTTGTTGAAAGTAAACGTTGTCCAGATCAATACCATCCAACTCCGACCATACAACATCATTAATCATCTCTCGATAGCGCAATCCATTCACCGTAACTGTTGATCCAACCTCATTTTCGAAAAAGTAAGGTCCAATGACCCAAACAGTCACACGATGAGGATGGAGAGCCCCAGATGCGACAATTTTGCTTGTTGACGTAGCCACCGAGGTGGAAATGGGCCTATTAGTCAAGATGATTTTTCGACGAAATTCCGGATCATTTTCATGCATTTCAAGGACACAATCTGCAAAGACACGACGTTGTTGATGATCGGCCGGCTTTAGTTCTTGTGTTAACTGAACTTTATAAGCCTTAAGACCCAAGTCTTTATGCAAGATACGGTGTAATGACGTTTGTGGAATGCCCAATTCCAAAGAACGACGAGGAATGGACAAACCTTTGGGCTACAGCAGCAATATTCTCAGTTGTTCTTGAGCGACGTGCTTTTATTCTTCACATCACTAACTTGTCCCATCAGCTCGAATTTTTCCATCAATTTCTGTATTGCGGTCCGACAAGGTGCTTCACGACGACCCAAAAATGCTTTAGTTTTCCGAATTTTAGTGAGTTTTAATAATTCCAATTCGTTGTTGAATCGTGTATCGTTCCATTTTTAGTAATGGCGTAGTCTCTACTTGTCAAAGAATAAAAGCTTCAAAAGTGGCAGCTACCGAAATAGCGGGTGATTCAAAATAACACCTCTTGTTGGAAAACTCTTACCACATTCAAAAGTATAATAATAGCGAATTTTTTTAAATCATATTCCAATTTACTGGATATTATGTACACAAGGGAATTGGAAAAATACGAATAATATGAATAATATGAACAATCGCATAGTTCAAAATAAGTAGTACCCAAACATTTTTGTATATTATATTTTCTATGCTAACAGCCCAGCCCCACTGTGCAACTCACACACAAAACAATAAAAGACCAAATAAAACCCACCAAAAAAGGGTGTTCATAAAAAGTACACAGCAATTTTCCGAAATTCAAATAATATACCATTTACGGCTGTATCAATAAAAGAATATATTATTCATTATTCCAATGTACATTTATTCATTCACTCGTTCGGTGGCTTTTTTTGAGTTTTAGTGTTATTTTTGTTTTGTCTTTCATTCGTGAAAGGTGTTCGAAAACAACAGCAGTCTTTTAGCGATTTGGAGCGGATAGCTTACACAAACGCTACGACAGTCAACGCGACGGTCTCTTTCGGCGAGTTTAGTTGTTTAAGTATTTATGGAAGAATTCTTTTGAAAAAGGAGTTTTCACATTTTCTTGTTGGAAGAAAAGTAAAATCCAAATGCATATGGTAAATTATTATTGCTTCAGTGTGTCAAGTACAAACTAGTGTTAAAAGTTAAAGTTCCAATTTTAAAAAGATTAAAATGACATCGTTTAACATTTAAAAAAATCATTTCTTCTTAACTGGTCCTTACGTGTTAAAACCTATTCAAAATGTACATAACTACATACCTCACAGTACACTGTGATTCAAGTGAACCAAAATTGTGAAAGGATTGTGTTAAAGGTAAAATTTATGGAAGCCTTAGACGAATATATAAAAATGTTGAAGGCCTTGAACATACATCTCTTGTTAGTTTACTATATGAAATCAACAGATTTCCCGTTTCATTAATTTTTGTCACGTCATTGTCATTGCATTTAATATGACAAGGAGTGTTTTTTTAACTACACTACACTGTGGTACATGACATTGCGCATTTGTTTTTATACCTTCCACCATTGGATGGGTGGAAGTTATAAAAACTTCCACCCAATATTCATCAAAGACCCCACAGAGTATATATATTATTAATCGTCGTAAAATTCTAAGACGATTTAGTCTGTTGTAATTACGCTACAATCTATAATACTAGACATAGGTGGCTGAAATTTGGTTCATATACTTCTTATATCGGCAGGTATGTTGGGGATTGAAAATGAGAAATATCGGTAATTTTTTTTGATATAGCTCTCATATGTACCCTATCTCCGATTTGACTTCTTAACCCCATAGAGACCCCAAATTTCAACTAAGTGTACTTATACTCAGAACCCTTCACACAACAACAACAACAAAAACCACAAATTTCAACGAATCGGTTTGAAATTTGTTAATGGTAGATTATTTATACCTGAAACCATTCACGTGCTATATGTTGTGGAGTGTATATAAGATTCGACATGGCCGGACTTAACGCCACTTTTACTTGTTAACACTCAAATGCAGATGTGATAGATATATTGTTTACTTGTGGTGTAGGATATTCTGAGTCATTATATCCTACACGACATTGTGGTGCAGGTTTTTATAACTCTGTACATTTGTATGCACAGATCTATCTATCTATCTCATCACCCACAAGGAGATGAGATAGATCCATCGTTTATTATATACCAACCGACTTGGAACCACTTTCTGGAAGGATTTTATCCAGTTAGCATCTGTGTTGAATACGTAAAATATCGGTTCAGATTTTTATATATCGCCAATTTCCATTCCGATTTGGCGTATACTCGTAAGCCCTAGAGAAGCCGTAGTTCATATCCGGTCATTATGAATGAATTCACAATTAATCTTATCGATAGTACGTACATAGTATAAATATTGCCTGGTTTGAAGAAGATCTGTTTAGATTTAAATATAGTCCTCATATAGTTGGCTCAGCACGACTTTAGCCTATATGAATATGGCAACACTACCCAAAATCAAAGGTGTTATAACGGGTTTTCCAATAGGGATGATATGATTTTGAAGTGACGTTTCGGCCATTTGTAATATGTCATGATCTGTCATTTGTTTTTCATTGTATTCAGTAGTGTTTACAATTTCATCATGGAGAGCTATACGCAAGAAAAACGTTTACAAATTATTCTGTTGTATTATCAAAATACAACTCCAATTGCAACTTTTCGTGCGCTAAGTCAATTTTTATACCCTCACTTTAGTGTGACGAGGGTATATATCATTTGCTACGAAAAAAAGTGTAACACATCGAAGGAGTGATCTAAGACCCTATGTATGTTCGGCGGATATTCGTTTTGGGTCCTTTTAAGACGAATGCGCAATGCCCGTCTATCTGTCTGTCTATCTGTATGTCTGTCTGTCTGCTGGCTGGTGCGCACGATAACTCTCGAAAGGAGTTACCGATTGACTTCAAATTTGGTACGTGGTAATATTTTTTTCTATCTCCGGCTAAGTTCGAAGATGGGCCATATTGGTCCACTCCTTCTAGTACCTCACCCACAAAGTGTTAAAATGTTGTAAAATATTGAATCTTTAATAACTGCTATACTACTTATTCGAATCTTCTGAAATTCCACACATAGCATTAGTTTATTAGTCGCTATCAACTTGAGAAAAATGGGCCAAGTTGCTACGCCCCTTTTGGTACCTCCCACACAAATGCACCATTTTGCAGCAAAAGTTAACAGCTTATAACATTAATACCAGTGTCTAAAAATACTTGAAATTTTGTACAGTGTAATGCTTTTATAGTGCCTACAGTCCAGTGAAAAATGGGTGTTATATTCACGCCCCTTTTGGTACCTTCCACACAAAGGTACAATTTTGCACAAAAAGTTAAGAGCTCACAACATGAGTACCAATGCACGAAAATGCCACAACATTTTGCACAGTGTAACGCTTTTGAAGTGTCTATAGCCCTGTAAAAAATGGCCGTTATCACCACGCCCCTTTTTGTACCCCCCACACAAAATGTCCAAATCATACCAAAATTTAATATCTCATAACGTTAATAAACCAGTGCAAATAAACGCTTATAATTCGGCGCAGTGCAATGTATTTAAAATTATCTACTATTCAGCGAAAAATAGGCGTATTTGTTAAACCCGTTCTGGTACCTACCATACAATCTAACAGAATAATTCGTGGAATATTCAATATTACATTACTCACAAAGTGAGGGTATACCTTAGTCGGTTTACCCGACTGAAACTTTCTTACTTGTTTTTTAAATAAAAAAAAACACTTTCGACGTACGTCCTTGACACCCATGAGCAATATTCTAGCTCTCGTTAACAGCTATCTTGTTGCCATTCACCGATTGTGGCTACGTGCCACACAGCAAATTAAACATTTGAATTGTTGCGAGAAAAGTTTGGAGATTCAATTATTTCAAGAAATTGTGATATTGAATGGCCTCCAAGAAGTTGGGATATAACACCATTAGACTATTTCTTGTGGGGTTATTTGAAGTCATTGGTCTTTCGAAATAAACCAGACTCTCTTTACAAGTCAATATTGAACATGCCATTCTCGACGTACGACTTGATATAGTCGAAAAAGTGTTCGAAAATTGGGTTTATCGAATTCGTTCCTGCAGAAGAAGTCGTGGAGGCCATTTGAATGACGTTTTATTTAGAACTTAATTGTATCGATTGTACTTCACATTAAATAAAAAACTTTTGAATTTCGTTAACAATAAGTGTGTTTTTTTTTCAAAGAAATCATATCACTCTTATTAGAAAACCAGCTAGTTTCGTTGAGTATTAATTTCTCTGCGAAATAGTGTAATCAAAATGCTCTATATTTCAGATTCACCACTGAAAATAATGTTAATTGTAGTTGGAGAAAAATTTTTCAGATGAAATTAGAATCTGAATTCTGAGAAAATAGGAAAATATTCTTAAAAGACGAACATTCCGATCATTTTAAAGCTCTTGAATTGTACTTTCTACACTATTTTAGAAACGGCTTCAAAATGAACCATTTTGGTAGTAAAATGCGTACACGGGGGAAAATCGTCATTTTTGATATGTTTGAATTGAAAGAAAATATACTTGGAAACGATTTTTTTAAATATTTTATATTTGTTAACAAATAAATTTTATTTGAAAATCAAGAAATTTTGTTTGGAACGCATATATTAATATATTATAACATAATTTATTTGCAAACTGACATTCACAAATAAAATATGTGTTTACACACAAACAAAGTAATTGTTTAAGAAGTTTTCCAAATATATATTTTTTAAAACTTTGCTGACTTATTCCCATTTTAGTTAGTTTTTTTCCAATTCATCATTTTCTGTAAACACATTAATGCAATTCATATTTACAAAGATTATACCATTTAAGTTTTAATTAAATTTTAAAAACGTATAAAATGTATAAAAAAATCTGAAAACCAGAAAACTTGTCTTTAAATTGGGCATTAATACATTGCCAAAATACATAAATACAAATTAAACTTTGTTTCGGAAATACTAGTTCTCAATACAAAAATATTAGAATGCGAACATATTTTTGTTTAGAACAATGTCCTCCCAAACATATAATATTTGTATTACTCCAAATATTATATATTTGGAGTGTACCATAAACATATGTATATTTCAAGCCGAATATGTTTGGGACAATATACTACAGAAGCGATTTTTTTTCAGCGTGTATACAGTTTCAGTTTCTATAGCGCATGGATGCCAAATCGGAAGGTTTATTTGGAATATACATATGGGTCTATACCTAATTTGAACCAATTTCCACAAAATTGAGCATTCTTTATTAATAGATGAAGAGACTTCTCTCTGTCAAGGAAGGAAGGAACATCTATATGGGGCTATATCTAAATCTAAACCTATTTCCTTTAAATTTAACAGTCTTGATTAGTGGTTGAGGATACTTCCCTTCGCCAATTTTTTCTTCGATCGGGGGTAAAATACGTCTTCTATATATGTTACTTCCAAATCCAAAGGAACATATTCGCGTATATGAGGGCTATATACTCGTATAAACCTGAACCATTTTTAATGTAGCACGCTAAAAAAATCATTTCTGTAGTATATTATATCAAACATATTCGACTTGAAATATACAAATGTTTAGGGTACACACTAAATATATAATATATGGTAAATACAAAAATTATATATTTAGGAAGATGTTGTTCTAAACAAATCTTTATTTCCATCCTATTTTTTATACCCTACACCACACTGTGGTACAGGATATTATGACTTTGTGCATTTGTTTGGAACACCCAAAAGGAGATAAGATACCCCATTGTTTATTATATCGAACGACTTGTAATCACTTTCTGAGTCAATTCAGCTATGTCCGTATGTCTGTCTGTAGATGTATTCTTGTAATTAACGTACATGTCGCAATTATTGTCCGATCTCAACGAAACTTTGCACATATCTTTCTTTAGGCCCATGGAAGATCAAGGTTAAAATCGGTTCAGATTTACGTATAGCTCCCATATATATGTATCTCCGATTTGACATGTAAGCGCTCTAGAAACTGTATTTTACATCAGATCAGTACGAAATCTTGCAGAGGGAGTTCTTCTATAAAATGAATGAACACTGACAAATTCGGAGAAAATCGGTTCAGATTTAGATATAGTCCCCATATATATGTTACACCCGAATTGACATGTAACCGCTGTTGAACCCGTATTTTATATCCATTCAGTACGAAATTCAACAGAGAGAGGTTTCTTATTATATGTATGAACGCTGCCAAATTCAGGGCAAATCGGTTCAGATTTAGATATAGCCCCCATATATGTATATGTTTCACCCGATTTGACATGTAAGCGCTGTAGAACCCGTATTTTGTACGAAATTCAACAGAGAGAGTTCTCTTATTACGTGAATGAACGCTGCCAAATTCAGGGAATATCGGTTCAGATTTAAATATAGCCCCCATATATATGTTTCACCCGATTTGGCATGTAAGCACTGTAGGACCCGTATTTTATAACCAATCAGTACGAAATTCGGCAGAGAGAGCCAAATTCTTTTCTTTTTGTCTATCCTTACTGGTGTTATTTGGGACCATTTTTTTCGAATCAAAGTTTTATTTGCATTTAAGTATTCAGAACGTGTGCATATCGGCACCTTATTATTTTTTTGTAAAAAATACTTCATCGTATAATCTTGGATAAAAATAAATTAATTGAATGATTGACAAATTGATGACTTGGAAAACTCAGAAATTTTAAAGCTTTAAGACTTAAGTTAATGCCGCATATGGTATTTTTAACAGGAAGGAATAAATCGAAAACTAAAACTAAAAGAAAATTAGTTTGCAAATATATTTTGTTGTAATGTATTAATATATGCGTTCCAAGTAAATTTTTATTGATTTTCAAATACAATTTAATTGCTCAGAAATATATAATATTTAAAAATTCGTGTTCCAAATATATTATCTTTCGATTTTGCCCCGTGTGCTAGGCGATTTATTTTAATTGTGCTAGTAATTGTTCTAGTGTAAGGGGTTTTCTCTATGCCGAATTTTATATAGATCGCTTAGAAATCGGAAGAACATATATATGGGCGATAAATATAATTTTTAACTGATTTTCACCAATTTCATTAGGGATCGTACCTGCGTTATTCTACATTTTCTACAAATTCGTTCTTCATTGAAAAAACTAGCACCTGCGGCGTTTTCTAAAGACCTGATGATTCTGATGATTCATCAGGTGATGATTCTGATGATTCGGATTCTATAGTGCTGATACCCAAAATCAGAATATTAATATATTTAGGGGGTTATATCTAAATCTTAGCCGATTTTCAAATTCCAAAGTATTTGTGATTGGATCAAGAAACTCGGCCAAATTCCATAATTGTAATAAGCAGATCCTATGGAGCTGAGATGCCAAATCGGAATGTATATCTTAATCTCAAAAATCGGAGGGCTACACATACATCTGAACCATTTTTTCCGCTTCATATCTGTTGTGAAAAAAGGCTTCGAGCCAAATACCACCAAGAACGGAGTAACATTTTGACCTTTACTTTGCCAATAATTTAAGATAGACAGAGAGAATCAGACAGTGATTTAGTGTCAATCGGGGTATATTCATTCTGTCACTCACTTTATAACGCCTCGAAATATTAATCTGAGACCTTGTATATATACTTAATCTTCGTAAAATTCTACGAAGAGTTAGCCATGTCCGTCCATCCATTTGTTGTAATAACACTACAATATACTTCTGTAGCCCCCATATACATATATCATCTCATATTTCCGATTTGACTTCCTAACGCCATATAGCCCACAAATTTCAACTGATCGGACTGAAAACGGTAACTAAAGGAAATATGTATATGAATACAACTGTCGTCATAGGTCCATGTTTTGATATAGCTCGTTATAATATTATTATAGGGTATCAGATCAATATTCCATGTTGTTTCAAAGGGAATGACATACATCGTATTCCCCATACTATGGTGATTGGCATAATAAAAATACATAATAGTCGTTAAAAGATTATGCACACAAAAAGGTCAATACTCGCAGTCAAAACTTTGTGCTAACAATTTCGAAGTGATTTTGACATCACATTCGACTTAACATATATAAGAAAAATATTCCATATTCCGTCAAAAAAGTGTAAAAAGACTTTCTTGACATCAACTTTTGTGAGAAAATTATTTTTTGTTGTTAAGTTATTGATGGTTTGGCTTGAGGTCATGTATTATTTAAAACATTTAAGAAAGTTCAGTCGGATAAACCGACTGATGAATCCCCTCACCTTGAGTCCCAAAAAATATTCGTAAATTTTTTTATTTTTTTCTTTTAATTGAATTATTATCAACTTAAATGGTTTTTAATAACTTTAAAGTATGTACCGGTATTTAAGTTATAAGCTCCTAAGTTTTGGTGCAAATGGTCCAATGGCGTGCCAATTAAGCCCACTTTTCTCTGCATCCTAAGTACTATAATAGTATTACTCTGTACAAAATGTCAAATATTTCTATAAACTGATATTAAAACTATAAGCAGTTAACTGTTGGTGCAAATTGGTCCGTTCGTGTGGGAGGTGCCAAAAGGGGCGTGAGAACTTTGCCCATTTTTCTTGACGTGTTAGGGACTAATAAACTAATACTATGTGTTGAATTTCAGAAGATTCGAGTAAGTGGTATAGAAGTTATTAAAGAATCAATATCCCACTAAAAGTTAAGCCTTTATAGACCATCCAATATAGACCATCTTCGAACTTAGCCAGAGATATAGAAAAGTATTATTTGAAGTCAATCGGTTAATACTTTCTAGAGACACACAGACAGACAGACGGACGAAAATTGCTCAAATGCCTTAAAATGGCGCAAATAGAATTTCCGCCAAACATACTTGTGGTTTTAGGTCCCTGCTTCGAGGTGTTACTCTTTTGGCTCGTAGAATATGATATATACCCTAAGGTGAATAAAAAAAAAGATTTTCTTGTTTTAAATAGAGATAAAGATTGATAAAAACATTATTTATTCTGTCCGTATTTATACCCTACACCACACTGTGGTACAGGGTATTGATAAGTTTGTTTCACTGTTGATGCTTTTAACGCCTAGAAATGCCACAGCTATACCTACCTTAAAGTATACCGACCGACTCGGAATCACTAGCTGAGTCGATTAACCATGATGACCGTCCGTCTGCCCATCTTATTTTGTTCGTTGAGTACAGGTCGCAGTTTCAATAAAATCCAGTGAATTTTGCAGTAAGGAGTCTTTCGTACCTGGAAGGAACCCTATTGGTCCTATACAGCGTGAACTTTTTTCAAATTTGGTTTATGTCGCGTGAGAGTGCAATGAACTGCAAGCGCCGTCTTTTGTTTTATAGGTTTGTCAGTAGCGTTCTGATCAGACATGTGTCCGGTAATCGTAGTCTTTAATTTTTATTTAGTCGTACCAATATATTCTTGTCACCTTCACATTTAATGTTATTAACTACGTTAGATTTGTCCTCCTTGTAGATGTTTGAACTGCAAAATATTTCTGAAAAGTTTTTAGTCTTCTAGCTGTCGCTCCTTTACATGACATATGAGTCCCTCAATTGTTTTTTCGGAAAGGTTTTATGAAAGAGGGGGTCGGTAATGATGAATACACTCTTGATGATCGCCGTATTTATTTTTATTCGTCTGGGATGTTTAGATTAAAAGTTGATCAATCGTCCGGATGCTGTTTTCCTTTGATACCAGTCTTTACTTTAGCTGGGTGCCTTGTCTATGTATAATTGTATTCTGGTACGGTAATTTGCTACTTTCTTCCTTTTCCATAGTAAATTGTATTTGTTTATTGAAGGAATTTAATGTTGTCAGAGTATTTTCTACTTCTATACTCTTTGCAATGCAGAATAGATCCTCCACATATTGGCTCTATAATTTTGGTTTTATTGTTTTTGGCTGACTTTTACAAATATCGATAGAAAATTATTTTATAAATTATACAAAATTTTGGTTTTCCAAAAAAGTCTACCTGTAGGTAAATTTTGTGCTATGTAAAAACACTTTCTTGACATTCTGTATGTAATTAATTATGTATGTATTTTCGGAAATGTTGATGCATATTTTTCATTTTGAACCACTGTGAATACATAGTTGAATATTTCATGATAACTTCAAAACAATTCATTTGGACGCCTTTCTAATTTGCATCTATTCATTGCGATACGAGAATCTAGTGACTTTTTGCGAATTTCTCCCCATTTGAAATGCGGTATTTCCGATAAGCATGAGTCTTAACGGTCTCTGACAGATTTTCTCCATTGGACGTGACTAAGAAGCAAAAAATCCAAACACTCGCACACAAACAAACACACACACGCGTATCCAAATCGATTTGTTTACACGTTCTCGAATGCTCAATAACAGAATCAGACAAAAATAAAAACGAAAAAAGATATGTGTGAAAGACAACAACATTGACATCCACGTCCGCTCTCTCTCTCTATTTCTCTGTTAGTTGGCCCCCTAGGCGGGTAACACACCATCCATGTACATATATGCAATTCACATAGCGCGTCAAGTGGCGCATGGTAGATTGAATCATAATAAAGAATATTCACTCAAACTTCAATGTTGCAACCGAGAGTATTGTAAGAGCGAAGGAGTAAGAGAGAGAAGAAACGAGTGCGCACGCGAGAGATGTGAACCTGACGCCTTTCTATTTGAAGGACTCACATTGCTGTTTCCACACTACTCAGGCGACAGGCGGCAGTCAGTAGGAATATATTATTAGCTTCGGAAACAACACCACAACTGTCGAGCCGACACACCAACCCTCAAAATTGTTTGTGATTTTTTTTTTGTATTCTCAGCTCTGTGGTGTGTTTTCTTTCCATCAGAGAAAATAATAACAAAATTGTATTAGTGATTTTTAGTTTATTTTGACCATCAGTTTGTGCACAATTCGGCGATAGATTTAAATTTACATTTGTAGAATAAGAAATTGTTCAAAACCAATTAGAATTCAATTCAAATTCTGTGATCAAATAAATTTCAGAGGACAACAACGACGGCGATGACGATTTAATGCCTCACACCCCACTAAGGCTCCTGCAGAACATGTCAAGGCGACTACGCGACAGTGTATATGTTGTCATCGACTTGGTGGAATCATTGGATGAATCATTAGTACCAGCCATTATTAAACGGGAGTTTCGGTCAGTCAATAGTTAACCGAACGGAAAATTACGCAATACGTCCGGTTGTTTAAATAATGTGTAAGTGAATTGCTGGCGATTCAAGTTCCGCAGTTTCATTATGCCCACAACCGACGCACGGCCCAACAACAATGCGGCTGCAAATGGTAAACGTTTCGAGAAGCCTGGAGAGGATGAATGGATTACCAGTGGTGGTTTGGGATCGAGGGATGCCGTCTTGGTATTCCGAACATCGGTGCTGAATTCGCGACCTCAGCAGCATGTTGCTCGCAGTGATAGCGGCACAATGCTGAAAGAGGAAGAAGACTCATCGACTGGCAACAACTCTGTGACTTACCGAAAATCGGACGAGAAAACCAAGTCAACGACGAGCCTCTCTTCAGGCAGCGGCAAAGCAACAAGACCCGAAGTTGGCGAATCTCGACAACGAAGAATTGGTACTCTAATCGGTTCGCCAGGGGACAAACAGAAGCGAAGTTTGGTTGCAATGCCCAAACACTTGGATCAGAAGATGTGGGATTCCATGTCGTCTAGTGATAATTCAATTTCCAGTGATGGCAATGATTCCGAAGACAACGAAAAAGACACGTCGTCTTCAAACAAACGTTCCTTCGTTGAACGATCCCGCCCCAATACAACGCCTCCTGCTGACGAAATCGATAATGACAATGATAATGATAACGAGAATGAAAATGAACATGACAACGATGCCGATGATCATTGTCCTGCCCTGGATATGCCTGCCACGAATCTTAAGTTGTCCTATAAATTTATTCAAACCGAAACGAAGTTACTGCGTAAAATTTTCGCACGACATGGCCTTACCGAAGCGGAGGAAGATGAATCCTTTAGCATTCTTTGGACTGGTATACACATGAAACCTGATATGTTAAGAAATCTGTCCCCATATCAAAGGGTCAATCATTTTCCCCGATCGTACGAGTTGACACGCAAAGATCGCCTTTACAAGAACATCGAACGTATGCAGCATTTGCGCGGCATGAAACATTTCGATATAGTACCGCAATCATTCCTACTGCCTTTAGAATATAAGGATTTGGTGACGGCCCACAACAAATGCCGTGGTCCTTGGATTGTGAAGCCAGCAGCATCTAGTCGTGGTCGTGGTATTTTCATCGTCAACGCGCCCGATCAAATTCCGCAGGATGAACAGGTTCTCGTCTCGAAGTATGTAGCTGATCCGTTGTGCATTGATGGCCACAAGTGCGATTTGCGAGTCTATGTCTTGGTGACTTCCTTCGATCCTCTCGTTATATACCTCTACGAAGAGGGATTGGTGCGATTGGCCACTGTGAAATATGATCTGGACGCTGACAATCTCTGGAATCCCTGTATGCACCTGTGCAACTACAGTATTAATAAATACCATACAGACTACATAAAATCCAATGATGCCCACGAAGAAGATGTCGGTCATAAGTGGACTTTGTCCGCTCTACTGAGGCATTTGAAATCTCAAGGTTGTGATACAAACATGCTGATGGCCAGCATAGAAGATTTGATTATAAAGTCGATATTCTCGTGTGCACAATCGATTATATCGGCTTGTCGTATGTTTGTGCCGAATGGCAACAACTGCTTCGAGCTGTACGGTTTCGATATACTCATCGATGATACCTTGAAGCCGTGGCTGCTGGAAGTGAATTTATCGCCGTCCATGGGTGTGGATAGTCCGCTGGATGCCAAAGTTAAATCCTGTCTCATCACTGATCTCCTGACGTGCGTTGGAATTCCAGCCTATAGCGCAGCAATGCGAGCTCACTACGATAGTAGGTGGACACGGTTTCGCAGTGTCTCCCACAACAGGCGAACAAATTCAGCTGAACCAACTGGAGGCGGTGCCAACAACATTAAGCGTTCCTCGGTTAGTACGTCTGCCTGCAAGAACCTGACACTGGAAGAACAACGCATTATTCGCAATACTCGTTTTCAAAATGCCCGTCGTGGAGGTTTTGTGCGCATATTTCCCACTGAGGATAGTATGTCTCGTTATGGCAATTTCTTGGACTCGGTCACGGGCATTCCCATGTCTACTCCCGTGTTGCAAGGACAGACTTTTCAAACTACAATGACGCAGCACAATTACAATCAATTATTGTATCAGCATCTGTACGGAGGAAAGCAGAGTGGCGATTCCAAGGAGGGAAACTCATTCGAAGAGCGCATCAACCAGTACGAACGTGTTTTGGAGACCTCCTCCCCCATATGTTTCGACACAAAGCGTATCGAACCCAAATGCGAAGAAGAAGGCAAGCGGCTGCGCAAACAAGTTATCAAGTTAATTCAAAACGGTTCGGAACTAACACAGCTACAAGCTCGTCAAAGCTTTAGCACTTATTTGGAAGCAATATTACGTCGTCTGGTGCTAGATCCAAAAGACAGTCACGAAAAAATAATTTTGAAATTTCTCAATCGCATGGGTGGTGCGGTCAAGGCGCCGGTGTATTTCCGAAATCCCCAAAATTTTGGTGTAGTTAGCAAAGCTCGCTCTGCAATGGTTGCCAAGCTGCTTGGCGATTTTCTCGAACAATACAATCGGGACACAGAGGCCTACGTCGACTCATTCGATCACATTGCCATGATTCCGACGAGCATCTTTGTTGAATTCTTGTCACAGGCCCAGGAAGCGGATCTCGAGGCCGTGTTGGGTCTGCACACAAGTATTACGGGCACTATGCCATATCTCTACAACAGATGTGGTCTGTCCGTTCCCCCCACACCGCCCATTCCATCGGGTCTGCATGGCTTCCTCAAGGCTCTGCCCGCCATGGTCTTGAGTGGATCTGGTGCTCGTGATTTTAACAAAACTGACGCCTACTATCGGCCATCAGTTGAAAAGGACGCGGTCGTCAACAACAGCAGAAAGGATCAAAATAGGAAATAAATTTCACCCAGGCCCTATCCCCCTCCCCCCAAATTATTGCAGAGATTGTGAGCTTAATTTATGACTACTATATAAATATAAATGAAAAACACACTGGATAAGAAAAAAGCTTTACTACAATTTTACACACACACAAACACACAATTTACTAGTAATAACTTCAGGTGTCATGTGATACATGAGAAATCGATATGCTTTGAGGCCGCTCGCTCGAAAGTGATGACTTATATGCCTACAATGAATCTTATCTTAAATAAATTAATTAAATATATTATAAGTTAAGCACATTTTTAGCTATTCCATTTTTTAAAATGATTAAATAAATAAGTAATAAATTTTAAATGAATTTTCCCAAAGTAATAATATTAATTATAATGATAAAAACAATGAATACTAGTCCTTTTTGAATTCTTAAAAAATATCCTTAGCTAATTGTATTGTACACAACAAACAAAATATATTTATTTTTTTAAAATTTCGTAATAAAAGTTCATCTATTTGCGAATTTTTTGCTTAAAAACGATGTGTTTGTGGCGTATTTATTTTTTGGATATTCAGTAATTCACAATAGAGGTAAGTAAAATATACGTATAATTACAAGTTATATATAATTTATAAGTGTCGAAAAACAATGATATCGGTAGGTGACTTTTTTACATGTACATATTGTTAGGGGAAGGCAAACACGGTGACCAGTTAAGACAAATGCTGTCTTTCAAAATAAATTTGAACAATTTTTTGTTCCTTGTTCTGTTTCTGTTTCTCAAATTTGTTCATTGTTCCTGTTTCTCAAATTTGTCAAAGTCTGGAAAAAAGCTAAAACAAATACGTGAATAAAAAAAATATTCAAAAATTAATAAGAAATTGACTTACATATATGTATATGTATGTATGTATGTACATACATATCTGTATAAAATTTGTCTCCGTATTTTGTGCTTGTTTCTATGTTGTCACATACAAATATAATGAAGTAAGATACTCGTACTCCTTCCGGACGAAATGTCAAAATCTGCGAACGTTTTCCGCAAACATAGCTTGCTCTCTTTTTGCACTTATCGATTAATATTTATTGTGACAATTACAAAATATTCAGGTAAATCGGTCTGAAACTACGCGGAAAACCTCACTCGTTGAAATCAAATTCCTATTCGTTCATCACTGACACTTTCTCGCTCCGGGATGACATATGTTCGTAGTAAATTGTTGTGCGATGAGACATCTTCGTAGTAAATTAATTTTGTTATCTTCTTACTTCATTATTATCTTCTTACTTCATTATTATACCCTCACTTTAGTGTGACGAGGGTATATATCATTTGCTACGGAAAAAAGTGTAACACGTCGAAGGAGTGACCTAAGACCCCAAGTATGTTCGGAGGAAATCCGTTTTGGGTCATTTTAAGTCGAATGAGCAATGTCCGTCCGTCTGTCTGTCTGTCTGTCTGTCTGCTGGCTGGTGCGCACGATAACTCTCGAAAGGAGTAACCGATTGACCTCAAATTTGGTATGTGGTAATATTTTTTTCTATCTCCGGCTAAGTTCGAAGATGGGCCATATTGGTCCACTCCTTCTAGTACCTCCCCCACAAAGTGTTAAAATGTTGTGAATTATTGATTCTTTAATAACTGCTATACTACTTATTCGAATCTTTTGAAATTCCACACATAGTATTAGCTTATTAGTCGTTATCAACTCGAGAAAAATGGGCGAAGTCGCGACGTCCCTTTTGGTACCTCCCACACAAATGCACCATTTTGTACCAAAAGTTAACAGCTTATAACATTAATAACAGTCTTTAAAAATACTTGAAATTTTGTACAGTATTATGCTTTTATATTGCCTACAGTCCAGGGAAAAATGGGTGTTGTTGTCACGCCCCTTTTGGTACCTCCCACACAAAGGTACCTTTTTGCACCAAAAGTTAACAGCTTATAACATTAAAACCAGTTTATAAAAATACTTGAAATTTTGTACAGTGTAATGTTTTTATAGTGTCTATAGCCCTGTGAAAAATGGGCGTTATTGCCACGCCCCTTTTTGTACCTCCCACACAAAATGCCCAAATCATACCACAATTTAATGTCTCATAACGTTTATACCAGTGCACATAAATGCTTATAAGTCGGCACAGTGCAATGAATTTAAAGTATCTAATGTTCAGCAAAAAAAAGGTGTATTTGATAAACCCCTTCTGGTACCTCCCACACAAATTGACAGAATAATTCGAGTAATATTCAATATTACATTACTCACAAAGTGAGGGTATACCTTAGTCGGTTTACCCGACTGAAACTTTCTTACTTGTTATCTTCTTACTTCATTATTATCATGTCCCTTTTTTGCAATAGAAATTTCAAAAATTATTGACTACGAAGATAAGTCATCCGGACGAAACGTCAAAATCTATCAGGTACAAACGAATAGGAATGAACTGTCACACGCGATAAAACAGATTTCCGCGAACATTTCTTGAACTTGTTTAGCACATATTGATTAATATATACTTTTTAATCTGACAATTACAAACAATTCAAAAAAATCTTTATGAAAATCCGCGAAAAATCTCACTCGTTGGAATCAAATTCGTATTCGTTCGTACCTGACACTTTGACTCGCTCCGGGATGTCGTATCTTCGTAGTAAATTGAAATTTATTTTGAAACGGAAAAAAATGTTGACAGTTAAAAACCAGTAAGGCTAAATATGGTAAGTAAAATTGGATAACAACTAAATATCCCACAGACCTTAAATTATACAGATGTGCCGTCAGCCAGAAACGTCAAAATCTATCAGTTACGAACGAATAGGAATGAAATGTCATACGCGAAAAAACACTTTTCCGCGAACATAGTTAGAACTTTCTTTGCACTAATCAATTAATATTAATTTTTTAATTGTGACAATTACAAAAAATTTGGGAAAATCGGTCCGAAATCCGAGGAAAACCTCACTCTTTGAAGTCCTACTCGTTGAAATTTCTATTCGTTTCTAACTGACAACTTACTCGCTCCGGGATGACATTTCTTATTATTTATTATTTTTTAAACATCCAATGTATACTTCAACTACAATTTGTTTACACAATTTACGTCTCCGCCTCTGTAGCCAAATCGGACAAAACATATATATGGGAGCTATAACTACATCTGAACCTATTTATTTCAAATTCGGCAATGTTGGTCCATGGATCAAGAAACTCTACCATGCTAAATTTCAAAACGATTGGATGTAAACAACAGCTTCTATAGGCATAAAGTGCCAAATCGGACAATCCATCCAACTTGGGCAGTTCTTAACAGATCTCGTTGAAATTGAGCATAGGACCGTAAAAATTGAGTTCCAATCATATCTTTAAGTATTAAATACACGTAATTATACACTACACCACACTGTGGTACTGAGTATTACAAGTTTGGTTTTGTGGCAGATGTTTGTAACACCTAGAAATACTACAGCTAGGCCCACCTTAAAGTATACACATCAACTCATAATCACTAGCTGAGTCGATTTAATCATGTATGTCCGTCCGTCTGTCAATCTTAAGTTGTTAGTTGAGTACAGGTCGCTAAGAGGGTTACTATATATATTTCTGGCCTAGGGAACACTAAGTGTCATCTGACATTTCCATTGGAAAGTTTGACATTTTTTAGCATAAACGTACTCAGAACGTTTTGACGTACGACCACCATTTGTATTGTTTACGGGGACTTGAAAAATCAATTTGGCAAAAAAATGAAATTAACTCGTGAACATTTTCGTGCGATCATTTTTCACAACTTTCGACGTGGATTATTATCACGACAAGAGTACATCGATTAACTTAAATCTTTGTTTAGCGATGAAGCACCATCCACTGTGAAAAACTGGTTTAATGAATTCAATCGTGCCGACGCTCGCTCAAAGACGAAGGTCGTCCAAAAACGGCCGTTGTGACAGAGTACATTGATGCCGTGCGTGAACTGATAATGCAAGCTCGTCATGTGACATACCGTGAGATAGAGGCATCCTTGGGCATTTCTTCCACCAGCATACATTCGATATTGCATGAACACCTGGCCGTAAAAAAGGTTTGTTCTCGTTGGATCCCGCACAATTTGACAATCGCTCAAAAAAAAGGCTCGTGTCGATTGGTGCAAAAAAATTTTGAAAAAATACGATCGCGGTGATTCAAAAGACGTTTATAAGATCGTCACAGGTGACGAATCTTGGATGTATGCGTATGAGCCCGAAACAAAACAGCAATCGACCGTGTGGGTCTTCGAAGACGAGCCAAATCCAACGAAAGTTGTTCGTGGAAGAAGCACTTCGAAGCAAATGGTCGCCTGTCTCGGCTAAACTGGTCATGTGGCGACTGTTCCGCTTGAGCAAGTAGGACGGCAAACAAATTGTGGTACACCACAATTTGTTTGCCTGAAGTCTTGGGAGAAATTCGAAAAACGAACAAGAGAAGACGAATCATTGTGAGAGCTCTCACACATCGGCTCAAACCAGCGCCTTTTTGACCGGCCAAAACGTCGAATTGATGGGTCATCCGCTGTACAGCACTGATTTGACACCCAATGACTTCTTATTATTCACGCACATCAAGAAAAAACTGATTGGTCAACGTTTTTCGACGCCTGAAGCAGCTTTTAAAACGTTCAAAAACCATGTTTTGGAGGTGAATTTTCAACACACTGTAACCAAAAGAATTCGCGCTAAATGACAAAACGGTGTGAGTGAAGTGATGCTAAAAAAATGTTATTTTTTCCAATGCAAGTTCCAGTTTTCATCTGGCAACCTTAAAGTATACACATCAACTCATAATCACTAGCTGAGTCGATTTAATCATGTATGTCCGTCCGTCTGTCAATCTTAAGTTGTTCGTTGAGTACAGGTCGCTACGAGGGTTACTATATATATATTTCTGGCCTAGGGAACACTAAGTGTCATCTGACATTTCCATTGGAAAGTTTGACATTTTTTAGCATAAACGTACTCAGAACGTTTTGACGTACGACCATCATTTGTGTTGTTTACGGGGACTTGAAAAATCAATTTGGCAAAAAAATGAAATTAACTCGTGAACATTTTCGTGCGATCATTTTTCACAACTTTCGACGTGGATTATTATCACGACAAGAGTACATCGATTAACTTAAATCTTTGTTTGGCGATGAAGCACCATCCACTGTGAAAAACTGGTTTAATGAATTCAATCGTGCCGACGCTCGCTCAAAGACGAAGGTCGTCCAAAAACGGCCGTTGTGACAGAGTACATTGATGCCGTGCGTGAACTGATAATGCAAGCTCGTCATGTGACATACCGTGAGATAGAGGCATCCTTGGGCATTTCTTCCACCAGCATACATTCGATATTGCATGAACACCTGGCCGTAAAAAGGTTTGTTCTCGTTGGATCCCGCACAATTTGACAATCGCTCAAAAAAAGGCTCGTGTCGATTGGTGCAAAAAAATTTTTAAAAAATACGATCGCGGTGATTCAAAAGACGTTTATAAGATCGTCACAGGTGACGAATCTTGGATGTATGCGTATGAGCCCGAAACAAAACAGCAATCGACCGTGTGGGTCTTCGAAGACGAGCCAAATCCAACGAAAGTTGTTCGTGGAAGAAGCACTTCGAAGCAAATGGTCGCCTGTCTCGGCTAAACTGGTCATGTGGCGACTGTTCCGCTTGAGCAAGTAGGACGGCAAACAAATTGTGGTACACCACAATTTGTTTGCCTGAAGTCTTGGGAGAAATTCGAAAAACGAACAAGAGAAGACGAATCATTGTGAGAGCTCTCACACATCGGCTCAAACCAGCGCCTTTTTGACCGGCCAAAACGTCGAATTGATGGGTCATCCGCTGTACAGCACTGATTTGACACCCAATGACTTCTTATTATTCACGCACATCAAGAAAAAACTGATTGGTCAACGTTTTTCGACGCCTGAAGCAGCTTTTAAAACGTTCAAAAACCATGTTTTGGAGGTGAATTTTCAACACACTGTAACCAAAAGAATTCGCGCTAAATGACAAAACGGTGTGAGTGAAGTGATGCTAAAAAAATGTTATTTTTTCCAATGCAAGTTCCAGTTTTCATCTGGCAACACCAGCATTGCCAGGACCGAAATATAAATAGCAACCCTCGTATTTTCACTCCGATCTTTCTCAGATTTGAAATGTTTCAAAATCGATTCAGATTTAAATATATCCCCCATATATATTTTCTTTCCGATTTGGTTTTTTAGCGCTATAGAAACAGTATTTCAAATTCAATCCTTTCGGAATTTAGGTAGGTGGAGTTTCTTGATATATGGGTCCTCATTGCCAAGTTTGAAGAAAATTGGTTCAGATCTACACATAGTCCCCATATGTATGTATGTTCCTTCCGATTTGACCTTTGAGCACAACCGCTGTATTTTACATCCAATCATTTTGAAATTTATCAGGCCAGAGTTTCTTCATCTAAAGATCCACATTGCCGAATATGTGAAAAATTGTCGCAAATCGCGTTTTTTCATATTCTTCTCGCATGCGGCGCATAACTTCAAGATAATACTCCTTATTAACCATACGACCATGTGGAAAGAACTCATGATGCACTGCGCCATGGTAATCGAAGAAATCAGTGAGCTAAACCTTGAAATTTGATCGAACTTGGTGTTCTTTCTTTCGCCTTGGCTCTCCTTGTCTCTTCCATTGGGACGATTTGACTTTGACTTCGATTTCACAATTACATAACCATGATTTGTCACCGGTTATGATCCTTTTAAACAAATCTGGATCGTCGTTAACGTCATTCAACATTTCGTGAGCGATTCCCATGCTACGGGTTTTTTGATCAAAATTCAGCAATTTTGTCATTCGTCACTCACATCTTCTCGACCTTCTTTGAAAAGCTTGTACCACTTGTAAAAATTTTTCGACTCAGAGTACAGTCACGACATGCCATTCTCAACATTTCAAGTGCCTTAGAGCTAATTCAGTTTTTTACACAAAATTGGGTGCAAATTCTTTGATCCATTTTTTCACAGCAGGAAATCGCTGAACAAGCAAACCACGTCTAATTGTTATGTCTCTCACAAACAAACTAAACTAAGCACAACAAACTCAACTAAGAACATGTGTCCAAGACAAGTGTGCCAACATAAACTAAGTTCTGGACTAAGTTATGTCATGCAGAATCTCATGTACCCTCCACCATGAATCGCATATGAATGGTTTCGGGTACAGATAAACTAATTATACTAAATTTCAGCCCTAATTTGAGGTTTTTGTGGCGTTACGAAGTCACATTAAGAGGACCTTTGTATGGGGCTATATCAAAACATGGACCTATGGCTTCCACTGTTCGTGTGAAAAACAGTTGACATTTGTAGTATATATGACTTAAGAAGTTGAGATGAGGGCTACAAGTGTATCAAAAAATTTACCTATATTATCCATTTTCAATCCCAAGTCACCTGCAGCTATAAGAAGTAACTATAACAAATTTTATTCAGCTCATTTATTGTAGACTGTGGCGTGATTCCAACAGACGCACATGACGCAACAGACGTCTTAGAATTTTACGACGATTAAGGATATACAGAATACACAGCATGGTACCATACTTTATGGGGTCTCAGATCAATATTTAGAGTTGTTACAAACAGAATGAACACATTTATTTTTGTTTTATTTTGTGTAATTTTTGTTAGCAATGAACTTTACACGACCAGAATGATGAGCTTTACACGTCCAGAATGAAATGTACAGCGAATGAAAACGTATTTGACTTCCACTGAACTTTTGCATTTTTTAGAAATAGACACTTATACCAGAAAACCACATTTTGCTCTGGGCATAGTGTCATTTCTTATACAAATCATTCAAGTATATGTGATATGTACTTACATATGTACATATGTATGTATGTATGTATATGTTCCGCAAATTCCCTCATGTGCTCTGTGGCCTTCATATGTATACTCTTTGCAAAATAATGAGCGAATGCCACTACTTGTCAAAGGGATTACGTGTCCTATGGAATTGGAAAATTTTAAGGAAATATGTAATTAAATGCCATAGACATGACAGAACTCTAATACAAAACGATGTAATCTCTTCAAAAACTAATTTTTGTGTTTTATAAAACAAAGTCTACATAAATCATAATGTGTTTTCTTATGACATATGTCTACAAATTTGAAGTATAAGGATATGCGTCTTATACATTCTAATAAATTACCGGCCTCATGTATTTTTTATAAGCACAAGAGAAAGTAATCACAAAGGAGGAGGTATATTTGGTACCATAATTGTGGCGTGAAAAATGGCGAGCTAAACTGTCGAATAGCGTTCTCAGCCGATTTCCGTGTCAATAGCAATTTAATTGCCATTCGAAACAATTTTAAATGTCTGCAAGTATTTACATACGAGGTAAGTTCGTATCAACCTTGCAGTAGGTAGGAAAAGAGACATCAAAGAGCTTTAAGATTGGTTGTTAGTGATAATGGGTCAGTACTTAACAATCCTTCCGAAAAACTTTTTTAGTAATTCTGGAGGGTTGGAGAGATACCTTGTCGAAATTTGGCATATTCATGTGAGGTATTTTCGAGATGATGTTCAACCACAAGAGTCAATAATTCGTCATGTTCCACAGGAAACCATAGCAGGCGTTCGTTCCTAATATATAAGTATTTCATACCTGCATTTTATGAATTACGAGTAATAGTTGATTGAGTTTTCACTTTTCGCCGTAAACGAGTAAAAACATTTGACAAAAACCAAATAAAATTTTAAAGTTAATCTATCCGAAGAAAGAACAATGAATGTCGAGTTCAAACTTCTCTCTTAAAATGCAGAAGTTTTCGCTTTGACAAAACTCCTGATATGCATACAGGACAATGCCAACTTTTCCTACGTCGCCCATTAACGTTGAATCACGTAGTTTTTCTGTGTAATACATTAATACAAAATTGCAATACGATTGGGGCAATGGTTTTTCCAATATATCTTCACCTATAAGGAAGTCACATAGACAACGTTTCCATTTTTGGTTGAGTCACACATACCAAATCCATACTAAATTTCCATGCAATTGTCAAATGGATCCACACTAAAATCCAGCGACGATCTATATATAAAGCTATCCACTTATATTGTATTAAATCGCGTCGTATGGGCGCATCTACATCCACTTATCATGTTTTTTGTCATATTACGTAGAGCACCAGCAAAATTTCCCATTACCTAATAATCTGACGGGTAAGCTAAATTTAAAACTAGTAACTGCTTATAATTTGGCCTCCCTTCGAATTATTTTTCAAGCATACCAGAAGCTGGAAAATAACCAATTACCCCCACGCTTACAATTAATCAAAAGTAAGCATGGACCTAAGTAATACTTTTATGAGTGTGTTTGTGGGTAGTATATATATATACTACCCACAAAATATATTTCTGTGTTGCTATTGCTTGTTCACCACCATCAGTGGTGGCATGTTGTGAGAAAGTAGAAGAGTGTAAAATTGGGAAGAGCGTAAATTTGGGAGGAGAGTAATTATCGATCGATGTCGTCAAATGCCGAAATGATTACGAGCAATATATTATTTTTGTCATTATTTAATTAGTGTTATTTATTTCCCGAAAGTAATGCTGGCGATAATGAGATATCATTACCTGCTAATGTCAATGGTAATGACATGTACTTGACAATTTTTTTTTACTTTAACATGATTGGTGCAATGATTCACTTGATTTCGTTATGGTTGGCCGATATCTCCCATTTTTTGCAGGATCACGCACATTGATGTCAAATGCGTCTACACAGAAACTTGAGACTCTCGGTGCATCGGTGGAAACGTCCATCGTTTCCACGATCACGCGAAGTACTACTAAGAACTATCATGCACATTTTTTAAAATCTCCCTTTAATGATTGTCCCTGATAATGATCCTGCCCATTTGATCTCGATTAAGGATATGATCACAAATAATGTATATGCAAATTTACAAAACTCTTGCCGCAATATTACTTCAAATATTGTGCAGTATAATTTTTAATTATGTGGGCGGTGCCATACCCACAGTTATTACACACCACTTTTTAGCTCCATCCGGCATTCTGGTAACGAGTTCCGACAAATTTTTTAGCAAACTCTTGCTGAAATTGTGCTCGAAATATTATATTTTTAAATCCGGTTTTTTGTGTTCAGAGCCACGCACACTGTTCTACCACGCCAATGTTTTGCACCATCATGCGTAGTGCTACCAAGGTCACACATTTTCAGACTTTTTCTTCAATAATACTCGAAATATTGTATTTTTTGAGTGATTAATATGCGTTATGCTTCATACCTTCATAACACTTCATGTTCGAACGCTTCACAATATTGGGAAATTCTATAAATTCAATTCAATTCAAATTTCTCAGGCTCATAGCCTGATCTTTATTCCCAAATAAATCGTAGCTTATATCTATATAATCAATCGTTAAAATTATTTCCTTAGCATAAATTATTAATCTAGGAATATATATTATATATTTAATTATATTACAGAGATACTGGCAGGCCAGCCCACGTGTCAACTTTTAGCTATTTTCGGATCTCCATCCCTACTATCTCAAAAAAAAACCTCGGAAAAGGGGTAAAAACCGAGTAAAGGGGTAAAAAAACTAAATCTAACTTATACTAATACCTACAACTACAAAACGTATTTACAAAACAAACTCAAAATAAACTCAAAAATAATCCATGACAATAACAAAACAAATCAAATAAAAACAAAATATATATACAGCCGTACAAAGGGCAAGTCACTGATCCATCCTATACACCGGATCCATTAGGTTATATGTTCTATATCTCCTGTGGTAGAACACAACCATGTCACTCGCATCGTACACAAAGTCATCGTCCCTGAGGTGAAGTAGACACATAGGTGTCATATAGCCATTTGCCGCCATTATTCCATCATATTCTTCCCGAGTGGTGAGCTGTTCTCTAACCATCCTATTAGGGTGTGTAGCACATTTTGTGAGGTAAGTGATGGCCACGCCAACCATGAATTTGTCGATTCTGCCCATGCCGGCTCTCATGTAAATTTCTCCACAGGATGGGCTTCTGTAGCGCCCTTGCTCCGTCACTCTTGTCCTCAGACCCAGACAGTGTCTAAAAACCCTCCTTTCAAAGATCCTCAACCGTTCCATCTGGTGTGAGGACACCGTGAACCAGATGGGGAACGCATAGGCCATCGTCGGTCTGACCACCTGTTTATATATTGTCAGTTTCATACGGTCGCTGAGTCCTCCTCTCCGTGCCAGGGTTTGTCGATAGATGTTGAATACCGCGATACCCTTTTTAAGCGCATGGTCAACGTGTTTCTTAAAAGAAAAGTCTTCCTGGAATATGACTCCCAAATACCTTAGATCTTCAGCGTTTCTTATGCTCTCGCCTCTTATTTGGACAGCAGGGGTGTACATTCTGGCATTCTTGTACAGTTTGCCCCTGGCTCCTTTAAATATTATGGTCTGGCATTTTTCCGTATTCAGTGTCAACCTCCATTTCTCGAAGTACGTCGCAAGGGTATCTAGGTACAAGATGAGCCTTCTTTCCGCAGTCTTTGCTCTGGGGTGTGTGGCAGTGACGAGGATATCATCTGCATATGTAAGCACTTTGACTCCATCAGGCGGGTCTGGTATATCAGCCATGTATAGATTGTAGAGGACAGGGCCAAGCACTGAGCCCTGTGGGACTCCGGCAGTCACAGCCTTGGGTCCAGATTTAGTTTCCTCTATGGACACAGTGAATGATCTATCCCTTAGATAATCTGCTATCATTCTCGTCAAGTGTGGATCAAATCTATAAGTCTCGCGCATCTTCTGGGCAATCCCATCCTGCCAGACTGTGTCGAATGCCTTGTTAAAGTCCAGGCTCACGGCAATGGTGGCGCTTCTCTTATTGAGTCCCCTCACAATCTGTCCCGTTAAGGCCATTAGAGCATGTGTCGTGGACGTCTGCCTCCGGAAACCAAATTGGCAATCCTTCAATATGGCCGCCTCCTCTATATGGTCGTATATCCTCTCGAGGATGAAGATCTCGAATAGTTTCCCGACATTCGATAGCAATGATATAGGTCTGTAGTTGGCCGGCTCCGTGGGGTTCTTTCCCGGCTTTAAAATGGGTATGATTCTCGCCTTCTTCCACGCGCTAGGAAAGTAGCCCAGGTTAATGCACTGATTAAAAAGAGTGGCCATAAACTCCCATGTTCTGCCATCAAGTCTTCTCAACACACAATTCGGAATGCCATCATCTCCGCTACTCTTCTTGTTATTCAGCCTCCGAAGCGCAGCTCCAATCTCGCTAGGTCTAATCAGTCTCAGCGGCATTCTTGTCGACTCGCCTATGTTAGTACCATCCGCCAGGAATCGTTCACCAAACGATATACAAGGTTCGTGATCTCCTCCTCCGCCTGAGATATTACCAGTGCTGGAATTCCTCTGTACCTCTGAAAATACATGTGCTAGTTCCTCCGCCTTTCTTTCGTCGGTTACTATCCTCTGTCCTCGAGAGCATATCAGATCGCCTATTCTGTTCCCTTTTAGAGCACCACTTAACGCCTTTACCTTACGAAACATATTCTGGTTCGGCGATATTCTATTGAGGATATTGGTGTAGTGTTCCTCTTCGAATTTTGATATGCGTTCCTTTATGATTTTGTCCAAATTCTTTATCACAGCACCCAGTGTCATCCACTCTTGGCGGTCTAATATTCTGTGTCTTCGGCGTCTCAGGGTTTTCTTCTGGGCAATCATATCTAGTATTTCCGGCGGTAATTCAGGCAGGCAGGACCTTCTCGGTCTGAATTTGCGAATATTCTCCTCCATTGCACCTACAACTGTGTTTGTGAGACCTTCAACCGCTTCATCTATCTCCCTGACGTCAGCGTTTCTGTCTCTTGGTAGTGCGAAATTCGGTAGGTTGTGGGACAGTTTATCATTAAAGCCAGCTATGCGCATGGTCTTGTAGTTGTAAATCTCCTTGGGAACTTGCCTCTCCAGTCTGCCTATCTCTAGCTCAATCTGGACCGCCCTGTGATCGGAGTCATAATCAAGGGTCCTCAATCCATCCTGGATCTGTGACCAGTCATTAAGTCTAAGACCCGGCGTGGTCATGAAGCTATCAAGGTGTGTGTGTGATATACTGGTGTTCCTTGTCGGTTCACATGCTGGTCTTAAGATAAATGTGGGGCTTGTCGTCAGCCATTCTTGGAGGATCCTTCCACTTGCATTTGTCCTGTCGCCTCTCCATATCTGATGTTTCGCATTCAAGTCCATTCCAATAATCGCCTCTCCTGAACTTACTGCGTCCGAAATGACATCCAGATCGACCTCTCCAAGGGTACACTGTGGTTTAAGGTATAGGGACATGACATACATATCTCCACCATCTACTCCTTTCATTCTAACTATAGTGCTCTCAATCTCGCCTGTATCCACTGCTACTCTTTCACCTTTTATGCACTCTTTTAGGAATACCGCCGTTCCTCCACCTCGTCGATTTTCCCGATTTTGTCTGTATGCCTTATACCCACTGAGTTGAAATCTGTGCCGGTTTGACAGGTGATGTTCCGCCACTAAGATTATATCAGGGTTATGTCTTCTCGCAAAAAGTTGAAGATAGTGTCGTCTATGCCTTGACACTATGGAATTTACATTAATAAATATGCATTTCAGATCAAACATTTACTTTCAGGCTCAAAAGAAGACCAAAGATGGCTTTCGTTCTCTTCTCCTCAGTGTCCAGCTGCTCGAAAGCAACTGCGAAGTCCCCAATCTTGTTCATGCAGGTCAGGAAATCTTTGCCCAGTAGTCTCTTACAGTGCCCATCGAACTGGCCCATCACCTGGCCTATCTGTTCCGGCATCAGGGGTCGCGAAGATGTGGGGGGATTTATGGGTCGTGAGGCATTTCGAGCTGCATTCGCATATGTTGAGGTTCCCATAGATGGTCTGGGCAAGTTGGCCGTGTTCGTTGGGGTTCCCGGTATTCTTGTCTGATTTACCTTGCGCTCCTGCTTTCTTCCCAGCAGCTCAATTCTTTTTGGACATGATTTGTCGCTCGCTACATGGCCATCGGTCTTGCAGTTGGCACAGTGCACAGGTCTTCCTATAGTTCTTACTATCTGGCCAGTTGTCGGGTCGGTAGTCAGATTTTCCTCAATATTCTGGTCCTTGGATGGGATGGAACACTCTCCAACAGCGTGTGATTGACCGCACTTAACACATCTGTACGGCATTTCGCAGTTGACCGATAGATGTCCAAACCTTTGACAATTTCGGCACTGTATCAGCCCCTTCTGCTTATGCTTGCCGATTTTCACTCCCGTATTTAGTATGAATTGTAGGCGACGGAAAGCCTTAATGTCAGAATCATTCGTGAGCTGGACAACCCACCTATTGCCGTCTAATTTGACAATCTTGACAATCTTCACATTCATCTTAGACTCCTCTATGAACGCCTGCAGGTCTCCGGCATCATATGTACTCGACAACCCCTTGACTATAAGTGTACAGGGTTTCAGATTTCTTGGTGTATAGGTGAAGTAGGACTTGCCCTTTTCTCCTAAAAATACTTTAACCTTCTCAAAATCATCTATCCTACTTAATTTAAGTTTTATTAGATTTCTATTAATTATAGTAATGGTAAATAACTTATGTCCTAAGAAACCTGACAGCTGGTTTGACAACTCCTTCACATTACTCTCATAGATTTTTATAACCGGTGGGCTGGCCTTACCTCTCATTGCAGCTCCGGTATCGTCTTTGGGTGTTGTGCCTCCCTTGGGCATTTTCGTATTACCTCCTTCTTTTGTCATCTTAGGTATTGCTCCCTTTGACGTTGTTAATATCGACGATGTACCATTGGCCTCATCCGGCCCCTTTCGGCTTTTCATGGCCGCTTCAGCAGACCAGTCTGCCTTGTCGCCTTCAGCCACATCCATTTGATCCACCGATGGCGTAAATGCAGCGCCGGGCGTATGAGCAACGCCTGACGTATGTGCAACGTCCTTCCTTCCATTCAGATTAATACTCGTATCTGCGACCTTGGGCGTGTGCGCAACGCCGGACGTATGTGCAACGTCCCCCTCATCGTATTTTCTCGCATTCTCAAGTATACGGATACGTTCATTCAACCTGAGGATTGTATCCTCAAGTCTTGTAATTAGTGCTTTCTGTTGGTCCAGCTTTGCCTGGAGCTTCATATCTTCGTAAGGTGAAATGTTACCACTCTTACTTTTGCGTTTTCGTTGTTTCCTGTGGACGGTTTGAAAACCGTCCGTAGAGTTTCCTGTATCGGAGACGTTTACAAGCGTGGAGGTGGAACTCCCCGCCATTCTAGCATCTTCTTGGGCACCAGCCATTAGAAAAATTTCATTTGCTGTACTGTAGATGTTGGTTTGATCCACAAAGTTATTGGTTAAAAGATTTGATGGTCCAGCAATAGTTCTCTCAGAACCAATGTGGACATCTTCATTAGTTTTCGGCGGTTGGTTTCCCGCCTGATTTTGGCCTATTCCTGCCACTTTGCACTTCACTGCCTCCTATGCGATTCTCACTTTCGCACTTGAGCAAATTTTAAGATTTTTTCTCGCTTCCTATTGGTCGAAATTCTCTGACCAATCACGTTCACTTTCAAAATATTTTTCTTTTCCACTTAACTAGAGATATGCACACAAACACTGGATTCTATTGAGGTCTTTCCTCTTTGCCTGTCACAGGCACACTCACCGGGAAATTCTATAGCGTCTGAACCTAATTTATTTCATTATTAATGACTCAAACATGATTGCGTAAGAGCAATCATTTTGAAAATCGCATTTGAAGCATAAAAAGGGCAAAAACATTAAAAAAATATTATGGTGATTTGCAGAACGAAAGTAGTTGAAATTATCTTCAAAACAAGGTATTGTACATTAAAATCGGTCACGTATATATATAGGAAATCCAAGCTACAGAATCAACACACACTTAAGAAAAAAGCGTAATTTCGACAACTTTAAATTGCTCATAACTCTTAAAGAAATGTTTTTCTTGAACTACGTTTAAGATTTTTTTAAGAAAAGAATACATACCCAAAATTTCGACGAAATCAAAAATAGTGATGTCAAAAATCATAACGTTTGGCATGGAACGGCTCATATTTATCTCCTGTAAGAAAATTTTATTAAATTTGGAAAAACAATCCATCAAGAAAATTTCTCTAAAATCTTCAAATTGAATTTTAAGAACAAAATTAGCACTAAGACTTCTAAAATCAATAAAAATTAACGAAAACACCTTTTTGACTATAGAAATTCAATTATTTTATCTAGTGGCTCTATAATTCTGTGTAGCCAGTGATTATGAGGGGGTTTCGTCAATTCCTCGACGATTTAACCAGGAGTTCAATGACCTCACAGAGATCTCAACCTGTCCACTCAGCATCTCCAAGATGCTACAACAACCTGTCAAAACAAGCTTCTAGGTTGAACGACAGAAATGTACAAAAAATTATCGGGAAATTAGAGGACTCTTGGAAAAATTGGTCTTCCTTGATATTTTCCAGAGGATTGGCGCATAATCATTGACAATTCCAATATTCTACATACATATATATTAGGGCGGGTCGATTTAAAAATCGCCCATTGCTCAGTGAAAATCGTATTCTAGGGATCAAAATAAGAAACTTTGCCGAAGGAACCATACCTCTAAAACGAATTCTGATGTCCCGGAAAAAATCCCACTTTGACCCATTTAGAGTGCTGCAATCGAGTCCAAATGTATGGAACCCTTAGGGGGTTCCAGGGGGTGTGCCACTGGCATGGGTGGGTCGGGCCTCCAAAGTTAGTGGGGGTCGGTCATACATTTGGACTCGATTGGAGCACTCTAAATGGGTCAAAGTGGGATTTTTCAAAATTTGCCCCTACCCAAAAGTTCGACCCAAATTCCGGGACATCAGAATTCGTGTTAGAGGTATGGTTCCTTCGGCAAAGTTTCTTATTTTGATCCCTAGAATACGATTTTCACTGAGCAATGGTGACTTTTTTTGCCTCCCCACAAATCGACCCGGCCTAATATATATTATACCAAATATCCCTGCTTTTTGTGCCCCTGGAAAAGCAGAGACAAAACACATCACTGGGTTAGAAAACTGTGGTCCAAGAGATAAAACATGTACATTGGGGGAAAATAATACCATTAACGATCCCCTAGTTGGTCCGTAAACCCAAAAACCTTTATGTATTCTAAAAAATAAAAATCTGTTTATAAGAAAACATGGTAATTTTAGTTTTCGCTTTCCATTATTTACGTGACTTCGCTAGAGTTTTTCTATGACAAAATATTTTACGAAAACAAATTATGGATTTTTCTTACTGAAATACTTCTCTATAGTACTGCATCAGTCGATTTTTGAAAAGTAATTGTTGAAAAATTATTTTTTTTGCCACCAAAATACCTCTATGCGGCCCAGTAGTCGGACTACCATTTGAGAAACCCTGAGTTAGTGGAAATACGTCATATTTGCCGGAATGTTTTTTCCCCTGTTATGTTTTAGACTCAAGTCGGAAGTTTGTAAGGAAAACACTTCTATTATGTGCTTTGAGACTGTTGTAATATTAGAGTAAATATGTACAACCTTACACGTTGAAAAAAAATCGATTCTGTAGTATATTGTCCCAAACATATTCGGCTTGAAGCATATATATGTTTATGGTACACTCTAAATATATATTATTTAGTAAAATTAAAATTAAAATTAATGTTATTTTTGACTTGGAGAAATAATTCGAAACGAAGGAAAAATTAAAAATGAAATTAGAAAAATTCACGAAAGTTTTGGAAATCTTTCTTAAATTATATATATTTGAAGATATTCCTAAACAATGATTTTATTGGTATATAAATACATATTTTATTTGAGAAAATTAGTTTGCAAATATATTTTGTTGTAATATATTAATATATGCGTTCCAAGTACATTTTATTGATTTTCAAATAAAATTTACTTACTCAGAAATATAAAACATTTAAAAATTTGTGTTCCAAATATATTTTCTTTCGATTCAAACATATCAAAAAAAGCGATTTTGCCCCGTGTAGTTTATGAAATAAGGCCGTCCTCGTATACCACTGTATTCATACAATACATTTTGGATCTGTTTGTAATAAAATCGTCCAAGCCCTTTTATTTTGAATAAGAAATTATATAAAAAAAACACTGCTCCTAAATATTATTTTTAATTAATATTTTAATTAATAATCAAATAATTCTCCTTGCATTTTTTCTGCAAATATGTCCATATTGTTTACTAGCAAGTCTACTACAAAACAGAACCAAAACATTTTCTACCAAATTATATGTGGGTTACCTGTAAATACTAAATGAAAGTGTCGCGTGAAGAATAATTATGGAATTATATGACGGCAAACGAAATTGTCATTTTTATACCTCAGAAATGTTCGTGTCAGTAATGATTTCCTTGAATGTTGAAACAATTACTTTTTTAATAAAATATTAACATTAAGCTACCTCTACTTATGAGGCATACAAAATTATGGCTCCTACCACCCAAATACTCATCGATGTTTTATTCTAAGTATACTACGACTACATTGTGGTTCAGGAAATGATGACCTTGTGAATTTAATTATTCCGTCAAAAAGGAGGAGAGTTAGTTCCAAAATCGTTTATACCGACCTTATTTGATTTAACTATATCCGTCAGCAGTGTTTGTAACCGTCTGCAGAGTATTTGATTATATATTGAACAATGCCTTTAGAAGTTATGACGATACAATTGAATTAAAGAAATTGTAAAAAGAACGTACTAAAATAGCTATAGCTAATAGCGAAGTGAAACGAATTGATAGAAAAAGTTTATGAGTTTGAGAACTAGATTGCAGAGATTAAATTGCACTACCTACAATTTCTGAAAATTTGTCGATAGGACTTGGTTTCACCCAAAGAAAAATTGTACCAAATACATATTTTAACAAGTAATACAATTTCTGCCGGGTAAACCGACTAAGATACAGGGTCCCCCATATTCGACGGACCCATCTGGCAACGCCATAACTTTTGACAGAGATGTCAGATCGCTTAATGACATACCGCGTTTGAAGCGTCAGTCCAAGCAGATTTTTACCATGGAACAATACACGCCACGCGAGCACCTGAAATAGTTGAAATTTACATTCAACAGAAGAAGTCAATTGTGAAAACTCAACGTGCTTTTAAAATATTAAAAAATGTGGCCTTCTAAGAACACCATTAAGCGTTTATACGAAAAATTTTCGACTGGTGAGGCTCTTTCTAATCCGAAGAGGCCAAATAAAAGTCGACCAACGCGATCGGCCGAGAATATGAGAGGTCCCCAAGTCAGTGTTGAGAGGTCCCCAAGAACATCCCAAAAACGCCGTTCTCAGCAGTTGGGCATGGCTCGGTCCACTTTACAACGGATTATTCGCGTTGATTTGCATTTGTTCCCGTACAAAATTCAATTGACGCAAAGATTGTTGCCTGCGGACAAGCCTCGTCGATTGGAATGGGCCCAACGAGTCATCGAAAAAAACATGGGTCCGTCGAATATGGGCAACCCTGTATAACCTCAAATTGTGAGTAATGTAATATGGAATATTCGGCATCGGGAATGAGATGTGAGGATGGTGATTGTTTTCTTCAGAAGGTGCTTGACAAATACATCTATTTATCGATGAATAGTAGACACTTCAGAGATAAGGGTCAGAATATTTAATATCGACCTATGTAGTTCATTCATTGGCTAAAATGTTCGAGAGATAACACGGTTATAAATAGGTAAAATAAGATCTCGCTATCATTTTTTTCATTTTTTTTTAAATTTCTTAGTTATTTCTTCCATTCTCAGAATATATGGGTTTACTCTGTATATACAGGGTTTTCCAACAAGAGGTGTTATTTTGAATCACCCGGTATTTCGGTAGCTGTCACTTTTGAAGCTTTTATTCTTTGACATTTGACAAGTAGAAACTACGCCATTACTAAAAATGGAACGATACACGATCATCGAAGGATACAAAACGATCGAACAAAAAAACGATACGAACGATACAAAATCATCTTGACTGATGATGCCCATTTCCACCTCGGTGGCTACGTCAACAAGCAAAATTGTCGCATCTGGGGCTCGGAAAACCCAAGAGTTATTGTTGAGAAGCCTCTCCATCCTCAACGTGTGACTGTTTGGTGCGTTTTATGGTCAGGCGGGGTCATTGGTCCTTACTTTTTCGAAAATGAGGTTGGATAAACAGTTACGGTGATTGAATTGCGCCAACGAGAGATGATTTATGATTTTTTATGGTCGGAGTTGGATGGTATTGATCTGGACAACGTTTACTTTCAACAAGACGGCGCTACGTCTTGTTGAAAGCCATTGCTCTGTTACGGACCGTGTTATCTCTCAAAAGGGGTGATCACAATTGGCCGCCGAGATCTTGTGATTTAACACCTTGCGACTTCTTCCTTTGGGGCCACGTGAAAGATAAGGTCTACGCCAACAGCCCAGCGTAGATTCAAGACCTCAAAGATAGAATTCGTGAGGCTATCGAGGACATAGGGCAGCCACTTTGCGATTTGGTTAAGGAACATTTCATGAAAAGGATATGGTCCTGTAAGCGTGGTCGTGGTGGCCATTTGGCTGATGTTGTTTTTCATTATTAACGGCATACCTTCCTCTTTATTATAAAATAAACATCCGATGATTTATCTCAAAAAATTGAATTTTTCTTTGAATACCAAAATAACACCTCTTGTTGGAAAACCCTTTACTTCAAGTTAACCGTTTAAAATATTTCGACAAGTCGGTCATAAATTTCTCAACACCAGTGTTTGACCTACCTGTCGATTTAGGTCAACACTTCTGAATGGATGGTGGCAAATCCTTGGAGTTTCCCAACCATAAAGGGATGTAGCGGATGTTGGATGTAGCGACAGCCCTAATGTTTGTGTCTGCAAAATACACAAGAATCTAAGGTTTAAACTTCAAGGGTTAAACACTCTTCGAGGAACTGGCGTAAATTACTCATCTAGAGAGATGGCAAGTCAAATGATGTGTCCGAATCCCAGAGAATATTGCAATACGCTAATTTGTGAAAATTGTCCAGTATTTTCACCAATATCAAATGATTTACTAAAACTTTTTGCAGATTCAAATAAAAAAGAAATTGATTGTATGCAATAGACTTGCACAGACAGGTAAGATTCTTAAGAAAAGTATATATTGAATACTTTTTAATTCATAATTAACATATATTTTCAGGTGCTAAATGAATTTCTAAATAATATAGAAAAGGAACCGCCGATATATAAAACACAGTTTTATTGCTAAATCACAGTCACATCACTTGAGTTTCCTAAAGAGCAATTTAGAAAAGGAGATTTTGTTAAAAACCTTAAATTTTTTGCTGTACAGTAAAAAAGTCAGGCTACTATTCATCCTTATGTTATATGTATATCACAAAAAATCTAACATCGACACTATTGCTTCGTTGTAATATCAAAAAGAGAAACATGATGCATCATCAGTACATATATTCAAACTATTTAAATTAGATAAATTTAATCTATAAATACTTAAGTGTACAACATAATTAATTATTTGTTGATTGTTATATTTTCTACTTATGTGTATAATATTTTTCATTTCTGTTTTTGTTTTCTTTTATATTCAAAATGTTACAAATCTGCAAGTTAATGCAAAAACATTGAGTTTTAATTATTTTGTTACATTCGGAGTACATTACCAATGAGAAATGTAAGTAATTTGTATAAAAAACTTTTAAAGGTTTACAAATTTACCGGCTTCGAAACGTTTTATATTTTTGTTCCAAAAACCTTGGGTCGTTATTAAAAATGCTGACTCATACATATTTTGATCAGATATGACAACTTTATATACATACCATATCGGAGCGATCGGGTATAGTAATCAAATCGAGTAATCGTATTCATAGTTCATGGTGAAAAAAAAACACTGGATGCAAATCATTCAAACATATGTGCACAAACAGAAAAAACGCCAAAAATTGCCAGGCCAGTCTTAGTATTTCGTTCATAACTTTTACAAATACTGAGTCTCCAAAAAACCAATTACTGTTTTGGATTTGTGAGAGACTGACGCCTATACTTAAAAAAACAACGGGAGACAATTTTTTTAGAACGCTTTTTTTAATAAAAATGTTCGTATAATTTTTTTTTAAATTTTTTCGAACAATATTTCGAATGTAGTCCTCTTAAAAAAAATTTAAACTTTGCAAAAATTGGTTCAGCCGTTGTAGAGCAATTACAATTTCGTGAAACCCAAAAACTAATTTTTTTCATTTTTTCTAAAATTAAAATACCCATAAAATGTTTTAAAAAAAAAATGGAAAAAAAATGTTAGCGAAATCTTATTTTACCTATTTATGTTTATAAACAATTTAGCCAAAAATGAACTACATAGGTCGATATTAAATATTCTGACCCATAATGCACTGCACCGAATTCTACGTGAATATGTGAACGGGTATTCAAGATATGAGATATTCAATTTTGGTGGGAGGTACCAAAAGGGGCGTGGCAATTTCGCCCATTTTTCACATTAGTGGTTCCTAAAGGGGCGGGGCAAGATCGCCCACTTTTTCAAGATGATAGCGAATAATAAACTATTGCTATATATCGAATAGCGGAGTGTTCGGATAAGTAGAATGTAATTTAACAGAGAATAAATATTTTACTAAATGGACGGATGGACATAGCGATACGTAAAATGTCTTAAAACTGATTTTCGATGTTGTAAAATTTTGGGACGATTTATTTTATAATTGATATTGTCCTCCATTAAAGTGAGGATTTAAATATATTTTTAGGCAAAAAAGTATTATACATATTTAGTGAATTGCATAAAAAGTAAGTCATCTATCGTAAAAAGCGTATTCATTTATAAATTACACAATTAGTGAATTTATATCTTAAATGTAATATCGTCCAAATTTAAAGTACAATAATTTAATGAATTGTAAAATCTACCAGGGAAGTTGGTTTGTTGGAATTTGTGATGATCCCAGAGGAAAAGTCTAGATGGGTTAAATCAAGACTGCGTTGATGTAAATTATATAAAATTGCATATTTTATTTGTAAAGCAAACTCTTCGAATCCAGAAAAGTGAAGGGTATAAAATTCCTAATATACTCATTTCCGTTTTACTCTTTTTCGATTTGAAGAAGATACATCTTTTAGGGTTAATAATTATTTCACATCATAAATTAATGATATACATTTTGATTCTATACTCAACTACTATTTATTTCGATCAAACAATGCAATAGAGGAAATAGACAATAGCCAAATATCCTTTTTACATGTCTTCGGATTTACCTCGTATGTGTGCTCATTTTACCCCTATTTATTCTTAGCCACTAAAAGTCGTCAAGTCGTCTTTTGACAGTTCTGATATAACCTGTCAAATATGAGTCTATTATTTATGGTTGCGCGCAATAAATCGCAGTTCTCTATACCACAAATTTACGTCTAAATTACGTATCGTCGACTGACTGCTAGTTTATTTTTATTTTATTGGTGTCCTTGTCATGTTTTATGAAATATTGGAATTTAGCTTAAATACTTTTCCTCTCATTCTCACAATCATTTAAAATAATATCAAATATAACGTCTAAATGTCAGTCAAATTACATCACTGTGTAATGGCATCACGTCAGAACGGCTGGAGCGATTTGGATGATTTTTTTTTTATTCGATTCTAAATTTTCACGAGATGGTTTATATAGAAAAAAAAATTAATTGGACAAAGGGGCGTGGTACCTCCCATACAAATCGCAGGTTAAAAATCCGATATTTCTGCTCCTATTATAGGTATAGTGCTGAAATTTTGTTTGTATGCATTTAATGGCAGATTATGTGAATTTTCCAAAAATGGGCGGAATCGGACCAATGGGCGTGGCCCCGCCCATATAAGCCAAATTTTGAAATTGAGATATTTTGCACAATTTGTTAGCGAGAGTGCTGGAATTTTGTGTATATGTAAACGGTGGCAGTCTACGTGATTGGTCCAAAAATGGGCGGGATCGGACCAATGGGCGTGGCCCCGCCCACATAGACAAAATTTTGATATCTTGCACAATTTGCTAGCGGGAGTGCTGCAATGTTGCGTATATGTATCTGGTGGCATTCTACGTAATTGGTGAAAAAATGGGCGGGACCGGACCAATGGGCGTGGCCCCGCCCATATAAGCCAAATTTTGAAATTGAGATATTTTGCACAATTTGTTAGCGAGAGTGCTGGAATTTTGTGTATATGTAAACGGTGGCAGTCTACGTGATTGATCCAAAAACGGGCGGGATCGAACCAATGGGCGTGGCACCGCCCATATAAGCCAAATTTAAAAAATGTGATATCTTGCACAATTTGTTAGCGAGAGACCTGGAATTTTGTGTATATATATCCGTTGGCGATCTACGTGATTGGTCCAAAAATGGGCGGGTTCGGACCAATAGGCGTGGCCCCGCCCACAATGACCAAATTTTGAAATTTTTATATCTTGCACAATTTGCTATCGGGAGTGCTGCAATGTTGTGTATATGTATCTGGTGGCATTCTACGTAATTGGTCAGAAAATGGGCGGGATCGGACCAATGGGCGTGGCCCCGCCCTTATAAGCCAAATTTTGAAATTGATATAACTGGCACAATTTTTTATCTAGAGTGCTGTCATGTTGTAGATATGTATCTGGTGACAGTCCACGTGATTGGTCCAAAAATTGGCGGGATCTGACCAATGGGCGGGCCACCGCCCATATAAGCCAAATTTTGAAATTGAATTATCTTGCTCATTTTGTTAGCGAGAGTGTTGAAATTTTGCGTATATGTATCTGGTAGCAGTCTACGTGATTGGCTTTCAAATGGGCGGAATAGGACCAGTGGGCGTGGCCCAGCCCATATTTTGATATATCTTGCAAGTATTATATAGGAAATACATGAACAAAAATGCTCGGTATGCGATAATTACAGCTGCTCACTCCAATACAATCGCAATATGATAATGTGATGCAATATCAATGAAACAAGAATTTGGAAATTTTATAAGTATACATTTCTATTTTCTGGACTTTCCACTGAATTCGGTATTTTTTCATTCAGTGAATTTATTACTAATACCAGTAAGGAAAGGCAGAAAGTCGGTCGGGGCCGACTATATAATACCCTACACCTCCCTAACAATGCGATAAGGGTCATTGCGATAATAATTTGGAATAATTGGTAAATGTATTTTGAACCGATAATCGCAAAATTAAGCAATATTCGTTCCTAAATTGAGAAAAATCTTTCTGGAGAACTTTGTAATGATCGGAAGTAAAGTACAACTTCTATAGCGCTTTGTAACCAAATCTGGAGGAACATATATATGGAGGTTATATATAAATCTGAATCGATTTTCCTAGAATACTCATTCATGTAAAATAGAAACCTGTTTCTGTCGAATTTCGTACTGATCGGATATAAAACACAGTCTCTACAGCGCTTACATGTCAAATTGGGGGTAACATATATATATGGGGGCTATATCTAAATCTGAACTGATTTTCTCCGAATTTTGCGGCATTCCTTCATGTAATAAGAAACCTCTTTCTGCCGAATTTCTTACTGATCGGATATAAAATACAGTTTCTACAGCGCTTGAATTTCAAATCGGGGGTAACATATATATGGGGACTATATCTAAATCTGAACCGATTTTCTCCGAATTTGGCAGTATTCCTTCATGTAATAACAAACCTCTTTCTGCCGAATTTCGTACTGATCGGATATAAAATACAGTTTCTACAGCGCGAATTTTGACATGGGCAGCGAAGCGCACCGGGCTCAGCTAGTTTAAAATAAATGCTGATCTCTAAATTTTGATGTATATCAAAAAAAAGTTTAGGCATCTGCTTGTCATTAAAGTCAAACAATATAAGTTATTTTAATAGCAATCTGTTAGGGATTTTATCCAGACTGTTAACAAATTAAAATACTATTTTATGCAGTACTACACACACCCCGAAGGAGTTTAAACGTGTGACCTTGATTTTACGGGGTTTGCTACATGGCACTGATGTGAAGGTTTTTTTGATAGGTCTGGCCCCGGAGTTATTGAATCTGTCTTTAAGTTCCAATCGGCTCATTCTAAACGTCATAATTATGACACAGGTATTTTTTAGGTCACCTTATTTGCGGGGAAGAAAGCTGGTCATAGTTCACATAGAAAATTGTTGTTAGATCAAGTTGTTTCCTGGGAACGCCCCAATTCGAATTTTAGGGAGGTACAGGGCAAGAGATGTCAGAAATGGGGACATATTGCTCGGAATTGCAGCCGGCCGTTTTCCTGGGTGAAGTGTGACTGTGTTCACGATCCAGGCGCATGCCTTCAGGGTCAGAACGGCGAGAATCCTAAATGTCTGAATTGCGGTGAACTAGGCCACCCGGCGAGTTGGAGGGGATGTTCAACTTTCAACGAATATCAGGAGTTTAGGCTTAAACTGTCGGAGGAAGCCAGTGAGAGGAGAAGAGTAGCTACAGAGAATGTGTCTCGTTCAATCTTTCAGTCAGGTTTTGTTAGTGGAGGGAAGTCATTTGCTTCATGTTTTCACCAAGCTGGTGACCCGAATTCTTCTGATGTAAGACGACAGGCGAGATTTTCGCCCCTGGTCGCGGAATTTATGGAAATAGCTAAGGTTATTTGTGGATCGGAGCCATTGGAGGAAAGAATAAAGAAGTTTATGCTTAACTATAAGACTATGTCAAAGGAACAAGCCAAACAGGAATGCTTGTTATTACTCAAGGAAGTTTCAGAATCATATGGTCCATAGGTATTTACATTTTTTGACATTTAACGTTAGATCTCTTGTGGATACTAGTAGAAGAATTCAATTATGTGATATTTTGAAGAATAATGGGATTGATTTAGTGTTTATCCAGGAAACGCATTTGAAGCGTGTGTTAATTTAGATTTGAAGAAAACGTGTTAATTTAGAGCAACATTCATTCATTAGGAATGATGGGGCTCAGGCTATTGGTATTGTTGTAAGGGATTCCATTGAGTATACGAGGGTTGATGTTCCGAACATACTTTTTCCGAATATTTTTATGAAGGTCGAATTGAATTTCAATGGCACTTTAAAGAAGTTTCTTTGTGATTGTGTATATTTTCCGTCTAATTATAATTCTGTTTCTATTTCTGATGGTCTTTCTGCAATTTGCGTTTTTTTCTCAGAACTTTGATGGTGTGGTTATTGGTGGCGATCTTAATGCCAGGAATTCCGTTTGGGGTGATGCATTTGACAATGCGAATGGTATTGTGTTAAACGATTGGATGGATCGTAATTCATCTGACTTAACGCGGCTTTGTGATTCAAGGCCATCATATCCGAACAGTTCGTCATTTTTGGATCATTTCTTGATTAGTTCGGATTTGCTTGATGACATGGATGGTAATTACGAGCTTGGATGTCTGTCGACTTTCTCGGACCATTTCCCTTTGAGACTTCGACTTAGATTTACTGATTTTCAGTTTCTGCTGAAGGTCCCTAGAAGTATTCGGTCGTTCGATGCGACTAATTGGGTAGGCTTGTCGGTGAACTTTCCTCCGTGTGATCGGAATCTTTCGAACTCTGAGATTGATACTTACATTCGAGAGTTTTCGTCACTGATAGATGGGACAACTTCAAGGCATTCATCGAATGTGGATCTAAGGAGAGATTTGTTGTGTCGCAGAATGTTCGGAAACTTTTCAGGATTAAGTATGACCTTCAGAGGAGACTGAAGACCATTTACCACCGCACACTGAATAGGTGTCATCCGAATTATTTACTGATTTCGAAACAACTTTCAATTCAACTTCTAGGGACTATTATCAAGGAACAGGTGAATTTGGAACAGGCTGATCGTAGCAGGTATCCGTTGGTGGAGTTGTGATTAAGGATGTAACGAAAGTGACTTTAGCAAAAGCGAATGCGAAAGCGAATGTAATAATGATGCTAATAATTCGCGAATATTCGTTACATCCCTGGTTGTGGTGGAAGGGCAACGTAGATTGAGGGCACTGAAGGATCATTTTGCAACCATTTACTCCCGACCGGGATGTTGCTGGAATAGTTTCGGTTATCACAGAAAACATTTCCGGGGTCTCTGGACTCAGGTATGTCTTTGATGGGTATTCAGGGGCTTTGAATACTTCGGAATCCGCTATGGTTTCGCTTGATAGTGTTGTGGAACAGTTAGCAGTGCATAAATGCCAAATCGGAGGTACATATATATGGGAGCTATATGTAAATCTGAACAGATTTCAACTGGCCCTAAGGAAAGATATGTGCAAAGTTTCGTTGAGATCGGACCATAATTTCGACCTGTACTTTGATTACAAGAATACATCTACAGACAGACAGACGGACATAGCTAAATCGACTCAGAAAGTGATTACCAGTCGATCGGTATAATAAACAATTGGTCTATCTCTTATCCTTTAGGGTGTTACAAACAAATGCACAAAGTTATAATACCCTGTACCACAGTGTGGTGTAGGGTATAAAAATAAAATTCAACTTTGACAGATGATTTACAAAAGGTCAAACAATGTACGAAAAAACTAAGTATGCAGTCTTTACCCCCCAACCTTATTAATTTTTTTGGATTTTGACTAACTTGAAAAAATTAAACATATGCAATAAAGTATATGTTGGCAGGAAAAAAACTAAAGACAACACTTTCGTCGCAAAAATCAGACCAAAAAGCTATTGACAAACCATTGGAGCAAAAAACTGCACTAGCCCCCACTGTGTTTTGACAGGACATCATGTAAACTTTGACGACACCGACATACTGGCAGAAGAGAGACTGCTTTACATCACGGACGTCCCTACTGAGAGAAGATAAATTATAAAACAGACACTGACAAGTGTGCTCGCATAATGAACCTCGATCCATTTCGAGGTTCCCTACTTTTCTAAAGAAAAAAACACAGAAAATTCAAACTGAATGGGGAATGTTTATTATCATTTGGAAGAACATTCTTTGGCATTTATTTTTTGAAGACTATGTCTATCAAGTGTTAACCGCGGCTACGTCTCAAAAGGCCCATCCGTTGAGTCCAATTTTCAATGGCTCGTTCGAGCATTTCGACTGGAAACTGGCGAATGACACGCGCGATTTTTTGCTCCACGGCCTGAATCGAAGCTGGTTTAGACTTTACATATCCCTACAGGAAAAAGTCTAACGGTGGGATATCACACGATCTTGGTGGCCAATCGACCGGCCCAAAACGTGAAATTATCTGCTCACCGAAGTGTTCTCTCAAATAATCCATTGATCAAATAGTCGGTTATCATGGCACGATAACGGTCGCCATTGACGGTTACGTCCTCACCGGCATCATTTTGGAAGAAATATGGACCGATGATTCCGGTACGTCGGATCGGGAATCGGTCAATGGCAAAAAGATAGCTAAAATATTGCCCATGGGTGTCAAGATCGTGAGAATACTGGAAAGTGTTTTTTTGGATTTAAAAAAATGCACTTAGCGCAATTGGCGAACGATTATTTTGATAATAAAACTGAATAATTTGTAAACGTTGTTCAGGCGTAAGTCTTTCCATGATGAAATGCCAAACAATACTTAACAAAAATAACATGACAGGACTCACACGTGATCTGTCAAAAAAAGGATCGTCGAAGTCGGTCGAAATATCGGGAAAATAACAAATTTTAAAATAAAACCATAAATTCATAATTAATTTGTTTTATTTATGACCTCAAGCCAACAAAAACAAAAATATAAGAAAATTTAAAATAATTTTAATTGCCTATTATTATCATTATCATCATCATTGCGCACAAGACTGAAATGACAAGCAACACCATAAAGTCCTAACTGCACACACTCTATTATTTCAATGTAAACGGAAAAACACTAACAAATTTTAACGTTGTATAAAAGGAAATCAAAAGCAGCGTTGCCTATGATTTCTTTGAATGGTGTTGTGTGTTTATACCCTACACCACACTGTGGTAAATGGTATTATAACTTTGCGCATTTGTTTGTAACACCCAAAAGGAGCAGAAATAGGCCCATCGTTTATTATACGGATCGACATAGGTTAGGTTAGGTTGCATAATGTCCATGGACATACACTTAAGGCAATGGTTCGGCCTGTTGTGCGCTCCTTATTTATGATTTTCATACCCCACGGATTACAGAAAATCGGTACTAGACACGTATTTTCTCAGTATCTTCCAGTCATATCCTCGGAGATGAGTCAAGTCTGGCAATATGTCCGAACCGAAATATCGGGATCTTGCATGTGTGAAAGCTGGGCAGTGACACAGAAAATGTTCCATCGTTTCGATGTTTTCCCTGCATGCCCTGCACTCGTCGTTTTCTGCTAGTCCTATGCGATGAAGATGTGCTTGTAAGCTTGAGTGTCCCGTTAGAACACTTATCATCTTACTAATCTCGATCTTGTTTAATTTCAGAAAACTACTGGTTTTCTTCTCATTTGGGTCACCACATAGTATCTTTGCAGTTGCTCCTACAGTTGCTCTATTCCACACAGTTTTGTGAGCCACCACTGCCCAGTGCTTCAACTCATCCTACGTGGCTTCGAAAGGATTCCAATTTTCCAAGTTTATTACTCGAAGTTCTTTGCCCTTTGAAGCCAAGCTGTTTGCTCGTTCATTTCCAATCACTCCGTTGTGTCCCGGTACTCAAAAAATACGCAGTTGACCATGGACTGAGTAATTATTTATCGTTCTTTTACAGTCTAACACTGTTCTGGATTTGACCTTTTCCGATGTTATTGCTGTGATCGCTATTTGGCTATCTGTGAATATGTTGGCATATTTAGGTAGCTGTAAGCCGCACTTCAGGAATGCTGTCGGAGATTTCCGTTGTTTGAATATGACCGACCAGTGATTGTAATATCTTCAGATGGTACGACTTGTGGTCTCGATTTATCCATTCACCCATCACTTCTAGACGTCTTGCTGTGAGGGCTGCCTCATACTTTATACGGATATCTATTGGTTGGATGTACAGTATAGTCTCCAACGCTCTTGTTGGTGCGGTTCTAATTGTCCCGCTTATGCCTAGACAGCACATACGTTGCACTTTTTGCAATGGTATTACGTTGTACTTTTTGTCCATTGATGTCCACCACACTATAGAGGCGTAGGTTATTATTGGTCTAATCACGCTCATGTAAAGCCAGTGTGTCATATTTGAACGTAGTCCCCATTTTAAACCTATAGCTCTTGTGCACAACGCCCAACATCTGTGGGCCTTTGTAACTCGTTCTTCAATATGATCTTTCCAGTACAGTTTCTGATCAAAGATTACTCCCAAGTATTTTATCTTTTTAGATATGTCAAAATTCTTATCCAGGAAACGAGGTACGTTAAAAGGATGAATCATCCTTTTCCTTGTAAATAAACATATTTCTGCTTTGTCTGGGTTAACATTTAGTCGCCTTGGTTGTGCCCAGTTATATGCTATGTTAAGTGCCTCCTCAGCGCTTCTGCATAGTTGGTTTGGATGTGTGCCCCTTAGAAGTATTATAACGTCGTCTGCATAACAGACTGGTTTAAGTCCTTCATTGGTGAGGGCTTTAAGGAGACTGTGTATCGTCGTAACCCATAGGAGAGGCGATAAAATGTCCCCCTGAGGTATACCACGATTTACCTTGTCTCTGATTTTTACGTCATATGACCCACAAATAATCCACCTATTCCTTAGCATATTGTTGATCCAGTTTATCAACGCCCGGTCAACCTGAAACTCGTCTAAGGACTGGATAAGTATATCGGTCTGAAAGTTGTTAAAAGCGCCCTCCATGTCTATACACACGGCAAGTGTGTACATTTCTTCACTGAAGGACTGTTCTATGTGGTGTACTTCCTCATGTAGAGCTAGAGTTAGACATGCAGTGAAAACTCCAACCAGATGAGTTGATACCAGATCCACCTCATTCTGAAGAAGCTCTGGAAATATTCCGTCCGGTCCCGCAGCCTTAAAAGGAGAGAAGCTTTTTATTGTTTCTTTAACCATAGTATCCGTGATAGGTACTTGGTGCATTACATTTTCGGTCTGCAACTGTTCCTCTGTTGGGCCAACATTACCACTCGGAAAATGAGTTTTCATCAAAAGCCTTGCGGTATCATCTATAGTTTCCATCCTTTTACCCGTTTCATCCACCAGTGTTTCGTTTTGGATATGAGTTTTTGAGAGGAACTTTTTTATTTTAGACATGCTGTTAACGCTGTCTACCTGTTCACAAAAAAGCCTCCAGAAGTTACGTTTCGCCAGTCTAATGATTTTATTGTATTCTTTGAGTCTTCTGTGTAGTCATCCCAATATACTGCTAGCTTTTTACGTCGAGCTCTGTTGTAAAGTCTGCGGACATCCTTGCCAATCGAGCGAATTTGCCCTGTCATCCAGGGTTTCTCATAGGCTGATTTATTCTCGAAACGGGCAACTATCTTCGAATGATTTAACAAGAGCCTCCGTAATACTCCTCACATTGATATCAATGTCTTCTGTACTTGGATAATCGTGTTCAGGCAGGCCCAATCGATTTCTAAGTAGATTGCCGAATTTGGTCCAGTCGGTTTTAGCCTTATTACGGAAACTTATTGGGTAAGGCGGTGGCCGTGCAATTTTAAACCTAACGGTGGTCCGAATAGGAGTGTTCATCCGAAACCCTCCACTCATGGATCTCATCAATGAGGTTTTCCGAGCATATCGTTATATCTAATACTTCTTCCCTAATTTTGTTAACAAAGGTCGCCTTGTTCCCTATGTTGAGAGTTAGGAGATAGGGTTGCCAGACACCGAATTCGAAAAGTCGGGAAAACCGGGACTAAAATGCGGGATTTTTCGGGACAAATGAAAAGATCATATTTTATTTGTTTTTGCATTTTTTTTTAGAACTCGTGTTGTTAATAATGACTGGAATTCCTGATAACTTTTACCTATATTCAATCATATGATTAGTCCAACCTTTATAAGATCACAACACATTCGGTTTATATATTTCGTACATCGTTCATTCCATGTCAAACCGAACAACTTTTTGGGTCACTATTCCCGATTTCAAAATAAATTTGCATATCGATTCTCTGCTTAAACAAAACATTTTATAGTTGGCGAAAAAAATTACATAAAAAATTTTCCAGATGTTATTAGCATCTGAAATCTGAGAAAATAGGAAAATATTCTCAAAGGGCGTACGTTTCGAGTTTTGTATTTTCCTTTTAGAAAAGAAGGCTCATTCTAAAGATCGTAAGTTATATATTTCATAGCAGGGTTTATGTTCGCGTCGTTAACGTTTTTGAGTGCATCCGATGCATCTGCAAATTTAATTAGCATTTTACACATAAATGACACCAACTTAAAATTCTGTGAAAAATACAGTTATGAGCCCCATATATTCTAAATAAACGCTGAAAATGTGAAGAAGGGTTTCAGCCTCGTTCTTTTTTAAAAAATATATTTATTAAGAAATTCCTGAGATGTGAACATTGCATTTTTTATATTTTAAAATGCGTTTGTAGATTTATACAAATTAGAGCTCTTCTTGAAGGTCTTGACTAGGACATCCTCGATATATGCGAAAATTCGCCAATATTTGCATATATCGTTATTTATTTTTCCTCTTAAATTTTAATTTCCATACTGGAGCAGGAAAACACCAATATAGATATGAGAAATATATGTATATAGGCATGGAGCCCTATCTAATCTGAGCTGATCCTGTAAATTTTAATTTTGTGTCATTGTCCACTGCATCTGAAATTTGTAAACTTTTGGAATTTCTATCAATTTCTCCCACGTTAATTGCTATTCTTTTTATTAATTGCTGCAGTTCGTTCAAAATTAACATTTCTTGAAAGGTGTTAAACAATTGCTAGTGATGGAGAAATAAATAAACATAAGTGACGGAAAAATTACAAATGTACATAACAAGTACATATGAAAACAGCATTTTTGTTTTACTTTCTATTTTATTTTGTTACTGCGCTTTTCTTTTTCATATTGAAAAAAGTCGGGATTTCCCCTCAAATTACTTAAATAGTCGGGACTCTGGAAATACGCTAAAAGTCGGGAAAATCCCGACGAATCCCGACCGTCTGGCAACCCTATTAGGAGATCGTTAGTATTCAAAAATTCTATAAGGGCTTGTCCCCTTTTATTGGTGTCAGTACTACCCCAAGCAATATGGTGTGAGTTGGCATCACAACCAGCTAGTAACACATTACTTGTATTTTTGGATTCCCTTACCAGACGTTGTAATTCCGACGTAGGTGGCAATGTCGGTGCATCGAATGACAGGTACACTGACGCCAGGTACATACTTCCATTACCTTGCATCAGCACAGTTGCGTCCGATGTTGACAACTCTGGAGAGAAAAGATAGCATACGTTTTTATGGTACAGAATACAAGTCCTTAAACGAGTACCTGTGTTAGCGTAGAAAATATTGTAGTTCATATGGTTTAATCCAGTAACATTGTTACTAGTAGTCCACGGTTCCTGGATCAAAGCAACATGAACCCTGCCTTTATTTATTATGTCCATCAGAGCAATGGATGCCGTTTCGCTCCGGTGGAGGTTTATCTGGATGACCTCAAAGACAATGGTCTTTCCAGTAAAAGATTCCTTTGGGAGTCGTCTATCCTATCTGGTTGCACTCCCTCCTTATTTGGTAGTGAGTCTTTCTCCTCCTTTCGTTTACTACCTATTACACACTCTTCAAGTAGACCTCTTTGGAGGCGGTGTTACTTTTTGTCGTTCCCTCTTTGTTTTGATTCGTTATGTACCTATTCCTATCACCACTATTGCTGGGAACATTCTGCAAAATTGGTGATATTATCGGCAATTTGGTAATGTTATCGACCACTTCTTGGAAGGAGGTGTTGTTTTTTGTCGCTCCCTCTTTGTTTTGAGTTGTTGTGCCCCTCTTCATAACCTTATCACAACCTTTGCTGGGAACTTTCTGCAAAATTGATGATGTTATCGGCAATATGGCGATGTTATCGACCATATCCACCTCCTTTTTTGGAAGTGTCTCACTCGCTTCTTTCTGTTCATTATTTTCGTTTGCCACTGCAGGCAAACGATTTTCCAAATCCCGAGAAATGCTATGCATTTTGTCTTGACAAGGCTATCCCTGGAATACGGGTCTATGCCTACCACCAGGAGAGATCCACCGGTATCATTTTTCCTGTGGAAGACTTCCCACTTTAAGGTTCGAATCTTGTTTGCCAATGACGCTGAGTATGAACTTTGATGGTACCTTACTTGCCCATCCTCTGACATAGAAAGATGTTTTTATGAGTACAGGGATGTCGCTTTTCCTTACCAGTATCAGCTTTGCGCCGTCCCAAGTTGAGGGGATGCTCTCCACTAGTTTTCCGAGGACATCGACACAGCATTGTGATGCCAGTTTCAGCATCAAAACGCCCCTCTCAAACGTGCAGCTCATTACTTGGATTGTTGGTCCATCATTAGATTCGAGAATGTGGTCCAATAACTTTGTGTAGAACAGATCTTCGAAGATGCTCTTTTGCTCTTCAGGAATTCTGCCAGATGCACTACTGCTATCAATTATGGCATAGTGTAGTTCGTCCTGAATATGTTTTTTTTGGCTATTTGGGAATAAGATGGTGCTTCCTTACCCTTTTTTATAGCCACCTTGCTTTTTCCTTTAGAATGGGTCTTTTTGTTTGAGGCCCCCTCTTGTAAGGATGGTTTGGTGGAGTTGCTCACCTTCTCAACAACCGATCGACTTAGAATCACTTTCTGAGTTGATTTAGCTATGTCCGTCTGTCTGTCTGTGCATGTATTTGTGTAATCAAAGTACAGGTCGTAATTAAGGCCCGATCTCGACGAAACTGTTCACATATATTTTTTTGGCTCCATGACGATCCCTATTGAATTGAATATATATGTTACCCCCGACTTGACATGTAAGCGCTGTAGAAACTGTATATCCGATTCTAAACTATGCTAAGTGCAAAAAGTTAGTTTTTCCAGCAGAGGCAATCAAAGTTTGATGATTTTTTTAAAATTGTGTGGAATATCTTTGTAATGAAAATCCAATTACCTGTTTTTGTTTTTGAATAGCTTTTGATTGGATTGACGGATAAGCACCACATTTTTACTGCATATAATTTTGAATATTTAGAAGTTAAAAATGCAATCTGCCTGAAAACATGCTATTTTTTATCCACGACTTCTTCTAATATCATTATACCCTCCATAATTTTGTCACTCCGTTTGTAACACCTCTAAAAATTGATCTGAGACCCTATAAAGTATTTATACTCTTAATCGGCGTAAAATTCTAAGACGATTTAAGGTCGGGTTAGGCAAACTTAACCGTAATTTAACTTTAGCGCCGCCGTAACGTTGCCCGCTGGAGCAATTACCCAAAACTTGAAAAACGTGCTGTATCACTCAGACATTCACATCAAAAATAAAATAAAAATTTATTTTATTTTATATTTATTTGCTACTAATTTCTCATTTTATTACTTTTTTACCATTACTTTTCAAAAGTTTCGCATAAATGTATTGCTTTCATTATTTTACTAATTTTGTTTGCAAATTCAGATTCAGCCGTTCGTTTACGTTTCGTTTCCGTTGGCTAATCTTAAGGCTGGGTTAGGCAAACTTAACCGTAACTTAACTTTAGCGCTGTCGTAACGTTGGCCGCTGGAGCAATTACAACGTTTACTTTCAACAAGATGGCGCTACGTGCCACACAAGCAACGAAACCATTGCTCTGTTACAGGAAAAGTTTCCGGACCGTGTTATCTCTCGAAGAGGTGATCACAATTGGCCACCGAGATGTTGTGATTTAACACCTTGCGTCTTCTTCCTTTAGAGCCACGTAAAAGATAAAGTCTACGCCAACAGCCCAGCGTCAATTCAAGACATCAAAGATAGAATTCGTGAGGGTATCGAGGACATAGGGTAGCCACTTTGCGATTTGGTTATGGAAAATTTCATGAAAAGGATATGGTCCTGTAAACGTGGTCGCGGTGGCCATTTGGCTCATGTTGTTTTTCATTATTAACGGCATACCTTCATTTTTATTACGAAATAAACATCACTTATCTCAAAAATGGCTTTTTCTTTTAATACCAAAATAACACCTCTTGTTGGAAAAGCCTTTATTATTGAATTACATTTTATTTTAATTTTAAAAAATCTTCGCAGCTTCATTTTCTTCTAAGACTTGGATTTTGTTAATGTATGGACAAAATTTTCAATATTTTTTTTTTCATTTATATTAGGCGTGTTTTCCTTACACCATAAGTGCTTAATTTGTATGGGGAGCTAAGCGCTTTTAAGCACTATTAGTTCCCGATGAAGTTTGGTGCTTGTGTTCCTGTCTTAATCGAGTATGATTTTGCCAGATTGGGCACCCTATATTTAGCAATATGGCATCCCATTTTTGGAGAGATTGTTATCAATTATTGTGAATTAACGGGAAGAAGAAGAACAAAAATTGGAAATTATTTTAATATTTGCAAAAAGAGTGTAAGCAATTGAAAATAGAATAGTAGTCACGATTTTTTGTCTGTTTCGCACTGTTTTTTCTTCGCAACTCATGACACCATTGATACCAGATAGTGAAAATCCGCCACTTATTGCTTATGTGCCAGTTAGTGGAAGTCAGTTGTTTTCGTTGCAAAGTGCTAAACTAAAATTGCTATCTTGTAACGAAAACATGCCTATTATTGAATTAAATTTTACTTTAATTTGTAAAACGTCATCGTGGTTTGTTTTTCTTCAAAAACATGGATTTTGTGGAATAATACAATCATATGCATCTTTAACAAAATATTCGATAGTATCGATACTATCGATAGTGTTGACGAAAACTGTCGAAACTATCGAATGGGGCGACTATCGATAGTTTGACAGCTTTACGCTACAGTCTACAATAATTGAGCTAGATGGCTGACATTTGGTATAGATACTTCTTATAGCTATCGGTAACTTGTGATTGAAAAGCCACCATATTAGTCAATTTGTAGATATAGACCCCATATATAGCAACTTCCCGATTTGACTTCTAACGTTATAGAGACCACAAATGTCAACTGATCGTGCTGAAAATTGGTAACTGGGGTTTATTTATACCCGGAATCCTTCACTAGAACACCGGGAGTCATAGGTACATGTTTTGATATAGCTCCCTCTAGATTTGACTTCGTAACAATTTTCGTATAATTAGTTTATTTGTCCCCAAAACCATATAAGATTCGGTATGGCCGAACTTAATCCGTCTTTACTTGTTTTCTAAATATCAACTTCTACTAAATCCAATTTTTGAGAAAATTTTAGTAATTTTTTAGTTAAAACCTCTTAAAAACAGCGAAAAATTCACAATTATTATATTTTTATTATTTTATCGTAAAGTCTTATCGGTCGGTTTTAAAAATATTGGGATCATTCCAAAGAAAAGCGATACATAATTTAAAAAGTTGTAGCTCATAACCTTAAGTATTTACTGTTCAGCGCAAAATAGTTACATTTGTAAAGTAAACTGAGGAACATGTTTCCACCTTTCTGGCTACCACGCAAAGTACCATATCCCATATCTCATTTCTCGCCAAGTGATGGTATAACTTAATCTGACTGACTGACATTTTCTTCCTTGTTTTTTTTCAATTACTGCTTCAACTTGTCACATTTCTGATTTGATTTCTTATTTGCCAAGTGCTAACAAGACGAACAAAAAGGGGTTCAAGGATATTTCAGTACTGCTGCTAATTATAAGCATGCGTCCTTAACCTTATTGGGTCATGACACGATGGAATACACAATTGTTCACGAAGCCTTTAAATTATATATTAGGGTATACGACTAATTGGCTATTATTTATATGTCCACATTTTTATCGCACAAATTCCACTCTAATTACAATTTCGTATAAAAAATCATACAAAAAATAACATACTTAACAATTATTCTTTGGTTGTGAAATTACAAAACAGAACCTTTTTCGGAACAACCTATTATGACTGCAGTTGGTAATGCACCATCAGCCACATATAAATAATAAATATGACACTATAACAACCACCATATCACCAACAACAAAATCATAAATAAAACAATAACACATTATGACAACGAATTATGTCCATTAAGTAGGATATTCTCCTGCAAAATTGTTGTATTTCCATTAAACAATTAAAACTATACTAAATATACATATGTATACATATTAACATATTATAAATATGTTATATTTCTATTCCTATGGATTCGAAACAAACGTCGCCGGGTAAATTGTGTACGATAAACCGAATGACGGTTGTAGAAAACGCATGAGCTTTCCATTATGTTGCAGTAATTGAGGGAAATTGTTTGAGTTGTTTCTATAATCTAATTGTTTGATATGGACATCTGAACGTACATTAGGGTTATGTATTTTAATTTAAATGAAATCGAAAAGAAATCCGAAGTATTTTAAGGTATCATATGCAATGTGCTGCTGATACCACTGTACAACACAACAAATAAAGGGGTTGTTATGACAATGGAATATGGTAGAGGTGACCCAAAGAAAGATATATGTGTATCGGCGGAATTTTATTTTATTTTTTATTTTATTTTAGGGCGGGTTAAAGCTCCCACCTTTTGCCTGTTCGTGCAACATATCGGCATATGAAACTATCTGTTGTTTACGTCTGAGGTGTGGAGTATGTTCAGAAGAAGCATTGAGACCTATATTTCTGTGGAACATATTAGCCCTCTAGCTCCCCCACATAACGCAAATTTTTGGCAATATTTTAATAAATCGTAAAAAACACACCTAAAATAGGGAGGGCAGCGGTGAAATGTTCTATAAACATATTGACCATAACATTTTACTATATATACATATATCAGAACCTACCGAAGCCCAAAACTTATCCCAAAACAATCCTCTACCAGAATGCATTGTCAGAACCCAGTTATTTGGGAAAAGTTCGAAATACGGTATAATAATACTACGCACCATCTCGTTCATGTTTCATAACAGGTAGCTGACTGCTGTTTAATTCGGTCGTTTCGCTATGTGTTCTCCTCCTAAAACGTTGTGTGCAAAGTGTTTTAAATCTTTGCAGAGTGATAAGTTTGTTAAGTGCTGCATTTGCAATTCTAAATTTCATTTGTTTTGCTCTGGCGTTGATGAGCAAACAACTTATGACTTGCTAAAAAAACAGAAAAACATTGTCTTTAACTGTGATGAATGCATTTTAATATCCAATGATTTGGTTAGTGCTGTAAGCTCTCTTTCAAATGATGTGAGAGAGTTAAAGGCGACCTTGAATGCATTTATAAGAGGAAATCTTTCAAGTAACGAAATCGATTTTAGTGCGAGTACTTCACGAGGTCATTCAACTCGTTCTCTCTCTTGCGTTGCTGCTGCTAATATTCCTTCTACTGACATTTCTAATGTAAGCAGTGAAGTGAATAAAATCAGTTCGATCAAACCAAAGTCTGGTGTTGGAAATAAAGCCGAAGCGAAAACTAATGTTGTTGCTGTTCGTGAGCTGAGTGTTGCTGTTGATGGTGTTCGTTCCGAATATACTGTGAATTCTGCTGCTGATCATGCAAGTATGTGCTCGGAAGATACAGATATGCATGATGCTTGTTCTTTGCCCGTCTCACAGGCGGAGAGTAATAACAACCCACCGCACACTTCTGATTGGGTTGATGTAAGGCGTCGCAAAAAGAAACAGAATGTGTATGTTATTGGTCAGAATGACAACAAAGAACTGGAAGTTGTTGCTCGCAGAAAATGGGTTCATATTTCTTCGTTTAAACCCACTGTAACGGAGAATCAAATCTTAGCCTATGTCGAAAAATGTGCTGACATTAGCAGGGATCACTTGCTTTGTCGGAAACTGGTGAAGAAAGATGCGAATATTGATGAAATGACAAGGGTTAGTTTCAAGCTTGGTATCTCTGCCGATTTCTACAATGTCCTTTTTAAACCGATGATGTGGCCTGCTGATGTAAAGGTTCGTCCGTTTCAATTTTTTCAAAGAAGCCAAAAGCCGTCCGAGAGAACATGATTCCTGCTACTTCTTCTAATAATTATTTACGTGTTTATTACCAAAACATGTCTGGAATGCGTACTAAGACCCATCAAGTACATTTAGAAACTAGCCAATCCGCATATGATGTTATTGTCCTTGTTGAAACGTGGCTCAATGCCGATTTTAATGATGAAGAGTTCTTTGATACGAGAATATTTCAAATTTTTCGTAAAGATCGAGATTTTGTTAAATCAAATTGCGCTAGAGGTGGAGGTGTTCTTGTTGCTGTTCGTCGTAATTTCCGAGCTATAAAAATTAATTTGCCTAATTCTGACACAATTCTTGATCAACTATGTGTTCATATTGTTGATCAGTCATCATTATTAGTCATGGTATCATATATCCCTCCAAATAGCTGTTTTTCAATGTATGATGAGCATATTAACAATGTTTTAAATGTTGCTGCTGACTATGACACAAGTGAGCTGGCAGTCTTTGGTGATTTTAATATGGGCAAGGTTATATGGACACATTTTCCTGATAGTTCATATATGTGTGCAACAAATGTAAATTCTGATATCGAAATTAATTTAATTGATAGCTTTTTAGCCATAGATTTAGGCCAGATTAATTGCTTTTTTAATGCATTAAATCGTGTTCTAGATCTAATATTTATTAGTGAGAACTTAAAATTTAAAATTTGTTCATGTGACCATCCTTTATCCTTAACTGATGAGCATCATGTAGCTTTAGAAGTTGAGTTTGAATTTTTGCAATTTCCCCAGCTTAAATCTATTGGCCAAAGTTATTTTGACTTTAAAAACTGTAATTTCAATTTGCTAAACACTTCAATTTTAAGTATTGATTGGTCGAATTATTTTTCAGATTTAACTGTAACGGATTGTTATTGTAAATTTGTTAAGACTATAAGTGATCTTACAAGCAATTATATTCATTATAAATGTGGTAAAATTCATAAGTTACCGTGGTATACTTCAGGTTTAAAGAAGTTAAAGAATTTAAGAAACAAATTTTATAAATCATATAAGTCCACAAATGACAGCGAATCGAAACGGTTATACAATTATTATCAAGTAGGATCAATTTACTTGGATTTTTCTAAAGCATTTGATAAAGTATCACATTATATTCTGATTTCCAAATTGACCAAATTTGGTTTTTTTTCAAAATCCCTTGATTGGTTACGATCGTACTTAACCAACAGAGTCTATATGGTCCATATCGATGGTTCCAGTTCTTTGCCCTACGTTGCTACTTCTGGTGTACCTCAGGGTAGTGTTTTGGGGCCACTTCTATTTAACTTGTTTATAAATGATATTTCAAAATGTATATCATACTCTCAATGCTTGCTTTATGCAGATGATGTGAAACTGTTTAAACGTATAAATAATTTATTAGATGCTACTTTTTTACAATGTGATCTTTTATCTGTTACAGATTGGTGTGTTTTTAATAAACTGTCCCTAAATGTTAGAAAAAGCTTTTACGTTTGTTATTCACGCTTACACTGTCCAATATTTATGGAATTTTATGCAAATGGTGAGAGAGTCAAGCAAGTTCATGAAATTCTTGATCTGGGCATTTTGTTTGATTCGAAACTTAGCTTTAATTCTCATATTGACTACATCATTCCAAAAGCATATAAACTTCTTGCATTTATTAAACGCCACAGTTCTGATTTTAGTGACCCATATACTCGGAAAATTTTGTACATGACTTTTGTCCGCTCAACAATAGAATACGCGCAAATTGTTTGGAACCCGTCATCTACTACGCAGGTCAACAGAGTTGAGAGAATACAAAGGAAATTTGTTAAATTTGCCCTGACTTCACTCAACTTTGTTCATCCATTTCCTTCATATGAATCCAGGTGTAAACTTATTCACCTTCCAATATTATCTAACCGTAGATGTTTACAATCTTTAATGTTTTTATATAAAGTTATTTGTGGACTTATTGATTGCCCTCATATATTAAATCTAATTCCTTTTAACGTTCCTTCTAGGAGATTAAGAAACTATGAATTTTTTAAAGTACCACTACATAGAACTAATGATGGTCTTAATGAGCCTATTGTTAGATCCCTTAGGGAATTTAACAAAATTTTTAAATTGTATAATCTGGATTTTTCTATGAAAATGTCTAAATTTAAAAGTATACTAGAATTAATTTATTATTAAGCAATAGTCTGTAAGGAATTGTATTTCCATAGACGAAATAAATAAATAAATAAATAAAGTTTTTGTTTTCGGTGATGTATATTTTCTTTTAATAAGCGGTAAAACTAGGTTCAAATAATATAAGTTAATATTAATACTAATGTTTAGAACTATGAGCTGTTGTTTGATCAATGAATCTTTAGTATTCATGTAACGGGTGATCCAAGTAGAGATACTATTTTCAATGGCCTTTTTTTGACAGATCACGTGTGAGTCGTGTCATGCTGTCGTGTTATTATTCACCATCACCCATCTTGAGACCCAGCATTCATTATTGGATAATATTCGACCGAATTGACCACGTACAGAACGCAGGAAGTGGCGCCACTTCCCACACATCGCATCAATCAATGGATTTATTGAGAGAACACTTCGGTGAGCAGATAATTTCACGTTTTGGGCCGGTCGATTGGCCACCAAGATCGTGTGATATCACACCGTTAGACTTTTTCCTGTGGGGATATGTAAAGTCTAAAGTTTATACAGACAAACCCGCTTCGATTCAGGCCTTGGAGCAAAACATCACGCGTGTCATTCGCCAGTTACCAGTCGAAATGCTCGAACGAGTCATTGAAAATTGGACTCAACGGATGGACCATCTGAGACGTAGCCGCGGCCAACATTTGATAGACATAATCTTCAAAATATTAATGCCAATGAATGTTCTTTCAAATGATAATAAACATTCTCCATTCAATTTGAATTTTCTGTGTTTTTTTCTTTAAAAAAGTAGGGAACCTCGAAATGGATCACACCATATAATGTAAGATTGATGATTACTAGAAAACATTACTCAAAAGCTCTTTGCATTCCCAATTTGGACCTGTACAAAGGAGCTTAAAAAAACGCGACCAAATGGCGGCACACAGAAAAATGGTTTTATTGCATACCCAATTGTTTACAGGTCCATAAAAATTTTAACATTAACATGATTTTGTGCTGTTTTTCGTTGTGAAAATTTTTCGTTTAGTTTTGGATGTAATTTAATTTTGGATAATTTTGTGGCTGACTTTATTCTTTAGCGATTTAATTTTTTTTTTCAAAAAGAAAAAACCTCAAAAATTCTCGCCCTAATATATATCTGAAGAGATACATTTACATTAGGTCGTGTTTATAATACAATCTAGTAATTTTAGTTTAGCACATTGTAATGAATATTTATAAATACACTAAAAATAAAAAATTGAGTGATCCGTAATTGAATCAAGCCGTAGCGGTGTCAAAGTACCTTAAGTACGCATTTTCATAACCCAAGAACAAAATAATTGAATCAAGTACGGATTTTCAAGCGCTTAATTTTAGAGCTCTTTAAGCCAGATTAGGCTTGATTTTAAGCCGAAATATACCTATTTCAAGAATAGAGCGATTGATTTAAATATTAAATGGGAATGTTTTGAGTACGAAACGGGCTACAATCTATAGTATTTGGATTGAATTAAGATTGACCAGTACTTTATTTAAGCCTGATCAATATTTGATGTAAGCTTGACCAGTACTTGATTTATTATTCTTTCGTTCGTTTTATTTTGGTCGTACAATCATTTTGATGTGATACCATTAATGCATCTATAGCATGCAAAGCTTTTTTAAAACGGTATAGCAAAAAAATAATTTGACAGATAAAGAAAAACGTTAGCTGTAATTCAATTTAATACACATACAGCTCGTCGAGTTATATGTGTGTGTGTGTTTGATGTTAGTTCAAGCTAAAGTAAGAATTTCTTACTTAACTCAAGAAATGTGTACTTACTATTTACTGTTACTTACTGTAAGCCATTTTAAACCTAATTTTCCTTTTTAAGAAATGTGTACATGATTTCTAATATAACGATTTTTTCAGTGTATTCCATTTTCTAATTTGTTGCGGAATAACTTTAGTTTTAAAGTACGATTTCGGCAAAAAGTAAGAATTTTAAATTGAATTTAGTGTGGCATTTTTCTTTCTATGTATAAATACAGAAAAGGATGCAAACTGTTTTAATTCGTGGAATGCGCATAAAAATAATATTAACTATCTAATCCATAATTTTTAACTTGTAAGGGTGGAACTACACGGAGGAAAAAAACGGCCTCTGTAACATATTGCCCCAAACATATTTTGCAGGCAACATATATATGTTTGGAGCAGCTCCCAAACATATTATGTTTGGGGTAGCGGTAATGTTCCCAAACATTTATATGATTGTATGTAATCATATATATGCTTATGTCCAAACATTTATATGATTGTGTGTAATCATATATATGCTTATGTCCAAACATTTATATGATTGTATGTAATCATATATATGATTGCATTTAATCATGTATATGATTGTATATTGTTGTTTTTTATCAAAAGTCTGAACCCTTTGTGACGCACCTATAATATATTTATAAAATTCTAGTCTAATGTTCCATTAATTATCCATTATTCGGACTGCGGACTATGCCACTTTTCTTTCAACTTGGTTGGTAGCTCCGTTGATCCACCCCATTGACTGAAAAACGTCAACACCTTATACCACTGGCTATATAGAGTCAACGAGAATTATATGCACAGCGTGTATTTTAATTTACTTTCATGTTACACCCGAAACAAGAAAGTATAAGCATAGCCATATATTCATTCTGACTGGCTGTGGCTGTCAATGGTTGTATGTGGGTGCGTGCGTGTGTTCGCTGTGATGGCTTAGCACAGTGGTGATGGTGGATGCTCTATGAGTCACATAATTGGGCTCTCAGAGAGTAATACTCTCTAAAAATCTAAAAAATATGCTCTAATATATTATTTTGCCAAAAATATGGTAGGACACAATCATATCGTTTTATAATATGCTAGAATTTTGCCCCGAACATATTATGATTGTGTGCAAACATAATATGTTTACCCACAAACATATATATGATTGTGCCCGTCCCAAACATATTTATGATTGCATCCAAACATATTTTTAACATATTTTTTTCTCCGTGTACCGAATATTAACAATATTACGACCAATTTCTCCAACTTTGGTTTAGAATTTAAAAATTTTAAATGTTGGTTAGCATTTACAGCTTTAAAATTCCATACGATTGAAAAGCTATAATTGTAATTTAGTTTTAACCAGCGATACAAACTTAGTGCTTGTCGTCCCAGATTAAGTGCTTTTCAGACCGCCCAATACACGAAAAGTGATAAGTTTGTTCCAAACGAAAAAAACACTAAATGTACAACTTTCATATTTTTTGTCAGTACTTTGACGCTATTCGTAAAATTGCCATATCAAATATGTATGGCAACATAAATAAATTATACTATTTTCCTATTCCGTGGTATCAACATATTTTTATGCACTTACATTTATCTCTCTGATTTACAAATTTGCTGTTTTTACTTCTGCAGTTTCAATTTAATTGAAATTTAGACTTACAAAATATAAAAACAAATGGTATTTTAATAACATACAAAATTGTTGCCGAAATATTCACAGGTATTGTATAACCACATGTTTCATTGACTATTGAACCCTATACAACTCCGCGGTACAGGATATTATATGTTTTTTCGAAACGCCCTAAAATATTGCAGGTAGACCCACCGCAAACTGACCGATTGTTGTAATTGGTATACCCAACTTCGTTGACTAATATAATTTTTGTTTAAAAACGCTTTTCATTTAAAATAAAAGAAAAATAGTTTAGTGATTTTTACGCTTTAATTCCCGGAATTTTACGCCTTTACATTTTTTAAATTTTTCTTTAAGCTTTTGCTTCGGAATTAGTTGGAATTAGTTCATTGGTTTTAATTGCAGAACTATCGGTGATGGTGAAGTTGCCCTTATTGTCATAAATACAATCTGATGATAGCCTGCAGGATAGTCCTAGCTGTATGATACCAACCTTGGTAAAACGACCGTAATTTTAAAATTTATACTCTGTCTGTAGATTTTATCCTGAAAGCCTGTTTCTGTAACTTGAAAGTTTGCTTTCGTTCGCCTGCCACACAACAAACAGCTGATTTGGGTTTCACTAGTTATCTACCTCTCTGCTGTCATCTGGTCGAACACAAATGTCAGATCGAGTCACTTTGTTTTAATTGTCGACTGACAGGAACAATGACAAAAAGACGTTATTAAAAGCAAAAAATACGTGGATATTAATATAATTATGGTAAAAATAATTAAATAATAATAAAATTGTATACAAATTTAATCATAAAAATTCAACATTATAACGTGAGAGAGAGATAAATAAATGAGAGTCTAGGTTCAGCTCAGCTAACCCACCCAGGGTTGATTTTTTGGCCACCGCTAGTGTAAAGAGTACAGTGGTGTATTTGTGTGATTTTTTAGACTGGAAGTTGTGAAATTTTTGATCTGGCAATTACATTAGTTTCCTATTGGTAAATTGCTAACGTCATTGACGTAAGGCCAGGCGAACGAACGAATACATCTTAGAGAAACCAAATTCCTGAAGAAAGTGAGTGACTCTGTAACATATTGCCCCAAACATATTTTGCAGGCAACATATATATGTTTGGAGCAGCTCCCAAACATATTATGTTTGGGGTAGCGGTAATGTTCCCAAACATTTATATGATTGTATGTAATCATATATATGCTTATGTCCAAACATTTATATGATTGTGTGTAATCATATATATGCTTATGTCCAAACATTTATATGATTGTATGTAATCATATATATGATTGCATTTAATCATGTATATGATTGTATATTGTTGTTTTTTATCAAAAGTCTGAACCCTTTGTGACGCACCTATAATATATTTATAAAATTCTAGTCTAATGTTCCATTAATTATCCATTATTCGGACTGCGGACTATGCCACTTTTCTTTCAACTTGGTTGGTAGCTCCGTTGATCCACCCCATTGACTGAAAAACGTCAACACCTTATACCACTGGCTATATAGAGTCAACGAGAATTATATGCACAGCGTGTATTTTAATTTACTTTCATGTTACACCCGAAACAAGAAAGTATAAGCATAGCCATATATTCATTCTGACTGGCTGTGGCTGTCAATGGTTGTATGTGGGTGCGTGCGTGTGTTCGCTGTGATGGCTTAGCACAGTGGTGATGGTGGATGCTCTATGAGTCACATAATTGGGCTCTCAGAGAGTAATACTCTCTAAAAATCTAAAAAATATGCTCTAATATATTATTTTGCCAAAAATATGGTAGGACACAATCATATCGTTTTATAATATGCTAGAATTTTGCCCCGAACATATTATGATTGTGTGCAAACATAATATGTTTACCCACAAACATATATATGATTGTGCCCGTCCCAAACATATTTATGATTGCATCCAAACATATTTTTAACATATTTTTTTCTCCGTGTACCGAATATTAACAATATTACGACCAATTTCTCCAACTTTGGTTTAGAATTTAAAAATTTTAAATGTTGGTTAGCATTTACAGCTTTAAAATTCCATACGATTGAAAAGCTATAATTGTAATTTAGTTTTAACCAGCGATACAAACTTAGTGCTTGTCGTCCCAGATTAAGTGCTTTTCAGACCGCCCAATACACGAAAAGTGATAAGTTTGTTCCAAACGAAAAAAACACTAAATGTACAACTTTCATATTTTTTGTCAGTACTTTGACGCTATTCGTAAAATTGCCATATCAAATATGTATGGCAACATAAATAAATTATACTATTTTCCTATTCCGTGGTATCAACATATTTTTATGCACTTACATTTATCTCTCTGATTTACAAATTTGCTGTTTTTACTTCTGCAGTTTCAATTTAATTGAAATTTAGACTTACAAAATATAAAAACAAATGGTATTTTAATAACATACAAAATTGTTGCCGAAATATTCACAGGTATTGTATAACCACATGTTTCATTGACTATTGAACCCTATACAACTCCGCGGTACAGGATATTATATGTTTTTTCGAAACGCCCTAAAATATTGCAGGTAGACCCACCGCAAACTGACCGATTGTTGTAATTGGTATACCCAACTTCGTTGACTAATATAATTTTTGTTTAAAAACGCTTTTCATTTAAAATAAAAGAAAAATAGTTTAGTGATTTTTACGCTTTAATTCCCGGAATTTTACGCCTTTACATTTTTTAAATTTTTCTTTAAGCTTTTGCTTCGGAATTAGTTGGAATTAGTTCATTGGTTTTAATTGCAGAACTATCGGTGATGGTGAAGTTGCCCTTATTGTCATAAATACAATCTGATGATAGCCTGCAGGATAGTCCTAGCTGTATGATACCAACCTTGGTAAAACGACCGTAATTTTAAAATTTATACTCTGTCTGTAGATTTTATCCTGAAAGCCTGTTTCTGTAACTTGAAAGTTTGCTTTCGTTCGCCTGCCACACAACAAACAGCTGATTTGGGTTTCACTAGTTATCTACCTCTCTGCTGTCATCTGGTCGAACACAAATGTCAGATCGAGTCACTTTGTTTTAATTGTCGACTGACAGGAACAATGACAAAAAGACGTTATTAAAAGCAAAAAATACGTGGATATTAATATAATTATGGTAAAAATAATTAAATAATAATAAAATTGTATACAAATTTAATCATAAAAATTCAACATTATAACGTGAGAGAGAGATAAATAAATGAGAGTCTAGGTTCAGCTCAGCTAACCCACCCAGGGTTGATTTTTTGGCCACCGCTAGTGTAAAGAGTACAGTGGTGTATTTGTGTGATTTTTTAGACTGGAAGTTGTGAAATTTTTGATCTGGCAATTACATTAGTTTCCTATTGGTAAATTGCTAACGTCATTGACGTAAGGCCAGGCGAACGAACGAATACATCTTAGAGAAACCAAATTCCTGAAGAAAGTGAGTGACTTGTTTTCGTTCGCCGAGACTTTCGTTAGAAATACAGAAACAGCCCGTTCTTTTTCTCTAACTTCTTCTGATTTATATAAAACAAGCTTTTTATTATTCTTGATGTTTTGTTTTTGGTATTCGACCTTCTTCTCACGTGTTTTTGTTCCTGTTTTTAAACAATAAGCTCGAGGTCTTGTAAAAAACCGGCATATTCCCTTAATATTAATACAAAAATTAATCACAATTAGTTTAAGAAGAAATAAGATCATTTTGTAGTTACAGGTATTGACCTCAGTTCAGTCAGCCGTCTTGTAAAAATTCATATTCGTTATTTTATAGCGAAATGGTATTCATACGATAGAGTTGCTGGCAACACCATACTCCATTAAGTCAGGAACGCAAGCTGAAAACTCTATTGAGAGCTAAATTCGCGTAAAGTCGCTAGCTTTCCATACAAACTAAGCGATAATAATGTAATGAGAACACGTCAAAAGATGCGTATATGTTTATATACAAGTATAGAACCAATTTGAAGGATATTCGATGATATGATTTTGAAAGGATTTTTTTTTTATTCAGGAGATCATTTTTGTGAGTAGTAAATACACGCTTAATATGTTCATAGAGATTAGTAGAATAGTAAAAATAATCACAAATTTATTTCAAAATATAGTGACCTTTGAAATTGCAATGCACTAACGAAATGACGTATGATAGGTGAGAAAAATAAAAATGTTTCTCTAAGTTTATTATTTTTTGTGATTCAATACGACCTAATGTACATACATCTGTATGTAGCATACAGACATTGCATATGGTATCACTTTTGTTTTTCCCTGTCGAGAAATGCTATATGGGTGAATAAAAATGCAAGTATTCCGTTGAACAGTCCATGGGAAACGGGGAAATTAACAGGTCGACAAATTCGCATAATCAGTGTGCGTGTTTAATTCTGACATTTGTGGAATAGTTTGGAGGGCAATAAATGAAAGTTATTTTCTTTTATTATTGGTAGTTTTGGTGAAAATTTTAGCTTCGTGATTGAGTGGTAGCTTCTTTGGGGGGAATTTCGTAGATAATCATAAAAATTTACTTAAATTGAAGTAAAAAAAGTATTCCCATTTACAAAAAACTTCTATTGTCAGATGTTGGAAACACCCAGACAACTAGTATTACAGTGCGAATGACCTATTTCTAATACGAGTATGGCGTTCATACAGATCAAATTTTTGAGGTGTGGCTGCTGAGACAGAACTACCAGTATATTTGAAATCACACAAGGGAACAAAATTGACCTTTTTTGTGTTGACTTGAACTTTATAAAAATTCCTTACTAATTTGAGGTCGCTGATTTTAAATCGAACCTACAATTTTATCCATTAGCTCGCATTCTTTATTACATAAAAAGAACAGCAGTACTTTTACTTTTCTATGGAAATCGTGATTTTTATCAATTCAGTTTTCTCAGTAAATTGTGAATAAAATCAAAAGTTTTGTACCGATTTCAAAGAAATAAAGGTCATATCGTTCGAAATACACACATACATACATATCGACAATACATATTGGACTATCTTCATACTTCTGTCCAATCGCCAAAATCTGAAAAACAATCAACGATATAATCCAAAAATGTTACTTTTTATTTACAAAATTGCATTGCAATTAACCAAAAAATAACAATTTGGCCGCTATATATTTGAAATTAAAGATTTATTTCATAAAAGACAAAAAAGTCGAAAACTTGCACGACAAAACATATTGGACTATGCATTTCTACTAAGATTTTGTGGGAAAACCTTTGTTATCAAAGAGGCTTTGTTTTCTTCTTGCATGGAAGCAATTATCTAATCTGCTATCTTCGTATCTATGGAGTTCCAAGCATCTGTAATGGTATGAAATAGCTTATTTTTATCTCCACCTACACTTTCTCAATTTATCTCCTTGTTGGCAATTTTCTAAATATTTTCAACGGGATCCAATTCTGGGGTTGAGCTGGCAAATCCATAACGTTGACCCCTCCTTTCTAAATCAATATTTGAATCATTTCGCGTCATTCTTTGGGTCGAAATTGCCATAACAGAGCCGTATTCCACCCAGCATAGGGAAACATGACATTCTCCAAGATTTCGCTGTACAGTTTTTGGAAAATATCATTAATAGTTTTTCAGATTTTGGCGATTGAACAGATGTATTAAGATAGTCCAATATGTATTGTCCGATACTGTATATATTCCATCCGATTTGGCGATAATTTTGGAATTTGGGAGATTGGAGTCTCTTTATCCAAAGACGAACGTTGCCGAATTTGAAGAAACTCGGTTCAGATTTAGATATAGGTTTTATAAATACCTATATCTAAGCTCTTTAAAATCTTTATTTTTCAACAGATCTTTAGAAAATTTAACATATAACAGTTTGTTGAACAAAAAAACCTGTGTGAAATTTAAAGAAAATATGTCCAGATTTAGATATAGCCGCAGTATATATATATATTAGGGCGTGTTAATTTTTTTCGTGTCAAAGGTGCATCACGATTCTCGTTCTCTGGGTCATTTCGAGGAATTTTGCCTAAGAAACCATAGGTCAACAATGAATTTCGAGCTATTGATACTATTTTTCTTGTAGGTCTTGACGAGTAAAACACCGTTTGTTCCTTGAAATTTGTCGGACACTCCCAAAATCCGGATTTACGGGTAAAAAAACGATTTCCTTGCTTTTGCGCATTTAAACGCGAATAGCTTTGTTTTTTATTAACCGACTTCCAATCTCTAAACGGATTTGGAAAGAAGAAACTTAGACCTTTAGAACGATATATATGTTGTTTATTTAAAGATGTACGAATATATGTTGTCCTACAAACAAATGTTTTCATTTTTTTTCGACATTTTTTTAGTTTAGGCAATGTTTTTACCAATTATTTTGTGAAATAACCGCAAGTTTAATTTACTTCATATATACATAGTACATGGAAGTCATTGCTAGAAACTTGACAACTTTTCTTCGTATTCTGCTCCAATAGAATGGTGTACGAAATGAACACAATCGGGTCATTTGACTACTAAAATATACTAGGGATGTTCTAGAAGGTAGCATTTGAAATTTTCATGTTACTTACATAAGATTTTCCACTTTTTGCTATATTGCGATAAATGTCCTCAATATATTATATCATTATCAACTACTGTGCATTTTTAGTTTGATTTTAACAAATATGTATGTACATTATACGCTTTTTTGTGTGCTGGGCGATTTTTAGCAAGAAAATGTATTAAAAGTAGCGTGCAGTAAGTATGAACGAAAGCCTGGTGGAGCCAACTATATGATACCTATTAGAGCAGAATATTAAGAAATATTGTCAAGTTTCATCAATGTTGTTTGACTACAGATACTGATCTATCAAAAATTTGGATTTGATAGCGCGTAGATGTACACCTTCGAGAGAAATTACATCACTATGATTCCCGCCAGAGATGAATGGGTTGGAAGAATACCAGGTAATTGAAACCATCTCCACTTTTACACGGATGGTTCGAAGCTTGATGAAAATGTTGGCTTCGGAGTACACTGTGCAGAGCTTAAATTGGATATAGCTCACAGACTACCAGATAACTGCAGTGTCTATCAAGCCGAAATAATGGCAATATGGGAAGTAGCCAAGTGGCTGAGTCGCAACATAGTAACCAACACTGGCGTTGTCATTTACTCGGACAGCCAGGCTGCCATCAATTCTCTGAAGGCAACATCCCTAAATTCACAAACAGCTCTCGAATGCCGCAGATCTCTTAACGAGATGGCTGAGCAGTTTAATATACATTTCATATGGGTGCCTGGGCATAGGGATATCCCGGGGAACTGCAAAGCCGATGAACTTGCTAGGAAAGGGACGGCATTACAAATTCCCGAAGAATTTGCATATATTGGTGCGCCACTATCCACGTGCAAGCTTTGGCTTAGGCAAGAAGCAATCAGGCAGTCCAACGAAAGATGGACAGAAATCGGCACCTGCAGGGAAGCTAGACAAATCTGGCCAAGGTATGACCTGAGAAGATCAAAATATCTTTATTTGTCAACTGATAGGAAAAATAACAAAAAAAAATATTAAAAGCCAAAATAAGGAGATATTAATATAATTATGGTAAAACCAATTAAATAATAATAAAATTGTATACATATTTAAGCATATAGAAGAAGCCAACGAACGAACGAACCTTAGTGAAACCAATTTCCTGACGAACGTGAGTGACTGGTTTGCGTTCTCAGAGACTTTCGTTAAAAATACAGAAACAGGGACCAAATCCCGGCATTCGATATCGAGTACTTTACGATCGAGATGTGTTTATACCCTCACTTTAGTGTGACGAGGGTATATATCATTTGCTACGGAAAAAAGTGTAACACGTCGAAGGAGTGACCTAAGACCGCAAGTATGTTCGGAGGAAATCCGTTTTGGGTCATTTTAAGTCGAATGAGCAATGTCCGTCTGTCTGTCTGTCTGTCTGTCTGTCTGTCTGTCTGTGTGTCTGCTGGCTGGTGCGCACGATAACTCTCGAAAGGAGTAACCGATTGACCTCAAATTTGGTATGTGGTAATATTTTTTTCTATCTCCGGCTAAGTTCGGAGATGGGCCATATTGGTCCACTCCTTCTAGTACCTCCCCCACAAAGGGTTAAAATGTTGTGAAATATTGATTCTTTAATAACTGCTATACTACTTATTCGAATCTTTTGAAATTTCACACATAGTATTAGCTTATTAGTCGCTATCAACTCGAGAAAAATGGGCGAAGTCGCCACGTCCCTTTTGGTACCTCCCACACAAATGCACCATTTTGCACCAAAAGTTAACAGCTTATAACATTAATAACAGTGTATAAAAATACTTGAAATTTTGTACAGTATTATGCTTTTATATTGCCTACACTCCAGGGAAAAATGGGTGTTGTTGCCACGCCCCTTTTGGTACCTCCCACACAAAGGTACCTTTTTGCACCAAAAGTTAACAGCTTATAACATTAAAACCAGTGTATAAAAATACTTGAAATTTTTTACAGTGTAATGTTTTTATAGTGTCTATAACCCTGTGAAAAATGGGCGTTATTGCCACGCCCCTTTTTGTACCTCCCACACAAAATTCCCAAATCATACCACAATTTAATGTCTATAATAATAATAATTCGAGTAATATTCAATATTACATTACTCACAAAGTGAGGGTATACCTTAGTCGGTTTACACGACTGAAACTTTCTTACTTGTTTTTATTATCATTAAAAGAGTATAACTTCTGTCGAATTCGAGTGGATTGTTTGAATACATTCTTATCTGGATAGTTTTTAATTAATTCCAATCTTCACTTTTTCTTATTAACAAAAATTAAAATGGCTTTTCGATCGAAAAGTTCTCGATATCGAATGCCGTGATTTGGCCCCAGGCCTGAAAAGACTAATGGTGTTTCCTTTTCTAAAAAATATGTTGTTCTGTCAGAGAGCAGCATTTTAATAATTTCGCCTACACCCTCATGTACTGCTGATTTATTTTGCTTGGAATCGTAAACAAAATTGTGCAATAATTAGAAGCGCATCTGTAGTATTTACATTTTATAGCGTCACTACTTACATACAACAACTATTGAGAAAATAGATGCCAAATATTTTAAAAACCAATTAAAAGTCCAACCTAAATTTTATGAAAAAATGCCATGGACACGCATTTTTAGAGAAAAAATTAATAAAATAAAATACGAGAAGGCTTAATCGCTGAATAACCTTTATATTTTATTAAATCGGCTAATCTCCTTGCTAAACTTTCCACAAAGTCTGACATCGTGAAGGTTATATCCATTCCCAAATTCCTTTATATTTAAAAAAATGTTTGTCATTATTTTAAAATCTCTTTGGACACATTTCGAAGTGTTAATATAATTTGAGTTGAAAAATTGTTTGGTTTACTAGTCCTACAAATAACTCTGTACCAATGCCAAGAAAAATAACCCCAAATGATGACAGAGTTATGTGTAGACCAGTAAAGCCAACCCGTTTTCTACCTCAAATGAAATAAATGTTTTTGTAACGCCCAAAATTTCGCAGAATAATTCATCTATGACCATAAGACGTCGATTACAAGAAGCTGGACTTCATGGCAACTTGCAAAACAGCAACTTAGTTTTTGGAAAAGAGTTCATAATTGTTGATCATTTGCTTGTATTGTGATCGACTTTGTCGCTGATTTCTGAGACTTGATTTATAAAATTATTCGTCGTATTTATTATTGTTCGTATGGGATCTTTAGAGTTGAAGTTAATAAGTCGTCCAGAAGCAGTGTTTTTTTGGTACCCGGCCATTCCTTGCCTGATTATCACAGAATCTAAATATCGAAGTTTATTATGTATTTCCTTTTCCATGGTAAATTGGGTCTGTTTATTAAAAGAGTTGAGGGTCAGAAGTGTTGAATCTACAACGTTTTTCGCCACTATTGCCAAAAGGTCATCTATATATTTGATCATTAATTTGAATTTAGATTCTTTTTTGTCTATCGTAGTGTCCAAAAGTTCTTCCACAATGATGTCAGCGATTACTGGTAAAGCTGGTAACCCCATAGGCATATCGTTTCTATGTTCGTATATTTTGTAGTCATATTTAAAGTAACTCCTTTATGCAAAACGTCAATAGTTCGATAAATAGTTCCCTAGTAATTCTGGTATATTATTCAATGAGGTCCCATTTCTTACAATCAGAAAAATGACTATGATTTATTTGAGCGAAATCTATACTAGAGTTTAGTTCAAGATTTTTACAAACTTTTTGTTAAATTTTCCTCAAATTCAAAGATAAAACTTACTTATTGGTCACTTACTCAGAAATAGGAAATGATTTTACATTTTACTTAAAATTTCATCGACCAAATAAAAATTTCCTATTATTTGGTAAATCCTCACTTTTACTGAGGACGAATTTCCTAACGTCGAATACACCTTTAATATGCATTTTAGGAATTTTAACTAGAAATATCTTATTTACCTAAATTCTAGTTCATGTTTTATCCGAAATTTATTGAACTATTTGCAAATAATGTTTGAGTATTTGTTAAGGAAAAAAGAGATTTTTTCCTTAACTCTTTAAATATTAATTCAACAGCAGCTGTGAAGTTATATAACTTAACTTCGTAATATCTGTACTACTTAGGACATATAATTGATACATTGATTGAGAATTGTTGTTGTTCTAGGTTTTTTGAATTCTTTTCAAAGCATTTGTCTGAAAATTCCCAAAAATAATTTACTGAATTACACGAGTATTAGTAGTAATTAATAATTAATTGAACTTGATTTGAGGAAATATTTTACTTCAAATTAGTAAAAGTTTAACTTAATTTGTGTAACACATTAACTTGACTTTAGTTAAAATTTTCTAATTTTTAGTAAAAATTTCCTGATTTGAAGTAAACATTTACCTGATTTTAGAGAAAACTAACTAGATTTTTAAAAATTCAAGTACATTTTTACTTGAACTCCGTTAATTTTTCCTAAATTTGAGTTCAATTAAACTAGGTATAAACGCTATTTGGTCTGAGATGGTTTTGGAAAAAAAATTGCAAATAGTGGGCGGGGAAAATGTGGGCGTGGCAAATCGTTTGTTTGTGTGTTTGTTCCACTGCAGTTCTGCTGGCAGTCTACGTCAGTGGTCCAAAAATGGACGAGATCGGAAATATGGGGCAGCGAAGTGGACCGGGTCCAGCTAGTATTAAATAGAATCAAGCTGTAATAACTATAATTAATTTCAATACATTTACTAACATTAAGGAAAAATTTGAACTAGATTTGAGAAAAAATTGCTTTATGAAGTTTAATTTTCCTCAAGCTTAGTTAATTTTAACTTATTTATGGGTTAAATTTTTTTAGGGTATCTATTGTAGTTATGGCTATGGCTTGGGAATAATAAGACAACGTTAAAAGATATATATTTTGATGATTCCCTATGAGGAGTTGATCTGTTATGATGTTATTTTGTGTTTTTCTCACTGCGGAGTTGAGAGTTTCCCTTTAAGTGAAGGAAAGTATTTGAATAGTCAAGTGGAAAAGAAAACAACATTGATGATATCATTACTTCATATTTATCCATCTCCGTGTCAATTATTCTGGTCCTAAAATCTCTCGCGTCTTTGATGCTGTATTCAGATTATTGAGAACGTCTAGTAGTTACGTTATTCGTATGCTTGAGCGTTTATTGAAGAACATATTGATCTGAGTGGCATTCCATTTTTGTGGATTTTACGCAATCCGTGCATCTTTGGTGGCAATTTTTGTTCGTAATCTGTTCTTTACTTGAGCATCAATGAGATGTCTGTTGTATAATTTTTCAATTAATATGGATACTGTAAGTAGGATCCTTATTTAAACGTCTTCTAAAATTTACCTAATTTTTCTTTTTCCATAGCCACGATTTTTACTTCTTTATCTGCACTTAATATTAAAATGTCGTAGTTTTCCCTCAAATATGTTCTCGTCTGTCCCACTGTGTCAAGTATTAGTTTGGCTTAGATTAGCCTTGTATAATTAGACGTCTGTTAATGAGATTAGTTTCGCGCTTCTTCTTCAGCAATACAAAAACTGTTTACAAAATTCAACTGTAAGTGTAAAATAAGTATAAACTTACCTCATCTTCATCAATTTAATAAAAACAAATATTTTTATAAATGTATATATTTAATTTCTTTATAAAAATTATAATAATTAACAATAAAACAATTTATATGAAAATATATTTGATATGCTATTCTCTCGTAGACTAAGACTAAATATTATCAGGTATATGTATTCCTTTGATCAGTTTTTTTTTGCCTTATTATTATTAATTATATGAATAGGTCTTATAGAAATATAGCGACAAATCGAATGGATAAATGCCTTTTATCAATTCCACAAAGTACGAGCTTTAGCTTGGCTAAGTATAAAAGACAAACAATTAGAGAATTTTGATGATTTGACAATTGATGAGAAAATGTATGAGATGTAAAATGGTGATGTGAGATGTTAAAAGTTTGTTCAGATTTTGTTGTGGGAGAAGATTTTGAGTAGAGAGTTCGACTTCTGCTATCAATATGGGTCATTCCTGGAGTCAATATACTAATATTCGAGGAATTCATGGAAATTCAAGTGATCAATTGCAGTTCATTTCAAATCTGAAGTGTTAGTAATATCTGTTGTCTCTATTCGTCAGTCGGCGGCACATGTCTCCATTAGGCTGAATCAAACTTTTTGAAAGTCCTGGTCCAAATATTTTCATATTTTTGATAGAAATACTATGCTTAACTTGGTGAAAAAATGCATTTCACTGAGTCTTATTGTGGATGTTTGAAAATATGCAGCTCCCACAAAGCGTATCCCCTGATTTTAATTGGATATTATTATAATCACATTTCAGACACGAACAGCAACACCAAATCGCGTTCAAATGTTCAATTAAATATTTAAAAGCACAATCTTCATTAACATATATACTTGCTAGTTTGAAAATCGGAAGCACTTAAGTAGTTGCATGTACATACATTCAATTCGATTTATATAACGATATGTATGAGCAAACTATTTTCTGCATACATATTTCGTTACCTTTAACCATTCCAAAGTAAGCTAAGTCGATGTGTTAACGACCAATGCTCCGTTTAATTGTAAATATTTCAAATTATATTTAATACTTCGTCAAGGCAACCAAAACTTATTCAGAAATCAGTACAGTTCATTCGATTTGCTGTATAAAAGATTTTCATACAATTTAAAAAAATGCATACAACTTTGATCGCCTGCAGCAAAACTACCTCATTCGACTTAGCATTCTTTAGGATGAAGGTATAGATTTGTCTTCTAAATATTTTTGAACCTTCTCGATGTTGCCAGAATGAATTTAAATTTTAAGTGATGCCAAGTTATTTGTATCATTTAAAGTCACTTAATATAATGAATTAATGAAATGCTGTCGAATATTTTCAAATAATACGCTCTGCAGTTGAACTATTAGATGAGTATTAATCTGAAAACACTAGGCATATAGTGCCCACTTCAGTTAATGGCAGGGGACAGTGAACAAAATACTGCCAAGTTTTTTACAAATGTCATTCTCAATTTTAAGGAAAAAAACATCTTTAACGGTAGAAATTCATATTTTTTCCGTAGTCCCCTTGCAACTAAACGACAGTGGCAACTTTTCAACTTTGGGAAATAATAAGGAGTTAAAGCATTTGGGTAATGATACTTCTTGGGTTACATTGAAAATGATCTGCGTATTCAGAAACGATAAACGACCACATTTTACTAAGTATCCTCCATATATATCTCCAACTAATTTAAATTCGAAATTCATTTTATAATCATAAAGTAGGATTCCTGAAATTCCTGAACTCGTTTATCTCAAAATCCCAATTGTGCTCTGATACCGTCACTACTAATCTTTGTTTCTTCTCACATCCAAAACATTTCAAACTTCTCCTATAAAAACGAACAACTTAATATTAGGATTAACACCAATATCGGGAATATAGCATAAATTTCAGTACGTGGATGACATGTTGAGATCAAATATGTGATATCGTCGTCTTCGTGTTCGATGCCATCCCGCGTCGGCACCTCGACCACAACGATTTCATCGGAGAGAAAGCGAATGGGGAAGGTACAGTTGGTGGTATTAACACAACCCTGAGAATCACTTAGGTTGGAATATTGAAATGTGGGCTTATAGATATCGAATATGGCATGAATATCATTACGAACTAAATCGTTATCACTATAGAAAATGTAGTAGTAGTAGCCATCGGCATCGATCTCATGAATGGAGAGCATGCGATGCGAACCATTCTCCAAGAAATGGGGATTTGTGCACTCGGCAATGGGTGGAAAGTCACCGAATGACAGCTTATTAGTTTTAAAACACTGTAAGAGACCGGTCTCAAAACTCGATATGGAATTTGATTCGTCGGTCTCGGTGAAATTCATGGCATTGCCGCCATGTGTGTATTTGCGATCGTAAATATGATCGCGTTTGCGTCGATTTTTATACAGCTGATCGTAGACGTGCTGTTTGCGTTTTTCTTGTTCCCGGTAGTGATGCTTTAGGTGTTCCTTATGTTGTGTGCCATGCGAACGACGCAACCTTATGCTAGACTCTTCGTGAGAAGGGGATTTTAAATCATCCTCTCTTGACTTAAGGCTATTGCCACTGTGATCTTGATGTTTGAGTGAGTTCGGGGAACCTTTCTTCAACTTTTTTCTATAGGCTTTGGAAGTGGGCGGTTTCTCAGAAGTTGTAGTTGTGGTCGACGAAGATGAAGATTCCAAATCCATATCATACTCATAGTCATCTGATAAATCTTCGCCGCCCTTATTTTCCAATTCCATTAGATTTTCTGGTACTGGCACAAGGGGAGGATTGCGTGTGTCACTAATATTGTTGGGCGGATTATCTGGTATCTCTGTTATATCTTCGAAAAACACTCGCACCTGCTCATGATCTTGCGGGTAATCGGGCCCAAGTTTATTTTTATTGTGATCCAACAGACCACAAGTATCCAATTCTCGAGCTCCTTTGACGACCAGCATACGAGCTCCCTCATAGCGAGAACAAAATTTCAGCAGTACCCGAGCACCCTTTAAAAGATAAAAACCCCAATATTCAAAGGTGTCATCGGGCAGAGTCATAGACTTTTTTAGCCTGATGTGTTTGTGATTTGAGGAAATTTCCGGTTTGCTGCGCAATTGAAAAGCATTGAAGTGACTGCTCATTTTTAATGAATGCTGTTGGCAGAATATCGATGAGATGCCATCCCGAATTTCAATGATATCCGACTCGGCCACCGGATAGACCACATCAGCAAACACTGTCCTCCTCAAATACAAGGGTATGATGATCAGGGTGGCTGGCAGGATCACAATGAGAATGCAGAAGATCAACACCCTTTTGACGCCATTCATCTCGTGCGTCTCTAAAAATAGCAGATAAGAAAAGAAAGCATACATTAATACATCTCAAATACTAGACATAAATATTGTTATCTAAGAGTACCATCAAACCGATATTCGGTTGATTGTAGTTTATAGTTGGGTATCACTTGCGCTTCCATGGTCAGATAAATAAAACAATATATTTTCTCACAAAACGGTGCGAACGATCTTAACTGAACTACAAACTTATATCAAATGAACCTCAATTTTCGGTTTTGGGTAGCAAAAAAATATCTTTCCATTGTAAATGGCCCCTTGGACACCGCGCCCCGGTCTCAAATAATGTTTATCTTGCGAAGCTCCGCCATATCAGTCTCCAACAAATCAAACAAATAAAATTTATTTGCCCGACAAATTTCGAGATATTTGTTGTGGTGGTGACTTTTGTTTTGGTTCAGTCGAAAAGTGAGTTATAAGAGTATATACAAGTGGTAGAAGTTGATGTTTATTTTTTTCCAGAGTCATTCTGTGCGAATTAGCAGTGGGTGCTAATCGGTTTTTGGATCACGATTAGATGGTTAGATTACGCTTTGCAATAAAAGTAAACAACAACATCTTAGTACGATAACATCATAATTGTTGGTTCCCAGATTACCAAAGCATACTATTTTTATAATTTCAATGGATTTCGAATTTTTTTAACAAAATTTTAATAATTTATATAATGTTTATTCCACAGATTTAGCGCAAAAATAATTTGTCCGATTCGCTCTCATAAAAAAAATAAAACCTTGATAGTAGAATCACATTTGATAAACAATATTATCCCAGTTCATAGAAACAATTAACATATTTATGACAGCCATAAATTGTCTTTATTTGCACAAACAACTATAGTGTTAAATTAAACTAGAACAACAGGTTAAAATATATAAGCAGTATGTATGACATGTAGGTCAAGTATTTGATTTCCCAATATGACGACTATGTCATGCAGCTCATGTCGGGAATTTCATACCCATGTAAGTATATCTAAAGAAATGATAGATATCTAAAGAAATAAAGAAAGGCTAACGCAGGGCGAATGCGATTATATGACAGAAACATATGGGGAATTTTATGACAAATCGATCTCGGGTTTGATGTTTACCATTTTGTATATTTTTTAGTACACCTAAAGCAACGCTTTTTGGAATTTCTTGCGATTTTTTCGATAACTAGTTCAGAAGTTATCGATATTTAACAAATCGTCAGGATATCAAACTGTGTATCGGGTTTTTGGTCATAATTTCTTAAGTTATGTTCCGATTTGAAAAATCTTTTTTTAAATGTATGTATGTATTTTTCGGTACTTTTCAGAAAAAAATAAATATTAAAGTTTTTATGTGTGCGATTTTCATGTTTTGAAATATAAATGTCATTTCTGAAATTGTTTGTACTCTCTGATTTTCAAGATTTTAATGTCTTTTAATGACTAAAAACCTGATACACAGAGTGTATGATTTTTTAAATATTTTTCAAATATCGATAACTTCTTCACGAGTTAAAAATGGGAAAAATTAAAACCAATATTTTTTGGAACACGTCGATTTGTCATGGAATTCCCCATATACATGCCTACATATCGTTCATTCCATATCAAACCGAACTCCTTTTTTGGGTCACCATTCCCGATTTCAAAATAAATTTGCATATCGATTCTCTGCTCAAAATAAAACATCTTATAGTTGGCGAAAAAAATACAAACATTTTTTCCAGATGCTATTAGCATCTGAAATCTGAGAAAATATTCTCAAAAGGCGTACGTTTCGAGTTATGTATTTTCGGAACGCATGGACAGATTTTTACAAACAAAGGCTCATTTTAAATTGTTCCTTATAGGTAAGGTTTCATGTTCGCGTCCCTCGCGGTTTTAAATGCATCCGATGCATCTGCAAATTTAATTTGCATTTTACACATCAATGACTCCAACTTAAAATTCTGTGAAACTTGTAGTTATGTAGGCCCATATATTCTAAACGAACGCTGAAAATAAATATGTTATTTTTTACAAACATACATATTTATTAAAAAATTCCTGAGATGTGAATATTGCATTTGTTATATTTTAAAAACGAGTTTGTGTATTTATACAAATTGGAGCTTTTCTTGGAGGTCTTGACTAGGACATCCTAGATATATGCCAAAATTCGACAATATTTGCATATATCGTCGAATTTTAATTTGTGTACTACAGGAAAACACCAACATAGTTTTTTGAAATGTATAAAGGAATGTAGTCCTATCTAATCTGGGCTGATCCTGTACACTTTAATCTGGTGTTTTCTTCCGTTTCTCAATGACAATTGAATACTATATACGTCGCATGGAGCTTGTCAATTCGTTTAGTATGTCTGCATACTGAAGATGGATGGCCCTTTGTATGGCTAAACTGAAAAGAAAGCGTTCTGCAAAGAGAGGATAGATCTTTTATTTACTCTGTAAGAGAGAAAAGATTTTCATCATTAATTTTATTATATTCCAACTTCAAAACATTCAACAACAAAACAAACTGAAATACTCACTCCCTTCTCAAAAATTATTTGATAGTACAAAAAAGTCTGAATGTTTTGACAGAGAAATAATTGAGAGAGGAATTTGAGAATGAGGGAAAGGCTGCTCGGACGCCACCTGGCGTATGAAGTCTGTAAATACCATGCGACGTCTGTATGTAGTATTCAATTGTCATTGCGTTTCCATGTAATAGCGTTTTTACTTAAAAATGTCAGAAATCGAAATTGTTTTTTTATGATTCTGTCTGTATTGTGATTTCAATATTTTTCATAATTTATAAAGGAAAAACATTGGCATTTTTACTAAATATTGTTTTAAAAAAGAAGGATACTGAACACCGTCTTGAAATTTGTTGGCCAGTTTAGAACAAATGGGGCTACATGACTATATTTTTCTCAGAATTGTAAATTGGTGTCATTGATGTGCAGGATGCAAAATAAAATAGCATATGCAGTTGATGCATGTAAAAACGTTAATTTAATCACCATTAATATGTGTACTTGAAAGTACAAGTCACGACCGATTGGACGGAATTTTACAAATTTGCTTAATACATAACTTCTGAAATACGGCTTTCAGATATTTTCCCAAATTCTTCAGATGCTTATAACATCTAAAAAAAATTTTGTTTTTTTCGCCAACTACAAGATGATTCATTTCCATAGTAAAACGCATATGCCAATTTTGAAGACAATCGTGAATGTCTACCACATTTGTTTCGAAATACGTTCGGTTTGACATGGAATGAAAGATATATGGCTGTTCTCAATCGTTGTTGGAGCAAGAAACTACCTTATATACAATTTCATACATATTGGCTGGAAAATATAGCTATTACAAATGGACATCTCTTTATATGTATATAAAATCTCTTTGATAAACATGCTCTAAATTGTGTACTCGTATAGTGTAATACTGTTATAGTACATATGGTACTTCCCTCACTAATGGAACATTTTGCCGTAAAAGTTAACAGCTTATAACTCTAATAGCAGCGCATACGTTAAAGTTATTAAATGCAATTTATCTTGATAAATATTTAATTAAAACAAAAAAATAAATGAATTTACGAATATTTTTTGTGACTGAGGGGATTCGTAAGTTGGCCTACCCGACTTACTTTTTTATTATTATGCCGATCGACTTAGAAAAAGTTTCGAAGTCAAGTTAGTCATGTCCATCCACGTTTTAGTAGGTTAGGTTAGGTTGAAGAGAGGAGACGTTTAAACGTCTCATGTCCATGGACATACACTTAAGCCAGTGGTTCGGCCTGTTGTGCGCTCCTTATTTATGATCTTTTTATACCTCACGAGTTACAGAAAATCGGTACTAGATACGAATTTTCTCAGTATCTTCCAGTCATATTCTCTGAGATGAGTCAAGTCTGGTAATATGTCGGACCCGAAATGTTGGGATCTTGCATGTATGAAAGCCGGGCAGTGACACAGAAAATGTTCCATCGTTTCGATGTTTTCTCTGCATGCCCTGCATTCGTCGTTTCCTGCTAGTCCTATGCGATGAAGATGTGCTTATAAGCTTGAGTGTCCCGTTAGAACACTCATCATCTTACTAATATCGACCTTGTTTAGTTTCAGAAGACTTCTTGTTTTCTTTTCATTTGGGTCACCTCACAGTATCTTTGCAGTTGCTCCTACTGTTGCGCTATTCCACACAGTTTTGTGAGCCATCACTGCCCATGGCTCACAAAACGTTTTAGTAAGGCTCCCATATAACGGCACATTCAGATTCCATTTTAGGCTTAATGGATTCGTATTGGCCCAAGGAAGAGCACTATGGAGAAAAAATTGGTCAAAGAGGCTTCGCGCGGTCAACACAATGTTATAGCTCGAAACTGGGTCTTTCGATTTTGGGCTTGAAGGGTTCGTAGCGCCTCAAGAAGTGACACCATGGAGGTAAATTTATGATTGGTTAAAGGACGCGAAACCGCCACCAAACTATATTTTAGGCTTAATAACATATTCGTATTAACCTAAGGAAAAACACTATGGAGGGAAATCTAGCATTGACCAAAGGGGCGCGAAACCGCCTTACAGCTCTAGAACGGTTCGTTTGATTTTCACAATTTTGTGCTTAGTAGATTTGTATGGGCATAGGAAGGACACTATGAAATAACTCGAGAGAAGATCATTAAATTTTCATAAATTTGGGCTTTATCAATTCGTACTGGTCGAAGGATGGACACCATGGAGGGAGATTTTTGATTGGTCAAGGAGGCATATCATCGTACACATAACCTCATTACAAGAGAACAGATCGTGCGATTTTTTTGCTTGATGTATTCGTATATCGGCCCAAGAATAGACATAGTAGAGGACAATCTCATAACTCGAGAACATATCATTCGATTTTCATGATTTCGACGGATTCGTTCTGGCGTAAGCAAGGACGCTGTTGTGGACATTTTTATGATTTTCCAAAGGGGCACCGCCCATATAACCTCATAAATCGAAAACGGATCATTCGGTTTTCACAATATTGGGTGTAATTAATTTGTATTTGCCCAATGATCGACACTATGAAGGAAAATTTATAATTGGTTAATGGTTATGGCATCGCCCAATCAACCTCATAACTCGAGTATAGATCGTTTGATTTCACCATTTTTAACACGATGAATTTGATTTGGTCCAATGAAGGACTCGAGAAGGGAAAATGTATGATTTGACAAATGTGTGTGGGACAGACCACGCAATGTGGAGGATAAATTCAATGTTTCGAATACTTTTGCAGTAATAGCCTCAAATACGATATATGCACGGGGCAAAATCGCCTTTTTTGATATGTTTGAATCGAAAGGAAATATATTTGGAACACAAATTTTTAAATATTATGTATTTCTGAGCAAATAAATTTTATTTGAAAATCAATAAAATATATTTGGAACTCATATATTAATATGTTACAACATATAATATTTGCAATCTAAGTTTCTCAAATAAAATATGTGTTTGAATATAAATAAAATTATTGTTTAGGAATTTCTCCAAACATATTTTATTTAAAAAATATTTTCGAAACTTTTGTTGAATTTTTCGAATTTCAGTTTTAATTTTTTTTTGGTTTCGAATTGAACACCCAGTTATAATACAAAATGCAGCAGTAACTTCTGTTTTAAATCAATCATTTAAAATTTCTGAGTATTCTAAGCCATCATTAGTTGTCAATCCTCCAAGTAATATATTTCGATCGAAGATTATACGATTTCAATTTTTACGACTGAAAATTTTCTAAAAAAATTAGGTTTGAATTACTGAAATATTAAACACAATTTTGGCATTTTCTGAATACTTAAATGCAAATAATTATTTGCTTCTGAAAACAATCGTCCAAAGTAAACACATATTGCGATGTAAACAAAGATTTGTTTAGAACAACATCTTCCCAAATATATATTTGTTTGTGTGTACCAAATACTATATGTTTAGAGTGTACCCTAAACATATATATGTTTCAAGCCGAATATGTTTGGGACAATATACTACAGAAGCGATTTTTTTTCAGCGTGTGTAAACTTGGTTATAGTGCTTAAATTAAAAAATGTGTGACACCCGTACAGAACGAAAGGTCACATTTAAACACTTCGAATATAATTGCAGGGACAAATTAAAAATGAGCATGACTGTTCTTGGTAATGCTATGCGGAATCAATAAAATATTACGCGGGATCGTGATATTATAACCTCATTATGAAAACATGATACAAATAGGTCCGATGAGTCTTCAAATTTGAGTTGATGCATTTGACATAAGACCTCAATACTGAGAACCTAATACGGAGAACTGCTGTACCAATCATATTGAAGTTTGAAGTAGGTACTTTTGATAGAACACTACATTATCAGATAAAAATGTTTAGTGAAAGTAGTCGCGCCTATACAACGCGATTATTGAAAACGTAACAGAATGGAGAACGTAATATTTAGAATGATGATGATATTTGTTCGAATACAGATATGATCTATTCAATTTTGGTACGATTTGGCCATTTTGTGTGGGAGGTACCAAAAGTAGCGCGTTGATAACGCCCATTTTTCATAGGGCTATATGTACTTTACAAATGTTACACTGTTAGAATGTATATTAAAGTTATGATCTACTAAATTTTGGTATGATTTGGCTATTTTGTGTGGGAGGTACCAAAAGGAGCGCGTTTGCATAACGCCCATTTAAAATTTTTGTTGTATTTTCGTGCAATCGTACCAACGCTTAGGGATGCCAACTTAGCGCTTTTCGCACCAGATTTAGTGCTTTTCAGACTCCCCAATACGCGAAAAGTGTCCACTTAGTGCCAAAAAAAAGGACTAGATGTACGCTTTTCGTTTTTTTTGTTGGTGCTTTTGACGATTGACGATCAAATCTGGCAACATAATGAAATTATACTATTTTGCTACTCCGTGTTATCAACATATTTATATGCCCGTACATTTGTCTCTCTGATTTAAATATTTCTGTTATCATTTCTGCAGTTAAAATTTTATTGAAATTTAGACTTACAATAAGTAAAAGAAATGGCTTTTTAATACTATTCAAAATTATTGCCGACAGAGTTTTTGTCGAAAATTTATGGTTTTATAAGTAACATGTTTCATTATTAATTATACCCTACACAATTCTGCGGTACAGAGTATAATACTTTAGTGTTCGACCAGATATTTGTAAGGTCCTAAAATATTGGGTGGCATGTCATAACGTCCATGGATCTTATGACACTTTGGTCCGCGTAGCCGGCTTTGGACATACCCCAGAAGAGACAATTTTTAATCGCTGCCGAAGGCCGGCCACTCAGTGACCCTATGGTCCGCGTAGCCATCGTTGCACATACACCAGAAGGGAAAATCTCTAGCCCTGGCCAAAACCGGTCGCGTAGACGCAGTTTATTCCGCAGACGCAGATTTAAAAATCTAAGCGCAAAAAAAACATTTTAGTGCCCTTTTACGCTTTTTAAATTTTTCATTTCGCTTTTGCTCCGCAAATAGTTGGCATCACTTGTAACACTATAAGCTTCTACCTTTTGGTATAAAATGGTACATTTGTGTGGGAGGGGCGTGCCAATTACGCCCACTTTTCACTGGACTATGGGTACTATAAAAGCATTACACTGTACAAAATTTCAAGTATTTGCATGAAGTGATATATGGTTAAAATGATTTATTTGTGTGGGAGGTACCAAAAGGGGCGCGGCAAATTCGCCCATTTTTCTCGAGATGATGGTGACTTATAAACTAATATTATGTGTAGAATTTCAGAGGATTCAAATTAGTAGTATAGAAGTTATTAAAGAATCAATATTTCGCTAAAAGTTAATTCTTTGTGGGGGAGGTACTAGAAGGAGTGAACCAATATGTCTTTAAACTTTACCGGAGTTAGAGGGTATAAAAATATAAAATCTGATTTGGATCGACACATTGATGTGGTTCTCATAAAAGCGGAATTAGTCAAATTGATTTCTCAAGTTGAAAAAAATATTTTTCGTGGTTTAATGATAGAAAATTATAACGCCAATAATAATTCAGACGTCCAACTGAAATTGGACCAAAATTATTCCATAGCTAAAATAAAAGTTAGTATTTTTTAACAAAAGTTAATTTATGCTTTAGCTGTTTTTAGCCTTATTTAAATTAAAATAAAACTGAACTAAAATGATTGTATTATATTTCGATATATCACGTTATTAAGAATAAAAAACCCGATTTATCCCGAAAATCCCGGGATATCGAACAATTTGGGCATCGCGAAAAACTTGCGATCCCGTGATTTGCAGTTTAAAAATCCTGAATCCAGGGATTTGTGAAAGCCAATCCCGTTTGACATCTCTATCTATAACTCTAAAAACCACCCTTTAGTTGGCAGCGGAAACAGAGTACCTATATTGAATTTACAACATAAAAAAAAACATAAAACTTTAACACAATATACTTAATTACTTTTGAAATTTATTAATTCTGTAGTGTGATTATTTAATTAGCAATACAATTAATCATATAAAATCCAAACAATAATGTTAATACGACTGTATATCACACATACTTAAAATAAGCAGGGTGTTAATTTTCACTTAAAGCTAACTTTACACAGTTCCAAAATCGATAAAACGGCGAGGGTCCCATCAATGTTGACGACAATTTTTTCATATTGTAAATATGATTGTATTGTATGTAAATATTGAATTTTCATACACATAAAGAAATGTTTCATCAAAATTTTTTATGTTTCATCAAAATATTTATTCACCATTTCAATTAATTTGATTAAACCTTTTTCCCTGAGTGAAGTTTGGGAAACACTGTTTCCAGTCATGATTCCAATGTAAATTGAAGATAAGATTATGTGATTAACACAAACTATTTCTCTCTTTTACTGTGTAAACATATGCATTGTTCTTATTTATGATCATTCACTAATGCCCCCTCGGGGTAGGGGAAGTGATTAAAGGTAGCCCACACCCCGTGTGAAATAACAAGTAAGCAAAGTGTAATTAAATACCGTAGCTACCGGCTGAAATGTATTTCTAAAAATCGGTGATTAGCAAGTTGTATGAAAACTTTCGATTTTTACCGAAAATCTTTGGACTATAACAACCCATGCGCTACGAATAACAATCATTATGAATATTTCACGATTTCGTATATGATAAATCAAAATATTTACACATTCTATTAGAGTCGTGAAAATTAATAATGGAAATTACATTGATCCCGAGCGTTTTGTATTAATATTTAGAAATAATTAAATCACAATTCAGTTTTTTTTTGTATTTATGTGTTAATATAAATTTTTTTGTTAAACCCTGTTATATTTTGGCCAACATTTTTGTGTTAATCGTACTATTATTGTTGCGTTAATCATATTGTCGTGTTTTTTTTTTAGTTTTTACAGATAGGAATAAGAATTTTTGTGTTAATCGTACTATTATTGTTGCGTTAATCATATTGTCGTGTTTTTTTTTTTAGTTTTTACAGATAGGAATAAGAATTTAAATTAACTTATCCGCGTGTTTTTCGCACGCCAATTTGATTTCAACAATTTTATATATATAAATCTGAACCGATTTGGGCAATTTCAATAGGAACCAATCTTGCGCCAAAAAGGAGATTTGTGCCAAATTTTATGTGAAAATATTACAACATTGATTACAAGAATAAATCAACAGACACACAGATGGTCATGGCTAAATCGAATCAGATTTTCAGACGATCGATAGATTGATGAACTTTGAAAGGAAAAGCTAAATCATTTATAATTTGTTGCTTTGACCTGAAGAAGAATTGTTTCGGCTTTTAGTTCACAACACATTTCATTTGCTTGAAGGAACTTTGCACCAAAGCTCAAAATGGCTTTCTGCTGTCATATATTAACTACTCCTAGAACACTTTAGACTTGGAAAGTTGTTCAACGATACCAAAACAATATTATTGCCCTAAAGAAGTCGTTATTACAAATATTACGAATGTTACCAAAATGATAAGTACGCTACCTAACAACATGAAATAATATTTGAAGTAAAACAAGTAAGAAAGTTTCAGTCGGGTAAACCGACTAAGGTATACCCTCACTTTGTGAGTAATGTAATATTGAATATTACTCGAATTATTCTGTCAATTTGTGTGGGAGGTACCAGAAGGGGTTTATCAAATACACCTTTTTTCGCTGAACATTAGATACTTTAAATTCATTGCACTGTGCCGACTTATAAGCATTTATGTGCACTGGTATAAACGTTATGAGACATTAAATTGTGGTATGATTTGGGCATTTTGTGTGGGAGGTACAAAAAGGGGCGTGGCAATAACGCCCATTTTTCACAGGGCTATAGACACTATAAAAACATTACACTGTACAAAATTTTAAGTATTTTTAAACACTGGTTTTAATGTTATAAACTGTTAACTTTTGGTGCAAAAAGGTACCTTTGTGTGGGAGGTACCAAAAGGGGTGTGGCAACAACACCCATTTTTCCCTGGACTGTAGGCAATATAAAAGCATAATACTGTACAAAATTTCAAGTATTTTTATACACTGTTATTAATGTTATAAGCTATTAACTTTTGGTGCAAAATGGTGCATTTGTGTGGGAGGTACCAAAAGGGACGTGGCGACTTCGCCCATTTTTCTCGAGATGATAGCGTCTAATAAGCTAATACTATGTGTGGAATTTCGAAAGATTCGAATAAGTAGTATAGCAGTTATTAAAGAATCAATATTTCACAACATTTTAACCCTTTGTGGGGGAGGTACTAGAAGAAGTGGACCAATATGACCCATCTTCGAACTTAGCCGGAGATAGAAAAAAATATTACCACATACCAAATTTGAGGTCAATCGGTTACTCTTTTCGAGAGTTATCGTGCGCACCAGCCAGCAGACAGACAGACAGATAGACGGACGGACATTGCTCATTCGACTTAAAATGACCCAAAACGGATTTCCTCCGAACATACTTGGGGTCTTAGGTCACTCCTTCGACGTGTTACACTTTTTTCCGTAGCATATATATGATATATACCCTCGTCACACTAAAGTGAGGGTATAATTAGCATTTTAGAAACGACATGCAAAAAGATTTGGCCGTTACTCTGACAACTTCATCTATCTATATGTAATTTCTTTTTTGGCCATGCTCACTGAGCATTGCTTAGTCTAGGTCTTTTGTTTTAGGTCTTTGCAGTCCGTTGTAACGTCAAGTTTTCCCCTTTTACGGCAAAATTCAATTTGTTGTACCGTTATTGTCTTTAGAATTTTGGAAATAGATGGATAATTATCATCAAAATAAGTAAAAATATAAAATAAAAAAACAAAAGAAATATATAAAATAAAATGTTCCCTAAATTGCAATTTTCGAACTAAATTTAAAATTTAACGGCCTCTCAGATTTATTCAACCGGTTTCGACGACTTTAATGGGAATGCACTAATATTTAAAAAAAGTTATTAAAAAATAATTGTAATAATTGTAAATGTCAACCATCGATTTTTAATAAAAAATTGGGTACCATATGTGAAAACTCCCCTCGCAAAACAAAATCCTGCTCACGGCCCTGGCCTAGAACACAAAACTCGACCTGTGAGGCGAAACGAATTTACAAACGCTTGCAAATATCAACTACTGAAAACCAACTCAATGAAGCGGAATCAAAAAAAGGATGAAACGCATGAGTATTTACTACTGCGTTAAATGCAACATCAAATACTGCCTAGAGCATAGACCATCAAATTGCTACGAATGTGATAACCAGAAAAATGTCTGATCTGAATTTATGTAAAGGGTGGTGTAAGGGCCGATGTTAAATGTGAACCTAAACGTCAAGTTTTTTCTGCATTTCATTTGACATTTCGCTTTCAGACTAACTCAATTTGAACCATGGAAAGATACACAATCGAGCAACGCGTTAAAGTTTTTTAAGCCTTTTACGAAAATGGGCGTTCAAATCAAAATGCATTTCGTGCACTTCGTGATGTTTTTTTGATCAGCATAATCGACCAAATGTTTCCACAATCGGGAGAATTGTGCGCAAATTTGAGCAAACCGGGTCTGTAGGAGATGTAAAAATGTTGGCTATCGTGAGATGATAACGAACTTTTTATGGCCCGAATTGGAAGATATAATATGTGGTTTCAACAGGACGGTGCCACTTGCCACACAGCTAACGAAACAATGGCTCTTTTGCGCAACAAATTCAATGGCCGTGTTATCTCACGTCGTGGCGATGTCAATTGGCCGCCATGATCATGTGATTTGACACCGTTGGACTTCTTTCTTTGGGGTTATTTGAAAGAAAAGGTGTACATCGATAAGCCAGCAACAATTCAAGAGCTAGAGGATGATATTATTCGGCACATTAACGGCATAGAACCTCAATTATGCCTCAGAGTCATCGAAAATTTGGACCATCGGATGGAGGTGTGCCGATATTTTGTTCCATACATAATTGAACCATACCAATATTAGCATAATAAATGGAAATGACAAGATTTTCCTAAATAATTTGTGTTTTATTCAAAATCAACATCGGCCCTTAAAATTTTACCACCCTTTACATAAAAAGTAAACTATGTATGATATTTAAACTTTTTTGCTTCTATGAAAATTAGTGCAAATATCTATAATAATATATGTTTGTTTGAATTTTTGAAAATAAATTAAATTTTTTTATTTATCTTTAACCCTTTTACGACCATAAGATTTGATAACATTTCAAATATTTTGATTTCTTTGAGCTACTACTCGAAAAATTAAAAGTATCTCGGAGAGATTTATTTAGGGTTCTTGAAATAAATATGCACCCCTGAGGAATGCCCACGTGGTATCCCTTTTGTAACATTTTAGGCTAGTACAGTGCAAAATATTTACAGCATATATTACTTATACCCTACACCACACTGTGGTACAGGCTATTATAAGTTTGTTTCACGGCAGATGTTTGTAACACCTGAAAACAACACAGCTAGACCCACCTTAAAGTATACCAATCGACTCAGAATCACTAGCTGAGTCGATTTAACGATGTCTGACCGTCCGTCTGTCCATGTAAAGTTGTTCGTCGACTACAGGTCGCAATTTCACTCCGATCGTTCTGAAATTTTGCAGTTTAGAGTATTTCGCGGCTGCTAAGATCGCTATTGAATTTGGTTGAAATCGGTTCAGATTTAGATATAGCTCCCATATATATATTTCGTCCGATTTGGCCTTTAGTCCTATAGAAGCTGCATTTTACATCCAATCATTTTGAAATTTAGAATGGTAGAGTTTCTTGATCCATGAATCAACATTGCTGAATTTAAAGAAAATAGGTTAAGATTTAGCTATAGCTCCCATATATATGTTTCGTCCGATTTGGCCATTTAGTCCTATAAAAGCTGTATTTTACATCCAATCGTTTTGAAATTTAGAATGGTAGAGTTTCTTGATCCATGAACCAACACTACCGAATTTGAAGAAAATCGGTTAAGATTTAGCTATAGCTCCCATATATATGTTTCGTCCGATTTGGACCTTTAGTTCTATAGAAGCTATATTTTACATCCAATCGTTTTGAAATTTAGAATGGTAGAGTTTCTTGATTCATGAACCAACATTGCCGAATTTGAAGAAAATCGGTAAAGATTTAGCTATAGCTCCCATATATATGTTTCATCCGATTTGCCTCTTTAGATCCAATCGTTTTTATGCCCTACGCCACTGTGTGGTACAGGGTATTATTTAAGTATAAAATGTCCCAAAAGTAAATTTATGTAAACAATTTATACATGAATTACAAAATTTAAGTATAAAATGTCCCAAAGTAAATTTATGTAAACAATTTATTTAAGTATAAAATTTCCCAAAAGTAAATTTATGTAAACAATTTATAGATGAATTACAAAATTTATATATCAGAGTTATTCAATATTACGAGAGTGGTGTAGGGTATTATATAGTCGGCACCGCCCGACTTTAGCCTTTCCTTAGTGGTTAAATGTTAAAGATAAGGTAATATGTAAAAAAGATGAAAAAATATCTTTCCATTTAATATAATTTTCCTAAATATAGCTACTATGCGAGAAATAAATGGAAATGTACACGTACTCGTACAAACTTTTTGAAGAAAATTATACACGCTGAAAAAATAGCTTCCGTAGTAAATTGTGTCAAACATATTTTGCTTGAAATATAGAGATATTTAGGGTACACTCGAAATATATTATATTTGGCACACACAAAGATTATGTATTTCGGAAGATGTTGTTGTAAACAAATCGTTTTTCCGTCGTAATATTTTTTATTTGGGACTATTAATTACGATACAAATATTTATTTGCATTTAATTATTCAGAAAATATATAAGACAAGTTTTATATTTTTTAGGAGGTGACCTTTATGTATATGGGGGGATATATAAAAACATGGCTCGATATGCCCCATTTTCAATAGAAATCGGACTTAGTCCAAGAACTGACTCTGTTAGGTTAGTGCCTGCGAAAGACTTGCAGTAACCTTTCATTTTATAAGCTTTAATTTTTTGCACGTTTTCTCACTCGACCATTTTCAATATTCCCACCTTGGCACATTTTCATAATTTCCCAAATTTTCAATTGGTCACATCATTTGAAAAAATTTCATTTTTATAAATACGTGTAAAATATGTTTAACAGTATATATAATATGTCTGGGAAAAATCGGAGTCGTTGTCGTATTTGTATGCCTTCACAGACCAAAAGTGTACCACATCGAAGGAGTGATATGCGACCCTAAATATGTTCGGCGAAATCCGTTTTGGGTCATTTTAAATCGAATGATCAATGTCCGTCCGTCCGTCTGTCTGTCTGCTGGCTGGTGCGCACGATAACTCTCGAAAGGAGTAACCGATTAATTTCAAATTTGGTATGTGGTAATATTTTTTTCTATCTCCGGCTAAGCTCGAATATGGGCAATATTGGTCCATACCTCGCCCACAAAGGGTTAAAATGTAGAGAAATATTGATTCTTTAATAACTTATATACTATTTATTCGAATCTTCTGAAATTCCTCACATAGTATTAGTTTATTAGTCGCTATCACTCTCTCCCACACAAATGCACCATTTTGCACCAAAAGTTAACAGCTTATAACATTAATACCAGTGTATAAAAAACCTGAAATTTTGTACAGCGTAATGGCGTGATCAACAGGCCCCTTTTTGTACCTCACACACAAAATGACCAAATCATACCAAAATTTAATATCTCATAACGTTAATATACGAGTGCACATAAACGCTTATAATTCGGCACAGTGCAATGTATTTATAGTTTTTACTGTACAGCGTAAAATAGGTGTATTTGTTAAAACCCTTCTGGTACCTCCCACACAAATTGACAGAAAATTCCATATTACATTACTCACAAAGTGAGGGTATACCTTACCCGACTGAAACTTTCTTAATTGTTTAAAAAAAATCGTTCGGTTTGATATGGATGAACGATATGTGTGAATAAGCTACCATTTTTATTTGGTAAAATAAAATGGCATACTTTTAGGGTTCGCAGAAAGAAATGTATTTCTCCCAAAACACAACCGTTTTCAAGTGAATCATAATGCTATATGTACATGAATGTATAAGTACATTAATGTGGGTCGCATAAAACTTACCCCAGACACCACCTAGTTTTGAAGATTATCTTGAGACAATTCCGGGGCAACAAAAAATTGTTTTTCCGTGCGCCCTACATGCCACCCTTTTAATTTTATTATCCTGCGTTGGCATAGATGTTCGATCGTAACGGGATGCATATCGTTGTTCGAGTTTAGGCAAGGGCTATATTTCGTCCATAGTTCACTTTTAACTCCGAAGTCATAATCGATAATCTCTTGTTTTTGATCTCTTGACTCTCTCTCTTTCAAAATGTTCCGCTTACAGGGGAATATAAAATGAAATACCCTACACCGCACTGTGGTACAGGTTTGTGCATTTGTTTGCAACACCCAAAAGGAGATGAGATAGACCCATCGTTTATAATACCGATCGACTTACAATCACTTTCTCAGTCGATTTAGCTATGTCCGTCTGTCCATCTGTCTGTCTGTATTTTTGTTTTTGCAATTATTGTCTGAACGCGATGAAATTGGCACATATAACTTTTTTGGCCCGAGGACGAACCCTTTTGAAATTGGCGAAAATCGGTTCAAATTTCGATATAGCACATATATATGTTACTCCCGATTTGAAATGTAAGCGCCGTAGAAACGGTATTTTATATCCCATCAGTCAATTCAATCAATTCGTCGGAAAGAGGTTTCTTATTACATAAAAGAACACTGACAAATTTGGGAAAATTTGTTAGATAGAAGATTCTTAATATAGGAACGAACAGCTTAATTTGGGGATAATCGGTTATGATTTACATAGAACATTTGTTCCTCCCTATTTAGTATTTAAAAGCTATTGAACTGTAGTTTACGTCTGATCTTCATATAATTTAGCAGAAATGAGGTTTAGGTTATATATAGTCCCATCTATTTGTTCCTGCTGGTTCTTGATCTGTGAAAGAATACTTTCTATGGGCCAACTAAGAATTATATTAAGATTCCGGGTTGGCTTATTTGAACCCCAAAACTTGTGTGGCCGGTACCAGTATTCAAGAGGCGAGAACAAAATTCGAAATTTGGTTTCGATATTCTTAATATAATTCCGAGTAGTCCCATTTTGAAAATTCCCATTTAAATTTAATATCCACCTTACTGTTTATACAGTGAGCCGGGTTGCATTACTCACCAAGACTTCAAATCGAATCTCCAAACTTTTCTCGCAGCAATTCAATTGTTTCATTTGCTGTGTGACACGTAGCCACAATCGGTCAATGAATAGCTCTTAACGCTTAATGGTCAAAAAGATAGCTCTTAACGAGAGCTAAAATATTGTTCATGGATGTCTAAGTCGTAGGTCGACTGGAAAGTGTTTTTTTATTTAAAAAAAATGGACTTTGCATTTCGTTCATTTTCAAATGTGAACGAAAAGTTTCTAGCTTCTTAACGGTACGTCGGATCGGGAATCGGTCAATGGCAAAAAGATAGCTCTTAACGAAAGCTAACATATTGCTCATGGGTGTAAAGGTCGACTGGAAGGTGTTTTTTTGTATTTTAAACTGAATAATTTGTAAACTTTGGTCTTGCATATATCTATCCATGATGAAATTGTAAACACTACTGAATACAATGAAAAACAAATGACAGATCATGACATATTTAAAATCATATCATCCCTATTGGAAAACCCGTTATATCGCAGGTTTATATCGAGCTGGAAACAAAAAATTTCGACAAAGAATTCCGTATCGCATTTGGAAATTTGTTGGTGACCCGGCCTTATGTACATTCATAAATAACATTATAAATACCATAAACCATAAACAGTAACAGACATATGACATATGTTATTTGACAATGTAACATATTCGCTTATTTTTGTATGAAAAGTTCTACTATCACCACTTATCTTATCAGTCGACTTAAGGCGTGTTTACTTGATAAGCTAAAATTTTCGCTCTCTTATTTATTTAATTACCGTAATTATTTGGCAAACCAAAAAATATCGATAGCTTGGCGACAAATTAAACAAAAATGTGAATATTTTGCGGTTAGAGGTCTACAAAACAGGTGCAGCTTTTGTCATAATTTAATGGAAAGAAATAACGAAAATTTAAGCTTGTCACATAAAGGACGACTAACTGCCCTTTGGTCTGAATTTTAGGCGGAATAATATTGACTCGTAGCTTTTGTTTTTAATATGTCATTAATCCAGCATTTGTAAGCTTACCAAATAAAACGCGCATTAATAACATAATTGAGACCTGTGTTGCGATATTTTTAAACGTGTCAAAAATCACCCATACAAATTTTAACAACATTTGCCAGAATAATAAGTCAGAATTTGTATAATGAAATCTTTTGCATTTTTATATCCGACACCACACTGTGGTACAGGTTATTATGACTTTTAGCATTTGTTTGTAACGCCCAAATAAAGATGAGACCCATAGTTTGTTATACAAATCGACATTGAATCACTTTTTGATTTAGCCATGCCCGTCCGTCCATATGTTCATGTGATCAAAGTGCAGGTCTGAACTAATGACATACATAATTATGAAGACATCTTTACGAAAATTAGTATAGAGGCATTTCATAGACTATCATGGGGATCGTCCCCTAGTGAAAATGTAGCATATCGGTCCATGTTTTGACATAACACTCATTTAAAGATCACAGACGAATTTTACTTCATGGCGATGTAGATCCTACGTTTTTTATCCGATGTGCCTTGTAATTAGAAATTTATTGTATTTAACCTGCAATAATTCGTAGTAACCTTTGATTGGGTTAACAGATTTAAGACAAATTTTGACAGAATATAATTCCAGTGCGAAATCCGTTATGCCTTCTACCCCAGAGGTATGTTAACAGGTCTTTTGGGAGATGGAATAGACATTCCGAATTGCCTTCTTCAATCAGGCGAATAATAACGTCTTATTTCCTAGTTTTTTTATTAAATAAAAACGTCGTTAGACATTCCGTTCTCGCTTCGCAAAGGATAACTAATAACAGGCCTCCTATTTGCTTCCTAAATAATTCGATAGACATTGCGATTTGCATTCCCAAAGCATGTATTAAAGAACGCCTCTACTACGCCTTATCAAAGATTTTTGTGCCATAAACATTTCCCTTCTCTAATCAGGCATGTTAGAGTGACTAAATAGGGAAGGTATTTCGGCGGACATTATCAGTTTCAATAAAAATAAGTAAGGAAACCCTAAGCCATATTACGAGTAATATGTAGAACATAATAAATCTATATAGTCGTTCTATATCAAAAACGCTTACAGTTGAAGACGCAGTTGAAAACTATCACACCACTATTCAAGTTATCGAAAGATATATGTATGTTGTATCTGTGGTCGATATGTAAACACATGTTCTTCAAATTTTTGCGGTATTAGTTTTCAGACCAAAAAACTCCTCCCTGTCTAATCTTAACGACCGGATGTTAAAAAATGCTTCTATGCCGATTTCTATATCGGAAGAAAACTCGGCATGAAACTCCACCCTCCAAAATTGTATAACAATCGGACGTAAAATAGAGAGACAACATATACGAGTATATGAATGCTATACCTAAATCTATCTTTCAAAATCAATACTGTTCGTTATTTACACCTAGATCGATATAGATATAGCAACCTTCGTATGATGTGGATATATTCACTTTGTCAATCCGTTTCTAACTTGTGTTGATATATCTTCAATGAAAACATCCCGTTGACAAAAACATGTTACTTTACTTTTATTATGTATTTATTATTGCTATAACTGCCATACAAAAATCTTCATTTAATTGAATATTATATATAGTTTTCAATTTTCTTTATATTTACTTTCGGAATCCGATTCATGATCGAGGGTACATACGATTTAACACGGCCGAACTTAACGCCGTTTCTACTTGTACTCAAACAAATTGAGCCTACAAAAAAAAATATCTTCTTAGTTTTCTAAAAGTTATAAACTATTTTTAGTACAATGTAAAATGCGCATAATTTTAGTTTAAAATTCTCAAAGAAAATTGAGCAAACTTGCTAAAAATAATTGTGATAAACGTTTTTTCGATCAACATATCGATACCTTAATTACATAGTATGCTAAGTCGATTCAGCGTATTTTAAGTGACATATAATTTTTAAATTCTAGATAATCAACAGAATCAAAAGACGAGCCAACTTTTGGGGTCATTCGATTTGCGCTAAAAAAAACTCCATAAAAATTAAAAAACTTCGACTTAGCATACTTTGGAATGGAGGTATCGATATTTGTATGTGCGTGCCAATGAATGTTTTTGCTCTGTAACCTGTTTTGCAGCATAAGAAAAGAGTAACGTTTTGGACAGTGTCCGACTCTTTCGGACAATAAAATTTCTATAAATTTTTAATATTTGGTGAATGCAGATTGAAACGATTGATACCAATACATCCAGAGATAAACAGTGGTCGTGTTTTTTATCTCTCCATCACATAGAGTCTTTTGGGAACTATTTGATTATTTTTTCGGTACAGCGACCTAAGGGTGTGAAAACGTACATGAGATGCAAAATACTTCCATGCTCTTAGCGCTTTTCCTTTTAATGATGTCAACGAAAAAAATCTATAACAAATTAACTCACATCTAGTTTTTTCTTGCTTTTATCCGGGTATGAAAGTGAGCATCCCTACATGTAAAATGAACCCATAAAAACAATATTTGAGCAAATCAAAAAAGTTTTTTTATTCTTTTACTTATACCAAAAGAGCTACAATTTGTTAAATTTGGAACTTTACTGCGTGTCCTGAAAATATTGCCGTAGAAAGCTGAAAATGTACGTTAAAACGTTAATTAACTAAAATAAATTTAACAATTAAAAAAATCGATCCGCCCTCACATTGGAGTCGATGGTTTACGCTGTTTAAAAGTTCTAATACCTCATTATGGCCCATTCTAGGAAACATTGCGAACATTAATGACGTTGACGTATTTTTTTTTTTAATAGGATCATACGTGGGTATTAAGAAACCCTACGATGTAGACAACTATCTACATGACCTAGTTTATGAAATCGCATTCCTCTGTAATATTGTAGGACATAACGCAATAAATGGTTGTATAAAATGTTACCAAATTGGTCAGCGAATAAACAACGTGACGACCTTTTCATCTTCATCGTCGCTTTTATGGACTGACGAAGATTTTTTCCATAGAAAACAAAGAACATTCCATAAAGGAAGATACATGAATGAACACATTTCGTTAGAGAAATTGGGAACAAAAATGGTGACACAATTTCCATTGGAGCCAATGCATCTCATAGATTTAGGAGTAACGAAAAAAATGATATTATATCTAATGTGATGACAGTCGAGAGTAAACAAGTCTTGTCCCAGCGTCTGATAATTTTAGGTCCTTACGTTCCAAAAGAGTTCCAAAGGAAACCCAGAGGAATCGACGAAATTGCAAGGTGGAAAGCTACCGAATTTCGGCAATTTATTCTTTACTATGGACCAATAATAATAAAAGACCTAGTCGATAATGATTTTTATTATGAAGTACTGCTATTACATATAGCTTATAGACTAATTTCCACGCCTAGACTTGGCAGTCAAGATATAGATATAGCAACAAAACTTCTGCAAGCATTTGTTGAAAAATTTGGCACAATATTTGGTTTAAGCAGTGTTACGTTCAACGTGCATAGTCTGCTGCATTTGACACAAAGCGTGCGAGATTTCGGGATTACATCAAGTTTTTCAGCATATGGTTGTGAGAATTTTCTATACCAATTGAAGAGAAAAGTTCGTAAGCCGAACTTAATATTGGAACAAATAAAAAATAAGTTCAGCGATGCGCCACTTAAAATAACAAACAAAGCACATCAATTCAAAATGTCCCGGCATAATAAGATAGTAGCGTACGAGACAAAAGATTGGTTTTTAAGTAAAACGTGGCCGAATAATTTCTGTTGCATTGAACCGTTCACTCTTATAATGATTACGGGATTTTCAGATGAACGCCAGAAATTAGTTAAAGGTGTAAAAGTACAAAATTTGAAAGACTTTTTGAAGAACCAGTGGGATTTTTACTGGGGAGATATTACCAGTTGAAGAAGAAATATTTGAGATAGAAAAAATATTTAACAAGTTGTCTGTTTTTCCGTACGGAAATTCTTATATATTTATACCTATTCTTCACAGTTGTATCTGAAAATGAATATATATGTATGAATATATATATATATGAATATATATATATGAATATATATGTATGTTTACATTTTGTTAAAGGACAAATTTAAAAAGTGATATTTCATTGATAATAAATAATACCTTATTAATAATACCTTTTTATCCAAAGATAATTTTGTTCTTTGTTTAAAAAATTAAACTAATATTTTAAAAGTTTTTCACATTTTTTGTATTTAAATATTGATAAATTTTTATTATGCAAAAATTAAAATGTAAAATCTGAGCATTTCATTCATAACAAATAATGGTGCGCCGAAATACAAATTACAAAAATTTAAAAATCGTGAAATTCGCCCCCAAAACAATGCAAAATTTCTTTAATTTTGGGTTTTTATGTATAAAAAATACAACAGGTAGAACGCAAATTATTTTGATATTAAAATATTTCACAAACAATTCATGTATTTTGTAGTAAATTCAATTTTTCACTAAAATGGCGGATAAATTGAATAAAAGTCTCGCAGCTCAAATAAGAGGTATCATATTCACTTTCAATTAAATAGAAATACAAAATTACTAAATCTTGTCTAAATTTCCTATTGTTGCTCCCCATAGATTCGCAAACTGATATTAAGGAAATTCGACGTGAGATAGACAAACAAAACGAAGTGTTTTCGGGGGAATTGGCACACATTAAGGTTCTTCTGCAGCAGTTAATTGAAACCAAAAAAACAATGACCAGTACATTAATACATTCCCCTTGAAAACCAGGCATTCAAGTAGGCCTGTTTTTACAGTGCTTTTAGAACTTATTTCTTGGCAGGCTTTCACGAAGGCCTTACTTAGAAGGCCTCTAAGAAAGCAATTTTTTAGAGGCAACATAAAAGTCCTTTTTGGTCAGGCCTTCTTAAAGATCTATATATATAAAAGAGAGTGTCTGTTTGTGGGTTTGTATGTTTGTTCCGTATAGACGTCTAAACGGCTAGACCGATCATCTTGAAATTTTCACTGAATGTACATGTGAAAGGGGTGCTGAAAATAGGGTACTTGAATTTTCGATATATCAAGTGGGCGTGGACCCGCCCATATGGGTCAAATTTTGGTATTGAGAAAAATTTTTAGCTAGAGTGCTGAAATTTTGTGTGTATGCATTTAGTGTCAGATTATGTGAATTTTCAAAAAATGGGCGGAATCGGACCAATGGGCGTGGCCCCGCCCATACAAGCCAAATTTTAAAATTTAAATACTTTCCACAATTTATTAGCGAGAGTTCTGTAGTTTTGTGTATATGTATCAGGTGACCGTCTACGTGATTGGTCCAAAAATGGGCGGGATCGGACCAATGGGCGTGGCCACGCCCACATAGACCAAATTTTGAAATTGTTATATCTTGCACAATTTGCTAGCTAGAGTGCTGTAATGTTGTACATATGTATCTGGTGAAAGTCCACGTGATTGGTCCAAAAATTGACGGGATCGGACCAATGGGCGTGGCCCCGCCCACATGGACCAAATTTTGAAATTTTGATATCTTGCACAATTTGCTAGCGGGAGTGCTGCAATGTTGTACATATGTATCTGGTGACAGTCTACGTGATTGGTCCAAAAATGGGCGGGATCGGACCAATGGGCTTGGCCCCGCCCATATAAGCCAAATTTTGAAATTTTGATATCTTGCACAATTTGCTAGCGGGAGTGCTGCAATGTTGCGTATATGTATCTGGTGGCATTCTGCGTAATTGGTCAAAAAAAGGGCGGGATCGGACCAATGGGCTTGGCCCCGCCCATATAAGCCAAATTTGGAAATTGATATATCTTGCACAATATGTTAGCGAGAGTGCTGGAATTTTGTGTATATGTATTAGGTGACAGTCTACGTGATTGGTCCAAAAATGGGCGGGATCGGACCAATGGGCGTGGCCCCGCCCACATAGACCAAATTTTGAAATTTCGATATCTTGCACAATTTGCTATCGGGAGTGCTGCAATATTGTGTATATGTATCTGGTGGCATTTTTCGTAATTGGTAAAAAAATTGGCGGGATCGGACCAATGGGCGTGGCCCCGCCCATATAAGCCAAATTTTGAAATTGTTATATCTTGCACAATTTGCTAGCTAGAGTGCTGTAATGTTGTACATATGTATCTGGTGAAAGTCCACGTGATTGGTCCAAAAATTGACGGGATCGGACCAATGGGCGTGGCCCCGCCCACATGGACCAAATTTTGAAATTTTGATATCTTGCACAATTTGCTAGCGGGAGTGCTGCAATGTTGTACATATGTATCTGCTGACAGTCTACGTGATTGGTCCAAAAATGGGCGGGATCGGACCAATGGGCTTGGCCCCGCCCATATAAGCCAAATTTTGAAATTTTGATATCTTGCACAATTTGCTAGCGGGAGTGCTGCAATGTTGCGTATATGTATCTGGTGGCATTCTGAGTAATTGGTCAAAAAATGGGCGGGATCGGACCAATGGGCTTGGCCCCGCCCATATAAGCCAAATTTGGAAATTGATATATCTTGCACAATATGTTAGCGAGAGTGCTGGAATTTTGTGTATGTGTATATGGTGGCAGTCTGCGTGATTGGTCCAAAAATGGGCGGGATCGGCCCAATGGGCGTGGCCCCGCCCACATAGACCAAATTTTGATATCTTGCACAATTTGCTAGCGGGAGTGCTGCAATGTTGTGTATATGTATCTGGTGGCATTCTACGTAATTGATCAGAAAATGGGCGGGATCGGACCAATGGGCGTGGTCCCGCCCTTATAAGGCAAATTTTGAAATTGAATTATCTTGCTCATTTTGTTAGCGAGAGTGTTAAAATTTTGCGTACATGTATCTGGTAGCAGTCTACGTGATTGGCTTACAAATGGGCGGAATAGGACCAGTGGGCGTGGCACAGTCCATATTTTGATATATCTTGCAAGTATTATATAGAAAATACATGAACAAAAATGCTCGGTATGCGATAATTACAGCTGCTCACTCCAATACAATCGCAATATGATAATGTGATGCATGACCAATGAAACAAGAATTTGGAATTTTTTTAAGTATACATTTCTATTTTCTGGACTTTCCACTGAATTCGGTATTTTTTCATTCAGTGAATTTAATACTAATACCAGTAAGGAATGGCAGAAAGTCGGGCGGGGCCGACTATATAATACCCTACACCTCCCTAACAATGCGATAAGGGTCATTGCGATAATAATTTTGAATAATTGGTAAATGTGGTGTGTGTGTGTATGTAACAGGTGGCGCAAAAGTAATCCTCCTATCAGAAAATGCTATAAATTTTGCGATTGGCCCCTAATGCCTAATGTTGACATTTGTATAGTAAACACATGCGAAATACACGTTAATAAACAATGTTACGCTACACTGCTCCAGAACGCGGAATATTGCTGACTATTTATTTGACCAATAATCGGTCGGTGACTTTGGCACAAAAAACATCGAAAGGTTACTTTTGCGCCACCTGTTATATCTTATTTTGAACCGATAATCGATAAATTAAGCAATATTCGTTCCTAAATTGAGAAACATTTTTCTGGAGAACTTTGTAATGATCGGAAGTAAAGTACAACTTCTATAGCGCTTTGTAACCAAATCTTTAGGAACATATATATGGAGGTTATATATAAATCTGAATCGATTTTCATGCGATAAGAATAAGAAACCTCTTTCTTATTCATGTAATAAGAAACCTCTTTCTGCCGAATTTCTTACAGATCGGATATAAAATACAGTTTCTACAGCGCTTGAATTTCAAATCGGGGGTAACATATATATGGGGACTATATCTAAATCTGAATCGATTTTCTCCGAATTTGGCAGTATTCCTTCATGTAATAAGAAACCTCTTTCTGCCGAATTTCGTACTGATCGGATATAAAATATAGTTTCTACAGCGCTTACATGTCAAATCGGGGGTAACATATATATGGGGGCTATATCTAAATCTGAACCGATTTTCTCCAAATTTGGCAGTATTCCTTCATGTAATAACAAACCTTTTTCTGTCGAATTTCGTACTGATCGGATATAAAATACAGTTTCTACAGCGCTTACATGTCAAATCGGGGGTAACATATATATGGGGGCTATATCTAAATCTGAACCGATTTTCTCCAAATTTGGCACTATTCCTTCATGTAATAACAAACCTCTTTCTGTAGAATTTCGTACTGATCGGATATAAAATACAGTTTCTACAGCGCTAATTTTGACATGGGCAGCGAAGCGCACCGGGCTCAGCTAGTATTTTTATAAAGGACAAATAAAATGCCTTCCCAGACTCACATCTAATAAGGCCTTCACAAGCAGGCTTCAAAGAAGGCCGGCAAGTGTAAGCGAGAGGGCAAGGCCTTGACCGAATACGACACGCAATGTTATTTTGAAATAGAGTTTGCATTTGAACGGAAGGCCTACGGCATGCCTTAGCAGGCATTATAATAGGCATTACAAACGCCTCTTTCCGCCACTGGGATTGTAATGTTTGAAATTGAAAAGTGCAATCCAGGCGTACTTCAGAATGAAGGTATCGATATGTCGAAAATGTCACTTGAAGCTATTTGTTGTTGTTTATGCTTGGAGTGGAATAGCCAATCTGTAGCAGCAGTTTGGCTGTATTGACAAAATATATTTAAATAATCCTCCAAAAAATAATTCTGAAATTTTCGTCGAAGATCACCATATTTTGTGACATTGCAACATTCAATAAGGGCCAGATTATATTGAAAGAAAACTATTTATATCTGAGGGAGATCTTCCTATACAAACGTTTACGTTTTGAAGTCCTGCCTAAACTGTTTTTATTATTTTAAGCACGGCTCTTTACATCATTCTAGGTTTAGGTTACGGGTGGCAGGCCGAAGGTCTCCATTAGCCCGCATATTAAAATACCTGCTTATCCCTGTGGTGAATATTAAACTGTTCAGTCATCTAGTTAAAATATCTGCGATAGTCTATGACAGTTTTTAAATTCAGGAAGACAGTTTTGGACTCTATAACAGACCTTCAGAGAAAACATTGATACCGACTTTAGTCAGAACTATAATTCCCAGCCATTCTGCTACGTTTCTGAAGTTCCTTAGAGAAAGTGCCACATGATTGTATAGTTTGGAACCGTCCGTCTAGAAGTACACGAATCTCATATGTCCTGAGATGCGACGTAGAGTAATTAACAATTCCAGGAATGTTTGTTATTGTGCTTTGAATGACTGTATGTACGTATTTATTTCCTAACCAGAGTGACATTCACCGCCTCAGTCGATGTTGTTCTCAACGCACAAGTGATGCACGTACCAGCCATTTTCTGAACTTTATTTAGTATCGCGCAGAATGTGGATTTCTGTATAGCCGTCCACCACACGATAATGCCATACAGAATCATAGGTGCGACTACTGCCGTTTACAACCAATAAACAATACTATTCAGGTTTGTTGTGGAATCCAAGTAGGAATTGCTCATTTAACGGAATTGAAAACCGATTCCGATATGAATTTGTGTCATTAAATCGTCTTGTTTTCGGCATGCTTCAAAACCGATGTTAGAATCAGCTGTTCTGATTTGTTTACATTTTTGCAAGAGGCGCATTCAAAATTTTGCAATAAAGTTTAAAAATATGGTTGAAGCTGTAATAAAGTTTTTATTGATGCAAGATGAACGTTGTGAAAAGGTCAAACGGAAAACATTGAGGGATCACAGCATTCCATTGGATTTGCCAGAGACGTTTTTTTCTATGAAAAGCGACAAGAAATAGCACCATTTGTATGACAGAGCCATCTAGCGTGAGTTGTAGGTAAAAAAAATATCAAAAATGTATTCCTCGACCCCAAAAACAGTAAGATACCACAACTTTCCATGGTAATAAAAAGAAATAAGCATTATTTTATCAAATTTTCTATGAACTTTTCTTGATAGACTGCGTTCCAAAATCACCAACTTCAAATGCGTGTAAAAAAAATCTGGCACTGAACTGAAAAAAACCATTGAAGGTTTTGTTATGGATAATGTCAATTTTCATTTGCATTTGGTTTCATCCCATTCCCATTTTGGCTGTTGCACTGTGTTATCAGACACTTTCCTCCATAGAGACCCCTCCAGAGTGTGGCATGTCACATAGTTCAAAGTCATAATGCCCACGGACCAAAGTTTTTTTACGTAATTAAAGTTTTTCTCCTTTAGGTTATGTCCAAATCCGGCAACGCGGACCAAAGTGTATGCGTGGGATTAAAGAAGTTTTCCTCTGGGGTACGTCCAAAGCCGGCTACGCGGACCAAGATGTCATAAGGTTCATGGACCTGGACGATATGACATGCCACCCTCTAGAGCTTTGTCCGTACTTTTTTTTATAAAATTTCACTATGTATGCGTTTTTCTTTTTTTTCTTTCTATATTTTCCCCTATTTTATATACAAACAAATAGATAGACAAATGTTTATTTTATGGTACAAATTATTTTTTCATTTACTTGGTGTGTCAAAATTCAACGGCTAAAACAAAAAATACTGCAAATCTGCTAGCTGCCGGCTGATCGGAAAAAACCGATAAAATCGGATTCTATGACACAAAATTCCTATTCGAACATAAAACCAATAATATCGGTTTCTGTGACATCAAAGTAAATTTTTTGTCTGTTTCAATTCCGATTCCGACAATAATCGGATTTCACAACAACTCTTATTATGTATCGCTACCATAGCCATTTTTGATCTTTCCAGAATGTTCGGTTTGAAGTTTATATTCCGGTCTATGTAGTTTGCGCTTTCAAAGAATTGAATTTGAATACCCCCAGGTATATACGTACCACAGTTGGTGCCTTATACATTCTGTCTTGGCCAGATTCACACAAAGACCAATATCGGAAGCCCATCTTGCGTGGTGTGAAGGGTCCCTGTAGGATGTATGTAAGAGTATTCGGAAACTTCTGATAGACAAAAATCGTTACCACAACATAAAATTCCTACTTTTGCAGTATATTTCTCGCTATACCCCAAAAACATATTCATACGGGTTGTAATTCCGTTTTACCCGAGATACTTTTATGTATCCATATACTCGTATACTTATTACGAATCACTATTTGCGATGTTGTTATCTCAGAATTACGAGTATTTCTGTCATATGTGTTTCAAAAAAGAATTTGCTGACGATGTAATAATAAACATGACAAGTGCATTTGCAAATTACTGCAATTGGACCACTTGATAAACAATATTCGTTTTTAATAAATAATATATCATTTCAGTCTTTCAAAGTGTGATACGTCCATACATCAACTATTGTATGACTGTCTATTCAAATGCATGTAGTGTGTATACCCTACAAATAATAATAATAACAATATATAGTCCGAAAATATAGACATACCAAGAGCAACGTATAATGATTGTTATCAAAACGTGTCTCATTATTACGACGTACATAATTGTTCAATGAAAAATCATCAATATTTATATTTGAACCCTGGAGAATAAAAATCTAGAAAATATAACAAAATATTCGCGTATTAGCTAGAGAATATAATACAAATCTTTAGTGTGATGTGATAATTTTTCTCTGTCCACAATTTTAAAATAAATATGTTAGACAAATCAATGACATAGAGACCAAAAATTTTATAGCGATGCATCCATGTAATTCTTCTCTGTTGTAGAGAGTTCTTGTCAAAAAATAAAATCGAACTGGATATTTTCAGCCAAATTGTTTGAAAACTGCATATGTATACGGGTTGGATATAGATTTCGGTAGTTCCGAAGGGGCCTAGTTCAAAGGAACTATTCGCTGCATGGAACTAGTTCCGGATCTGTGGTTTATTTTGGTTCCTTAGTTCCAATAATCATGTTTTTTGGTAGTAGTAGAACAAAAGGCTTGGATGACCGGGGAGATTCGCAACATTGGGAAGAGGTCCGTAGAATTTACAATAGGGCACGCCGTAAAAAATCTTCAGTATACTGCGGGACGACTACTATAGAAGACTCAGAGAATACAACAAAATCACAAGATCAGCAAAGCTAAATTCCTGGAAGCTATTCTGCGAACAGGTCGATAGCGTTAACGATGTTTCTAAAATTAAAATGTTCCTTTCAAAAACCCATACCCAAACCGAAACAATGGTAGACGATATGGACAGAAGAGTAGACTCAACTGAAGAAATGGTAAGGCTTTCGATGAACACCCATTTCCCGTAAGGTACGACGGGTCAGATAGAGATACCGAACTTCAGAGAAAATGAAGCGCAACAAAGTTATATCATTACAGACCATATGGTCAAAGAAGCCATAAGAAGCTCTTTAACATTTAAGGCATCAGGACCTGATGGAGTATTTCCGGCACTACTACAGATGAAGGTGGATTACATATCAACTCATCTAGCCGCTATTTTCACAGCATGCCTAAAATTCGCATACACACCGAAAGCCTGGCAGGAGGCAAGAGTAGTTTTCATACGTAAACCCGGCAAGGCATTTATGCAATACCTAAGGCTTATAGACCAATAAGCCTAACATCTTTCTTACTCAAAACCATGGAACATATAGTGGATACCATGATTAAAAGTAAGATACCCTACACGAGGTAGCACACAATATTGAAGAATCCCCCAATGGATAGATGTATACACTTGCGGTATGTATTGACATTGAAGGGGCTTTCAATAATGTACTGACCGACACACATCCAATCCTTAGACCAGTATCAGGTGGACCGGACTCTCCACGACTAGAAAAGCCACTTGCTAAAGAATATATAGATAAATTGCGGGTCCCACGACATTTAAATAAGAGACAGAGTAGCACAGGGAACGCCACAGGGTGGTATATTATCACCTCTCCTGTGGGTCACTACTATAAACAGTCTCCTAAGGATCCTAACGGATAAAGGACTTAAAGCAGTCTGTTACGCAGACGACGTTATAATACTTCTGGGGGGAAAGAATCCTAAGGAAGTGCCACTTAAAAGTACGAGCAAACATATGCTGGGAACTATGTAGAAGAGCCATAGGCTCACAATGAGGCCTTAATCCAAGGATGACACACTATCTCTACAAGAGCATAATCAGACATATTCTAACTTACGCATCAGTAGTGTGGTGAACATCAATGAAAAAGAAGTGCAACATAATAATATTACAAAAGGACCAACGAATGTGCTGTCGGGACAATGACGACCACGTCTAGTAGGGCGTTGGAGACGATTTAAATATTCAACCAATAGAAACCCAGATTAGATATGAAGCAGCCCTCACGGCGACGAGACTCAAAGTGATGGGCGAATGGTTCGAAAATGATCACAAGTCATATCATCAAAAGTGACGGTGGATTTAACTGACTTAGCATCAGTATCCGACAGAATACCTGAAAAATCAATAGTTGCTGAGTGTGAGACCATGATACCAGACAGACAATCTTGGATTGATGGAACCGTAGTGCAGACAACATCTGGAACTTGCTGTTATGCAGATGGATCGAAACTAGGGTAGGGAACGGGCCTGGGACTTTATATCGAGGAACCGGAAACCGAACTCTTATTCCATCTGCCAGACCATAACACAGACCTGCAGGCGGAAGTCCAAGCAATTACATAATGTGTGAGCTGGCTTGGCGTTAACACAGGACCAACAAATGTGAATATTTTCACAGATAGCCAAATGGCTATCAAGGCAACAACGTATAGAACGGTGAAGTCGAGGACAGTTTTATATTGTAAAATTTCGATTAGGTTAGGTTAGGTTGAATAGAGGAGACGTTTAAACGTCTCATTTCCATGGACATATCGTACACTTAAGCCAGTGTTTTTTTGGATTTTTATACCCCACGGGTTAAAGAAAATCGGTACTACGGTACTACTACACAGTCACGAACTTTCTCAGTATTTTCCAGTCATATCCTCTGAGATGAGTCAAGTCTGGCAATATGTCGGAACCGAAATATCGGGATCTTGCATGTGTGAAAGCTGGGCAGTGCCACAGAAAATGCTCCATCCTTTCGATGTTTTCCCTGCATGCCCTGCACTCGTCGTTTTCTGCTAGTCCTATGCGATGAAGATGTGCCTGTCAGCTGTTCAACTCATTCTTCGTGTCCGTTGTGTCCCGGTACCCAGAAAATACGCAGTTGACCATGGACTGAGTAATTATTTATCATTCTTTTACAGTGTAACACTGTTCTGGATTTGATCTTTTCTGATGTTATTGCTTTGATCGCCATTTGGCTATCTGTGAAGATGTTGGCATATTTAGGCTTTGTAGTATTACTGAGCCAGTTAACACACTCCGTGATTGCTCGAACTTCTGCTTCAAATACTGTGTTATGGTCTGGGAGGCAGCAGTAAAGTTCGACTTCTGGTTCATCAATAAAATGTCACAGACCCGTCCTTCCTCCTAGCCTGGACCCATCAGTGTAGCAGCTGGTTCCCACTGACACATGAGCTAGTGTTCCGTTTTCCCAGGAGCGTCTGTCTGGCACGAACGAATCACAGGTAGCTGTAAGCCGCACTTCAGGAATGCGGTCGGAGATTTCCGTTGATTGAATATGACCGACCAGTGATTGTAATATCTTCTGATGGTACCACTTTTGGTCTCGATTTATCCATTCACCCATCACTTGTAGACGTCTTGCTGTGAGGGCTGCCTCATACTTGATACGGATATTTTTTTTGTTGATGTGCGAAAATGGCGATTAAGGCTTACTCCGGACACGGCACTATATGTATCATATGGTGCTATGGAATAGTAAAAACGTTGGGAAAACAACGAAAGTCTTGTGGGGTGACCCAAACGAGAACAAGACCAAGACCTTGCTGAGATTGAATTTTTTTTGGGAAGATGTAGAAGCAAAATTAAAAACTATTTTTATTGTGCTTTTAGAAAAAGTAACACAGAGCCAGGTAAGAAACCGGATTATATTAACTATTTATACCCTACACCTGCGGTAAAGTAAACCGCTCGACTGAAACCACTAGCTGATTCGATTTAAACATGTCTGTCCGTCCGTCTGTATGTCCATCTTATGTTCGCATAGTTTACTCCAATCTATAACAAATTGGTACAGAATACATTCTTGTATTATGGATGGAGTCAATTGAAATTGGTCAAAATTGGTTCAGATTTAGTTATAGTCCCATATATTTATATGTACAACCCTATTTGATATCTACGCGGTATAAAAGCCGCGTTTTGCATAATATCTGTACGAAATATGACACAGAAAGATTGTTTAGGCTGATAATAAAACCTGCCAAATTGTATGAAAATCGGTGCAGAATTAGATATTGCCTTATCATTGCATTCTTTAGAAACGAAAAAGGCACTGGATGCACTTTTTTCGGGTAGATTTGTTCCACATTTTTTTTATCGTACGGTATACCGAGAAAAAAAATATAGAAAACGTGCAAAAAATCCACCTTGAGCAAAAAAATTCGTATGGCCATTAAATTATTATTGAGCAAACATGACTAAACGAATGATGCAGATGTTCTTATTTTTGGAGCTGCTTTCACGTCCAATTCTCAGAATTGCGTCCAAAATCATGTGTTGTACTGTGTAATTCTCGTAAATATGATTTATCACTTGATTTTGCATATTGTGTGAAATAGTAATTTTTAGCTATGAAAAAAATAAATAATTTTTTATTTGGGCCTTTTGAATTTCGTTAATAAATTCGCCAGTTTGTCAAACTATGTACACACGGTTGTCAGATCTTACAATATTGTCATGAAAATTCTGCATTTTAACAGGGTTGATAACTTTGTCCGATCTGACAATCGTGTGTACATAGCGTCAGGATGTGTATTTCGAAGCAATAAATAATTACCTATCATTAACTCAATTTTGGATTTTTGTTTACTGGTCATTTTTCCTTTCTGATGATGATATATTTATATCCCTATTTTGAGTCTGTGCACAATAGAATCCGCATTTCTTATCAAAAAAAGTTACAAAAACAAAAATTACTTGAAATGTTTTGAAATTTACTGTTTATATATAAAGGGGTTTCCAACAAGAGGTGTTATTTTGGTATTCAAAGAAAAATTCAATTTTTTGAGATAAATGATCGGATATTTGTTTCATAATAAAGAGGAAGGTATGCCGTTAATACTCAAAAACAACATCAGCCAAATGGTCACCACGACCACTTTTACAGGACCATATCGTTTTCATGAAATTTTCCATAACCACATCGCAAAGTGGCTGCTCTATGTCCTCGATAGCCTCACGAATTCTATCTTTGAGGTCTTGAGGTCGTTCTCATGGCCCCAAAGGAAGAAGTCGCAAGGTGTTAAATCACAAGATCTCGGTGGCCAATTGTGATCACCTCTTCGAGAGATAACACGGTCCGGAAACTTTTCCCGTAACAGAGCAATGGTTTCGTTGATTGTGTGGCACGTAGCACCGTCTTGTTGAAAGTAAACGTGGTCCAGATTAATACCATCCAAATCCACCATAAAAAATCATTAATCATCTCTCCATAGCGCAATCCATTCACCGTAACTGTTGATCCAACCTCATTTTCGAAAAAGTAAGGTCCAATGACCCCGCCGGACTATAAACTGCACCAAACAGTCACACGTTGAGGATGGAGAGGCTTCTCAACAATAACTCTTTGGTTTTCCGAGCCCCAGATGCAACAATTGAGCTTGTTGATGTAGCGACCGTGGAAATGGGCCTCATCAGTCAAGAAGATTTTTCGATGATTTTCGATTTTTCGAATTTTAATAATTTCAATGCGTTGTTAAATCGTGTATTGTTCCATTTTTAGTGATGGCGTATTTTCTACTTGACAAATGTCAAAGAAATAAAACTTCAAAAAACACCTCTTGTTGGAAAACCATTTACATATCAATACCTCCATCCTCAACTTGCTAATTGCAAAATGGTAGTTTTTCAGGAGAGGCGATCAAAGTTTGATAAATTTTTTAAATTTGTGTGGAATTCCTTTGTAATGGAAATCGAGTGACGTGTACTGTTTTGTGAATAACTTTTGATTGGGTTTTTTTGTAAAGTTGAAGTATATTATTTTATGAAACCAAAACAAATTGTTTTTATGATTAAGATTTTTTTTAAATTTTTTTTCTAAAATTCAATTTTTCATGGAATTTACCAGTAGTATTTGGACCATATTTTTTGTAGTCTAAGCTCCATGAAGCCGGGATACAATTCAAATCAAAATTTATAAGGGATAAAAATGCTGAAAACATAGCTCTCACGTAGGAACGAAAGTTTAGTAACTGTCGATAAAACAACTAGAAAAAAAACTGTTTTTTTAAATCGTTTCTTGCTGGCGCGAAAAATACATAAAAGCAGAAAAAAATTCGCAAAAAATAGTTTGTTACATTTTTTTGAAAGCTAGCATCCTAACGAAGAAAACAATGCCTAATAGCAAAAAGTCAATGGAACAAGAAATATTTTTACAATTTTTTTTCTATTTTTTATGTTTTTGAAAAATCTTTTAAAAAAAAATCAAATTGTTTCTAATTGTTTTAACGACAGTTACTAAAATTCTGTTCCACAAATACTTAAAATAAATTGGTCCAAATACTAAAAGCAACCTCCAAGATAATTTAAATTTTAAAGAAAAATGTATCTCAAAATTTTTTTAATATTTTTTTCGGCCTCCATATTACCAGAAAATATTATGCGCAGCCCTACGATACAAATGTTGTTGCATAGTGTTGTTACAAAATTTGTTGACCAGTTTAAACTTTGTATGTATTGTATCTAATCTATCTAAATCTCTAACATTGATCGCCATGTCTGTAAATTAGACTGGACAAATTCGGTGGTAACAAAGGCTTATACAGTGTTAACAAAAATTACTATGAGATGAAGCAAAATTACAATCTCTAGCGACGGCGACCCAAAAAAATACATGTAAGTCACTCGACGCCAACCAGCGACTGATCTCGATGGCTCCAAATCACTTTACCATAATTTCCCTCCATTAACTGATTGAAGTGTAATGCGAATGAGTGAAAACACTTCGTGGTTTCATTTCAACATTTTCCATTTTGATTACGTTTTCACTTCTTTGTTTACGGACAAATATTAAATTTCCAGCGAAGGTCATTGCGTGTTGAATGGCTCTGCTATCAAGAACGAAACGAAGTTCAAATGGAATAATAATTCCATTTGTTGAGTGCCTAAATGTGTATAAATGTATATTATTAACTCACATTTGCATATGTATGAAAATATGAATATATTGTAGCAATATCCTGTAAATGGTTGTCTAGTCACAGAAATCCTTAGACTATAAGGATAATGGGTGATGATGTAGTAACAAATAGACGAACATATGAGTTATTGATTTTTCGACCTGAATACATACATATGTAAGTTTGTATGCATATATCTAAATTTTATTATATGTACGTAAAGAGTTAATATGCATAAAACTATAGGGGGTTCCCATGTCACCCGGTAAAAATCGTTGTTATGTTAGGGAACGGTTTTACATTGAATATATTGCAAGGAAATGTTAGACGAAAAGTAACGTAATGGAGTTAAACCGACCCAAATTATTGTACCTTAACTTAATGTTTATTAGCACATCCAATTTTTTGTTTCTCTTATTCCACCCCAATATAAAAATAACGGCTTAAAAATATGAGCTAATTTTCTAAATTCTTTTATTTAAAATGTATTACAATTATCCGTGAAAGCTTCATATAATACTCAATATAACGAATGAACAATTTTTGAAAAAAATCTTATAAAGTGAGAAAACTTCAAAATTTTACACTGAATAAATACAGAGTAAAAATGAGAAAAGTAAAGGCTTTAAAAACTTAAACTTAAGTTGTTTTTACTTTTATGACTACGAATAAATGAAGAACGAAATTGTTATTTATTCAATTTAAAATTCTAAATTAGCTGATTGGTTTAAGCACAAATAAAAGTTAAATTTTCCCCCCTAATTTAAAATTTTTATTAATTTTTGATGTAACGCATTTTTTGATTTAACGAAAGAATCCGACATTTCATTCATTATACCGAGCTTCGACTCTTTTTATCCTCTTACCTTACAGCGAGCATATCCTTTGTCAAAAGTGTAACACATCGAAGGAGTGACCTAAAACCGTCGGTGGAAATCCGTTTTAGGACATTCTAAATCATTTGACCAATGTCCGTCCGTCTGTCTGGCTGGACCGCACGATAACTCTCAAAAGGGGTAACGGATTGACATCAAATTTGGTATCTGATAATACTTTTTTCTATTTTAGGCTATGTTCGAAGATGGACCATATCGGTCCTACAGCCCGGTGATAAATGGGCATTACTTTCACGCCCCTTTTGGTACCTCCCACACAAATGGACCATTTTGCACCAAAAGATAATTTATTATTACATTAATAACAGTGCACACAAATACTTGAAATTTTGTACAGTGTAAACACTTTTATAGGACCTACACTCCAGTAAAAAATAGGAGTCATTGGCACGCTTTTTTGGTACCTCCCGCACAAATGGACTATTTTGCACCAAAAGTTAACAGCTTACAACTTTACTACCAGCGCATACTTTAAATTTATTAAATGCAATTTTAATTGATAATAATTTAATTAAAACAAAAAATATATAAATTTACGAATATTTTCGTTAGTCGGTTTACACGACTGAACTTGTTTTGCCGTTCTATTGGGAAATGTAATTTTTCCAGAATCGACTAAATCTCGTCGGAAAATCGGTGAGCGGAAGATTTGGTGCACTTATTCCAATTGTTGGATATAATAATTCATTAAAAATCTAATAATTATACCCTACACCACACTGTGGTACAGGGTATTATAAGTTTGTTTCACGGCAGATGTTTGTAACACCTGAAAATAACACAGCTAGACCCACCTTAAAGTATACCGATCGACTCAGAATCACTAGCTGAGTCGATTTAACGATGTCCGTCCGTCCGTCCGTCCGTCTGTCCATGTAAAGTTGTTCGTCGACTACAGGTCGCAATTTCACTCCGATCGTTCTGAAATTTTGCAGTTTAGAGTATTTCGCGGCTGTTAAGATCGCTATTGAATTTGAAATCGGTTCAGATTTAGATATAGCTCCCATATATATCTTTCGTCCGATTTGGCCCTTTAGTCCTATAGAAGCTGTATTTTACATCCAATCGTTTTGAAATTTAGAATGGTAGAGTTTCTTGATCCATGAACCAACATTGCCGAATTTGAAGAAAATCTGTTAAGATTTAGCTATAGCTCCCATGTATATGTTTCGTCCGATTTGGCCCTTTAGTCCTATAGAAGCTGTATTTTACATCCGATCGTTTTGAAATTTAGAATGGTAGAGTTTCTTGATCCATGAACCAACATTGCCGAATTTGAAGAAAATCGGTTAAGATTTAGCTATAGCTCCCATATATATGTTTCGTCCGATTTTGCTCTTTAGTCCTGTAGAAGCTGTATTTTACATCCAATCATTTTGAAATTTAGAATGGTAGAGTTTCGTGATCCATGAACCAACACTACCGAATTTAAAGAAAATCGGTTAAGATTTAGCTATAGCTCCCATATATATGTTTCGTCCGATTTGGCCATTTAGTCCTATAAAAGCTGTATTTTACATCCAATCGTTTTGAAATTTAGAATGGTAGAGTTTCTTGATCCATGAACCAACATTGCCGAATTTAAAGAAAATCGGTTAAGATTTAGCTATAGCTCCCATATATATGTTTCGTCCGATTTTGCTCTTTAGTCCTGAAGAAGCTGTATTTTACATCCAATCATTTTGAAATTTAGAATGGTAGAGTTTCTTGATCCATGAACCAACACTAGCGAATTTGAAGAAAATCGGTTAAGATTTAGCTATAGTTCCCATATATATGTTTCGTCCGATTTGGCCCTTTAGTTCTATAGAAGCTATATTTTACATCCAATCGTTTTGAAATTTAGAATGGTAGAGTTTCTTGATTCATGAACCAACATTGCCGAATTTGAAGAAAATCGGTAAAGATTTAGCTATAGCTCCCATATATATGTTTCATCCGATTTGGCTCTTTAGATCCAATCGTTTTTATACCCTACACCACACTGTGGTACAGGGTATTATTTAAGTATAAAATGTCCCAAAAGTAAATTTATGTAAACAATGTATACATGAATTACAAAATTTATATATCAGAGTTATTCAATATTACGAGAGTGGTGTAGGTTATTATATAGTCGGCATCGCCCGACTTTAGCCTTTCCTTACTGGTTTTTTTACTAGGTGCTACAAGAACTCTATTTCTATTGATCTTAACTTCTACAGATCTTTGGTTGCTATAATTCAACTTAAGTGGTTATAGTTGTGGATTGACTCCTTTTTATCCGAGTACACACAAATTATTTCCGCAGATGAACTGTTCGCTTTTTTACATGTAGCATTCTCAGTATATTCGGTCCTTCATCTTAATATCGGTAAAATATCTGAGCTTGGTCAGAAGTAATGGATTTTACAATGTCACCCCTATTTTAAATCACCTCAAACTCCCCTCGCGTAGCGAGAAAATGGATTAACATTCCCCCTTGTCCCGTTACGCGACAGTTTATATTCACAAAAGCTAGTTAATGACGGGTAGCGTTTGTAAACTTTTTTTTGTAAATTTTCTATTTTAAGTTTTGAATGGAGAACCTCTTAAAAATATTGTGTGAAAATTTTAGATGAATCGGAGCAAAATAATGAAGGTACAGCAGTCTGAGCAACCGCGCCTCCTACGTGACTCAGTACATCAGAAGAACTTTAATGCGTTTTTCCCACAACCCACGTTTTCAATGTCGGTGTCCACCATAACATCAAAGGGGTTTGAAGAGATCTCGACTGTTTTAAGAGAAACAATTTTCTAAGGGCTCCTTTTCTTTTGTTCTTTGGACTGAAGTGTGTTTTCCGAAGACTTCCACTTCAAATCAACATCGAGTTAATTAACCTCTCTAATTTCACTGCCTAGAAAACAGGTACTACCACTGGATTCAAGAAGGTCAAATTAGGACTATCCACATGGTCTTCTTTGTGTTATATTTTTAATGTGTGCCTTTCCAGAAAAGTTTTAGTAATGAAGTTTTTCAACTGACCTATTCATTGCAGTTAAATAAATTTTTGATTCAATAAAAAAGATGCATTAATCTAAAAATTTTAATAAAAACGAATTAACTAAAAATTGGTCCGTGTAACATTAGAAATCAGCAAAAACTTATTAAAATACCTTTTATGTTACAATATAATTCGATAAGTATACATTAATATTCTAAAGAGACTGTTTTCTTATTATAAGCAGTATATACTCGTAGACACTTTTAACCAAAGAGATTGTATATAAAGAGTAACCACGGCGAAAATTCATGTGCAGAGGTGAGTTTTTCTATCAAAATTATGGACAAAAAGGAAAATTAAATTGATTAAAAAAGAGATTTTTCTGCGTTTTCTTTGTTTCTGCTAACGTATAAGAAGTTTATTTTGTGTGTTTATTGACATGCATGTGAAAAAATGCAAGAGAAACACATAAAATACACGATATTTAAATTACATTTTTCATGAACTCATCTTTGCTCATGAGGTGGAATTCACATTTTCCGTGTGGTGAATGAAATGGTATTTCTTCTTATATTGAATCTCTTTGCTATCTATCCCAGAATATGCAAAGCATATTTTATTAATTTAAAAATGTGGTATGAATTCTAAATCAAAATGTGTATCTGAAACCAATGATACGAGTATCAATTGAAATTATAGTCATACATAATTAAAATTTATAGAAGATTTATCGAGCGTGTTTATTTTGCAAGTCAGTTATACGCAGAGAAAAATCTTTGTTTTCGCTGTTTGAATTGTAAGAATATATATTTGAGAGAATAATTTTCAAATGTTATGTTTTGGTACAAATAAATTTTATTTGAAACACAATAAACAAGTAAGAAATGCCCGTAGGGTAAACCGACTAAGGTATACCCCCACTTTGTGAGCAATGTAAATATGCACTGGTATATGTACTAATATAATGAACTATTTCATTTTGGTATGTATTGACTCTTTTTGTATGGTAGGTACTAAAACGGGTGTGGTAATAAATCCCATTTTCACAGAACTGTAGGAATTTTAAAAACTTTACACTGTGCAAAATGTTGAGTATTTATATGCATTGGTTTTCGCGATATAAGCTTTTTAACTTTTTGTACAAAGTTGTACGTTTGTGTGGGAGGTACCACAAGGGACCTACTGATAGCGTCCACTTTTCACTGGACTCTAGGAACTATAAAAGCGTTACGCTGTACAAAATTTCAAGAATTTGTATGAACTGATATTAATGATAAAATTAGTCAACTTTTTGTTAAAAATTTTCCATTTGTGTGGGAGGTACCAAAAGGGGATTGGCGAATTCTCTCATTTTTCTCGAGGTGATAGCGACTAATAAACTAATACTGTGTATAGAATTTGAGAAGATTCGCATAAGTACCAGAGCAGTGACCAATATGATCCATATTTGAACTTAGCCTGAGATGTAGAAAAATATTACCGCAAATTGAAGTCACTCGATTACTCCTTTCGAGAGTTATCGAGCGCACCAGCCAGCAGACAGACACACAGGAAGACCGACGGACGGGCAATCTAATTTCCACCAAACATATTTGAGGTCTTTGGTAACTCCTTCCATGTGTTACACTTTTGGCCGGTAGCATGTGATATATACCCCCGTTTCACTAAAGCGAGGGTTTTAAAAAAAATGTTATCCAATAAATAAAGGGTCCGCCATCTAACGTTTTTTTTTCAACTAGTGCTTATTTCGTGAATGGTAACACTTAGCTCATGTCTGATTTGACAGATAATTAGTTTTATCCTTCCGCTGAACGAATATGGTTGTGTATACGCTTGAACACGCTGAGAAATATTGCGACATTACTTTGAAATTTTGATTTTCAATTTTTATTTAATTTTTGATTTTCATTTGATTTTGATTTTTTCATTTTGATCTTGGCGGGTGTGTAAACAAGCAAAATTGTCGCATTTGGGGCACAGAAAACCCGCACGCATCCATGAAAAGCCGATACACCCAAAACGAGTCACTGTTTGGTGCGGATTTTGGTCCAGAGGAATAATTGGGCCATTTTTCTTCGAAAATGAGCAAGGAGTGGCCGTTACAGTTAATGGCGATCGTTATCGGGCCATGTTGAACGAATTTTTGTTCACAAAAATTGAAGAGGAGGATATTGGCAACATTTGGTTTCAACAGGACGGCGCTACGTGCCACACAGCCGAAGCTACACTCGATGTTTTGCGCCCTGTTTTTGAAGATCGCATTATCAGCCGCAGAGCTGATGTCGTTTGGCCACCTCGGAGCTGGGATTTGACACCGTTGGACTATTATTTGTGGGGTGCCCTCAAAGGTAAGTGTTACGCCGACAAGCCAGAGACAATTGACGCTTTAAAGGACAATATTCGTGAAGCCATTGGTGAAATACAGCTGCATACAATCGATAATGTGCTTCAAAATTGGACCGATCGTGTAGGCTACTGCATGGCCAGCCGAGGCAGCCATTTGAATGAAATTATTTTCCATTATTAACCGGAAGGATTGTACTTTCAAATAAAAACAGAAATTTGAGAAAATATTCAGCAGTTTTTTTTATAGCATTTCCAAAAAAAAAAAATTATTTGGCGGACCCTTTAAAATAAAATGTGTTATTTATTGTTTCGGCATATCTCCAAATATATTTAATTTGAAAACGATTGTAATACCATTTCTAAATTTACCAAATTTCAGTTTTAATTATTCCTTGGTTTCGAGGTATGTATGTCTGAAAGGTGTATTTATTAAAATCCCTACCTAGACGTAATGACAGAAAGGGAATGTATGGTTCTATGACATACATGTTTTTACAGATGGTTCTAAGAAGTCTCTCGATAAATAGTATTTACGATTGGTTGCGGGTCTTATAACAGGACACAACAACCTCGGTAAGTATATTGAACTAGCTGTACCCAGTGCGCTTCGCTGCCCTCAAATTTCATTCTAGTGAAATAGAACCATATGATATGGATGTCACATTAGTACTTTAGAGAAATAAGAATACGATCTATGATACGCATACAGGCCAACATTTCCTACGTCGCATATTGACTTTTGAATCTCGAAGATTTCTGTGAAATACAGTCATTCCAAATTGCAATACGTTTAAGGGCAACAGTTTTCCCAATATATCTTCTTCTATAATGAAGTCTCATGGTTGAGTCACTAATAAAAAATCCATACTAAATTTCTATGCAACTGTCAAAAGAATCCATACTAAAATCCGGCGACACTCTAGATGTAAAGCTCTCGACTTATATTGCAGGGTGGAGCGCGGTAATTTGGGAATGAAATAAAAAATATATGAACCTTAAATTTTACTAAAAATAGCCCAACTTCAAAGGGCTATAACTCAAAAATTCGAACTAACTTTGCAAAGCCCTTTGGGTGTTTTGACATACTAGTGGTGTACTATCATGACCAATTGGTTTCGTTCGGGAAAGATGTGATGATAGGCAATAGGCGTACTATCGAAACGAATCGCATACCGTTGATCATGGTTTGTCAATGGCTCCATTTTATTCGATTACTATTGACTCTGAAGTCAATTTTGACTGTTGACTCCCTGTATTTCGTTTCATATATCCAAATGATGCATTTTTCTCATAACGTCCAAGAAAGAATAAAATGTATTATAGGTGGTGTAGGATGTATGTGGGGACCGACCCATTCTGTCGTAAACTATAATTTCCTTTGCCACACTTTAGCCAAACGTATCCGTACAAATGTTGTAAACTAACGAATGTAAACAATTTTATATAGGTAGGACAAGCAGTGTTGTCAGACGAATTTGAACGAAAATCGTCAACACAAACATCAAGCAGATACTTACATCTTTTGTTTTTTTTTTCGGGCGAGGAGCATGGGACGGTTGATATACACCTTCGACTACATATACTGTATATCAACCGTCCCAACACCTTGGAAGACCTAATTAACAATATTAAGCCCGAAATTGGCAGAACACCAGTCGACATGCTTGTTTGAATCGGAAGAAAATATATTTGGAACACTAATTTTTATATATTATATATTTCTGAGAAAGTCAATTTTATTTCAAAATCAATAAAATGCATTTGGAAAGGGGCCAGCTAGTCTATATATATATATAATATAGTGTCTGTTTATAGGTTAGATTGTGTATTTGTTTGTTTGTGATTGGTCCAAAAATGGGCGGGACGGACAAAGTTTTGAAATTTAGATATCTTAAACAATTCCTTAGCGAATGTGCTGTTATATTGTGTATATATATTTGATGGCATTTATTTCAACCCAATTGGTTCAAAAATGGGTGGGATCGGGCCCAGGGTCGCGACCCTGCCCATATTAGCCATTTTTTGAAATTGATATATATTGAACAATTTGTTAGCGAGAGTGCTGTTATTTAATATGTAATCGCTTTTCTGGTATATTGTTCCAAATAAATTATGCTTGAAATATACATATGTTTAGGGTACTCTTCAAATATATACATAATTGTTCTAAACAAAAGTATGTTTCCATCCAAATATTTTTTATTTGGAACTAATATTTTCCAAACATGTATTAATTTGTATTTAAGTATTTTGGTATGAATATGTATTAATTTCAAGGCAAGTTTTCTTTTTATCAGAAGTTCAAACTGCAATTTAATTTAAATTAAAAATTAGTACTGTAAACAAAAGCTAATGTTGTTTATGAATTTTTATCTATAAAGTATAACACGAAATCTAGGAAAATTTTAAAAATCTTTTTTAAATAAAATATATTTGGAAAATTTCTTAAACAATAACTGTTTTTTTCATTCAATTTTCTTTCAATTCAAATATATCAAAAATTACTATTTCCCCCGTGTGGGACTATTTCATGATAAGGACCAATGAGGTCACTTGCTCGTTGAAGTGGTTCTGGGTAAAATAAAATAAATATTGCCGAATTTTAACTCAATCATTTGGTATTTGTGGTTTGAAGGCCCTAAAAATTCAAATCGGCTGGGGACTACACCAAAATGTAAACCAATGTGGTCGTTACTTTACGAATGATTGTGGGTAAAATTAAACTCAAATAAGCAAATTTCAGTCTTATTTATTATGTGGTTTCTATATATAACAATCTTCACTATAACCCCTGCGTATTGTTATAGGTAAAATTAAATACTTATTGTAAAAATTCAGCCTAATCAGTCGGTAATTATTAATAATCAAAAAGTAGAATCTAGAGGAACCTTGGGGTCTACCTAAAACCACGGATCTTCGCTGGACCCTTATTGAATGTTTTCCATCGAAAGATGTTTGAATCGAAAGAAAATATATTTGGAACACAAATTTTTAAATATTATATATTTCTGAGAAAGTACATTTTATTTGAAAATCAATAAAATTTATTTGCAACGCATATATTAATATATTACAACATAATAAAATAAAATATTTGTTTATATACAAATAAAATTATTGTTTAGGAAATTCTCCAAATATATTTTGTTTAAAAAAGATTTTCAAACCATTGCAGATTTTTGGAATTCCATTTTAATTTTTTCATTGATTTCGAGTTATATAATTTAAAATTACATAAGTTACATGTTATTGTAGGAAAAAGACTATTTTTTAATTTATAATTAATCCAAGTCATCATTTGTTGATGGGTTGACAACAATGATGCAATGAGAAGAATGAAGCAATGTATCATAATGCAAAATTATACGATTTCAATTAAAAAGGAATTTTACAAACATTTAAAATTTCAGTAAATAATTGAATTATTGGAAAACATAAAATATGTCATAAAATTAAGGTATTGATATGTTTTCTGAATACTTAAATGCAAATAAATATTTGTTTCGTAAATAATAGTTCCAAATAAAAACTAATAGGACGGAAACAAAGATTTGTTTGGAACAACATCTTCCCAAATATATAATTTTTGTGTGTGCCGAATGTGTACGCAAAACATTTATATATTTCAAGCAGAATATGTGTGGGACAATATACTTCAGAAGCGTTTTTTCAGCGTGTATGCATTTTGTCAAATACCGTCCCAATCGGTTGAAGTTTGTGGCTTTTATGACTTAATAAAAAAATCGATTGGAATCCTTCTATCAACATGTTGACCATTTGCAATCCCAATAAACCGATTACGCAAATTTTTTAGTTTTACTTTGATGCAAAGCAAAAATTATTTAAGAGTACCTACAAATACATATTTGTCTCTAAAATATGCTCCTCGCCCGAAAAAAAGCTCAAAAGATGTAAGTACCTGCTTGATATTTGTGTTGACGATTTTCGGTCAAATTCCTCTGGCAACTCTGCTTGTCATACCTATTTTAAATTGTTTACATTCGTTACTTTACAACATTTGTACGGTTACGTTTGGCTAAAGTGTGGCAAAGAAAATTATAGTGTACAACAGTATGGGTCGGTCCCCACACACAAAAAAAGTTGAGGCGGACGCCCGCTACGTTCAAAGATTACACTATGCAACAAAATTTTTGTCCAAGGGATGTGGATAACAGTTTCTGGTGCATTTAGGTGTCACAATCACGAAAAAATTATTAAGAAATTGTTTATGATAATTTTTTTTTTAAATTCCAGCTTTCATTGTAAAGTACTTTCAGTATTTGGACCATAATTTTCAAGTATAAGCCTGATTAAGCCGCCTTATGCCTCAAATTAAAGGGAAGTATGAGGGCTACATATGCTGCAAATATCGCTTTCACGTAGAATCTTTGGTTTAGTAACAGTGGTCAAAAATATGAGAAAAAAATTATTTTTTTTAAAACACTTTTTCCCTTTCACATTTTTAAAAAGCCAGCATGCTAACGAAGAAAACACTGTCTATTTGTTCTATGGATAGATGTAAAAGTTATGAGCCATTTTGCAAATGTTAGGGAAATTCAAAAAAATCTTGTTTCATATTTTTTCGTTTTTAAATGATGTGTTTGCTTACATTGAATTCGCCATATGTGTGAGATACATATAAGAGACATTGAACTTGCATTTTATTTTATGAGGATTGATGTCAGACATTGTAAAATTATAGAGAGGACGAGGTTTTATGGCCGTTCGTAACCCTCCATAAAACATGATATGCAACGTGAGAGCTATATAGGATGAGATCCGCTCAGGTAGAGGGTCATTCAACAATATTTGTGGTATTTTATTTATGCGGTTTCCATTCAGTTACGCCCTTTAGGGGCATGGACATCCCAGTCGGTAGTAAAATTATATGTATGCAATACAAATTTAGACTTCACGTGCAATTTGTAATGCCAATGATTTGGAGAAAACCATTCATTCATGATACGGACTGCCATTTCTGTCTAAGTTAATAGATTGGAGTAGGAAGTGTCCAAGTATAGCTAACAGCCTAATTACGGAAAGATTATAAAGTTCAACTGAGTACTCAACTCTTCAAGTTTGAATCAGAAGTCATCGCTTTTAACTCAGTTTCAACTCATTGATCTAGTGAGAGATTTGGAACTGACCAAAGATAAGGCAGAACTACTTGCATCTGGGATGAAGCAGTACAATATTTTGGCCCCAGATGTTAACATATCATATTATAGAGTCCGTGATATACCTTACAAAAAATTTAATACAACTGTGGATAACAAATTCTTTTACAATGACATTCCTGGATTGTTCGAGGAACTTAATCAAATATACAATTCAAAGGAATGGCGGTTACTTGTTGACATCAGTAAAGAAAGTGTGAAAGCAGTACTTTTACACAACGGAAATCAGAAACCGTCGATTCCCATTGCCTGTTATGCCTCTGGGATAGCCGATATTTTGCCATCACTGCATACTAAACTGGGGCTCTTTAAAAATTTTGTAAAGGCCTTAAGGAAAGATGGCAATTCACTCTCATATTTAAAAAGTTTATTTAAAAGTCTTTCTTTTCAAAAAATCGAAGAAGGAGTTTTTGATGGACCTAAAATAAGGAAACTGATGAAAGATGTGAATTTCGAATCATATTTGACGTCGGATGAAATTGCAGCATGGAGGTCGTTTAAGCTTGTAGTTTCAAATTTCTTTGGATCCAATAAAAGTCCGCAATATCAAATAACGATTAATGATTTGTTAAAAAATTGGTTAAATATGTTTTTTTATATTTATGTATATAACACATATGTATGTATGTATTCTTTCAACATATTTTTCGCTTTATGTATTCCAACAGGTGTAAATATGTCCCTCAAAATTCATTTCTTGCATTCTCATTCAAACTTTTTCCCCGAGAATCTTGGCGACGTAAGTGACGAACATGGCGAAAGGTTTCACCAAGAATTGAAGTCCATCGAGCGGTGTTACCAAGGGCACTGAAAGAATGATGGGATGAAAGAATGATGGGAGATTATATTTGGTTCCTCATTAGAAAGACCGATTCCGAAATCTACAAACGTCAACAAAGAACTCACAATTACTTCTAATAAAACTTGTTCATGTAAATAAACTCAAATGTACATAATATAAATAAAAGTAATAAATAAAAACGCTATTTAAACAAATAGGCATTATTTTCTTCGCATTTTTTTCTGTTTTTTATTTCTTTTGTCCCAGGATTTTTTTTTTGAAAAAAAATCTACTTTTTCCAATTTCTTTAATGACTGTTACTAAACCACTGTTTCTAAGTGAAAGAGATATTTCCAACATTGGTAGCCCACATTAATAGCTTTAATTTGACGTATAAGTCGACCTGATCGGTCATATACTCCAAAAATTATAGTGCAAATACTAAGGGTACCTTCGACGATAATAGTATCTTTAATAAAAAATTCTATAAAAACAAGTAAGAAAGTTTCAGTCGGGTAAACCGACTAAGGTATACCCTCACTTTGTGAGTAATGTAATATTGAATATTACTCGAATTATTCTGTCAATTTGTGTGGGAGGTACCAGAAGGGGTTTATCAAATACACCTTTTTTTTTGCTGAACATTAGATACTTTAAATTCATTGCACTGTGCCGACTTATAAGCATTTATGTGCACTGGTATAAACGTTATGAGACATTAAATTGTGGTATGATTTGGGCATTTTGTGTGGGAGGTACAAAGAGGGGCGTGGCAATAACGCCCATTTTTCACAGGGCTATAGACACTATAAAAACATTACACTGTACAAAATTTCAAGTATTTTTATACACTGGTTTTAATGTTATAAGCTGTTAACTTTTGGTGCAAAAAGGTACCTTTGTGTGGGAGGTACCAAAAGGGGCGTGACAACAACACCCATTTTTCCCTGGACTGTAGGCAATATAAAAGCATAATACTGCACAAAATTTCAAGTATTTTTATACACTGTTATTAATGTTATAAGCTGTTAACTTTTGGTGCAAAATGGTGCATTTGTGTGGGAGGTACCAAAAGGGACGTGCCGACTTCGCCCATTTTTCTCGATAATATGATTATGATAACGACTAATAAGCTAATACTATGTGTGGAATTTCAAAAGATTCGAATAAGTAGTATAGCAGTTATTAAAGAATCAATATTTCACAAAATTTTAACCCTTTGTGGGGGAGGTACTAGAAGGAGTGGACCAATATGGCCCATCTTCGAACTTAGCCGGAGATAGAAAAAAATATTACCACATACCAAATTTGAGGTCAATAGGTTACTCCTTTCGAGAGTTATCGTGCGCACCAGCCAGCAGACACACAGACAGACAGACGGACGGACATTGCTCATTCGACTTAAAATGACCCAAAAGGGTCATGACCCAAAAAGGCCACTCCTTCGACGTGTTACACTTTTTTCCGTAGCAAATGATATATACCCTCGTCACACTAAAGTGAGGGTATAAAAATGTATCCATAAAAAAATTTTTGGTTTTGATTTTATATAACAGTATGCCACAATCTATACAAAAAAATAATTTTTAGGTCTAGGACACTAAAAAAATTGCTTTTGTTGCGTAGTGTTATTCAAAGACAATTTCAGAACAACAATTTTTTTTGATCCGTGCACCATACGTACTTTCCGAATAGGTTTTATTTGCAGCGCTGTTATTTTGCATCCTGACCTTAAATCTATAATCGTGACATTAAATGCAAACGGGCCGAACAACCAACAAAAAATGTAAAACCCATACAGTACGGGGCTTAAAAATCTGCTGAATTTGACAATCAAAATTGCGATACTGCCCACGTTTGTATCTCAGTTTTTTTGTGGTAACGTCAGGTGCAGTACCTTCTTTATTGTACCTTGTGAGGTTGCTATACGATCGGTACAATAAACGATATTAATAATTTTTTAATTATCGATAAGTCAATGACCAATAAAACGTTAAATTAAATGTTTTTATCAGAATTTTAATCGGTTATCTGTTGTGAAGAAGGGTATCTCTGGGAAGTGTAGCTGTCTAAAAAGAAAACACTTGAACTTGCTGCTTTTCCCCCCGATACTTGTTATGACTAAAACATGCAAACACTTGTGCGCTTCTCATAAAAATATTTTCGATTTTATTTTTGGTGTGAGGTATTATAATCAACCAGCGGCGTTTTTCTGTTTTGTTTATATAAAACTATATTACATTCATACATATATATGTCTGTACACTAAACCGGGTTGGCCTCCATGTAAAAAAAAAGTTCCCGGATGCGAGGTGTAATATGAAAGCTTACCTCAAGACAATCACAAACACATTTTTTTTAACTTTTTCCGAGCCCGCGAAATCGGCTCGAAATCGTTTTTTTTTTGTCGTAACTTTTTTGTTTGTAGATCGATTCAATCAATGTGTTGGTACTACATTTGCTTCATAGAAAATTTAAAAATATTTTCTATAGGAGGAAAGCGCTTTAAAAACCATGAACATTTTGCTTTGGGTGTACGCACTTTTATTAAAAACAAAAAAGTTAAGGGTCTGTTTTTGTAACATATTTTTTGCCATTTCGCACGTCAATTGAAAATCGAATAAAATTTTTGGTTTTTGCACACTTTGTTTTGAATGTAAACAAATCAAATTAGATGATCAGAAAAAAATCATTCGTGTAGGCTATATTTTTTTGGTTTCAATTGAAAATATATACATCAACCAAAAATGTAGTTTTTATTAGTTAATACAGAAAAAATAAAAAAATTACTATTTATAGTAATACTAATACTTAACAGCATAAAAAAGAATAAACCTGGTCAGTTCCGAAAATTGGTAAATTGAAAACCCGAGAAATACGGACGCAAACATTTTATTTTTCCTAAATTTTTAAACCGTTTTTGTTAATTATCGTTTTTATTTTGAACTTCATTATTTGAATTTGTCAGCTTTTCTTTCGTTTTTTTATTTTTCTATCAGCTGTTGTATTTTTCACAGCTGATGGCTAGAGTTGCCCGTGCTTACCAAAAATCTGATGGAAAAAGCTGTACGAAATGTCAATAAAAACATGAAGGTAATACTGACAATAGCTTTTTTACCCGAATGATGGGTGACAATGAACCAAATTAAAAACATGATTGCTTGGGTAGCTATCGCTCGTCTGCGTTTTCAGTACATTTCGCTGAACAGGCTGTAAGTCTTCATTAGAAGACGTGGTATATCGGCGACATATATGAGGCAATGTAGTACTCGTCGAGACCAACACATTGATGTATCGCATGTGATGCGATTGTCTCGAAGTGAACTTTCATATTCCGCATTTGATAACTTTTTTGGTGACCCGATACGATAAAAAGCGATTTTGGGCCGACTCCGCGGGCTCGGAAAAAAAGTCCGTCTCGCATCTGATAAGTTTTCCGGTGACCCGGTCTAATGTACACATACCAACAATGTATAATAAAATAAAAACTAGAACAACAACAAAAACTATGATGAACAAATCACAACAAATAAAATGATTATGCTGCAGTTTTTGTTGTTGCCGTAGACGCAGTCGCCGTAGTTTTACTTGTTTTAGACACTGACCAAGAAACACACTTACATTATGGGCTGGTCGTCCACGAATGAGGAAAACTCTGGCATAAACTTTGAAATGATGGGGAAATTGTAAAAAAACGAAGTGACACTGTGTTTTTTGTCGATGATAGTAGTTGTTGTTGTTTGAGGAGGAGGTGGTGGTAGTGGCCGTTGTCGTCGTTGTATATTTATTGTTGTTATTTAGCATTACAGCAACGATGATTATGGTGGGCAGTAAGGCGGGGTAAAGGTAGTGGTGGTGCCGGCGTCGCCGACGCTTAACACGAAAGCACAACAAATATCAGCTGTCACATAAATAGCCCCAAATCACTAAGCGTCAGCGGCGGCATCGAGTACCAAACAAATACATATGTGTGTATGTACGTATGTGTATTGACAGCTACGAACAATAGTAACAAAAAAACAGAATACAACGGTAACAACACTAGCAACAAAAACAACGCTTCAAATCCTTCTTAGGTGTAAGAAATTCCGATAGTTCTTTTAATTCCTTTTCGACCGTCTCATTGTTAAATTTAATTAAATTTAATTCATAAATTTTTGTTGTTTTTATATTTGGCTCAACAATAAAATGATTCAGAAAGCACTTTAATACATCACATAATGTTTTTATGTATTTGAAAATTTAATACCGAAAGATAATTTATCGCAAACATTTCATGTGTTTTTCCGGAATTTTCGCTGTTTGCTTTCTCATGATGAGTAATTCTCACATATTTCCACAAAAAAAACTAGTATATATTCTCACAAAGGTATTAATTTTCACAGCATTATTAAGAATTGTAGGTATATTATTAGTTTTGTGTGTGTTACAATTTTAACGTAAATAGGTTTGGCTTTCAAAACAAACAAAAACACGAAATTTAATTTTCCTCGTTCGAAAACGTGTTCCATTCACGAACAACTAATTTATAGCACTGGTGTATGGCGACTGATTGACTTGGTTTACTGGGGCTGGTGATTGGTGAATGCGCTATTCTTCGGTCGTCGGTCTTAGCACAACACAAATGGTGCTCTTCTCCCCATTCTCATCACGCTGCTTCTTATTTTTCTGTAGTTAAATTTCAATTTTCTCTGTTTGTCATCCCATTGTGTGGAATAGCTCTCCCTTGGTTGTTTGTTTTCAAAATCAAAACAAAGAAAACTCATTAAACTGACGGCGTGCTCATCGTCCGTCTATCGACTCGGCAGCCACAATAACCCCATTTCTTATTTCTTTTGGAATGACGACCATAGGGGCACGCACACACATACATCTGCCATGTCTCATTTTATAGATGCACTGGGATAGATGAGCGTTATTACATATGATTTGCTGCACTTCAATTTCATATTCCGGAGTTGCCAGTCGCAACAATTTCTACATTAGAAGTAATGCATCTTTGCTTTGGTGAATGAATAATTTTGAAAAGCATATGTTTAGGGGCTAATTTAATGAATGTAGGGATGTCAATCGCGACAGTTTTTGAAAAATTCCGTATATCGAGAAATACGGAATTTGTGGGAATTGTAATTTTGCTCTATTTCCTGTATGAACCGATCTCTTACTGAATCAATGTTATTTGTAGTATCGCTTCTCCCGATTTTAAAACAATATGCATTTTTGCATCATGTTACGTAAAAATTAAAGTAAATGATAATGTTCTTAGTATAGACAAAATTATCTGTAGCAAGGATAATTTACTCGTTTCGTTCTCAAAGTTATCTATCTCAATTACACACATCGTGTATTTTTTATGTAAACAAGTTGTCAACAATCTCTTTAAAAACGTATATGTATATTTTTGTTTTTCTTAGATTTTTCGTGTATTCAAAAACATAAATAGTCTAAATTAAACACAATGTAATAATTCCGAATTCATATTTGTTGTGATTATTTCCGTCAGGACATATCGATACCTCCGCTCGAAAACATGCTAAGTGCAAAAAGTTTTTCAGAATAGTTTTATGGAATTCCTTTATAATTCAAACCGAACAACCTATACTGTTTTGTGAACAAAATGTTGTCTGAATATAGGTAATTTGGAATATTTAGAATTTAAACAATGAAATTTCCCTGACAACATACTATGTCGAATAAGCATTGAAGGTATCGATATGTACATCTGAAAATTCCCAACAATAACTTTATTTATAAAACGTTGCAAAACTATTTTTTCTATAAGGATTTATTACGCAGTGCAACATTTTTGAAGTCATCGGGTGCAAACACCTCGAGTGAAGTTCCTCCAAGTACTTATCGAAACTAACAAAACCCATGTTGGGTTTAGCTGCTGTTCGGATTTTATGACCTCATGTATATTTTGGCTAAAATTTGATTTTTCCAAGAACATGCACTTTTTCTCACGGCTATATCTCCGAAACCAATTGGAATTTTGTCATCGGCACCATTGCTAGCCCCTATCCTGTCAATAATTGGCACAATATAAGAACAGCTCAATATGCAGTATTTTTAGCTTGTTGACTTCACGAGAGGCCGCCAAAGTCAATGGTTGTATGTTCAAATTGACAAAAAAACAAACTACTTTAAATATACGTTGTTAAATAGCTGTATATATTCGTTTATAGGGAAATTAATCTAAACTTTTTGTATATAATACATAATAATAATCATAATAATACAAAAATGCCAAGTCAGCAGAAAAACAGAAAACATCTGTTTTGTTGGGCAGCTCGCCCCCTTTGATTTAATACAAAGCTGAAAGTGTAGCATTTTTGCACCGTACGAGTGCGACACTTCTTACAAAAGATAACGAAACCCATTGACAGAGAAGTATTTTTTCACAAACGAAATCAAAAAGGCTTTTTGGGACGAAAGGCAGAAAAGCATTGTTTGGCACAACACACTAAAATCGCTAGCTTGTGACGTGCTAGTTTGTTTTACACTTTTTTCCTTAGTCTATAGCTGCAATTGCTCCAGGAAAACAAAATTCCATAAGGCGATAAAATCCGAACAGCTCCTAAACCTGCCTTCACACAGGAAAATTGACAGAAGACATTTGTGAATATGTATTGGTTGTCAAAAAAGGGAAAAAAATTTCATGTGACATAGGCGTCCAGACATTAATGAAGAAAATAAACTTGAAGCAATCCTCGTTCGTGTCGTTTCGCGCTCTGATTGGTTGCTTACATCAAAATGGTGCTTCCGTCCAGACAATTGCCGAATTTACTGTCATCAAAAAATCAAAGACAGTACGAAGACAGAAGTTGTATTAGTAAAAAAGTGTACATGTATTGCTATTGTCTTCGCAAAACTGTACCGGGTTAACTAGCCAAACCCAAATAAGGTTTTGTTAGTTTCGATAAGTACTTCGAAAAATCGCACACTGGAAGGATTTAGCATTTTATGTGTTGCACTGTGTTAAGGATATCGATGCCTGAATCATCTACATAACTATTTGAAGTCGTGCGAGATAGCAAATGACGCGCCTTTATTATTATACTACCTACAAATATATTCGTATACATGTGTTCGGAATTCGATAAATCCAGAAGAATATCGAATTGCTATATTGGGTACATTTCTAATAAAATCTTAATGCGTATTTATACCCCACACTGTGGTCGAGAGTATTTCGATCAAAACGTTACATGCCTTTTTGTGGAAGTCATGTGAAAAAGACTTATTATAGGGCGAAGTGTGGAAAACAATATTAGCTTAGAATGAAAATTAATTTTAAAAAATTCTAATGAGCGCCCCAGTAGGCGAGTAGGTAGTAGTAGGTAGCATACTCGCCTATGAGTTTGGGGGCCGTGGCTTCGATTACCACCAGAGGATCTGGTCTGTCGCTGCAAACAATAAGCCATATGGTTTTGTAACCCGGCCTTTCCCTGGACGTTAAAATTAGAATATAAATTTACTTTGTATTGTAATTCATAAAAAAAATATAATATATACTTCTCATTTTTTTAATTTCAAAAGAGATATTAACACGCCTCGGTTTATTCTGATGAGGCTACGATATCGCATTTATTTGCACGATTGTATTCTACATTTTCATTAAAGTACGATTATTCTATTCACATTAATACCTTCAATTACTTCCTGAACTTTGTTATATTTGCAGGTGAGGACTGGGCTTGTGTGAAAATACAAAAAAAAAATTCTCAACAGTTCTTAAAGTGCAAATAAGTTACACATTTCTCTGACTAAATGTTTTTATTTATACGGAGAAAAATCGCCGTTCCTAATATGTTTAAATTGAAAGAAAATTAGAACAAACATTTTAATACGTATAATATATTTATAAATATTATAGAACAACAAGAATGTAAACCAGCAAGGAAAGGCTACAGTCGGGCGGTGCCGACTATATAATACAGACTATATAATAATAAATTGTTTACATAAATTTACTTTTGGGACATTTTATACTTAAATAATGCCCTGTACCACAGTGTGGTGTAGGGTATAAAAACGATTGGATCTAAAGAGCCAAATCGGATGAAACATATATATGGGAGCTATAGCTAAATCTTTACCGATTTTCTTCAAATTCGGCAAAGTTGGTTCATGAATCATTCTAAATTTCAAAACGATTGGATGTAAAATATAGCTTCTATAGAACTAAAGAGCCAAATCGGACGAAACATATATATGGGAGCTATAGCTAAATCTTAACCGATTTTCTTCATGGATCAGGAAACTCTACCATTCAAAATTTCAAAACGATTAGATGTAAAATACAGCTTTTATAGGACTAAAGGGCCAAATCGGACGAAACATATATATGGGAGCTATAGCTAAATCTTAACCAATTTTCTTCAAATTCGGTAGTGTCGGTTCATGGATCAAGAAACTCTACAATTCTAAATTTCAAAATGATTGGATGTAAAATACAGCATCTACAGGACTAAAGGGCCAAATCGGACGAAACATATATATGGGAGCTATACCTAAATCTTAACCGATTTTCTTCAAATTCGGTAGTGTTGGTTCATGGATCAATAAACTCTACCATTCTAAATTTCAAAACGATTCGATGTAAACTACAGCTTTTATAGGACTAAATGGCCAAATCGGACGAAAGATATATATGGGAGCTATATCTAAATCTGAACCGATTTCAACGAAATTCAATAGCGATCTTAACAGCCGCGAAATACTCTAAACTGCAAAATTTCAGAACGATCGGGGTGAAATTGCGACCTGTAGTCGACGAACAACTTTACATGGACAGACGGACGGACGGACATCGTTAAATCGACTCAGCTAGTGATTCTGAGTCGATCGGTATACTTTAAGGTGGGTCTAGCTGTATTATTTTCAGGTGTTACAAACATCTGCCGTGAAACAAACTTATAATACCCTGTACCACAGTGTGGTGTAGGGTATAAAAATGCCAAAAAAAAAGTTTATAAACGTTGCAAAATTCTCAACAGGTGGCGCTGGCCGCTGAGGCCTGCTAGAGCTAGAAGGCTGAAGTTTTGGACAACAATATACCAGAGTGTTGTATAAACAACTAACTTTTCGCGTAGTCATTTTTTGCGCTGTGGTCAGTTCTAGTGCTATCAAAAACTTGAATATTGTGATTGTCCTTTCTGAGCATCTTATATGAAGTACTATACACGACAAATGTAAACGCGAAAGATATAAAATAATTTTGAATTCTCTGACTGTGGTCAATGTAGCAGTAACCACATTTTTTCATTATTTCAGTAATTTTAAAAGTTATTTAAGAGCTAAGAATCTCTAGTTGGTCACATTCAAAAAACAGAAATTTCCGACCGCTTTCTTGAAGTGCGGCTTAAAGCTACCTGAGTTTCGTTTGTGCCAGACAGACGCTCCTGGGAAAACGGAACAATGGCCCATTTGCCAGTGGGAACCTGCTGCTACACGGATGGGTCCAAGCTAGGAAACTCTGGGTCTGGAACTTTTTATTGATGAGCCAGAAGTCGAACTTCACTTCCATGGTATTTCGGAGTGATTGGAAATGAACGGGCAAACAGCTTGGCTTCAAAGGGCAGAGAACTTCGAGTAATAATCTTTAAAAGTTGGAAACCTTTCGAAGCCACGAAGGCTGAGTTGAAGCACTGGGCAGTGATGGCTCACAAATCTGTGTGGAATAGCGCAACAGTAGGAGCAACTGCAAAGACACTGTTGGGTGATCTAAATGAAAAGAAAGCAAGAAGTTTCCTGAAACTAAACAAGATCGAGATTAGTAAGATGATGAGTGTTACAACAGGAAACTCAAGCTTACAAGCACATCTTTATCGCATAGGACTAGCGAATGCAGGGCATGCAGGGAAAACACGAAACGATGGAACATTTTCTGTGTCACTGCCAGGCTTTCCCACATGCAAGATCCCAATATGTATTTCGGGTCAGACATACATATTACCAGACTTGACTCATCTCAGAAGATATGACTGGAAGATACTGAGAAAATTCGTGTCTAGTACCGATTTCCTGTAACCCGTGGGGTATAAAAAGATCATAAATAAGGAGCACACAACAGACCGAATCACTGACTCAAGTGTATGTGACCTAACCTAAGAGCTAAGAATCTTAAAATGTAAATGTAGATACATACATACATATCTCAAAGAGGATTCGAAAAGGCGTAGCGTCATATCGCCCAAAATCACGTATGTAAAAAAAATCAGAGTTAGTTGTTGTTGTAGAAAAATTTGGTTTTTGGGCAATATGACATCGACATTGGGCAATATGTCATTTTGAACAGTAGGAAATTTTTTATTTTTTTTCGCCCAAAAAAAGTTATGTCATTACGCCCAATGTATGTTAACATAAAAATAGTTTGCTGGGTTAATGAACCAATTACAACTTAATTAATTATTGCTCAAAATACGCGTGCAATATGTTGCTACTCGTGCGGCAGCAACTAGTGGAAATGGTTTGCATTGTCATACATTTTATTTTTATGTTTTAAGTTTCTTTAATACAAATTTGTAAAATCGAAGTTCAGTGTTTAATCAACATTCAATAAGTAAAAGCTCTGTTAAAGAGCTAGAAAACAACTTATGAGTTGCTAATTGGCGCCCAACAAAAAGTGAAGATTCCAAAAGTACCCATTAGGCTGCAGTTGTTCAACACCCGTGTAACAACAACAAAAAGTGAAGATTCCAAACGTACCCATTAGGTTGCAGTGGATCAATACCCGTGTAACAGCAAAGAAGGTAACCTGAAGGAGGTAATGCTAACCTTGGCAGATTGGAAGGAACCGGCCCCCAGTATCATCAGAAAAAAGGACTCAACGGACATGCTAGCCAGGCAATGCTGAAATTCACATATTTAATTTTGTAACTACTTAAGTGAAATGAAAAATTTAGTTTAGTAGTGAATAGTAATAAAAGTAATTAAGTGAAAACATTTTAATTAAAATTTAATAATTCAAAGAAATCTACTACGATTCCCAAGCGACCCTCTAGTAGTTACAATTAAGTTGAATGTGAATAGAAATAAGATAACAAAGAAAACCATAATTCTACTGCGAATCCCACGGAACCATCCAGTAAAGGAAGATAAATCAAAACAATTTACAAAATAAAAAGTAAGATACATATTTGTGGTCACATAAAAAAAAATAGTTAGATTTAAAAAAAAAGAACGTTTCGGGTCCGACATATTACCAGACTTGACTCATCTCAGAGAATATGACTGGAAGATACTGAGCAAATTCGTGTCTAGTACCGATTTTCTGTAACTCGTGAGATATAAAAAGATCATAAATAAGGAGCGCACAACAGGCCGAACCACTGGCTTAAGTGTATGTCCATGGACATGAGACGTTTAAACGTCTCCTCTCTTCGACCTTACCTAACCTATACTTTATTTTCTAATTTTTTGTTTTTTTTTTCTTTTCAGATGTTTCTTATACATACATATGTAGATATGTACATATATGCAAAGTTCACGTAATTACATCATGGATTGTCACATATGATATACGAGTATATGTTCGTGTACCGTTGCTTAAGTTCGCTTAAGTCAGCTCATGTATATTATAGTTTTGCCTTAAGACGAGAAAGTTCTCTCTTCTGCTGTTATGAAGTGCACTGATAGAAAAAGCGACGAATTTGTACATCATCACGATTATGTTTTCGTCAAAAGTCAGCTAACGTACGGAATGATGAATTCTTCGTCTCTTGATGAATTTGTTTGTCACCATGACGAATCTCTGTTTCCAAAAACGTTCGTTTTCAGGATGATCACATTTCATTCCTACGATGAATCGAGTTCATTACCATTCATCAACACGAGGAATCCCATTCATCACCACGACGAATCCTATTCATCACCACGACGAATTCCATGCGTCACCAGGACGAATCACATTCATCATCACGACAAATCCCATTCATCAGCACGACGAACTCCATTCGTCACCACGACGAATTCATGCCCCAGACTATTTAAATTTTAAACATTTCAATAAATATTCTTCTTGTTTTAGACTATTAACAACGGTGTGGAAAATAAAATCACTTGACTGCTTTTCCAGGTTTAGTTGAGATTATTCGGCTCGAAACGCAGTTCTTATCAGGAAAGGCTTAAAGCAAACGAACGAGAAGTATCACTTACTTCTGATATTTTAAATCAAAAATAATCGCATAAAGTAATGTATTTGCCAAGAGACGAATCCCATTCAACACCACGAAAAATACTATTCATCACCACGACGAATTCCATTCATCACCACGACGAATTCCATTCATCACCACGACGAATCCTATTCATCACCACGACGAATCCTATTCTTCACCACGACGAACTCCATTCATCACCACCACGAATTCCATTCATCACCATTATTTGAACAGTACAATTGAGCATAAAATATAAATTGATTGCTTCGTTTTATCATATTTTCAGTTTCATGTATAAATGATTTTCTTTTGTTTATTTATGCATTTAGTTGCCCTTTTTTGTCATTTCATTTTCCTCTTTTAACGGAAGCTTTATGTTATCCCCAGTGTTAGAAACACTTCATAACAGCAGAAGAGATAATTTTCTTGTCTTGGTTTTTAACAGTCTTTGGTTAAAAACCTTATTGCTTATCCAGCAATTCCACGGCTGCTATTTCAAGATGTTTCGCTGTAAATATTGCAAAAATTAAAATGCTGCAATCAAAGAGTATAATTATAGAAAAAGTTTTCAATGTTCTAAAAGCTCTTTTGGAAAATTCAATGGGACCCTTGTTTTGGCTTTCGTCGACTTTAATTGCATTTCACAACTTTGTCGATATATATATTTTGGTGACTGTTTTTATACCCTACACCACACTGTGGTACAGGGTATTATAAGTTTGTTCACGGCAGATGTTTGTAACACCTGAAAATAACACAGCTAGACCCACCTTAAAGTATACCGATCGACTCAGAATCACTAGCTGAGTCGATTTAACGATGTCCGTCCGTCCGTCCGTCCGTCTGTCCATGTAAAGTTGTTCGTCGACTACAGGTCGCAATTTCACTCAGATCGTTCTGAAATTTTGCAGTTTAGAGTATTTCGCGGCTGTTAAGATCGCTATTGAATTTCGTTGAAATCGGTTCAGATTTAGATATAGCTCCCATATATATCTTTCATCCGATTTGGCCCTTTAGTCCTATAGAAGCTGTATTTTACATCCAACCGTTTTGAAATTTAGATTGGTAGAGTTTCTTGATCCATGAACCAACATTGCCGAATTTGAAGAAAATCGGTTACGATTTAGCTATAGCTACCATATACATGTTTCGTCCGATTTGGCCCTTTAGTGCTGTAGAAGCTGTATTTTACATCCAATTATTTTGAAATTTAGTATGGTAGAGTTTCTTGATCCATGAACCAAGACTGCCGAATTTGAAGAAAATCGGTTAAGATTTAGCTATAGCTCCCATATATATGTTTCGTCCGATTTGTCCCTTTAGTCCTATAAAAGCGGTATTTTACATCCAATCGTTTCGAAATTTAGAATGGTAGAGTTTCTTGATCCATGAACCAACACTACCGAATTTGAAGAAAATCGGTTATGAGTTAGCTATGGCTCCCATATATATGTTTCGTCCGATTTGGCCCTTTAGTTCTATAGAGGCTATATTTTACATCCAATCGTTTTGAAATTTAGAATGGTAGAGTTTCTTGATTCATGAACCAACATTGCCGAATTTGAAGAAAATCGGTAAAGATTTAGCTATATCTCCCATATATATGTTTCATTCGATTTGGCTCTTTAGATCCAATCGTTTTTATACCCTACACCACACTGTGGTACAGGGTATTATTTAAGTATAAAATGTCCCAAAAGTAAATTTATGTAAACAATTTATACATGAATTACAAAATTTATATATCAGAGTTATTCAATATTACGAGAGTGGTGTAGGGTATTATATAGTCGGCCCCGCCCGACTTTAGCCTTTCCTTACTGGTTTTATTCAAAAAGTTGGTTGTTACAAATCCATTTGCCCAAGCTTTTCGCAAGATGGCAGAAAGCTTAAATTCTGGTTCGTTCGTATGCGACCGAGAAGTATTTTCTAATTTCATTTACGGAGAGATATGGTGTCAAACTTTCAATTGCCTTTGGTTGTTATAATTATTGCGCACTGTGAAAATTCATATACTTTCACTTGTTTAATATGGTATTGAAAATATTCACAACTCCCTGCATTTTATTATTTTCCAAGCCTAAACGTGCGAATGGAATAGAAAAGAAAATGTCTTCACCATAATATAGGAAATGAATTATATAATTAATAAAATTTTATTTAGAAAATTAAATTAATGCAAAATTTTCCAATTTCACGAAGGAAAATGGCAGATTTTGATATATATGAATTTAAAAAAAAATATTTTTTGGAGCAAAATTTTTTAATAATATGTATATTTGTACATTGTTAGGGAGGTGTGGGGTATTATATAGTCGGCCCCGCCCGACTTTCTGCCTTTCCTTACTGGTTTTCTTTAGGTTTGAGTTATTTTGTGAGGTCACATGCTATCCATGCTGGAGGGTATATAAGGCCGAACTTAACGCTTTTACTTGTTTTTAATGTATTTGACAGCACTGTGCGTGACTCAACAAAAATGGAAGATATCGGATTGGAGGGCGTGAACCCGCCCATGCGAATCCTCTATAAAATGGAATATTTGGAACACTATTGCACCAATCGGCTTGAAGCTTTGTACGAGAGTATTTCACTGCAATATTAGATAAGTGGGCGTGCCCTGCCCACATGACTCCATTGTTGACAACGCAATATTTGCAGAACCATTTCGTTGTATATTATATTATGCATATATGTATATATTATATTATATATATATTGTTTAAGTTCGTAACATTGTCGCGCAACTTCCCCAGCTTGTGCATCTCCTTCGTTGATTGGCAACCCTGGCGGGTTGAAGGAGAAGAAGCCTCTGCTACGACACTCCCAGGACGATATTCGCTTGTACGGATTGTGAGAGGGCTTTTCAGCGTCTGGTGCTCTCCTTCGACTCTCTCGGGACGAATTCGCTCAGCACAGATCGTAGAGGGATTAAAATAATATCTCTACAAACTCTGCCTTTATCATTAACGAAAATACTAAATTCTTTATTTATTTATTTTCCTTTTCTATTTCGCCCTTTGCATTACTGCATCACCAACATCGGTCACTACACTGAAAAAAAATTTGTCATAAAATTAAAGAAATGCTCCAAAGATGTCATTAGCTTTTAAAATAAGTACATTTTGTCCTTAAAATATAGATAATTTCAATAATATTAAGTAATTTACTTAATTTTACCTAAATTTTCTTAATTTTAAGTACAAAATGTACTTATTTTGAAGACTAAGGACGTCTTTGGAGCATTTCTTTAATTTTATGAAAACATTTTTTTCAGTGTACACACGCATGAATAAATGTATACGCGACACACACACACATCGTACCCCACTACTGATTCGTCGCCTCGCCTTCCCTCACCTCCCTTGCTAGTAAACCCACCTTAACATTTGGTCGTATTCGAGCCGGATTTGTACTCCCCTAACATATATTATTATATATACATTACATTATGCATACATATATAGTCATTATTTGTACGGCGTTCAACCCCTTTTTAAAATGACAATAATAACTACAGTTCTTCACGTATAAATGCTTCCCGCTTAAGGTTTCACGCTTAAGTAAAACGAAACATTTTACTTGATCCATTTTCTCTGTGTACATTGTTTTCTTTTAAATGCATCCCGCTTGACTGCGTTACACTCATAAATGGGTCGTATACCTGGGAAACAAAAATAAAATATCAAACAAAATTCCACAGCTAAATACTCTAACGATTTTTTTTAAAGAATTGCCGTATTACAATTTTATTAAAAGCATACGTGTTTACATAATCGAAACTCGCCAGAAAATGTCAATGTGGCAAGCTTCAATTACTAATTCGGGGATTCCTAGAAAATATTTCTTGTGCGTTGTGTATTGCTCGTCAAAATCACAGTAAATCATTGTTTTCATACATAAATTTAGTTTTCGCAAAAATGGCTACGAAGAAAGTGCAGCTATCGCTCAAACAAAAATTAGGCATTTGTGCAGAAATTAAAAATTGTCCAAAAATAAACTGAATAATTCAAAGTAAAAAAAATCTTTTGGAGAAAAGTAAAACATGTAGCATGCGCTGTAAACGTAATCGCAATAGCAATTACCCTGAAATCGACAAGTCTGTGACACTTTGGTTCAACCAAATGCGGCAGTCGGACGCAATTATTTCAGGTGTGATGGTAATGGAAAAGGCGAATGAGTTCGCAGTTCAAATGAAACAAAATTTTACGGCAAATACGGGCTGGTTATAGCGTTGGCAGAAAAGAAAGGGCATAACATTAAAAACCAGTAAGGAAAGGCTAAAGTCGGGCGGTGCCGACTATATAATACCCTACACCACTCTCGTAATATTGAATAACTCTGATATATAAATTTTGTAATTCATGTATAAATTGTTTACATAAATTTACTTTTGGGACATTTTATACTTAAATAATACCCTGTACCACAGTGTGGTGTAGGGCATAAAAACGATTGGATCTAAAGAGCCAAATCGGATGAAACATATATATGGGAGCTATAGCTAAATCTTAACCGATTTTCTTCAAATTCGGCAATGTTGGTTCATGGATCAAGAAACTCTACCATTCTAAATTTCAACACGATTAGATGTAAAATACAGCTTTTATAGGACTAAAGGGCCAAATCGGACGAAACATATATATGGAAGCTATAGCTAAATCTTAACCGATTTTCTTCAAATTCGGCAATGTTGGTTCATGGATCAAGAAACTCTACCATTCTAAATTTCAAAACGATCGGATGTAAAATACAGCTTCTATGGGACTAAAGGGCCAAATCGGACGAAACATATATATGGGAGCTATAGCTAAATCTTAACCGATTTTCTTCAAATTTAGCAATGTTGGTTCATGGATCAAGAAACTCTACCATTCTAAATTTAAAAACGATCGGATGTAAAATACAGCTTCTATAGGACTAAAGGGCCAAATCGGACGAAACATATATATGGGAGCTATATCTAAATCTAAACCGATTTTCTTCAAATTCGGCAATGTTGGTTCATGGATCAAGAAACTCTACCATTCTAAATTTCAAAACGATCGGATGTAAAATACAGCTTCTATAAGACTAAAGGGCCAAATCGGACGAAACATATATATCGGAGCTATAGCTAAATCTTAACCGATTTTTTTCAAATTCGGCAATGTTGGTTCATGGATCAAGAAACTCTACCATTCTAAATTTCAAAACGATCGGATGTAAAATACAGCTTCTATAGGACTAAAGGACCAAATCGGACGAAAGATATATATGGGAGCTATATCTAAATCTGAACCGATTTTCTTCAAATTCGGCAATGTTGGTTCATGGATCAAGAAACTCTACCATTCTAAATTTCAAAACGATCGGATGTCAAATACAGCTTCTATAGAACTAAAGGGCCAAATCGGACGAAACATATATATGGGAGCTATAGCTAAATCTTAACCGATTTTTTTCAAATTCAGCAATGTTGGTTCATGGATCAAGAAACTCTACCATTCTAAATTTCAAAACGATCGGATGTAAAATACAGCTTCTATAGGACTAAAGGGCCAAATCGGACGAAAGATATATATGGGAGCTATATCTAAATCTGAACCGATTTCAACCAAATTCGATCTTAACAGCCGCGAAATACTCTAAACTGCAAAATTTCAGAACGATCGGAGTGAAATTGCGACCTGTAGTCGACGAACAACTTTACATGGACGGACGGACGGACGGACGACTCAGCAAGTGATTCTGAGTCGATCGGTATACTTTAAGGTGGGTCTAGCTGTGTTATTTTAAGGTGTTACAAACATCTGCCGTGAAACAAACTTATAATACCCTGTACCACAGTGTGGTGTAGGGTATAAAAATACATGGGGAAGGGTCCTCTGCAGACGACATGGGTGCTAGTACTTTCCAAGAACTGCTTCCAAATGTATGAAAAAATTATGAACCTGAGAATGTTTAATGCTGACGAGTGTGGTTTGCTTTTTAAAGCTTTGCCTACACCAACTCTAACCAGTAAGGGGCAGCAGATAAAGGGATTTAAAAGCTCAAAGAAACGTATTACGCTTACATTTATCTGCAATGTAATGGGCGAGTACAAGAACGTGTTTGTTATAGGAAAGCCGAAAAATCCACGATGTTTTAAAAATAAAATTGTACCTCTTAAATATTTTTCGCAACCGAAGGACTGGATGACACAAGAAATTTGGGAGAAAATCCTTTGTTCATTTAATGAAGAAATGGCTCGAAAAAATCGTAACGTTATCTTATTTATTGATAACGATGCACCCCACAAGCAAATCGATTTGTCTCATGTTCGAATAGAATATTTCCTCCTAATACCACTCCGATAGCTCAGCCTCTTGACCAAGGAATAATCAGATCATTTAAAGCATATTATCGTCAAAATATTATTCGAAGACAATTGACAGCAGTCGAACAAGGAAAAATTGTTGAGGAATTTAAAAAAATATTACCCTTTTAACAGCCAAGCATTTAATAAAGCGGGATTGATGGCTGGTAAAACCAAGTTGTATTCAAAATTGTTTCAAAAATGTAAGTTCTCGCCATAATCATTGTTTTCTTTTTATTAGCATTTATATTTTATAGTGCACATTTTATAACTATTCTGAAAATCAAAGTGAGTCACAAGAGGAATTAATTGAAGTAGTACAAGATTCGGAGATTTATAAAGCTTCACAAGAATACGAAAATTTTGTAAGCTTTGACGACGATTTACCCTGCTTTGTATCGCTTACCGATGAAGAAATAATCGCTTATGTTATTCAGGACGAAGGACAGTCGTCTGCTGAAGAAGAATGTGAGGATCCAAAAGAAGCTCACACTGTACTGGAAGTTTTGAAGTCAGCGAATATTCTTCGCCAGACATTTCTGGATAATAAATTTATGCATGAATTGGATGAAATTGAAGAATACTTTTTGAAAAAGAAATCAGTAAACTTCATACAAACGAAATTAATTGATTTCTTTAAAAAAACGTAACTCGTTAGATCCAACTGAATTGTTTATTATTTTCAATAAAATGATTAAACTAAAGTATCCATAGCTGCATTGTGGACGCAATTAGGAGAGAATTATGTTAAATGCGTCAATAACGTATTTAAACAAGATTTTTTAATGCGTCCGTAACGCATTTAACAGAGCTTTTATAAATGCGTTCAGCTTTGGCATTTTATATGAACGCATTTATCCGTGAATTACTGTACTTATATTTCGGATATTCGTAAGTGTGGGGGTAAGTAGTTATTTGTTAACTCTTTGTGTGCTTGCTTGGAAGTACTTTCCTCCAATATCATGCCCATGTAAAAATTATTGTAAGGGCAGGGTTACCATACGTCCTCCTTTGGAAGGACATGTCCTCATTTTTAACCAGTGTCCTCCCTCCTTTTTCAAAAATGATGGATTTGTCCTCCTTTTGTTACAAATTAAAATTTTTCACAAACAGTAAACCTCCACATGAATTATACTCGCAACTACTTTTAGTACAAAGTTACTACTACAATAATTGAGCTCGATGACTGAAATTTGGTACAGATACTTCTTATAGCTGCAGGAAACTTGGGACTAAATTTTTAGCATCTTCTGTCCGATTTGACTTATTAACGCCATAGAGACTGCAAATTTCAACTGGTCGAACTGAAATTGGTAATTTGGGAGTATGTATATCCAGAACCCTTCAGACGAACAATGGTCATTATAGGCCCATGTTTTGATATAGCCCCCACACAAAGGTACCTCAAGATTTTACTTCTTAACGCATCAAATTTCAAAGAATCAATAAACAGTTAACATGCATACAATATGGTGTAGGGTATGCAAAATTCGGCTTATCAGATCTTAACGCCGCTTCACTTATTTATTATAATTAACACCTAAAAATACTGGAGCTAGTCCCACTTTAAAGTACACCGATTGTCTGTCTGTCTATTTAAAATTGTTCCTTAAGTACAGGTCTCACTTTCATTCCGATCTTGCTCAAATTTGACAATAAGGGCTATTTGATACCTGGGAAGAAATTGGTCAAAGTCGATTCAGATTAACCAGTAAGGGGCAGCAGATAAAGGGATTTAAAAGCTCAAAGAAACGTATTACGCTTACATTTATCTGCAATGTAATGGGCGAGTACAAGAACGTGTTTGTTATAGGAAAGCCGAAAAATCCACGATGTTTTAAAAATAAAATTGTACCTCTTAAATATTTTTCGCAACCGAAGGACTGGATGACACAAGAAATTTGGGAGAAAATCCTTTGTTCATTTAATGAAGAAATGGCTCGAAAAAATCGTAACGTTATCTTATTTATTGATAACGATGCACCCCACAAGCAAATCGATTTGTCTCATGTTCGAATAGAATATTTCCTCCTAATACCACTCCGATAGCTCAGCCTCTTGACCAAGGAATAATCAGATCATTTAAAGCATATTATCGTCAAAATATTATTCGAAGACAATTGACAGCAGTCGAACAAGGAAAAATTGTTGAGGAATTTAAAAAAATATTACCCTTTTAACAGCCAAGCATTTAATAAAGCGGGATTGATGGCTGGTAAAACCAAGTTGTATTCAAAATTGTTTCAAAAATGTAAGTTCTCGCCATAATCATTGTTTTCTTTTTATTAGCATTTATATTTTATAGTGCACATTTTATAACTATTCTGAAAATCAAAGTGAGTCACAAGAGGAATTAATTGAAGTAGTACAAGATTCGGAGATTTATAAAGCTTCACAAGAATACGAAAATTTTGTAAGCTTTGACGACGATTTACCCTGCTTTGTATCGCTTACCGATGAAGAAATAATCGCTTATGTTATTCAGGACGAAGGACAGTCGTCTGCTGAAGAAGAATGTGAGGATCCAAAAGAAGCTCACACTGTACTGGAAGTTTTGAAGTCAGCGAATATTCTTCGCCAGACATTTCTGGATAATAAATTTATGCATGAATTGGATGAAATTGAAGAATACTTTTTGAAAAAGAAATCAGTAAACTTCATACAAACGAAATTAATTGATTTCTTTAAAAAAACGTAACTCGTTAGATCCAACTGAATTGTTTATTATTTTCAATAAAATGATTAAACTAAAGTATCCATAGCTGCATTGTGGACGCAATTAGGAGAGAATTATGTTAAATGCGTCAATAACGTATTTAAACAAGATTTTTTAATGCGTCCGTAACGCATTTAACAGAGCTTTTATAAATGCGTTCAGCTTTGGCATTTTATATGAACGCATTTATCCGTGAATTACTGTACTTATATTTCGGATATTCGTAAGTGTGGGGGTAAGTAGTTATTTGTTAACTCTTTGTGTGCTTGCTTGGAAGTACTTTCCTCCAATATCATGCCCATGTAAAAATTATTGTAAGGGCAGGGTTACCATACGTCCTCCTTTGGAAGGACATGTCCTCATTTTTAACCAGTGTCCTCCCTCCTTTTTCAAAAATGATGGATTTGTCCTCCTTTTGTTACAAATTAAAATTTTTCACAAACAGTAAACCTCCACATGAATTATACTCGCAACTACTTTTAGTACAAAGTTACTACTACAATAATTGAGCTCGATGACTGAAATTTGGTACAGATACTTCTTATAGCTGCAGGAAACTTGGGACTAAATTTTTAGCATCTTCTGTCCGATTTGACTTATTAACGCCATAGAGACTGCAAATTTCAACTGGTCGAACTGAAATTGGTAATTTGGGAGTATGTATATCCAGAACCCTTCAGACGAACAATGGTCATTATAGGCCCATGTTTTGATATAGCCCCCACACAAAGGTACCTCAAGATTTTACTTCTTAACGCATCAAATTTCAAAGAATCAATAAACAGTTAACATGCATACAATATGGTGTAGGGTATGCAAAATTCGGCTTATCAGATCTTAACGCCGCTTCACTTATTTATTATAATTAACACCTAAAAATACTGGAGCTAGTCCCACTTTAAAGTACACCGATTGTCTGTCTGTCTATTTAAAATTGTTCCTTAAGTACAGGTCTCACTTTCATTCCGATCTTGCTCAAATTTGACAATAAGGGCTATTTGATACCTGGGAAGAAATTGGTCAAAGTCGATTCAGATTAAGATATAGGTTAGGTTGAAGAGAGGAGACGTTTAAACGTCTCATATCCATGGACATACACTTAAGCCAGTGGTTCGGCCTGTTGTGCGCTCCTTATTTATGATCTTTTTATTCCTCACGAGTTACAGAAAATCGGTACTAGACACGAATTTTCTCAGTATCTTCCAGTCATATTCTTTGAGATGAATCAAGTCTCGTAATATTTCTGACCCGAAATGTTGGGATCTTGCATGTGTGAAAGCTTGAGTGTCCCGTTAGAACACTCATCGTCTTACTAATATCGATCTTGTTTAGTTTCAGAAGAATTCTTGTTTTCTTTTCATTTGGGTCACCCCACAGTATCTGCCCAGTGCTTCAACTCATTTTTCGTGGCTTCGAAAGATTTCCAAGTTTATTTATTTTAATTATCGTTTTTCTGCACAACAAGAATTAATTTCTTATGATTACAGTACTGAAATGAGACCCGATAGGATAAGAAAATTTTAATTCGATTAAAATAATTTTATAAAAGCGAAAAAAAACATTAATTGATGAAAAGCTATTGAGATATTAAATATTAAAACACAATAGAACATTAAGAGAAAAGTCATTACTAATAAAATTTAATAATAATAATCATTTTTAAATTAAACAATAATACAAATTTATAAAAAAAAATACAGTATTAAAACTTTGATATCTAAGAATATAATAATAATTTGGACATTTGAGCTTTACATGCAACAAAGAACTTTAAACAATAACTGTAAAACATTTGATCAAGAACTATTGCAAAATTTTATATAACTCAGTTTTAAATTTGATTGCATTACTGATCAATTGAATATTGTGTGGAGGTGAATTCCAGAGACGCATTGCATTTATAAAGAATTGCCATTCAGATACCAGAGTCCTACGTAACAAGGGTACAAGTTTCCCTCCCCGATTGGACCTTGCGAATGAAAGCTTTTCGTACAAGTAAGGAGGATTGCGTGTATATATAATTTTATGCAGAAAGATAAGAGCTCTACTAGACAAAAGGTTTTCGAAAGTGTTACCATAGAGAGATTTTGAAAAATGTGAAACTGAATCATATCTCATCAAACCATAAATATATCGCAAAATGTTGTTATAAAGACTGTTTAATTAATGTCAATTGAAGCCAAGCTGTTTGCCCGTTCATTTCCAATCAATCCGTTGTGTCCTGGTACCCAGATAATACGCAATTGACCCAGATAATACGCAATTGGCGGAGTAATCATTTATCGTTCTTTTACAGTCCAAGAGCTCTACTAGACAAAAGGTTTTCGAAAGTGTTACCATAGAGAGATTTTGAAAAATGTGAAACTGAATCATATCTCATCAAACCATAAATATATCGCAAAATGTTGTTATAAAGACTGTTTAATTAATGTCAATTGAAGCCAAGCTGTTTGCCCGTTCATTTCCAATCAATCCGTTGTGTCCTGGTACCCAGATAATACGCAATTGACCCAGATAATACGCAATTGGCGGAGTAATCATTTATCGTTCTTTTACAGTCCAACACAGTTCTGGATTTGACCCTTACCGATGTTATTGCTTTAATCGCCATTTGGCTATTTGTGAATATGTTGGCATATTTAGGCTTTGTCGTGTTACTGAGCCAGTTCACACACTCAGATTAAGATATAGGCCCTATATAAATTTCCTTTCCGATTTAGCCTTTTAGCGCCACAGAAGCTTTTTCATATCCAATCACTCTGAAATTAAGCAGGATGGAGTTTCTTGATCCAAAGGCCCACATTGTCGAATTTAGTGTAAATCTGTTCAGATTTAAATGTAGCATCCAAGAACAAACCTTGCCAAATTTGAAGAAAATGTGTTCAGATTTAGATATAGTACTCCGATTTGGCACCTAAGCGCTACAAAATACAAATTGTTGTACAAATCATTATCATAGGAAATTGTATTTTTTAAATGTCCTCCGAAAGTTTCAAACTCTCTTTTTAAATGTTACAAATGTCCTCCATTTCTGACACAAAAGTCCTCCTTTCCGAAAAAAGGTTATGGTAACCCTGTATAAGGGTGGCTAAATGATAAGCAAAAACTTTTAAAGACCAAGACGGGAATGTTCTCTCTTCTTCTGTTATGAAGTATGTCTAACCGTAGGGATAATATAAAGCTCCCTTTAACAGAGGAAAAAGAAATGACAAAAAAGGCAACTAAATGCGTAAACAAATAAAAGAAAATGTTAAATATCATAAAATTGTAGTAAGCGCTTCATGTATAAATGATTTTCTTTTGTTTATTTATGCACTTAGTTGCCTTTTTTTGTCATTTCATTTTCCTCTGTTAAAGGGAGCTTTATGTTATCCCTACGGTTAGACATACTCGTACTTCATAACAGCAGAAGAGAGAACTTTTCCGTCTTGGTTTTTAAAAGTCTTTGATGATAAGCCGTTATTTCTTTTGAATTTGGCTTTTACCTGCCAGGTTAATTGCTAATGAGAGCTTTTATTGATTTGGGACGCTGCAATTTCCCAAAGGCTTTTAAAGACAAAGACGTGAAAGTTCTCTCTTCTGCTGTTATGAAGTATGTCTAACCGTAGGGATAACATAAAGCTCCCTTTAACAGAGGAAATTGAAATGACAAAAAATGCAACTAAATGCATAAATAAATAAATAAAATGGTAAACATCACAAAATTGTAGTAAGCGCTTCATGTGCAAATGATTGATTTTTATTTATTTATGCATTTAGTTGCGTTTTTTTGTCATTTCATTTTCCTCTATTAAAGGGAGCTTTATGTTATTCCTATTGTTAGACATACTTCATAACAGCAGAAGAAAGAACTTTCACGTCATTCTCTTTGACTGTCTTTGAATTTCCACAGAACGCTCACCACTCGTTTTCGTTATACATGGCGTAAAGCCTAATCAACAACTCTGAAAAGTTTTAAACGAAGATTTGTAATAACCCAATTAGAAACAACTTTTTGTGAGAAAAAATGCCATTGAAAAAGTTAAAATGGGGTTTAAACCCGTTGTAGGGGGAGACATGAGCGAAGATATCAGAAAAAGGTCGATTTCAATTTTTAATTTCACAAGTCCTTTTATATCGCCTACCTTTATTTAAAATTTTGTGAACAATTATAATAATTATATAATATAAATACATACTAATAATAATATCAAAGAAAGTATGAGTTTTTGGTGATTTTTTCCATTGGGACTTATTTGATCTCAGTGGTGGTACATACACTGAGGGAAAAAAGACGTTGCAAAATAAACACCGTTTGGTACCAATTTATAAACGTAAGGTGCATGAAAAATCGCCACCGATTCGTTCATTAATTATCAACGAAACGGGGGTGATTTTTTGACCGGCGTTGCGTTATGTATTGTCGCCGTAAGGTTGATGATTATTTGTTCGGCTTTGTGTTGTTCATTGGATTTGTTATTGTCTGTTCTTAGAAGAAGAAACCACGAGGATTTATAAAGACGTGAAAAATGAAAATTAACGACGAAGAAATAGAATTTAAGGACCTGTTTGATATTGTGGATGATTCTCTGGGCTATGGAATGAGAAGGATAAGGTGATTGCAAAATCCAGTGGCATCTTTCCATTGCAGACATTTCTAGAATCAATAGAAATGGTGTCGGCCTACGAATATTTAACAACCTAAGCTTATAAAAATTTCAATTTTAAAAGTTAATAATGAGTGTTTATGTTTTTTATAGAGCACAGGAATTAAATTTTGCCGTACATAAAGGCGAATGATACGAAGGAGACTGCCACCATTAGGGTTACGAGCTGAATTCCGAGAAAAAACAGAGGTAATACTGTGTTGCTGCATATTCGAATGTGTTTTGCTTAGACCTGATTTGCTAAGTGATAAATATGCAAATTTGCAATTATATGTTTGTTGTGTTCACGTTTTATTTACTTATAACATTAATAAATATATTGAAACGCTAATGCTGTTTAAATAGTATTAATAGGGTATTTAGAATGGAAAGTTATCCCAGCGCGTGCTTTATTCGTCCTCAGCAAGTGCTTTTGTCGTCCCCCGCACACGGGGGAAAATCGCCATTTTTGATATGTTTGAATTCAAAGAAAATATACTTGGAACCAAAATTTTTAAATATTATATATTTTTGAACAAATATATTTTATTTGAAAATCAAGAAATTTTGTTTGGAACGCATATATTAATATATTACAACAAAATATATTTGCGAACTTACTGTCACAAATAAAATATGTGTTTACAAACAAACAATGGTTTTGTTTAAGAATTTATCCAAATACATTATATTTAAAAAAATTTTAAAACTTTGTTGACTTTGGCAATTTTTAATTTTATTTTTTCCGAGATTTTGTGTTATACTTTATAGGTAAAAATTGTCGTAAGCAGCATTTTTTTACAGCACTAGTTTTTAATTTATAAATAGTCCAATTCTCAATTCATCAATGCTATTTTTCGTAACCCAAAATTATACGATTTACATTTTTGAAACATATAAAATTTCAAAAAAATTAAACCTTAAATTTCTAAAAAATTTAAAACTTTCCTTTAAATTAAACATTATTTTGGAAATATTATTTCCAAATAAAAAATATTAGGATGAAAACATTATTTTGTTTAGAACAACATCCTCACAAACATAAAATATTTGTCAATGTCAAATATTATATATTTGGAGTGTACCCTAAACATATTTATGTTTCCAGCAGAATATGTTTGGAACAATATACTACAGAAGCGATTTTTTTCAGCGTGCACGTTCAATAGTTGCCACCAACACTTGATTTAAATTATCCCCAGTTGGTATTCATTTTGCAACGAAGCGTTGTTGATTTTTGATGCTTTATTCTTACACCGCCTTGCTTCAATTCGTAACATACGGGGTTGGTTCATTATCATAAACGAATTTGCAAAGATTAAGCACGTATGTGCTTTGTTTTTCGCTGGGTGTAGTTGTTTATGTTTAAGCTTTTTAGCATTTTCTCAAGTGGACAAGTGTGGTGTTGAACTTGAGAAACTGTTGGCCATTTTAGTGTTCTAAAAAAACGATATAATCTCAATTTTTGGAATGCAAGTTAAAAGACTGTTAAGTGTTGGAAATCATCATTACATTAAAATAAAAAATGTATGTGTACCCTGTAGAAATGGTTCTAATGTGTTTCCGCGTTCTTTATTTTCTTGTACGGTTTTTGTCCTTGATAGGTAGATGTCAATGCTGCAGTTCTTTTCCAAGAGTCGCGTAGAGTTTTAAACGAAGTAGAAGGAAATACAAAGACAAATTAGACAAAGAAAAAAAAATCGTTTTTGTATTATATTGTCCGAAACATATTCTGCTTGAAATATATAAATGCTTAGGGTACAGTCAAAATATATTATATTTGGCAAACACAAATATTATATATTTGGAAAGATGTTGTTCTAAACAACTTTGTTTCAGTTCTAATATTTATACCCTACACCACACTGTGGTACAGGGTATTATGACTTTGTGCATTTGTTAGTAACCCCCAAAAAGAGAAGAAATATAACTATAGTTTATTATACCAATCGACATAGAATCACTTTTTGGTCGATTTAGCCATGTCCGTCTGTCTGTCCATGTATTTTTGTGATCAAAGTGCAGGTCGTATTTATGGCCCGATTGTGATGTAATTTAGCACAGTGCTCTTTTTTGGCCCAAGGACGATCCCTATTGAAATTGGTCAAAATCGGTTCAGATTTAGATATAGCCCCCATATGTTTGCACTGCAGGCTGTGGCGGTACTGTTGGTCGGAGAGAGCAATGACAATTGAATACTATAGACGTCGCATGGTATTTACAGACTTCATCCGCCAGGTGGCGTCCGAGCAGCCTTTCTCTCATTCTCGAATTCCTCTCTCAATTATTTCTCTTTCAAAACATGCAGACTTTTTGTACTCTCAAATAATTTCTGAGAAGGGAGTGAGTTTTTCAGTTTGTTTTGTTGTTGAATGTTTTGCAGTTGGAATATAATAAAATTAATGATGAAAATCTTTTCTCTCTTTGCAGAGTAAATAAAAGTAAATCTCCTCTCTTTGCCGAACGCTCTCTTTACAGTTTAGCCAGACAAAGCGCCATCTTCAATATGCAGACAAACTAAACGAATTGTCAAACTCCATGCGACGTCTATAGTATTCAATTGTCATTGGGAGAGAGTGGAGAGTGTGCGTGGCTTATAGTGGCTGACGGGAGATTTGTATTCGTCTGCCTTTCAGTTGCCATCATGCATTGTAGAGGTGGAAAAGTATCGATAGTGGCGCTATCGGATAGTTTCGATAGTTTTAAAAAAAGCTGTCGATACATCGATTCTCAACAATCAAATCTTAATAAAAATATCGATATATCGACGATACTATCGAATTTTAGTAGTCCTCAAAGAAAAGCTTTTATACGTAAAATAAATAATTCAAGAACGCCCGAGTAGGTGAGTTGGTCAATTTGTTTAACAAAACAGAACAACTTTTTATTTTTTTAGTTCAATGCAGAAAAACTAAACTGATTACTTCCATTTTTTTAATGTATACGAGTTAAAAATTAGAACAAGAGAATTTTGTTCATAACAAACAACATACCTACATTTTAGCTTTTAATTTCGTAAGCCTGTCCGAAATTAATTGTGCAGTTTTTCTGAACATTATTTCTTGTTAGAGCTAAACCCAGTTATGTACTCCCTTATTGTAGACTTTGTTGGCTCAATAAGCAAAGTTGTTAATTGCCTAGAAGATTTGACGTGTTTGCACTTGTTTTATGTGGTAGGCATTTTGCCTGTTTGTGTCGGAACTTAATGCAAAATGCTTCCAAACGTCCGATCTGCATTTGCTGGATTTTTTCTTGGCTTAATAATCTGTGTGTTTGTTTGCATTTGTGAACTTGTCGACGCTTTAATGTTACAATTTTAGTGGCGGATCATTTCGGATTCACTATCGATAGTGACCAAAAATATCGATAGTTTTAAAATATTAAATAATCTTAGCAGAAAACAATCGAGTCACAAAAAAATTAAACTATCGATAGTGCCATCGATAGTTTCCCACCTCTAATGCATTGGACACGTGAGGAGAGGTCATTTTGTGCTGAAGCGTATTGTTTAAATGCGCACTCGATCATTGCAGTGCAGCGTGTTTTTCGTTTATGATTCGCTGTGCCCCCATGCGGACGTGTTCCTGGACGGCAATCAATTGTAAAATGGGTAATTTAATTTGGGGTTACCTGAAGTCGAATGTGTATATCAACCGTCCCAACACCTTGGAAGACCTAATTAACAATATTGAGGCTGAAATTGGCAAATGCCAGTCGACATGCTTGTTAGAGTTCATGAAAACTTCAGAAAACTTATGCAGCAGTGTGTGGATAGCGAAGGTCGAAATTAGCCAGATACACTATTTAAAACCATGTTATTTTATTTTTTATTACTGTTCAATAAAATTAAAATATAAAATCAATTTTTCTAAGGTTCATAGCTTATTTATTTCATTCTCAAATAAGCAAGTTACCGCTCTCCATCGTGTATGTGTTACCGCCGATTTGACATGTAAGCGCTGTAGCAACTGTATTTTATATCCGATTAGTACGAAATTCGGCAGAGAGAGTTTTCTTATTACATGAATTAAAACTACCAAATTCTGTGTTTTATATCCGATCAGTACGATATTCGGCAGAGAGAGTTTTCTTATTACATGTATGGACACTGCCAAATTCTTATAGCAATGCCCATTTTCGCATTGTTAGGGAGGTGTAGGGTATTATATAGTCGGCTCCGCCTGACTTTCTGTATTTCGTTACTGGTTTTTATTTGGGACTATTATTTCCAAAACAAATGTTTATTTGCATTACAGTATTCATAAAATATACCAATACATTTTTTTAAGACAAGTTTTATGTTTCTCAGTAAATCAATAGTATTTTTTTCGGAAATTTTAAATTTTCTTAAAATTCCTTTTTAATTGATGAAATCCTATAATCTTGAATAATGATAATGAAATATAAATCAAACATTAGTGCTTTAAAACAAATGTTATTGCTACCTATGTATGTTATTTTAAATCAAATAAAAATTAATTTCTAAAAACTTCAACTTTTTTAAAAATTCCTAAACAATAATTTTATTTGTTTATAATCACATATGTATTTTATTTTAGAAAATTAGTTTGCAAATATATTATATTGTATTATATTAATAAAAGCATTCCAAATAAGTTTTATTGATTTTCAAATAAAATTTATTTGCTCCGAAATATACAGTATTTAAAATGTGTGTTCCAAATATATTTTCTTTCGATTCAAACATATCAAAAAAGGCCATTTTGCCTCGTGTAGATATCCCAGTGTACTTGCAAATTTTTCCCACACTTCAATTTCGCGTACGTTTGTATGAGAAGATTTTTAGGTAGCTATCTAGAATTTGCAGATACGCCTGCAAAATCCTTTGGGGTGTCTAAAAGCTATATTATTATTGTTTTACCTACAAGCTTAAGATTTTATGGCGTTTTCGTTTCTGCAAAAAAGTGCACCATTTTCGTTACCCTTTTCCCGAAAACGTTAATAGCAGATTTAGGAATATTGAAATAGGAGCTAAATGTTATTCGGGGGACTAACTACATCAGTTCCACCTAAGAAAGGCAAATATTTTTCAGAACTTCGCGTCGACGAAGCAACATTTTTTTTAGAATCGAAATCACCATAAGGCCCAGCACAGACGGTTGTTAGATCTTACAATGTTGTTAGCTAAATTTCAACAAATTTCTTACAATCGTTTGAACTTAAAATTTTTGTTTTGCAACGTTGTCAGAAAAGCCATCATCACCTTGTAAGATAAGCGATGTTTATGCATCTTAAAGTGACGCCATTGTCAGAAAACATTTTATTGGCACATAGTCTATAACATATTTTTCTTGGCAACCCTGCATATAAATATTTACAAAATATATGAAATTGTAAGGTTTTCTTGAACTGACAATTCACCTTTGGCTAACAATCTGTCATTGTAAGTACCTTACCACCACGTTGTCAGATCTGGAAACGTTGTAAGATCTGACAACTGTGTATACAGGCTTCAGTTTAGCAGTTTGCCATGAAACAACATTTCCCTTAAACTGACGTTTTTCGATTAAATTTCCAAAGGCAAGAACGTCGAAGATAAGGCATATTAAATTTTGCAGTTGGGATACATTTCACCGCATATATTGAGTTTACTCTCATGCATAATATATATTTTTATACCCTCACTTTAGTGTGACGAGGGTATATATCATTTGCTACGGAAAAAAGTGTAACACATCGACGGAGTGATCTAAGACCCTAAGTATGTTCGGAGGAAATCCGTTTTGGGTCATTTTAAGTCGAATGAGCAATGTCCGTCCGTCTGTCTGTCTGTGTGTCTGCTGGCTGGTGCGCACGATAACTCTCGAAAGGAGTAACCGATTGACTTCAAATTTGGTACGTGGTAATATTTTGATCTATCTCCGGATGAGTTCGAAGATGGGCCATATTGGTCTACTCCTTCTGGTACCTCCCACACAAAGGGTTAACATTTAGTGAAATATTGATTCTTTAATAAATTCTATACTACTCATTCGAATCTTTTGAAATTCTGCACATAATATTATTATATTAGTCGCTATTAACTCGAGAAAAATGGGTGAAGTTGGCATGCCCCTTTTGGTACCTCCCACACAAATGGACAATTTTGCATCAAAATTTAACTGCTTATAACTTTAATACAAGTGCATAAAAATGCTTGAAATTTTCTACAGTATAATGTTTTTGTAGCGCATATAGTCCGGTAAAAAATGGGCATCATTGTACAGCCCCTTTTGGTACCGCCCACACAAATGGCCCGTTTCGTACCAAAGTAAACGGCTTGTAACTTTAATACCAGTGCATACAAATACTTGAAATTTTGTACAGTGTAATGCTGTTGTAGTGCCTATAGTCCTGTAAAAAGTGGGCGTTATCACCCAGCCCTTTTTTGTACCTCCCACACAAAATGACCAAATCATACCAAAATTACATAGCTCGTAACTTTAATATACCAGTGCACACAAACGCTTATAGTTCAGCACAATGCAATGTATTTAAGAATGTACTGTTTACCGAAAAATATGTGTATTTGGAAAACCCCTTCTGGTACCTCCCACACAAATTGACAGATTTATTGGTGCAATGTTATATATTACATTACTCACAAAGTGAGGGTATACCTTAGTCGGTTTACCCGACTGAAACTTTCTTACTTGTTTTAATTTAAATTTCAAACCAATGAGAAAGGAGGAGAATGACCCATATAAAGAGGGGGTGCCACCAGATAGGATAGACTCCCAAAAGAAACTTTTACTGGAAGGACAATGATTGAGGTCATCCAGATAAACCTCCACCGGAGCGAGACAGCATCCAACGCTCTGATGGACATCATAAATAAAGGCAGCGTTCATATTGCTTTGATCCAGGAACCATGGACAACTAGCAACAAGGTTACTGGATTAAGCCATGTGAACTATAACCTTTTCTACGTTAACACAGGTACCCATCCAACGACTTGTATTCTGTGCCATAAAAACTTATGTTTTATTTTCTCTCCAGAGTTGTCAACATCGGGCGCAACGGTGCTGAGGCAAGGTAATGGAAATATGTACCTGGCGTCAATATATCTGCCATTCGATGCGCCGACATGGCTTATCGACCCATTAGCCTTACTTCTTTCCTGTTAAAAAGAATGGAGCGAATAATTGATGACATGGTCAAAGGTAGAATAGCGGATGACAGGCTAAAATTCAAACAACACGCCTATGTCAAAGGAAGATCAGTGGAAACAGCTCTGCATGAGGTAGTGTACCACATAGAAGAGTCCTTCAGTAAAGAAATGTATACACTTGCGTTTTGGATAGACATTGAGGGCGCATTTAACAATGTACAGACCGATACACTTATCCAGTCCTTAGACGAGTTTCAGGTTGACCGGGCGCTGAAAAACTGGATCAACAATATGCTAAGGAATAGGTGGATTATTTGGGGGTCATATGACGTAAAAATTAGAGACAAGGTAAATCGTGGTATACCTCAGGGGGACATTTTATCGCCTCTTCTATGGGTTACGACGATACACAGTCTCCTAAAAGCCCTCACCAATGAAGGACTTAAACCAGCCTGTTATGCAGACGACGTTGTAATACTTCTAAGGGGCTTTCATCCAAATATATTATGCAAAAGAGCTGAAGAGGCACTTAACATAGCATATAACTGGGCACAACCAAGGGGATTTAATGTTAACCCAGACAAAACAGAAATATGTCTATTTACAAGGAAAACGAAGATCCCACGTTTTACCCCGCCTCGATTCCTGAATAAGACAATTGCTATAACTAAAAAGGTAAAATACTTGGGAGTAATCTTGGATCAGAAACTGTACTGGAAAGATCATCTTGAAGAAAGAGTTACAAAGGCACACAGATGTTGGTCGTTGTGCAGAAGAGCTATAGGTTTAAAATGGGGACTACGTCCAAATATGACTCACTGGCTTTACATGAGCGTGATTAGACCAATAATCACCTACGCCTATGTAGTGTGGTGGACATCAATGGACAAGAAGTGCAACGTAATACCTCTGCAAAAAAATTCAACGTATGTGCTGTCTAGGCATAAGCGGGGCATTTAGAACTGCACCAACAAAAGCGTTGGAAACTATACTGCACATCCAACCAATAGACATCCGTATAAAGTATGAGGCAGCCCTCACAGCAAGACGTCTACAAGTGATGGGTGAATGGATAAATCGAGACCACAAGTCGTACCATCAGAAGATTTCAGAATATCTAGTTGGCCACATTCAAACTCCAGAAATCTCGGACCGCATTCCTGAAGTGCGGCTTACAGCTACCTGTGATACGTTTGTGCCAGACAGACGCTCCTGGGAAAATGGAACTTTGTCCCATGTGCCAGTGGGAACCAGCTGCTACACGGATGGGTCCAAGCGAGGAGGAAGGACGGGTCTGGGACTTTTTGTTGACGGACCAGAAGTCGAACTTCACTTCCGCCTCCCTGACCATAACACGGTATTTCAAGCAGAAGTTCGAGCAATCACGGAGTGTGTTAACTGGCTCAGTAATACTACAAAGCCTAAATATGCCAACATCTTCACAGATAGCCAAATGGCGAGTCAAGCAATAACATCGGAAAGGGTCAAATCCAGAACTGTGTTGGACTGTAAAAGAACGATAAATGATTACTCAGCCCATGGTCAATTGCGTATTTGCTGGGTACCAGGACAGAGCGGAGTGATTGGAAATGAACGGGCAACAACTTGGCTTCAAAGGGCAGAGAACTTCGAGTAATAAACTTGAAAAATTGGAAACCTTTCGAAGCCACGAAAAATGAGTTGAAGCACTGGGCAGTGATGGCTCATAAAACTGTGTGGGTGACCCAAATGAAAAGAAAACAAGAAGTCTTCTGAAACTAAACAAGATCGATATTAGTAAGATGATGAGTGTTCTAACGGGACACTCAAGCTTACAAGCACATCTTCATCGCATAGGACTAGCAGGAAACGACGAATGCAGGGCATGCAGAGAAAACATCGAAACGATGGAACATTTTCTGTGTCACTGCCCGGCTTTCACACATGCAAGATCCCAACATTTCGGGTCCGACATATTACCAGACTTGACTCATCTCAGAGAATATGACTGGAAGATACTGAGAAAATTCGTGTCTAGTACCGATTTTCTGTAACTCGTGAGGTATAAAAAGATCATAAATAAGGAGCGCACAACAGGCCGAACCACTGGCTTAAGTGTATGTCCATGGACATGAGACGTTTAAACGTCTCCTCTCTTCAACCTAACCTAACCTAACCTAATTTAAATTTTCATGGAAACATCTTTACTATCGAGTAGAACCGGTGGTTTAGTCACAATCTTTAAAAATTTTGGAAAAACGTTGATTTTTTAAATCGTTTTTCTGGCACGAAAAAAAAAAACAAAAATAGAAAAAATCCTAAAAAACTATATTATTCAATTTTTCAAATAAATACTATCATCCCAACGAAGAAAACAATTACAACTTGAAATCTATGGATAATATAACCCTTCTGGTAGAGAATTTCAACGATTCGTTATGAGCAATGCCCGATAAACGTCGTTCACTCCTACGAGTACGTAACAACATTTGTGAAATATTGATTCCTTAATAACTTTTATGACGGGTGATCCAAGTAGATGTACTTTTTTCAATAGCCTTTTTTTGACAGATCACGAGTGAGTCGTGTCATGCTGTCATCTTATTTTTGATAAGTATTGTTTGGCATTTCATCATGGAAAGACTTACGCCTGAACAATGTTTACAAATCGTTCAACTTTATTACGAAAATTCACGTTCTGTGAGGAATGTGTTTCGTGCACTTCGCTCAACTTATGGTCAACATAATCGGCCTACTGAGCGTACTATTCGCAACACCATCACCCATCTTGAGACCCAGCAATCATTATTGGATAATATTCGACCGAATAGACCACGTCCAGCATGCACTGAAGAAAATCTAGCGGCCGTAGCTGAGAGTGTACAAGAAGACCGTGGATAGTCGATTCGGCGCCGCTCGTACCAACTCGGACTGTCGTATGGAACGACTTGGCGCATTTTACGTCGAGATCTTAAATTGAAAGCATACAAAATACAGCTTGTGCAAGAACTGAAGCCACCCGACCTTCCCAAGCGACAACGCTGCGCTCTATGGGCTCTTGAAAAGTTCCAAGAAGATCCGACGTTTTCGAGCCAAATTTTGTTTAGCGATGAGGCCCATTTCTGGCTCAATGGGTATGTAAACAAGCAAAACTGCCGCATTTGAGACGAAGAGCAACCTGAAGAGATTCAGGAACTTCCACTTCATCCAGAAAAAACAACGGTTTGGTGTAGTTTGTAGGCCGGTGGAATCATCGGTCCATATTTTTTCAAAAATGATGCCGGTGAGAACGTAACCGTCAATGGCGACCGTTATCGTGCCATGATAACCGACTATTTGATGCCTGAAATTGAAGCTAGTGATCTCGGCGACATTTGGTTTCAACAAGACGGCGCCACTTCCCACACATCGCATCAATCAATGGATTTATTGAGAGAAAACTTCGGTGAGAAGATAATTTCACGTTTTGGGCCGGTCGATTGGCCGCCAAGATCGTGTGATATCACACCGTTTGACTTTTTCCTGTGGGGATATGTAAAGTCTTAAGTTTATGCGGACAAACCCGCTTCGATTCAAGCCTTTTCAAATCAGTGAAATCAATATCTGGAAAGCCATTTACACAAGTCACTTTAAATATGGTAGTTATGTATTTGACAGCAATATGTAAGACCTTATACAAAATTACGACATGATGTGTTCGTATTAAACTAAACTGATATTTATGGCAACGATGTGGACCGGGTCCAGCTAGTTTACTATATAAGGCAATTATCACGTGTACGGTTAGACCTAAGAAAATATGGTCAAAGGAAGTTTGGCAGATAAGAAAAAGGTAATTTTAAATTTCTGAGTATTCCAATTTGTTGTCAATCCTCCAAGTAATTTATTTATATCGAACATTATACGATTTCAATTATTAATATTTATTATTTTTACAAACATTAAAAAATCTAAAAAATAACTTTGAATTGCTGAAAAATGTGACACATTTAAGTTATCGATATATTTTCTGAATAATAGTCTAAATCACAAAATATTAGGATAGAAACAGAGATTTGTTTAGAACAACATATTTCAAAATATATAATTTTTGTGTGTACCAAATACACTGTGCTAGTCCAAAAATGTAACAGAAAGGAGACCCTATGGATAGACCTATTTCGACCATGCTGAATCCAGTGGCATTAGCCGTTTTTCTATGTTAGCTCTTGTTTTCGCGATATTCGACCACAAATTTGTTGGGAAGTCAGAGATTTGACTTATCTTTTTGGTTATTTTGAAGTGGAAGACATCGGAATATACGCTTCAGTCCAAAGATCGAAATAAAGGGAACATTTGGACATTTTTTATCTCAAAACAGTCGTCCACGCTTCTCACCCCCTTACCCCTGAAAAATTGAAATGAAATCTTATCATATGTAAAAAATCATACACGCTGAAAAAAAATCGCTTCTGTAGTATATTGTCCCAAACATATTCGGCTTGAATTATACACATGTTTAGGGTACACTCCAAACATATAATATTTGACATACACAAATATTATATGTTTAGGAGGATATTGTTTTAAACAAAAATATGTTCCCATTCTAATATTTTTTTATTTGGAACAGTATTTTGTATTCATGTATTTTGGCAATGTATCAATTCCTTAACTTAAAGACCAGTTTTCTGTTTTTCAGATGTTCAAAGAGCATTTTTTTATAAATTTTATATGTTTGTAAAATTTAATTAAAACTTAAATCGTATAATCTTTCGTAAATATAAATTGCATTGATGGATTGACAAAAAGTGATGAATTGGAATACTTATAAATTAAAATTATTGATGTAAAACAACAGCTAATGCTGCTACAGACATTTTTAACTATAATCTAGGAAAAACTAACTCAAATTCGAAAAATTCAGCAAAGTTTAAAAAATCATTTTTAAATAAAATATATTTGGAAAACATCTTAAACAATAACTTTGTTTGTGGGTAAATACATATTTTATTTGTGAAAGTCAGTCCGCAAATATATATTGTTCTAATATATTAATATATGCGTTCCAAACAAAGTTTCATGATTTTCAAATAAAATTTGTTTGTTAACAAATACATAGGGCCGTATTCATAAAAAGTTATGGAAGGTTTAAAATACACTTTAACGTTGAAAATCAGTTCAAAAACCCTTCCATAACTTTTTATGAATAAGGCCCATAATAATTAAAAAAATCGTTTCCAAATATATTTTCTTTCAATTCAAACATATCAAAAATGGCGATTTTCCTTCGTGTACATATCGTTTTGTAAATTATTTTTGGTTAGTGTTAATGGAAATTTCAAAGGTAACCAACAAAACCTTCTAAGTTGTGAAACCTGTTAAGTTTTCATAAATATGTTAAAAGGAGACTCATAGTAATTTTTCGCGAGGGATATTTTACTCAAAGACAAAAACTAAAAATGTCGACGATTTGTATGACGTATGACATATGGTAAGATTTGATTGCACTTTTTCGGTGGTAAAGGGGTGAGAAGCGTGGTTGACTATTTTGAGAGAAATAATTTTCGAAGGGTTCCCTTTATTTCGTTCTTTGGATTGAAGCGCGTTTTCGGAAGTCTTCCACTTCAAAATCACCTCCGAGATAACTAACCTCTCTGATTTTTTTGCAAACTTTGTGGTCGAATATCGCGAAATCAAGAGCTAACCTAGAAAACCGGCTAGCTCCATTGAATTCAGCAAGGTGGAAATAGGTATATCCATAGGGTCTCCTTTCTGTTACATTTTTAAAGTGTCCATTTCGAGCACAGTGATATTATATGTTTCAAGCCGAATATGTTTGGGAGAATATACTACAGAAGCGATTTTTTTAGCATGTATTACTACCCAATGCAACAGTGGGGTTTTGGAATAGTAATAAATTGGGTGAACTGGTATTGTTATAAATTGAAAATTAGCGCTGTAAAACAAAAGTTTATGCTACTTATGACATTTTTAACAATAGAGTATAACACGAAATCGAGGAAAAACTGCCTACAATTCTAAAAAGTCAGCAAAGTTTTAAAAATCTTTTTTTTTTAATAAAATATATTTGGAAGACATCTTAAACAATAACTTTTTTTGTGTGTTGTTCTTTATGTATATTAATATATGCGTTTCAAACAAAATTTCTTGATTTTGAAACAAAATGTATTTGTTCACAAATATATAATATTTAAAAATTTTTTTTCCAAATATAATTCAAGCATATCAAAAACAGCGATTTTCCTTCGTGTATAATATAAAATTTATATAATTTGAATCGAAAGAATTTTAAAAGTTTCCGTGTACCCATATTTATACGAAATACTAGTATTACATAAGTAATAAGTACATATTAGATTGCCAAACGAAAGCAGTCAGGAAATCTTTGTTTGTAGATTATATACATGCACTAGCACAATATTATATTTACAGCAGAAATTTTATAATTTTGACGTATTTTCTTCTTTTATTGCTCCCATAGAATTTATATTTCATTCGCAATTCCGACTTTATTGCATCCCAATGAAAATCATGACAATAATTACATTTGGTGGGTTTCTGATAATTAAATGAACAATAAAAGCTATAACGAGTATTATTGTCAGATATCATGTCATTTGTAGACGTCAAATGCAATACGAGCCATTTAAGATACATCTTTATTCCAATTTTGAGTCATACACTGGGAAAAACATTTAATCAAAATTAGTTCAAGTCGACTTTAGTTTAAGTATTCCCTGCACCACACTACGGTACAGGGTTTTATTATAACTTTGTGCATTTGTGATAGACTCATCGTTTTTATACCGATCGACTTGCAATTACATCTGAGTTAAGTTAGCAAAGTACAGGTCGCAATATAAGCCCGATCTCAACGACATTGTTTACATATTTTTCTTTTGCGGACGATACCTTTGAAATTGGTGAAAATCCGTTTAGATTCGGACATAGTTTCCATATCGTATGTTCTTTCGATTAAATAAAATCCTCCATAGGAGCTATCATTTCCTTTTGATACGACTATTTATGAAATTTTGTGAGAACTATATTATGAATCCAATTAATATCTGTGTCGAGTGCGGAAAATGCGTCTTCAGATCTAGATATATCACTAATATTTATGTCCATTCCGATATGGTATCTAAGCATTGTAGATTTTGTAGTTCATTCCCGATCACTATGAAATTTTGCATAACGAAGTTTCTAAAAAATCCTTCCGATTTTTCATCTAAGGGCGATGAAAGTCTTATTTTACATCTGAGCCTTACTAAATTTGACACATACTAGTTAATTGATTTGAGAATAAACTGATTTGAAATAAAATATTTGTCATAACGTAATTTAGATAAAATGTTACTAAGAATTTTTTGCTCATGTCGAGTTAATTTTAGCCTGAAAATTAGGAATTATTTTACTTGAAACAATGCAAATTTAATTATTTTAAGTCAATATACTACATTTTTAATTGCAAAACAAGTTTCGCCATACCGTCCAATATAATAGGAAATACTTACTGCTGATCTCCGGCATTGAATAGTAAAAATCCGTATGATAGTAATGATACAATCCCACCTGTCTAGGATTCGCCGATTTCGCCTTCACAAGACTTCGGTTTTCCATATTTTTCAATTTTAATTCAATATTTTCCATTTTGTCCACAATCTTTGAAACTAAAACTTTTCCACTTGATTCACCAAAACTCCGTCGTGCACTTTGGCGGAGATTTCAAGAATAACTAACAATCGACACAGTTGCCTTTAACTGATAATAATATCATATTTACTGGAAGTGTTCTATCCGTACGATTACAATGAGCTGTGGGAAATGTAATCATCATCATCATCCGGCTTTCTCTCCATCACCACGGTGTTTGTCGTGTAGATAGATAGAAACAGAGGCAGACAGATAGACAGGCAGGTCAGTCCGTTCGTCCGTCCATCTGCTCTTCACAGCTGTATTTGCTTATGATATAGCCTACCTCCCGAGTAGAGCAAGACGACAAAAGCCAAGAAACCCGAGTGTAAACAAATAAAAAATGTATTATTAATATTGATAATGGTTCCAACAACACTAAGAAGTAATAACCACCTACACACAAACTCATAGTAAAATCAATCTCCAGTAATCTGAAGAAGACGTAGCCATAAATTCCATTCAACTGCGTTTGAAGAAACCCACAGGGCAGCGTTAGAGGTGGATGCAGGGCGATTTGATTTGCAAAAAACGCTTCATATTTTGTTTTATTAAAATTGAGTTAGCATAGGTTTTGAAAATGAGTTGTTCAACTTCAAAATTCCAGACTCGTCTGGAAGTTTATGCAAATATCAATAAATAATATTCCAGCGAAATAACGGACTTAAGTGCATATCGTCATATGAAATCCAAAATGACGTGACATCAAAATAATCAAAATTAATTCTATGATTGATTATAGTTTATTAGACTATTTAAAATTGACCATTTTATGTGTGAAATTCAAAATACGTAACAGCAAACAACGTCATTAAAAAAGCGGAAAGATTCTAAAATTTTATTTTTTTTATTCAGAATGTACACCACAACTAATTACACTAGATTTGTTATTTGATTTCGCCTTAATTGTCTGTAAGTCCATAAATCTGGTCAAAAGCTTAAAATTACTTTACTTTGTTTTTTGCTTCTCCTGAAAATAATGAATATGTGGATTACGTCATTTTGGATTTCAGGAGACGATATGAAATGCTAAAAATAAAAACATTGCTTTCTCACTTTGTTCTCAGTTAGATATAGGCCGAACTGACATTAATCCTCTCATTTATCACTATGGAAAATAGTCTGGGATGAATAAATGGTACTTTTTAAACTGAAAAGGTACTTTTTAAACGGCACTCTGAAAAAATCGCTTCTGTAGTATATTGCTCCAAACATATTCTGCTTGAATATATTAAATATATTAAGCAGGATTGCCAATAAAAATATGTTATAGACAGTGTTGCCAATAAAATGTTTTTTTTTTGCAATGGCGCCGTTGTCACATGTATAAATTTTGCACATCTAACAATCTGCAAATTATTTCACAATGACTTTTCTGCCAACGTTCCGAGATAAAAATTGTATGTTCACACGGTTGTACGAGGAAAGGGTTGCATTTTTCCTCCAATTTTTCTGACAATATTGTCTAATCTGGCAATCGTGTGTACTTAGCTTTACACAGTGCGACACCAATGGTCATGAAAATCTCTACGTAATTCTGAAAGCTGACATGTAACAAAACTGTATATTCAGTTTTTTATTTTCCGGTCGAGTTCGCGTTTAAAAGGACATAACATTTCTTAAGGATATAATTATTAAATTTTTTTTTAATTTTTCAGATAGTCGTAACAGTAGAAAGTGGAACTAAAATGTTGCAAAAATGGACTTGCAAATTTTAGTTCATCATTATCCTTTAAGATACACGGTAGAAAATTTTGAAAATGTCATGTTCCTTTAAACGCGAGCTCGACCAGAAAATAAAAAACTTAGTACGCAGTTTTGTTATGTTTCTAGTCAGCTTTCAGAATTTTATCGTCATTTCCAAGATCCTTAATTATCCCCTCACCTTAGAGAGGAGGGTATATATCATTTGCTGCGAACCAAATGTGTAACACATCGAAGGAGTGACGCAAGACCCCAAGTATGTTCGGCGGATATGCATTTTCGGTCATTTTAAGTCATTTGAGCAATGCCCGTCCGTCCGTCTGTGTGTGTCTGTCTGCTGGCTGGTGCGCACGATAACTCTCGAAAGGAGTAACCGATTGACTTTAAATTTGGTATGCGGCAATATTTTGCTCTATCTCCGGCTAAGTTCGAAGATGGGCCATATTGGTCCACTCCTTCTAGTACCTCCCCCACAAAGGGTTAACATTTAGTCAAATATTGATTCTTTAATAAATTGTATACTACTCATTCGAATCTTCTGAAATTTCACGCACAGTATTAGTTTATTAGTCGCTATCACCTCGAGAAAAATGGGTGCAGTTGCCACGCCCCTTTTGGTCCCTCCCACACAAATGGACTATTTTGCACCAAAAGTTAACTGCGTATAACATTAATAACAGTTCATAAAAATAATTGAATTTTTGTACAGTGTAATGATTTTATAGTACCTGCAGTCCAGAGAAAAGTGGGCGTTACGGGCACGTCCCTTTTGGTACGTCCCACACAAATGGACCATTTTCCACAAAAAATTAATAGTTTATTACTGTAATACCAGTGCATACAAATACTTGAAATTATGTACAGTGTAATGCTATTATAGTACCTATAGTCCAGTGAAAAATGGGCTTCATTGGAATGCCCCTTTTGGTACCTCCCACACAAATGGACTATTTTGCACCAAAAGTTAACAGCTTATGAATTTAATACCAGTGTATATAAATACCTGCAGTTCTGTACAGTGTAATGCTTTTATAGTACCTAGAGTCCAAAGAAAAGTGGGCGTTATTAGCACGCCCCTTTTGGTACCTCCCACACAAATGGACCATTTTGTAAATAAAGCTATTTAAATTTATAATAATTTACTTAAAACAAAAAAAAATAAATTTACGAACATTTTTTTGGAACTCAAGGTGAGGGGATTCATAAGTCGGTTTACCCGACTGAACTTTCTTACTTGTTTTGTTCAATTTTGTCGCACGGTGTTATATTTGCCATACACAAATATTATTTGAGAAGATGATGTTCTAAACAAATGTTTGTTTCCGCCAAAAACATTTTTATTTGGGTACTATTTAAGAAGCAAATATTGATTTTCATTTAAGAATTCAGAAAATATATAGGAATACCTTAAGACAAATTTTATGTTTTTCAACGTTAATTTTTTTCAGAAATTTTAAATATTCGTAAAATAACTTAATAATTGAAATCCTATAATATTGAACACTGATAGAAAAAGCTTCGTCATGACGACGAATTTGTACATCATCACGATTATTTTTTCGTCAAAAGTCAGCTAACGTACGGAATAATCCTCTTGATGAATATGTTCGTCACCATGACGAATCTCTGTTTCCAAAAACTTTCGTCCTCAGGATGATCACATTTCATCCCTACGATGAATCGAGTTCATTACCACGTCGAATCCCATTCATCACCACGATGAACACCATTCATCACCACGATGAACACCATTCATCACCACGATGAATCCCATTCATCACCACGATGAATACCATTCATCACCACGACGAATCCCATTCATCACCACGACGAATCCAAATCATCATCACGACGAACTCCATTCTCCATTTTTAAAATTTCAATAAATATTCTTCTGGTTTTAGATCATTAAAAATGGTATGGAAAATAAAAATCACATGACTGCTTTGCTAGATTCAGTTGTGATTATTCGGTTCGAAACGCAGTTCTTATCAGGAAAGGGTTAAGTCAAAAGAACGAGAAGTATTCTATACTTCTCATATTTTAAATCAAAAATAATCTCATCGAGTAATGTATTTGCCAATAGACGAATACCATTCATCATCACGACGAATACCATTCATCATCACGACGAATACAATTCATCACCACGACGAATTCCATTCATCACCACGACGAATCTCATTCATAACTAAGGTTATCAGAACGCATATAGAAAAGTTCAATTAAGCACAAACTATAAATTGATTGCCTCGTTTTATCATATTTTCAGCAAAATGGTCAAATAAATCATTTCGTCGTGGGAATGAAACCTTATCGTTCTCTCGACGAATTTCGAAATCACCAAAAAACATAGGTTGACGATTGTGTTCGTTCTATTGACGTACAAAATCATCGCATGTACGAAACTGTTCGTCACCAGTACGAAGATATATTGACGAAACTGATTCGTTATGGTGACGAACGGTTTTTCTGTCAGTGAATAATGATACACTAAGCAAGACGGGTTGACAACAAATTATAACTTAGAATAAATAACTTAGAATAAAGAAAAATTAGTGCTTTAAACCAAATGTTATTGGTACTTATGTTATTTTAAATTATATGGTATAACTCGAAATCAACCAAAAATTAAAATCAATAAATCTGCAACCTTTTTTGTAAACAAAATATATTTGTAGAAATTCCTAAATAATAATTTAATTGGAATATAAACACAGATTTTTTTTTGAGAAAATTAGTTTGCAAAAATATTTTGTTGTAATATATTAATATATGCTTTCCAAATAAATTGTATTGATTAGAAAATAAAATCTCTTAAATATGAATATTCAAAAATTTGTGTTTCAAATATATCAATGACAATTGAATACTATAGACGTCGCATGGAGTTTGACAATTCGTTTAGTTTGTCTGCATATTGAAGATGGCGCTTTGTCTGGCTAAACTGTAAAGAGAGCGTTCGGCAAAGAGAGGAGATTTACTTTTATTTACTCTGCAAAGAGAGAAAAGATTTTCATCATTAATTTTATTATATTCCAACTTCAAAACATTCAACTACAAAAGAAACTGAAAAACTCACTCCCTTCTCAGAAATTATTTGAGAGTACAAAAAGTCTGCATGTTTTGAAAGAGAAATAATTGAGAGAGGAATTCGAGAATGAGAGAAAGGCTGCTCGGACGCCACCTGGCGGATGAAGTCTGTAAATACCATGCGACGTCTATAGTATTCAATTGTCATTGAATATATTTTCTTTCGATTCAAACATATCAAAAAAGTCGATTTTTCACCTTGTGAAAAGGTATTTTTTTATTTTTTCATTAAATAATTTTTAAAGAATGTTCCGTTTTCCTGGAAAATCTTTAACGACATATTGAATAATTGGCCGCCATAAATATTGACACTATCAGAAATTGATGCGACCTTTCCTAGTCCCGATTTACACTGGCTGAATTTTCAGCAGATTATCGGCGTACCGAATCGAACTACACTCTGAAAAATAATCGATTCTGTATTATAATGGGTAATTTTTTGGCAACACTGTTTTTGGCAGATCAGCTGTTTTCGTGTAATATGTTACTGTTAAACATGTTCGGTTTGGTCTACAATTTAACCATGAGTCAACTTACAAACGAACAACACTTGCAGATTATTGAGTTTTATTACAAAATGCATGATCGGTTAAGAATCGGAAAATTGTGTTCAGCGATGAAGCTCATTTCCACTTAAATGAATACGTGAACAAATAAAATTACCGCATTCGGTATGAAGAGCAGCCAAAAGCATTGCCATAACTGCCAATGCATCCCGAAAAATGCATTGTTTGGTGTGGATTATGGGTGGGTGGCATCATTGGACCGTACTTTTTCAAAGTAGATGAAGACAGAAACGTTACTGTAAATGGCGAGCGCTACCGTGCGATGATTACAAACTTTTTTTCCGAGCGTTAGGGCTAAAGAAAGTTAAATTGTATGAAAATTGAAAGCTATAACCCATAGTTAGATCTAAAACGTAGTTTATCTTTTTATCGGCCCCTCGATGTTATTACAAATAAACTATATTATGTGAACTAGGTTAATTAAATTCAATGAGATCACATGAATTAAAGAGAAGTTTGATTTTTTTGCTGAATCACAAGATGTTTGGTGATATTTTGATAGTGCACATCTAAGATCAGTATCAATATTGAAGCAGGGCCGATACTTTGACGATACTTTATATTTAAGAGCGACGAAAAATGCTTTTCTCATAATTAAGGGCGATTTCGTTTCTGGAAAAAGTGCAGTATTTTCTTTACCCTTTTCCCGAAAACTGCACTTTTCTAACACATTTTCAAACTTTGAGTTAAAGTAAGTTCGAGGGACTACATTATACCGACTAAAAAGGTGCAAATATTTCCTAGTATATCACGTCGACGGCATAAAATTTTTTCAGAAACGAAATCGCCTTAATTTAATGATATATAACTCAAAATTAATTTTTCATACGAAATTTTTTCTTTTGGTCCGAATGTGTTGAAATTTAGCACAGACATTACAATGAACAAAATGACAAAGTTCCGAAAGTTTCATTAAAATCGGTATTTGATATATTTCAAAACGAAATATATCAAATATAACTTTTATTGAGAGGTGGCACCTGGTGGCTCTTGAAATTGATTAAAAATGTTAAAACAGATATGGGAGAATGTATTAGTAGTGATTTCCAACTCTAGGCAAGTTCTGAAAGTTTCATTAAGATTGGCCACGCCCATCACATAGCGCCCATATAGCTCAAAACGAAATATATCAAATACTAGCTGAACCCGGTCCACTTCGTTGCCCCAGACTTCAGATTTCCGATCCCGTTCATTTTTGGACTAATTACGTAGACTGACACAAAATATGTATGCACAAAATTACATTGATCTCTCTAACAAATTGCTCAAGATATATCAAACACAAAATTACAGCACTCTCGCTAACAAATTGTGCAAGATATATCAATTTCAAATATTGGCTTATATGGCCGGGGCCACGCCCACTGATCATACCCCGCCCATTTTTGGGTCAATCACGTAGACAACTACCAGAAACATATACACAAAATTACAGCACTATCTCTAACAAATTGTGCAAGATATTCCAATTTCAAAACTTGACTCACTCGGCCGGTGCCACGCCTATTAGTCTGATCCCGCCCATTATTGGACCAATCACGTAGACTGTCACCAGATACATCGCAAAATTTCAGCACTCTCGCTAACAAATCGTGTAAGATATCTCAATTTAAAAATTTGGCTTATAAGGGCGGGGCCACGCCCATTGGTCCAATCCCACACATTTTGGGACTAATCTCGTAGACTGCCACCAGGTACATATACACAAAATGTCAGCACTCTCGCTAACAAATCGTGTAAGATATATCAATTTCAAAATTTGGGCTGGGCCACGCCCGTTGGTCTGATCCCGCCCATTTTTAGACCAATAACGTAGACTGCCACCGGATACATACATATGCACTAAATTGCAGCACTCTCGCTAACAAATCGTGAAAGATATATCAATTTCAAAATTTGAGCTGGGACAGGCCCATTGGTCCGATCCCGCCCATTTTCGGACCAAACATGTAGACTGCTACCAGATACATGTAAACAAAATTACAGCACTCTCGCAAATAAATTTATATATATATAAACATATATATATATAAATGAATATGGGGGCTATAGCTAAATCTGAACCGATTTTCTTCAACTTCAATATGGTTCTTCCTAGGTACGAAAGACTCCTAACTACAAAATTTCAGCGCGATCGGAGTAAATATGCGACATGCTAAATTTAAAACGATTGGATGTAAACTTCAGCTTCTACAGGGACAAATCGAACGAAACATATAAGTACAATATGCGAACAACATACGATGGACAGACGGACGGAAGGACAGACATAATAATAAATCGACTCAGCTAGTGATTCTGAGTCGATCGGTATACTTTAAGGTGGTATTTCTAGGTGTTACAAACATCTGCTATGTCCCGACTTACACTGTCTGAATGTTCAGCAGATTATCGGCGTTTTGTAGGAGAGAGAGGCTGTCGGCAAGAGGGGGGAAAAACTCTCCCGTACTCGGGCTTTAAAACAACAACAATTCACACAGGAATATCCGAAACAAAATTACGTGTCTAAACGCAGAGGCAAGTTTAAAAGAGAATTGATAATCTGCTGAAAAAAATATCCTACTATAAATCTGGACTATGAAACAAACTTATAATATCCTGTGTGCAAACTTATAATATCCTATATTGAAAAATTACCAAACCACAAACAAATCAGATGACTTTTGGTTAAACTTTATTAGATAAAATTTCAACAAACAACTTAGAGGCTAACCTAAAGCTATGCTATAATTATCATATTAATAACCCAGCAAAAAATTTGCAATAAATTTCTCCAAATTACTGCAATTACAAATGTGTTGCTGGTTTATTAAAGCAATTCAATTGCTTACTTAATAATTAACAAAAACAAAAATTAAAACTGATTAATAATAATAATAATAAAGGTGAAAGTGGTATTCTAAAATAGATGTATATTTGTTCGAATATTCGAACATTTCATTGTTCATTTCTTCCTTATGATACGAGTATCTAATTCAAAAATACATATTTCTCTAAATACGAGTTAGTATCTTCGATTTTTGTAAAGCTCAAAACCATTGACAAATACCTAAAATAATTTTTGTTTTGGTTTTCATTGTGAAAACTTTATTTGTGGTCCATGTCCAAGTAAACTGACATGTGACATTCGCAAATTAATGCCACCCTTTAGCATTGCTAACTTAAACTAATTCGACTTAAAAAAACTAATTTCGCATTAAACGAGCTGGTAAAGGGTGGACGAGGAGACCCTGCTCCGTACACAGCCCTACATAAATCCGGTGAATTTTACATATACGAATCAACCGGATAACGTTCGGCTTCCTCCAGCATATGCCGGAAGTCCATTGTCTGGCCGGTCTGCCCGATATCGCCATTCATATAAGATGAAGGGCCTTTGTTATTATTCGCTAATTGGTTACCGCTCGAGTTGCGGTTTTTCAAATGGCCATTCATGAGACTGACATGATGGCTTATTGTTGGCACTGCACCAGGCATATTATTTTCTAGATCCTGTAGAATGGCATCGGTTTGTTGGTCCATGCGGGTGGCGGCTGCTGTTATTCCCGGCTGGTTGTTGTTGGCTAAAGCACCTGTGGCATTTTGTATGTGATTGCGAATGGACTTTTCAAACTCCCGCTGTACCGATGGACTGTCTGTATCACCGTCGATCTGAAAAATAAAGACGCCATTAGTTGTTATTTTACCGACGTATCTTATCATTACGTACAATTTGTAGACGATTACTATTGTCCATAGCCTTAAGCATGGGTAGGGTTTGTTCACGAAAGAGTTCAAGTCGCCGGCGGAATGACGAGACTGTGTCATCTATTCTTCCACGACCAAGTTGCAACTTTGAACAATCCAGCAATATTATGGCGGGGCGTTGTTTGTACTGAAAGAAAATTAATTAAGAAAAAAATTATTTAGTATTAAAACAAGTAAAGGAAGGCTTAATTAAGCCTTCCTTATTACCCTGTTGGAGCAGAATAAGGGGAAATATAGTCACATTTTATCAATGTTGTTTTTTTCTAATTAAAATCAAAATCGGAAAATTCCAATATAGAAATGCTAAGTATAGGGTCCGCCATCTAACGTATTTTTTTCAACTAGTGCTTATTTCGTGAATGGTAACACTTAGCTCATGTCTGATTTGACAGATAATTAGTTGTATCCTTCCGCTGAACGAATATGTGTATATTGCGACATTACTTTGAAAATCATGGTAATGTTGCAGAATGTGTGCGAAAATTTCGTACGGATTTTGGAAGAAGAGAAGCACCGTCAGCTCCGTATGTTCTTTATCATGTGAAAAAAGTGAAAGAAACTGGCATCCTCATCGATAAATCAAAGCGTGAAAAGCCAAAAAAAAGTGCGTACACCCGAGAATATTGCTGCTGTGGCAGAAAGTGTGCGTGAAGCGCCATCAACATCAATTCACCGTCGTTCTCAACAATTGAACATTTCGGAGACATCACTTACTTACTTAATCGGCTATTACAGAACATTAGTTCCTGAAGCCGAACGTAGAATAGATTTCCAAGCGCTTCGATCTTCTGCGCTTCTTCTCCAATTTGTGACACCAAGTTTCGAGATGTCTTCCTCCACCTGATCTTTCCATCGGAGTTTTGGCCTTCCCCTTCTGCGTGAACCGTCATCAGGTTCGTATTGAAATGACTTTTTTGCTGGAGCATCTTCATTCATTCTCACCACATGACCTAGCCAACGTAATCTCTGTAATTTAATACGCTTAACTATGTCAATGTCGGCAAATAGCTCGTACAGCTCGTGGTTCATACGACACCGATATTCTCCGTCAACGCAGATTGGTCCATAGATTTTACGAAGAATTTTTCTCTCGAATACTCCAAGTACTGCCTCGTCTGCTTTCGCAAGTACCCATGCTTCAGAACCATATAACAGCACGGGTAGTATCAGCGACTTGTAGAGTGTGATTTTTGTTTGTCGAGAGATGGCTTTGTTCTTGAACTGCTTACTTAGTCCGAAGTAGCATCTATTAGCCAGGATTGTTCTTCGTTTTATCTCAAAACTGATGTTGTTTGTTTTGTTTATGGCGGTACCGAGGTAGATAAAGTCGCTGACAATCTCAAAGTTGTGGTTTTTAACTTCCACTGTTCGTCCGAGTCTGCTGGAAGTTTTGGTGGTAGATACCATCAACTTGGTTTTATCGGCGTTTACTGCCAGACCCACTTTGGCAGATTCCTTTTCGATTTTTTCAAAGGTGGCAGTTACTGCTCGCAATGTTCGACCCATGATGTCGATATCGTCGGCATAGGCGAGCAGCATGTGTTGTTTCGTGAATAGCGTGCCAGTCCTATTCACATCTGCGTCTCGCATAACCTTTTCCAGCAGGATGTTAAAAAGGTCACACGACAGACTATCTCCTTGTCTGAAACCTCGTTTGGTACTGAACGGCTCGGAGAGGTTCTTTCCTATTTTAACTGAGGATCGCGTATCAGTTAATGTCATCCTGCAAAGCCGTATTAGTTTTGTAGGGATACCAAACTCAGACATGGCTTGAAACACCTTTGGTCGTATAGGGCTGTCGAAAGCGGCCTTGTAGTCGACAAATAGATGGTAAGTGTCGATTTGTTTTTCTTGGGTCTTTTCCAGGATTTGGCGTAGTGTGAATATCTGGTCTATGGTGGACTTGCCAGGTCTAAAGCCGCATTGATATGGCCCAATTATCTCATTGACTTTAGTTTTTAATCTCTCACACACTACGCTGGACAGTATTTTGTATGCGATGGGAAGGAGACTTATTCCTCTGTAATTGGCACATACTGTCTTGTCTCCTTTTTTGTGCACGGGACATAATATGCTGAGGTTCCAATCATCGGGTATGCGTTCTTCTACCCAGATTCTACAGACAAGCTGATGCATACGCCCTATCAGCATGTCACCACCGGTCTTAAATAGTTCAGCTGGCAATCCATCGGCTCCTGCTGCCTTATTATTCTTCAGCCGGGATACAGCTATTCTGACCTCATTCTGGCTAGGCGGTATACACTCAATACCGTCGTCTGGGATTGGTTCTGGGGCATCTTCGTCGCCGCTACTATCGGATACCAACAGTTGGGAAAAATGTTCTTTCCATATCCTCAGCACATTATCTGCCTCTGTCACCAGATTACCTTCTTTGTCTTTGCAGGAGGATGTGCCTGTACCAAAGCCCTCTGTCTGGTGTTTCACTCTTTGGTAGAATTTTCGGACTTCATTCTGACTCCTGTGCATCTCGATTCTCTCACACTCACGCCTTTCCATTTCTCTCTTTTTCCTGCGGAATAGACGCTTCTCCTCTCTCCTTTTCTCCCGATACCTCTCCATTGCTTGGCGCGTTGCCACTGACTGCAGAGTTGCCCTGTATGCCGCATTCTTCGCTTCAGTAGCATTGCGACACTCTTGGTTGTACCATGGGTTCCTTGGGGGAGGCTTCTGGTACCCAAGTACGGATTTTGCGGCGTTTTCCATAGAGTGTGCAATGTTTTGCCATTGCGCAGCAATATTATCGGGACAAGGAGTGCTTTCTGCAAGCAATTGGGTCAGTCGAGTGGAGTATGCCGTTGCTGTCTGTTGTGTCTGCAGCTTTCCGACGTCCAGTTTCCGCGCTGTGTCAGATCGTACGTTTCTCGCCACATTTAGGCGGGTTCGTACCTTTGCTGCAACAAGGTAGTGATCCGAATCGATGTTTGCACCTCGGATCGATCGTACGTCTAACACACTGGATGAATGCCTTCCATCTATCACAACATGATCAATCTGGTTTCTCGTTTTTTGATCTGGCGACAGCCACGTGGCCTTATGTATATCGAGATGTCGAAATCTGGTGCTGCTAACTACCATGTTTTTTGCCGCGGCGAAGTCTGTTAGCCTCATTCCGTTATCGGATGTTTCCTCGTGGAGGCTAAATTTTCCGACTGTTGGACCAAAGATATTCTCCTTTCCTATTTTTGCATTAAAATCTCCTAGGACAATTTTAATGTCATGGTCGGGGCAGCGGTCATATGCTCTCTCTAGGCGCTCGTAGAATATATCTTTGGTCTGTTCGTCCTTATCTTCGGTCGGGGCATGGGCGCAAATAAGACTGATGTTGAAAAACTTGGCTTTTACTCGAATTGTGGCTAGCCTCTCATCCACCGGAGTGAATCTGGAGACGAGGTGTTTGAGTCTCCGGCTAACCACGAATCCACAGCCGAACTCATGTCTTGTTTCATGGCAGCTATAATACAGTGCGTCTCCTTTCGGTGTTGTTGTGACGCCTTTCCCATTCCATCGCACTTCCTGTAGGGCGGTAATATCGGCCTTGTACTTTTCTAGTACATCCGCCAGTGCGTACACTGCACCTTCTCTGTAGAGAGTTCGGACATTCCAGGTGCAGATTCGCATATCGTGGTCCTTAAAACGTTTGCGGGGGTCGTCAACATTAGGGGGGTTCATTAATCTTTTTCTTCGTTTGTTCATAGTAGCTGGGTTTTTTTTTATGAGGGTGGGTTACTAACCCGACGCCTCAACCATGTTTTTATCGTTCTTATGGGAACGCGCGGCACATATTAGCTCACTACCTTTGACGGATGTTGAAGGTAGCTACCCCAGGTGACACCACGGGGAGGTCAGTGTCCACATTTGAGATGAGGGAGGGACCAAGATAGGCCTGGGCTTTGCCATGTTATAGCCAGTCAGAGCCGTTGCTTGGTATCCATCATCCCCTACATCGGAGACATCATTGAGACGAATTTTGCATAAAGACCTTGGTATGACGCCATACAAAGTCCAATTGGTTCAGGAGTTGAAGCCAACTGACCATCTACTGCGTTTTCAGTAGTTTTTTTATAGCATTTTCAAAAAAAAAAGTTATTTGGCGGACCCTTTACGACAAACATATGAATTGTTTCGACAAAAGTGTGTAATTTCTAAAGTGCTTAGATATAATCCCGGGATAAGAGGCTATCAAAGTTTTATGATATATATGTATACCCTACACAACACTGTGTTCCAGGGTATTATGAGCTTGTGCATTTGCTTGTAAGACCTAAAAGGTGAACAGATAGATAGATCATTTATTATGCCGATCAACTTGAAATCACTTCCTGAGTTGATTTTCATGTCCGTCTGTCCGTTTGTAGATGTATCGTTGTAATCAAACTGCTTTATGGTCCGGTTGTGATGAAATTTAGCACAATCCTTTTTTTGCCCAAGGACGATCCCTATTGAAATTGCTCAAAATCGATTTAGATTTGCATATAGATCCCATATATTTGTAACATCGATTTGATAAATATGCACTGTATAAGCAACATTTTTTAACAGATCTGAATAAAAATTTCTTAAGCGCTGTAGAAGCTGTATTCTATATCCGATCGGTACGAAATTTCGCAGAAAGGGGTTTCTTAGTAAATTAATAAGAACTGCAAATTTTTTGGAAAATCGGTTCAGATTTAGATAATGCCCCATATATATGTTCCTCCGTTTTGGTATGAAAGCGGTACAGAAGTTGTACATCACTTTCGATCACTGCAACATTTGGCAGAAATAAGTTTCTTAATTTAGAAACTAATGATGCTTAAATTGGGGATAATCGGTTCAGATTTACATATATCCGCATATATACTAGCGCTATTGAAACCGTATTTAATATCCGATCTTCATATTATTTGGCAGAAATGAGGGTTTTCAACCAAGTTGATGAAAATATGTTTACATTATGTATAGTCCCATCTATGTGTTCCTTTCTATTCTTGATCTATGAAAAACATTTTAAGATTATCGTTTCAGATCTAGTTTATTATGATCAACTTATTTAACTCCTCCTTGGAATAAGCCTTGAGAAAAAGGTGGAACTAGATACTTTGTTAACTGAAACGAAATCAGTTATTCCAAATTATTATCGCAATGCCCATTTCCGCACTGTTAGGATAGTATGTAGTCGGCCCTGCCCGACGTTCTGTCTTCCCTTACTGGTTTTAAATTTAAATTGTTTTATAATGCAAATCTATATACCACTTCTGTTTTGGGCGTAACTTTTATTTGGGTTGACTGATACGCAACAAATTTAGACTGAAAAATTACCTAAAAGTATAATACGAAATAACGCCAAATAATGTCAAAACTAACCAAAAAAATAATAACAATTTCCCAAAAATCGCAAAGCAATCTTCGCAGAATATTAGAAAAGCTGCCCAATTACAAGAGAAAATTATGATATATTCGTTTAAAAGAAAAGTTGCATAGTTATTATTATTTTTCTTTTATATTATTATTTTTCTTGTATATTTATACCCTAACCACACTGTGGTACTGGGTATTATGACTTTGTGCATTTGTTTGTAACACCCAAAAAGAGAAGAAATAGAATCATAGTTTATTACCGATCGACATAGAATCACTTTTTGAGTCGATTTAGCCATGTCCGTCTATCTGTCTGTCCATGTATTCTTGTGATCAAAGTGCAGGTCGTATTTATGGTCCGATTGTAATGAAATTTAGCAAAGTCCTTTTTTTGGCCCAAGGACAATCTCTATTGTAATTGGTCAAAATCGGTTCAAATTTATATAAAGCCCCCATATATATGTTACCGCCGATTTGACATGTAAGGGCTGTAGAAACTGTTTTTTATGTATATCAGATCAGTACGAAAATTGGAAGAGAGAGTTCTCTAATTACATGAATGAACACTGCCAAATTCTGAGAAAATCGGTTTATATTTGGATATAGTCTCCACATATATGTTTTACCCGATTTGACATCTAAGCGTTGTAGAAATCGTCTTTTATATCCGATCAGAAATTCGGGAAACTTGCTTCAGATATAAACATAGTCCCAATATATATGTCAGACCCGATTTGATATGTCAGCGTTGTAAAAATCGTATTTTATATCCGATAAGTACGAGATTCGGCAGAGAGAGTTTTCTTATTACATGTATGAAAACTACCAAATTCGGGGAAATTCAGTTCAGATTTAGATATAGCCCCATATAATGTTACCCCTGATTTGACATGTAAGCGCTGTACAAACTGTATTTTATATCCGATCTGTACGAAAATCGGCAGAGAGAGTTCTCTTATTACATGAATGCCCAGCAAAAAATAAAAGATGTACTTCCAAAAGAATAACATTATAAGTACTTCCAAATCATAAGTATGAACATTTTTTCGGCATTTAATGAAGTTCTTCTAAATAACTAACCAAAATGTAATTTCGGAATATAAATTATTACCCAAGAATGCATAATTTCAAAACGATTGGATGTAAAATAAAGCTTCTGAAGTGATAAAAGTCCAGATCGGAAGGAACATATATAAGAGGGCTATGAAATATAGGTAAAATACTGCTTCTATAGTGCTAAAGGGAAGAAATATATATTTATATGGCGGCTATATCAGAATTAGTGAAAGGTTCTGGAAGCTAGTCGATTTTCGACTTTTTCATCAACCAAATTCCGTTTCAGTCGACTAGGTCGATTAATCGGACCTAAAAGTCGAATTTTTTAAGGTTGATGAAAATAACATAAAGTCATTTCAAAGTACTTGTAGTAGATTGGATTGCGATAAAAACTGAATTTATTAATAACACTTTATACTTTCCAAAAATGTTGATATATCTTCACCAGAAACGCCCAATAGCGTAACCCTCAAAAAATGCAAATTCGTTTTTCGTCCAAAAATGATTTTATTGAAGAAAAAGACGTAACATCAAGTGCTCATTTTTGATAAAGAACAAAAGGCGTAACCCACATTGTATTAAACAGAACGTACAGTATTCCTCTATTTAACCTTTGAAGTTGTTCTCTTGTTGCTGTTTCGATTTTTGTCAATCGTATTTGACAGCTATTTTAGATGCAAAATTCTATATGGGGTCTGTATTTAAATTTGTCCTTTATCTGAAAGGTATCCATTTTTTATCAAATTTCGCAGTGTTATGATTCTATAAACTAATCTCACCCAATTTAATAATGATCTGAAGTAAAACATGAAAACACATTTTTCCAACCTTGCTAGTGACCCTTTATTCTCGGATTAAAAAATCCTTTGTGCAAAATATAGTATATTTGACTAAAATATGACATCTATGGAGTATTTGGGCTATATGTAAATTTGAGCCGATATTGTTCACACAGATATAAACTGTTAAAATAAGATACTCTTTACCAAATTTCATGAATATTGAAAGAAAATTATATCTTCTATAGCGGGTATAAGCTAAATCGAAGGTACATTCATATATATTAAGATATCTGGTTCTAAACTGATATTCAAATAGTTGAGAGATTTTTGATCGTTCGCCGTAGACAAAAGAAAATAAGTTACAGAAACAGGCCCTATATCTAAATACGGATTGTCTTTCAATTTCAATACGAATTGTCTTGTCCCAAAATAAAGACATGTGCAAAATTTCTTTGAGATCGGACAATATTTGTGAATTGCACATTGATTCCAAGAATGCATGCACAGACTGACATAGCTAAATCGGTTCAGAAAGTGATTCTAAGTCGATCGGTATAATAAACGATGGTTCTATATATCTCTTCTCATTTTGGGTGTTAGAAACAAATGCATAAAATTATAAAAATTGTACCACAGTGTGGTATAGGCTATAATTAAATAATTTTAAAAGAAATTATGGTAATTAAATATCCCCTACTGAGATACTTTACATTGTGCCGATGAAAATGCTGTTTTTATTAGTGAGAAAATGTTACTAGATCTAAAAGCCAGCTACACCTAAACATACATATACATATATATCGTTGATCTCTTTGGCCAATAGTATATTATTTATACGTTCCCTTCCCTATGTCAACATTTGTATTGCTTTAAATTAAGAGATATCTGGACCAAAAGATGTTAATAAGAACGACATACATTCATCAAATAAATACAACACCAAAAAAGCAAATCTTGCAGTGCTTTAAAAGGAGTTGTGCAAAAGTGTTGACAAAGAAGTACTTCCCGGCGCGACAACCCCTTGTTAAATTCATTGGTGAAAATCCAAATTACAACAACTTCCGGATCATAAGTTGGGGATTTTTATTGCTTCTTTGGATGCTCTTTTTTTGCTGGGTGAACACTACCAAATTCGGAGAAAATCCGATTTAGGTATAGCCCTCATATATATGTTTCACCCGATTTGATATGTAAGCGCTGTAGAAACCGTAATTTATATCCGATCAGTACGAAAATAGGAAAAAAAGAGAGTTTTCTTATTACGTGAATGAACACACTGCCAAATTCGGAGAATATCCGTTCAGATTTCGATATAGCCCCCATATTTATGTTTCACCTGATTTGACATGTAAGCGCTGTAGAAACCGTATTTCACATCCGATCTGTACGAAAATCGGCAGAGAGAGTTTTCTTGCTACGTTAATGAAAACTACCAAATTCGGAGAAAATCTGTTCAGATTTAGATATAGCCCCTAGACCATTTATTATTTTTTCGGTACTGATTTCCGGGCCGAAAAAGTTTCCATTTGACCTACAAACCTCCAATAAAAAATTTGGTGCCGATTGGATAACGCTAAGGTCTGCCCAAAGTTGTTTGAAAACACAAAACTCACTTTACATGAACAAAATTTGGGTTTTTATCAAATGTCACATGTTCAAGTAATTAAATCCAAAATGGTTACTAGAACCAGTGACAAATTTCGCACCGTAGAATCAGTTGGGCATGTATCACATACAATATCTGGAGCCAAACTGCCGTCAAACAGACAGATATTTCATGATGTGATAACTGTAATGTATAATGCTGCGACGCCTCTGACCACTGTTGGTGAGCTTGTGATTAATCGATCTACACATCAAAATTTGTGGGCGCCCCCAAAATCCCGGCTGGTACTGGAGAAAAGATGGCCAAAGTCGTTCATGATACACTCATCAAATACAGGTCAAAACACCGGATCGTGCATTTTGTTGCAGAACAAATTAGATCGAAAATTAATCAAGTTCCCATGTTCACATCACATGATGGAGATAGTATTGAAACATGTGTTTGAGGTTAAACTTCGGCGACTTGTGGTCCTGAAGTGCCACACATCCGAGCTGATTACAAGGAACTACGAGCACCAAATCAAGATATACACTTGTTGAAAGACAAGATGTGTCTGAAGCTGTTTTGAAGAAATGGAAAAATCATTTGTGGTATTTGGCCCTAGAATCAATGGCTTTGGCATTTTTCGATTCGGAAGGTTTCACTCGAAGAGAAACGAAAAATGGTTAGGCATCTGCAATCAACAGAGCCCGTCGTAAGTCTGGAAAACGATCGAAAATTCTCCGACCCAAAACTATTGCTGTGTAATAATTTGAGCGATTTCGTCTCATACAATACCAAACATTTTTTCGTTGCTTTTGGATTGAGTACTGAATTTTTAAAGCATGACCCATCCATTTGGGAAGATTATCAAGATACTCTCGATGTTTGTCGTAATCTGTTTGTTGTTAACGACACTGCTGAACGCGGTGTACAATTTATGAATGATTACAACAGAATACTTACGAAAGACGAAGAACAAAATCAATTTATATTACAGTGCATTGAAGAATATCGTAGAAAATGTCCCTCACATAACAAGTCAGATGTAATATAATATTGAATTAATAGTATTTTTTGTTTTTTTCACCGATCTTAATATTTAAAAACTATTTATTAATTAATAATACAAAGAAATGTAATTTTACTTATTTAAACATACGATTTTTGAATAAAAAAAATATTTCCCCTATAAAGTGTGTTCTAAAATTTGAATGAACTTTGGGCAGACCCTAGGGTTATCCGATCGGCACAAACAATTTTATGGAAGTCTTGTAGGCCAAATGGAAACTTTTTCGGTCCGGAAATCAAAGATCGCAGCGACTTTCACTTTTTGCATCATGTGCTATAAACGGTCTAATAGCCCCCATATATATATATGTTTCACCCGATTAGACTTGTAAGTGATGTAGACACCGTGTTTTATATCCGATCAGAAATTCGGGAAAATTTGGCCAATTTCAATTGAGATCATCATTGGGCCAAAAAAGAGCACTTTGCTAAATTTCATTACAATTGGACCATAATATTGACTCAATAAAATTGCTATATCTTTTAGGTCCATTAAGGTTCCATTTTGAGTTTTTCATAGTCAGTTCATAATAGTTTGACCATTTAGTAACAAAATAGTCAAGTACATGAATTGATACTTTTTCAGGATTAAGGATTAAGGATATGTTCCATATTTTCACATAATTCCACTAAAAGGACATATATATTTGTTCGCAGCACTGAAGAGGAGTAGCAGAGCTTTGGTATTAATATCTGCAAAATACGTGACGCGGTTAAGAAGATATGGTAATTTTAACAAATCGTAATTTTGAGAAAAATCGTTGAAATACGTAACTTTGGGTACCACAAAAATTACAATGAATTTTGAAAAACTAAAAACGCCACAAATTCGTACACATTTCAATAACCATTGTGCAAAATTTTATTAAAACAAGTAATAAAGTTCAGTCGAGTAAACCGACTTATGAATCCCCTCACCTTGAGTCCCAAAAAAATATTAGTAAATTTATTTATTTTAATTAAATTATTATCAATTTAAAATGCATTTAATAACTTTAAAGTATGTACTGGTATTAAAGTTATATGCTGTTAACTTTTTCATGGTGAAAAATGTTCCATTTCTGTGGGAGGTACCAAAAGGGGCGTACCAATAACGCCTATTTTTTACTGGACTGTAGGTCCTATAAAAGCATTACACTGCACAAAATTTTTGGTGCAAAATAGTCCATTTGTGTGGGAGGTACTCCCATTTTTCTCAGGACTCTAGTTACTATAAAAGCATTACACTGTACAGAATTCCAAGTATTTATGTGCACTGGTTTTAAAGTTATAAGCTGTTAACTTTTGGTGTAAAATGGTCCATTTGCGTGGGAGGTACCAAAAGGGGCGTGCCAATCACGGCCACTTTTCTCTGGACTCTAGGTACTATAAACGCATTACACTGTACAAAATTTCAAGTATTTGTATGCACTGTTATTACAGTTATAAGCTGGTAACTTTTGGTACAAAATGGTTCATTTGTGTGAGAGGTACCAAAAGGAGCGTGGCCCATTTTGCTATTTTGCACTGTATTTTAGGTACTATTAAACCATTACCCTGACAAAATTTCAAGTCTTTGTATGCACTGGTATTAAAGTTATAAGCTGGTAACTTTTGTTTCAAAATCGTCCATTTGTGTACTTCGCTCATTTTTCTCGAGGTAATAGTGACTAATAAACTAATACTAAGTATATAATTTCAAAGGATTTAAATAAGAAGTATAGAAGTTATTAAAGAATCAATATTTCCCTAAAAGTTAACCCTATATAAGTTCTTGATTGAGGGGGCGTAGTCCCGCCCATATAAGCCAATTTTAATTTATCATTTTTTGAGTGATTCCTACTGTTCATACCAATGAATAGATTAACGAGATTCCTACTGTCCCTGAAAGTAGCTGGGAGTCTATGTCTAACGGCTCTAAACATTTCAAATGACTGGGCTCGAGAGGTCTAAATTTAAACCCATACAAAACGGAGATATATCTGTTTAAAAGGAAAACGAAGATTGGTCAAAACGTGGACCCAATTTTCCTTGACAAAACAATTTTAGTATCCAACAAGGTTAGGTGTAATCTTGGACAGGAAACTAAATTGGAAGTACCACATAAAGGAACGAGCAAAAAAGGTCACAGATGCTGGTCACTATGTAGAAGAGCAATAGGCTCATAATGGAGCCTCAATCCAAAGATGACAAAAGCGTAATCAGACCCGTTCTAACCTACGCATCGGTAGTACGGTGGACATCGTTGGAAAATAAGTGCAACGTAAAAATATTACACAAGGTCCTACGAATCTGTTGTCTCGGCGAAAGCGGAGTACTGAGGACCACATCTAACAGGACATTGGAGATAATTTTAAATGTCAAACCAATCACGGCAGTGAGACTTAACGTGATGGGAATGGATGGAAAGAGATCACAGGTCATATCACCAAAAAATAATTGAGGTAGTTGCAGGGAATTTAACTGGCAAAGCATCAGTATCCGACAGAATACTTGCAACATCAAAAGTTGTTGATTGTGAAACCCTAATATCAGACAGACAATCTTGGATTAATGGAACCCTAGCGCAGACACCCGCTGGAACTTGCTGTTATGCAGATGGTTCGAAACTAGGGGAAATGACGGGGCTGGGACTTTATATCGAAGAACCGGAATCATTTATTCCGTCTACAAGACCATCAAAACACGGGATATCCGCCTGTAAGACCGTGCGCTAACACAAGAACAAAAAATTTAATAATTTTTAAGATTGCCAAATGGCTATCAAGGCACAGAACAGTTTAACAAAGACAGTTTTGGATTGTAAAATTACGATTAACTCTTACTCTGAAAACGGCACAATATGCAACATATGGGCGCCTGGTCATACGGAGTAAGAGGAAATGAGAAAAAATGCATTGGCATCACAATGGAATAGTGAAACCAATGGGGGACAACAAGAATCTTGTGGTTGACCCAAATGAGGACAAAACGGAAAATTTGCAAGAATTGAGCAAAATAGAGACCAGTAAGATCATGGGTATCCTTACAAGGCATACAGGCTTACTACCGCATCTGCATAAAGTAGGAGTTGTCGGTAGGGCATGCGGGGAGCATGACGAAACATTGACGCACTTCCTCTGCCAGTGTCCAGCGTTCGCAAACAATAGATCCCGTTTCTTGGGAAATGACTCTTAACAGACTTGACCCAACTTAGGGGCGTATAATGGAAAACAATTAAGGAATATGTTGATAGTACAGAGTTCCTAAAATAACTTTCTCAGGACCAGTCCATGAAACAAACAATAAGGGCGCACAACAGGCCAAAAGCTGGCTTAAACATATGGGCCAAAACAAACTTATAATACCCTGAATCTGGTGGCATTTAGGTCAATAAATACAAAATGCGACATATACTTTTTCCCCAAAAAAATTACAAAAAATATTTTTTTTTTGGAAAATATGACTTTAAATGTCTATAACTTTTGTCTTACGAGTTTTGGGTATATAATATCGATTGTTTTCATCGTTTGTGAATATATCAAATTTTGTTTTCTATTCAGATATTCACAAAATACTAGGACAACGTCGGGGGGAAAAAATAAAAACATTAATTTTCAATTGCAGATGTCTCGGTAACTATACGGCATAACTCTTAGGTAGAAAAGTCTTTTGTAGACCTCGGTGAGTAGCTGCGATTTTATGAATCATCATATATGAAAAGACAGACGTACGGACATGGCTAAATCGACTCAAAAAGTGATTTGATGTCGATCGGTATAATACACTATGGGTCTATATCTTATTTATTTGGTGCCGTGTACATATAAATACGAATCCAAATGTCGAAATCTTATATTCTTCCAATGATATTGTTTGAAACCAAATGTCATATGTAGTATTTGTCATTGAACTTGTCTTGTAAATGGCTGTGAGTTAAGTTTTCCCTTATGTGGTCATTGAAGCAAATTTAAGTGACTTTGATCCAGCGCTGACATGACAATGTCATCAAGGGCAATTTGAACCATTTTCCTATAGGTATGTAGTTAAACACAATCTCAGTCGTTTGTGTTTAACTACATCGTATTTTGTCATCTAGTGAGAGCATCGTTGTTGTTTTGACAATAAATTGCAGGTGTTCACTTTCAGTTGTGTTTGGAAAACATTTAAAGCACAATTTTTTTAATTTTGAAATTACCTTATCTTCGAAATATTGAACCTGCTGCATATTTCTAGGGAAACCATCGATAATGACACCGGCTTTATCTGACATTTGTCTCAAGTTTGTCTCCAATATGGCATTTATAGCTTTTTCAGGAGCCATTTCACCAGCCGCCAAAGCTTCCTTAACCGCGTAACTTTCTGTATTGGCACGAGGCGCTGCATCGGTGATACTGCGTAGAAGTCGACCCACACTAAAAGTTGTGAAAATAGTTTAGTAATTTCATTTGTCCCATGTATGATTGCATTGCATTTCATGGCCCTATGCTCCACACTTCAACAAAGGGAATAAATATATATGTATATATTTCTAAACGTACCTAAAGTGAGCCCATCCCGGATTCAAACCCACCGCTTTCATGCATAATGTGGCCTTATTACTACCGGGACCACCTATGACCCATATGACCGGTGGTACACCATTCATATCCGTACTCATTGAGGTAGCAGCATTGGTTACCATTGGCTGCCTTGTGACAGCCCCTACCGCCCCTGCCGATCCAACAGCATGGGCAGCATTTGAGGCTATATGAGAGATCACGGCATTCGTTATATTTCGATCATCCATCTGGGCGTTCGGCTGTTGTGGTGGCACTGTTGAAATTTGACCAGCGTTATAATTAGGATTTCCTGGAATATTCTGTGGTGCTTGACTAGGTGCCGTGTCTACGCTAACTATACTGCCGGGTATATCATTTATCCCTCTGCCCATACCTGTAACTCCGTTGAGAATTGCCTCCTGATTTTCCAATGAGCTCAATATGTCAAGCACAGCCGAACGGAAATCTTTGTACACTTCTGATGGAGCTCTTTCGCCATTAACCTGTTCGAAGAGAGGGGAATATAAAATAAGTATGTATTTTGGAAATTTGTTGGAAGAACTAACTCACCGCTATTAACATATCACTTTGATCAAAATAATCGGCTACTGGCATAACATTTTTGAAGAAATTTTCTAATTCCATTTTGGCTAAGGAGAGTACGACGTGGCCCAACTTGGCGCCATAATCGATTTGTTTTTGCAACACCGACTGACGCCATGATATCAGTATCACACCATTTACTACTTGAATCTGAAAGAAACGAACGAAAAATACTCGTAGATAAAAACAAAATATACTTTAAAGAAATAAATAAATTTTTAACTACATTGCATTTGCACAAACATTTTTTTAAACAAAGTCTGGCAGAATCTGTATGAATTCTTACCATATATGCATATATGTATGTAGTTATTGGTATTTGGATGAACTCTCTTTGAACTCTTTGTATGTCCACTCCGATTTTACATCTAAACCGTATAAAATCCGTAGCTCATATATCGTCCCCTCAATAAAACAATAGCGTATACGCATATATGTGCTAGTACACCATTATTTTTTTATTGGATTTTAAGAATCTACGTAATGGATTCTATAGCTGGTAAAAATTTGGTGGAATTCTAAATACTTCCACAAAGTGGGTCAAAAGTTAAATTAAAGAAAGTAATATATATATGTAGTATGGTACTTTGATCCCATTTATATGCAACTAACGCTTTTTTAGACTAATAGATTATCATTTGGTGTAGCCTGATTTTTTCACTACATATTAAAATGAAAAAAAATTAAAACATTGATTCTCTTCTAAAATATACATATTTATCTTCCAAGAAGTCTAATTTCACAAAAACATCAAATGTGATTTTCTCGAAACTACAAAAAAATTATACACTATTCTTTTATTGAGTGGACGATGTGATAATTATGAAACTTTGCATGATAGAGTTTATTGATAGAAATATAAACACCGTCTAGTTTGAAGATAACCCGTTCGGATATAGATAGAGCCCATATATATGGGGAAAAACACGTCAAAAGGTCCACTTTTTTCAATTTTATTCCAATTGCATCAAAACTTGGTGGGTTTTCAGAAGTACTATGGCTTTGAGATGTTCCAAAAATACAGCTTCCTAGCGTGATAGGTTTCGAAGATACAGGGTGACAAATTTTGAAATGTTGACCATTGTATCTCACGACTACGTGGACCGATTTAAATGAACCGTGGCAAGAAACCGTAAAAGAAAAATTTTTTTGAACTTTGACCTCGCCCCCTGCCTCAAATTTTCATTTAATTTGATTAATAGTGTGTGTCATTACTACCACATACTAGGGCAACATTTTCTAAAAAAGATCTAACTGTGACACTTTAGAAAGAACTACCAATATATATGTATATATAAATTCCTCGATTTGGCATCTATCAATATATTATTTTTCATTTTATTATTTGGCATCTAGCAATATATTATATTTCATTTTATTACTTCAAAATTGGTTGAGGGGAGTGAACATTTACGTAACATTTACGAGTACATCTGATCCTCATTTGACAGAATAGTTTCTAGATTCATAAGTACCGCCAAATTTGATGAAATACGGTTTTAGTACATCGAGTGCCAAAGCCTATTACGACTATTGGGTAGTAGTTACGACACAAAATTTCAACGAGAGGGTTTAAGGAGTGTCCGAGTTGGAGGGTTTTGAATTTTCGTCAAACGGCCCTTTTTTCCCATCCATATAATTAAGTACATATTGTAGAAGTGTTTCGATAGCTTTTTCTTCAATCTTTTTAAATGAAACAAGAAATATATTTGCATTTTTTGCGAATTAAAACTTGTTTTGACATTTTTGTCAAAAACTATGTTTTTTGCTCAAACGAAAGCTTAGGTCATTTCCTTTTTAAGCTTTGTGATCTAATAGTGGGATGCGACTTGTTTATCTGTCAAAATAATGAAATTTTTAAAAATTTCAAACAACTAAAAAAATAGAGGTTGAACCACATATTTTAGCAGAACTCGTGAACCATTTACTCGAATTGTTTCAGGAGATCTTTAAAGAATCCTAAATTAAGCAGCCTTCATCTCATAAGTTTAGGATTTTACCACTTCTTTGGATGCTCTATTTTTGGTTGGCAGTGTTACCGTTGTGCGACTAATTTGCAATTTGAATACTTGAATATTTGTTAAGGAAAGAAATTACCGTTCGTTTCAAGAGATTCTTTCCTAACTGTTCAAATATTATTTCAAACGCACCTGCGAAGTTAAGTAATAGCTGCTAAACGCTAATGGAATGCACGTAGCCCGAGAAATTTTAAAATGCACCTTTTCTATTGAACAGACCCCGTACACACTTTTTAGTCACATGCATTTTACATCGTAAAAGATACGATTCGTTCGATTTACGAACATTTTACAATTATTTTATTATGAGCAAATGTTCAAATAAGCTTATCAAAGAGTAATGAAACAAAATCCCGAAAATAGTTTTGAACAAAATGAAATGTATGAATTATTTTACTTCGTACATAGGGCCTTTACAAAACATTATATTGTTTGGCAATTTTGAGGTAGAGTCCCAGAAAAAAGTAAAGTTTTAAAAGCAATGGTTATAGTAAATTTTCTAAGTATACAAGTACAAATAATTTTATATCAAAAATAACTCTTTCATCATGCAATTGCAAATTTATTATTACCACAAATATAATTATTGTTGTTTTGTTTTACAGAAAAAATTGCCATAAAAAGTGTACTTAATTAATTAAACATTTTCATGAAAGTACGATATTATTTAAAAAAGAGTTTTGTGCAATTTTTCAACGGTAACCAGGGTTGCCAGAACTGGGGTTTTGACCCCAATACTGGGGTTCGGTCAATGCAAATTGGGATAAAAAAATATAATTTGGGGATGGGGTTTTTGTTAGGGGATTTTTGTACATTTTGTTGGGGTTTCTTGGGGTTTATAAAAGATTTTCTTAATCATTAAGTTTTTAATAAAAAAACTCAATCAATGCTGTAAGTTGCTAAGAATTTATACGATCTTTTGGTTATTCAAATCTTTTGGTTATTCAAAGCCCTTAGTCCTTTGGCTATTCAAAGTCCTTTCTTGAAAATATATTGTTTTGAACCACGAGTATTTTCTATAATTACTTTGCACTATTAGGTATAAATTGCCATCAAATGAAATTCTAAAACAAATTTATTTCAAAACCATTTACAATACATATGAGACTTGAGGTATTGATGGTGATGCTCAAGTATATAAACTTTTAAATGACTAAAATGTATTACTACATTGCAATATATATAGATAGCATGCATAACTATTTTAAATGTTTAGAAGTTACACTAGTCTGACCGACGAATCTAAAATTCTATATAAAGAAGTACAAGTACATTAAATATTATTTTAAGGTCAATCAAGCACAATTGACACTCTTCAAGGATTAAGAATTTTTTCTATATTCTGACCTCCTGTCACCACAAAAAGATACCTGAGCGGTTAAGCAGATATGACAATTTTAACAAGTGGTATTTTAAAAAAGGACTGAGATCTGTACCTTAAAAACTACAACGAAATTTGAAAACTAAAACTTTATTAAAATCAAAATCAAATTTTTAAAATGTGTGTCTTTTCATACATTTCGATTCTGCAGTTTTTTATATGTTTGACTTGTTTTCAATAAAAATAGTTTTATGTGGGGTTAAGTTGGGGATTTTCTTGTGATTATTTGGGGATAACAGCAATTTTTTTCTGGCGACCCTGACGGTAACCTTCTTCGTGTCATAGATGGAAAAAGTGGTGCAATTTCTAGTACAATTCGATTTTGCAGTGGCGGTACACACTGCCAGATTATCACCTCTAAATTTAAAATAATCTTTGACGTTTTCTTGGAAAAAAATGCCTCGTGTGAATCAGGACTTAACAAAATAGGCACGCAATAAACATTATGGTCAGTTCGCTGTAACTATGTGGCGGACGATACGGTTCCCAATAATAGTTCGTTGTATGTGAAAACAAATCAGTTGACTTCCTACGACGCTATTGTAATAATTAATTTTTCAAGATCAATAATTTCAAATTGTGTTTTTCTTCGAATGTGAAGGATCAAAAGAAGATAAAAAATCAATATAATAAATGTGTTTGTTTGATTTTTTAAAAGTTAACATGAAAAATTGATACATTTTTGAAGTAATGCCAAAAAGAATTCCAAGATTGACGAATTCATAGCAAAACCCTATCTGAAAGTACAAAGGCAATAAATAATACGTGCTTACGGGATTTGTCGCGGAATACAATAAGATTGTTATTTATTTTTACAAAAATTAATTTGTTTATGGACGATATTTCTTTTATATGGTAAACTTTTTTGCTTAATTTTTTTAAATTCTAGCAATGTTTCGGGTGAACTGGGGAGAAACTATAGATACTGAAATTTATTTTTGTAATTTGGGCCGAAATCCCGGCGGTACTGCAATACCGGGCCAACCCGCGGCAGGAGTGGAGCAAGCCCCTAAACACCCCGCCAATTTCCAAAAATCAGTTTAACATTTGTTGTCCTCCGATGGAGGATCTATCAGATGTTAAGCTGATAAGAACAGATACTACACTTTGATCTTAGCCATAAGGCCGAGAAGCGATAACAATTCACACCAAAGGTCAACGTGTTATTATATATGACTACGAAAGTAACTAAGAATTTGTAGAAAGCAACAAAATTGAAACATTCAAATGTATACAATGAATAACGAAATGCCACAGCATTTAGGTTCTGACGCTGTGGTAGGTAGGTAGATAAACACATTCATTCAAACCAATGCAGTACAAGATTCGAATGCTCATAATCAGCGATAACAGAAAAAAACAAAAGCAACCCTCAACCGTACCACCAAAAGCAACAACAAGACTGTTGGTGAATGTGGCTACGTCATTTTGTATGAATAGCAGGGATGGAAAGTTGTTACATTATTACTTTTTCATTCTCATATTTCACTCTCAAAAGTACCGAAGTACCTCCTCATGTAATAAATGACAAAACTAAATATGTAATGTATTCGTGGTCATAGATGTGTTTTGTTATGTTATTGTAAAATTAATTATACCCGTTTAGTTATGTAAGTACATTAACATTCTTAAGGTTATAACACATTTAAGTAATAACAGAACTATGGACATTTTAATACATAAAATTTCCAAGAACACACTTAATATTAAGACAATTTAATAAAAATTAGGCAGAATTTTTTAATATTAAGTAAATTAGTTTTAATTGAAGTAGGAAATGTTTTAACTTTAAAGCAAACTTATCATTGGCTCGAAACATTTTTTTCAGTTTGTACGTTGATTGCAAAAATACACCTACAGACAGACGGACATAGCAAAAACTATTCAGAAAGTGATATCTTCCTCTTTTGGGTGTAACAAACAAATGTACAAACACATAATGCCCTCGACCACAGTACTTATAACAAATTGCATTTTCCATCCCTGGTAAATGGGTACGGTCTCTTTACGTCGAGTGTGGTGTTGTGCGATTTTAGAAATGTTTATAAACTGGGATAGACTCCGTGCTAACATAAATTTGTATGGTATGTATATATACATATACTCGTACGCACCTTTTATGTATGTAAAGAGTGTAGAATTTGTATGCAACAAATACACATTATTATAAAGCATCCGAAGGAAACTGTAAATTAATATATTGGGTATGATTTTTATTAAATTCTTCCGCTCTATGGTGAATTATAAGCCTTGTACAGGGTTTTCCAACAAGAGGTGTTATTTTGAATCACCCATTATTTCGGTAGCTGTCACTTTTGAAGCTTTCATTCTTTGACATTTGACAAGTAGAAACTACGCCATTACTAAAAATGGAACGATACACGATTCAACAATGTACTGAAATTATTAAAATTCGAAAATCATCTTGACTGATGAAGCCCATTTCCACCTCAGTGGCTACGTCAACAAGCAAAATTGTCGCATCTGGGGCTCGGAAAACCCAAGAGTTATTGTTGAGAAGCCTCTCCATCCTCAACGTGTGACTGTTTGGTGCGGTTTATGGTCCGGCGGAGTCATTGAACCTTACTTTTTCGAAAATTACCCAATAGTCCAGCGTCGATTCAAGACCTCAAAGATAGAATTCCTGAGGCTATCGAGGACATAGGGCAGCCACTTTGCGATTTGGTTATGGAAAATTTCATGAAAAAGATATGGTCCTGTAAGCGTGGTCGTGGTGGCCATTTGGCTGATGTTGTTTTTCATTATTAACGGCATACCTTCCTTTTTATTATGAAATATACATCCGATCATTTATCTCAAAAAATTGAATTTTTCTTTGAATACCAAAATAACACCTCTTGTTGGAAAACCCTTTAAGTAGGAACTAAGAAAGAAAAAATGAATCGGTAATCCGTACTTGAATAAAGCCGCAGCGGTGTCTAGTACCGTAAGTATGATTAAAGCCTGACCAATGCTTGCTTTAATATCGACTCAGAATCACTATCTGATTCGATTTAACAATGTCGTATCATAATCGTAAGTTGTTCGCAAAATACATGTCGCAATTTACTCCAATCCTATTTATATTGGTCAAGATCGGTTCAGATACATCCATTCCATTAGGGGCTATTTGTGGTTTAAATAACCTCTAAAATCAGGTTTTCGCTTAATAAAGCTGTACATTTTTATTACTTTTAGGAACTGACACTGGACATTAAAATCTGTTGCATTAAAAAAGTTGCAATATAAAATTGCCTATTTCTCTCAATGATACCTGCAATGTCTATCAAGCCGAAATAATGACAATATGGGAAGTCGCCAAGTGGCTGAGTTGTATGCAGATCTCTTAACGAGATGGCAGAGCTGTTTAACATACATACACCTCATATGGGTGCCTGGGCATAGGGATATCCCGGGGAACTGCACTTACAAGCTTTGGCTTAGGCAGTCCAAAGAAAGATGCACAGAAATTAACACCTTGGCAATCTGGCCAAGGTATGACCTGAGAGGTCAAAATATCTCCTCGCACTAGAGAGGAAAATATTGTCTACATTAGTATCAGTTCTGACAGGACACTGCCTGATCGCGAACACGCCAGAAGATTGGGTATTGACTCCAATGACTTCTGCAGCTGTGGAGATGAGGAGGAAGTGGAGAGCATTGAACACTTTCTGTGAGACTGTCCCGCTTTGACGTCAGGACATACTAGAGTCTGCCTTTCTAGGCAGTCTAACATATCGTTTTGGAACCGATATTCATATTATTGAGAATTTCGTATATCAAACAGCTTGGTTTTGATAAGGGTCATTTCAGCCCGTGGTAACACTAAGGACCTAAACTGGTCTATGTGAGCCTGTAAAAAACGGCTGCTACCCTAACCTAAAACCATACCTATATCCCGATTTTTCATCTAAGGGCTATATAATCTGCCTTTTTGAATCGGTCTTTATAAAATTTAGGAGATAACTGTTTTTTGAATCAAGAAAGGTCGTCGCCAAATTTGAAGAACATCGGTTCAGATTTATATATAAGGCATGTTTTCGTTACAAGTTAGCGATTTCAGTTTAGTACTTTGCAACGAATATAACTGCCTTCCACTAACTGGCGCATAAGCAGTAAGTGGCGGTAAATAACTTTGATAAAGCTTGAAATAAAATATTTTTGGCACTTTTTTAAATTTTTTTTGTGCCAGCAAAAACCTATTTTTTAAATAATTTTTTCTATTTTTTTTACATTTGTAGCGATTATAATTGCCTTAAACTTTAAGAGCATTCCGACCTATCGGGTGCTTAAAAAATATATTCAAAATACTAAAGTCAGATTCATATAAATTGGAATTTAAAAAAATTAAAAGAAAACTTACCAGAAAAAATATGTTCTGGTTTTATGGAATATTATGCTTCAATCTACACAAAAAACAAGTTATTAGGTATCGGACAAAAAAAATGTTGTTGCATGGCGTATAATTTTTGCCAACGAATTCATTAAAAAGATTAATTGTAAAGAAAATAATTTAATAATATATGTGTCGTCATTCCCTTTCCAGTAAGTCATTACCCGGAGGCCATATTTTAAAAATTTCGTATAATTAAAAATTGAGAAATTTGTATATAAGTACGCCCAGGAAAATAATAGGTTGAAATTCGATTGTAACAAAAAAAAAAATAGTACTAGCAACAAAAAGTATATTGCCTACACCGTGTGTCGGTTGTATTTATATATAAATAGTTGAAACAACATTAATAACATGGATACGATCAAATGAAAATGCTTGCAACTAAATCGATGGTTGTATCAATCGAATTATGATTGTTAATTCGATTGATTTGGTTAGTTGTGGTAACTAATTTTAAACTTTCAGTATAGTATCACATGATCGATTTTTGGTTGTGACAACCAATGTTTTATTCTTGACAACAGAAATTGTATCAATAGACCAAAGATTATTATTGCAACGAATAATTGGTTACTACAACAGAAAAAATATTAATAAAACTTTTTTTTTTGGTTATCCCAATAATTTCTCAAATTTAGAATAATTAAATGTATTTTGGGAAATACAACCGTAGGATTGGTTGTTCACACAGAATTCGGTTTGGTTGCCTCAACCGAATTATTTGCCAACCGAATTTTGCTAGTTCTGTCTACTATCATGCGATTCCATCAGCACAACCAACGTTTTGGCTGTGGTACACTTCTGCTTCCATGTTGACAACAATCTTTTTGGTTGCGCCAACTACGAAAATGGTGGCTAAAATTATCTGTTATATGTTGCCACAACCAACTGTTTTCAAAATTGGTTGTTTTGACAATTTGTCAGTCATATACTACCGACAATTAATTTTCATTAATTTTTATTTTATTTATTGAACAAAAAACCAAACAATTCATAACAAAATTAAAAATCACATATCACAAATTCATCACTATTATGAGATGTGGAAATATTTGACACAAATTTTAGTATACGAAAAAAAACGCAAAACTTTTATGCAAATATCGCTAAAACATTTCGCACAACTTATTCTGCATTCCACACATTATTATCCACACGAGATTATTTTTGACTACATATACCGCTCTTGAATAAAATGTTGACGATTTATTTATATCGAGTAATTTTAATTTTTGTTTGTCATGTATCAGCAAAAGAAGAGCAACCAATCTTTCGGTTGTATTTCCCAAAATTTAAATTTGGGAAATTATTGGGATAACCAAAAACCGATTATTTATTAATATTTTTTCTGTTTTAGTAACAATAATAATTCGTTGCAATAATAATCTTTGGTCTATTTATATTATTTCTGTTGTCAAGAATAAAACATTGCTTGTCACAACCAAAAATCGATCATATGGTACTATAATAATCTATCTATATATATAAAAATGAAACGGTCCATCTGTGTAATGGCATCGCGTCAGAACGGCTGGAGCGATTTGGATGATTTTTTTTTATTCGATTCTAAATTTTCTCGAGATGGTTTATATAGAAAAAAAAAATTAATTGGACAAAGGGGCGTGGTACCTCCCATACAAATCGCAGGTTAAAAATCCGATATTTCTGCTCCTATTATAGGTATAGTGCTGAAATTTTGTTTGTATGCATTTAATGGCAGATTATGTGAATTTTCCAAAAATGGGCGGAATCGGACCAATGGGCGTGGCCCCGCCCATATAAGCCAAATTTTGAAATTGAGATATTTTGCACAATTTGTTAGCGAGAGTGCTGGAATTTTGTGTATATGTAAACGGTGGCAGTCTACGTGATTCGTCCAAAAACGGGCGGGATCGGACCAATGGGCGTGGCCCCGCCCACATAGACAAAATTTTGATATCTTGCACAATTTGCTAGCGGGAGTGCTGCAATGTTGCGTATATGTATCTGGTGGCATTCTACGTAATTGGTGAAAAAATGGGCGGGACCGGACCAATGGGCGTGGCCCCGCCCATATAAGCCAAATTTTGAAATTGAGATATTTTGCACAATTTGTTAGCGAGAGTGCTGGAATTTTGTGTATATGTAAACGGTGGCAGTCTACGTGATTGATCCAAAAACGGGCGGGATCGAACCAATGGTCGTGGCACCGCCCATACAAGCCAAATTTAAAAAATGTGATATCTTGCACAATTTGTTAGCGAGAGACCTGGAATTTTGTGTATATATATCCGTTGGCGATCTACGTGATTGGTCCAAAAATGGGCGGGTTCGGACCAATAGGCGTGGCCCCGCCCACAATGTCCAAATTTTGAAATTTTTATATCTTGCACAATTTGCTATCGGGAGTGCTGCAATGTTGTGTATATGTATCTGGTGGCATTCTACGTAATTGGTCAGAAAATGGGCGGGATCGGACCAATGGGCGTGGCCCCGCCCTTATAAGCCAAATTTTGAAATTGATATAACTTGCACAATTTTTTATCTAGAGTGCTGTCATGTTGTAGATATGTATCTGGTGACAGTCCACGTGATTGGTCCAAAAATTGGCGGGATCTGACCAATGGGCGGGCCACCGCCCATATAAGCCAAATTTTGAAATTGAATTATCTTGCTCATTTTGTTAGCGAGAGTGTTGAAATTTTGCGTATATGTATCTGGTAGCAGTCTACGTGATTGGCTTTCAAATGGGCGGAATAGGACCAGTGGGCGTGGCCCAGCCCATATTTTGATATATCTTGCAAGTATTATATAGGAAATACATGAACAAAAATGCTCGGTATGCGATAATTACAGCTGCTCACTCCAATACAATCGCAATATGATAATGTGATGCAATATCAATGAAACAAGAATTTGGAAATTTTATAAGTATACATTTCTATTTTCTGGACTTTCCACTGAATTCGGTATTTTTTCATTCAGTGAATTTATTACTAATACCAGTAACCAAAGGCAGAAAGTCGGGCGGGGCCGACTATATAATACCCTACACCTCCCTAACAATGCGATAAGGGTCATTGCGATAATAATTTGGAATAATTGGTAAATGTATTTTGAACCGATAATCGCAAAATTAAGCAATATTCGTTCCTAAATTGAGAAAAATCTTTCTGGAGAATTGTAATGATCGGAAGTAAAGTACAACTTCTATAGCGCTTTGTAACCAAATCTGGAGGAACATATATATGGAGGTTATATATAAATCTGAATCGATTTTCCTAGAATACTCATTCATGTAAAATAGAAACCTGTTTCTGTCGAATTTCGTACTGATCGGATATAAAACACAGTCTCTACAGCGCTTACATGTCAAATTGGGGGTAACATATATATATGGGGGCTATATCTAAATCTGAACTGATTTTCTCCGAATTTTGCGGCATTCCTTCATGTAATAAGAAACCTCTTTCTGCCGAATTTCTTACTGATCGGATATAAAATACAGTTTCTACAGCGCTTGAATTTCAAATCGGGGGTAACATATATATGGGGACTATATCTAAATCTGAACCGATTTTCTCCGAATTTGGCAGTATTCCTTCATGTAATAACAAACCTCTTTCTGCCGAATTTCGTACTGATCGGATATAAAATACAGTTTCTACAGCGCGAATTTTGACATGGGCAGCGAAGCGCACCGGGCTCAGCTAGTGAAAATTTTAAATTGGTTACCACAACTAACCGAGTGTCAATGAAAAAACAATCTTAATTTGACTGATACAACGATCGATTTATTTGCAAGCATTTCCATTTGATCGTATCCATGTTATTATGGTTGTTTCAACTATTTATTTATAAATACAACCGACAGACGGTGTAGGCAATATACTTTTTGTTGCTAGTACTATTTTTTTATTGTTACAATCGAATTCCAACCAATAATTTTCCTGGGTGTACTTTATACATTTATATTATTCCACAACGATTTTTAATATTTTACTCAACCAAATTTAGATAAAGGAGGACATATCTTTTTACGTTCTACAATCATGTGCGCATATGCAGACGCTATTGCGATCATATCCCAAAGTCAACGATCGAAGGGAAGAAGAAAGTCAATGAGGCTAACGCCCACCACAGACTGTAATAGGCAGGAGATGATATAATATACCAATGAAATAATTCCCAAAAAAAATGATATAAGTCCCAAAACAAAAGTGAAATTTATCCCGAAAAAAATTTAATAACTCCCAAAAAGACAGCGAAATAAGTCCCAGATATTGCGAAGAGCGAGCGCGACATCCAAATAAATGTTTTTGCCTACGGCGCTTTACTGCAGATCCAGCACCATTCAGATGGTTAAAGCATACTGTATAATTATCGGAAATAAAATCTTGTAGGCAAAACTAAATTTTAAATTTTTGGAAGACGATGTACGATCTGGTGTGAAGCGTATATATGCAGAAAATGTATTGTATAATAAAATTTTTTGCTATTTCTTCTTTTCCACTAATAATTTCAAAATTCATACTTTCTTCAAAATTAAAATAATGAAATAAATACCAAAAAAATGAAATAAACATCAAAGTTTTTAGGAAAAGAAAAAAGTCTACATTTTTTATTAGGGAATTATTTTATTGGACCTTTTTTGTGTGTTTTGGTGGAACGAAATAAATCCTAAGTAAAAAATTAAACAATTTCAAGAAAAAATTAAATTAACCCCAACATTTTGGGATTTATTTCACTGTGAAATAAATACGAGATATATATTCGGAACCTTTCGCACGAACAACGGTAGTTATAGGTCCATATTTTGATATATATATATCATTTATTTTGATATATATATATTATACCATCCACCATAGGATGGGGGGTACATTAATTTTGTCACTCCGTTTTTTACACCTCTAAATATTGATCTGAGACCCAATAAAGTATATATGTATATTCTTAATCGTCGTAAAATTCTAAGACGATTTAGCCATGTTGTAACCCCGCTACAATCTACAATAATTGAGCTAGAAGACTGAAATTTGGAATATATACTTCTTATAGCTGTATGTAACTTTGGATTGAAAATGGACAATATCGGTTAATTTTTGATATAGCGCCCGTAGATATATAGCATCTGTCCGATTTGACTTCTTAACGCCATAGAGACCACAAATGTCAACTGATCGGGCTGAAAATTGGTAACTGGGTTTTATTTATACCCGGAATCCAACGGGTATTCATAGGTCCATGTTTTATATAGCCCCCATACAAAGATCCCTCTAGATTTTATTGATTGGGCTGAAATTTGGTATAATGAAGTTATTTGTCCCCAAAAAAAATTCACATGAGAACCATGGTGTATGAATCCACATGGCTGAACTTAATCCGTCTTTACTTGTGTTTGTAATAGAAAGAGGAGCTATTACATTGCTATGTATTTTGGTTCAGAATTTACAAAAATACAATTCCTTCGATAACATTTTGGCATTATTGTGGCTCTACGGCAATGTCATGCCGAATGTTTTCTTCAAGGCTTCTTTGTGCATTTCCTCACAGAAAAAATCCAAACGCTGTCAAATTGCTTCAGAATTTCGTAAACTTATTTTCCCTGGAAAAAATCCAAACGCGGTCAAATTGCTTCAGAATTTCGTAAACTTATTTTCCCTGGAATTTCGTTCACAATTTCTTGTTGAAACCACATACGAGTATGATCAATAATAGACAAACACAAGTAAAAACGTTAAGTTCGGCCATGTCGAATCTTATATACCCTCCACCATGGATTGTAATCGATTATATTACTGGAAAATCTGTGGTTATGGAGTAAATCATTGAACGATCCTTTGCGTTTACGCAAATTATTAAAAACTAACTCTGAAGTTTTTTGCCTAATTTTAGGTCTCAAATTCTTGAGCCATCATGAAAATTGTGGTATCATCTGAAAAATTAGCATATTTGAGCGGTATCTTTACACGGGGACTACAACAAAATATAAACTTATTTGAAAATTTTATTGAAATGAATTCTTGCCAAAATAGAATACAATCTGCAAATTGCTTAAAAAGTGTGGTGTTTATTGTATTCGATTATATTAGTGGAAAATCTGTGGCTATGGAGTAAATCATTGAACGATCCTTTGCGTTTACGCAAATTATTAAAAACTAACTCTGAAGTTTTTTGCCTAATTTTAGGTCTCAAATTCTTGAGCCGTCATGAAAATTGTGGTATCATCTGAAAAATTAGCATATTTGAGCGGTACCTCTACACGGGGACTACAACAAAATATAAACTTATTTGAAAATTTTATTGAAATGAATTCTTGCCAAAATAGAATACAATCTGCAAATTGCTTAGAAAGTGTGGTGTTTATGACTTAAACAAGCCTATTATATGTTTACTATGATGAATTCTTGTCTAAAATATACAACTGCAAACATTCAGTTAAAATGCTTAGAAAATGTGGTATTTATTTATGACTTAAATAAGCGTATTTTGAAGCGAACTCTATAGGGTGACTATAACAAAATATGAACCGATTTCTAAAATTTTTGTTTTGATGAATTCTTATCAAAATAGAATAAAAAATTGTCAACATAATAAAAAGATGAATTGGTCTAAAAATTTGATTAAATAATGTATTGACTCAAATAAAGAATTATCTAGAAATTATGATACACGGCCAATGCACGCGTCATGAGGCGCGATGCCGCGCTCAGAGGTATTTCTGATACAAAAAAAAAACAATTTTTCGACAATAACTTTTTAAAAACCGAATGATGCAGTTCTATTAGAAGTGTTTCAATAAGAAATAAAGTGGGTATATTAAATTCAGAGTTTGCAGTTTTCCTTGGAATAAAAAAAATTTGACTCGGTCGAGCGATAAGGGTCACTGCGATAATAATTTGGAATAATTGGTAAATGGGTAGGGACATATTATCTAATTCTGAACCGATAATCGCTAAATTAAGCAATATTCGTTCCTAAATTGAGAAACATATTTCTGGAAAATTTTAATGCAAGTAAAGTACAACTTCTATAGCGCCTTGATACCAAATCCGGAGGAACATATATACGGAGGTTATATATATATCTGAACCGATTTTCCCTGAATACTCATTCGTGTAAAAATACCTCTTTCTGTCGAAATTCGTACTGATCGGATATAAAATACAGTCTCTACACAGAAAAAACAAAATTTTCAATTCAACAACAAATTTCAAAAATTCAAATACAAAAATTTTCAAAATTCCTATGATAAAGAAAATTGAGGTTCCAAAAACGGAAATTGTGACTCGTTCATTGGGTATTTTTTCTTTTTTTAATCAACAAACATATTTTCATTTCAACTAAAATATTTGTAATTTGTTTATTAAAAATATTTTTGATTTTGCTCAACAAATATATTTTCAAATAATTTATTGAAAATATGTTGCCTTTAAATTCAACAAGTATATTGACAATTAACAACCAAATTTGTTATTTCTCCTGGAAATCAGTGGATTTATGCAATTAATAAATAATAACATTATTGAATAAAACAGTATCTTTATCCGCATCGTTGTAACGACATTTATTTATATACATTTAAAGTGACAATAAACAAATGATGGAATGTTTATAAGTATTAAATGTACTTATTCAAAATCTTTCCGCCGACTTCCTCACAATAAATCCAATAACTCGGACTCTACTGAAAATAATAGACGAAAGTACAAACAAAATACAAAACATTATTTTAATAAACAATAATATTTGATGCAATACTTTACCTTCGTCACAAGAATATAATTTAGAAAACTGAACTCTTATAACACATTTTGGAAATTTGAAATTGGATTTTAGTTTATGTATAGGGACCGCACCGCACCACTTCAATTCAAAAGGAGTACATATTTGCTAGTATTTGACGTCGACGGGCAACATTTTTTCCAGAAACGAAAACACCATTAGAGATAAGGAGGATGTTTTTGACTTTATTAAATATAAAATCTTGCTTTACCTGGCACATATGTAAAGCATCATTTGCTTTAGCACTTCCTCCAAAACAGGTCCACGGCATTTGCTGTAATATTTTCTGAACGCATATATGTGGGCGAGAGAATGAGAGAAGGGGTATTTGCAACTCCGAACTAAAGTTGCAGTCAGTAGCAAAACGACGATTGACGTGAACGGTTGCTCAAGCGACGAAAGACGCATCAAATCAAATCGAACCAAACATCACATTTAATTTCTATTTCTTACCTTTTAACATTCATTAATTTCCATGAATTAAATAAATCAATCATATTATTTTCTTAAATTAACTATTTTGTTTAATCAATGAATAAAATCTCACATACATATATTTGACTGCCTCCACTGTATGTGTCTCTGGAACTGAGTAAATAAATTTTAATTTAAAACCTGTAAGGAAGAGCTAAAATCAACCAGAGCCGACTATAATATACCATAATATACTTAAAGACCTCAAAAGAATTAGTGTCAAGTTTTATCGATGCTGTGTTTCTAATGATTCTAATTCTAGCGCCTTGAATGTGGGTATGTATACACGAGGGCTACATCTAATTCTGGACCAAAATTACACAACGTCCGCTTTTGGTTCAATAAACAGTTACCTGTTGAATCTTTCAAAGATCTGCTATGAAATGCGAGTTTATAGATGCAGATGATAGAAGTAGGCATGTGGACTATATCTAAATCTGAACCGATTTTGTTCAAATCCGTCCATGTATTCATACATTACAATCTCCCAAATTTCGTAATGAGTTGATGTAAGATACAGCTGCTATAGCGCTAAGAGGCAACTCGGGATGAAAATATATATGGGAGCTATATCTAAATCAGAGTCGGATTGCTTGAAATTCGAATGCATCTATGCTGTGACCAAAAGTTTTCTTTGGGTCGAATTTTAAAAACATCTGTTGAAAATGTGGATTTTACAACGGTGCTTTCTGAAATTTTCAACCACATCGGCGTAAAATTACGACTTGTAATTTAAGATGGACAGACAGACGGACGGACATAGTTAAATCGCATTAGCTTTAGAAAATCCGTTCAGACCTCACATACTTATATCCCGATTTTTCTTCTAAGCGCTATAAAATCTGCATTTCTGATGGTGATAGATGTAGCTCACATACATACACTTTATCTCGATTTTGTATCTAAGGGCTATAAAGTTCATATTTCTTAGCAGATCTTTAAAAGATTCAACAAATAGTTTCAAGAAAACCGTTCGAGATTTAGATATAGCTCGTATATGCACACCTATATTCCGATCATTATCATTAGAAAAAATATCGGTAAAACTTTACACTAATTCTTATTCTGCTTTTTAAGGGTTGCGGGTTACATTTCGCACTTCCTTACTGGTTTTTAACTCAAATCTGTTTACCCAGTTCTAGAGAGAAATTAACTGGAGGCAGTAAAACATTTGCGGCCCAAAAACGTTTTGGAAGAAGGCAAAGTCAAAAACATTCTCCTCATCTCTAAGTATAAAGCTAATTAATTTAGATTCTTGCGAAGAAGGTAAGGTATTATTGCATAAAATAATATCGATCATTAACATGTTTTGTATTTTTTTTACTTTTTTCAACGTTTTTTTAGAGTCAGCGTTATTGAATTTCTTGTGGAATCTGCTCTTTTCCCACCTCGCCTAAATGTAAATGAGGAAGAAGTCAGTATGATTTTAAACAAGTGCATAAAAGTATAATAAGCATTCTCTCATTTCACTATTAAAATATCCCTTAATATAAAAAAATCGATATATAATATTGTTTTATTCAATAACTGCATTGTATAAGTTTGCAGGACACATAAAAAATTTGGTTGTTAATATGACAATATATTTGTTGAATTTAAAGCCAACATATTTTCTATTAATGATTTGAAAATATATGTATTTGTTGAGCAAAATTAAAAATATTTTTAATAAACAAATTACAAATATTGTCGTTGAAATGAAAATATGTTTGTTAAGTAAAAAAGGAAAAAATATTCAATGAACGAACCACAATTTTCGTTGATGAAACTTCAATTTTCTTTATCACAGGAATTTTGGAAATTTTTGTATTTGAGTTTTTGAAAATTGTTGTTGAATTAAAAATTTTGTTTTTTCTGTGTGTGAATAGTAATGTTTGAATAACATACTCAAAATACGAAAAAATATTAACAAATAAATAAGATATTGACAAATTTCTCATTTGAGATGTTTTGGAATATTTATGAAACTTATTTTCCAAATTTCAAAAACAATATTTGTTGAACTCCAAAAATTTTAACATACAAATAAATTGGTTGACATTTTTAAATTGTGTATTTTTCTGTGTTCAGCGCTTACATGTCAAATCGGGGGAAATATATAAATGGGGGCTATATCTAAATCTGAACCGATTTTCTCCGAATATGGCAGTATTCCTTCGAGTAAAAAGAAACCCCTTTTCTGCCGAATTTCGCACTGACCGGATATACGAGTAAAATAAATTTTTTACAGCGCTTACATATCAAATCGGGGGTAACGTATATATGGGGGCTATATCTAAATCTGAACCGATTTGAACCAAATTCAATAGGGACCTTCCTTGGGCCAAATAAAAAGATATGTGTAAAGTGTCGTCGAGATCGGACCATAATTGCGTACTTTTTTGTACTTTGATTACAAGAATACATGCACAGATAGACGGACATAGTTAATCAACTCAGAAAGTGATTCTAAGTCGATCGGTATAATAAACGATGGGTCTATTTCTTCTCCTTTTGGGTGTTTTTTTTTAGGTTCAAGCTCACATAGACCAGTTTAGGTCCCTAGTGTTACCACGGGCTGAAATGCCCCTCATCGAAACCAACCTGTTTGATATATAAACATATCGATGGTACGAATATCAGTACTGGAAAGATCTGTTAGGCTGCTTAAAAAGGCCGACCACCAGTATGTCCAGTCGTCGTTTACTCAAAGCGGGACAGTCGCAAAGCAAGTGCTCAATGCTCTCCACTTCTTCCTCATCTGCACAGCTTCGGCAGAAGTCATTGGAATCAATACCCAATCTTTTGGCGTGTTCGCCGATCAAGCAGTGTCCCGTCAGAACCTGTACTAACGTAGACAATCGTTTCCTCTCTAGTGCGAGGAGATATTTTGACCTTCTCAGGTCATACCTTGGCCAGATTTGCCTAGCTACCCTGCAGGTGCCGATTTCTGTCCATCTTTCGTTGGACTGCCTGATTGCCTCTTGCCTAAGCCAAAGCTTGCACGTGGATAGTGGCGCACCAATATATGCAAATTCTTCGAGAATTTGTAATGTCGTCCCTTTCCTAGCAAGTTCATCGGCTTTGCAGTTCCCCGGGATATCCCTATGCCCAGGCACCCATATGAGGTGTATATTAAACTGCTCAACCATCTCGTTAAGAGATCTTCGGCAGTCGAGGGCTGTTTGTGAATTTAGGGATGTTGCCTCCAGAGAATTGATGGCAGCCTGGCTGTCCGAGTAAATGACAACGCAAGTGTTGGTTACTATGTTGCGACTCAGCCACTTGGCGACTTCCCATATTGCCATTATTTCGGCTTGATAGACACTGCAGGTATCTGGTAGTCTGTGAGCTATATCCAGACTAAGTTCTTCACAGTGTACTCCGAAGCCAACCTTTTCATCAAGCTTCGAACCATCCGTGTAAAAGTGGAGATGGTTTCTATTACCTGGTATTCTGCCGACCCATTCATCTCTGGCGGGAATCATAGTGATGTAATTTCTCTCGAAGGTGTACACAGTTGGTATATAGTCCACTCGGTCGGTTACCATAGCACTACACTTTGATATCCTCATGTGACCATAGTTCTTGTACCTCCACATTTATAGGCAGTTTAATCTTATTGCCGCTTTGGTTGCAACTTCTCTCGCCACAATATTAATCGGCAGTATATGGAGTAGGGCTTGTAGAGACTCGGTCGCTGTAGTCCTTAAGGCTCCGTTTATGCTCAGGCAGGCAGTTCTCTGAACCTTTGTTAGTAGGTTGGTGATGGTTAGTTTGTCAGTTGCCGTCCACCATACCAAACAAATGCACAAAGTTATAATACCCTGTACCACAGTGTGGTGTACAAGAATACATGCACAGACAGACGGACTGACAGACAGACGGACATAGCTACATCAATTCAGAACGTGATTCAAAGTCGATCGATGGGTCTATTTCTTCTCCTTTTGGGCGTTACAAACAAATGCACAAAGTTATAATACCCTGTATTATATCATGTGGTGGGGCGGAGAAGTTGAACAAAAATAATATATCAAAACCTAGACTTATGATTACCGTTGACATTTGTGTTCTCTATGACGTTAAGAAGCCATATCGGGGAGATGCTATATATGGGGGCTATATCCAAAAATGGACCAATATTGCCCATTGGCTAATCCCAACATACCTGTAGATATAAGAAGTACTCGTATATGTACCAAATTTAGCCACCTAGCTGAAGTATTATAGATTGTAGCGTGATTATAAAATACGAACAGACGGACATGGCTAGATCGTCTTAGAATTTGACGACGATTAATAATATATGTACTCGTATATACTTTATGGGGTCTCAAATAAATATTTAGTGGTGTTACAAACGGAGTGACAAAATGAATATACCCCCATCCTATGGCGGAGGGTATAAAAGTTATGGAACGTTTATTGAACTGAAATTCAGCGTTAAAAGGTATTTTTACCCTTACCCCAGTAAAAAAAATTTCCGAAAAAGCAATCGTGTAGGGAACTAAGCACCTTTGTGCGTACTAATTCCCCACTCGCTTCCCTTACCGATTATTTTTATAAAGGTATGAAACTTCTGGAACTAATTCTGAATTGCTGAAAAAAAACCTTTTTCGATTTCAGGTTAGAAAGATGAAAAAAAATTTTTCTTTCGTTTTTATTTTCTATTTTTAATTTTATTTGTATAGACTTATTTATTTTTTATTTCGATCCGACGAGGATTTTAAATCGGGCTACTTGCTTCAAAACAGTACATGATGCTAACTGGCTGCACCACCAAAGATCTTGCACTCAACAACGCTAAAGTGTACTAAGTATTTAAGGAAACAAGATTATTTCGATAACCTCGCTTCCTTTTTAGGATTTTTGGAATTAAGCTGACAATTTGACTGTTCTATTTTTAGACTCGCTTACTTTTGCGGATTTTTGGAATTAAGTTCTCCATTAGAAAATCCAGAAAAAATATAGCACATTATATTTCGGAAGGAGAAAATACAATGAAGAATTAATGTCTTGGCGCCAGTTCTACAGCTACTTCAATAGAATGTAGAGAGCAATGCTTAATTGAATCTTGGCAAACGAAACTGGAAGTATTTCTGACGAGTCAGTTACAAATATAACCAGTAATTTTTTACTGGCACATAAGTTTTAATAAATGAGGCCTATAGTTGTTATATAATGTATATGTTCAAAAATATTACTACATTTACTGACGGTCCTCAGTAAATGATTAGCTATGGTAACTGCGCACCATAGCGAGCAAACAATTGTAGTTTTACTCACTATCAGCGTTACCAGATGATAAGTTTAAACTTACCTTCCCAGGTTTTCAAATGGAAAATAGCACTTTTAAGTTTTTTCTTCCACAAATAAGTTTTTTAGGTTTTGTAAAAATTTAATATTACATTATTATCATTTTAGGTTTAATTCTAAATAAAGATTAGATTTTGAAAATAAGATTAATCACTTACTTCATAATGGAATAAATTGCTATACAGTGAATAACACATTTTTTTAAGTAAACAAAAACATAATTGAAACTTAATTTTAAGATGTTATGGACATAATTTAGAAACCCAAATAAAATCATTTTCAGGACATAATTTTTTCCAATTTAGGGTCTTTGAGATTGCAATTTACCGACGTAAAGGGCGGAATGCACCTTGGAGTTTTCTCTTCAGGAATAATTTATATTTTGGATCATCCCTTTATTTTAGAATATAATTGTTTTCTATATTTATACCTATATCGAACAGATTTTTTCATGATTCGATTATATTCCAATATGTGGGGCCTAATGGTTCAACAAAACTAAATTAGTTGTTTAATTTAGTTTTGTTGTACTGCTTGTCCTTTTACCATTTCAAATCTAAACTGTATTAAGAGTTTCAAAGCAAGAAGCATTTTAACAATTTAATATAGAATTGCTACTAGTTTTCGATTTTTGTATAAAATGCAAATTATAAGTTTTTTCTTTAAAAATTTAAGCTTTTTTTCAAAAAATATCTGGCAACGCTGTTCACTATGGATGAATATTTACTTGAATATGAAGAAGGTTCCATTCTTTTTACGAAAAATTATGATGGCATACATACATAAGTATGCAGCAATAAACATACCCAACAGCCGCTGTAAGTCACCCCTTTGCTATGGCATTAAATGCTCAAAAGGCGATTTCAACAAAACATCTCTACGTTGTGACACACACCGAAATCAGACGCAACTGTTTCACTGGTGGTTGTTCGTTTTCCCTCATTAATGTTTTTCTTTCATGATGGAATTTTTGGTATTGAGTGTAATTCCCATTCAGTTCATATCTGAACTTAGTCTTGTATTTCAGCTTTTGTGGTATACAATTACTCTGGCTTCTCTTCAGTTGTCGAATAAATCTTTCGCCTTTTACTAAAGATTTCCGTGGAGAGGAGCACTCTAATGAGTCTAAACGAAATTTTTTCATAGGCCTTCCGGAAGGAGGGCCATAGTTAATGAATTTAAATTATAATTGTGGTTGGCAGAAAATATTGAAAAATTACCAAAATGTGGTAGTTTTATAAAAAAAGTTCTTATAAAAAAAACACTTAAGAAAATTATTATTAGGTAATAAAAAGAGATTTATAATCACGAAAGAAAGTATAAGTTGTGATTAGTGTTGGGCATTATCGTTCACTGAACGGACCGGTCTTTTTCGTTCCGTTCCTATAAAGGAACTCGTTCAGCCTTTTTGTTCCTTTTGGCTCCTTCATTCAAATGATATTCATATATATACTAGGGATCTATAGTTGAGACAAAAAGTCGATTTTTCGACATTTCGACTTTCATGATTTAGTGAAAAGTCGATTTTTCGACTTTTCAATTATTTGGATAATCGACTTTTTGGAAAATCGATTTTTTTCAACTTATCTTAAACCGATTTTTGTCTCCTTTTTGCTTCTTTTCCATTACGCAGATTCCAAGCAACTAAAACTAAATATTCACGATTGCCTGATCGGACAACGTTATCAACCCTGTTAAAGTGCTGCAAATGTACGGACAATGATAGATTGTTAGGCAAAGGTGAATTGACAGTTCAGACGATTGCAAGAAAACTATACAATTTCATATATTTACAAAATATTTTGTAAATATTTATGTGCAGGATAATACAAATATTTTATAGACAGTGTTACCAATAAAATGTTTTTCTGACAATTGCGCCGTTGTCCCATGCATAAACTTCGCACATCCCACAATCTGCAAATTATCTCACAATGACTTGTTCTGCTAACGCTGCAAGACCAAAATTGTATGTTCACACCCTTGTACGTTCACAGGGTCGCATTTCTCCACCATTTTTCTGGCAATATTATCCGATCAGACAACTTAAATATTTATTTATACTCGGCAATTTTTTCCAAGCAAGTGTCAAAGTTTGTTGGAGAGAGCTCTTTCCGACTCTTTCCTAAAAAGCATTTGAACTGGTTTGAGAAGTTCAAAGCCGCCGTCTATTTAAGTAAGGCAAAACTCGACAAAAGTCGAAATGGTAATCGATTTCGGTTGATAATCCGCTGTCGGATAAAAATCGAAAAAAGTCGAAATGATAAATCGATTTTTCAACTTTTTGCTTGGTGAAAGTCGATTTCGACTCTTTCCAATCAAAAGTCGATTAATCGATTAGTCGAAACTCGATTTATAGATCCCTATATTTACATATATATTCATTCGGTCAAACATCACAACTGCTGTTTGTTTACTCGTTCAGTCTTCTTTTAAGAACATGATAAAAACAATTTTGCCAGACAAGGAAATTGAAAATATAATTTTAATTTATTTAATTATGTTCTATTTTATTTAAATAACAATTGTTAAACGCATGTGATGTGTATGTAATGTGGCAATTCTGGGCACCCCTGTGAAAAAGACTGATGAAGGTAAAAAAATTAATACTCCAAACGACACCAGCATTCAATTTTGTAATATATTTAGCGTGACAGCACTAGAGAAATCATTGTACGGTAAATTTGACAACAATTAAACAGCGGTTCGAAAGAGAAAAATGGTAAAATGGACGAGCGAATGAACGAAAGATGAATTACAGAAAAAGTTCCGTAGTGAACGATGGAACTAAAAGAACGACATAGCAGGAACCAGTTCCAATCGTTCCTTCAAAGGGAAACTCTAGTTGTGATCAGCGATGGCAACTTGATAATCACTCTTTCGTAAAAGTAGTGATTTTTCAGAAAACGTGGTTGTTTTTCTGAAGCGTTAAAAATGCTTTTAAAAATGCACTTACTTGACATGAAATTTATATATTTCTTCGATCGATCATTGATTATCTTCAAAGTTGGCAATATTCTCTTCCTCTAGAACATTGATACCAAATCTGAAGGAACGGGGGTTATATCTAATTGAGAACCGTTTTTATTCAAAATTGACAATGTTCATTCCTGGTTCACTAAACTGTTTTGTGCCAAAACTAGTAATGATAAGATGTACCTGTAAAATACTACTTCTATTGCGCTTATATGCTAAATATAAATCTGAATCGGTTTTCTCCAAATTCAATACCGTTCGTCCTCGATGCGAAAAAGTTTACCGTGCTTAAATTCATTAGGATTGTGTACAGAATTGCGACCTGTACATTGATTAGTCCAAATTCACACTCGGCAATATTTCCCCAGCAAGTGTTAAGGTTGGGTTAGGCAAACGTAACTGTAACGCCCCCGTAACGAATCAGCTGATTCAATCTGACATATGAAAATCAGTGCAAACGATTAGCCAACGTTAACGGACTGCTGAAATTTGATTTGGACGGAACGTTTACGTGCATTTGGAATCAATTAGTAAAATAATGAAAAAAGAATAATATTAGGCGAAACTTTTGAAAAGTAATTATAAATAAGTAATAAAATTATAAATTAGTAGCAAATAAATATAAAATAAAATTAATATGTTGCTATTTTCGTTGTGAATGTCTGAGTGATCCAGCACGTTTTCAAGTTTTGGGTAATTGCTCCAGCGGTCAACGTTACGGCGGCGCTAAAGTTAAATTACACTTAAGTTTGCCTAACCCGGCCTTTACAGTTTGTGGGAGAGAGAGGCAGGCGGAAAGAGCTCTCCGCCTCTCTCTCCTACAAACTTTGATACTTGCTTGGAAAACATTGCCGAGTGAGAATCTGGACTTACAACGTTCACATGGACAGCGGACGGATGAACAGACATCGCTAGATCGAATATACTGGGGATTCGGAGTCTATCCGTATATTTCATGGTGGCACTAGCTCTGGGTCTAGCATTTTAATGCGTTATAAGCATCTGGACCAAAACAAAATTATAATACCCTGTACCAAAGAGTGCTGAAGGGTATAAAAAACCTGGTTTTTTAGATTTCTTACTATGTATAAGAGCAATCAAAATCGGAAATAAAAACCTTCATCGATGAGTACGAAAATAAACCAAACGAGAAAAAATTTAATTAAAAATGTTATTTAAATATAATCAAGTAAAGACGGATTAAGTTCGGTCATGCCGAATCTTATAATTATGCATATATACGAATCTCTACCATGGATCACATGTGAATGGTTTGGTGAATGAAATTTAAGGTTTTTGTGGCGTTACGAAGTCAAATCTATAGGGACCTTTGTATGTGGGCTGTATCAAAACATGGACTTATGAGTCATGTTTGATATAGCCATAAGTTATGACTACCGTTGTTTGTGTGAAGGATTCCGTGTATAAATAAACTCCAGTTACCCATTTTAAGGCCAATCAGTTGACATTTGTGGTCTCTATGATGCTAAGAAGTCATATCGGAGAGATGCTATATATGGTGTTCTATATCAAAAAGGGAGCTATAAGTAGAATCTGTACCAAATTTCAGTCATATAGTTTAATTATTGTAGACTGTAGCATGTTTACAACAGACAGACGGACATGGCTAAATCGTCTTACAATTTTACGACGATTAAGAATATATATACTTTATGGGGTCTCAGATCAATATTTAGAGGTGTTACAAACGGAGTGAAATTTAATGTACCCCCCATCATTTGGTGGAGGGTATAAAAAAATAATACCTTACAATAACAATTTATGGATATGTTTTTCGTAAAATAAAAAATGGAATATTAAAAACAATTTTGGTAGAAAAAAAATATTGTATTGGCAACACTGGTCGGGACTCTTAAAATAAGATTTAAATTAAAAAAATAAAATGGTTCTTTTCAAACAGCATAACGTTTCAAACATTACTTTCTTGAGGGGTGTTCCCAAATCCTGGTTGCGTTTAACACGAGTTAAACCAAAACGATAATTTTCTTGTTGTCGTGCTTTGTCGTGTTTGTTTTTCTTGCTGTTAAGAACTTTTCTTGGGATTTTGAACACTTGCTCATGGTAAAATTTTAAGAAAATTTTCATAAATCGAACGAATTGTATGTTTTATGCTGCTAAATGCATGTGACTAAAATGTGTATAAACAAAGGTTTCAAAATTCCAAAATACTTCTCCGAACCATAGAAACAATCAAGTTTTGATTATTGATTCTTGGTATTAAAATACAGAGGAAGCTAAGAAGCGCAAAATATGTAGAAACTGACTTCAGAATTATTACTTTAATACATAGTTTAATAAATTTTGGATAGTTAAATCTTATGCTTCAACATAATGATCTCGTTTAACAAATTGTTAGGTGATGTATTCGACAAAAGAAAATTTAAGCTACTTAATTTTTATTATTTAACCAATGATGAACCATTTTGAATAAGTGGTTCTAGGTTTATGCTATAATATATGTGTCAAACTCTCTATTTTTGACTACATTAGACACCACTCACTCTATCATCTTCAGAATTCAATAGCAATAATGTATGTCTTTAACTTAAATCAGCTGATATACTTATGGAAGTAGTAAATTGAATGTAACAAGAACTACTAACCAAACCCGTGCTTTGCCGAACTAAGTTAACATACTAAAAGTCTCATTTAAAATATTATATGAAAATGTCACTACGCTAAAACATACAGCCGAAATGTTAGAATAAAAACTGCTGTTTTATCAACATACGAAGGAAAAGTATATGTATATATGTATAAGCAAAAAATCCAGGGAAATCTGTGCGAGATTGAAAAATACGACTTTTCCAGGAATTTTCCGGGAGCACGTTACCGAGAAAAAACTCTATCGCACGGGGCAAAATCGCCTTTCTTGATATGTTCAAATCGAAAGAAAATATATTTGGAACACAAATTTTTAAATATTATATATTTCTTAGCAAATAAATTTTATTTGAAAATCAATAAAATATATTTGCAACGCATATATTAATATATTACAACAAATTATATTTGCAAACTAAATTTCTCAAATAAAATATGTGTTTAAATACAAATAAAATTATTATTTAGGAATTTTTCCAAATATATTTTATTTAAAAAATATTTCCAAAACTTTTGCTGAGTTTTTCATATTTCAGTTTCAATTTTTCTTGGGTTTCGAATTGTACCTCCCAGTTATGATACCATATGCAGCATTACCTTCTGTTTTAAATCAATCATTTCAAATTTCTGAGCATTCCAAGCCATCATTAGTTGTCAATCCTCTAAGTACTTTATATTGATCCAAGATTATATGATTTCAATTATTATTTTTTACGAACATTAAAAATTTCTAAAAATTTAACTATGAATTACTGAAACATTTGACACAATTTATGTATTTTATGAATACTTAAATGCAAATAAATATTTGTTTCGGAAATAATGGTCCCAAATAAAAACATATTGGAATGTAAACAAATATTTGTTTAGAACAACATCTTCCCAAATACAAAATTTTGTGTGTACCAAATATTACATGCTTAGAGTCTACCCCAAATATATATATGTTTCAAGCCGAATATGTTTGGGACAATATACTACAGAAGCGATTTTTTTCAGCGTGCGAGGATTTTTGCACACATAGTGTTCTTTAGACCGGGTCACCAAACAAAATTTGTCAAATGCGAGCCGAAATATTAAAGCGAGACAATTGCTAAAACGTCTATGAGGCAAATGTAGTACTTATCGAGACCATCATATTGATATATCGCATGTGACGAGCTATAAACAAAAATGTTACGATAAAAAAACTATTTTGAATAAAATGTTTTTGGGATTGTCTCGAGGTAACCTTTCATATTCCGCCTCGCATCCGGGAACTTTTTTTACATGGACGCCAACCCGGTTTAGTATTCTTATCCGCAGACAGTGGAAGCGGCGCACACTGCTTCGTTTCATGGACAAAAACCAGAAAACTGACTTGCTTCGAATTAATTTTTTTTGTATCATTTTAAAGTAATAGTCCAACTAAAAAAAATACCAAAAAATGTTTCCATATGAATAGTTCTTTGGTATGCATTGAAACTCAAAGTGTAGGTAAAATAAATGGATTTTAAATTTCGTTCGTGAGTAGTTGAAGGGAAATATTGCTGAAAAATATATTCGTAGACAGAATTGCATATTCTTATATTTTTTGAATTTCTGAGAAGTGATACGAATTTTGATTTTTTTTTATAAATCTTAAAAAATATTTTTAATTAATTTTTATATTTTTTTTATTTTTAAAGATTAATAATTGAAAAATTACCAATTTTGAATGGCAAAAAAAAAAATAAAAACATCATAAAATTCGGTGAAATTTGTTTTCATAATAATTTAGTTTGAACATTAATCTATCAGAAAATATTAAAATCGTTTACGATTCGTTTTTATTTTAATGTCAAATCATTAATTCATTACATTCTTAGATATATGCTTACTTGACTAATGTCTTTTCCTAACGCATTCTTTGTGCTTCTCTAGGAATAATTCATTCTTATATTTATGTCTTAATGAAATGAGTCGAAATCCATTTCAGCTTTTTCGTAATAGTATTGAATACATCAATCACTTAGACAAAGATCCTACGAAAAAAGGGAGTAAAAACGTAGGTGCACTGGGTGCCTTAAAAACTAGAGATAACAAAATAATAATGAAAAATAACAAAATTATGCACGGAGAAAAAAATATGTTAAAAATATGTTTGGATGCAATCATAAATATGTTTGGGACGGGCACAATCATATATATGTTTGTGGGTAAACATATTATGTTTGCACACAATTATAATATGTTCGGGGCAAAATTGTAGCATATTATAAAACGATATGATTGTGTCCTAACATATTTTTGGCAAAATAATATATTAGAGCATATTTTTTAGATTTTTAGAGAGTATTACTCTCTGAGAGCCCAATTATGTGACTCATAGAGCATCCACCATCACCACTGTGCTAAGCCATCACAGCGAACACACGCACGCACCCACATACAACCATTGAAAGCCACAGCCAGTCAGAATGAATATATGGCTATGCTTATACTTTCTTGTTTCGGGTGTAACATGAAAGTAAATTAAAATACACGCTGTGCATATAATTCTCGTTGACTCTATATAGCCAGTGGTATAAGGTGTTGACGTTTTTCAGTCAATGGGGTGGATCAACGGTGCTACCAACCAAGTTGAAAGAAAAGTGGCATAGTCCGCAGTCCGAATAATGGATAATTAATGGAACATTAGACTAGAATTTTATAAATATATTATAGGTGCGTCACAAAGGGTTCAGACTTTTGATAAAAAACAACAATATACAATCATATACATGATTAAATGCAATCATATATATGATTACATACAATCATATAAATGTTTGGACATAAGCATATATATGATTACACACAATCATATACATGTTTGGACATAAGCATATATATGATTACATACATCATATAAATGTTTGGGAACATTACCGCTACCCCAAACATAATATGTTTGGGAGCTGCTCCAAACATATATATGTTGCCTGCAAAATATGTTTGGGGCAATATGTTACAGAGGCCGTTTTTTTCCTCCGTGTGTGCATAAAAGTGAACAAAAATAAAAATAAAAATAAAAGTAATAACTATTTACATGAAAACGAAATAAAAAGTAGAAATTAAAATAAGTAAATCAAAATATGTACATAAATAAATAGAAGTCTAATCATAAAGCCTAAGGCTAAGCAGCAATCCGAACAGGGACTTCGTCCTCTCCTCGTCAGTGCGCAGTTGGGCGTATATGCCAGCAAAATCGCCAATCCTTCTCAGTTAAGAAATCCTTCCCAAGCAATTTCTTACAATCTGCGTCGAACATGTTCATCGCCAGGTTGACCTGTTCGTTGACTCCGCCAGCTGAGGGAGCTGCAGTCGATGGTATTCCTGTTGCCGTTCTTGCAGCGCTCGAGTAACTCCTTCCGCTATCCGCCACAAGGGGTGTACTCGGCGCAATACGGGCCGCGCTTATAGCTCTAGCAGCCAGTGATGGGATTGGAAAATTTTCTAATTGTACCACAATGATCAAGAAATTGTACCAAGTCTACCACGATTGTACCAAATTATCAGAAGTGAAAAATTCTTTTTAAAACTTATTTTTATTTGTATACCCTTCACCATAGGAAGGGGGTATAATCATTTTATCACTCCGTTTGTAACACCTCGAAATATTGATGAGAAACATCATGAAGTATATACATACACATATTATTAATCGTCGTAAAATTCTAAGACGATATAGATTATAGTGTCTGTTATAATCACGCTACAATCTACAACTATTGAGCTAGATAACAGAAATTTGGTACAGATACTTCTTATAGCTACAGGTAATTTAGGATTGAAAATGAGCAATATCGATCAATATTTTAATATGCCGCCACATATCGCCGCTTAGATGACCAACTGACAGAACTGCCAGTCTGTCATTATTGGACTTGCCTAGTCATTGTACGAGTACAACGTGTGTGTACATTTAGAGTTTGTAGCTTTTCAGTTGTATCCAAAAAACGGTAAACATTATCGACGTATCTGACAATATGTTACTTAACTTTTTTTAGTAATATTGAGAAAGAAGAAGTTTTGTACATAATAAGAAAAACAAACTTTAAATTGTATAATAAATATTACTCCATTGGGAAGAAGCAACATTGTCTCAAAAACAGAAAATCTCTCCTGAACAATTTTGAAAATGTTAGTTCCGACAGTTGGTCATCCAAGCGACGATATATACCCTCGATATATTCAAATGATCGGTCTGAAAATTGGTGTTTTGGGTGTATTTATACTCAGAAACCTTCACACGAACAACGGTCCATGTTTAAATATAGCCCCCACACAAAGGTCCCTCTAGATTTTTCTTCTTAACGCAATAAAAACCACAAATTTGAACGAACTAGATGCACATATTTGAGTTTATTTGAACCCGAAACCATTCAAGTGCGATCCATGGTGGACGTTATATAAGATTCGCATACTGGTACGAAAGGCATACGTACAATATGGCATCGTAAGTAGGTACCCTTTTCTGCGTTTAAAAAGTGTGAATGGGTTTTTTTATTAATTTTATCAGCCAGAGAAATGTACCAACAATTATTTGATTGTACCAGCGTACCAAAAATTCCTCAAATGTACCAAAAGTGGTACAATTGTACCAAGTTTTCCATCACTGCTAGCAGATCTGTCTGCTGCCTTCCTCTCTTCCATCCTCTCTAGGATCTCGAGTCTCTTGGGACAGTCTTTCGCACTGGCAACGTGTCCATCCGCATTGCAGTTCACGCAGTGCACCGACCTGTTGATGACCACAGCGGCTGCACCGGTGATCGGATCAATACTGGCTTCCTCTTCCAGCCTGTCGTCCTTCCCTTGAATTTTACAGTTCCCCGGGCCATGGGGCTGTCCGCACTTGACACATCTATATGGCATCTTACAATTTGTAGATACGTGTCCATTCCGTTGGCAATTCCTGCATTGGATGAGCCCCTTTCGCTTATACCTCTGTATCGTCACTCTGCTGTTAAGAATGGATTCCAGCCGCGTGAAAGATTTCACATCGGATTCTCCTCCAAGCTGGACTATCCATCTATCGCCAGTGAGTTTTATGATCTTTTTCACATCAATATTCAGTTTTCCATCCTGCAGAAAGGACTGGACGTCATCTATATCGAAAGTCTCTGAGAGGCCATTAACCATCATTGTATGCGGCTTAGAGTCCCTTAGTGTATACGTATAATAAGACAGCATCTCACTATCAAGAAAACGCCAAGAAGTATAATCGGAAGGGACCTTTATATTTTCCCTAGGGGCGATTCAATGCAATATAAAGTATAAATTCTTAAAGTTCAGTCCGATCAATTGAAAAATGTTTTCTCTAGAAATGTTTTCGCCAAGAAGTGTCTTCGGTAGGTACCTTCATATGAGAAATGTACCAAAACATGAACCGAAGTAACCCATCTTTACTAGGGACGATTAGGTCCAATATAAAGTATAAATTCTTAAATTTCAGACAGATAAATTTAAAAATGTGTTCGTTAAAGGGGCAAGAAGTGACATCGGTGGTGACAATTATATGGGGGATATGCCAAAACATGAACCGATGTACCCCATTTTTACTAGGGACGATAAGGTCAGATATAAACAATAAATTCTTAAATTATAGGGGGACTATATCAAAACATGGACCGATATGTCCCGTTTTCAATACCGATCGTCCCTAGCCTAAGAAATGCATACCTATTACCATAAAGATTGCTTCATTTTTACTACCTGCACTTTCATAACAAGAATAAATGGACAGACAGACGAACATGGCTAAATCGACTCAAAAAGTGAATGTAGTGCATTTTTTGGTCGAAATGATTTAAATAACTACAATTTGGTAATTCCTCCCAATTATTTAAATGTTGTTGTTGTTGTTATAAAAATTTTAAAACTGATGGTGAATTTTTCAGAGATTTGTTCTGTAAGCAGCCCTAGATGATAAAGTCATTGATTCAGTAGAACCACAACCAAACATATTGAGTTTACAAGAAACCGTAAATGTTATGTAGAAACCGATAACATTTTTGAATTTGGCGCATCATAATTCATTTAGAAATAAAGTTTCATTGTATTCTCACAACTCCTTCTAGTTTTGTCCAATTCTAGTGTGGGGACGGAGTGGTGTGCGGCGTCGTCACTATCATTGAACCCTATGGGTATTTTGCTCATTTATTGTTTGGTAGAATATTTGAAAACAATTGGTGAAATGGTTCTGCAGATATTTCATTGCCAACATAGCAGTGAAATGCTCTCGTAAAAAAACTCAAAAAAGTGCATTGCTGCTTCAGATATTTCGTTTTCGATAATGGAGTCGCAAGGGCAGGTTTACGCCCTCTTTTCCGACATCTTCCACTTTATGTTGAGTCACACACAGCTGGCAAATGCATTCACATTGCAATGATGCGCTCCCACTAACCTGAGCTCATATTGGCGGAGCCACGTCCATTGCCCCGACACCGCCTATTTTTGGACCAATCACGTAGTCTGGCACCAAATGTTGTTGTTGTTATAAAAATTTTAAAACTCATGGTGAATTTTTCAGAGATTTGTTCTGTAAGCAGCCCTAGATGATGAAGTCATTGATTAAGTGGAACCACAACCAAACATATTCCAACCAATCACCAATATCACGTAGTCTGGCACCAAATGAATATACGTAAAATTACTACACTCTCGATATCAAATTTATTATATCTCAATTTAAAAAATCCGATCTCGCATATCCGTTTTTAGACCAATCATGTGGACTGTAACCAAACGCATGTACAAAAAATTACAAAATGTTCGCTAAAAATTGATAAATATACCAGTGTGATACATCAAAAATGCAAAATGTTTTTATGTGTTTTAATTGAAAATTTATTAATATTTTCTCAATATATTGTAAAATATCTTTAAAATGGAAAAGCAGGGCCGTTTGACCAAAATGTCAAAATTCAACACCCTCCAACTCGGACTGTCCTTAACCGATCTAGTTAAAATGTTGTGCCATAACTACTATCCAATAGGACTAAACATGGTGCAAGTTTCATCACTATCAGAAGACATCGGTTTTAAAAATTTTACTCACTTGGCACGAAAGCCCCCACTTATTCATTCCTGAATTCGTTTTAAATATAACGGGCCTTCATATTCATAAAAAGTTATTGAGGGTTTAAAATACCTTTTAACGTTGAAAATCAGTTCAATAAATCGTCCATAACTTTTTAAGAATAAGGCCTAAAATGTTTATTAAAAAAATATAAATTATATTGTTAAAATAAACACAATTTTTTGTTTATTTGTATGCTACTAAAGACAAGATCCATGTTAACTGTACATAAAAGTTTTTACCGCGATGGTTGGGAAAGATGTAGTGTCGGTCAGGGTTAAGGGGCTTGACAATTTTTCGAAGGTCAGGTCGATTTTTGAACAGAAGGGTTATAGGTTCCACACCCACACGCCTATGGAGTCTAGGGAATTTCTTGTTGATGAGGTCAAGGAATTTTTTGATGGGTTACACTTCAGGGCGGAGCTTCTGCCTGCTAAGTGTGTGGCGTAGAACATGTGGCTTGTTCGGTTTGGTAGAGGTTCGGAGATGGAAACGATCTATCGTATTGATAGGATGCTTCATTGCAAGGTGAAGTTTCGTAAGGAGAGGGCGCGTGGCACTATTCAGTGCTTTAATTGTCAGAGGTACGGGCACGTTTCGTCCAACTGTGCCATGCCTTTTAGGTGTGTAAAGTGTGGACTTTCCCATGACCCGGGGAATTGCGCCTTAAGGACCCGGCGACGGGCGCTGTGACGGTTATTCCGGTCGGTCAGTTTAGTCAACTGCGCGGTGGAGGGGCACACGGCCGGCTCCCTCGGCTGTCCTAGACGGGTTGCCAACTTGGAGAGACGGGCTGCGTTCAAGCAGGAGGCTGCGGCTAAGGCTGCGGTACGTTCTGGTAGGATTTCTGGTATCGCCGCTGGCGTGTCATATGCGGCTGCGGCTACAGGTCGTGGTGCGGCGAATGTGCCTCCAGTCGGACGGGCTGGTGGTCCTGCTGTTTTTGCTACGGGTGTTGCTGATGTTGGTGGTGTCTTCGACGTTTGTCAGAGGGCATTTGGCACTGATTTTCTGGGCGTGGTAGGTCGTGTTAGGGCGTACGCTCCTGAGTTTAGAAGATTGTTGGCTGAGGGGGTTGAATTGGCTGCGGTTTTAGTTTTAGCTCTTCGGATTTGTGATGTATAGGATTCTGAATTGCGTGTTTGTGATGTCAACTCCTGCGTTTAACTTACTAGGAGGCATTTCTTGAGGATTTTGGTAGGTGAGCGGGATCCCGATGTGCTTATGTTGGCGGAACATAAGCTTTCGGCTTCCCATAGGTTTACTTTATCGGGTCTTCAGGTATGACAGGAGAGGTCGGGGCGGTGGTACTGCTGTTTTAGTTAGGGAGGACTTTCGTTGTGGTAGGGTTTTTCTGGATACAGGTCTTATTGAGTGTTGTGCGGTTAGTTTGAAACGGCTTCTACTACATTCGTCTCTCTATATCTTCGTCCGGGGAATCCCCTCCGCTCTTCTGATTTAGGTGCTGTGTTCGCTTTGTATTGTTCAGGTGAGGTTGTCATAGTTGCTGACCTTAACGCCAAACACCCGTCCTTGGGTGGTGGAGTTTTCTTGCCGTTCCTGCTGGCAGGTGCACCAGACCGAATGGGTCTTCTGGATCGTTCATCGATCTTTTCCCGCGGACACCGGGAGTTAGCCTGGTGGATGATGGCAGGCTGGCTAGGGCTTTGGATTATGAGTCGGATCATAGGGCGATCCAGATTTTCGTGAGGATAGGCGACGTGGACAGGTGCGAGGTCCGAAGGACCTTCGATTTTGATCGCTTGCGCAGTGGTCTGGATGGCTGCGCGCTGCCTGTCGACCGGAATGTCATGGTTGCTAAGGTTGATCTTTGTGTTGAGGCTATAGGTTCTGCTTTTCGTAGTGCTATGGAGCCTTCTGTGCCTAGGGTTCGTGCTATGCGTGGGGTACTTGGGGACTTACCGCCCCGGATAATGAGCTTCATCTAGGAGCGCAGGAGGCTTTGTAGAACTTTACATAGACTTGCTGATCCAGGGCGCCATGGGGTCTTGAGGGCTGATATCCGCCATTTAGGTCACTTAGGTCATATGCACGAAAGGGACCGTCTGAGGGTGTATCTGCAGGGTATTAGGGCCAATAGTAGGACATATGCTCTGGTGAAGGGGGCTGCTGGTCCGTCGTATAGGGATCCCGTTGGGTGTCTTATTTCTTCTGATGGTGCTCGCATTTCTGATGATTCGTTTAGGGCGGAATTGCTCGCTGACGACATGGAGGAGGTGGATGGATGCTATCCCCTTTCGCAGTCTGGTTACACAGACTGTGGAGGGGATCGACGATGGCGCCCCTTGGTTTCTTTCTCCCAGAATTTCTCGGCGGACGGTGGTGTTGTCGATGACGCGAATCATTGGGTGGATGGCGGTTTCGTAGGCCACCCTGATGTTGCGACGGCGCTGGCTGGCAGGCCCTCGCGCACTTCGAGTGGTCTCGATTGTGTTCCAGACGTTGCTCTGAAGAAGGCTGGTGAGGTTATTCTGCTGTATCTTAACATTCTCTTCAACCATTGCTTGAATTTGGGCTACTTTCCTTCGACTTGGAAGGGGGCCATGCTAGTACCTATACACAAGCGAGGTTCTGACCCTAGCTTATATGGCAGCTACAGGCCGATTTCTCTCCTCTCTGCTTTCGGGATGTTGTCTGAATCGTTTATACTTGCTAGAATTAGGAGATTTGTTGAGGAAAGGCACGTTCTCATGGACTGCCAGTTTGGTTTTAGATGGGACTTGTCCACTTCTCATGCCCTTGTGGCTTTCGCGGACTTTGTTGTTCCTGGGCTCAATAGGAGGCACGGTACTATTGCTGTAGGACTTGATTTTGCTAGGGCGTTCGACACTGTCTGGCATGATGGTGTCTTGTACAAGTTGAAGTCGTTTGGTTTCGATAGGCTGACTTGTAGGATGGTGGCTGGATTCTTGAAGGGGCGCTATTTTAGGGTGAAAGTTGGCGACCGGCTTTCTAGCCGGAGACCGGTTCTAGCGGGTGTTCCTCAGGGCTCACTCCTGGGACCGATGCTGTATAACATATTCGCCAGCGACATGCCGGGGCCCCCTCCAGGCGGCCTTCTACTGTCCTACGCGGATGATGTTTTAGTAGCTTTTTCTGGTATTAGGACGCTCACTGTGAACAGGATGATGAACACGTGCTTGGCGGAGCTTCACATGTACTTCGTCAAGTGGGGTCTTCGGCTTAACGTGGCCAAATGTGGCGCTGTCGCCTTCAAGGGCAGACCGGGGGTTGTATATCCCAACTTCAGGGCCTTCGTGCCGACACTGGCATGATATTCCACGACAGGTTTGATTTCTGTAGGCACGTGGATTACATTCTTGACAGGGCGTAGGGACTTTTCTTCGGATACCAACGTTTGCTTCGCATGAGGGGGGGTCTGTCACCCAATGTTAGGCTCCTGATCTATCGGCAGGTGATCAGACCTATCATCTCCTATGCCTTTCCTGTTTGGTTTGCGATTTCTGCACACCAAATGGAAAGGCTTAGGATATGAGTGAGGCGTGTTCTTTCTGCATGTTTAGGGCTGAGGACTAGGATTTTGGATGATGGGTCCTATAGGAGAGTTTCGTGTAGGGAGATCTACGACAGGGCTGGATATGGTAGGATCGACGTCTTTTACCTGCCGCCGGCTGCGCTGCGACGAATCCAGGAGGCTGGCCTGCTGTTTGTGGGAGATGACCTTCTATTCTACCACAGAAGGTACGGGACGATGGATGTCACTGACACGGTCTACACCACCGCTCAGTGACTTGTGAATTTGTAAATAGTAGTACTTAGTTTTTTTTTGTAGTTTTAAGTGCTTAGTTTAAGTTTTATTACCTAGTTTTAAGTAACTTGCCCCTTTTTGAATTATTCTATTTTTTGTGGGCTATCTTGTTTGAATTTTTTTGTTTTTGTTCTGTCAAGATGATGTGTTTGCGGAAATCCTGCAACACCCTTGTTTTGACTGTGTAGGTCCCGATATATTTTACGGGACACGTTTATTTATCCGTTAAGTTTAGTAGTAGGTCATCTATTGTATTAGTCTTAAGTGTTTTGAATAAAAAATGGCCATTGGCAGAAGCAAGCACAAGCAGTGAAGAAAATGTAGCGGCCGTAGCTGAGAGTGTACACGAAGACCGTCGATTCGGCGCCGTTCGCAGCAAATCGGACTGACGTATGGAACGACTTGGCGCATTTTACGTCGAGATCTTAAATTTAAAGCATACAAAATACAGCTTGTGCAAGAACTGAAGCCGCCCGACCTTCCCAAGCGACATCGCTTCGCTCTATGGGCTCTTGAAAAGTTCCAAGAAGATCCGACGTTTTAGAGCCAACTTTTGTTCAGCGATGAGGCCCATTTATGGCTCAATTGGTATGTAAACAAGCAAAATTGCCGCATTTGGGACGAAGAGCAACCTGAAGAGATTCAAGAGCTGCCACTTCATCCAGAAAAAACAACGGTTTGGTGTGGTTTGTGGGCAGGTGGAATCATCGGTCCATATTTCTCCAAAAATGATGCCGGTGAGAACGTAACCGTCAATGGCGACCGTTATGATAACCGACAATTTGATGCCTGAAATTGAGGCTCGTGATCTCGGCGACATGTGGTTTCAACAAGACGGCGCCACTTCCCACACATCGCATCACTCAATGGATTTATTGAGAGAACACTTCGGTGAGCAGATAATTTCACGTTTTGGGCCAGTCGATTGGCCACCAAGATCGTGTGATATCACACCGTTAGACTTTTTCCTGTGGGAACAAACCCGCTTCGATTCAAGCCTTGGAGCAAAACATCACGCGTGTCATTCGCCAGTTACCAGTCGAAATGCTCGCACGAGTTATCGAAAATTGGACTCAACGGATGGAGACGTAACAGCGGCCAACATTTGATAGACATAATCTTCAAAAAATAAATGCCAAAGAATGTTCTTTCGAATGATAACACTATGCAACAAAATTCTTGTCCAAGGGATGTGGATAACAGTTTCTGGTGCAATTAGGTGTGACAAACACGAAAAACATATTAAAACCAGTAAGGAAAGGCAGAAAGTCGGGCGGGGCCGACTATATAATACCCTACACCTTCCTAACAATGCGATAAGGGTCATTGCCATAATAATTTGGAATAATTGGTAAATGGGTAGAAACATATTATCTAATTCTGAAACGATAATCGCTAAATTAAGCAATATTCGTTCCTAAATTGAGAAACATCTTTCTGGAAAATTTTAATGATCGGAAGTAAAATACAACTTCTATAGCGGTTTGATAACAAATCAGGAGGAACATATATATGGAGCTTTAATATAAATCTGAACCGATCTTCCCTGAATACTCATTCATGTAAAAAGACCTCCTTCTGTCGAATTTCGTACTGATCGGATATAAAATACAGTCTCTACAGCGCTTACATGTCAAATCGGGGGTAACATATATATGGGGGCTATATAAATCTGAACCGATGTCTTCCAAATTTAAAAGTGTTCATTCATATAATAGGAAATCTCTTTCTGACGAATTTCATACTGATCGGATATAAAATACAGTTTTTACAGCGCTTACATGTGAAATCGGGGGTAACATATATATGGGGGCTATGTCTAAATCCGAACCGATTTTCTCCGAATTTGGCAGTATTCCTTCATGTAATAAGAAACCTCTTTCTGCCAAATTTTGCACTAATCGGATATAAAATACAGTTTTTACAGCGCTTACATGTCAAATCGGGGGTAACATATATATGGGGGATATATCTAAATCTGAACCGATTATCTCCGAATTTAGCAGTATTCCTTCATGTAATAAGAAACCTCTCTTTGCCGAATTTCGCTCTGATCGGATATAAAATAACATTTTTACAGCGCTTACATGTCAAATCGGGGGTAACGTATATATGGGGGCTATATCTAAATCTGAACCGATTTCTTCCAACTTTAATGGTGTTCATCCATATAATAAGAAACCTCTTTCTGCCGAATTTCATACTGATCGGATATAAAATAAAGTTTTTACAGCGCTTACATATCAAATCGGGGCTAACATATATATGGGGGCTATATCTAAATCTGAACCGATTTTAACCAAATTCAATAGGGATCGTCCTTGGGCCAAAAAAAAGATATGTGTAAAGTTTCGCCGAGATCGGACCATAATTGCGACCTGTACTTTGATTACAAGAATACATGCACAGACGGACAGACAGACGGACAGACGGACATAGCTAAATCAACTCAGAAAGTGATTCTGAGTCGATCGGTATAATAAACGATGGGTCTATTTCTTCTCCTTTTGGGTGTTACAAACAAATGCACAAAGTTATAATACCCTGTACCACAGTGTGGTGTAGGGTATAAAAACTTTTTATGGTAAATTGTTTTTCTTAAAAATTTTTTTTTAAATTCCACCTTTCATGGAAAGTACATTCAGTATTTGGACCATAATCAAGTATAAGCCTGATTGAGCTGTCTTATGCCTCAAAGGGAATTATGAGGGCTACATATGCTGCAAATGTTGCTTTCATGTAGAATCTTTGGTTTAACAGTTGTCAAAAATATGAGAAAAATATTTTTTTTAATCACTTTTTCCTGGTACCAACAAAACCATAAAAAAATAGAAAAAAATCGAAAAAAATATTTTATCACATTTTTCATTTTTATTTTATTTATTTTTATTTTATCTGTTTGAAAAAAAATCTATGGATAGATGTAAAAGTTATGAGCCATTTTGTAAATGTTAGGGAAATTCAAAAAAATCTTCTTTCATATTTTTTCGATTTTAAATGATGTTTTTGCTTATATTGAATTCGCCATATGTGAGAGAGACATATAAGAGACATTGCACTTGGATTTTATTTTATGAGGATTGATGTCAGACATTATAAAATTATAGAGAGGACGAGGTTTTATGGCCGTTCGTAACCCTCCATAGAACATGATATGCAATGTGAGAGCTATATTGGATGAGATCCGCTCAAGTAGAGGGTCATTCAACAATATTTGTGATTTTTTATTTATGAGGTTTCCATTCAGTTGCGCCTTTTAGGGGCATGGACATCCCAGTAGTATATGAAGATAGTAAAATTATATGTATTGGGTTTCTACGTTCGAAGCAAAGTATATGTCAGCTACAGGTACTGCAACTTATGTACTTTAAATCCGGAATTTATGAATGAAATTACTTATTAATAAATTAGTGTAATTCAGCGCCTTAAAGAGATAAGTCGATTTTCTGAAAAATATTATAAAGTTATATTTCGAAGTATGAGTAAAAGGCAAAGAACTTTTCAATGTGTAAATAATCCCGACAATTTCTGCTACACCTGCGGAAAATATGTAATTAAAAAAAAATTGATGTGAGTTTAGTAAAATAATAGAAGAAATATATGTGCAATGTGCAGTGGAAACATGCGGTAGGTACTTTACAATTAATGTATTACAATGTTTTATGGAATAAAACGTTTTAATTTTAGACATCACGTGTAATTTGGAATGCAAATGATTTGGAGACAACCATTCATTCACGATAGGGACTGCTATTTTTGTCTAAGTAAACAGATTGGAGTAGGAAGGAGCATTCGCTGGAATTACGCTGAAGTAAATTCTGTTACTTTGACAGTTGCACATTCGGAAACAATACCAATTCCCAAGTGTCCAAGTATAGCTAACAGCCTAATTACGGAATCATCAGCAAGTTCAACTGAGTACTCAACTCTGAGCGATTCAAGTTTGAGTCAGAAGTCATCGCTTTTAACACAGTTCCAACTCAATGATCTAGTGAGAGATTTGGAACTGACCAAAGATATGGTAGAACTACTTGCATCTCGGATGAAACAGTACAATATTTTGGCCCCAGATGTTAACATATCATATTATATAGTCCGTGATATACCTTACAAACAATTTTATACAACTGTGGATAACATATGCTTTTGCAAGGACATTCCCGGATTGTTCGAGGAACTTAATCAAACATACAATTCAAAAGAATGGCGGTTATTTGTTGACAGCAGTAAATAAAGTTTGAAAGCAGTACTTTTGCACAACGGAAATCAGAAACTGTCGATTCGAATTGCTCATGCTGTCAACAATAAGGAATCATACGAAACAATGGCTAAATTGATAAAATACATAAAATATGAACAACATGACTGGAAAATTTGTTGCGATTTAAAAGTAGTTGGGATGTTATGTGGAATGCAAGGCGGATATACAAAATATTGCTGTTTTTTATGCCTCTGTGATAGCCGAGCTCGCGAAGATCATTACAGAAGAATGAAATGGCCAAAAAGAATACACATTACATTGGGTGAAAACAACATAAAAAAAAATATTTTGCCACCAATGCATATTAAGCTGGGGCTCTTTAAAAATTTTGTAAGAGCCTTAAGGAAAGATGGCAATTCACTCTCATATTTAAAAAGTTTATTTAAAATCTTTCTTTTCAAAAAATCGAAGAAGGAGTTTTTGATGGGCCTAAAATAGGGAAACTGTTCAAAGGTGTGAATTTCGAATCATATTTGACGTCGGATGAAATTGCAGCATGGAGGTCGTTTATGCTAGTAGTTTCAAATTTCCTTGGATCCAATAAAAGAACGCAATATGAAACAATGATTAATGATTTGTTAAAAAATTATGAAAAAATTGGTAAGAAATATATTTTTCTATTTTTATGTATATAACACATATGTATATGTATGTATTCTTCTAACTTATTTTTCATTTTTTGAAATTGTCTTACTTCTACCAAAAAGGCTATAATTTCTACATTTATCCATAGTTTTTTTCAAATAGGCATTATTTTCTTCGCTATGATGCAAAATTTTAAAAATGGAATAAAATATTTTTTTTCGATTTTTTATGTTTTTTTCGTCCCAGGAAATTTTTATTTTTTTTTGAAAAAAATCTACTTTTTCCAATTTGTTAAATGACTGTTACTAAACCACTGTTTCTAAGTGAAAGAGATATTTCCAACATTGGTAGCCCACATTAATAGCTTCAATTTAACGTATAAGTCGACCTGATCAAAAAATGATAGTGCAAATACTAAGGGTACCTTCGACGATAATAGTATTTTTAATAAACATTAAAAAAAATGTTTGGTTTTGATTTTATATAACAGTAAGCCACAATCTATACAAAAAAAAATTTTTACTTCTAGGACACAAACATTTTTTTTTTGTTGCATAGTGTGATTAACATTCTCCATTCAATTTGAATTTTCTGTGTTTTTTTCTTTAAAAACTAGGGAACCTCGAAATTGATCACGCTATATATACATAAGAGCATTTTTACATAAATATTTCTGAGCAAGTACATTTTATTTGAAAATCTATAAAAATTATTTGGAACGTATTTATTAATATTTTACAAAAATATACTTTTCCCAATAAAATATGTGTTTATATACAAATAAGGTTATTGTTTAGGAAATTCTCCATATAAATTTGGTTTAAAAAAGATTTTCAAAATATTGCAGATTTTTCGAATTTCATTTTTATTTTTTCATTGATTTCGAGTTATATAATTTAAAATTACATAAGTTACAAGTTATTGTAGGAAAACACTATTTTTTAATTTGTAAGTAATCCAAGTCATTATTTGTTGATGGGTTGACAACAATGATACAATGACAAGAATGAAACAATTTCAATTTGAAGGAATTTTACGAACATTTAAAATTTCAGAAAATAATTGAATTACTGAAAAACGTAAAATATGTCATAAAATTAAGGAATTCATATATTTTCTGAATACTTATGTAAATGCATATAAATATTTGTTTTGTAAATAATAACTCCAAATAAAAAATAATAGGACGGAAACAAAGATTTCTTTAGAACAACATCTTCTCCAATACAATACTTATAATATGTGTGTGTGTCGAATATAATATATTTAGAGTGTACCCTAAGCATTTATATATTCCAAGCAGAATATATTTGGGACAATATACTACAGAAGCGCAGAAGCGAAGAGCACTCTGAATGGGTCGAAGTGGGATTTTTTCCGGGACATCAGAATTCGTTTTAGAGGTATGGTTCCTTCGGCAAAGTTTCTTATTTTGATCCCTAGAATACGATTTTCACTGAGCAATGGCGACTTTTTTTGCCTCCCCACAAATCGACCCGGCCTAATGTATGTATATAACGTTACCATAATTCCAAAACATGGTAAGTCGACATAGCACGTTTTCAGGGACATTTAATTTTTTAATTCTAAATATTGTAATTTATATTAAGTCAAAATTTGGTGTTTGTCCGTCAAACCAATCAAAATTTATGCACAAACAATAAAGTTCATTCGATTTGCGTTATAAAGGAATACATCGGGTGAGAGCAATTGTTGATTATTTGTCAGTCTATAGTTAAAAAAGGGTTTGTTATGGCAATTTAAAGCAACCCGAAAATTGTTTGTCTTACAGTGATTTGAACCTTGGAAGGGAAAGAATGTGATCTCCTGGGAATTTGCTTTTTATAATTGGGCTCAATAGAATCAATTAATTTTTTGACTGAATCAAAAATTATCTAACATACAATTAAAAAATTCTGCTATTGCTTTTGCAATTTTAAAATATTAATTCAAATTTAGTTATCTAAACGGAGAAATTTCTTAAGCTAATGAATATTTCATAATAGTGGCATAAATTGGAATATTGCCCTCTTCAAATGCAGCACAATTGCAGGCAATATTGATTTTCAGCGAATAGAAATACCATTAGAATTCAAGTTGCATATACTCGTATCTAGCGGCGCGTGTGTGTTCAATACACCATTAGACGGTACGATAATTACACAATTAGCGAATAGAATCCTTTGGGTACATTAGGCGCTGGTTAATCAATGACTTAATAGTCCCAGGAGGACTCACTTTAAGTAAACCTATTAAAATGTACACAATCGATTTTGGATAGGGATGTTATTATTACATAGTAACAGACAAGAGTTGTACGATGTCACCAATGTCTCTGAGAATTTAATCATTTCTTATTGGAAAGTTTTAGACGTTCATAGTTTTTCAATTTAATCATTTCTTATTGGAAAGTTTTAGACGTTCATAGTTTTTCAAACTACACATCTCAAAATGTTCCTGAGAGCCAAATCGATCGATATTTATTACCAGAAATACATTTATTCCTAAATAGCGAAGATGGAAATTTCTGACATATGCGGTAATTTCAGAAAACCACAGATAGCTTTTGCGTAAATAAGTTCATAGATCTTGAAATACAATTTGTTTTACACATTTTTTAAAATATTTAAAAATTTGTTCATTGAAATAAATGGTCTGAAGTCTATAGTCTATTGAAATAAATAGTCTGAAGCTATGTACACACGGTTGTCACATCTTACAATGTTATCAACTCTGTCAAAGTGATGCCAATATACTGACAATGACACATTGTTAGCAATAGGTGAATTGTCAGTTCAGACGATTGCAAAAAAACCTTATAATTTCATATCGTCATCAGAAACGAAAAAGGGCGCAACAACAAGAAAAATGGAAATTTAGTTTTTGATGGATTTCAGTACACTACATCAATATACACATCCTGACAAATTTTTAGCGGCGTAATATTAAAAATGGCGAATTTATTAACGAACTTCAAAAAGGCATAACAACAAATTATTTCTTTTTTCATAGTTAAAAAATCCTATTTCACGCAATTTTCACAAATAAGATATAAATTATGTTTGTGTGATTTTATATATGCAAATAATGTTTAGATATTATCCTGAAAACCATGTTTTTCTAAAGGCAGCCTGTAAAATTTTCAAACATGATGATGGGCCCTTTTTCGTTTCTGGTGACGATATATTTTCAATATATTTTGATAATATTTATATGCAGGATTTCCAATAAAAATATTTTATAAATAGTGTTTCCAATAAAATGTTTCTCTGACAATGGCGCCATTGTCAGATACATAACCTGCGCACAACTTACAATGTATTGACGATGACTTTTCTGACAACGTTGCAAGACAAAAATTGTATTGCATTTTGAATTTTTTTGTCATTTTGCTGACAATACAGTAAGATCTGATCACCGTGTGCACATAGCTGTAGTGTGTCTGAAATATCTCTTTCATGTGTTTCTCATTTTATTCAAACCCCTAACAAATTGGCGACGGGGATATAGCGGAACAGCAAATTCAATAGCAAATAGCACTTCAAAACAAGCTCTTACAAAATTTGACAAATGCAATTCCTTTGAATCAGGATCAGCTCATGAAAAAGTTATCAAATATCATTTCGGAGTTTTGCTACGATGGAACAGATCTTCTCACATTCAATAATTGGTACTCCCGTTATGACGACATGTTACTGGTGGACGGTAAAGTATTGCAAGATGCAGCTCGAGTCAGACTACAGCTCGGGTAAATTAAAAGTACAAGGTCATAGGACACAAATAAGACTACGGTAAGAATCTAACAAAGCCAAAAAAGATAAAGTCAGGTGTTAAAACACAAACACATGACATCACTTCTAGTTTTTTATATTAGGTCTATCAAATGCTATCGAAATTGTGTAGGTCACTCTCAAGTACGCACTTAAAAAACTCATTAATTTCATGGGTTGTGTACAACAACCTGTTTTTTTAACATTAAACGTTTTTCATGTTTTTTTATTTTTAAATAGTTAATTTACTCACTTTCACCTTTATTTTCCACATTTTACAATGTTTGCAACTTTGTCCATTAAACCAGAGGAAACAATATAAGAATACTAAAAATAGAGCGAACGCAATTTTTCTTTCAACTGTTAAAAAATATGTTAGCTGTCTAACGGTTATTAAACAGCGTACAATTATTATTTTACCGATATCCCATACATATTTTACATATAATAACTTTCAAGTATTGGGTTTTATTTCATTTGCACTTTGGGAGTTATTTCAATTTTTATAGTTTTGATTTATTTTATCTTCGTTGGGACTTATTTCATTGGGATTTAAAACAAGGACCGATATGTCAAATTTTCAATAGGGATCGTCCCTAGTCTAAGAAATGCCTTTGTAATTTTTTTTATAAATATTGATTTATATTTACGACCCACACTAAATCGACTCAGACAGTGATTCTATGTCGAACGGTATAAGAAACTATGGGTCTATCTCTTTGTTTTTTATGCGTAACAAACAAATGCCCAAAGTCATAATATCCTGCACCACAGAGTGGTGTCGGGTAAAATAAAATCAAGTTCATTGCCGGTTCCATGTCAAGTTCGGCTATCAGGTGATGTAAAACAATTCAATTTATCTGTTGAAGAAATTGATTCTCTTTGGGTCCTTGGTGTGGAATATTTGGTTTATGGTACAAACCATTAAGCAGCATTTGATAGACTCTGACAGCTCAAACTATCAATCGGAAGTTGGATAAGATAAAATGTAAATAGGTATGCAGACATCTTTCAAGACATTCCATCGAAATTTTCAACTACATCTGAAATCAAATATTCAGCCAGTATTCACAACAAAGAGACCAGTTGCATACGCAATGCTCGCGCTAATCGAACACGAGCTACAATGTTTACAAAAACTAAATGTCTTCACTCCGGTAAAATTCTCTAATTGGCAGCACAATTGGGGCAGTCAAGAAGTCAAATGGGAAGGTAAGGATTTGTAGCACCAGGGGGAGAAAGAAAGTGAGGGACTTAAACGTCAGTGTCAAAACGTTAGTCGAATTCAACATTTTCATCATGGTAAAGTTCACTACGTTTGGAAATCATTAAAAATTAAATTCTGAGTCAGTGGTCGCAACATTAAGAGCGCTTACTCCAATTTTCGGCCGTAATTATTGTCCCACCCGACAGGCTGTGAGTGCTATAGTGGATAAATTTGAATCCAAATTTTCATCTTTGGATGTTCCGGCGCCAAAGAGACTTCGTACCGCTCGAAAATATCGCAGCCGTACGTGTATCCTTTCAAAATGAGCCAAATCAGTCGATTCCACGTCGTTCTCAGGAGTTGGGCATTTCTCAAACGACACTGTGGCGTATTTTGCGAAAAGATCTTGGCTTTCATCCTTATAAGATCAAACTGACTCAAGAACTAAAGCCACTTGATCATTTGAAACGCCGAAACTTCTCCGATTGTGCTCTGGCAATGTTGATGTTATGTATTTAATGGAAAACCCGGTATTATAATATTTCAGTCGAATGATTCATTCTCGCTTTACGGCAACATGTAACGTAAAGCAATAGAGACGTTATAAAATACATACATACCTACATATGTGTACGCTCCTGTTAATTCTTAGTTTTTAGTCTCGTTGGCATAAAGTGTAACGGGATATTTTGCTTTTAATTTGAATGCAGCAATAAAAAGTGGAGAAGAGTGTGAGGTGAAAAAAACACGACTGTTTTAATAAGAGTGGGAGAAACTTAAAGAAAATAAAGTTATAAAGAAGGTCCGTCCAGTAGCGTGTTATCTATCAGTGACGAACGAATATAAATTTGATTTCAGCGAGTGATTTTTGTGTTCGTTTATTCTTTCTAAATAATGAACTATGTTACAGGTGCGCAAAGTCACGAATACCGGCTTTTTACCTGTAAGTCAAGGTTTTGGGGGTATGGAAAAATTTCGAAAACAGGCTCTTGTTTTACTCCACTATACCTACAAGAAAAGTAGTATCGCGTCCCAGGGTTTTCAACTTCATGTTTGTTTGTCGCACTGTGTAATAATATTTTGATTATGCCAATTATTTCACAAATTAAAAAAAATTAACCGCCTAACCCAAGATGTCGAACGTTAACGTTCGCATGACTTCTATGCGAAAAATTTTCATTCGCTTTTTCGTTCTGATGCCTTTTTTAGGTCACAAATCAGCTGTTTTCCATAGATGTCATGCGAATGGTAACGTTCGACATCGTGGATCAGGCGGTAAATCTGTTTTGGGAAATGCAATCAAAGTACCTGGCTATGACTGTTGCTACAATAACACATTCAGTAAACGAATCAAATTTCAAGCAGAAATAAAATTTTTAGAATTTGCAATATTTCATTTAGAGATGTGGTAAGAAAAATAAAAAGAGCAAATTTAATTTTTATGAAGTAAATGATACTTTTATTGCAGACCAATTGCAATAAATCGGAATAAATATCAAAAAATTCAGGGACGGTGTTTGTGTATCTTATCCACGTAATTCTGTGAGACGAAGCATATGTCTGTATCCCTAAAACGAACTTGAATGGATAGCAAATTTGTGTGTAAAAGGACACAAACACTTGATCGTACCAAAAAAGGGCGGGATCGGACCAATGGGCGTGGCCCCGCCCATGCAAGGCACATTTAGAAATTGAGATATATTGCACAATTTGCCAGCGAGAGTGCTTTCATTTTGTGCATTTTTATCTGGTGGAAGTCGACGTGATTGGTCCAAAAATGGGCGGGATTGGACCAATGGCCGTGACCCCGCCCATATAAGCAAAATTTTGAAATTTAAATATCTTTGACAATTTGTTAGCGAGAGTTCTGTAATTTTTGTGTATACACTGAAAAAAAATGCTTCATAGCATCAATGAACGCGTTTCATTAATTATTTTACATTGATACAATGAAAGTGTTCATTGATGCAATGAAAATGCCATTACGGGAATGAAATGTTTCTTTAAAGCGTTTTTCTAATTTATGACGTGTCATTGATGGAATGAAACGGTTTACATTGATGGTATGAAGTTTACATTTTATAAAAAAAAGGAAGACTTATATAAAATTAACAAAAAAATTATCAGTGGTGTAAAGATTATAACACTAATAAAACAAAATAATACTACACAAACAGATTTACTATTTTTTATGTGCTTTTTATTATCAAAAAATGTCTATGAAACTGTTTCTTTATATTAATGTAACATTTCATAGAAGTTTAAAAGTTTCATTGCTGCAATGAAGTGGTGCGGTGAAGAATATAAACAATGAAATTAGCTTTATATTGATGTTCTATATATATATTTTATAAACATTTTAGGAGTATGTAGTGGTGTTAATTAAACAACAATACTTTACGGAGGTCTATGAAACTGATGCATTAAATTAATGTAACAATTCATAGATAGAAATGTAAAGTTTCATTCCAGCAATGAATTTAAACAGTGAATATACTAACAAAGTGTTTGTCACATTACATACATATGTACATACCTATATCTTCACAAATGTGTTTGTGTGGTAATAAATGTAATATGTTGATGTGTGAATCAGAGTCGTGCAAGCTCAATGAAAACGATGGAGCGGCGTAGTTTTCTTGCATTTGTTTGAGAGGAGAGAGAGGCGGAATTCTATGAATCTACACCGAACAGTGGCATTAACGTCGAATGAAGGTGGTTTGTTGGTAATAATATGATTCACTAATAATTTCAAGGTGTTCATATTATTAGATGTATTATCAATTAACATGACATTTTGGCAATAATTTTATACTTTTATAATCGCACTGACATATTTATTTAATTATTATTATTATTCAAAAAGCAGTCGGTGTACATTAATTCAAAATTGTCAAAAGGGTTTTTTTTTATCAAATTTTATGTATTCATGATCCATTCTGTTTATGTTTACGAATTTGTAAACTAAATTTTTTTTGAATCGATTATTGTCGTGAAGCTGAATTCTATTCACAATATATTTCGAACATTAAACAGTTTTTAGTGCACGATATTAATTATTCTGAACCACTGTGCCACAACTGTCATCAATAGATAAACAAATATTAAATGCATTAGGTGTGCTGTTGCGACCAGAAAATAAATTCTCTATGGCAAACTTACAACAACAACCCACCCCTTGCTATGCAAACTCTTCGTAAAAAAATATCCAGTTATTTTTTTGTGTGTTTGGCGAGTCAAAACAAATCAGTGGCGAAGAATCAATTGTTGCATGAGTGCTGGCAGCCAGCGTTACCGTTGTGCGACTAAAGTGGCATATTTGCCCCTTTTTTTCAGCCGTGCTACTATCGCGCCCCTTTTATTTTTTGATACTAAATGTGCCCCTTTTCGATTTTTTGTGCCCCTTTTTGATTTTTTGTGCCACTTTTTGGCTTTTGAAAAAAAATCTGCTTTTTATACTCTTATAACAACACTTTCGTACTAACGTACGGAAATGCCTCACGCGCTACGTTCTGAATTCGGTTATTTATTGGGATAGACGCATATGCTAAAACGATTTACATTTATCTTTTGTATGTGTATGCATATGAGAATTTATTTCCACCGTTTCATCTTATTGCAACAATACAAATAATTTGAGTGATTTCTTAAATGTAACAATATATGGTGAAAATTGATTTTTTCGAATCGGTCGGCGTTAATAAAAAAATCCAATTTGTTTTGCTTGTGGTTTCTTAAATGTAATAAATATATGGATAAGTAGTTTTATTAGGTTGATGTACATAAACATATAAGTTTTTTTCTAAACAGATCTATTGTGAGATCAAAAAAACTCAATACAAAACACATCTGTCCCAAGCACAGATCTAATTAGAAAGTATAAAAAAAAGTTACAAAAAAGTAACTATAAATAAAGAAATGTATGTGATAAAATATATTTAGTATACATCATAAGAAGTTTTCTATAACATTGTATTTTTTGTTTAGTTTTCGTGTAAATGCATTTTTTAATGTTACCTACTTATTTTTTATGTTAAGCTTTGTTTTTTTATTGTTGTTTTCTTTAAATAAAAACCTTAAAAATGATCCCCCTTTTTTAATGATCAGTTGCCCCTTTTTTCGAAAAAATCCCCTTTTTGTGCCCCTTTTTGAAATTTTCCAACGGTAACGCTGCTGGCAGCAGCCCTTTGATTTAGTTTATAATAGACATTAAACGGACGTAGTTGTGCGCGTTAATAAAAAAATTCAAAAGTGAAAATATTAAAAGTGAAACAAAATGTCAACAAATACTGAATGAGAAATTTTTTTTGTGTGGTACTTCATTTTAAAGAAATGAAATCTATTTAAGCACTTAAAATAATATAATTTTCTTAAAACAAATGACAACTATAGATGTTGTGGTAGTACATACAAAGACACGTCAGGCTTGAAATGGCATGTTCGAAAAAACAGAAGTTGGAAAATATATGTCAAATGCCACAACAAGAAACAATTTTCAAGAACCATATCCGAAGTCAACGATGAAACACTCCAAAAACACTAGGTAAGTACTTTCTACCAAGTTATGTCCTAAACATATTTTCATTCACTCCTATTTATAATTTTTTTATTTGTTTAGAAATTGGGGAAAATGCGGAAATGTACGCACATAGCCTTAGATATGACAATCTATCCGCAGATGACTTTAGGTTGGCCTGGACTGCTTATTCCAAATTTCGAAAATTATGCACAAAAGCAAAAATATTAATTAAGCTTTTTCACTTTGGCCTCAGTACAAGCGAGTGAATGGATTTCAATTAGTAAGTATGTAAAAATGCGGTTTAAGTGTTTACTTAAATTGTATTTACAAATTCACAAATGCAGTTAAAAAACGAATTTAAAAGAACAAACTGTATTGTGATTTTTTTTTGTTTCATTTTTTATTTTCTCAACTTCAGTTGTCTTTTTATTTTAAAATTTCTCAAAACCCACAATTTTAATTATTTATTTATCTTTTATATTATATTTTCAGATTGAAATGATTTTAAAGTTATGAACAAACACTGATGTACTACAATAAACATTGCAATAAAAAACGGAGAATTTTGTTTAATTTTCTATTTTATTTCAGAGCAAAGGTATGAAACATGTACATTTCATAACTGAGACATGTTCATTCCATCAATGAAACATGTTCATTGAATCAATGAAACATGTTAATTGAATCAATGAAACATGTTAATTGAATCAATGAAACATGTTCATTGCATCAATGATTCATGTTATATGAATCAATGAAACATGTTCATTGCATCGATGAAACATGTTCATTGCATCGATGAACCATGTTCATTGCACCAATGAAACATGTTCATTACAACAACGAAACGTTTTCATTACATTAATGCAACTTATTCATTACATTAATGAAACTCGTTCATTACATTAACGTAATATTTCATGACATCAATGTAACAAATTTCTATGAAACATTTACTAGTTCAATGTAACGTTTTACATTGTATCAATGAAGCCTTACATTGGTTCAAAAACAATGTAACTTTTCATTGATACAATGTAAAATTTCATTGATGGAATGAAGCTTTTTCTCTGGGTGTATGTAGCTGGTCGCAGTCTACGCAATTGGTCCAAAAATCGGACCAATGGGCGTGGCCCCGCCCATATAAGCCAAATACTGAAATTGAGATATCTTACACAATTTGTTAGCGAGAGTGGTGTAATTTTCTGCATATGTATCTGATGTAAGTCTTCGTGATTTGTCCAAAAATGGCAGGGATCGGACCAATGGGCGAGACCCCGCCCATATGAGCCAATTTTTGCAATTGAGATATATTGAATCATTTGTTATCAAGAGTGGTGACACGTCTGCACCGACTATAACACTAAAACGAAAAAACTCCAAAAATCTTTCGTTCACAAATAGCTTTGCCAATTTGATTATACGTCGATCATAAAATATAGTATTTGACGATAAGCGTACTTGAACGTCTAGAAAACTCCCGAAAATAACAACAGCGCTCTCAAAAACTCAAACGACCACAAACCCAGCGCAGTTTGTTTTTAGCTCTTGACCAGAAGTAATTAAATTTTCTTCAGACTAATACTTTTACATTGGATTAGTGGTCACCAAACGCGGGCAAATGTATGTTCGAAATTTCGATATTATCAGTTTTATAGAAATCATATTACATAACATACATATTGACCACACTAATAAATTAACAAAAAATTGTAAATATAAATATCGGATAGCAGATTCCTTTGAAAAACAGTGAAAGAATGAAAATTTATTTGGTCACTGAACGCTGACCACAATCTTAGAATTCAAAATTGTTTTCCTGGTGTATAGAACAACATATTATTTTTACTTTGTATATTTCATCATGCAAGTACAAAAATAATTCTTAAGTTTTTGATAAAGCAAGAATTGACCACGGGCCATAAAACGACTAAGTGAATAGGTCGTTATCTATACAATACCCTATACATATGCAGAAATCCAGGTTTCAAGCTCTTACGCGAGCCTATGCCGTCAAGTGGATATTGGGTCAAAGCTTTTAAGGAACTATTTAAGTAGTAAAAATTGCTCTGGTCACTGCTACACTGACCGCAGTCTGAGAATTCAAATTGATCACGTTAGATACGTTATCAGAATAAGTGGTCAGCGAAATATTTTGAAATGCTTTAGAATATTAAAACGCGGTTTTATTTCCTGTTTGAGGTTTGACCTCAAGATAGACATCGAATAGTTGTTTGCGCATCTCTTCGCATATTCTTAGTTCTTATTGAACTTTTAAAATCAGTGAAATAATAAACATTGTTCTGGTCACTGCTACACTGAACACAGTCTGAGAATTAAAAATAGTCTTTAGCGTGTATAGTACTACATACTATTTTATCTTTGTATCATTCAAGAGGCATCTGAAGTACAAAAATAATATTAAAGATTTTTATAGCGCCAGAACTGACCCCAAAAATCGACTATGTGAATAGTCCGTTGGTTATACAACACTCTAATATATCTATATGCAAAATTTCTAGCTTTCTATCACTTATAAGAGCCGCAACGGTCAAGCAGTCAAAAGTAGCTTAGTGTAAAATCGTATCCATTGGAGATAAGTATATAAACAACACTTGATTTAGAAAGTTTTGAGTAAAAAAAAATATAGTCATATTTTTATATTAAGCCATCGATATACACATATGAAAACCGTTATTGGTAAGGTGTTATTCTACCCCTTACTAAAATGACAATAATAAGTACTTATATGTTGGATATTCGTAAGCGTGGGGGTAAGTATGCTTGCATGGAAGTACTTTCCTCCAATATCATGCCCATGTAAAAATAATCTGAAGGGTGGCTAAATGGTAAGCCATTATTTCTTTTGGATTTCACTTACCCGCCAGGTTACCTGGTAATGAGAGTTTTTGCTGGGTAGTTGTTTTCGTATCTCCTTTGAAGTCAGTATGTGCATATAAATTTGTATATTCTTACGTCTTAAGGAACTATAAACATCATTAAAAAAGTGAAAATTGTTTTGCTCACTGCTACACTGACCACAATGTGAGAATTGACAATTATTTTTCGCGCATATTCGTCTTGTATAGTACTTCATATTTATAAATTTTTGACTTTCTATCTTATAAAAGGCTTTTGAAAGGACAAAAATAATATTAAAGTTTTTGGTAGCTCGAAAACTGACCACGGCCCAAAAAACTATTGTGTGAGTAGTCCGTTTATACACCACTCCTGTCTATTCGTGTGCAAAATTTCAGCTTGCTAGCTCTACCAGGAGCCTCATTGGTCAAGTGGCCGAAAATTACATGGTGGAAAATCGAAAATCAAAGTAGCCTATTTTAATTTCCTGGTATTGGTCTATCTGTTCACCCAGTTTCAAGAAAATCGGTTCAGCCGTTTAGTCGTGATGCGGGAACAGACAAACAAACAAACGATTTTATAATACTCGTTTTTATAGGATTAGTAGGACGACAACAGACAACGATGAAGGGAGTACATACGTACTCATTTTCTACGGATAATTTTTTGTTTTTCGTAGTTATATTTTTTCAACCTGATGATGTCTTTCGAAGAAAGACGAAATATTGAATGAAAATAGAAAAAAAACACATAAAAAACAAGTAAGAAAGTTTCAGTCGGGTAAACCGACTAAGGTATACCCTTACTTTATGAGTAATGTCTATATAACATTACACCAATTACTCTGTCAATTTGTGTGGGAGGTACAAGAATGTGCACTGGTTATTAAGGTTACGAGCTATTCAATTTTGGTATGGTAGGTATAAAAAAGGGGCGATGTGATAACGACCACTTTTCACAGGACTGTAGGCACTATAACAGCATTACACTGTACAAAATGTCAAGTATTTGTATACACTGGTATTAAAGTTATAAGTAATTAGCTTTTGGTATAAAACGGTCCATTTGTGTGGGAGGTACCAAAAGGGGCTGTACAATAACGCCCACTTTTTACCGGACAATAGGCGCTACAAAAACATTATACTGTACAAAATGTCAAGTATTTTTATGCACTTGTATTAAAGTTATAAGCAGTTCAATTTTGCAAAATGGTCCATTTGTGTAGCAGGTACCAAAAGGGCGGTGCCACCTCACCAATTTTTCTCGATATGATAGTGACTAATAAAATAATACAATGTGTGGAATTTCAGAAGATTCTAATAAGTACATAGTATAGATGTTATTAAAGAATCAATATTTCACTAAATGGTAACAGTTTGTGTGGGAGGTAACAGAAGGAGTGGAACAATATGGCCAATCTTCGAACTTAGCCGGAGATAGAAAAAAATATTACCGTATACCAACTTTGAACTCAATCGGTTACTCCTTTCGAGAGTTATCGTGCGCACCAGCCAGCAGACCGACAGACGGACGGACATTTCTCATTCGACTTAGAATGACCCAAAACGAATATCCGCCGAACATACTATTTCCTTCGATGTGTTACACTTTTGGTCCGCAGCAAATGATATATACCCTCGAAAAATTTTGAAATCGTCAACACAAAAATCTACAGTTAAATACAGCTTTTGAGTTATTTTCGGGATGTTTCAGAGACAGGTAATTATTTATTGGTACTCTGAAATGATATCGCGCTTCCTGAAATTGAGCGAGCTTACAAAAATATTGTAAGCCGATCTTACGTTCTCGAACAGCAATAATAATAAAATTTGGAGGAAACATATTTTAAACATATCCGTTTCTTAGTATTATTTCTTAGGATCGATTTTATTTATTTACGTCATATAAGCCAGAAACTTCAATCCATTGGGACGAAATTTGACAAAATGCATAGAACCATTCACAGCAGTAAGGTCCGGCGAAGATCCACGGGTTTTGTAGCCCCAATACAAAGGTTCCACTAGATTTGACTCCTCGACGCATTAGAAACCACAACCGATTAGACTGCATTTTCACAAATTTTATTTACTTTTACTTAGGAAAATTCTCAGGATTAATGGTGAACATTTTTATATAAAAACCACATAACCGATTGGACTGAAATTTGGTTATTTGCAATTAATTTTACTCAAATCATACGGCCTAATTGGTCCACATTTTGATATAACCCTCACACCAAACACAAATACCAATCGTTTGGACTAAAATTCGGCAATTTATATCTTATTATACCCAGAACCATTTCAAGGAGAAGGTGTCGTTATTGGTCTCTATTTTGACATAGTCCCATACAATGGCCTCATAAGACCAGAAAAAAAATCTTACCAATTGGGCTGCGATTTATTTTAACTAAAGCTATTCGTTGGAATGATCTCCTAAGTCCAAGCTTTGATATAGCCTTTACCTTCCTTAAAAACAATTTCCCCCACCGATTTTGCCACTTCACAAAATTCCATTCGGCATTGAATGCGATCGAATCTATCAGCTATGATCAGCCGTAATATTTGTAAATTTTTCTAAATTTCTAATTTTATTTTTAAATAGATAAATGGGGTTTAAATTCTTTCTCAAAGGAATTATAAAAAAATCCTAAGGAAACATTTTTAAGTTTTCTTTACTTTTTTCATATTATAAAAAATCGTCATTTCGGGGCAAAAATCGTCAAATCGTCATGTCCTATTTTTTGGCTCTAAAAATCGTCAAAATGACGATAAATCGTCATTTCTGGCAACACTGTCGAATGTACAAAATTACACACTCAGAGCCCAAATATCTTTAACCTCTAACAGGCAATACCGTCTACAGACGGCGTTCGCTACGTGAATTAAAAAATTCTTTCCCCTTAAAATTCTGAAAACTCTCTTTAGACAGCCCTACTTGACATTTTGGTATGTTCCACAATACATTGTGTTTGTTTGAGAAATTAACAAATCGGCAGCGAACATTATTTTTCCAATTTCTTTGTTTTTATACCCTACACCACACTGTGGTACAGGGTATTATAACTTTGTGCATTTGTTTGTAACACCCAAAAGGAGAAGAAATAGACCCATCGTTTATTATACCGATCGACTTAGAATCACTTTCTGAGTCGATTTAGCTATGTCCGTCTGTCCGTCTGTCTGTCTGTCTGTCCGTCTGTGCATGTATTCTTGTAATCAAAGTACAGGTCGCAATTATGGTCCGATCTCGACGAAACTTTACACATATCTTTTTTTTGGCCCAAGGACGATCCCTATTGAATTTGGGTAAAATCGGTTCAGATTTAGATATAGCCCCCATATATATGTTAGCCCCGATTTGACATGTAAGCGCTGTAAAAACCTTATTTTATATCCGATCAGTATGAAATTCGTCAGGAAAAGGTTTCTTATTGCATGAATGAACTCTGTTAAATTTGAAAGAAATCGGTTCAGATTTAGATATAGCCCCCATATATACATTACCCCCGATTTGACATATAAGCGCTGTAAAAATGTTATTTTATATCCGATCAGTGCGAAATTCGGCAAAGAGAGGTTTCTTATTACATGAAGGAATACTGCTAAATTCGGAGAAAATCGGTTCAGATTCAGATATAGCCCCCATATATATGTTACCCCCGATTTGACATGTAAGCGCTGTAAAAACTGTATTTTATATCCGATCAGTGCAAAATTTGGCAGAAAGAGGTTTCTTATTACATGAAGGAATACTGCTAAATTCGGAGAAAATCGGTTCAGATTTAGATATAGCCCCCATATATACGTTACCCCCGATTTGACTTGTAAGCGCTGTAAAAATGTTATTTTATATCCGATCAGTATGAAATTCGGCAGAAAGGGGTTTCTTATTATATGAATGAACACTGTTAAATTTGGAAGAAATCGGTTCAGATTTAGATATATCCCCCATATATACGTTACCCCCGATTTGACATGTAGGCGCTGTAGAGACTGTATTTTATATGCGAACAGTACGAAATTCGACAGAAGGAGGTCTTTTTACATGAATGAGTATTCAGGGAAGATTGGTTCAGATTTATATTGATTGTTCCTCCTGATTTGGTATCAAACCGCTATAGAAGTTGTATTTTACTTCCGATCATTAAAATTTTCCAGAAAGATGTTTCTCAATTTAGGAACGAATATTGCTTAATTTAGCGATTATCGTTTCAGAATTAGATAATATGTTTCTACCCATTTACCAATTATTCCAAATTATTATGGCAATGACCCTTATCGCATTGTTAGGGAGGTGTAGGGTATTATATATTCGGCCCCGCCCGACTTTCTGCCTTTCCTTACTGGTTTTAATTAAAATGGTATGAATAATGGTTTTAATTAAAATCAGTAAGGAAAGGCAGAAAGTCGGGCGGGGCCGACTATATAATACCCTACACCTCCCTAACAATGCGATAAGGGTCATTGCCATAATAATTTGGAATAATTCCCTGAATACTCATTCATGTAAAAAGACCTCCTTCTGTCGAATTTCGTACTGTTCGCATATAAAATACAGTCTCTACAGCGCCTACATGTCAAATCGGGGGTAACGTATATATGGGGGCTATATCTAAATCTGAACCGATTTCTTCCAAATTTAACAGTGTTCATTAATATAATAAGAAACCTCTTTCTGCCGAATTTCATACTGATCGGATATAAAATAACATTTTTACAGCGCTTACAAGTCAAATCGGGGCTAACGTATATATGGGGGCTATATCTAAATCTGAACCGATTTTCTCCGAATTTAGCAGTATTCCTTCATGTAATAAGAAACCTCTTTCTGCCAAATTTTGCACTGATCGGATATAAAATACAGTTTTTACAGCGCTTACATGTCAAATCGGGGGTAACATATATATGGGGGCTATATCTGAATCTGAACCGATTTTCTCCGAATTTAGCAGTATTCCTTCATGTAATAAGAAACCTCTCTTTGCCGAATTTCGCACTGATCGGATATAAAATAACATTTTTACAGCGCTTATATGTCAAATCGGGGGTAATGTATATATGGGGGCTATATCTAAATCTGAACCGATTTCTTCCAAATTGAACAGAGTTCATTCATGCAATAAGAAACCTTTTCCTGCCGAATTTCATACTGATCGGATATAAAATAAGGTTTTTACAGCGCTTACATGTCAAATCGGGGCTAACATATATACCCAAATTCAATAGGGATCGTCCTTGGGCCAAAAAAAAGATATGTGTAAAGTTTCGTCGAGATCGTACCATAATTGCGACCTGTACTTTGATTACAAGAATACATGCACAGACGGACAGACAGACAGACAGACGGACAGACGGACAGACAGACAGACGGACAGACGGACATAGCTAAATCGACTCAGAAAGTGATTCTAAGTCGATCGGTATAATAAACGATGGGTCTATTTCTTCTCCTTTTGGGTGTTACAAACAAATGCACAAAGTTATAATACCCTGTACCACAGTGTGGTGTAGGGTATAAATATAATAGTGATTTCTAATCGAAATAGCGAAAAAAAATCACTATTTTCACTCGACTTTCGTTTCGAATACTTCGTTTTATTCGTGAGCGTAGAAAACTGAGTAGAACCTTACATAATTCTGGTGATCCGGATAGACACCCTATTCTTAAGGCTGACATCCGAAATTTCAATAGAATTATCCATGACTCCATTTATATCTTCGAGAGAGATAGATTTAAGAACTATCTCCAAGGGATTAGAGTTAATTCGAAAACCTATGGTCGTGTCAAGAGAGCTGCTAGTTTTTCGGCCAGAGATCCAGTGGGTGATATACTTTCTTCGGACGGAATCCATCTCACGAATGATCTGGACAAGGCTGAGGCTCTGGCTCGGCATCTGCAGGGTGCTTACGCTACTGGTGTCCCGGCTAATGGCTCGCTTCACAGGCTCGTAACTGAAGCTGTGGAGGGTGTCGTCAGCGGGTATCCAATTGTGAATTTCTGCAGTACGCTAACGGCTGACGGAACCATTGTTGACGACAGATCACACTGGTACGAGTGTGGTGTGGCAGTGATCTGTGGCTAAGGCTATGTCCGCTCGTTCTTCCCGAAAGTCATGTGGGACGGATGGTGTTCCCGGCATTGCACTGAAGAAAGCGGGAGACGCGGTTCTTCCTTTTCTGACAATCTTGTTTAACCACTGCCTTAACCTTGGGTACTTCCCAACTGCGTGGAAGATGGCTTTGGTCGTACCAATTCCTAAGCCAGGCTCTGATCCTGGCCTGTGTGGCAGTTATAGGCCAATTTCTTTATTGTCACCTTTTGGAAAACTCTTTGAGCTTTTCATACTGGATAGGCTTAAGAATATTGTTGAGGATAGAAATATCCTCAGAGATTGTCAGTTTGGTTTCAGAGCTGGTCTCTCCACCACCCATGCACTAGCGGCATACACTGACTTTGTGGATACTGGTTTTGATAGGCGACGGGCCACAATTGTTGCCAGTCTTGACTTTGCTATCTGTCTGGCAGAATGGAATCGTGTACAAATTGCAATCATTTGGTTTCGACGAACAGTCGTGTAGGTTAGTGGCCTGCTTTCTAAGGGAACGATCTTTTAGTGTTAGAGTTGGTGAGACGATGTCTGAACAACATTCGGTTCTGGCAGGGGTACCTCAGGGTTCTCTGCTTGGTCCGATGTTGTACAATATCTTTGTCAGCGATATTCCGGGCCCCCCTGATGATGACCTGCTACTGACTTATGCGGATGACGTTTTGGTAGCCTGTTCTGGAGAAAGAGCTAGCTCTATAAACCGACAAATGAATTTGTACTACATCGGTACTTTACCAATTGGGGCCTCCGATTCAATGTTGGCAAATGTGTTTCGGTTGTCCTTAAGGGCAGACCCAGAACAGTATATCCCAATTTCAGGGCATTTGCTCCGACACTGAAAATTGGTGACGAATTGATCGGAGTTTCCGATAGGTTTAAGTACCTTGGTGTGTTTTTTCACAACCGATTTGATTTCTGTCGACATATCGACTACATTTTATGCAAGGCGAAACTCATTTACTTTGCGTACCATGAGGGGCATGAGGGGTGGACTTCCACCTGACATCCGCTTCCTGATATACGGACAGGTTATCAGGCCTATCGTTGCATATGCCTTTCCATCATGGTTTGGTATTTCATCTGCCCAGATGGACAGGATTAGGCGATGGGAGAGGAAGATACTCTCTTCATGCTTGGGATTGAGGGGTACGTTGAGAGATGATGGCTCATACAGAAGGCCTGCATGTAGGGCAATATATAGTGGCATAAATTTCGACAGGATAGATGTTTTCTTGGTCAATTGTGCACTTCGCTTTCTAGCAGAATGCAGTGGTTTAGACAATGGAATTGTTGCCCGTTTTATGGGGTATCAAGTTGATGCGGAATTTTTGATTACCAGGCGGCACTTAAGACCTGCGGCGATCCTTAGACTTCATGATGAGGGCCTTCTTTTCGAGGATGATAGACTCCTTTTTTACCACCGACGATATGATTCTTTCGACACCTTGAACACGGTGTACATCATATCTCAGTGATGTTCTCATGTACATATTTTTATTCATATTTTATTTTTATTGTAATTCGTATATTTACTTTATTTTTATTTTAATTTTATTTTTCTTTCTTATTATTGTTATTTTTAAGTTTTCACAGTAGTTATTTAAGTTTGAGAGATTGGTCCTTTTTTTATAATCCTAATTTTTTGGGACATAAATGTTGCAATGTTATATAAATTTAAACGTATCATAGTTTGTCTGTGGCAAAGCTACGACTTTTATTGATTATATCATAGACCCTGATGAATAGTTAATACAAGGGTGTAGTTTGTAAGAAATTAGCAGTAAGCCATTCGTGTAATTAGTATGTAAGATTTTATGGATTTAATAAATGGCTATTTTAAAAAGCAAACGCTTTTTGTTGGGTTAAAATATATGAAGAAGGTCTATCACTAGACACTTTATTCAAACAAATTCGTAGAAGATTTATTGAACCAATTTTCAACATAATAACAAAATGTCCATAACTTTTCTTAAATTTGTGTGTTAGTTTTAAGCTTTTTTCTCTAATTGTAAATATCTCAAAGCGCCACATTTGCCGGAGAATGACATTCGTGCGCCATCGATCGAATTTTGGGTCATAACTACTATACGACAATTTTACCAGGTTCAACCCGATCAGAAGACATTCACTTAACATGAAATCGGCCATGTGTATGTTTCATGCATAATCTGTTCGGGACAATACACTGCTAATTTGATTTTATTAGCGTGTTGCATCGTTAACAAATTGGAGGTTCTTTTTATTTATAAACGAATTTCAACAAATCTCGGATTTCAAAGAAGCTTTTGGTGAATCAGGTCAAGCAAGAATACATAAAAAATTCCAATTAAAGAATAGGGATTTGTAACTACATATTCTTTATTGAGATTTTAATAAAAAAAATTAAAATGGAATGTATTAATAAGTTTATGAGAAAACATCGAAAATTTTTCCGAAAAACTTTTTTCTAAAACTGACATTATCATACAAAATATAAGTATGTAAAGTTTTATTGCGAAATTCCCCCCTGTGCACAGGCGGGCAGGGATTTCCCTAGCGACTCTCGCACTGAAACTATCGATCTCAATACTAGTCCAAAGTAGTCATTTGCCCTGTCCAACGTTTTGTCGTCATATCATAACAAATATTGCTCGTAAATTGTGTGTTTGTCTTTTAAGTACATACTGGACAACAATAAAAACATAAATCAATTTTTCATCAAATAAAAGTTTTGGTTACTTTCCCACAATTTATGACATTGGGGGCAGTAACAGCTAACAGTACTCCCACATGGTCGCATGGCATTGAACTAGCGAACGGGCACCGAGAACACATGCCGCACAGTGGTCAGCGGTTGGAAAGTCGCGCGGGTTGGCTCCAAGGCAACAACGAACGAAATCAAGAAGGTTGATGGTCCGAGCCGACAACTTCCGCCACCGACCGGCCCACCATTCGTACGATTCAGGTGGTTCATCATTAATGGTGAATGAATGAATGTCCGAGAAGGAACGTACGAGCGAAAGAACGAACGAATGAATAAATGATTCATTATTAATTAAACATTTTAATTAATTCAGGTTCAAATTCAAGCACAGCGCGTTCGTGCATTTGCTGAGGCAACCTAGAAAGGACACCGCTCTAGGAAAATGGGGGCAAAACCACCAAACCGCAGCAACAACAATAGCAACTTGATTAAAATTTATTGTGTCAATATTTGGTAGGGGAAAGTTATTCGTTTACTTCATTCATTCATTATTATTTTTTTTGGACGTGTCAATGAGGTATCGCGTATTCAGAAGTGGGAGGGTTCGAAGGATAAACAAATAACAATACTTTGTTTGACCAAAAAGGACAACATAAGAACGCTACAATAAATCATTAAAGAGCGAAGCAGCCATGAGCTCTGCCGCTCATAGAAGGAGAGAATGACAAATCTGAAACTTACCTTCTCGGAATATTCGACAACATCTCTCATGGAGCGCGGATATCCTGAGATTAGGTAGGCTTTGGCAGCTGGAGCCATTTTCATTTCTAACATTAAAACTTCGGTTACGGTTTTTGAAGATAATTGTGAAAAGTCTTGCATATCTGCAAAAAAAAAACGTTGAAAGTTGTTAGAACTATTTAATGACGTCTAACTGAAGAATCAATTTAGGGTGTTAACTTACCGTTTCCCATGGCATATTGTTGCAATAGATCCATCATATTGATGTGTGTTACCCCACGGCGCTCTTGCATAAATGTGTCGCAGTGGGTGACTTTGCCACTACCTGGGCCGCCTAAAACAAATATCACTGGCACTTTGGGCGGATCGAATTTTATTTTTCCAACATTTTGCATATCGGTAGCGTTTATATTCGCTGATCCCGCTATACGTCCACCACCGCCAACGTTGGCACTGTTCTGATTCTGTGTACGATTCCATTCGTTGCCTTGTTCGCCGGTGTCCTGTGCTGCACTGGCATCTGTAAAATAAAAAAATATACATTGGTACGAAAACTAAACGTACAATCAAAGTTCATTCTTGGATCAAGGATCAACTTAAGTTTCACTAGTTGATTAAAACATTTAGCATCTACAGGGCTTAGACGTTAATTGAAGTGCACATTTGTACTGGGGTTATCTCTGAATGTAAAACTTTTTTTACCATTGAGCGATCGTACCATCTGTACTTTAATAACAATAATTCATGGACATGGATAAATCGTTAACAAAGGTTGCAGTGTTTCCTATGATAAACCTCCACCGGAGCGAGACAGCATCCAACGCTCTGATGGACATCATAAATAAAGGCAGGGTTCATATTGCTTTGATTCAGGAACCATGGACAACTAGCAACAAGGTTACTGGATTAAACCATGTGAACTATAACCTGTTCTACGCTAACACAGGTACTCGTCCAAGGACTTGTATTCTGTGCCATAAAAACGTATGTTTTTTTCTCTCCAGAGTTGTCAACAACGGACGCAACGGTGTTGAGGCAAGGTAATGGAAATATGTACCTGGCGTCAATATATCTGCCATTCAATGCGCCGACATTGCCACCTACGTCGGAATTACAACGTCTGGTGAGGGAATCCAAACACACAAGTAATGAGTTATTAGCTGGATGTGACGCCAACTCCCATCATATCGCTTGGGGTAGTACTAACACCAATAAAAGGGGACACGCCCTTATCGAATTTTTGAATACAAATGAGCTCATAACTCTTAACATAGGAAACACTGCAACCTTTGTTTACAAAATTAGGGAAGAAGTATTAGATATAACGATATGTTCAGAAAATCTTATTGATGAGATTCATGAGTGGAGGGTTTCGGATGAACACTCCTATTCAGACCACCGTTATATAAGGTTTAAAATTGCACGGCCACCGCCGAACCCCATAAGTTTCCGTAATAAGGCTAAGACCGACTGGACTAAATTCGGAAATCTACTTAGAAATCGATTGGGGCAGCCTACACGCGATTATCTATGTGCAGAAGACATTGATATCAATGTTAAGAAGATTACCGAGGCTCTTGTAAAATCATTCGAAGATAGTTGCCCACTTCGAGAAAGGAAATCTGCCTTTGAGAAACCCTGGATGACAGGACAAATTCGCTCGATTGGCAAAGATGTCCGCAGACTTTACAATAGAGCTCGACGTAAAAAACAATCAGTATATTGGGACGACTACCACAGAAGACTCAAAGAATACAATAAAATCGTTAGATCGGCGAAACGTAACTCCTGGAGGCTTTTCTGTGAACAGGTAGACAGCGTTAACAGCATGTCGAAAATGAAAAAGTTCCTCTCAAAAACTCATGTCCAAACCGAAACACTGGTGGATGAAACGGGTAAAAGGATGGAAACTATAGAGGATACCGTAAGGCTCTTGATGAAAACTCATTTTCTGACTGGTAATGCTGGACCAACAGAGAAACTGTTACAGAATGAAAATGTATTGCATCAAGTACCTATTACGGATATAACAGATGGTATGGTTAAAAAAGCGATAAAAAGTTTCTCTCCCTTTAAGGCTGCGGGACCGGACGGAATATTTCCAGCACTTCTGCAGAATGAGGTGGATCTGGTATCAACTCATCTGGCTGGAGTGTTCACTGCATGCCTAACCCATTCGTATACCCCAAAAAACTGGCAGGAATCAAGGGTGGTCTTCATACCAAAGCCTGGCAAGGCGAGTTATACGACCCCAAGGGCTTATCGACCCATTAGCCTAACTTCTTTCCTGTTAAAAACAATGGAGCGAATAATTGATAACATGGTCAAAAGTAAAATAGCGGATGACAGGCTAAAATTCAAACAACACGCCCATGTCAAAGGAAGATCAGTGGAAACAGCTCGGCATGAGGTAGTGCACCACATAGAAGAGTCCTTCAGTAAAGAAATGTATACACTTGCTGTTTGCATAGACATTGAGGGCGCATTTAACAATGTACAGACCGATACACTTATCCAGTCCTTAGACGAGTTTTAGGTTGACCGGGCGCTGAAAAACTGGATCAACAATATGCTAAGGAATAGGTGGATTATGTGTGGGTCATATGACGTAAAAATTAGAGACAAGGTAAATCGTGGTATACCTCAAGGGGGCATTTTATCGCCTCTTCTATGGGTTACGACGATACACAGTCTCCTAAAAGCCCTCACCAATGAAGGACTTAAAACAGTCTGTTATGCAGACGACGTTGTAATACCTCTAAGGGACTTTCATCCAAATATATTATGCAGAAGAGTTGAAGAGGCACTTAACATAGCATATAACTGGGCACAACCAAGGGGATTAAATGTTAACCCAGACAAAACAGAAATATGTCTATTTACAAGGAAAACGAAGATCCCACCTTTTACCCGGCCTCGATTTCTGAATAAGACAATTGCTATAACTAAAAAGTTAAAATACTTGGGAGAAATCTTGGATCAGAAACTGTACTGGAAAGATCATCTTGAAGAAAGAGTTAAAAAGGCCCACAGATGTTGGTCGTTGTGCAGAAGAGCTATAGGTTTAAAATGGGGACTACGTCCAAATATGACTCACTGGCTTTACATGAGCGTGATTAGACCAATAATCACCTACGCCTCTGTAGTGTGGTGGACATCAATGGACAAGAAGTGTAACGTAGTACCTTTGCAAACAATTCAACGTATGTGCTGTCTAGGCATAAGCGGGGCATTTAGAACTGCACCAACAAAAGCGTTGGAGACTATACTGCACATCCAACCAATAGACATCCGTATAAAGTATGAGGCAGCCCTCACAGCGAGACGTCTACAAGTGATGGGTGAATGGATAAATCGAGACCACAAGTCGTACCATCAGAAGATTTTAGAATATCTAGTTGGTCACATTCAAACGTCAGAAATCTCGGACCGCATTCCTGAAGTGCGGCTTACAGCTACCTGTGATACGTTTGTGCCAGACAGACGCTCTTCGGAAAATGGAACTTTGGCCCATGTGCCAGTGGGAACCTGCTGCTACACGGAGGGGTCCAAGCGAGGAGGAAGGACGGGTCTGGGACTTTTTACTGATGAATCAGAAGTCGAACTTCACTTCCGCCTCCCTGACCATAACACGGTATTTCAAGCAGAAGTTCGAGCAATCACGGAGTGTGTGAACTGGCTCAGTAACACGACAAAGCTTAAATATGCCATCATCTTCACAGATAGCCAAATGGCGATTAAAGCAATAACATCGGAAAGGGTCAGATCCAGAACTGTGTTGGACTGTAAAAGAACGATAAATGATTACGCAGCCTATGGTAAATTTCGTATTTGCTGGGTACCAGGACACAACGTAGTGATTGGAAATGAACGGGCAAACAGCTTGGCTTCAAAGGGCAGAGAACTTCGAGTAATAAACTTGGAAAATTGGAAACCTTTCGAAGCCACGAAAAATGAGTTGAAACACTGGGCAGTGATGGCTCACAAAACTGTGTGGAATAGCGCAACAGTAGGAGCAACTGCAAAGATACTGTGGGGTGATCCAAATGAACAAGCACATCTTCATCGCATAGGACTAGCAGGAAACGACGAATGCAGGGCATGCAGAGAAAACACCGAAACGATGGAACATTTTCTGTGTCACTGCCCGGATTTCACACATGCAAGATGCCAACATTTCGGGTCCGACATATTACCAGACTCGACTCATCTCAGAGAATATGACTGGAAGATACTGAGAAAATTCGTGTCTAGTACCGATTTTCTGTAACTCGTGAGGTATAAAAAGATCATAAATAAGGAGCGCACAACAGGCCGAACCACTGGCTTAAGTGTATGTCCATGGACATGAGACGTTTAAACGTCTCCTCTCTTCAACCTAACCTAACCTAACCTAAGTGATTTAAAGTCTATCCTTATATTAATGGATGGGTAATCTCTTTTCGTTCGTCAAAACTTTCCTGTCTCTCTATTTGTTCTTATGTTACTATTTATTCGACTTACCCCCAATTACACAGCCTCCGGTTAGAGCTTGCTCACAGTTAAACAAGTAAGAAAGTCACTCACTTTATGAGTAATGTAATATAGAATATTCCACGAATTAATCTGTCAGTTTGAAAGGGAGGTACCAGAACGGGTTTAACAAATAAACCGACCAAAGAACAGTACATAGATACTTTAAATACATTGCACTGTGCCGAATTATAAGCGTTTATGTGCACTGGTATATTAACGCTATGAGATATTTAATTGTGATATTATTTGGCCATTTTGTGTGGGAGGTACAAAAAGGGACAAGGTGATAACGCCCATTTATCACAGGGCTATAGGCACAATAAAAGCATTACACTGTACCAAATTTCAAGTATTTTTATACACTGGTATTAATGTTATAGGCTGTTAACTTTTGGTGCAAAATGGTACCTTTGTGTGAGAGGTACCAAAAGGGACGTGGCAATAACGCTCATTTTTCACTGGAATGTTGGCACTATAAATGCATTACACTGCACAACATTTCAAGTATTTTTATACACTGGTATTAATGTTATAGGCTGTTAACTTTTGGTGCAAAATGGTGCATTTGTGTGTGAGGTACCAAAAGGGGCGTGACAACTTCGCCCATTTCTCTCGAATTGATAGTGACTAATAAACTAATACTATGTGTTACAAGATTCGAGTAAGTAGTACAGCAGTTATTAAAGAATTTCACAATATTCTAACCCTTTGTGGGTGAGGTACTAGAAGGAGTTGACCATTTTTTACATTTTGTCTAGACGGAAATAAAAGCATTCAATACACAAAATACGTTTACAAATTAGATTTAATTGGCCTAATTGTAATGGTAGTTCTTCCATTTAAAGAGTTTTTATATTTAAAGAGCTGTCAAAGATGCCACCTTGCTGTCAAAGTTTCCACCTCTGTGGAATTTTCGGCTCAGTTACAAATTCGTAAAATCGTATTGGTCACTCGCCATCATTGCTTATCCATTACTATTCTTCATGTCCAGACCGTGCCTACTTAATTCTAGTAAATAAAAGCTAAGCAGTCCGGCTGCAAGCACACCATTGATCAAAAATAAATATAGTAAAAACTTTAAAATAAAAATAATTATTTACATAACTGGTACAACACAAGAAGGTTTTTGGCAAACAAAAATCCTCATCACGAAGCCTGAGAAGAGTGGCAGATAGAAGAATCCGCATTGTATGAAGGGAGTCAAAATCGTTGTCGAAGCTATATACATATTCCTCGACAATACTATTCTACAGGTGGCGACCTTTTTCTAAAAAGCGAATGGCTCCATCTGTCATAAAAACACCTAACCTAGCCATCCCTCAAAAGGCTCCAACAAGAGGACGCTACAAATTTGGCGACTGGGTCATGTCACAGCGTTCGCTCAACCCTCGATTATTATACCCTACACCACACTGTGGTAAGGGTATTATGACATTGTGCATTTGTTTGTAACACCCAAAAGGATAAGAGATAGACCAATTGTTTATTATGCCGATCGTCTTGTAATCACTCTCTGAGTCGATTTAGCTATGTCCGTCTGTCTATCTGTACACGTAGTCTTGTTATTAAAGTACAGGTCCGATCTCAACGAAACTTTGCACATATCTTCCTTTACGACATTTTCACATAGGTCCCATATACATATATGTGCCTCCGATTTGACATGCAAGCGCTGTAGAAACTGTATTTTATATCAGATCAGTACGAAATCTTGCACAGATAGTTCTTCAATTATATGAATGGACGCTGCCAAATTCGGGGAAAATCGCTTCAGATTTGGATATAGTCCCCACATATATGTTACACCCGATTTGATATGTAAGCGCTGTAGAAACCGTATTTTACCCCCGATCTGTTCGTAATTCGGCAAAGAGAGTTTTCTTGTAACGTGAATGAACGCTACCATATTCGGAGAAAATCCGTTCAGATTTATATATTGCCTCCCATATATATATATTACACCCGATATGATATGTAAGCGCTGTTAAAACCGAGTTTAATATCAGATCAGTACGAAATTCGGCAGAGAGAGTTTTCTTATTACATGTATGAACACTGCCAAATTCGTATCGCAATTCGAATACCGCAAAATGTATTGGACCGAGTCATCAACAATTGGTGCGACCGCTGGAAGGGTATAAGCAATATAATGGCATAAATTTATAATCAAAATAAAGCCAGAACCGATATATATTTAATTTAAATATCTTTCCTATCGTTCATATCTAGTTACCCTTATTAGAAAGAACCCATAAGGGGATTATAACAAAATGTGGATTCATCTGGTTCGTTCTTGTTGTGTTGTTGTGACGAATTCTGAATGGATTTATGGCTTTAAAAATATTTCAGAGCAGTCTTTATTGGGAGCAGTATGATAACAGTGGAATTTAGTGCCCGTAGATTTGTGGTATATTAAAATTAATTTTTTATTATTTTTATTTAATTATTAAATACAAGTTAATTAGAAACAATAATTTAAAGCCAGTTTTATCTAAGAACATTTTAGGATAGCGACTAACTAAATTAAATTAAAAATCACATAAAATCAAATATTCCGATGCGTTAATAGCATTTCTCTCTAAAAATCTAGTGAATATACATAAACATTTGAATGAATAGTATGAAAATACTTTTTATAAACAAATAACTGCTCGCGTGTATGCTGAAGTGTTAATAGAGAAACAAATTAAAAAATTCAAGCGCCGAAATAATTATAATAAATAAAATACTCGTACTAAAAGTTTAGTAAAAATCCTTTAAACGGAAGCTGAGTCTAATATGCCTTAGGCTAAAGAAGATAAGGCTTACGAGAGTTGCTATTTATATTTCGGTCCTGACAATGCTGGTGTTGCCAGATCAAAACTGGAACTTCCATTGGAAAGTATGAAATTTTTTAGCATAACTGGTTTTGGTTACAGTGTGTTGAAAATTCACCTCCAAAACATGGTTTTTGAACGCTTCAACAGCTGCTTCAGGCGTCGAAAAACGTTGACCAAGCAGTTTTTTCTTGATGTGAGTGAATAAGAAGAAGTCATTGGGTGTCAAATCAGGGCATTTGGCCGGTCAAAAAGGCGCTGGTTTGAGCCGATGTGTGAGAGCTCGCATTGTCATGGAACACAATGATTCGACTTCTCTTGTTCGTTTTTCGAATTTCGCCGAAGACTTCAGGCAAACAAATTGTGGTGTACCCACTCAGAATTGACCGTCCTACGTTGCTCAAGTCGCCACATGACCAGTTTTGCCGAAGAAACAGGCGAAGTGCTTCTTCCACGAACAACTTTCTTTGCATTTGGCTCGTCTTCGAAGACCCACACGTTCGATTGTTGCTTTGTGTCGGGCTCATACGCATAGATCCAAGATTCGTCACCTGTAACGATCTTATAAACGTCTTTCGAAGCACCGCGATCGTATTTTTTCAAAATTTCTTTGCACCAATCGACACGAGCCTTTTTTTTGAGCGATTGTCAAATTGTACGGGATCCAACGAGAACAAACATTTTTTACGGCCAGGTGTTCATGCAATATCAAATGTATGCTGGTGGAAGAAATGACCAAGGATGCCTCTATCTCACGGTATGTCACATGACGATCTTGCATTATCAGTTCACGCACGGCATCAATGTTCTCTGGCACAACGGCCGTTTTTGGACGACCTTCGCCTTTGAGCGAGCGTCGGCCTCGATTGAATTACACACATTAAACCAGTTTTTCACAGTGATATAGGATGGTGCTTCATCGCCATACAAAGATTTAAGTTCATCGATGCACTCTTGTCGTGATAATCCACGTCGAAAGTTGTGAAAAATTATCGCACGAAAATGTTCACGAGTTAATTCCATTTTTTGCCAAATTGATTTTTTCAAGTCACTGTAAACAACACAAATGATGGTCGTACGTCAAAACGTTCTGAGTACGTTTATGCTAAAAAATTTCAAACTTTCCAATGGAAATGTCAGATGGCGCCGGCAACACTTAATTTTGCTTAGGCCAGAAATATATATATTAACCCAATCTCTGGGAGAGAATACAAAGAGCAAATCTAAATTTTCTTTCTTAACCACTCTTATTTGCTCTTAGGGTTATTTAAGGCTTAATTGGTCTCCCGTGAATTCATTACTTGGCTTGATTATATTTGAGTGGACAAGATTGATGAAACTGATTCGTCATTGACAAATGGTTTTTCTACACGGGGGAAAATCGTAATTCTTGATATGTTTGAATTAAAAGAACATATACTTGGAAACGATTTTTTTAAATATTATATATTTGAAAACAAATAAATTTTATTTGAAAATCAAGAAATTTTGTTTGGAACGCATATATTAATATATTAGAACATAATTTATTTGCAAACTGACTTCACAAGTAAAATATGTATTTACACACAAACAAAGTTATTGTTTAAGAAGTTTTCTGAATATATTTTATTTAAAAAAGATATTTAAAACTTTGCTGACTTATTCGAATTTTAGTTAGTTTTTCCTAGTTATCGTATTAAGCTCTATAGCTAAAAATGTCTTTTAATTTATAAATATTCCAATTCATCACTTGTTGTCAATCTATTAATGCAATTTATATTTACGAAATATTATACGATTTAAGTTTCAATTAAGTTTTACAAAAATATAAAATTTATAAAAAAAATGCTCTTTGAACATCTGAAAAACAGAAAACTTGTCTTTATATTAAGGCATTAATACATTGCCAAAATATTTAAAGACAAATTAATCTTTGTTTCAGAAAAACTAGTTCCAAATAAAAAAATTTTAGAATGTGAACATATTTTGGTTTAAAACAATATCCTCCCAAAACATATAATATTTGTGGGTGTCAAATATTATATATTTGGAGTGTACCCTAAACATATGTATACTTCAAGCCGAATATGTTTGGGGCAATATACTACAGAAGCGATTTTTTTCAGCGTGTATCAGTGTAAAAAAATAATAAGAAAAAAAATTAGGTGCATTTCGAGATATTGAATGATTGAAATCATTTTTCGATTACTAATGTCCTTCGAAAGGACACGATTTTTTTTTAACATTTTCAAGTACAAGACTGACCAGTAACAATGACACCAAAATCTTTGAAATCGGACAACGCGTTCTTAAGCTATACTCTGTTGAATTCGGTATCCTTCAAGAATAATGTAGAGATTCGACCAACTTTCGGACGCTGTAACACAAGAACCATAGCGAATTTGGGCTAGGAGATTCCATGTGCCAAATTTTATCGAAATCGGAGGGGGTCGAGTTATAAAGTGGGTCGGCTGCTGCTGGAATTACCCTTGACTTTTTCCAACAGAGACATTGATCATTCATTTGGTATTTATTTCTTTGCCTGTATTTTAGGACTACATTTCCTTAAGTACATATCTCCTTTTGTAGTTGTTTTCATGTATCAAGATATCAATCTGCTTAAGGTTTTGGCTTTTGTCCGTCAGAGTACAATAAGTACCGACTTTATCGGTCACACTTCGATCCATCCAGAGATTTAAATCGTCTTCGTTTCTCACAATATGTAACCAGTAAGGAAAGACTAAAGTCGGCGGGGACGCTATATAATACCCACCACGCTTAATTTCCAACAAATGCACGGAGAACCATGGACCGATGTACCCCATTTTTACTAGGGACGATTAGGTCCAATATAAAGTACAAATTATAAATTGTCGGCCAAATCAATATAAAATTTTGTTTCTAGGCCGTGGAGATGTGGCATGAATGGGGTCTTTAATATGGGGTTATACAAAAACATGGTCCGATGTACCCCATTTTCACTACGGATTATTAAGTCCAGTATAATTCTCAATTTTCAGCTGGATGACAATTCTTTCAACATGGAATAATGATAAAATGTTCATCAATCACTACATCTGTTTTAATATACCGCAATTTTTGGAAATTATGTTCGCTACAGGCAACCAGTTTAATCGTTAGTTATTATACCCTACACCACACTAAGGTACAGGAGGTCATACATTTTTTTTTTAAGGTTTGTAAAAAATTCTACAGCTAGACACACCATGATATATACAGGGTTGCCCATATTCGACGGACCCATCTGGCAACGCCATAACTTTTGACAGAGATGTCAGATCGCTTAATGACATACCGCGTTTGAAGCGTCAGTCCAAGCAGATTCTTACCATGGAACAATACACGCCACGCGAGCGCTCTGAAATAGTTGAAATTTACATTCAACAGAAGAAGTCAATTGTGAAAATGCTCAAAACAAAATTATCATGTCCGATGAAGCCCATTTCACATTGAATGGGACCGTAAATAAGCAAAATTGCCGTATTTACGCCACTGAAAATCCTCAGGAGATTCAAGAATTGCCTCTTCATGACGAAAAAGTCACAGTTTGGTGCGGCGTTACTGCGAAAACGGTCATTGGGCCGTTTTTCTTCCAAAACGAAAATGGCCATGCTGTTACCATCAACCAGGAGCGTTATCGCGACATGATGACCAATTTTGTGATGCCAATTATTCGTCGAAAGCGTATGAGGCAGTTCTGGTTTCAACAAGACGGCGCTCCACCGCACACAAGTCGCATAACAATCGATTTTCTGAAGAATTTGTTTCCGGGCCGTTTGATGTCGAAAAGTGGTGATTTGGACTGGTCACCGCGTTCGCCCGATTTGACGCCGCCTGACTTCTTCTTGTGGGGATATTTGAAGTCAAAGGTTTACGTTAACAAACCAAGGACCGTAGAAGAGCTCAAGGACAACATTCGTGAAGAAATAGCCGCTATTCCGGCCGAAATGTTGGCGAAAACGATGGAAAATGCTGCAAAAAGGGCACAATACGCCATCAACGCCAGAGACGGCCATTTGAGAGAGCAAATTAAATGATTAAGATTGCCAACCGCCAAATTTTTATTTTTTTCTTTGATTTTTTTTTAAAAAAACATGGGTCCGTCGAATATGGGCAACCCTGTACGAGTACCGTTCTACTCAGAATCACTAGCTGTCCGTTTGTCCATCTTAAGTTGTTCATTAAGTATTTGTACAATATTAAATTGTAGCAGTGTTAAAATTTGGCAATAAGAACTGTTTCTAACTAGGGAGGAAACCTATTGCAATTGGTGAAAATGGGTTCACGTCGATATTGCCCCCAGATATAAATGTTTCTTTAGATTTGGCCTTGTAACGCTATGGAAGCTGTATTTCACATTCAATAATTTTTTTTAATTTAGTACACGCTGAAAAAAGTCGCTTCTGTAGTATATTGTCCCAAACATATTCTGCTTGAAATATACAAAGGTTTAGGGTACACTCTAAATATATTATATATGGCAAACACAACAATTATATATTTGGGAAGACGTTGTTGTAAACAAATATTTGTTTCCGCCCTAATATTTTTTATTTGGGTTTATTTTTTAGGAAACAAATATTTATTTGCAAATATTACAAACAAATATTTATTTCGAGCCAAATTTTGTTCAGCGATGAGGCCCAATGGGTATGTAAACAAGCAAAATGGCCGCATTTGGGAAGAAGAGCAACCTGAAGAGATTCAAGAGCTGCCACTTCATCCAGAAAAAACAACGGTTTGTTGTGGTTTGTGGGCCGATGGAATCATCGGTCCATATTTCTTCAAAAATGATGCCGGTGAGAACATAACCGACTATTTGATGCCTGAAATTGAAGCTCGTGATCTCGGCGATATTTGGTTTAAACAAGACGGCACCACTTCCCACACATCGCATCAATCAAGGGATTTATTTAGAGAAGACTTCGGTGAGCAGATAATTTCACGTTTTGGGCCGGTCGATTGGCCACCAAGATCGTGTGATATCACACCGTTAGACTTTTTCCTGTGGGGATATGTAAAGTCTAAAGTTTATGCGGACAAACCCGCTTTGATTCAGGACTTGGATCAAAAGATCACGCGTGTCATTCGCCAGTTACCAGTCGAAATGCTCGAACGAGCCATCGAAGATTGGATTCAACGGATGGACCATCTGAGACTTAGCCGCGGCCAACATTTGATAGACATAATCTTCAAAAAATAAATGCCAAAGAATGTTCTTTCAAATGATAATACAAATTCCCCATTCAATTTGAATTTTCTGTTTTTTTTCTTTAAAAAAGTAGGGAGCCTCGAAATGGATCACCCTATACATAGACGGAGAATATAGACGATGAATGAACCATCATTCCGATGTGGACATAGTGAGACGCATAAAATTACAGCGATTGTGCTGGTTGAGACACATCGGAAGAATGAGTTTATATACTCCAGCGCGAAAGGTATTCGAAGACCTATATGAGGGAATGCGCAAACGGAGAAGATCGAGACTTCGGTGGAAAGACCAAGTGGAAAAAGATTTAAAAACCCTTGTTGAAAACAACTGGAGTCACCGTGCTAAAGATCGATGCGCGCGGAGATCGTTTCTTAAACGGGCCAACCCCAACAACAGGTAGTAACGCCACATAAGTAAGTAAGTATGGCACATCCAAGGCATTGGTCTATCTGTCACGCTGTAAAAAATCGCTTCTGTATTATACTGTCCCAAAACATATTCTGCTTGAAACATACATATGTTTAGGGTATACTCTAAATACGTAATATTTACAACAAACAAATATTTTTTATTTGGGAATATGTTGTTTTGAACAATGTCGTTTTAAACAAATCGTTGTTTTCATCCAAATAAAGTTTTATTTGCAATTACATATTATCATTGAAACAAAGATTTATTTTCATTTAAGTATTCATGAAATATATAGACACCTTAATTTTTTTCAGTTGTTCGGCAATTTAAAGGTAATTTTTTACGCTACAAATAAATTTTATTGATTTTCAAATAAAATATGTTTGTTCAGAAATATATAGATAATATTCAAAAATTGTTGTCCCAAATATGTTTTATTTAAATTCAAACATATCACAAATGGCGATTTTTCTCCATGCAAGTTTCAAAAAAATCGGTTCAGTCGTTTAGGCATTATAGTGACAAACAAACAGACACACAAACGATTTTATAATGATAATATGCGGTCCTGAAAATGTTGCATTTCTGCAAACCCGTGCCAGCCCGACACTTTTTACAAAAAAAAAGTGAAACCCTTTCGCCCTTTTCCTTTCATTTGTAAAAACAGTGATGCCAACTTTTTCCGAAGCAAAAGCGTAATGAAAAATTTAAAAAGCGTAAAAAGGCACTAAACTGCCTTATTGCTTTTGTCGGGAGAGACGACAACATTATGTTTTGTCAATTGTATCAAAGTTGTTTTCTTAATGAGAATAATATGTTAAAAAAAATATTTTATGGCGCTTAGACATACCAAAATCTGTACCTATTTTCGCCAAATTTGTTAACTATAGTTGAAAAATTTAAAGCTTCTACATTCAACATTGAGAAATATATGTTGTGGAGTCTATATCTGAATCTGAACCAATTTTCTTTAAATTGTATGTGCCCATTTCTGGTTGGAGGAACCGTTGTGTACTAAATTGTAGGTACTTATAGATCTGATGAGAAACGATTATTCTATGGCGCTTAGACCCAAAATTGGTATATCAGTATATATGACGGATATATCTAAACCTGCCACAAATTTCAGAAATTTTCCAGAGTTTATTATTGGCTCCATCAACTTTTCTATGCCAAATTTCGTAAAGATTTGATGCAAATTGTGGCGTATGATGGCAAATCTTGAAGTACATACATATGGTGTAGCAGAATAGTCTAAGTTCTTTATGTTACCAGATTTGCACTAACGAAAAATGTGAAATGCGTACAGTTAGTGCTTTTTTTTCATTTGGCACTAACTGACAACTTTTCGCGTATTGAGTGGTCTGAAAAGCACTAAATCTAGTGCGAAAAGCACTAAGTTGGCATCTCTGTGTAAAAAAGATGCATTTAAGTATTTAACATCCGATCGTTATAAAAGTGGAGTTAATTGGTCGAAGAACGAACGCTGCTAAATTTGGAGAAAATCGGTTCACATTTATATGTATATCGACCCCATTTGCAAAATATATCGCTTAATGTTGTGAATTGTGAAAGATAATCCTCTATAGTTTGTAAGGCGGACAATTTAAATGTAAATGTTTAGAACAACTATTTTTATTCTACTATTCTGCTCTAACAAGTAAGAAAGTTCAGTCGGGTAAACCATCTTAAAAATCCTTTCACCTTCAGTCCCAAAGAAATATTCGTAAATTTATTTTTTTGTCTTATTTAAATTATTATCAGTTTACTTTGCAATTAATAACTTTGAAGTGGGTATTGGTATTCAAGTTTAAAGCTGGTAAGTTTTGGTGAAAAATTATCCATTTGTGTGGGAGGTACCAAAAGGACCGTGTCAAAAACGCCCACTTTTTACTCTGAACTCTACGTGCTGTAATAGAATTACACCGCTGACAATTTCAAGTAGTTGTATGCACTTGTATTAAAGTTATTAGCTGTTAATAACGCCCACTTTTCTCTGAACTCTCTGGTGGCAAAAAGGGCGTGGCAACTTCGCACAATTTTCTTGGGGTGTTAGCGACTAATAAAGTAATATTATGTGTGGAATTTCAGAAGATTCGAGTGAGTAGTATAGAAGTTATTAAAGAATCAATAATTCATTAAATGGCAAACCTTTGTGGGGGAGGAGTGGGGAAGAAGTGGACCAATATGGACCAACTTCGAACTTAGCCGATGATAGAGAAAAATATTACCGCAAACCAAATTTGAAGTCTATTGGTTAATCTTTTCGAGATCGCGCGCAATAGCCAGCAGACAGGCAACAGGACGGACGGACTGAGTTGATAGCAACAGATGAACTATTGATATATGTGGAATTACAGAAGATTCGGATATTTTACTAAATTTTAAGGTTCTAGAAGGAGTGGACCAATATGGCCCATCTTCCAACTTGGCCTACGATAGAAAAAATATTACCACTTTCGACAGAGGTGGAACTTTACTTCCGCCTCCCATGATATTTCAAGCGGAAGTTCGAGCGAATAACGCCCGAAAAGTTCAAAACCACTGTAAGGAACGATAAATAATTACTCTGTCCTTGGTCAGCTGCGAATATTTTGGGTGCCTGAATACAGCGGACTTCAAGTAGTAAACTTGAAAATTCGAAGCCGTTCGATGCCTGGAAGAATGAGTTAAAGCACTAGGCAGTGATGGCTCACAAAACAATGTGGGATAGCAAAGCAGTTGGAGAAACTGCAAATACCATATGGGGTGTCTCAAATGAGAAAAAAACGTGTAGTTTATTAAAATTAAACAAGACCGAATCTAATAAGATGATGGGTGTTCTAGCAGGTGACCGGTCATAACGCCCAACGGACATAACGCCCAAAATTATTTTTGGGCCTTATGACCTCTCTAATTGCGGTCATATCGCCCATGCTCGGACATAATGCCCTATTATTTTATTGGGCTTTATGTCCTTTTTTTTTGTTTTTGTAATAATAAGTAGTAATAATTTAATATTTATTGGAAGTACTAAGGATATGATTCAATTTAAATCAAATGTAAATTTCTTCCACCTGCCTCTCAATTTCCCAAAAAAGCAAAAAGAAAAACCTAAATGTGGAAGCATTGGCATTATTTTCAATAGGTATGATATAAGTTGATATAAAGTCTTAAAGCAATACGTATGATGAAGATAAGTTCGCCCGCGATTACTCGTAGAATTCTTTACACTCGGCTTTTCTGCAAGTTCTTATCTTCATCATACGTATAGGGTCTTGTCCAAATTTAATTTCCCAAACATTTCAAATATGGTAGTATTAAATTGAAAAACAATGTATGTATTGTAGTTAGGAACTTGCAGAAAAGAACTTGCACGCGCGATTTCTCGTAGAATTCTTTACTCTTAGAGAGGTCATAAGGAACAAAAAAAATTTAGGCTTAAAATAACCCGCAAATGAAATAAGTCCCAAAGAAAAATGAAATAAATCCCAAAAAATGTCCATGCAAATTGGGTCTCATTTCATATTTTTTGTTGGAAGTTATTTTATTGTGAAATAACTCTCAAATGAAATAAGTCCCAATGAGTTGTTTTATTTTTTATTGGGACTTATTTCATTCCGGCTACGCGGACCAACGGTGCTTTACGTAGCCGGGATTTAAGATTTTCTCCTCTGGCGTATGTCTGAATACATACTATGCCACGCAAGTCAAATTTTGTCTGCGTAGCCCTCACAATGCCTAGCTTTCGCATATGCAAGACCCGATACATCGGGTAATGACACATTACCACACCTGATTCATCTCAAAGGATATGACTGGAAGATACCGAGGAAATTCGTGTCTAGTACTGATTTTCTATAACTTTTGAGGGTTAAACAAGATCATAAATAAGGAGCGCACAACAGGCCGACCAACTGGCTTAATAAGGGTATGTCCATGGACATGAGACATCAAAACTTATATTTCCTTCCCCAACCTAACCTAATCTACACCGAAAAAATATGTCATTGTTTTTCAGTCAACGAAAGGTCTTCTTTTTTTGCTGAAATGTGTTCTTACCAATAAAGGAAAGCTTCTTCGGAATAATGAAAATGTTCTTTAAAATTTAGAGGATTTTTGTATAGGCTGAAGACATTCTTTGAAACAAATAAGTTATTTTTTGTTTTAAAGAATATAATTTTTCAGTGATTCTTGAATGAACATAAAATGTTCAGTCCAGACGTTGCAACTGACTTCATTTCGCATGTGAATTGTAAAATAACATGCAATTCCAAGCAAATTGAAGCGATTTACAAATACCAGTGCTTTTTGGTCGACTTACTTAAAAAGCCATCAGACCATTTGTGGGACATTTCCTAGTTGCTCATTGTAATTATATGGCAACCCCGCGTGAGAGTGAGTACCTGAGAGAAAATATAGTGCATGAGCCAATTTCACTCCTCGTTTTGTGTTTATGCTCCACTACTCATCCTCAGCAGTGGATGTCACCCACTCACCTACATATGTATGTACGTTCATACATATACGTGTATTTCTGAAGGATATGACAGTAGACAACAACAAAATGGAAAAAAACATGTCAATTAAATCGGTGAATATGAGAAAGAGGAAAATCGATAAAAGTAAACAACCAAAGGGACTGCATGTACTCTGTTCTGTTCATAGAGAAGTGACGTTTGCTGTCGCAGTAGTATTACTCGTATGAAAACACTTTCGACATGAGTTCAAATTGATTTAGAAGGACATGCGATGAAACTCAATATTGGCGGGAAATATTTTGCTCTCATTTGGCTTTGCATTGGAACGTGTTTAATACGGATATTGGAATGGAACTAATTTATGCAATTGAAGTCCGTGTTAATTTTAGCAACTTGATTATTTTAATACTAGAAATAATAAGTTTAAAAAGTTTGTTATTTTTGATCTTAAAACACTTTGGGTATGGGTACCACCCAATATAGTTCTATCTGAAATATGTACCTGTAAAGCATAGATTCACATTTATAAGAAAATTTGATTTCAATAATATCAATTTAAATAAGTAAAGAAAAGCTGAAGTCGGGCAGATACGACTATATTGTATCCTACAACCAGTGTTGCCAGACGACGATTTTTACGATTTGACTTTTTTGTGCTCTCATCTTGAGCCAAGATCGTCAAGATGAGCACACAAGTCGTGAAATTGTAAACATCACTTTTCGAAATCGTGGTCACAAAATTATATTTGTTCTTTTTTTAAATTTTTATACACAGGACTTATATCTCATATTGCAGTATAGAAATGTTTACAATCGTACAGAATATATAGATGTTTAGATAGGTTTTGTAAGTTATTAAAAATTATGGAAATTGAAAATAAAACGAGAAACAATAGGTACATTGTACTACGATTGTATAAACAATAAAGTTTAAATTTTAAATTAATCTGAATACTTAATAAAGTTAATCTTTAATAAGCTTTATGAAAACATAGCATTACGAATACAAATCTAGAATGCTTTGTTTGAATATTCGTGCGTTACTGATAAGTTGGATGTTATTTGGAAGTAAATTCTAATTAATCAGACATTAAGCTACTATGCCGAAAAAGGATAAGCTTATTCCCTCTATTAGATCTCGCAAATTTAAGATAAACGAAGAGATGGTGTGGAAGATGTGTGTAAATTATTTTGTGAAGCATAATAAGCGACGTTACAGGTTATCGAAAGTGATGACATATATTTGTTTTAAGAATTCTGATATACGATCATGTTTCTTCATACCGAATACATAACGTGTTATGTTATTGAATGTTACATTCAATTTTCTCTTACTCTTTGCATCGCAAGAACTAAAAAGTTCAGATCCGTAAAAAATTATAGGCATGAGGTATGCTTTGGCGAGAAGGTTTCTGATACGTACCGACCTGAATTTTTGTGGTTATCCCAAAATTAATTAATGTTCTTATCATAGAATAAACCCTCCCGCAGACGTAGTTAACAAGGTATTTTCATGTTAAGGTATTATTGATAAAAATTCCAAGATTCTTCGCCTGACTAACTATATCTATTTTTTGATTGTTAATTGCAACCCTGCAGTCTGAAAGATTTCTGGTGGATCGTTTGTTAATTAATAAGCATTTCGATTTTTCTGGATTAAGGGAAAGGCCATTTGCAGTGGCCCAAATATGTACACATTGTAGGTCATCATTTAAGGTTTCAATGCATTCCCCAAGAGAGAGATTATAGCACCCTATGTATAAGTATACGAGTATGGCATACATTCTAATGATACATTTTTTGATCTGATCGGGAAGATCATTTGCATACGTTGTTGAGGATAGAAGGGGCCCTAATACTGAGGACCCTGAGGAGTTAGTTTAAACATACTGATATTCTATTCCGATGATATGAATCTATCATCCTGATAGCGCTAGAAGAAAAATGGTCTACCGAATCAAACACTTTGGAATGCTCCAGCAGCACCAGAAACATATATTTCCCATCATCAAGTACACGTCTAATATCCTCAGTTACATCTACCCTTTTTTGTAATTCGATTTTTTGGGAAAATATTAAATATAACGACAAAGCATTGTAACCAGTTAGTACTCGTATAAGTGAAATGTAGAAATACATAATTTTAAGAAACCAGTGACCGCCCTTAATACATTTCACACATTTCTTATTCTTCTTTTTTAAAGAAGGTTTGTTTTTCTGTTTAACAGAAAACAAAAACAACGATCTCGAACTCAATAGTCAAAAACAAAACTATGAAAAGTCACAACAGATCGAATAACAAAAACAAAAAACAATTTTAAGAAACTATATACATATATGACAAACTAATGGAGACTTTAACAATCATTGGGATATACGAGAAGGAAAGACAGTGCATAAAAAAACTCTATTGGAATCAGTCGGCGCAAATTGACATCAATGGTGAATTAACTGAAGAAATTGCCATCTCAAAAGGAGTCAGGTAAGGATGTATACTATCGCCCTTGTTATTCAACATATATTCAGAAAGAATATTTCGGGAATCAATTGAAGGAGATAGAATTGGAATAAAAGTTCACGGGATGTTTATCAATAATATACGATATGCAGATGACATCACTTTACTGGCAAGTAGCATAAATGGTCTACAGAAACTGACGGATAAACTTACCTGCGTAAGCGAATCATATGGGCTGAAAATCAACATCAAAAAAACAAAATACATGGTACGACACTAAATATTGGTAATAAGGAAATCGAACGAGCGAGAAGCTTTAAATATCTTGGAGTGTTAATAAATGATCAATGGGACGCATCAAAGGAAATACGATGTCGCATAGAGATGGCGAGAGATGCATTCTTTAAATACGGCAGGGTTCTAAGCAGCCATGACAGAAGTCTTGCAACAAAGTCACGTTTTATTGAATGTTATGTGTGGTCCGTGTTACTATACGCGGTAGAAGTATGGACAATCAAAGCAACGGATGAGAAAAGATTAGAAGCTTTTGAAATGTGGCTATACAGACGTATTTTAAAAATACCGTGGACCGACCGTGTCCCAAGTAATGAAGTATTGAGAAGAATGAACCTAAGCCGACAACTAATTAAAAATATCAAAACTAGAAAATATCATATTTAGGACATATAATGAGGAACGATAAGTATAGATTTATACAAAAAATTCTCAAGGGGAGGATTGAAGGAAGACGTGGGCTATCAAGATGAACAAAATCTACTATATGCTGCAAAAAATAGAGAACAAAACATTTCTGAATAGCTATATAATCGCGACATTTATTATAATATATGTATATGTATATTATTAATTGTATTTCTGTGATCGCAAATATCCGAATATCGGATTTGCAAATAAAGAAGAAGAAATATATATAACTTGTAAGATACCTAAGGTATGTAAGTTATGTCGAAATAATGATAAATGTTAGCTATAATCGTATTTACCCATTGTAATAAGGATTTTTCGAATTAATAAACATGAATTGAATTTAATTGAATTATTACATCTATTAAGGCAGTAATGCAGCTGTTTTTCGTTTGAAACCGTGATTGTTTTTCTGTTAATAAATTTTTGTTGTCTTAAAACAGGTACATTTAATGGTGAATAATGCTTTCATAGGTTTTTGAGAGGAAGGGATGCATTGCGATAGGTCGACATTCAGTGCTCGATCGGTATTGGTATAATTTTGGTGCTTTTTCAATTTTCGGTTTAGTACTAAGATGTAAGAATCTTGTTGAAAATAAATGTACTATGTGGTAAGATTCTCGGTAAGAGGATTTTAAAAAATTTGGGGTGCATGTTATCGTGGCCTACAGAGTTTGATTTAATGGATAGGCAATTATCCAGTACATCATTCTGTGTTACACATTCAAACGAAAACTGTGGTTCAAACTCTGGTGAGGAGCGACGGCGAGCCTTTTCGATTTGTTTAAACAGAATATGCACCAGACTCTTAAGGCCCAGACAGATAAAATTCGTTAAGTCAATTCTTTGCTTTAATTTCTCGCATGAATAGCATAATTTTTTTGGAAACACAGATAGGAAGCTTTGTGCGTGATTCCTTGACCGCGATATCAAAACACTTTCAAATACTCTTTATTTATATTTTTGGATAATTTAAATATTTCCGTTTAAATTTGTTATTTCTGTTTCATTTTTACTGAAAGACAATGTTTTTTGAGAAAAATAATTTTGAAATGTAAACAAAAACATTGTCAAAATACGAAAAAAATCAAAAAGTTAAAAGTTGAACAAATTTTTGCCTTGCATCGGTTTTTTTCTTCAAAGCATGCTTCTTATCTGTGAACTTTCATATGAGAACATACATTGAATTAAATTGAATTGTTACATCTGTTAAGGCAGTAATGCAGCTGTTTTTCGTTCGAAACCGTGATTGTTTTTCTGTTAATAAATTTTTGTTGTCCTAAAACAGGTACATTTGATGGTGAATAATGCTTTCATAGGTTTTTGAGATTCAGTGCTCGATCGGTATTGGTATAATTTTGGTGCTTTTCCAATTTTCGGTTTAGTACTAAGAAGTAAGAATCCTGTTGAAAATAAATGTACTATGTGGTAAGATTCTCGGTAAGAGGATTTTAAAAATTTCGGGGTGCATGTTATCGTGGACTACATTCTGTGTTACACATTCAAACGAAAACTGTGGTTCAAACTCTTGTGAGCAAAGGCGGCGGCGCGCCTTTTCGATTTGTTTACACAGAATATGCACCACACTCTTGAGGCCCAGACAGATAAAATTCGTTAAATCAATTATTTGCTATAGTTTCTCGCATGAAAAGCATAATTTTTTTGGAAACACAGATAGGAAGCTTGGTGCGTGATTCCTTGACCGCGATATCAAAACACTTTCAAATACTTTTTATTTATATTTTTGGATAATTTCAATATTTCCGTTCAAATTGGTTATTTCTGTTTCATTTTTATTCAAAGACAATGTTTTTTGAGAAAAATAATTTTGAAATGTAAACAACAACATTGTCAAAATACGAAAAAATCAAAAAGTTAAAAGTTGAACAAATTCTAATCATCTATCTGTGTGGGCCTTTATAAATCCAAAGCAGTTATTGGATTTTTGGGGAGTTATTTTGTTAAAGTTATGGGCGAATTACTATGGCAGGTCTGAAAATTTTTGACATTTTGCTTCTGTTTATGCCGGAGAATGACATTTGCGCGCCATCGATTGCTAGAAATTCATCGGCTCAGCCGATTGTGGAAATTTGATCGGATCAGGCGATCAGCCGCCGCATCCGATTCATATTTATCCATTAGCCGCCGCCGCCGATAATGTTGGTCGGCTTCGTTTCCTGTTGGTAAGTTCTAATTGAAATTTTCAAAAATTTATTATTGATTTCATCAGGTGAAGGTTTACAGGGTGAGTACGAATCAGATTTGCCAATACATATACTTAATAGTCATACAGGTTTTCTTGGAGCCTATAGCAGAGGAAAATTTAGCGAAATATATAGCGTGATCCATTTTGAGGTTCCCTACTTTTTTAAAGAAAAAACACAGAAAATTCAAATTGAATGGGGAATGTTTATTATCATTTGAAAGAACATCCTTTGGCATTTATTTTTCGAAGATTATGTCTATCGAATGTTGGCCGCGGCTACGTCTCAGATGGTCCATCCGTTGAGTCCAATTTTCGATGACTCGTGCGAGCATTTCGACTGGTAACTGGCGAATGACACGGGTGATGTTTTCCTCCAAGGCCTGAATCGAAGCAGATTTGTCCGCATAAACTTTAGACTTTTCATATCCCCACATGAAAAAGTCTAACGGTGTGATATCACACGATGTTGGTGGCCAATCGACCGGCCCAAAACGTAAAATTATCTGCTCACCGAAGTGTTCTCTCAATAAATCCATTGACTGATGCGATGTGTGGGAAGTGGCGCCGTCTTGTTTAAACAAAATGTCGCCGAGATCACGAGCTTCAATTTCAGGCATCAAATAGTCGCTTATCATGGCACGATAACGGTCGCCATTGACGGTTACGTTATCACCGGCAAGTTTTTTGAAGAAATATGGACCGATGATTCCGGTACGTCGGATCGAGAATCGGTCAATGTCAAAAAGATAGCTCTTAACGAGAGCTAAAATATTGCTCATGGGTGTCAAGGTCGTGGGTCGACTGGAAAGTTTTTTTTTTTTTGATTTAAAAAAATGGACTTAGCGAATAATTTGTAAACGTTCTTCAGGCATAAGTTTTTCCATGATGAAATGCCAAACAATACTTAACAAAAATAACATGACAGCATGACACAGATTAGAAGTAAGCTGTCTTTTTGTATTAGGTTAAGTGTTTTGGAAATAATAAATAGCTAATTTTGAAAACTGAAACAGCATGACACGACTAACACGTGAGCTGTCAAAAAAGGATATTTAATTCTTCTGGCATGGCAATATTCATCGTGTAGTCGAGTACACTTAACCCGTTTCCAACTTCTGTAATCAAGATCTCTTACCCGTAAAACTTCCTCAATTCTATTAGAAAACCAGGGTTTATTTCTATAAGTAACTACTTGGATCTAAGTGGGACTAATAAATCTATTAATTTTGTAAGATTGTACTCTAAGAACGATAACTGGTCGTCAATGGATAGCAAATTGTACATATAAGTCCAATCTATGTCGGGAAGGTTGTCATCGAGCATATGGTAATCAGTGTTGTTAAAGTCACGAATCTCTGTTCTTTGATTCCCTACTTCAATTTTGAAATCTGCAATAATAATGGGTAGAAATATTTCTTTTACATGTGAGTTGTTTGATTTGAATTGAAAATGAGCCTTATCGGTCCGTGCTTCGATATAGTTCCCCTAGAAGAGTCCCAACCGATTATATTTCTTTACGTCATTGAAGCAATAAACTTCACCCGATTGGGATGAAATTTGATAATATAAAATGTAACTAGAACTATTCAAACAAACAAAGGCCATCGTTGGCCCATGACTTAATATAGTCCTCATACAAACCCCCACCAAATTTGACTTCTTCACGACAACTATCAAGCAATTGGACCGAAATCTTGCAAATTGTTCTTAGTTTAACCCAGAACCATTCGCATGAGTAATGGCATTTTTGATCCACATTTTGATGTAATCCTCATTTAATGGCCCCATGAATTAATAACGCCTGAGAAACCACAAGATTGATCTGAAATTTTTGTTGATTTGTTGGTGTAGACTATACCAACTTAGCAAACAAACTTTCGAACTGTCCATTCAATTTTTTCTACCTTTAAATGTAATGCGTCCTTCCCGATCCCACACATTTGTATACCATCATTTTATGTAACACATTGAATAAGTGACCTAAGGCCCTAAGTATGTTCGGCGGAAATCAGTTTTAGGGCATTTTAAGTCATTTGACAATATCCTATTGTATAGTACCTATAGTCCGGAAAAACATGACATTTGTTGCCACGCCCCTTTTGGTTGTTCTAAACAAATCTTTGTTTCCGTCCTAATAGTTTTTATTGGAGACTATTACATATGAAACAAATATTTATTTGCATTTAATCACTCAGAAAATATACAAATACATTAATTTTACGATAAGTTTTACGTTTTTCAGAAATCAAAGGTTAAGTTTTTCAGAAATTTTAACTGTTCGTGTACGTAAAAGTTCTAAAAAGAAAAAAGTTTTCCTTTATGTACAGATAGAACAAATTTTTATTTTACTTTTTGTAAGTTAACAAAAAGCTCTATGCTTTAACATAAGAAAAAAAACACTGTAAGTTCAGGAGCGATACTTATCGAATGGTGTTGTCTGCTTCAGAGCCAAAAAAGTAGAGAGCGACACAGGATTTCAATCATTAGCATCAACCAGACAAAATACTTAAATTTCAGATTTTTGAGTGTTTCAAAACTCAATCCAGACGAATTGTCTCTTACCTCAAATCCAGTACCCCTAGGCCTACTCCCACATCAAACAAAACAAGTATCACAAAATACTTATTAATTTTAATGTTTGCGTACAAACATTGCTGTGTGTATGTACATAGACATAGGTGTACAACACTTTTGAGCTCAGCAAGCAGCGAAAACCAGACGGATTAAGCAGCAGCTTAAGCCGCTGTTTTACAGAGGTAAATACCAATTGACTTGCTCAATCTCAAACTCACATGCACAGAGAAATTAGAGACTCAATGAGAGTTGAAAATTTACACTCACACTCAAAAAAAAGTGAACCCTAGAGCAAGTTAAAATGAACTTAACTGTAGGAATATTGAACTTCGTATTTCGCTAAAGCTATTTTTCCTTATATCAAGTTCATACATTTCCTCACAATTATGAAATATTTTTAACTTATTTCTAGTTAACTCGTACTTCCTTTAAGTAACTATTGAAATTAAAATAGGGAAAATTAACTCAATACTAGCAAATCCTGACTTGAAATTATGCAAATTTAGCATACTTTTGTCCTTATTGCAATTAAATTTGTACTCAAATTTAGGAAAATTTAATTAAATTTATGCAAAAAGAAAAGAAAAATTAAAATTTTTCTTCGATTTTTTAGTCCATGATTTTTTGCGATTTTCGATCCTACTTCATCATTTTCCTCCTCCATTTATGTGTTGGAATCTCTCTCTTACAACTTCCTCTTTGGATTTCTTTCTTCTGCTTTATTTTAGTAATTGAAATTTATTTTATTAAACATTATTATGTATATAAAATTTTACCTTTGCTCCGAATGTGATTCGATCCCAGAACCTTCCGTTTTCTGAACCACATGTTTACCAACTGAGCTACGTAGACACTTAAATTTTTATGAAAAATTTGTTTTTAAATACAATTATGTATATATCCCAAAATTTTCGAAACAATGTATTTTTATGTACACTTGAATTTGATAAAAGGATTGCCATCATAGAATGATAAATAGAGTTGCCATATACTATATTTATAGGCGACGAAGAAATTTTATTATGAATGACATTTTCATATCAATCCCAAAAGAGTTTCGTAGCTCGATATATTGTGTGTCTGGCTCACTATCATAAGGTTGTCGGTTCGAATCTCGTCCCGGGCGTAACATTTTTAATGTTTCTCCATAAATTTAAGTTTCTGCAAGTAACGATTTGCGAAAAAATAAAAATTGCGGAACGAAAAAGGACAGAATTTTTTGTGTTTTTAACACTACAACATAGTCCGAAAATAGTTAATTTTTCCTTGATTTTAGTATGTTTTCCTAATTTTGAGTTCAAATTCATGGACTCGAAATAAGGATTCATGATTATTTTTAGTTAAAATTTCCTAAAAATCATGCTTTCCATTATTAGTTCATAATTTCCTTATGTCTATGTTGGGTGTCCACCGCATATGTTTAAATTTGATAAATATATGAATATTCGAACTTTTTTCAAGAAATATTATTTTAGTAAAAATATGTCCTCATTTGTAGTTAACGAACTATTCTGCATATCCCCCAAAAAAATAAAATTTGGTAGTACTTAATAAAATTTCCCAGTTTTAAGAAAAAATTAACTCAATATGAATAAAAACATTGAACTAAATTGGAGTATGGATTTTACTAAAATTTAGGAAATACATTTTTTTGAGTGCAGAGTAAATTGGTGAGAGTTGTAACGGCAAACTTACAACTGGAAACTGAAATTTGCAAAGATGCAAATGTGAAGTTTTAGCACTTCAAAAGATACAAGAAAGAGAGAAAGAGTGAAACAATGATGCTAATGAGATGAAACCTCTGCTTCTGTTGATAAGTATGCAGGAAAATTCAAATGTAGTTACAAGATTAACATAATCAATGTAAAGTTCAGGTAACAAAAAAATGTTAAACACATTGAACTGTTAAAATTGCATCTACATTTCGTCGGCTCAATGCTATTTTGTTCCATACGCCATTTTGTATGATCGGAGAAAAACGCAATTTATTGTTTGAGTAAAAACGGGACTGAAGAGTGACAAACTTTTTATTTCATAGGGTTCCCAACAGTGTTTGTATGATTCTCATGCATTTCAATGCCATTACATTAAAAAATAAGCAAGTTATAACAATTTTAGTACATGGCATTTTGGTCCATATCCACCTTCAATACGGACGGTATTGAAGGAGAGTAATTTACATATTGTGATCGAAAGAACATAAAATAGTGAGTATAAAATATAGGGCGATAGAAAAATGGAGACATAGATAGCATTAAACCGACGATTTGTTAAAGAAGCAAAAATTGTTACAGGTATTAGAAATGAGAATACATATATCTATAAAGTTACTTTACAGTGTTGTTCAAATATAAGAAATGAAGTTATCTTAAAATCTATTTATAGTATGTATATTCAAATGTGTAAGTTGGTGAAATAATGTTTTCGCAAACAGTTCGTAAACTTTCTTTATAATTGAAATGGTATTAACTTAATGATACATTGCTTGATGGGTTGACAACAAATGACGATTTGGAATAAATATAAATTAGAAGTTGTGCTTTAAAAAAGTTGTTTCTACTAATGTTATTTTAAATTATAAGGTATAGCTGGACCCGGTCCACTTCGTTACCCCAGATTAAGATTTCCGATCCCGTCCATTTTTGAACCAATCACGAATTCTGCCACCAAATACGTATACATAAAATAACAGCACTCTCGCTAACAAATTGTGCAAGATATCTCAATTTCAAAATGTGGCTTATATGGACGGGGCCACGCCCTTTATCCTGATCTCGCCCACTTTTTAACTAACCACGTAGACTGCAACCAGAAACATATAAACAGAATTACCGTACTATCACTACTAAATTGTGCAAGATAGCTCAAATATGGGTTACATGGGCGGGGCACACCCTTTGGTCTGATCCCGCTCATTTTTAGACCAATCACGTAGGCTACCACCAGACACATATATACAAAATTACAGTACTCTCGCAAACAGATTGTGCAAAATACCTCAATTTCAAAAGGTTGCTTATATTGGCAAGGCCTCGCCCATTGATCCGATTCCTCCCATTTTTAAACCAATCACGTAGACTACCACCAGATATCAATGCACAAAATTACAGCACTCTCTCTAACATATTGTGAAAAATATCTAAATTTAAAAATTCGGCTTATATAGGCGGTGGCAAGCCCATTAGTCAGATCCCGCCCATTTTTTAACAAATCACGTAGACTACCAACAGATACATATGCACAAAATTACAGCACTCTCGCTAACAAATTGTGCAAGATATCTCAATTTCAAAATTTGGCTTGTAAGGGCGGGGCCACGCCCATTGGCCCGATTCCGCCCATTTTTACCAATCACGTAGACTGCCACAAATTGTGCAAGATATATCATTTTGAAAATGTGGATTGAAGGGGCGGGGCCACGCCCATTAGTCCGTACCCCCCCCCCCCCCCAATTTTTGGACCACTCACGTAGACAGATATATATATACAAAATTCCAGTTCCTTCGCTAACAAATTGTGCAAAATAACTGAAATTCAAAATTTTGCTTGTATGGGCGGGGCTACGCCCATTGGTCCGATCCCGCCCATGTTTGGACCCATCACGTTGATCGCCAACAGATATATGTATACACAAAATTCCAGCTCCCTCGCTAATAAATTGTGCAAGATATCTCAATTTTGGTTTATATGGGTGGTGCCACGCCTATCGGCCCGATTCCGCCCATTTTTGGACCAATCACGTAGACTGCCACCAGATACATATACACAAAATTCCAGCACTCTCGCTAACAAATTGTGCAAGATATATCATTTTTAAAATTTGGCTTATATGGGCGGTGCCACGCCCATTGGTCCGATCCCGCCTATTTCTGAACCAATCACGTGGGCGTGGCCACGTCCATTGATCCGATCCCGCCCTTTTTTGGACCAATCCCGTAGACTACCAACAGATACATATGCACCAAAGTACAACACTCTCACCAACAAATTGTGTAAGATATCTCAATTCCAAAATTTGGCTTATATGGGCGGGGCCACGCCCATTGGTCCGATCCCGCCCATTTTTGGACCAATCAGGTACATTGCCACCACTTAATTGCATCACTCTCACTAATAAATTGTGCTAGATATATAATTTTTAAAATTTAGCTTCTATGGGCGGTGCCACGCCCATTGGTCCGATCCCGCCCATTTTTGGACCAATCACGTAGACTGTCACCAGATACATATGTACAAAATTACAGCACTCTCGCTAATAAATTGTGCAAGATATCTCAATTTTAAAATTTGTCTTATACGGGCGGGGCCACGCCCACTTGATATATCGAAAATTCAAGTACCCTATTTTCACCACGCCCCACATATGTACATTCTGTGAAAATTTCAAGAAGATCGGTCCAGCCGTTTAGACGTCTATTCGGTACAAACAAACAAACAAAGAAACAAACCAACAAACACACATTCTTCTTTATATATATAGATAGATAACTTTTTTAAAGAGAATATATTTGGAGAAATTCTTAAACAATAAGTTTATTTGTATAGAAACACATTAGTTTGCAAATATAATTCGTTGTAATATACAGGGTGGGTTTCAAGAAGAGAGCAGCTGGCTCGAATAAATTCCAGATTTTCGACCACTTTTTGCAGCATATGGGGCTGTATGTCAGCAATAACGTGCCGAATATTCTCTTCCAAGGCGTCAATCCTGTCGGGCTTATCTGCGTAGAAAAGCGACTTCACATAACCACAAAAGTTTCCTTCCATAAACTGTTCGTTTCATTAGTTGTATGGCATGCAGCGCCGTCTTGTTCCAATTCAGGCACGCAACTGTCATTAATCATGGCTCTACAGGGTTCCCCATTGACTGTAACATTATGGCCGACCTCATTTTTGAAGAAATATGGACCAATGATTCCCTCTGCCCATATTGGTGATGGTCGTTCAAACAATTTTTCAACGTTTTTGTAAAACTATGCCTTCATCCCAATGTATGTTTTACATATTTTACACAGAATTGCAATTTTAAATTCTAAATATTCCAAATTGTATTCAATCAAAAGTTATTAATAGAACAGTATACTTTATTCGATTTGTATTATAAAGGAATTCCATGCGAATTTAAAATGTGCAAAATCATTCATAATAACTTCCAACAATATGTTTACCAGACATTAAGTATTCAGTTTAAGCAAACTGACGTTTAGTTATTTTCTCGGTAAAAGGAATATGCAAATATTCAGAGAAATATGTTATTGGACATTAAAAGCTTTTAGTTTACAATATCTTTTCTTTGTCTTGTTTTCAAATTGCTACTTATTTAATCTATTTCTCTCATATAAGTAATTGCAAAATAGAGTTAATGCTAATCTCTTTGTATATAACCGACCTATGTTCCTTCAGAACTTATGAAATAAATTGTGTCGCAGTTTGCTGCTATCCATTAAAACTTATCGTTCACTAATGTCCAAAAAATCCATGATCATCTAAAAGGAACTAATCTCTCAAATTATTAAAACTAATACAAAATAAACTTATACGCTATTCACCAAAAATATGGGCTTATACATACACTAAGTACTAAAACTAAGACTTAAATCTAATGTATACACCATATTTATCAAAGTGATCACTGTGCCGTGATGTACCCAGAGCCATCCAAATCAAATCGATCGTACCTTGTCCCACCGTCATATACCACACCTCCGTCCTTCAGTACAATAAAATCGTATGGTGTCAAATATCGTCGCGTACAAACAAACCCAAACTCATATACCACACCTCCGTCCTTCAGTACAATAAAATCGTATGGTGTCAAATGTCGTCGCGTACAAACAAACCCAGGTCCCTTTTGGAGCCTTCAGTGTTGGCATGTAAGATCTGAAGTTGGGGTACACTGTCCTAGGTTTGCCCGATTGCAACATTTATAGGATCCCATCCTGTCGGACGGACTTAAATGCTTTTTCAAAGTCTAGGCTGAATGCAACTTAAACTATATACACATGGTGGTCAGATCTTACAATATTGTCAGCAAAATGTCAAAAAATGCAACCCTGTGAACTTAAAATTTTTGTCTAGCAACGTGGACAGAAAAGTCATCGCCAATAAACTGTAAGACATTGTAAAATGTGAGGAGTTTATGCATCTGACAATGGCGCCAGTGTCAGAGAAACATTTTATTGGCACTGCTGCATATAAATATGTACAAAATATATTGTAATTATGTATACAATATATTTTCGTCTGATCTGACAATTCACATATTGCTAACAATCTGTCATTGTCAATACATTGGAATCACTTTAACAGAGTTGATAACATTGTAAGATATGAAAACCATGTGTACATAGCTTAAGCCCCGTCTCCTGTCAAAACCACGACGCACAACACAGCCCATCAAAGCAGCGAGAACATGTGTTGTGTAATGGTCTGGCGTATACCCTAATTGACAACCCCCAGTATACGTCTGTCCTCGATGGTCCGTATCAAGCTCTCCATAATAGAAAATTAGAAAAGTTTGTCAAATTTTCAGTAAAGCCCGGTACTGGCTTCACGTGAAAATCTGTTGGACCCTCTTAAAAATAAGGTAAGCAATATCCTGGGCCACACTTTTCGATTTACATCCAACTATTTTTATTTTTTATTATTAATTTTTATAAAAATTAGCAAAAATTACATATTTCATTTGAAAATTGTTGATTTTTTTGAATAAGTCTTCAAAGTGTTAAGCTGCAAAACGATTTCTATAATCATTGTACTAATTTTTATTAAATTCTAGAAATATTTAGGAAATAGGGCGAAATTGAGATCAAAGTTGTCTCGTTATCATAACAAGAAACCAGTAAGGATGCAGAATTGTTAGGCGATATACGTAATACAACATGTACATGACTTTATTACAACATGCAGTTGATTTAAGCACGATTCATGTCTTTAGTTTAAGTACAAGATGTAATTGATTTAATGTCGTTACATGACTTTAATTGATGTTCAAGTTTTAATTTATTTAATTAATTTGTTTAATTGAAGTATACGACTTACTTATTTTAATGATCATTGTCTTTGGCGCCAAATCAAAGCCAACATCATATAAGTTAGGATAATTTCATTGATTCTCAGTATACTTTTTTTCAGTGAACATACTCGTATCAATAACATATATGTACACTGCGTAACCATTGGATAGCCTGACCTATCATCATCACGGAAAAAACTGTACTATCTATATTTCTCGAATGAATATTATCTCAAAAATATTTATAACGTGGAAAGAGCACACTTTTTTCTTAAAAACGGAACTAATTGTTTCCAAAAACACTTATTTGCTTCATTTAATGTAGTGAAGCAAAAATTCTATGTTTACACCTAATAATAAAAATTTTTTTGCTGTAATTCATAAAGACCGTTCCGAAAGTATCGTTAGCTTCAAATGACCAAAAAAAGTGTGTCCTTTCCAAAAGTATAAATATTTTTGCGACACCCATTCAAGAAATATAAATATTAGAGTTTTTCGTGATACAAGTAGGTGGCGTTGTCAAATGTTTACGCGGTGTATCAGGCCCTGTATAATCCTGTCCAAATTTCGTATGTCGGCCCTAAGGATCGGATAACGCTCGGGATCATGGGATCCGTGCAACGTCCTGCAGATTCTTTGCCGATCCTGAATGAATCATAGGATAAAAGGAGGCAGACACCTCGATGGCGTCCGGGAACACGGACATTTGACTCTTCAACAGAGACATTCCTGTCAACTCGGAGCATGTGCCCCGAAGGCGTCATCTCCTCTGCTCCTCTAAATGAGCGAACATTCATCCGATTTAAATCATAGCGTGCGCGTGTCTCACGGATCGTTAGCAAAATCTGGTACACTGATAATTTAGACAAATTAAATAATTAATTTACGGTTTTAGTTCAATTGAACTTTTTCCATGGTTCCTTTATTCTTCTAAATGGTTATGGAATTGAAGAAACCATTAGAGAACAACTATTTCCTACATTGGGTAATATTGATCTTAAATAGAGTTGGAAACATGTGTCGTTACAAAGAAAAGTGTGAACTTAATCGGAATAAAAAACATTTGGTATCACATCAAATTACATTTTACTTAGATTTAGCATATAATTCATTATTTTAAGTTTTGTTCATTGCATACATATTGATTTCTACCAGAAATAAAAAATCTGAAAAAAATTCAATTTTCATCATATATACTTCATGTAGCTAAAAAACACGAAAATACATGCATACCAAATATTATTTTTGTACAACTGTGTATTTAGTTACCTCTTTTGTGGGCCATGGAAAAGTTTATTGAACAATTGTTGAACACATTGTATTTGAGTTTAAAAGAACGCTTAATCTTAAAAATAGATTTTTTTTTATATTTTACTACGAACACTAGAGTGGCTGTTAAAAACGCAAAAAATGCTATGTAAAATAGCATTTCGCTGCTGTGTGACTCTAAAGTCCGACGTGTCAAGTTTGGCACAGTTCATAGATCAACGGGACGATTAAGCGTTAACTGTTCTGCAAAAATTTATGAAAATACTTAATTTTTGAAAGCTAAGAAACAAACCAAGTTTGCGTTTTAGCTGCCACTCTAGGGCACATACATACGTATTAACTTCAGTATTTTTTATGATATTGTTATGAGCGTACCCTGCACTATACCTACAACAAAGTAGCGTATGTTCAACTTTTCTGTCATTTCATGCTGCCATAAAAGAGAACGGAAACAACAGAAAAAGTGGCACAATAAACTGGTTATTATCTACCGGAAGTAGGAGGACTTGCACGAAAACGTCTGCTGACGTTGTTCTCTTTTCGAGAGTTTTTTTCTGTTATTAATGTCTGCAGGATACAAAATAGCTGTAAATTACAATTAAAATGTTTAACAACACGTCAACACGAACAGTAATCGCAATTTCCGCAAGTTACCGGATGATTAATACCACCTTCACATTTCCGGTTTTACTACAAAAGCATTTTGAAGCCGATTAAATTTATTAGACTCTCTCGAACTTTTGGCTTTTGTTTTGCAAATTGAATGTGAGACACTCACACCCACCTTCACGTCTGTTTTTACGTGATAGATGTTGTCGTTTGGAATTCACATACATATGTAACCGCACAAAACTATGGAATGGAACAAACATCCCATAAAACGTCTTAAGCTATGTACATACGATTGCCGGATCGGACAACGTTATCAACCCTGTTAAAGTGCTGCAAATGTGCGGACAATGACAGATTGTTAGCCAAAGGTGAATTGACAGTTAGGACGATTGCAAGAAAACCTTACAATTTCATATACATACATATTTACAATATATTTTGTAAATATTTATATGTAGGATTTCCAATAAAAATATTAGAGATAAATAATATATAGAGATTGTTGCCAATAAAATGTTTTTCTGACAATGGCACCGTTGTCACATGCATAAACATCGCACCATCCACAATCCAACAATCTGCATTGTATGTTCACAGGGTTGCATTTTCCGCCATTTTTCTGACAATATTGACCGATCTGACAATCGTGTGTACTTAGCTTTAGGAACCACCAATTTGCCGAAAAATAACACTGGTCAACATTTATTTTGCGGCAAAGGGTTTGTCAACAGATTTGAATATATGAGATAATACTGTTCTAGTTTCTATAAGGTAGTTTCTTTAAATTAGCTCTAGTTCGCGCGATAACTCGAGGTTTGCAAAAATTCAGAGGTTGAACCACATATCTTGCTATAACTCAAGAACCATTTATCCGAATTGGCTGAACTTGCTAAAATGGTTATAAATTTTAAAATGATGAACCAATTTTCTTGCAAATGGTACCATTTTACTCTTGACAAATTTGACTTATGATAAAAAAGTAATAAAAATATAAGAATTGGGAATTCCTCTATGTTTTTATGCAGGTATAATTTCAAAATTATATAAAAATTTCCCAAAAAATAGGATTTTTCGGAATATTTTTTCAAATATCAAAAAAACCGTTGAATAGATGAAAAAATTGTGTTAAAAAATGTTTAAGGCTACTTCAATTTCGATACTCAAAAACTGTTGGTTATAGTTTTCAAAGACGTTTTATTAGACTAAATTCAAAGTACACCATAATATTTGACAAACTGAAAAAAGAAACGAATACATATTCCAAAGCCTACTACTAACTACATTCTATAATATTAATACAGTTGGATTGTTTATGGTACAATATTCAAATATTCTAACAATCTCCGCCTCAATCCAAATGCATTATCTCACAAATGTAAATCTTATAATATTACAATTCATTAAATAACAACTTAAAAATATATCCGCTGAATTTCCAGTTGATTTCCCACTTTCAATTTCAATGGTATCTAAATATTTCCTTCTGATTTGTTTGGTCCCGTCTTGACTCCGCCATCATCGATTGCCTCAACTGATCCGCATTATTACAGTAAAATGCATCGGCCATCACTCGGTCTTCCAACTCGACCAGTTCGACAAATTCTCCGCCTTGCGCGTCAACTTTTACAAGCCTCATTTGGAACTTTGACAACACTATCTTGATTATCACAGCTCGCCTCAATGGTTTCTTCCAAACCTTCATTCCCCGGATGTACGCGTTCACTGCCCGTTGAAGAAGTTGCATCTACCGCCGAAGTCGAACTACAAATTTCCACTGACATTTTATTAAAATTCTTCCGATCTGTATTCAGTTTTAAATCGACATAAAAAATTTCATCCACCAATTTCGAAGAAAATATGATTTGATTGTCGCTCGTTTTGACAACAGCCTTCTTTGATTTGAATTCAACAATAGGCATGTTTTCGTTACAAGCTAACACTTTTAGTTTAGCACTTTGCAACGAAAACAACCGACTTCCACTAACTGGCACATAAGCAATAAGTGGCGGATTTTCACTATCTGGTAACAATGGTGTCTTGAGTTCCGAAGAAAGAACAGTGCGAAACAAAAAATTCGTGAAAAGTATTTATAAAACATATATTTACTATTCTATGTTCAATTGTTTACACTCTTTTGCAAATATTAAAATAATTTCCCATTTTTGTTCTTCTTCTTCCCGTTAATTCACAATAATTGATAAAATTTCTCCAAAAATGGGATGCCATATTGCTAAATATAGGGTGCCCAATCTGGCAACATCATACTCGATTAAGACATGAACACAAGCACCAAACATCATCGGGAACTAATAGTGCTTAAATGTGCTTAGCTCCCCATACAAATTAAGCACTTATGGAGTAACGAAAACACGCCTAATATAACCAGCTTTCATAATTTTACATACAGGCAAAACATTTTAATGTAATTTCGGCACATACCACACGTTATTCAGCGAAATATTACTAACATCTGACTTCACCTTGACGGTACCGATGCCTTCAGCCAATATCTTGTATCCGGATGCCAATTTTATGCTTATCGATTTGCGTACCAAGCTTGAAAATTTCGATAAATCACGACACATATGTGAACTCGCACCGCTATCCAAGATCCAATTTTCACTATTTGATGGCTTTCGATTAACCACAGCACTCATAGCATGTTGATTGTGTTCACCATCAGATGTTGACTTACACTGTGCTCGAATGTGACCTCTTTCACCGCATTTGTAGCATTTGACACCATATTTACCTGGTACACGCGAGTTCCTCTGCTTAATGTACCCATGCGTCTTTCGCCGTCAAACAATACTTGATGTGTATAAGCTCCGTAGGTTGAACACAAAGAGTTATATTCGCCAACGCCTTTTGATCCACCTTTGGGGACGTTGTATTATCTTCCTTAACTGCATCCCAAAAATCAAGGGTAACCAGCAAACTCTTCATCTGCACACACCAAATTGCATAATTGTCTCCATTGAGCTTCTCAATTTTGCCATATGTCCTGCCATTGTTCCAATTTAGATTTCCCACAACGCAGATTCCCAATTTCAGACCAACTAAAAAATTCTTGCTGTTGTTGCTGTTCCTTTTTCCACAATGGGTCTAATTTCCGGCACGTTCTTTATTTTTCCTTTCCAGCGTATGTGACTGGGCCCATAACCAATGTTGGTTGTAGTTTTCAAAGACGTTTTATTAGACTAAATTCAAAGTACACCAAAATATTTGACAAACTGGAAAAAGAAACGAATACATTTTCCAAAGCCTACTATTAACTACATTCTATAATATTAATACAGTTGGATTGTTTATGAAAAAACTTATTTGAGCCAATTCGGAAAAAACTTATTTGAGCCAAAATGGCGGAAAAATTCAACCCTGTGAATTTACAACCGTGTGAACATACAATTTTTGTTTTGCAACGTTAGCAGAAATTCATTGCGAGATAATTTGCAGATTGTTATATGTGCGAAGTTTATGTATGTGACAACGGCGCCATTGCCAGAAAAACATTTTATTTGGTGTGAATCGCCCAACGATCTATGCAAGCTTAAAAAAAACTATAAAAAATCTTAGAAAATTATTTTTTCATATTTAAAAAGCTAGCGTACTAAAGAAGAAAACAATGCATATTTCAAAAAAACTATGAATAAATGTATAATTGTGTAGTCCATCATTATATGGAAAATGAAAATGTACTATTTTTCTATCTCCACAAGTTTGCTTTTGTTACTTGTATCAGAAGAAGAGTGTATAAGTATACCAAAAATTGGTTAATTTGTGTTCGAGGCTCCCATAATATGATAGTAAGTACACTCAGAAAATTAACAATCATTTATGTGAGTAAAATCTATACAGTTTAGTTCAAAATTTTTACTATTGTTTAGTTAAATTTACCTCAAAACAATGAAATTTTACTTTCAATGAGTAATTTTAACTAAATTCAAAAAAATGGAAAATTTTTCATATTCTCGTAATTAGGATATAATTTTACTTACTTAAAATTCCATCGGCCAAGTAAAAATTTCCTATTATTTGGAAATTTTTAACTTTTACTGAGGAAGGATTTCCTAACGTCGAAGACGCCTTTAATATTCCTCGAAAATAAATCATTTTAGGAAGTTTTAACTAGAAATATCTGATTTTCCTAAATTCTACTTTATGCTTCTCTGAAATTTATTTTGCTGTTTTAAATAAAACTTGAAATTTAACCACCCTTACAAAGGAACAGATAAAGAACATGCAAATACTTGTTGTGAAATCTTCTTCAACAATTTATGATTATAAAATGATTTCTGCAGCAGATGTAAAAGTTTTTCATCGTCAACTTTGGTATTTTTCTAAATATCTAATTCGACTTGCCTTCTCATTGTTATATTGTATTGACTGGAAACAAATTTGTAAGCCTGTAACGTGTTGTGCTAAATGGTCCATTCGTATGGAAGATGTCAAAAGGGGCGTGGAAACTTCACCACTTTTCTCAAGGCTATAACTACTAATAAACTATTACTGTTTGTGGAATTGCTGAAGATTCTGTTAAGTAGTATAGAAGTTATTAAAGAATCATTATTTCACTAAATTTTGATCCGTTCTGGGGGAGGTATCGTAATGATAAATGATATATCGTTCATTTCATATAAATCCGAATACCTTATTTGGGTCACCATTCCCGATTTCAAAATAAATTTGCATATCGATTCTCTGCTCAAAATATAACATTTTATAGTTGGCGAAAAAAAAATACAAAAATTTTTTCCAGATGTTATTAACATCTGAAATCTTAAAAAAAAAGGAAAATATTCTCAAAAGGCGTAAGTTTCGAGTTATGTACTTTCCAAACGTATGGACCGATTTTTACAAATGAAGGCTCATTTTAAAGTTTGTTTGTTGTTCTTTTTATAGCAAGGATTCATTTTCCGGTCCTTACGGCTTTTAAATGCATCCGATGCATCTGCAAACTGAATACGTATTTAATACATCAATGACACATACTTAAAACATATATCCTAAACTAACGCTGAAAATTTTAAGTTGGTGTTCTGATCTGTTCTTTAAAAAAAAAATATTAAGCAATTACCCAGATGAGAAAATTGCTTTTCTTATATTATAAAGACGTATTTGTGGATTTATAGACATTAGAGCTCTTATTAAAGGCATTGACTAGGACAACCTAGATATATGCGAAAAATTGGCAATATTAGCATATATCGTTACATAATTTTCCTCTTAAGTTTTAATTTCCATATTGACCAGGAAAACACCAACATGTATATATATGGGCATGTAGTCCTATATAATCTGAGCTGATTCTGTAAATTTTAATCTGCCGTTTTCTTCAGTTTCTATAAAATAGCATTTATGTAATAGGTTATAGGGTATAGTTTTAGAAATTTTTTAACGATTATTACGAAACCACTGTTTCTGTTTCTGTTCTGTTTCAAATTGTGTAGCCCTCATAATTGCCTTGAATTTGAAGGGTATCCCGGATCTATCATGATTATACTGCAAAAAAAAATATAGTCAAAATATTAAAGGCACCTTCCATGAAAATTGGAATTAAAAAAAGCTGTACCGTACAAAATTTGTTGGTTTTGATTGTATGGAATTATATCTCTAATCACACAAAAAGGGATTTTAGGCCATGGACACAAAAAAAAATTTTGTCGCATAGTGTAATCCTATTATCCTATTAATATTATAAAATCGTTTGTCTGTCTGTTTGTTTGTTTGCTCCAGCATCACGCCTAAACGGCTGAACCGATTTTCTTGAAACTTGGTGGACAGATACACCAATGCCTGGGATGTGCCATAGGCTACTTTGATTTTCTATTTTCCGCCAAGTGATTTTCGACCACTTTTTTACTATAAACCGCAAATATATGCGCGAAAAATTATTTTGAATTATCTGAATGTATTCAGTTTAACTGTGACCCGAACAATTTTCATTATTTCTCTGATTTTAAAAGTTCCTTAAGAGCCAATGATTTACAAATTGATATGTACAGACTGATCTCAATGGAGATGCGAAAACAACAATTCGATGTCCAGTCTGAGGTCAACCCGAACATAAAACCGCGTCTTAAAATTTTTAAAGCCTTTTCAAAATATATCGCTCACCACTTACTGTGGTAACCTATCTAACATTGTCAATTCGGTCACTTCTCCGACTGTGGTCAGTTTAGCAGCGACCAAATCAATTTCCACACTTTCTGTACTTTAATAGTCCTTTAAGAGCTATAATCCTAATAATTTATGTTTGTATACTGATCTCCAAGGGATGCGAGCAACTTTACACCAAGCAACTTTTGACCGCTTGACCATTACGGTACCTTTAAGAAGTGGGAAGCTTTAAATTTTGCTTTGGTGTAGAATTGAGTGTTGTATACCCTTCGGACTATTCACACTGTCGTTTTTGACACGTAGTCAGTTGTCGCGCTATTTTAAATATTTTTATACCCTCACTTTAGTGTGACGAGGGTATATATCATTTGCTACGGAAAAAAGTGTAACACATCGAAGGAGTGACCTAAGACCCCAAGTATGTTCGGCGGAAATCCGTTTTGGGTCATTTTAAGTCGAATGAGCAATGTCCGTCCGTCTGTCTGTCTGTCTGTCTGCCTGTCTGTCTGTCTGTCTGTGTGTCTGCTGGCTGGTGCGCACGATAACTCTCGAAAGGAGTAACCGATTGACTTCAAATTTCGTATGTGGTAATATTTTTTTCTATCTCCGGCTAAGTTCGAAGATGGGCCATATTGGTCCACTCCTTCTGGTACCTCCCCCACAAAGGGTTGAAATGTTGTGAAATATTGATTCTTTAATAACTGCTATTATACGTATTCGAATCTTCTGAAATTCCACACATAGTATTAGTTTGTTAGTCGCTATCAAGTCGAGGAAAATGGGCGAAATTGCCACGTCCCTTTTGGTACCTCCCACACAAATGCACCATTTTGCACTAAAAGTTAAAAGCTTATAACATTAATACCAGTGTTTAGAAATACTGGAAATTTTGTACAGTGTAATGCTTTAATAGTGCCTACAGTCCAGTGAAAAATGGGCGTTATTGCCGCGCCCCTTTTGGTACCTCCCACACAAATGCACCATTTTGCACCAAAAGTTAACAGCTTATAACATTAATACCAGTGTATAAAAATACTTGAAATTTTGTACCGCGTAATGTTTTTATAGTGCCTACAGTCCATTGAAAAATGGGCGTTATTGTCACGCCCCTTTTGGTACCTCTCCCACAAAGGTACCATTTTGCACCAAAAGTTAACAGTTTATAACATTAATATCAGTGTATACAATTACTTGAAATTTTGTACAGTGTAATGCTTTTATAATGCCTATAGTCCAGTGAAAAATGAGCGTTATCGCCACACCCCTTTTTGTACCTCCCACACAAAATGGCCAAATTATACCACAATTTAATATCTCAACGTTAATATACCAGTCCATATAAACGGTTACAATTCGTCACAGTGCAATGTATTTAAAGTATCTACTGTTCAGCGAAATATAGGTGTATTTCTTAAACCCCTTCTGGTACCTCCCACAAAAATTGACAGAATAATTTGTGTAATATTCAATATTACATTACTCACAAAGTGAGGGTATACCTTAGTCGGTTTACCCGACTGAAACTTTCTTACTTGTTTTGTATTTCAGAAGCGCCTAAAATGATACACAGATAAAATAATATGTAGTACTATACCCAAGAAATGCAATTTTGAATTCTACGATTGTGGTCAGTTAAGCAATGACCAAACCATTTTCAATCTTTACTGGGCCCAAAATGGCAATGTTAATACTAATTCAAGCGACTTTTGGCCGCAGTTGTCAGTAGTGACCAAAGCAATTTTCATTCTTCCACTACATTTCAAAATTTTTTAAGAATTTTTCATTCTTCCATTAAAAATCCCATAAAGATCTGTGGAGCTGCACATATATGTGCATAAAACGATCTTCTAGGAAATGCGTCGACCGGCCTGAGGACAAGAGGTACACAAAAACGGAGACATAATGTTTAAAAGTCTTTTCGAAATATATCGCACGCTATATACATCGGTAATATGTAAACAAATATGTATACGAGTATATCGAAATTTGAAACATACATAGCATATTATGCATTTGTTTCTCAGCCACTTATTTGGCGACCTCTTGACCACTGACCCCTTAAAAGTATTTATTTGAAAGGTTGCACACATATCGGACATTTGAGGTTGTGCTCTCATATTTATAGAATTTTTTACTGTTGTCAGTGAATTTGTTTGAGTTTTTGAGAGCATCTGGAGTTTGATAGACTTTCATGTAGACTGATCCTGGATGTTAAACAAATTTTTAATGATCGGCGTATGATCAAATATTCGAAGGTATTTGTAAACGAAAGATTTTAAATACGTTTTTTTACATACATTTTGCTATAGCCAACATTTTTTTTTAGTTTTTGTGTCCTTATTTTTTATTCAAAATCAAAAATAATACTAATGTTTGGATCACTGTTTTCAAAGGCAACCCGGGCATCGCCGGGGTTGCCTTTGTTTAAATGCTAGTTATTTATAATATAAAACGGCATTGTTTTAAAATTTTAACATAAAATACTCTTAAAATGTAACAAAATTATAACAAGGGATGTTAAAAGAATTGAGATTTATAAATTTTCAGTAAACAACGGAATGATGGAAAATTCCCTATGCCAATGGCCAGCTTTCGCACATACAAGATCTCGGTTCTTCTGATATGGCACTTACCAGATCTAGCTTCGAGGATATGGCTGGAAAATGTGAGCTGATTAGAATTTCTATAATCTTAAGGCGTTAAACATCAGAAAGAAAGGGGACGATTTAATTTCTTAAAAGTGGTCAATTTTAACGTTTCTTTATAACAATGTTTCGTTGATGGATTTCGTTGGCTCTATTTGGACCTATGTATTTTTTGGAGGAATATGCGACTACGTCATATTTTGGATAAATGGTGGCATAAATTGTGATATAGCCAATATGCCACCTATATTGAAAAAAAAAATTGTCTTATTCAATGTATGCATTAAAACTAGGGATGTAACGAAGGTTGCTTTATCTAAAGGGAATATTGAAATATAATTTTTGCTAATGCGAATAATAAAGTTATTGTTTTTGCAAATATTGAAAGATGCATCTTTGCAAATAATATTTTTTGTTTTTTCGAATACAAAGCTAATATTCAAAAATTAATTTACGAAAGCGATCAATTTAGATTCATGCCAGCATTCTGTCTTTTAAACTCATATTGTACTCGTAGTTGAGTTATTAAATAAAAAATATGATGACAAGATATGAAATGAAAAATATGAAATTATTCACATTATTTCGGTTCTAATGTAATAAAAAGTATGTAATAATATTCGAAAAATTCGGTACGCAAAGTTTAGTAGAACCAATTTATATTTAACAAAAGGTTGCTTGGCTGTTTTTTCTTACTATTCAGTCTAGTTCGTTGTGGATCATAGATAAGTCCGGCTCCGTTAAATAACTGTTTGCTGGGATCCTTTCCGGCGTTGTACCTAAAAACTGGCGTAAAGAATTTATTGTTTTGTTGAAACAACGACCAAACCTAAATATCGCGTGGTTGTAACGTATTCCGTCCGTATTTACATCACTTTTCCAATGACAACATTCTGACGAGAATAAGCTCAATACTGTGGTATTTACTGACGACTGATATATACTATTTGCGAAAATAAGCGTTTTTGAGCATTTTAGGCTGCATCTAAATTTGCCACTCCCGTAATGTATGCACTGGAACCTAAAACTTGTATATGCTTCCCTGAACATTTAAATTTTTTTAACTGAAACGGTTATTCCTGAAACCCTCGGAATTATTTCCACCGTTACAAAATGAGGGTGTACTTCAGTCGGTTTATTCGACTACATTTTTTACTTGCGTTTTCTTCAAAGACTATGGTATTTGGTATAACTATTATAATGTTACCTTGGAAATGTTTCCAGGGGTGGTCTCTATGGCATTCAATGACAAATACATTATTAATTTCCCAGCATTTTTTACAAAATCACAAAGAACCGCCACTATCCAAAGAAGGCACTGAAATTGTTAAGTGAGCAACAGTTTTCTTTTAGAGTACATTTTTGTTGATTGTGGCTGAAGTTAAAGGAGACACGAACCCCGAGACCAAATCCACGAAAACAAAGGTGACACAATGAAATGACAAAATATGAAATGACTTGATGTCTGCGAGTTTGGTTAGGTGTGTGGGATCTTGGAGCGGTTATTCCACCAAAGTTACCGGCCGCAAATCCACTTACAACAATTATCCACTTACGATTGGAGCGATAATCATCATTATCGCCACCATCATCATCATGACTATCGTCATCGACAACGAAAAAACAAATGGAGTGGAAAACCCATGATACAGGAAGGGATCCGGGAAAGAGAACAAAATAGGATCAAGGTCGTCAGCGACCCATATATTTACGTGTCTACATACCCACATTCATGAATGCTGTCGTTCGCTCATTCATTCACCTAGTACTCGTACATGTGTAGGAACACCCATTAAAATTATCCCCTTCCATTTTTCTCACCCACATTGTAGTATTGCCATCTATTGTTCTATTTTACAAAATACAGGGACAAATGGTTAGGGGTAGAAGAATTTGTGGTTTGGGTTGAATTATGATGATTAAAATTTGCAAAGTATTTTAATTAGCCACCATTTGTGCTGCCCACTAAAACAATTAAAAACTGCGTATTGGTCCCTGACTTTCATAGTGTTTGAAACGGAGTGACAAAGTGAGTACATCCTCATCCTATGGAGGGTTTGAAAATTGCAGCTTAATGTTTAGTGTTCGAAACAAATGGATTCCACTTTATATCAGCAAATCTGTTGAAAGCAGCGTTCGAAAAAAAACGTTAATGTACTGTACGTTAGCGTTCCGTACTGTACTTCATGGCGAACAGTACGCAAACACATTCCTTACAAGAAATACAGAATACACTTTAGAAGTTTTTAGTGTTTGTGTATGTGTACGCAAACAGAATTCCGTACAGTAAGATTTTGAGAAGACAAACGCAAACACTCGAATAACGTACGGTTCTTCGAACACAAACGCTACTTCGTAGTGGTTGTGGTCTTTCAAGCGAACGCAACAGAATACAATCAGAGAATGAAGCCGAGCCAAAATTGGCGGCGGCGGCTGGCATTGAAAATTATAGATCGGCGGCGGCGGCTAGGCGGCTAAGCCGACATAAAATTGACATACGGTGGGTCTATGATAGACATTTTAACATTTAAAATAATAGTTGAAAAGTTAAGCTCTGGTATTTATTTTTAAATAATAGATGCTTTTAATTTAATAGTAAGATATTGTGTGGTAAAAAAATCTTCGATTCCATGCCGCTAGGCAACTCTATGATATACATACTCTATTTTCAAAGTATGCTAAAGCCATGTATAGATTGTCAGATCGGACAATGTTATCAACCCTGTTAAAGTGCCGCAAATGTACGGACAATGACAGATTGTTAGCCAAAGGTGAAGACGATTGCCAGAAACCCTTACAATTTCATATATTTAAAATATATTTTGTAAATATTTATATGCAGGATTGCCAATAAAAATATTTTATAGACAGTGGCCAACAAAATGTTTTTCAGACTATGGCGCCGTTGTCACATGCATAAACTTTGCACATATTACAATCTGCAAATTATCTCACAATGACCAACGTTGCAAGACAAACATTTTATGTTTAAATAGAATGACCCCTACAGTTTTGAGCTCAACTTGATTGATTTTATTTATATATTTATAAGTATTTCTTTAATACTCCATTGATTTTTTTCCGAAAGTATTTTTATCTCTCTAAATGTACATAATCTAATAACAAATAAAAAATCTTAATATTTCCTTTAAAAGAAGAATTTTTATAATTATTTTTCTATTACTATCAATATTATGATTTAAAGACATGTTAAGCAATTGGGTAGATTCTTAGAATGCCATAAAAAATAATAGTGTATATGCGTACACATTATTCTTCTATTAAGGGGACGATATATCTGCTATATAGCTATTTTCTTATCAAAAATGTGAATTGTATCTATCCATATTTTAACGTTTTTCTATGGAACGGCGGCTGTGTTTCAGCCGATTTTAGCCGCAAACATCGGCGGCGGCTTCGGCTGGTGCAAAAAGGTCGGCGGCGGCTAAAATCGGCGGCTCGGCTCGGCGGCTTCATACTCTGAATACAATACGCTTAGCGTTCTGTTCTTTTTTATACGGGACACAAGAGGTCGCAAATATGAAGTGATCTTTATGAAAATTGGTTCATTGACATTTCTTAGACTTGGGATCATCCCTATTGAAAATGGTGCACATCGTTTCATGTTTTGATAAAGTCCCCATATAAAGGTCCCCACTAGTCTGGAGATAGGTAATCGTATATATTGGGTGGTCTTCAGTTACTTGCTTCATCAAGTTGTAGTACCCACAGCTCTTTTCAGGGAAGTAGTAGAAGAAGCAACGTCTGACGAGCGCGAGCTGTCTATTGGCGCAGACATGAACGCTCATCATCCTGTCTAGGGTAGTACGGATACCCGCAGTAGGGGTAAGTCACTTCTTGACTTTATTCTAACTAGCAACCTAATTATTCGTAACAAAGCCAATAAACCGAAAATAAACTTTACAATTAAAGACACACTAAAAGTACTCGACGTAACGTTTTCTACTGGCTGGCTGTCAGACAAAATTATGAGGTGGAATGTACTGGATGGCCACTCATTCTCAGCAGACGGAGGAGTTGAAGATGATGTGTCAAACATACTTAGCAAAGCACGATCGGCTTTCGTCCTCTTAAACAAAATATGGAGGTCATTCCAAATTATTCTGAGGGCCAAAATTCGAATATTCAACTCATGCGTAAAGTCCACCCTATTATATGACAGCGAAACATGGCAAATGACAATCGCAGAAATTGCAAGCATAAACAAATGTTTACGCATAATGTGCCGTATACATATTCTGGCCGAATACAATAACCAACACAGATCTGTGGAGAATGACGAACGAAGCAACAATTTTCCGCCAAATAACAAGAAGAAAACGGAAATTGATAGGTTATACACTACCTAAACCACAAGACAGCATCCCCAAAACAGCCCAGGTATGGAATACACAAGGCAGCCGACAACCTGGTCGCCCAAAGCACATGACGTAGAACAGTACTACAAAAACTAAGACAAAAACATATAACTTTTGAAGAAGTAAAAAATATTTGTAATAATACAATAAATTGGAATAATCTTGTAGAAGCCATATGTTCCCAAGTGGAATTCTCGGATCTCCACTATATAGAGTTCAATCTCGCTGAAAATGCACCTAAATCTGACGTCCACAGAAATGTGAGGAAGTCAAAGTGGCATCTATATTAGAAGAATTTTAAAAAGTCCTCAACTCTAAACTTCTGTGCGAACCGAACGACAGAGTTGGTCTAGTCAACTTAGTCGCTAATTCATTCAATAGCTCCCTTGAAGAAGTCTGTCCAAAACCATGGTACAATGGTAAAACTAAACCACAATGATGGACTCGGATGCCGCACTGCTGCCTAACGTTTGCTACTGGCTGGCTGTCAGACACAAAATGTTTGGGTGGAATGTATGTGGAAGACCACTCATTCTCAGATCGCCATTATATGGAGTTCAAACTCGCTGAAAATGCACCTAAATCTGACCTCCACAGAAATGTGAGGAAGTCAAAGTGGCATCTGTATGAGAAGAATTTTAAAAAAGGTCCTCAACTCTAAACTTCTGTACGAACCGAGTCGGTCTAGTCAACTTAGTCGCTAATTCATTCAACAGCTCCATTGAAGAAGCCTGTCCAAAACCATGATACAACGGTAAAACTAAACCACAATGATGGACTCGAATGCCGCACTGCTGCCTATGATATTATCAACTGCACCCAGTGCACTGGTTATTTGCAGGATGAGGCAAATAGCTTGACCAAGAACAGCGAGCAGACATTAAATGTACTGCTCGACACACATTTCACAGAGAACTCACCACCAGAACTCGAGTATCAGCAGGACCATCAATAGGACGAGTGTACTGCTGGCGTCGCTAGCTTGTTGACTGAGAGACCTAGAATAAGCAGGGCGATTAACCGCTCTGAACCCTTCAAATAACCTATACAAGATGGCATCACTCCAGGAGAAAATGTTGAAGTACATTATCCCTTGGCTGGAGAAAATTTATGAAGGCTGTATCAAGCTCTCAGACATCCCCAAATCGGTCGATTTGGGTATGAATACCCCAAAAGGTATTCATACCCAAAGTGGGAAAGATATCGCACACTAGGCCAAAAGCCATCGGACCAATTAGACTATCCTCCTTCCTATTGAAAGGTCTGGAAAATCTTTTAGATTCCTTCATTAGGGAAAACCTGGATACAAAACTCCTGTCGGGAAACCAACATGCAGAATTTGCCCTGCACGAATTTGTGAGCACTATCTAATTGCCCCTACATTTCAAGGAATTCACTAAGGTGGCATTTCTTGACATAGAAGGGCTTTTTAACAACATTCATTGCGGCTCTGTCACATCTAAAGGTGAACTCTAGCTTGATTAGACTAATTCAAAGCCTGCTCAACAGAAGACGCATAACAGCAAGTATTGGGTCCACAACTCTGACAAGTTTTGTAAACAGGGGAGGAGTAGTGTCTCCTCTAAGTTGGAACCTAGCGGTGAATGGAATCCTGCTATATCTAGAACGTTGTGGCTGCAACGTAACATATGCTGACTCCGACTCCCGGAGTCGAATTTTAAAATCATTCGACACCAACTCCGGCAGTTAAATAACATAAATTTCTAAAATTATATTTCTACTAAGACGTGAGTTCATGTTATTGATAATAAGATATAGTTTTGTTAAAAAAAAAACAAAAAAAAGGTATTCAATACCAGTAATTTAATAAAGTGTATTATTTATTTGATTATTCTTTCAACATGAAATCATTATAAAATTTTCTAGATAGGAAACTGCTACTCAGACTTAACGTACTGGAACGTGTAAGGAAGACCAACGTCGGCTTATATTCCTGCAGAAAGGCTGTAGGGTCGCGGTGGGGCCTCTCTCCTACAAAAAGCTTGAAATTGTTAAAGAAATAAAAGCACAAATATCCGAACACAACTGCAGTCGAGTACGCTTATAACGAACAATTTTTCTAATCACAACGATTTTGTTATAGATTTTCATATAAATCTTAACTGTTGTAACGTTGTAACTTATAACGAACAAAATTTTTGAGCCCATGTTCCAGTTTTCTTTAACTTTTCTACGGTTATAACGAACTCTATAATAATTTTTTTTAAAAAGACGCTGACAACAATTATTGCTATATTTATTATAAAACCGATAGAGGTTTTTTGACTCAATCCAGCACATTACACAGAGCGACAGTCCAAAAACCAAAAATGGAGATACTATTCTTCTCGTAGGTCTTGGCGAGTAAAACAATGTTTGTTCCACGAAATTTGCCGGAAACCCTCAAAATCCGGATTTACGGGTAAAAAAAAACGATTTTCTTGCCTTTTTTCGCTTAAACGCCTATAACTTTGTTAATTATTAACCCGTTTTCAAAACTACTATTATGAAGACATTTAGTTTTAATGAAACTTTAATAATTCAGTTGCAAACGGATTTTTAAGAGAATGGTTTAAATCAATTAATCTTGCGGTTATCTCACAAAATAATAGGTTAAAACATCGCCTAAACTGGAAAATTACGAAAAAAAATTATAAAAATGTGTGGTAGGACAAATCAACATAGATTCCTACAGCTTTAAATAAACAAAATATATATCGTTAGAAAGGTCTAAGCTTCTTCTTTTCAAATTACTTTAGAGAAAATGGGTTTGTAACTAACAAAGTTATAGGTTAAAACAGGCAAGAAAATCGGGTTTTTACCCGTAAATCCGGATTTTGGGGGTGTCCGGGGAATTCCAAAAAAATATTCTTGTTTTACTCGATAAGACCTACATAAAAAAACAATATGTCAATAAAAGTGGCATATAGTTTCTTTTTGATCACTTCTTGTTCTCAAAGTGCAAATATGAATGAGTTTTCACAGCGACTTTCCCTAGATTAGGGGTGATCTCTAGTGAAAAAGGGAATTTTTCAAAAAGTTTAAAAATGCAATCCTTTATAACAGGAAAATAAAATTTAGGCTTAAGGGACCCCAGAGCTTAAACTTTTCTTTAGACTATTCAATGGATACTTGTATTAAATTTTGTTAATATTGAACTATTTCAACATAATTACAACATTTATGTTTATCCATTTTTCGACTATATCTTATTTTAGGCATATTTCCAAAAAAGAAAGATAAATTAATGATATTATTATAGATATTTCAAAAGCCTTTATTTGCATTAGAATGTACAGAAAATGTCTTAAAAGAATTTGAAATTAAAAAAAACAGATTTAGCTTTTTTGAACAAAAATTTTCTCGAAGGGATTTTTTAAATTCATATTTCATATCGAATTCCCTATCATAAAAGACGCTAGTACATATAATTTTCAACAATATATAATACATATAATTTTAGCAAAAAAATTTGGCTGGCTGTTAATGGGTTAATGTTGACCAAATATTATACACCCCGGATATAAAGAACTTCGTCTATAACGAACTCTAATGAATAGTCCTTCGTTATAACCGTACTCAACTGCAATACTTTCTAGTTTTATTTTAAAGTCTAACCTTTTAAAAAAAAGTGAGTCATATTCGAAAATCTATCGACAAATTAATAAGTTATTATCATTTTACCAAATCTTCTTCAGTCAAATTTCTAGCATAGGTCCAGTACAATTGGCAAAATTCTAGAAAAAGTTATAGGTTTTTGAATTTCCAATTTTTGGACAGTTTTACAAATAAAACCAGACAAGTCGTATTCGAAAACAAACTTTACTATTATGGATCGGTCAGGTGTCAAAGTTTATACCCGTTAAACAGTCTATGTAGACGCGCCACCTCCGATTTATGAGTTTAAATTGAATAATAATGCTACAAAACCTAATACACTACCTTCTGAAAACTGGAAATATGCTACTAATATTAAGCATAAATTAGCCATGAAGTTTGCAAATTTGCGAATTATATTTCTGAGGCTACCTACGTATATACCGAATAGGGTTGAGTTGACAATTTATCGATATGCCTCGGATCTACACACTACTGAAAATAAAAACTGCACCAAATTCAAGTTTCTCTTTAAAAATTCTTAAAAATAACACAAGGAAAAGGAAACCATTAGACGGATCACCCTTTACATAGTACAAGCACGATTAATTACTTTATATTGGCTCAATTTGTTCGCTAGCAATGGCAACACTGCCACTTCCATAGGACAAAACATCAACAACAACAACCCCATCTGGAATAGTAGGTGGGGTGCGTGAGTGCTGGCCTTGCTGTCCACAAGTAGTGTTGTGTGTCGGGATGGGGCAGGACATTGCTGTTGTTTTTGCTGCTATTGGTATTTCAGTTGTTTTCGCTTTCTGGGCAACATTTCATATTCAACTCACCTGTGTCTAAACAAATACCCATTATCCATTCGGTGGCCAATGTAGCGGAATCACAGCTAATTCCGTGGTTAACGTTCCTTGTCCCGCTCTACGCGCCGCTGACCGTTCGTCTGGTTTTCGGGTTTCTACTCTCTGTTCTGGTGTCCGTGGCACCTCTGTTCGTTTCGAGAAATGAGGAATTTCTAATGATACGATATTATTTTTTATTATTATGATTATTTTTTTTATTGCTGCGGTTGTTTTTTTGTATATTTTTTCGTTATCACAAATTGGGCATTGTAAAACAATTTGCCATTGTAAAATTTTACGATTTTGAAAGGATATACCGAAAAGTATCGCCAATACTCGTAGTTTAGTGGATCACGGTTTGAGGGGGTTTCGGAGAGCCGACGTAGCAGTTACCGACTTTATTCTTTCGAAATTTGGTCATTGTGAATACTTTAGAACTTATTTTGATAGATAATTAAAATTTCCTAGTATTTTTGGCATTTGCTATATATCAAAATATTTTGAAATTATCACTATTCTTCTTCTAAATTTAATTTATTTTGTTATTTTTTATTGTTGCTGTTTGTGTTGGCTTTCGCCTGTATTTGTTTCTCTTCTTCTTCTTTTTTCTCCAATTGCCTTCTTTTGTCAAATATTTGTGATCTAAGTAATGTTGAATCGATTCGATTTATTTCTTTCGCTTTTTCATACCGATTTGTTGAACGTTCGAAATCAAACTAAACGTTGACATTGTGAAATGGATGAGTATTTAGCTTTGCCGGTCGCACTAACTGCTAGACCTCGTTCATGAATATTTTATCTGTTCTAGCAGTATTTTTCGTGAGTTTTCCTGCGTTGCCCTACGCGCCATGTGGCAGAGTGGTTGCGTGGCAATTGTTTGTGACAATGAAAAGTTATGAGAGGACTTTTTTTTATCCGTTTCGGATTCAAAATACATATGTATTTATTTAATTTTATTAATATACAATTTTCTTTGTAAAGAACATTGATATAATGACATACATACGAATATGGTATTAAACTAATGCGTTGTGCGCACTTGATAGGTTACACGATTTCCTTTCATCCCTTTGCGAAATGCATAATTTTTCTAAATTAAATTTCGAAAAAATGGTCGTTGTCAACGCAATTGAAAAAATCTTATGAGTAATATTTAAGTGTGGATAGCACATAACGTGTTTCAATATTATCGGGTCCCAATATTCAGTAAGGTATTCAGGTTTGTCATTTTGTCATGCATCGCGCCCACCGAGGCTTTGGAAATTCTTAAAACATTTTATCGAAATTCCAGCTCACTTGCAAATACCCAAATGCGAATTTCGCTCCAGTGAGCAGACATATTGTCGTAAGATTAAAACGTTGCGCGTACACTCTCCATTTCATCGCGAAAATTTCACATTTGTCATCCTGGACTACGATGATTTTTTCCTACATTGAAATTAATGCTCAACAAATTTTGTCGTTGCCACAGAATGACAAATTCGTGCGAAACTCTCACGATGAAATTGGAAGACAATACAAAGCTTAAGCCACCAACCAGACAGAGATTTGTGGCTGCAAGGTCGTGGCATATGCGGACAACGTACAGTGTTTGTGCAAAAAATATAAGAAGTGGTACTATATCATTGAAAGTTGGCACCGGATAATATATTGGATTAATTAAGAAAAGAATGGAATTTCACCAAAATCGGACACGCCCACCGCGCACCGCACATACAATCCAAATTGATTTTTATACCCTCCACCATAGGATGGGGGGAATATTAATTTTGTCACTCCGTTTGTAACAACTCTAAATATTGATCTGAGACCCCATAAAGTATATTTTCAAATCGTCTTAAAATTGTAAGACGATTTAGGCATGTTCATCTGCCTGCTACAACCTATAACACTTTAGCTAGGTGGCTGAAGTTTGGTGTATATACCTATTATAGCTGCAGGTAACTTGGGATTGAAAATGGGCAATATCGGTCCATATTTTGATATAGGCCCCCATATATAGCATCTGATCGGGCTGAAAATTGGTAACTGTGGTTTATTTATACCTGGCATGTTTCACACGAACAACGGTAGTCATAGGTTCAAGTTTTGATAGAGCCCCCATTCAAGGGTCCCTCTAGATTTGTCTTGTTAACGCCAGAGAGCCCAAAAATTCCAAATGATCGGGTTGAAAGTTGGTAAATGGGGTTTATTTATACCCGGAATTCTTCACACGAACGACGGTAGTCATAGGTTTTGGTATAGCCCCCATACAAAGGTCTCTCCAGGTTTTACTTCGTAACTCCACTAAAACATCAAAGTTCAACGAGTTGGGCTGAAATTTGGTATAATTAGTTTAATTGTACCCGAAACCAATCCACTTTGAGATATTTAAAATTAGAAGTAAAAAACTTAAAGTTAACACACAAATAAAAGAAAAGTTATGAAAATTTAGTTGTATTGTTGAAAATCGGTTCAATAAATCTTCAACAAATTTGTTTGAATAAGGCGTCTAATGAATAGGTATTCTTCATATATTTTGTCCAACCAAAAAGTGACCTTTTGTACAATTTGTGCGTTGCTGTATAAGCTCTTTTACATCCAAATGGTTGATGCATTTGTTACAGAAATGACGATCCTTCGTACTTCCTGAGTGTACGTATATGCGATGATCTTCAGAAAATGTTAATTAAATTAAAGATGTTTGGGAACTTATTTCCAAAAAAGATATAAATACATATATTTTATTTGAGTAATACATTCAAATATACCATTAGTCAGTCTCAACTAACACACTTCAAAAATGCACAATAAGGCTAAACTGCCTATCAATGTGGACGTACAAGAACTACGGTCACATGAGGATATCAAAGTGTAGTGCTATGGTAACCGACCGAGTGGACTATATACCAACTCTGTACACCTTCAAGAGAAATTACATCGCTATGATTCCCGCCAGAGATGAATGGGTTGGCAGAATTCCAGGTAATAGAAACCATCTCCACTTTTACACGGATGGTTCGAAGCTTGATGGAAAGGTTGACTTCGGAGTACACTGTGAAGAACTTAGTTTGGATATAGCTCACTGACTACCAGATACCTGCAATGTCTATCAAGCCGAAATAATGGCAATATGGGAAGTCGCCAAGTGGCTGAGTCGCAACATAGTAACCAACACTGGCGTTGTCATTTACTCGGACAGCCAGGCTGCCATCAATTCTCTGGAGGCAACATCCCTAAATTCACAAACAGCCCTCGACTACCGCAGATCTCTTAACGAGATGGCTGAGCAGTTTAATATACACCTCATATGGGTGCCTAGGCATAGGGATATCCCGGGGAACTGCAAATCCGATGAACTTGCTAGGAAAGGGACGACATAACAAATTCTCGAAGAATTTGCATATATTGGTGCGCCACTATCAACGTGCAAGCTTTGGCTCAGGCAAGAGGCAATCAGGTAGTCCAACGAAAGATGGGCAGAAATCGGCACCTGCAGGGTACCTAGACAAATCTGGCTAAGGTATGACCTGAGATGATCAAAATATCTCCTCGCACTAGAGAGGGAAAGATTGGCTACGTTAGTATCAGTTCTGACGGGACACTGCTTGATCGGCGAACACGCCAAAAGATTGGGTATTGACTCCAATGACTTCTGCAGGAGCTGTGGAGATGAGGAAGAAGTGGAGAGCATTGAGCACTTGCTATGCGAGTGCCCCGCTCTGAGTAAACGGACATACTTGGTTTCGATGAGGGGCATTTCAGCCCGTGGTAACACTAGGGACCTAAACTGGTATATGTGAGCTTGTAAAAAAAATACGGCTGCCACCCTAACATAAACCTAAACCTACCCTACTATGCCGCAGTAATGACCCATAATTTTAACTCATTTAATTATATTTTATGAATATTTATTAAAAATTATAAAACAAAAGATATTTTAATATTAAAAGTTTAAAACAGACAAAATGTATCACTTAAATGCTACCTCAACTAATATACAGCATTGATTTCGTTAACATGTTTCGAATTTCAATTGATGTTATTCGAATTTCAAATTACATTAAAAACATGACAAAGTGAGACCTACCGCCGACACACGCTCTGGTGTGTCCCTGAATAACAGTATCGCTAAGGGACTGCATAACCGCAGTGCAACTATAGCTGCTGCAGGCGGTATCCCTGCACTGAAACCTGGGTAAGCTATATGAGATATTCATTTGGCGATAGGAGTGCCACAAGGCTAGAGTGATCAAAACCGGTTTAAAATAAACCGGCCCACCGGTTTTTTGCTTCCACCGTCCCCGGTTTTTCTCAAAATCATGAATTTCGAACAACCGGTGCAACCGGTTTTTTTCGTTTGTTTCCACCGGTTTTCCGGTTTTTTTATTATCACTAAAATATTAAAAATTATTTTCAACTTTATATACAAAATATCACAAATTAAGATAATAAAATGAAAGATCTCCTTATATGGCCTAAAAAGACTCGGCAACTTTGCTAGAATCCGAAGCCATTCACCAATTTCTATACAAATTACAAAAATTTAAAGAAAATAAATGATTCATACGCGCAGAAGTTATGTGAAAAGTAAACGCATTCTCCCACTTCCAAACCGAAAGAAAAACAAGTAAGAAAATTTCATTTGGGTAAACCGACTAGTGTATACTCTTATATATTTATATACTCGTATATACCTACCTGCACTAAAGTGTGTATATAAAATATATATGTATAAAGATTTAGTACCTCTATTAAATATTCTATTTAATACCCCGAAATATTAATATTTTCTTGACTGTACTACATAAGGGGAATTTCATGTCAAGTGGGTTAATTTTTGAGAGGGGTGTCTTCTGTCGGGATGAAAATTGCACCAAGTAGCCCTATCAGATAGTAGTTATGAGACACAATTCGAACGAAATCGGTTAAGGACTTTCCGAGTTGGAGGGTGTCAAATATTGACATTTTTGTCAAACGGTTGTTTTTCCCATCTGAAATGCTAAAATGTTTGGTTGAACGTTAATTTTTTTCAGAGGTTTATATTTATTTTGATAGATCAACAGGTCCCATCCCATTAATAGGTCACAAAGCTTTTAAAGGAAATTATCTAAGCTTTCTTTTGAGCAAAAAAATCAAAAATTAAAACATAGGTTTTTACCAAAATTTCAAAAAAGTTTAATTTTGCAAAATAGTAATGAAAATATATTTGCTAATTTTTTTAAAAGGTTGGAGAAAAGACTATCGGTAACACTGTTGGAAAATGTTTCTAAATACAATAGCTAATTAGTTATAAGTATGAGATAAAAGGACCGTTTGACTCAAATGACAATATTCATCACAATCCAACTCATAACTACTATCCAACAGGACTAAATTTGGTGCAAGATTCCTGATCAGAAGACATCGCTTTTAAAAATTTAATATTAAAAAATCGCCTTTTTTGTTATTAAAAAGGAAAATGTTTTTCAAACGGCAATTTTCATACTGTTTTGTTATGCAGAAAAAAAACGGTTCTACCGGTTTCCCCGATTTTCTTCGAAGAAAAAAACCGTCCACCGGTTTTTTTATAACTTAAGTAAACCATCCACCGGTTTTTTATTTTTTCAAAAAAACCGGTTTTTTGATCACTTGTGACAAGGCTCAGTGTTGGGACCCGTACTTTATAACTTTGGCTGATGTGCCACCCCCTGCCGTTGCACAGTGGGATTTTGGAGTTAATAACTCTATTTTTCAAACACTCTATTTCAAAAATCGAATAATTTTTTTTTTGTGGATTATTAAAATATGAAATCCGCAGTCATGTTATTTTAGAAAAATTGTATTTAATTTTTAAAAAATTAAAGTACTGCTAGAACCAAACCCGTATTTTGCCGAACTAAGTCAACATACTGCAATAGACAGAAAGTAACTGAAACATATGGTCTCAAACCAAAATAAATTCCGACTGAATAACAAAAACACAGACATAAAAACACATGAGGTACAATGACGTCGGCATTAGCCGTTGACAAAACTTCATTTGTTTTCGTGGTTCGCGATGCGAACCGAAGCTAAAAACAAAAATGTATTGGTATGAGAGTTTTAGTATGTTCGGCAAAATACGGATTTGGTTAGCAGTTCTTGTTAAATTCAATTTACTGCTTCCATAAGTATTTCAGCTGATTTATGTTAAAGACATACACTATTGCTACGGAATTCTGAAGATGATAGAGTGGTGTCTATCGAAACTGCAGTCAATTCTACCAAGCAATTAAAACTCTCTACCAATTTTTGTATTTGTTTCTATTCCTTTTTTGCAATAGACAGAAAGTAACTGAAACATATGGTCTCAACCCAAAATAAATTCTGACTGAATAACAAAAGCACAGACCAACAATAAATAACAACAACACATTTCTATAAAATTGCACCTTGATCTTCTGAAACGCAGAAAACTTTAAACTAATCATTAGTACATATCGAAAAAATACTTAAATAGAAATAAATCGTTGTTTCGGAAATATAATAAACATAAAATAAAAAAATATTTTGTTGAATATATACTTTTGTTTAGATCAGCAGCCTCCCAAACATATAATATGTGTGTGTGTCAAATATTATATATTTGGATCGTACCCTAAACATATGTATGTTTCTAGCAGAATATGTTTCGGACAATATACTACAGAAGCGATTTTTTTCAGCGTGTAGGCTTGAGGTTTTTTTGAGAAATGGAGATTGGTACTCAACGTGGCGAAATGTAGGAGTTTAATCTTGTGGGTAAAGAAGTTGAAATTATATATGAATAGAAGAAGTTACGTCCAAGAGATGAAGCCTGAAGATGATACCATTACGAATTGATTACCATCGTTGATTTTCAGAACTACACGAGCTTCACGAAACATGTGGACTATGTCCTGCGCAGAGGCGGGATTGCGTTCCAAGCGTTCAACTAGCTCTTGAGAAAGAACGAGGGACTGAGCCGGAAAGTGAGGCTTACGGTCTATAGACAGATGGTTCGTATAATGGCATGGTTCGTAATTTGCTCTCACCAGATGGAGCGGAAAAACATACTTGATAGAAAGGTATTGGGCTACTGTACGGATGTGGGGACGCCGAGAACTGAACAGGGGAGTTTCATCAGAACCAAATGTCAGATGATATATTAAGAGACTGGAAGCGACAGGATGGATGTTTTTTCGGCAAGAGTGGCCATCGATCACCTTTCATCTTACCCATCTCACCCGAATACTATTGTAAAGGAATGCGGCCTAATATGGGTCTTTTGGGTATATAAAACCGGCAGGATTTTTGGCACTTACGATATGGAAAACTTGGTGGGTAGGATCGACAAGTGAGCCGTACCCTTTTGTTTGAGATTCGCATTTGCTGGTGCATTAAATTGTACATAGTTTACCTTGTCTGGATTGGATTACGTTTTTCGTTTGATTTTGTACATACCTTATATAATTTTGTTTAGGTGGGTTTAGGTTTCGGGTATTATTAATATATTTTATGTTTGTGTATATACGGGTTGCTATATATATTTCTGGCCTAGACAACACTAAGTGTTGTCTGGCGCCATCTGACATTTCCATTGGAAAGTTTGAAATTTTTTAGCATAACTTCACTCAGACCGTTTTGTTATTTGAGCGCGAATTGTTTTGGTTACAGTGTGTTGAAAATTCACCTCCAAAACATGGTTTTTGAACGCTTCGACAAGGTTCAAGCTTCAACGTTCACCAAGCATAATGAATAAGAATAAGTCATTGGGTGTCAGCTGATTAGCTGGTTTGAGCCGATGTGTGAGAGCTCGCATTGTCATGGTGCACAATGATTCGTCTTCTCTTGTTCGTTTTTCGAATTTCTCCGAAGACTTCAGGCAAACAAATTGTGGTGTACCACTCAGAATTGACCGTCCTACGGTGCTCAAGCGGAACAGTCGCCACATGACCAGTTTTGCCGAAGAAACAGGCGACCATTTGCTTCGAAGTGCTTCTTCCACGAACAACTTTCGTTGGATTTGGCTCGTCTTCGAAGACCCACACGGTCGATTGCTGTTTTGTTTCGGGCTCATACGCATAGATCTAAGATTCGTCACCTGTGACGATCTTATAAACGTCTTTTGAAGCACCGCGACCGTATTTTTTCTTTGCACCAATCGACATGAGATTTTTTTTGAGCTATTGTCAAATTGTGCGGGATCCAACGAGAACCAACCTTTTTTACGGCCAGGTGTTCATGCAATATCGAATGTATGCTGGTGGAAGAAATGCCCAAGGATGCCTCTATCTCACGGTATGTCACATGACGATCTTGCATTATCAGTTCACGCACGGCATCAATGTTCTTTGGCACAACGGCCGTTTTTGGACGACATTGAGCGAGCGTCGGCCACGACTTAATTCATTAAACCAGTTTTCACAGTGCATAGGATGGTGCTTCATCGCCATACAAAGATTTAAGTTCATCGATGCACATTTGTCGTGATAATCCACATCGAAAGTTGTGAAAAATGATCGCACGAAAATGTTGACGAGTTAATTCCATTTTATTTGCCAAATTGATTTTTTTAAGTCACTGTAAACAACACAAATGATGGTCGTACGTCAAAACGTTCCGAGTACGTTTATGCTAAAATATGTTAAACTTTCCAATGGTAATGACAGATGGCGCCAGACAACACTTAGTGTTGCCTAAGTCAGAAATATATATAGCAACCCTTGTACCTTACTGATTGTTTTATTTAGATGTAGGAGATTAGGTTTGTCATTATCGCGATATATTCCTCTTTTTTACATCCATTATTAGGAGAATTTTTCTGTTAGAAGGCAGATAAGGTTCAGATCCTGGATAACGAGTGCTTGTTATTATTATAAGATTGAAATGTTTCCTTAAGATGAAATAGTTATACAAAATTCTATGTAAATATATATAAGCTATTTTGGGAATAAATAAATAAAAAAATCTTTGAAGAGCGCCCCATAGATGAGATGGTAGAGTGCTCGTCTATGAGTTTGGGGGTCGCGGGTCCGATTCCCATCAGAGGCTCTGGTCTGTCGCTGCAAAAATCTAGCCACATGGTCTTTGTAACCCGGCTTCCCTGGACCGTAAAATTAGTATATAAATTTACTTTGTAAAAGGGTGTATAGCGGTCGGTTGTAGCCATTGCTGAAATAGTTTATACATCGGTCCTTGTTGTCGTCGTGTTACCGGTAAGTTCGTTGGTATCTATAAGGAGTATTGCGTGTTTATGCATGCCCATACATGTCTAGGTCGTTGTTTTTGTATTACATTTACATTTCTCTCCAATCAAGAGAACCAGAACCTATAAACCAACTAACTGCCTGCTACTGGGAAATACTCACAGGTGTTTTGATTCCAATTTCATTTCACGTCCTTTTGCTTGGCGTTTTTATTGTTTTTGTAGAATTTCGGTCTTGTTGACAGTAGTTGTAGTAGTAAGACAATATTAAAGGACGAAAGCAGCTCCTTTTTTCTATTGAAATTATTATTGTGTCTTATGTACGACTATATAGAATTGGGTACATCGACACACCACCTTACCTCTATAGTAGAGGAGTAGGAGCAAATACCCCACTGTAGATATGCCGTACTTCGTACGTCGCGTCGTCCAGGTGAGTCCTTTTTGTTGGTTTGGCCCTGTTGTTATTAACACGTATTTGTTTTTCTAGTGTCTCGCTGCCATTATTATCGTTGTCGACTATTTTCTCAGTTATGTTTCATACCAAGTCCTTTCTTCTCCATTTCTTCGATTTGATTTTTGGGTAAATGAACCTTAATTACATTTGAGTTCGGGCAGCATTTTGTTTCATGGAACCTGTCAATTACTCACATTTCGTTTAATTTTTCAATTAATTTTTATGTAGCTCCCATCCAGATGACAGACACTGGTCAACAAATTACATACATATATACATTATACATATATACATCACCTATATTCATATGCGTAGATGTGGTTAAGAAATACATACATATATACATGCGTTTTCAATTTTATTTCAAGTCATGGATAACAAATGATACATTTTTAATGTTCTTATTATCTAAATCTGGCATTTCAAGGACATAAATCTGTCATACGAGTGTGTACACACTTGTGTTGATAGCGTAGTTCTAATTACAGACAACTGGTTATCTCAAGGTGAAGTTACTTTTAGGCCGTAAGAAATAACAAAATTGGTAAATACCACTTGAGTTATTGCAGGTGCTCTTTTCCACAATCTTTCTTTCACCTCAATCCCCATTATCTGTTACGAGTAATTTTTGTAAGATCTTTAGGAGATCTTGAAATTAATTGCGAATGTCCAAAACAAATCTTGTAATATAGAAATTTTTAGCTTAATTTATTAAATGTTCGAGAACAATTTTCTTAACACAGATTGAAAAAATACAAAAATATCAAGTCTTGTTGTACTTTAGGGAATTGTATAAACAAATTCGAAGAAATACAATATTTCGCTATTAAAACATAATTAAACACTTGATAATTTGTTTATCGAAATATAATAGAACACTTTTGTCAGAGATAGTTTTGGGAAAAGTGGGCGGACAATGTGTGCCTGGCATTATTTAAAATTCGAATATCTCAGAAAGTGTTGATCCTACACGGGGCAAAATCGCCTTTTTTGATATGTTTGAAGCGAAAAAAAATATATTTGGAACACAAATTTTTAAATATTATATATTTCTTAGCAAATAAATTTTATTTGAAAATCAATAAAATATATTTGGAACGCATATATTAATATATTACAACAAATTATATTTGCAAACTAAATTTCTCAAATAAAATATGTGTTTAAATATAAATAACATTATTATTTAGGAATTTTTCCAAATATATATTATTTAAAAAGATTTTCAAAACTTTTGCTGACTTTTTCGAATTTCACTTTTAATTTTTTCTTGGTTTCGAATTGTACCTCCCAGTTATGATACCATATGCAACATTAACATACGTTTTAAATCAATCATTTAAAATTTCTGAGTTAGTATTCCATGTCACATTACTTGTCAATCCTCCAATTAATTTATTATGATCCAAGATTATACGATTTAAATTATTTTTATTTATAATTTTTACGAACATTAAAATTTGTAAAAAAAAAAATAACTGAATTAATAAAAAATTTAACACAATTAACGCATTTTCTGAATTTTTAAGTGCAAATAAATATTTGTTTCGGAAATAACAGTCCCAAAAATAACATATTGGGATGTAAACAAAGATTCCTTTTTGAATAACGTTTTCCCAAATATATACTTTTTGTGTGTACCCAATATTATATGTTTAGAGTGTACCCTAAACATATATATGTTTCAAGCCGAATATGTTTGGGACAATATACTACAGAAGCGATTTTTTTTCAGCGTGTAGAAAAACGAAATTTGAAACACGCGTTAGTGGAATTATTATTTAAAACTTCAACAAAAATTGCCAGGATCGGTTAGTTGGTATGGCAAAATGGGCGTAGAATTAGTTAAACATGTATTATGTCAGAAACTATTGACCGTAGAAGAACGAAATATGGACATGTAAGTTATTGGAGTCAATATTAGTACTTTCACCAAAAGTATGCGGAATAAAAGAAGTGGGCGTGGCAATATTTACAATTCGAATATCTCAAATTATATATAGGGTTGGGTCCGATAAGGGGGAGTGGCAAAAGTAGGCGCAGCTTTAGTTAAAAATTTATTAACTCAAAACTATTGACCGCAGAAGAACGAAATTTGGATTGTAATTTAGTGGAGTCAATATTAGTAGTTTCGCCAAAAGTGGATGTGATAGAGTAAGTGGGAGTGGCAATAATTAATCTATATATATAAAAACACAAAGAATTTTATAACAATGTCCATTATGGACTTTGAAACCATCCAACCGATGTACCCCAAACCGGTTTCATTAGAAAGGCAATAATGCGAAGATCGGTTTATACCACTTAAAGTAGGCGTGGCCCCGCCCATATGACACCACTATTGAAGACGAAGTATCTGAGAAAATACTGGACCAATCGTCGTAAAATTAGGTATAGCTGTATTTGACATCACTATACGTGACCAAACAGAAAATTGGCGATATCGGGAATGTGGGCATGACTCCACATGCTTCCCTTACTGAAAATGAGATAGCTGCAGGACCATTGCACCAATCGTCCTGAAATTTAGGTTTAGGTTAGGGTGGCAGCCGTATTTTTTATACAAACTCACATAGACCAGTTTAGGTCCCTAGTGTTACCACGGGCTGAAATGCCCCTCATCGAAACCAACCTGTTTGATATACAAATTTGTCGATAGTACGAATATCGTTAATGGAAAGATCTGTTAGGCTGCCTAGAAAAGCCGACCCCAGTATGTCCAGTCGTCGTATACTCAGAGCGGGGCAGTCGCATAGCAAGTGCTCAATGCTCTCCACTTCTTCCTCATCTCCACAGCTTCTGCAGATGTCATTAGAGTCAACACCCAATCTTTTGCCGTGTTCGCCGATCAAGCAGTGTCCCGTCAGAACTGATACTAACGTAGACAATCTTTGCCTCTCTAGTGCGAGGAGATATTTTGATCTTCTCAGGTCATACCTTGTCCAGATTTGTCTAGCTACTCTACAGGTGCCGATTTCTGTCCATCTTTTGTTGGACTGCCTGATTGCCTCTTGCCTAAGCCAAAGCTTGCACGTGGATAGTGGCGCACCAATATATACAAATTCTTCGAGAATTTGTAATGTCGTCCTTTCCTAGCAAGTTCATCGGCTTTGCAGTTCCCTGGGATATCCCTATGCCCAGGCACCCATATGAGGTGTATATTAAACTGCTCAGCCATCTCGTTAAGAGATCTGCGGCAGTCGAGGTCTGTTTGTGAATTTAGGGATGTTGCCTCCAGAGAATTGATGGCAGCCTGGCTGTCCGAGTAAATTACAACGCCAGTGTTGGTTACTATGTTGCGACTCAGCCATTTGGCTACTTCCATACTGCCATTATTTCGGCTTGATAGACACTGCAGGTATCTGGTAGTCTGTGAGCTATATCCAGACTAAGTTCTTCACAGTGTACTCCGAAGTCAACCTTTTCATCAAGCTTCGAACCATCCGTGTAAAAGTGGAGATGGTTTATATTACCTGGTATTCTTCCAACCCATTCATCTCTGGCGGGAATCATAGTGATGTAATTTCTCTCGAAGGTGTACACCGTTGGTATATAGTCCACTCGGTCGGTTACCATAGCACCACACTTTGATATCCTCATGTGACCGTAGTTTTTGTACCTCCACATTGATAGGCAGTTTAATCTTATTGCCGCTTTGGTTGCAACTTCTCTCGCCACAATACTCCAGTATATGGAGTAGGGCTTGTAGAGACTCGGTCGCTGCAGTCCTTAAGGCTCCGCTTATGCTCAGGCAGGCTGTTCTCTGAACCTTTATTAGTAGGTTGGTGAGGGTTAGTTTGTCAGTTGCCGTCCACCATACCACAATGCCGTATAACAGTATTGGACGAAATACTGATATATATATCCAGTGGACGATTTTAGGAGAGAGGCCCCACCGCGACCCTACAGCCTCTTTGCAGGAATATAAGGCGACGTTGGCCTTCCTTACACGTTCCAATACGTTAAGTTTAATAACAGTTTTCTATCTAGAATTATTCCTACAAATTTTGCACTTTCAGAAAAGACTAGATCTGTTCCATTTATCCGAGGTGGAGGGTCCACATGTGGGACTTTATTCATCTTAGTAAAGAAAACCAATTCTGTCTTGTTTTGGTTTACGCCCAAACCGCTGATTCTGGCCCATCTAGCCAATTTGTTCAAAGCCACCTGTAGAATGTCTTGGAGGACGTTTTCGAATTTGCCACTCACTGCGATTGCAACGTCGTCCGCATATGCTACGGCCTTGCAGCCACAACGTTCTAGATCTAGCAGGATTTCATTCACCGTTAGGTTCCAAATTAGTGGAGACAGTACTCCTCCTTGTGGGGTCCCTCTGTTTACAAACCTTGTTAGAGTTGTGGACCCAAGACATGCTGTTATGCGTCTTCTGTTGAGCAGACTTTGAATTAGTCTAATCAAACTAGAGTTAACTGTTAGATGTGACAGTGCCGCAATTACTGCATCTGAGTGAATGTTGTTAAAAGCCCCTTCTATGTCAAGAAATGCCACCATGTTGAATTCCTTGAAATACAGGGACGATTCGATAGTGCTCACAAGTTCGTGCAGGGCTGATTCTGTAGACTTCCCCCTATTGTAAGCATGTTGGTTCACCGACAGGAGTTTTGTATCCAGGTTTTCCCTAATGAAATAATCTAAAAGTATTTCCAGACCTTTCAATGGGAAGGAGGATAGGCTAATTGGTCTGAAGTCTTTTGGTCTAGTGTGTGATATCTTCCCCGCTTTAGGTATGAAGACCACTTTGGTATCCCTCCATGGATTCGGGATGTATGAAAGCCTGATACAGCCTAAATAAATTTTCTCCAGCCAGGGGATAATGTACTTCAACATTGTCTGCATTTCTGCTGGAGTGAAGCCGTCTGGTCCAGGTGACTTGAAGGGCTCAAAACTATTAATAGCCCAGCTTATTCTGGATCTCTCAGTCAACAAGCTAGTCCACTCGCACTCTTGATGGTCCTGCTGATCCACTGCTTCTGTTAGTGAGTTCCCCGGGAAATGTGTGTCGAGCAGTACATTGAGCGACTGCTCGCTGTTTTTGGTCCAATTATTTGCCTCATCCTGCAAGTAACCCACTGTACAGGGTGAAGCTCATAGTATTTTCCTCAGCCTTGCGGCGTCGGAGACCTTTTCCACTTCGCCACAGAAGGTATACCAGGAGCGTCTTTGCGCATTTCTAAGCTCCTTCTTGAGTTGCTCTTTATAGGCATCCCAAACATTAGCGACCCCAGTAGATTTAGCCTTGTTGAATAGCTTGTTGCAAGTCTTTTTCATAGCCGTTAGCTCAGAAGTCCACCATTCGGGTTTAGTTTTACCCTTGTACCTTGTTTTTGGACAGGCTTCTTCAAGGGAACTATTGAATGATGTGGTGATATGGTCGACCAGATTATCCAGACCGGCTTTGTCATTCGGTTCGTACAGAAGGTTGGAGTTGAGAACTTTCTTGAAATTCTTTTCCTACAGGTGCCACTTTGTCTTTCTCGCATTTCTGTGGACGGCAGGTTCAGGCGCTTTTTCAGCGAGTTTGAACTCAATATAATGGTGATCTGAGAATGAGTAGTCGTCCAGTACATTCCACCCAATAATTTTGTCTGACAGCCGGTCAGTATCAAACGTTACGTCTAGTACTTCTTGTCTGTCTTTAATTGTAAAGGTCGGTTTATTACCTATGTTACAAATACTTAGGTTGGTAGTTAGAATAAAGTCAAGAAGCGAATCACCCCTATTGTTTATATCCGTACTACCCCAGATAGTATGATGAGCGTTCGTGTCTGCGCCAACAATCAGCTCGACCTCGTCAGACGTTGCTTCTTCTACTACTTCCCTGAATAGAGCAGTCGGTACTACAGCTTCATAAGGCAAGTAACTGGAGACCACCCAATATATGCGATTACCGATCTCCAGACTAGCAGATGTTTGGTCTTTACCACTTAAATTAGCCAGGAGAAAGATACTTAGATCTTTCCTAGACAAAATGCAGGTTCTTGGAGTGCCTCCACAGTTGGCCACAAGCAGTTTAAAGTTGGGTGTTCTGATACCGCACACCCTTCCTCCCACTGCTTTAGCGTGATTGAGGTTAATCTGTAAAATTCTTACCATCATTGGTAATTGACAGATTAACATCCACGACAAGGGTGTTATCGAACTCTTCGTCCGTATCATCGAGAAGCGTGTCCCCGCCAGATGCGTCAAAGAGTCCGGAGACTCGCCTCAGCCCCTCTGTGTCAGAAGTAGGACGTTCAGAGTCCTAGGACGTTACAGATCAGAGTAGGACGTTACAGATCTTCTGTTAGAGTTGAAGTCACCAGAAATAATGGGCGTGGATACCTCCGCACTTCCAGAAATCTGTGTATCAACCACGGTGGACGACTCACCTTCCGCAGTGGGAACTATATCCTGCTTGTATACCTTCAAGACTATAGTCTCGAAACCATACTGTAGGGTTGTACTTGCACGTTGTATATGACCTTCCGCTTTTTACCATCCTCCTCACCCACCTTGCTGATTCTCCAATTATGGGCGGGCAGACCAGGATTGGAATCTTTTATTATTTCTAATATGTCAGCCGGGTTGAAGGGCTCTTCTGTAACCCAGGTGATGGCTCTAGGGTGACTAGGGATGTTGTTTTTTTCGAAAACATCCAACTGGGCACCCGGCCACACCTCACCCGCTCGACTCAGAGCAGCCTTATACAGGTCTACTGATCTGGCATCACCGAAATATAAGAGCTTTACTCTCCCCTGATGCCATCCTGCATCGTTGCAGATTGGTGGTGTGCCCGGCATTTCCCTACGGACATAGAGGTAATGAGCAATAATGGCTGATTGTACATGGCTCCATTTGTCCTTGAGGATGGATCCATCCTCACTACTTCTGTCTATAACGGCCATCACTAGACTCTCCTTCGCCACTTCATTGAAGGGCTTGGTGAGTGTCCTGTTGATGGTGACATTAGGGCCTCTTGCCTTTTTCGAAGGCTGGGGTTCATCAGGTGATCTGATTCTTTTGACTTTATTAGCCGTTAAAACAGCTGAATTTGTGGCTCTTTCCGCCGACTGATTGGCCTTAAAAGCATCTATGACGCCCAGGTAAGTGACTCTTTTTGTTTTTCGGTAAGAGCCGAAACCTCAACAGTCTCCAACTATCCGGTGCTCATTGTGCTTCCGTTTTGACGGTCGGACGTGACGTTTGCCCCTCACCGTACCACCTGTTGTGAGTACTGTGGGGAATGTTCACCATGTTTGGTGTGGTCGGCTTTGGCCAAGACCAACGGACGGACAGTAGGACGATTGGGGAACCCCGCTCTATCGGAACGCGAAGGCATCCCCGTCAACGATTTTTTTGTCTGTATTAGCCCGTAACCAACCATAAATGTCCTCACATGGTGTCACTGGAGCCACTATGAACCCTTCAAGCCCAAAATCTTCAAAATCTAATGCATTTTCGAGCTATGGGATTGTGTTGACCGCTCGAAGCCTTTTTGACCAATTTTAAATCCATAGTACTCTTTCTTTGGCCAATACGAATCCATTAAGCCCAATATTGTGAACATCAAACAATCCGTTCTCAAGCTATAATGCTGTGCTGGCTGTGTCGAGCCCCCTTGACCAATCCAATTCTGTCACTTCCATATCATTTCATTTCATCAGTGTCACTTCTGGAGCCACTACGAACTTATCAAGCCCAAAATCATGAAAATCGAACGAACCGTTCTTGAGTGACGCTTTTTCAAACGTACGGCATTATGTGTTATTTATAGACTATATTTCTGGGTATCGAGATTATTATACGTAATACATCACATGTCTCTATTTCAATAAAATTAAATTTGGGGCTACAAAGTGCCTCGGTTATCCACTAGTATTTTATAGAAATAAGTTAACAAATCAGTAGTTGGCACTAGTTTTGTCCGATATTGTATACGTTCCCTCCCACATGGAATTTTGCAGGAAAAACTATGGTGACCTAGAAAATCGATTCTTATCGTGATTTTGTATCTAAAAGTGACAATGACAGACATTTCACATTCGATCTTTACTCAAATTAGAGTACTTTCTTAATAAAAAAACACTACACGGCTTGGATGTCATTTCCCCTTGTTGTTCTTCAGACGTTTTGGATGACCAAATATATTTGCCCAAAATATAGGAAAATAATTTATGCTGTATGGGCCGAATACGGTAACAGTCCACAAATTTCTGTTTATATATTTACATAATGTAGGCTAATATTAAATAATTCTATTTCATAATATCTTTGTAGTTCTAGTTAATAAATAAAAACTAAATATTTCAATATGGAATACAATAATTGGTGACTTTGTCTTTCTTTATGTCTGTATGTACATATATGATTTTCGTACTGATATATTATTTTCATTGGATTACTTTCTTAAAACGATAATTACTCATTCCGTTAGGATTCCACAAAACAAAACTAAGTTAATTGAGAGCACGTATCCAACAAAACTAATGTAATAAAGGGTCCGCCAAATAACTTTTTTTTTAAAACATCGCGCAAAACATCGAGTTTAGCTTCGGCTGTGTGGCACGTAGCGCCGTCCTGTTGAAACCAAATGTTGCCAATATCCTCCTCTTAAATTTTTGTGAAAAAAATTCGTTCAACATGGCCCGATAACGATAGCCATTGACTGTAACGGCCACTCCTTGCTCATGGCCCAATTATGCCTCTGGACCAAAATCCGCACCAAACAGTGACTCGTTTTGGGTGTATCGGTTTTTCAATGTATGCGTGCGGGGTTTCTCTGCCCCAAATTTTGGTTGTTTACATACCCGCCAAGATCAAAATGAGCTTCACCTGAAAAGATAATTTTTTGACAAAATCGGCATCTTCTGTAAGTCGATCGCTCCCAGCGTTGTTCAAGCGTATACAAAACAATATTCGTTCAGCGGAAGGATAAAACTAATTATCTGTCAAATCAGACATGAGCTAAGTGTTACCATTCACGAAATAAGCACTAGTTGAAAAAAAGTTAAATGGCGGACCCTTTATTTGTTGTAATGGCCCGACAGGATGTAGAACTATTGTTATTAAATATTATGTTTGTTTAACAGCATTTCGATGTTAATAAATTCACTTTAATTATTTAACGTGCTAACATTAAACTAGGGCACCTACAATTAATATTTGTTTCGTATTTCAATAACATTAAAATTGTTTTGTGATTTTTCTATCAGTTGCGAGTTAGAGCAATTTAACTTAACATTTTATTTTTCAAAATGTATTTTAGTGTTAGCGAAGCGCACCCTTTATAATAATTTTTGAATTGACTCCACTTTGTGAAATGACAATTTTCATAAATTAATTTCAGTTTATAAAAAAATAGTGGGGTTTCCATATTTGTTTACAACAACTTTCGGACGACTTGTTAGGTTTATTAAAAATATGGATTTTTAATAAACTATTTCTCACGTCGATTTAATTATAATATTTAAATCTTGTTGATCCCGCACATCAAGATTTAAATATTATAATTAAAGCGACGAAAGAATTTCGAAACAAATTATATTTCCAAGACAACTAAAATCATTTTTAAATAAAGGTGATTGATTAAATTTGTCACATCCGAAGAAAATCGCCGTATAAATTAAAAAGTTATAGTCATTTTAGCAAATCTACCCGAACCATGTTTTTACAATTTTGAATTCCTACTAAATCTTAAAATGCTCGCCTAGGTTAAAGTGCTAGAGCGAGCGACCTGAATCAATCAATCTGCTTAAACCTACGGTCTTATTTCTAACACATGTTCATGCCTTTCTAGAATTAATACAATCTTATAATTTAAAATTAGACTTCGTGGTAGACCATCCCATCTACGCCATCATGTAATAGAGATAAGATAAAACGGGGTCACTCCCAGACAATGAAGCCGACCAAAATTTTCGGCGGCGGCGGCGCATGGAGAAATATCGATAGGCGGCGGCGGCTGATCGGCTGAGCCGATCAATTTTCAACAATCGGCTGAGCCGGTAAATTTTCCACAATCGCAAGCGCACGAATACGAATGTAATTCTCCTGCAAAAGTGGCTTTTTTTATATTTAGCGTTAGAGGAAAAAACTTAAAATTAACACAAAGTTATGGAAGTTTGATATAATATTGAAAATCGGTTTAATAAATCTTCAATGGTTGATACATTTGTTATTAAGTTGACAATCCTTGGCCAAAAGGAATTGGGTCGTTCCGGAGTTTTGATCCGATGGTTTTGGGCCTCAGTATTTTTAAAAGTTATGGACGAAATACTAGGATTGGTCTCTTAATTTTGGCGCTTTTCTTCTATTTCTGCACATATGAATTTTAAACGCCCTTGCGAATATTCTGTGAAAATTTGAAAAAAAAATCGAGGGAAACAATTTTTTTGAACTCAAACTTTTTTAAACGTAGACTTTGACAAAATCGGTTCAGCTGTAATTTTCGTAAAACCCAAAACGCATTTTTTATTTAAAATTCCCGTATATTTTTATAATATTTTTTTAATAAAAGATAGCCATATCTTATATTAACATTAGCAACTTTTTATAAACTTTGTACGCTACGCTTTGTACTAAATATTGCAAATTCCGAACCTAAGGTATCACTTATTGGTCGCTTTCTAAATTTTCATGGTTGCAAAAATAAAATGTTCTTGACTCACCAAATAAAATTCGGCGGCTGAGTTTCAGCCGATATGAGCCGCTAAAATCGGCGGCGGCGCCGGCTTGTAAAAAATCATCGGCGATGGCGCGCCGCCGGTTTGCGCCGCGTCGGCTTCATAGCCTGGTCACTCCTCATTCATCTTAACCTATATCTAAAACCTAATCTTAATGCTAACAATAACGTATATACAAAATATTTACAAACCAAAACAAAGATCAAAATAAAATATAATCCAAGCATATAATAATCAAATAAAAACGAAAATGGAAATAAAGAAGTATAAATGAAAAGAAAATAAACAAAATAAAAAAAAAGTAAAGAATCCACGCAAAAGAGGTTTGCAGCATCGGGTAAGAGGACCAAGGTCTAGGAGATCGGTCTGTATCCAGTTGGATCCGTCGGGACTTTCCCCGGTTTCAAGATGTGTATAATTATTGACGTCTTCCATCTCCTGGGGAAATACCCCGCATTCAGGCATTGGTTGAATAGGACTGCCAAGTAGTCCCAAGTTATCCGGTCAGTCCTCCTCAGAACGTAATTGGGGATGCCATCGTCTCCACTGCTCTTCTTGTTGTTGAGTACTGCTCCTATTTCATCCGGCCTTATGAGCCCCACCGGTGTTCTGGCATCTGTCCCAATCGTCGAGCCATCAGCAAAATGTTGTCCAAATACCAACATGGGCGCCATCGCCTCCTCCATTCCCCCGTGGTCCGTTGCAATGTCCCCAGGCGTAGAGTTCACCTGTATATCGACAAGGCATGAAGCCACCACATTCGCCTTCTCCTCATCTGCCATCACACGTCTGTGGATCGATCAGACCCATTCTCGTACCGACTCGTGCGCCACTCATATTTCTCACCTTCCTGAAAATGTTCCTGTCCGCCGAGATCCCGTCGAGCATCCTCAAAAGGTTCTCCTCCTCGAATATATCGATGCGCTCCTTAATGATTCTGTCAACATTCCTCACCTTGGCCTTCGTAATGCGATATTCCTGGAGGTCGGAGATCCGATGCATCCTTCTACAAAGGGTCCTCTTCCGACGGATAAGGTCCAGGACATCCGGTGGTAATGGAGTCAAACACGTTCCCCTGTTTGACTCCATTACCATCCTTGGAGCATTATCATCCCTTGGGAGCGTGCATCCGCAGAGACCCCGCTCCAGCGCGCCGTTAAAGTGGCCAGTCCGCATGCTCGTATAGTCGAACACACTGGCAGCCCTCCTTCCCTCAAGACCATCCACAGCCGTCTCGAGTACCACCGCTCCATGGTCCGTGAGGCGTCCGTCAGTCCAAGTCCAGCAGTCGTAAGGAAGAAATCAATGAAAGACATACAGGTGAGCGTGCATCTGGTAGCCTCGGCAGTGGGTCTCACCACAATCGCAGGGTTGGTATCCAGACAAAGTCCTGCCACTGGTATTCGTGGCATCTCCGCCCGAGTTCGGATGTTTCGCGTTCAAGTCGGTGCCAATAACCGCCGCATTGGTCCCCACAACATCAAAGACCGCATCCAGGTCAGCCATCCTAATACGATCTGCGATCACAGGTACAAAGACATAATCACCATATGTCTTTCATTGAGTCCCCTAATCCTCACCACAGTCCCCTCGATGTGCCCTAAGTCAACCGTCATCCGTTCCACCCACCTCCCTCTCGTCCTGTCCTGTCTGAAAAGCTGATACCCCTTCAGTCCAAACCGGTACCTGCCCGAGGGCCTGTGTTCAGCAATCATAACGATGTCCGGCCTGTGCTCATCGACAAACAGCTGCAGATAATGCCTCTTGTGCCTAGACATCGAATTCACATTTACAAAGATAAGTTTCAGTCTAGTCATAGAGACGAAGGCTGAGTAAAAGGCCGAAGGTAGCCTGAGTCCTCTGATCATCTGTTTGGAGCCCAGCGATCTTCTCGGAGAATTCGGTAATCTTCCTCATGCACGTCAGGAAGTCCTTGCCAATCAGTCTCTTGCATTCAGCATCAAATGAACTCATAGGTCTACTTGCCTCCTCCATCAACGCGGGAGCAGGGGGCAGTCGCCGCACGTGTCACCATGGCCCCTCTAAAAGTGTTGGAGTACGTCGCGCCACTTCTCGTCGGAGAAGGGTTACCTCCCGTCACCCGGGCTCCCCCTCCTGTGGGATTTGAATTCATCTTCCATTCCTCCATTCTTCGCAAGATTTCCAAACTCTTTGGGCAATTCTTCGCGCTGGCAACATGTTTATCAGCGTCGCAGTTGGCGCAGTAGACTATCGGAACCTTTCGGGTCCGATAGTCTACTTTTTCGGTCAGTATCGACGAGTGTTTCACTCCACGCCAGTTACCTATTGATGGCCTTACCACTATTTAAAATTTCACATTTAAAATTTCAACAAATGTATATGTATATTAAAATTTTTGAAGTTTAACAAATATTGTTAATGAAATTTGGAAAATAATTTTCAAAATTATTCCAAAACTAATCAAACGATAAATTTGTCAAGGTCTTACTTATTTCTAGTAATATTTTTCGTTTTTTGAGTTTGTTGTTCAACTTTATACACACAATACATACATATGTATGTACATAAAAAATGTCATTTAAATTAAAAATTGATTGTCGTGCCCTTTCCATCGCAAACAAACGCGTTTTTAATTTATATTGAAGAAATATAAAGAGGAAGAGTGCTTAATTTAAAAGTCAACTGTTCAAGTGACAACATAACGGTGGATAAACAGGTAAGTGCAATTTAGAAACTGTTGCCAGGGTGTTATTAGCTTTATAGTACACATACTCGTATACTAAGAATTACTAGCTGATTCGATTTAACCATTTCCGACCGTCTGTCCATCTTAAGTTGTTTGCAAAGTACACGTCGGAATTCACTCCGATGTTGATGAAATTTGGCTCAGAGAACTTTTTCACATCACGATGGAAGGGGTAAAAATCCGTTCAGATTTAGATACAGCCGTCATATATAAGTACTTCCTATTTGGCATTTAAGCGCTAGAGAATCGACATTTTTAAAAGAATGTGTATAAAATTCGACCTAAAGAAAACTTTTGGACCAAACAGAGATACCGTTCAATCAGCAGCTTCCAAACAAATCAGCTAAAATTTAGATATAACCGCCATCTACTACATGTTTTAGTTTTAGGTTAGGGTGGCAGCCGTATTTTTTTTACAAGCTCACATAGACCAGTATAGGTCCCTAGTGTTACCACGGGCTGAAATGCCCCTCATCGAAACCAACCTGGTTGATATATAAATTTATCGATGGTACGAATATCAGTACTAGAAAGATCTGTTAGGCTGCCTAAAAAGGCCGACCCCAGTATGTCCAGTCGTCGTTTACTCACAGCGGGACAGTCGCAAAGCAAGTGCTCAATGCTCTCCACTTCTTCCTCATCTCCACAGTTTCGGCAGAAGTCATTGGAGTCAATACCCAATCTTTTGGCGTGTTCGCCGATCAAGCAGTGTCCCCTCAGAACCTGTACTAACGTAGACAATCGTTTCCTCTCTAGTGCGAGGAGATATTTTGACCTTCTCAGGTCATACCTTGGCCAGATTTGTCTAGCTACCCTGCAGGTGCCGATTTCTGTCCATCTTTCGTTGGACTGCCTGATTGCCTCTTGCCTAAGCCAAAGCTTGCACGTGGATAGTGGCGCACCAATATATGCAAATTCTTCGAGACTTTGTAATGTCGTCCCTTTCCTAGCAAGTTCATCGGCTTTGCAGTTCCCCGGGATATCCCTATGCCCAAGCACCCATATGAAGTGTATATTAAACTGCTCAACCATCTCGTTAAGAGATCTGCGGCAGTCGAGGGCTGTTTGTGAGGTTAGGGATGTTGCCTCCAGAGAATTGATGGCAGCCTGGCTGTCCGAGTAAATGACAACGCCAGTGTTGGTTACTATGTTGCGACTCAGCCACTTGGCGACTTCCCATATTGCCATTATTTCGGCTTGATAGACACTGCAGGTATCTGGTAGTCTGTGAGCTATATCCAGACTAAGTTCTTCACAGTGTACTCCGAAGCCAACCTTTTCATCAAGCTTCGAACCATCCGTGTAAAAGTGGAAATGGTTTCTATTACCTGGTATTCTGCCGACCCATTCATCTCTGGCGGGAATCATAGTGATGTAATTTCTCTCGAAGGTGTACACAGTTGGTATATAGTCCACTAGCACTACACTTTGATATCCTCATGTGACCATAGTTCTTGTACCTCCACATTGATAGGCAGTTTAATCTTATTGCCGCTTGGGTTGCAACTTCTCTCGCCACAATATTAATCGGTAGTATATGGAGTAGGGCTTGTAGAGACTCGGTCGCTGTAGTCCTTAAGGCTCCCCTTATGCTCAGGCAGACAGTTCTCTGAACCTTTGTTGGTAGGTTGGTGATGGTTAGTTTATTAGTTGCCGTCCACCATACCACAATACCGTATAACAGTATTGGACGAACTACTGCTATATATATCCAGTGGACGATTTTAGGAGAGAGTCCCCACCGCGATCCTACAGCCTTTTTGCAGGAATATTAGGCGACGTTGGCCTTTGTAGACGCAAAGCGGGGGTGAAATAGAAATGCACCAGAAATGGACGCTCTTGAAAGAACAAAGTCGCAAAACCAAATATGTAGGTATAGTTAGTTGTGATCTTCAATAATGCGGCTCCAAAACAATTGAGAGCGGTAGACAGCGTTGGGAGGTCATAGAAAAGAACCGAATAAAGAAAACGAATATGATTTAGGATGGATAAAATTCAATTGGATTTTATTTCTTTTCTAAAGACTTCTTACCAGTATGGTTGTTGACAAAAAACTAAGAAAGAGCTTATGCTAAAGTTGACGGAAGTTGTATCTGGGAATGGTTTTATTTTTCTTGCGGCGAATATTATTTTGACATTTTATTTTACTATATCTTTTAGGTGGATATGCTTGACAGTACCGAAAGGCAATTAGGGAATTTTAAAGTATCTTGTAGGAATTGGCGAGGTAGGGATTTCAGTGCAAGTATTTAATAATAAGAAATTTTTGTACTTCTTGTTTGTTTTGGTTTGTTTATTCTGATATAAACATGGCCGCCCGCCTTGCAGTACGACTGCAATTGTCTTTACATCCGGAACCATTCCACAGATACGACTTCGTACATATATCTGTAATAATAACAGTGATTATTATAATTCATATAGGATTGATAATTTCAGATATTATTTCACGAAGAAAAAAATAATATAATAATATAGTTCGTTTGCATTATCCTTGCGATTAGGATTCCTAAGTGCATACATATGGCTAAGTGGTAGGTGTATTAATAATAAAACTTACAAATGTAAATGCTAACCGTCGTAAGAAAAGTATTAAAAAAAAGGTTGCAAAAATTCATAATTTTAATACCGAACTTAAGCAAGGCGGATTTAGTTATTTGCATTTGGACAAATTCCACATAAAACCCAACCCAAACGGGTGTTTTGTGCAGTTGGAAGTCCGTTCCTATTCGAGATTCCTTCTGCTATCAAAAGAGAGTATATATCCACTCCCAATACAATGTCGATGGCAGAGCTCTTATAGAACTCAGGGTCTGCCAGCACCATATTATCAAATTTGCATTTTATGTATGAAGATATAGAGCGAGTAGGAGTATGTATGCAGATTCTGTTGTTAACTTTAAGGGTAACTTCCAATTGAATGCCGGAGTTGTTGATTGAGATTAGTGTTGTCGGGCATAGGGTTTCTTCATCCAGCGTTAAGGTTGTTAATCCCAGTTTTTCGACTGTTTTCGCTGAAATGCAGCTGACCTTTGAGGCGGTGTCCAACAGGCATCTGACAGTTGATTTACCATTTTTGCTGGGAATCTTTGCTAGTATTGTAGGGAGCAAAGTAATAGAATTTTGTTTCAACATTCCCGATAAGGAGACGGTGTCTGTTTTGGATGTTGAGTTGGACATCAACTTTGTTGTCTTACTCTGATGACTTTCTTTGGAGGAGGTATCTTTTGGTAGTGTTAGCGTCGTCTCCAATTTTGGTGAACGCAGTCTCAGATGTTCGTGCAAAAGTGTATGGTGACCTTTACTGCAGTATTTACATCCGGTTTTTGTGAAGCACGTTCCTTCTGAGTGGGTATGTGCAAGACAGTTGCGACAGTACCCATAGGTTTGAACGATTTGAAGTCGTTTGGTAACGTTCATCTGCAGAAATCGATTGCATTTTCTTAGTGCGTGTGGTTGTCTACAGATTCGACAACCGTAGGATTGACGCCTGGTGTTAGAGGGATTTCGGTGGTGTTTATGGTTGACGTGTGAAGGCATTATAAGCTATGAAGAGTGACAATGTTTAGAAAAGCATTTGAAGCTGGATTTATTAATAATATAATTAATATTCTATCAGTGCACGTTACGAAGTGGTATAATCGAAGGGTAAAACTATTAATTTAGTTATTGGTCTCGTAATGGACCCTTTGGCTGTTCGAATGTCTGCTACACGAACACGCATATCGGGACCGGTATAAACTTTCGAAATTCGACCGAGCCGCCATGAGTTGGGAGGTAGATTATCCTCTTTAATTACTACCAACATATTTTCCTCCAAATTTTGTGATGGTTGCTGCCATTTATAGCGTTTGTGAAGTTCGGAAAGATATTCGTTTTTCCACCTGATACAATATTGTTGGTGTATGGCTTTTAGTCTTTGCCAGCGATTGACAATGGACATTGGAAATTCACGGATTGTAGGATCGACGGGTACAAGTAAAGGAGACCCTATAAGGAAATGACCTGGAGTAAGGGCTGTAAAATCACTAGGTTCCTGTGACATAGGTGACAAGGGACGAGAATTTAAACACGCTTCAATTTTCGACAACAAAGTCTGGAACTCTTCAAATGTGTACTTATAATTCGACGCGACCTTTTTAAAATGGCTTTTGAAACTTTTAACCCCAGCTTCCCAGAGTCCGCCCATATGTGGAGCTCCAGGGGGGTTAAAGTGCCAAGTAATATTGTGGACTGTATAATTGGAACTAAGGGCTTGTTGTGAAGATAGGAGGAATTCCTTCGCGAGAACTTTCGAGGCACCTACGAAGTTTGTCCCGTTATCTGAATACAGATGCAATGGACAGCCTCGTCTGGAAACAAACCTACTGAAAGCCCCTAAAAAGGCGGAAGTCGTTAGCTCGGATGTGGCTTCTAGGTGGATAGCTTTTGTGGAAAAACACACAAAAATACAAACGTATCCTTTTGTGACACGACATGCCCTTCCAGCATATGTCTTTATGTCGAAAGGCCCCGCGAAATCCAATCCTGTGTTAGTGAATGGGCGTGAAATCTGTGTCCTTTCGGATGGTAGCGCTGCCATTAGTTGTCGCTGGCATCGTTGCTTGTATAAAATACACGGCTTACACTTATTGATGGTGGTTTTAATCAGATTTTTTACCTTTGGGATCCAGTACTTTGATCGTACTAATCTAAGGACTAATTGGTTACCACCGTGGAGCGATATTTGATGTACAAATCTGACTAGTAACCGCGAAAACTGACAATTGTAGGGGATGATGATCGGGTGTTTCTCGTTATAGGATAGATTGGATGATAATTCAAGTCGACCGCTTATTCTCATAATGCCTTCGGAATCAATAAATGGATTTAAACTAAGAATGGTGCTGCTGGATGGAATTTGGGATTTGGCGGATAATGACATATACTCGTTTGGATAATATGCCTTCTGGCATGTGGATATAAGTTGGTTTTGGACCTGAAGAACTTCGGATGCGGATATAGTGAATGTGTTTCGTAAATAATTAGACCGATATTTCGGATGTGTGGAATAATAGAATCGATACACGTATGCAACAACTCGGATTGCTTTTGCAAATGACGAAAATCTGTCGAGAATATCCTCAAACGCATTAAAGTAAGAATAATTCACTCGAATTGGTTTTCTCTCAATTTCGACTTCGTCGGTCAAAGACTTATTGAGTTTTGGCCACGCGGACGTTGGTTCCCGAAGCCATGAAGGTCCCTGCCACCAAAGTTCACTCTGTAATAACGTTTGGATGTCAGTGCCGCGACTAGCCAAGTCGGCAGGATTGAATTGGGATGTCACATGACCCCAAGAAGATGGATTTGTGACTTGAGTAATCTTGGAAATACGGTTTGCCACAAACGTGTTTGCAAGGTGGTTTCGCGAGCCAGGACAATACTATAGTTGAATCCGTCCAACAGTATAGGGAATAGGTGGATAGTTTCAACTGTGGGATTATGGAATCAATCATTTCAGATAATAAGAGAGCTCCACATAACTCCAATCGTGGGATCGACAGAGTTTTTAGTGGAGCCACTCTGGTCTTGGCCGACACCAAGTGTGCTGACTTCGAATCATTATCAGAAACGAGTATGTAGAGAGCGGCGCCATAAGCCTTTTCCGAGGCATCACTGAAACCATGAAACTGAACACAACCCTCTGGACTATAACCGAACCATCTTGGAATTTGAATGGAATTAAGGTACTTGTAATCAGATTGGAAGGACTTCCAATGTGATAAGGATTCCGAAGAAATAACGTCGTCCCATTTTGTCCCTTCAACCCAGATTGTTTGCATTATTATTTTTGCAACGACTATGTATGGTGCAAGCCATCCAGCTGGATCGAATAGTTTCGAAATTTGGGACAGCACCTCCCTCTTGGTGAAATGACACGAGTCCGGAAGTGGTGCGAAGGTAAAGAAAAATGCATCGGAATGAGCATTCCATCGTATACCTAGTGTTTTAGCAGTGCTACAATCTTCGAATTCGAGAAAATCTTCATGTAGTAGATGCTCAGTAGGAATGTCAGCCATGATTGCCTTGGAGTTTGACGTCCATTTTCGCATGGAAAAGCCAGCGGACTTTAGTGCTTCTACAAGCTGTTTTCTGGCTGCTATAGCGCTTTGTATAGTATGAGTCCCAACCATGGCATCATCTACATACATGGAATTTCGGAGGATATCACTTGCAAGTGGAAATATTGACTGTACATCGTCAGCTAATTGCAATAAAGTGCGGATAGCCAAGTATGGTGCACAGTTGACTCCGAATGTAACCGTCCTAAGTTCATAATCTTCGATAGGATGGTTCGGATTCTGGCGGAACAAAATCCTTTGGAATTTCGAATGTTCAGAATTGACCAATATCTGGCGATACATTTTGGTAATGTCACCATTGAAAACATATCTGAACAATCTCCACTTCAAAACAAGATTAGTGAGATCATTTTGCAATGTTGGACCTACATGCAAAAGATCATTAAAACTTTTGCCATTGGATGTTGTCGCGGAAGCATTAAACACAACACGAACTTTTGTAGTTGTGCTTTCCGGTTTTATGACCGCATGGTGCGGCATGTAATAATAATCGATCGGACTGGCCCCTGAAGGGGGCTGAATTTTGGACATATGATTCAAAATGGAATACTCTTCAATAACTTTGTCGTATTCGATTTTAAAATCTGGTGATCGAAGTAATCGAGCTTCGTTTCTGAAATATTGTGCCATGGCAATCGTACGCGATTGTCCGATATTTATCTGGTCTGGATAACTATCTTTAAATGGGAGAGACACAATGTATCTACCTTCAGCATTTCTTCGAGTTGTGCGAACGTACAAATCTTCACAAAATTGATCGGAGGGTGACAAAATTTTCTTCCGTGGAAGGTCTTCCACCTCCCAAAAACGTGAAATTTGTTTGTCTAAGGAAATTTCACAAAAATTTGATATAATGGTAGAAAAGGCTGGAACGGATTGTAGTGGTAGTGGTCCAGTGAGGATCCACCCAAACACAGTTTCCTGTGCCATGAGGGTATCGCAGACCTGGGTTTTTACCCCTGGACGCATAATTGAAGGGAGCATATCCCCACCAAGAAGTATATCTACATTCGAGCTCTCGTAGAATTTTGGGTCCGCAAGTGGAATATTTGGCATATTAGATATATGTGTTATATCGATAGTCTTAGAAGGAAGAGTTCCGGATAAATGTGGTACTACAAGTGCAGAGACGGAAATTTCTGTATCAGAGTTGGTATTAGAACCTAAGACCAATGAGCATTCTTTTTGAACTGAAGCGGATATTGTGTTATTTAGACCTGAAATCTTTACACACGTCCGCCTAAAGGGCAGTCTGAGGGAATGAAACAAATTTTCGGATATGAAAGTTCCCTCTGAGCCGAAATCGAGTAAAGCCCTAGCCTTATATATTAGACCACAATGGTGAATTCGAACTATTGCAGTGCCTAGTAAAACACCTCGAGAATTAGTGGAAAAACAGGATTGAATCACACTGTTGGTTTTGTTATTAGTGGACTGTATAGATGCGGAATTTGTAGAATGAGGTTTGCGTGTGCCATTCGAATTGGTGCTTGTGCTAGGTTGCTCTGATAGGTGATTTTCGGGTTCTTTATGGAGCATTGTATTATGCTTCTTTCCACACTTGTAGCACGAGTGCTTACTCGGGCAATTTTTTACAGTATGTGTTTTTGACAAGCAATTTATGCAGAGGTTGCTCTTTTTTATTTCCGCTAACCTTTGACCCTGATTCATATTAATAAAACGTGGACATTTGCGGATTATGTGTGAATCATTTGGACATAACCGACATTTTTGCTCGGATATATTATTCTGAAAGGCTCTAATATTATTCGTGGGACCCTTGTTCCTGTATTTGCTGACAACATCTGACTTGGACGTGTCACATACGACAGGTTTTCGAATCTCAGAGACTGATTCCAGCGTTCTGTGACGGTTTGTCAAAAAAGAATCAAGTTCGTCCCATTTTGGAATAATGGTTTTGTCCTTGAGAGTATGTTCCCACAACGTAAGAGTGACTTCCGGAAGACAATTTGAGCACATGAACGTAAAAATGGGACCCCAGCTATCTACATCGATATCATATAATTTGAGCATTGAAATACAAACGTTGATATCTCTTTGGAGTTTTTTGAGAGCTGTAGAGGACTCATGTCGAATAGACTCCAGAGCAAATAATGTCTTGAGTTGAATATTCACTAGAACCCTTTTATTCTCATACCTAGAGCATAGATTGGCCCATGCTAAAGAAAAATTCTCGTTTGTCAAGGGAACCTTTCGGACTATATCGTTCGGTTCACCTTTCGTTTTCTGGTTGAGGTGGAACAGCTTTTCAACCTCGCTTAAACGAGGGTTATTAATGCAAACCGCTTTAAATATGTCCCTGAATGTTGGCCATGCTGAATAGTCGCCATTGAAAGTTGGGATATCGCATGGTGGAAGTTTGAATCCGGAATGTTGTATTGGGTCAGAAGAAATCACTTCCTTTTCCTTTGGTGTGGACAGTTGCTGTTCGCACTCTCTTAGTCTAGTGCCACACCGACAATAAGTACCATAAGCACTCCTATATTTTGATTTGACGGTGGATATTTCCCCACTAACTGTTGCAGTTCCTGAGTTAGAATCCCCTGTACCATCGCCATGTTCTTCGCTTTCCATATCATCCAAACATTCTTCATACGATATGGTTACTTTTTCCCATATGGTCTTTAATTCCTCTTTATGAATCGCAATGGAATGTATAGAGGCCATAGGGGCATGTTTATCATTCAAACTTGCCTCGAATTCTACCAAATTATCGGCAGTACGGATAAAGCGATCCAGAGACATGGTGATTAATGGACAATTAAATTGTTGTTAATGGAAAATCAAATTGTTGTTGTAGAAGTGCCTTAATTGCGATAGCTGTGTACATACAAAAATATTAGGAATAACCCAACCGACCTGAGTTTCAGTAGATGTCAAGTATTTTCTCACAATATTAAAAAATCAGAAATTCAGTTTCGAATATCCGACATTATTATTGAAGAATTTCTTGAGATGGAATTAAAGGTTTAGAATATATAAATGTATAGGGGAGGTCAGAAAGTATGAATTATATATTTTTACTACAGTTATATATTTTTACAAAGAACCGTTTTAGAAAATTGTCACGTTGATGGGTTCAGACGTTATAGGTGATATACTCGTAAGTAGGAATGTCATTGAAATTGTACCAAAGCGTATTTCGCATGCTACGTATAATGAAATTAAAATTGAGAATAATAGGTATAATCGCTAGTACAATACAAGCCCGTTTTAACGAACATACCCCAAAAATCAATGTTTCTTAAATTGGTATTGATGATCGTACTATGTTTACTGGGTTGCCTTTAAAGTATCTGTTTTGATATTTTTTGTTTGTTCTGGATTCGAGCAGATGCATTTACTAACATACATACATAGCAATTCCCATCTGTTGAGAATATCGTGGATACATTCATACATACATATGTATGTAAATATACCTACGTTCACAGTCTGAGACTGTGATGATTTTTTCCCGTTTTGTTTTGATGCTGCCTTTCTCGTAGCGAACACCATGTAATGTGCAGTCACTATGTACGGATGGTATGTAGCAAAACTACTCGTATATGCTCTGAAATGATGATAATCACGAGATGATGACCAAAGCAAGTAAAGGGAGCGAGTGGAATGAATCAAAAATATTAGAATAAGTGAGTGATATTCTTATATCAAAGAGTAAGGCATGCTCTTTACTGGAATATAAGTATGGAACTGTAAGATGCTGGAGAAAGAGACGAAGAGAATATGGGAGAAGGGGGTTCATACACCAAATAGAGTGTGAACTCTTTAGTGGAGCATATGTAATAATACGAGTTAACACGATCCACAGTGGGAGAGTGATTTTTTACAAAGAGTGTTGAAGACTATTTAATGGAACTTATGTAACTATACGATCCACTGTTAATTAGCTAACTGAATTGGTGTTTCAACAAACTTCAGCATATAGTGGCACCGGTCGCATGACACTATGTAGAGGAATGTAAGCAACAGATTGGTTAATAATGTACCTAACATTAACCGTATACCGACAGCTGTATATTTTCTAACATGAATGTTACTCAATCGAACTCATGGACATAATCACAGTAAAACTTAATTGGTTTCACTTGTCTGAAATAAGGCACAAGACTCACCAAATCAATACCATGTGAAGATGTAAATTGAAGACAAAATTCCTTGCATCATATATGATAGATCCTCAGCTCTTTCAGCACTCTCTTTCGCTTGGAATTCTTTGGCAATAGACATTCCTGATTTTTTAGGCTTTAGACGGCATAACGTTTAAAATTTCCTCGTTGGTAGAATTTTATAACTCTCGGATTTAATTATCTTAATTATCTTCTGATATTTTCGGTATTTTCTTATGTTATTTAATTTCAAATGTAATCGTCACACGTGTAATATTGTTATGTACGAGAACCACTTTCAATGCACTTAGGAATGAAATAAAACGTAAACGCAAAGCAAATGTCAAACGAACCTGTTGGTGGATGGTAATTGAAGCTGAGTTGTAAGAGATGAGTGTAACGCTGGATTCCACGAGAGTACGTCCCCAAAGTAATGTGCAGATCTCCGAAACTGTAAATCCGGCTCGACTTGGATCAAAATGTAGACGCAAAGCGGGGGTGAAATAGAAATGCACCAGAAATGGACGCTCTTGAAAGAACAAAGTCGCAAAACCAAATATGTAGGTATAGTTAGTTGTGATCTTCAATAATGCGGCTCCAAAACAATTGAGAGCGGTAGACAGCGTTGGGAGGTCATAGAAAAGAACCGAATAAAGAAAACGAATATGATTTAGGATGGATAAAATTCAATTGGATTTTATTTCTTTTCTAAAGACTTCTTACCAGTATGGTTGTTGACAAAAAACTAAGAAAGAGCTTATGCTAAAGTTGACGGAAGTTGTATCTGGGAATGGTTTTATTTTTCTTGCGGCGAATATTATTTTGACATTTTATTTTACTATATCTTTTAGGTGGATATGCTTGACAGTACCGAAAGGCAATTAGGGAATTTTAAAGTATCTTGTAGGAATTGGCGAGGTAGGGATTTCAGTGCAAGTATTTAATAATAAGAAATTTTTGTACTTCTTGTTTGTTTTGGTTTGTTTATTCTGATATAAACAGCCTTCCTTATACGTTCCAATACGTTAAGTCTAAATAACATTTTCCTATCTAGAATTATTCCTAAAAATTTTGCACTTTCAGAAAAGATCCGAGGTGGAGGGTCCACATGTGGGACATTATTCATCCTAGTAAAGAGAACTTATTCTGTCTTGTTGGGGTTAACGCCGAAACCGCTGCTTCTGGCCCATATAGCCAACTTGTTCAGAGCCACCTGTAGGATGTCTCTGAGGACGTTTACGAATTTGCCAATCACTGCGATTGCCACGTCGTCCGCATATGCCACGACCTTGCAGCCACAACGTTCTAGATCAAGCAGGATTTCATTCACTGCTAGGTTCCAAATTAGTGGAGACAGTACTCCTCCTTGCGGAGTCCCTCTATTTACAAACCTTGTTAGAGTTGTGGACCCTAGGCATGCTGTTATGCGTCTTCTGGTGAGCAGACTTTGAATTAGTCTAATCAAACTAGTGTTAACTTTTAGATGTGAGAGTGCCGCAATTACCGCATGTCAAGAAATGCCACCATGGTGAATTCCTTGAAATGCAGGGACGATTCGATAGTGCTCACAAGTTCGTGCAGGGCTGATTCTGTAGACTTGCCCTTATTGTAAGCATGTTGGTTCCCCGACAGGAGTTTTGTATCCAGGTTTTCCCTAATGAAATGATCTAAAAGTCTTTCCAGACCTTTCAATAGGAAGGAGGATAGGCTAATTGGTCTGAAGTCTTTTGGCCTAGTGTGTGATATCTTCCCCGCTTTAGGTATGAATACCACTTTGGTATCCCTCCATCGATTCGGGACGTATGAAAGCCTGATACAGCCTACATAAATTTTCTCCAGCCAGGGGATAATGTACTTTAACATTTTCTGCATTTCTGCTGGAGTGATGCCATCTGGTCCAGGTGACTTCAAGGGCTCAAAGCTATTATTAGCCCAGCTTATTCTGGATCTCTCAGTCAAGAAGCTAGCGACGCTCGCAGTCCACTCGCACTCTTGTTGGTCTTGCTGATCCTCGGGTTCTGTTACAGAGTTCCCCGGGAAATGTGTGTCGAGCAGTACATTGAGCGACTGCTCGCTGTTTTTGGTCCAGTTATTTGCTTCATCCTGTAAATATCCCACTGTACAGGGTGAAGCAGATAATATCTTCCTCAGCCTAGCGGCGTCGGAGACCTTATCCACTTCACGACAGAAGTTATACCAAGAGCGCCTTTGCGCCTTTTTAAGCTCCTTCTTATAGATCTTGAGTTGCTCTTTATAGGCATCCCAATCATTAGCGACCCCAGTATATTTAGCCTTATTGAATAGCTTGTTACAGGTCTTTTTCATAGCCGTTAGCTCAGAAGTCCACCATTGGGGTTTAGTTTTACCCTTGTACCTTGTTTTTGGACAGGCTTCTTCAAGTGATCTATTGAATGATATGGTGATATGATCGACCAGATTATCCAGACCGGCTTTGTCATTCGGTTCGTACAGAAGTTTAGAGTTGAGGACTTTCTTGAAATTCTTCTCATACAGGTGCCACTTTGTCTTCCTTACATTTCTGTGGACGGCAGGTTTAGGCGGTGATGGAGATCTGAGAATGAGTGGTCGTCCAGTACATTCCACCCAATAATTTTGTCTGACAGCCGGTCAGTAGCAAACGTTACGTCGAGTACTTCTTGTCTGTCTTTAATTGTAAAGGTCGGTTTATTACCTATGTTACAAATACTAAGGTTGGTAGTTAGAATAAAGTCAAGAAGCGAATCACCCCTATTGTTTATATCCGTACTACCCCAGATAATATGATGAGCGTTCGTGTCTGCGCCAATAATAAGCTCGAGCTCGTCAGACGTTGCTTCTTCTACTACTTCCCTGAATAGAGCAGTCGGTACTACAGATTCATAAGGCAAGTAGCTGGAGACCACCCAACACATGCGATTACCGATCTCCAGGCTAGCAGCTGTTTGGTCTTTACCACTTAAATTAGTCAGGAGAAAGATACTTAGATCTTTCCTGGCCAAAATGCAGGTTCTTGGAGTGCCTTCACAGTTGGCCACAAGCAGTTTAAAGTTGGGTATCCTAATACCGCACACCCTTCCTCCCACTACGTAGGGCTCCTGTATCAGGACGAGCCTAATGCGCCTGTGGACAGGCGCAGCAATAGAGCCGCTGAGGCTGCTTTAGCGTGATGGAGGTTAATCTGTAGAATTCTTACCATCATTGGTAATTGACAGATTAACATCCACCCCGACAAGGGTGTTATGGAACTCTTCGTCCGTATCGTCGAGAAGCATGTCCCCGCCAGATGCGTCAAAGAGTCCGGAGACTCCCCTCAGCCTCTCTGTGTCCGAAGTAGAGCTTTTGTCCTCAGAGAAGGACGTTACAGATCTTCTGTTAGAGTTGGAGTCACCAGAAATAATAGGCGTGGGTACCTCCGCACTTCCAGAAAGTGCCACGGTGGACGACTCACCTTTTGCAGTGGGAGCTATATCCTGCTTGTATATCTTCAAGACTATAGTCTCGAAGCCATATTGTAAGGTTGCACTCGCACTTTGTATATGGGAGGTGGATTCAGCGTTTAGGATAAGATTGACCTGCCGCTTTTTACCATCCGCCTCACCCACCTTGCTGATTCTCCAATTATGGGCCGGCAGACCAGGATTGGAATCTTTTGTTATTTCTAAGATGTCAGCCGGGTTGGAGGGCTCTTCTGTAACCCAGGTGATGGCTCTAGGGTGACTAGGGATGTTGTTTTTTTCGACAACATCCAACTGGGCACCCGGCCACACCTCACCCGCTCGACTCAGAGCAGCCTTATACAGGTCTACTGATCTGGCATCACCGAAATATAAGAGCTTTACTCTCCCCTGATGCCATCCTGCATCGTTGCAGATTGGTGGTTTGCCCGGCATTTATCTACGGACATCGAGGTAATGAGCCACAATGGCTGATTGTACATGACTTCATTTGTCCTTGAGGATGGATTCATCCTCACTACTTCTGTCTATAACAGCCATCACTAGACTCTCCTTCGCCACTTCATTGAAGGGCTTGGTGAGTGTCCTGTTGATGGTGACATTAGGGCCTCTTGCCTTTTTCAAAGGCAGGGGTTCATCAGGTGATCTGATTCGTTTTACTTTATTAGCCGTTAACACAGCTGAATTTGTGGCTCTTTCAGCCGACTCATTGGCCTTAGAAGCATCTATGACGCATTTAGCCCAGGTAAGTGACTCTTTTTGTTTTTCGGTAAGAGCCGAAACCTCAACAGCCTCCAACTTCGTCAAAACTCTGAGCGCTACACGATGCTCATTGTGCTTCCGTTTTGACGGTCGGACATGACGTTTTCCCCTCACCGCACCACCTGTTGTGAGTACTTGGGGGAGATTTTCACCATTTTTGGTGTGGTCGGCTTTGGCCAAGACCAACGGACGGACAGTCGGACGATTGGGGAACAGCGCTCCATCGGAACTTGAAGGCATCCCCGTCAAGAGAATTTATTTTTATTTTGTCTGTATTAGAACGTAATAGGTACTACGATGTAGGCCTTATGGACTTTGTACAGATTTTTGCTATTGCGTAATAGGTTCTGGTAAATATCCGCTATGTGATAAACACGTTCGTTCACTGCGAATGATCAGCAAGGATTTCATCTACTACATGTTTCTTCCGATTTGCCTCTTATCGCTATAGAAGCTGCATTTTACATCAAGTTGTTCCTAAACTTGAGAGAGTAATTTCTTTAACCCAGGGACGGATTTGATGAAAATACGTTCAAATTTAGATATAGCAACCGCTCATACTTAGATCCTAATTTTTCATCCAAGCGCTATAAAATCCTCATTTCTTAGCAGATTTTTTAATGATTCAACAGTTTATTGAACCAACACCGAACGTTGTATAATTTCATGAAAATGGTCCTGATTTAGATATAGCCCCGTGTACGAGTATACATACCTACATTCCGATTTTGAATCTAAGAGCTACAAAATACAACATTTTCGATTAATGAGATGTTAATTTTATCAAGAAAACTTCTATAAAGTTACTTTTTAATGGAATTAAATGAAACGCTTAGAAAATTTTAATAAAATTTTAAGTGCAACACAATTCACCTACATGTTATATGAATTAAAAGTTGTACTCTAGGGATATACCCTACGGTGTAATATAATGAGACTATGCCGTATCCCTTAAAGACCAATTGCAATGCTACCATATTTTGTCATTTATATATATAATTTTTAGTACATTGAGAAAAATAGGGGAGGGTCAAAACAGCGTATGTAGCTTTGTACCGCATGCTAATAACCTCGCCCGCCCCTCGCTCAATGCCCGAATACAAAATTCCAACTTACAGCTAAATTGAATCATTTTAAGGATGATAATACATATATTACACGAAGCTCAGACTTTACAATTTTACAACATATGGCGTATTGTGCACTTTTTTGAAGAATGAAAAACATGGAAGTATCTTTTAATTTTTCCCTGACTTATGAGCATGGACGTTATTTCCAAATTTATATAAAGAAATTAATTCTCTGCGGAAATATTAAACAAATCAATAATTTTTCCCGACTAAGGTCGAAAAAAATTCTAGAAACTATTAAACAAATTCCACCTTCAGAAGGAGACCAGTCGCAAATTATGATTAAATATGTGTAATATATTAACATATGCGCTCCAAATAATTTTTAATGATTTTAAAATAAAATTTATTTATTCATAAATATATAATATTTAAAAATCGTTGTGCCAAATATTTGTCTATCCAAACATGACACCAAAATACTTTATATCTCGTGTTTGCCACATTCGTCGAAATTTCTGATGTATTTTTATGATTTGATATATTTGCAGCGAAAGGAAAGGCACACAATTATAAAATTTAACACAAAATTAAAGTTGGTATTTATTGTTTAAATAATTTTCTTCGAGTGACAAACATAAATTTTCTTTTTGATACCAAAAAGAAAAAGCCTACTATAAAAACAAATATAATTTGAAATTGTACATGGTATATGAACAAACAAGTAATACAACACCCCCACTCAATTCGACAATTTCAACATGTTTCGAATTGTAACAAAATTTCCTTTATCCAAGGACTTGGTAAAGATGTCCGCTATCTGTTTGTCCGTTGAAATTGGTTTTATAACCACTTTACCACTATTGACGTGATCACGTAAAAAATTATGTTTTATGTCGATATGCTTTGCTCTTTTACATTCGCAGTTTTTCGCCATTGCTATACATCCAGCATTATCTTCATATATTGTAAAGTTGTCATCTTTCTTAAAAACGAGCAGATCTTCTAGCACCCCTGATATCCACAACCCTTCAGATACAGCACTGCTCAAAGCAACATATTCCGCTTCGCTAGATGATAAAGCAACAGTAGTTTGCTTTTTGCTGCACCATGATACTGGACATCCCAAAAACATACAAAATGTATCCACTCGTTGATTTTCGGTCAATTTGATTTGATGCCCAGTCTGCATCTGCATAACCTACCAATACTTCATCGCTAGATTCTTTTTCGTATTCAAGCTTCAAACATTTCGATCCTTTTAGATAACGCAAAATTCTTTTGAGAGCAGTCCAATGTTCTTCGTTTGGGTTTTGTTGATAGCGACAAAGATATCCAACAGCAAAGGCCAAATCAGGACGAACACAAACCATAAGGTACATCAAACTTCCAAGTAATTCTTGATACGGTTTTGTTGAGACATTTTCTTGATTTGATGGTAAAAGCTGAACACCTTTTTCCATTGGTGTAGCTCAAGTATTACAATCATCCATTCCAAATCGATTTAATATTTTATCTATACTTGCTTCTTGGTCCATTGTAATGCCATTTTTACATTTTGTTCGTTCAACTTTAACTCCAAGATAGTGTTTTAGCTCACCACAGTCCGACATGGCAAATTTAGACTCCAGTTCAGTTTTAATTTTGTTGATTTCAGATGTTGTACTTGCTGATATCAAAATATCGTCCACATAAATAAGTAAAATTATTACATTCGAGTCAGAGTTCATGACATATAAAAAAATAATCATGTAGCGATCGTTTAAAGCCAATGCTTATTAAGTAGTCGTTCAGTTTCTCGTTCCAACAACGAGGACTTTGCTTCTTTTTCGTATTTTGATACCAAAAAGAAAAAGCCTACTATAAAAACAAATATAATTTGAAATTGTACATGGTATATGAACAAACAAGTAATACAACATGTATGTATGTTCCTTAATGCGGGCCATATCCTCCGAATTCTGTAAGATTAAGTGTTAGATTATTTAATTTATATGCACATATTAATACTATATTTAAATATATTACCTGTTGCAAACAGGCTCAGAATTAGATATAGCCACCCTATATACATTTTCCCCTCGAGTTGCCTCTAAGCGTTATAGAAGCTGATTGTACTCGTAATATATTAATCCAGGGAGGGATTTGAACAAAATAGGTTCAGATTTAGATATATTTGCAGATTTACCTTGATTTTGCATTTATAAAATGCGCAGATCTTTAAAAGATTCAACAGGTAACAGTTCATAGAACCAAAAGCTCTCTATTGAACCAAAAAGCTCACTCTATGCTCTTGAATTAGAAAAATTATTAGAAAGCCAGTAAGGAAAGTCAGAAAGTCGGGCGGGGCCGACTATATAATACCCTACACCTCCCTAACAATGCGAAAATGTGCATTGCAATAAGAATTTGGCAGTTTTGATACATGTAATAAGAAAACATCCTATGCCGAATTTCGTACTGATCGAATATAAAACACGGTTTTTACAGCGCTTACATGTCAAATCGTGTGAAACATATACATGGGGCCTATATCTAAATCTGAACTGAATTTCCCCGATCTATTTGCGAGAGTGCTGTTATTTTGTGTATATGTGTCTTGTGGAAGTCTATGTGATTGGTCTAAAAATGAGCGGGATCAGACCAAAGGGCGTGGCTCCGCCCATATAAGCCAATTTTGAAATTGAGATTTCTTTTCACAATTTGTTAGCCATAGTACTGTAATTCTGTTTATATGTATCTGGTGGCAGTCTACGTGATTAGTCAAAAAATGGGCGGGAGCAGACCAATGGGCCAAAGCCAAATTTTGAAATTGAGATATCTTCACAATTTCTTAGCGAGAGTGCTCTTATTTTATGTAGATGATTTTGTTGGCAGTATTCGTGATTGGTTCAGAAATGGACGGGATCGGAAATCTAAATCTGGGGCAACGAAGTGGACCGGGTCCAGCTATATATATAAACGGATGTGTGTATGTTACGTAAGGACTCCAAAACGGCTGGATCGGTTTTGATGAAATTTTCAGGGAATGTTCAGATAAGCCTAGAGGGTGACATAGGCTTTATAAGTTTTTGATTGAGGGGGCGTGGGTCCGCCCATATAAGCCAATTTTTTAAGCGATTCCTACTGTCCGTACCCACGAATAGATTAACGCGATTCCTACTGTCTCTAGCCATGTTTTGATAAATGGACGGGGTCGGAAATCTGAAGTCTGGGGCAACGAAGTGGACCGGGTCCAGCTAGTACAAAATAAATGTATACAATGATCGTGTGGCTAGACTTTTGCAGCGATATACCAGAACCTCCTGTGGAAATCGATCCCAGGCGAGTTCGCTACCTAATTTGTATTGCCTGAGCTAGTTACCAGAAAAAATGAGTCTTTTAAGTTAATGTTTTGTATGATCATTCTAAATATAGGGTTAGATTATTATAAGTTGTTTTTAAACCATCCATCATAGGATGGGGGGTATATTAATTTTGTCACTCCGTTCGTAATACCACTAAGTATTAGTCTGACACCCTATAAAGTATATATATTATTAATCGTCGTAAAATTCTAAGACGATTTCACCATGTTCGTCTGTCCGTCCGCCCGTCTGTTGTAATCACGCTACAATCTATCATACTTGAGCTAGGTGGCTGAAATTTGGTACATATACTTCTTATATCTGCAGGTATGTTGTGATTGGAAATGGGCAATATCGGTCCATTTGTTGATATAGCCCCCATATATAGCATATCTCCGATTTGACTTCTTAACGCCACAGAGACCAACAATTTAAACTGATCGGGCTGAAAATTGGTTGCTGGGGTTTATTTATACCCGGAATCCCTACACGAACAACGGTAGTCATACGTCCATGTTTTGATATAGCCCCCATACAAAGGTCTCTCTAGATTTGACTTCGTAACGCCACAAAAAACTCAAATTTGAACGAATTGAGTTGAAATGGTATAATGGGTAAAAATAAAACGAGTGTGTCAACTTTTTTTGGAAGGTCAAGATGTTTTTGAAATTTGTTAATAATCTGGTTGAGAATTTGAAAAAAATAAAACAATTTGAACCGTTTAGCAAAATTTTGACTTTTTCGCCTATAAAATTTTCCGAGTGTGTTTAAAAAACTTCAATTTTCTCTGGAAATATTGAGTGGATTCGACTGAAATTTTTGCATTTAGGTCCGAAACACTTCCTAAAATCTAAATAATGGGTTTTCCAACAAGAGGTGTTATTTTGAATCACCCGGTATTTCGGTAGCTGTCACTTTTGAAGCTTTTATTATTTGACAAGATGACACTACGCCATTACTAAAAATGGAACGATACATGATTCAACAACACATTGAAATTATTAAAATTCGAAAATCATCTTGACTGACGAGGCCCATTTCCACCTCGGTGGCTACGTCAACAAGCAAAATTGTCGCATTTGGGGCTCGGAAAACCCAAGAGTTATTGTTGAGAAGCCTCCCCATCCTCAACGTGTGACTGTTTGGTGCGGTTTATGGTCCGGCGGGGTCATTGGACCTTACTTTTTCGAAAATGAGGTTGGATCAACAGTTACGGTGACTGGATTGCGCTATCGAGAGATGATTAATGATATTTTATGGTCGGAGTTGGATGGTTTTGATCTGGACAACGTTTACTTTCAACAAAACGGCGCTACGTGCCACACAAGCAACGAAACCATTGCTCTGTTACGGGAAAGTTTCCGGACCGTGTTATCTCTCGAAGAGGTGATCACAATTGGCCACCGAGATCTTGTGATTTAACACCTTGCGACTTCTTCCTTTGGGGCCACGTGAAAGATAAGGTCTACGCCAATAGCCCGGCATCGATTCTAGACCTCAAAGATAGCATTCGTGAGGCTATCGAGGACATAGGCCAACCACTTTGCGATTTGGTTATGGAAAATTTCATGAAAAGGATATTGTCCTGTAAGCGTGGTGGCCATTTGTCTGATGTTGTTTAATTTTTCATACCTTCCTCTTTATTATGAAATAAACATCCGACCATTTATCTCAAAAAATGGCATTTTTCTTTGAATACCAAAATAACACCTCTTGTTGGAAAACCCTTTATATCATGAACTTTAACTACCAACTGACCATATGAAAAATATTGCAAAATATTTTTTGTATCTGCGAATAATTTCACTTTCTGGAGCAGTGACTTGAAGTATTTTATGTTTAGAATGCGTCCAATTTTGACGTCCACCAGAATCAGAAAAACATTTTGGTAGATCGCGCTTTGTAAAAATTTACAGCAAATTTACGGACACCAGCTTTTGAAAAATATTTTGGCTTCAAGGACCTTACCAATTTTGTCCAAATGTACACAATAGCTAAATCCATTAGTTGTGAGCCAAAAACGCATTATTTTTTTTCCGGCAGATCAAGTTCTCATTATCGCGAGCCTCCAATTCAATTCTTAATCAATCTGTACAAAATCAACGACAAAAGAGACGTGAGAAAAGTCACTTTCATAACTTGTTTCCAAATATATGTTTTGTTAACCCACTGAGAGCCAATCTTTCAACTTTGTGTGTTAAATGCAATGATTTGGACGATGCGTTATTGACTGGACTGTTCGTGCGGTGGATGTATAAATTCGAGATTCTTTAAAACATATAACACCTTAATCTTTATTTCAATGTATTATATGACCAATGTTTCTCTTAGAACATAAAATATTACTATTTTATTGTAAACCATACAAACATTTTTTATTTGGTAATAAAATAATAAAAAATTGACTTTAGAATTTTTAACATAATATTAGTTTTAATGTATGGCAAAAGTTGTATACTGAATTTTATAGTGTTTTTTGAAGGTTTATACCTTGAAATAAAGCTTAAGGTGTTGTTTTTATTATTAGAATTGCAAATTTATACTTCCACCGCACGAACAGTCCAGTCAATAACGTTGGACTCACAACTGATTGATTTAGCTATTGCACTGAAAAAAAATTTTCATAAAATTAAAGAAATGCTCCAAAGACGTCATTAGTTTTTAAAATAAGTACATTTTGTACTTAAAATATAGATAATTTCATTAATATTAAGTAATTTACTTAATTTTAAGTAAATTTTCTTAATTTTAAGTACAAACTGTACTTATTTTGAAGACTTAGGACGTCTTTGGAGCATTTCTTTAATTTTATGACAAATTTCTTTTCAGTGTGTGTAAATTTTGACAAAATTGGAAAGGTCCTTGAGGTCCTGTGATCATGAACCAAAAATATTTTCAAAAAGGTAGTGTCCGTAAATTTGCTGTAACTTTTTACAAAGCGCTATATATCGAAATGTTTTTTCTGATTCTGGTGGACGTTAAAATAGGACGCATTCTAAACATAAAATATTTCAAATCACTGCTCCAGAAAGTGCTCGCATATGCAAAATATATTTTGTAATATTTTTCAAACGGCCCGAAAGTTATAAAACGTAAAAGCTTAATATCCCAAAACTACTGAATTGCAGATACGACTTTCTTTCTTAGGAGGGCAGTTTGGACGACGATCATCCGATACCATTTTGTGGATTTTTTAAACATTTCTGGCGTGCAAACATTAATTGGTCGACCACTACGGTGTTCGTCTTGGGAGCTGGTACGGTCCCGTTTAAACACTGCCACCCAATATATTATGGTTGTAAACGAAGGAGCGGACTACCCAAAGTAGAATCTACCTCGGTTATAATATTGGATGGACTGAGACCTTTCAATTGAAGGTATTGTATAACATATCGGTGACCAATTTCAAATTCACTGAGATATTTTACTTTTGGGTGCTCAAAAAAAAACTAAATAAGTTGGCGCCTTGAAACTTAAAACATATGTTTTAGAAGGTTGCCACTTGTCACGAAAGTATTTTTATACCCTACACCACATTGTGGTACAGGGTATTATAAGTTTGTTTCACGGCAGATGTTTGTAACACCTTAAAATAACACAGCTAGACCCACCTTAAAGTATACCGATCGACTCAGAATCACTAGCTGAGTCGATTTAACGATGTCCGTCCGTCCGTCCGTCCGTCCATGTAAAGTTGTTCGTCGACTACAGGTCGCAATTTTACTCCGATCGTTCTGAAATTTTGCAGTTTAGAGTATTTTGCGGCTGTTAAGATCGCTATTGAATTTGGTTGAAATCGGTTCAGATTTAGGTATAGCTCCCATATATATCTTTCGTCCGATTTGGCCCTTTAGTCCTATAGAAGCTGTATTTTACATCCGATCGTTTTGAAATTTAGAATGGTAGAGTTTCTTGATCCATGAACCAACATTGCCGAATTTGAAGAAAATCGGTGCAGATTTAGATATAGCTCCCATATATATCTTTCGTCCGATTTGGTCCTTTAGTCCTATAGAAGCTGTATTTTACATCCGATCGTTTTGAAATTTAGAATGGTATAGTTTCTTGATCCATGAACCAACATTGCTGAATTTGAAGAAAATCGGTTAAGATTTAACTATAGCTCCCATATATATGTTTCGTCCGATTTGGCCCTTTAGTCCTATAGAAGCTGTATTTTACACCCGATCGTTTTGAAATTTAGAATGGTAGAGTTTCTTGATCCATGAACCAACATTGCTGAATTTGAAGAAAATCGGTTCAGATTTAGATATAGCTCCCATATATATCTTTCGTCCGATTTGGTCCTTTAGTCCTATAGAAGCTGTATTTTACATCCTATCGTTTTGATATTTAGAATGGTAGATTTTCTTGATCCATGAACCAACATTGCCGAATTTGAAGAAAATCGGTTAAGATTTAGCTATAGCTCCCATATATATGTTTCGTCCGATTTGGCCCTTTAGTCCTATAGAAGCTGTATTTTACATCCGATCGTTTTGAAATTTAGAATGGTAGCGTTTCTTGATCCATGAACCAACATTGCCGAATTTGAAGAAAATCGGTGCAGATTTAGATATAGGTTCCATATATATCTATCGTCCGATTTGGTCCTTTAGTCCTATAGAAGCTGTATTTTACATCCGATCGTTTTGAAATTTAGAATGGTATAGTTTCTTGATCCATGAACCAACATTGCCGAATTTGAAGAAAATCGGTTAAGATTTAGCTATAGCTCCCATATATATGTTTCGTCCGATTTGGCCCTTTAGTCCTATAAAAGCTGTATTTTACATCCAATCGTGTTGAAATTTAGAATGGTAGAGTTTCTTGATCCATGAACCAACACTACCGAATTTGAAGAAAATCGGTTAAGATTTAGCTATAGCTCCCATATATATGTTTCATCCGATTTGGCTCTTTAGATCCAATCGTTTTTATACCCTACACCACACTGTGGTACAGGGTATTATTTAAGTATAAAATGTCCCAAAAGTAAATTTATGTAAACAATTTATACATGAATTACAAAATTTATATATCAGAGTTATTCAATATTACGAGAGTGGTGTAGGGTATTATATAGTCGGCACCGCCCGACTTTAGCCTTTCCTTACTGGTTTTTAACTGCTACCGTCAAGTCGGCTAATTTTGGGGCCGCCTTCGTAATTAAACTAAAAATATAAAACATATGCTTACCGAGACTGGTGTGTTCTGTAATAAGAGCCACAATCAAACATAGATGTACTCTATCCAAGCTTAGCAGCGTCTCTCTATTCTTTATGGACCCTTCTTCACAAAGCGATTTAGTATGCTCACAGCCAGCTGTTAAATACCATCTCTGATACCATAAGTTCCAGTATTTTATGGTTAAAACATTTCTCGAGGACGTGGCCCCGATTTTGCGAGTTTATCAGCTGCTTCGTGGCCAGCTACCCAGCACAGGGTGCTAGTCTAGGTCAAATTATTCCATACAATTTTAAAGCAATGTTTTTAAAACTGTTGCTGAAAGATATAAAAATTTTGATACGTTCTGAGTATTATAATCGATAATTCGGTGATTAGATACACCCGAAATTTTCTTTTCATCAATACAATCACAATTTTCATTACAATAACGACAATTTACTATATTTCAATACCGTTATGGATTTTCTACATAAAACCAATGATGTAGACAAGATATAGTTGTAAAGCAGGATTGATCTTAACTATGAGTAAGTTAAATTTTAGTAATAAATTTTAGACTGTGCTGACAGCCTTAAATTTAATAATAGCCTTCTTTTTAATAATGACACTTGTGATTATTATAAAGAAAATTTTGAAATTAACTCTACATGAGAGATAATTAAAATCTCCCTCTCTCGGAGTTTATTATACTCTCTCTCTATCTGAGCATCAGGGTTTTTATACCCTACACCACACTGTGGTACAGGGTATTATAAGTTTGTTTTACGGCAGATGTTTGTAACACCTGAAAATAACACAGCTAGACCCACCTTAAAGTATACCGATCGACTCAGAATCACTAGCTGAGTCGATTTAACCATGTCCGTTCGTCTGTCCATGTAAAGTTGTTCGTCGACTACTCCGATCGTTCTGAAATTTTGCAGTTTAGAGTATTTCGCGGCTGTTAAGATCGCTATTGAATTTGGTTGAAATCGGTTCAGATTTAGATATAGCTCCCATATATATCTTTCGTCCGATTTGGCCCTTTAGTCCTATAGAAGCTGTATTTTACATCCGATCGTTTTGAAATTTAGAATGGTAGAGTTTCTTGATCCATGAACCAACATTGCCGAATTTCAAGAAAGTCGGTTAAGATTTAGCTATAGCTCCCATATATATGTTTCGTCCGATTTTGCTCTTTAGTCCTGTAGAAGCTGTATTTTACATCCAATCATTCTGAAATTTAGAATGGTATAGTTTCTTGATCCATGAACCAACACTACCGAATTTGAAGAAAATCGGTTAAGATTTAGCTATAGCTCCCATATATATGTTTCGTCCGATTTGGCCATTTAGTCCTATAAAAGCTGTATTTTACATCTAATCGTTTTGAAATTTAGAATGGTAGAGTTTGTTGATCCATGAACCAACACTGCCGAATTTGAAGAAAATCGGTTAAGATTTAGCTATAGCTCCCATATATATGTTTCGTCCGATTTTGCTCTTTAGTCCTGTAGAAGCTGTATTTTACATCCAATCATTTTGAAATTTAGAATGGTAGAGTTTCTTGATCCATGAACCAACACTACCGAATTTGAAGAAAATCGGTTAAGATTTAGCTATAGCTCCCATATATATGTTTCGTCCGATTTGGCCATTTAGTCCTATAAAAGCTGTATTTTACATCCAATCGTTTTGAAATTTAGAATGGTAGAGTTTGTTGATCCATGAACCAACACTGCCGAATTTGAAGAAAATCGGTTAAGATTTAGCTATAGCTCCCATATATATGTTTCGTCCGATTTTGCTCTTTAGTCCTGTAGAAGCTGTATTTTACATCCAATCATTTTGAAATTTAGAATGGTAGAGTTTCTTGATCCATGAACCAACACTACCGAATTTGAAGAAAATCGGTTAAGATTTAGCTATAGCTCCCATATATATGTTTCGTCCGATTTGGCCATTTAGTCCTATAAAAGCTGTATTTTACATCCAATCGTTTTGGAATTTAGAATGGTAGAGTTTCTTGATCCGTGAACCAACATTGCTGAATTTGAAGAAAATCGGTTAAGATTTAGCTATAGCTCCCATATATATGTTTCGTCCGATTTGGCCCTTTAGTTCTATAGAAGCTGTATTTTACATCCAATCGTTTTGAAATTTAGAATGGTAGAGTTTGTTGATCCATGAACCAACACTGCCGAATTAGAAGAAAATCGGTTAAGATTTAGCTATAGCTCCCATATATATGTTTCGTCCGATTTTGCTCTTTAGTCCTGAATAAGCTGTATTTTACATCCAATCATTTTGAAATTTAGAATGGTAGAGTTTCTTGATCCATAAATTAACACTACAGAATTTGAAGAAAATCGGTTAAGATTTAGCTATAGCTCCCATATATATGTTCCGTCCGATTTGGCCCTTTAGTTCTATAGAAGCTGTATTTTACAACCAATCGTTTTGAAATTTAGAATGGTAGAGTTTGTTGATCCATGAACCAACACTGCCGAATTTGAAGAAAATCGGTTAAGATTTAGCTATAGCTCCCATATATATGTTTCGTCCGATTTGGCCCTTTAGTTCTATAGAAGCTATATTTTACATCCAATAGTTTTGAAATTTAGAATGGTAGAGTTTCTTGATTCATGAACCAACATTGCCGAATTTGAAGAAAATCGGTAAAGATTTAGCTATAGCTCCCATATATATGTTTCATCCGATTTGGCTCTTTAGATCCAATCGTTTTTATACCCTACACCACACTGTGGTACAGGGTATTATTTAAGTATAAAATGTCCCAAAAGTAAATTTATGTAAACAATTTATACATGAATTACAAAATTTATATATCGGAGTTATTCTATATTACGAGAGTGGTGTAGGGTATTAAATAGTCGGCACCGCCCGACTTTAGCCTTTCCTTACTGGTTTTTGATAACGTTTGAGTCTATAAAGATCAGCGATGGGCACACAATACTTCTACAAAATGTTTATGTATTTGTGAGAAGTGTTAACACTCTCTTTATGCACTGCGAGAAATGGTATTTGCATTTCCCTAACATATATTTGTTGGGTAAGATAATAAATAAAGTCAACAACGAACATCATTAAGTGGATTTGGGGTTATTATACGCATAAAGAAATCGAACTTTAAATATGTTATGACTAGCCACATACATATTTATTATGCTATGTAAAGTAATCAATCCGAATTTTCCAATAAAAGTACTGGATACTCGTATTGATTATGCCATATTCTTTATTTTTTCTATTAACCGTTTTCGAGTGTCCAACTTTTTTTTGGTTAGTATATTTGGGTGTCTATAAAAATTTTATTAAAAGATAATAATATATACTTTTAAAATTATTTTAAAAAATTCGTTACTTTATTTAATTTTGACAAAAAGAAAATAATATATACATTTCTGCAGTATCATAATAAATAACTTAAACTTGTATTTAGAAAAGTTCATAGATTCTTCGGTAAAAATACAATACATACTTAACTTTATTCCTATACTTGAAGTATATATGTCGCTCACTCACTTCAAGAGTGGCATAACTCAAAATTTAAAATTTTTGAGGTTGCCTTACAAAAATTCGAATTTTGCAAATGTCCATAAATTAATCTCAGCGAAATTTGGTCTATAAACAACCAAATTTATACGGACTTAAAGTTACACATCTAAGCAATTTTCAATTTTGATTTATGTCACTCTTGAAGTGAGTGAGCGATTTATTGTAATAATTGTATCATCCATTTTTTCTTTATGTGCACGCTACGCAACAAGCGACGACACAACCTCGTCGATCGAATGTCCAAGCGCGACTGAATGATAGAGTTGGGTCGTTCCGGAACGAACTCGTTCAATTGAACGATTCCCTTGGAGGAGCGATTGGAACCACTGATGGAATTTCAAAAAAATCGAGTTGTACCACGACGACAACAAAAATGTACCAAATTGAAGTAAATTGTACCAAAGGAAAAAAATTTTCAAAAAACGATTAAATTTTTATTAAAACATAAAAAATCGTATGTTAAATTTTGTTCCGTTACGGTTCCAAACGTTTTTGTACTTGTAAGATCGGCTATTTCGTTTTTCGCTATAAAATCAAAAATATATCCATTTGGCATGCTAACTTTTAAAAAATCATACGAACACAATTATTTTTACATTTTATCTAGTTTTCTTGCAAAACTAGGATACTCTTCAAGACCATTTTATTTCTATATTATTATAGAAACAAGTATTTTATACATGACGGTGTATACAACTTAATCGTTTACCATCGAATAAAAACAGCATTTGAAATTATTGATCTTAAAAAATGATAATTATTAAAATAGTATTGTAGGAGGTCAGCTGATTTGTTTTCATATAGTATCGTAGGAAGTCAGCTGATTTGTTTTCATATAGTATCGTAGGAAGTCAGCTGACTTGTTTTCATATTCTACGAACTATTATCGGGAATCGTCAGTCACTAGCGTACTGACCATAATATTTATTGGCTGCCTATTTTGGTAACGAGTTTGGCTGTGATTTTAGTAACGATACGAATATTTTATACAAATTTAGAGGTTATATTGTACCCAAATCTGGCAAAGTGTACCACCATACAATTTTACAAGAATTAAATTGTACCATAATCGTCATTTGTGTACCGACGTACCAGTCAAAAACGAATTGTACCAGAAATGGTACAATTGTACCACTTTTTCCATCTATGATTGGAACTGGTTCGTGCTATGCCGTTCTTTTAGTTCCATCGTTCACTTCGGATCTTATGCTGTTATTCATCTTTCGTTCATTCACTCGTTCATTTTACCATTATTCTCTTTCGAACAGCTGTTTAATTGTTGCCAAATTTCTCTAGTGCCGTCACACTAAATTTATTACAAAATTAAATGCTGGTGTTGTTCGGAGGTATTAATTTTTTACCTCAGTTTTTTTCGCAGGGGTGCCCAGAATTGCCACATTACATACACATCACATGCGTTTAACAATTGTTATTTAAATAAAATCAGCAGAACATAATTAAATAAATTAAAAAATTTCCTTGTCTGGCAAAATTGTTTTTGTCAGGTTTATAAAAGAACATTGAACGAGTAAACAGACAGCTGTAGTGATGTTTGACTGAATGAATATCATTTGACCGAAGGGGCCAAAGGGAACGATGGAACGAAAAGACTGAACGAGTTCCTTTGCCGGAACGGAATGAAAAGGACCGGTCCGTTCAGTGAACGATAATGCCCAACACTACTGAATGATAGTGAACTCTCATTCAATGTGTGTGCTCATGTACAGTGTTAAGCTGAGTATAGACGATTGCCAGATCGGCAATCGAACTATACTCAGCTTAACATAATTAACTCAGCTTAACATAATTAAATCAGCAGAACATAATTAAATAAATTAAAAAATTTCCTTGTCTGGCAAAATTGTTTTTGTCAGGTTCATAAAAGAACATTGAACGAGTAAACAGACAGCTGTAGTGATGTTTGACTGAATGAATGTCATTTGACCGAAGGGGCCAAAGGGAACGATTTTATACCCTACACCACACTGTGGTACAGGGTATTATTTAAGTATAAAATGTCCCAAAAGTAAATTTATGTAAACAATTTATACATGAATTACAAAATTTATATATCAGAGTTATTCAATATTACGAGAGTGGTGTAGGGTATTATATAGTCGGCACCGCCCGACTTTAGCCTTTCCTTACTGGTTTTTTAATAAATTATAGCGTGATCTATTTTAACATTTAGAAACTTTTTATTAATTTTCTATGCAAACATAATATTCATAGGATCAGCTCAGATTAGATAGGACACCATGCCTATATATATTTCACATACATAGCTATGTTGGTGTTTTCCTGGTCAAGTATGCAAATTAAAATTTAAGAGGAAAAATAAATAACGATATATGCAAATATTGGCGAATTTTCGCATATATCAATGATGTCCTAGTCAAGACCTTCAACAAGAGCTCTAATTTGTATAAATCTACAAACGCGTCTTTATAATATAACAAATGCAATGTTCACATCTCAGGAATTTCTTAATATGTACATAAATGTTTTTTTTTTTGAAAAGAACGGTGCTGAACACCATCTTCAAATTCAGCGTTCACTTAGAATATATGGGGCGACATAAATATATTTTTCACAGAATTTTAAGTTGGTGTCATTGATGTGTAAAATGCAAATAAAATTTGCAGATGCATCGGATTCACTCAAAACGTTAACGACGCGAACATAAATCCCTGCTATGAAAAATATAAATTGCGACCTTTAAAATGACCTTTCTTTTGTAAAAATCCGTCCACGCGTTCCAAAAATACAGAACTCGAAACGTACGTCCTTTGAGAACATTTTCCTATTTTCTCACATTTCAGATGCTAATAACATCTGGAAAATTTTTTTGTAATTTTTTTCGCCAACCAAAAAAATTGTTTATTTTGAGCAGAGAATCGATATGCCAATTTATTTTGAAATAGCATGGAATGAACGGTATACCCCCTATCATATGGCTGAGGGTATAAAGAAATATATGTATATGCATTTCTGCATCAACGGAAGTGACATAAGTAGAAAGCTGGGCTGACTTGTGAAAATGTGATATATTGTCTAAAATATTCTATTTATTAAAAGCTTCGTAGGCTTAACCGCAATCTTTGCATTGTCATGGCGAAGTACCTACATAAAAAAATACTCGAATGTTTAATGTTTAATTTAACATTCTGGTATTTCAAAAGAATCACTTTACTTTCTACATTTCGATTACCTTTTTCGATGCAAGTATTTGGAAAAAATTAATAGAAATATGGCACTTATTTTAAATAAATTCCCAGAATTTCGCCCTTTTTTAAAAGCAATGTGATCGGTTCAGTTAGAACGAATAATTTTCTGTCAAAAATAATTCTTTAAACTCTTTCATAAGACAGAATTTTTAATACTAACTTATGAATCTTATTTTTTTCTAAAAAGTTTATAAAAAGTTTCTAAATTGTAATTGTATAAATGTTACAAAATAAAATCCTCAAAACAATCGCCTGTTATGTTCTCTTTCAAACGACGTGATGTTTGTAACAATCGGTTCAGCCGTTCAACAGCAATTAATTAAAATTTCGTAAAACACTAAAATGCATTTTCTCATATTTTAAAAATTTCAAACCCCCTTAAATTTTGTATTTTTTTTTTTAAATAAATTATAGCGTGATCTATTTTAACATTTAGCAACTTTTTATTAATTTTCTATGCAAACATAATATTCATAGGATCAGCTCAGATTAGATAGGACACCATGCCTATATATATTTCACATACATAGCTATGTTGGTGTTTTCCTGGTCAAGTATGCAAATTAAAATTTAAGAGGAAAAATAATAAAGCAATGTTCACATCTCAGGAATTTCTTAATATGTACATTAATGTTTTTTTTTGAAAAGAACGGTGCTGAACACCATCTTCAAATTTTCAGCGTTCACTTAGAATATATGGGGCGACATAAATATATTTTTCACAGAATTTTAAGTTGGTGTCAGTGATGTGTAAAATGCAAATAAAATTTGCAGATGCATCGTATTCACTCAAAACGTTAACGACGCGATCATAAATCCCTGCTATGAAAAATATAAATTGCGACCTTTAAAATGACCTTTCTTTTGTAAAAATCCGTCCACGCGTTCCAAAAATACAGAACTCGAAACGTACGTCCTTTGAGAATATTTTCCTATTTTCTCACATTTCAGATGCTAATAACATCTGGAAAATTTTTTTGTAATTTTTTTCGCCAACCAAAAACATTTTTTATTTTGAGCAGAGAATCGATATGCCAATTTATTTTGAAATAGCATGGAATGAACGGTATACCCCCTATCATATGGCTGCATCAACGGAAGTTACATAAGTAGAAAGCTGGGCTGACTTGTGAAAATGTGATATATTGTCTAAAATATTCTATTTATTAAAAGCTTCGTAGGCTTAACCGCAATCTTTGCATTGTCATGGCGAAGTACATAAAAAAAATACTCGAATGTTGTTGGTCTATGAGTTGGTTAAGAACTGACAACATGTGACACCTAATCATTCACGAATTCACAGTTGAGTGTCCTAACTTGGGACACCCACCGACATGGAATGGGTCGACCTTCATATCGCCCGATACACTCCACTTAGTAGTGACAAGAAAACCTCTCCGGCCCCACATCCAGCTGTATGGTGGTGTGGTGGTAGCACCTGCAATGTGTAGTTGCAGCCGCCATCGTTGGTGTCTACATCGTACAAGTACCAGAAAAACATACAGATAGCATGATAACGAATAGTAAGTTCAATATCATACTGTCACGTTCCACTGTCTCAATACGAGTGAATATGTACTCATATGAGAGTGTTTGTTTTTATTTGTTTATTCATCGCTAGCGACACAGGAAGAACTGCTTACGAGCAAGTACTCGCTTGGTGGTGGCAGAGTAAATGTGTCTCTCTCACACCACCATTCTCTTGTACTCTCTTATTCCAAATATAGTAATAACTGAACTAGATATTAACTAGTGCTGAATTGTAAACAAATGAACTAGTTGGGTGCCTATGACAAGCCAATATTAAAATCGATAGTTCGTTATATTAAAAAAGGACAGATATGTTACTAGTTTGAAGTAAAAAGCAACTAGTATATTTCTATATACAAACTAGACATTTTGGCTGCAGTGAAATGTCCTTGATATGTATGTAAAACAGTATCCACGGTGCAAAATCACCTTTCTGGAACACAACTATTTTAATATTATTTATTTCTGAGCAAATAAATTTTATTTGAAAATCAGCAAAATATGTTTGGAAAGCATATAAATATTAATATATCACAACAAAATATATTTGCAAACTAAATTTCACAAATAAACCAGTAAGGAAAGGCAGAAAGTCGGGCGGGGCCGACTATATAATACCCTACACCTCCCTAATAATGCGATAAGGGTCATTGCGATAATAATTTGGAATAATTGGTAAATGGGTAGGAACATATTATCTAATTCTGAACCGATAATCGCTAAATTAAGTAATATTCGTTCCTAAATTGAGAAACATATTTCTGGAAAATTTTAATGATCGGAAGTAAAGTACAACTTCTATAGCGCTTTGATACCAAATCAGGAGGAACATATGTACGGATGTTATATATAAATCTGAACCGATTTTCCCTGAATACTCATTCATGTAAAAAGACATCTTTCTGTCGAATTTCGTACTGATCGGATATAAAATACAATCTCTACAGCGCTTACATGTCGAATCCGGGGTAACATATATATGGGGCTATATCTAAATCTAAACCGATTTTCTCCGAATTTGGCAGTATTTCTTCATGTAGAAGGAAACCTCTTTTTGCCGAAATTCGCACTGATCGGATATAAAATAACATTTTTACAGCGCTTACATGTGAAATCGGGGGTAACGTTTATATGGGGGCTATATCTAAATCTGAACCGATTTCTTCCAAATTTAACAGTGTTCATTCATATGATAAGAAACCTCTTTCTGCCGAATTTCAGACTGATCGGATATAAAATAAAGTTTTTAAAGCGCTTACATGTCAAATCTGGGGTAACATATATATGGGGGCTATATCTAAATCTGAACCGATTTTAACCAAATTCAATAGGGATCGTCCTTGGGCCAAATAAAACATATGTGTAAAGTTTCGTCGAGATCGGACCATAATTGCGACCTGTACTTTGATTACAAGAATACATGCACAGACAGACAGACGGACAGACGGACATAGCTAAATCAACTCAGAAAGTAATTCTAAGTCGATCGGTATAATAAACGATGGGTCTATTTCTTCTCCTTTTGGGTATTACAAACAAATGCACAAAGTTATAATACCCTGTACCACAGTGTGGTGTAGGGTATAAATATGTGTTTAAGTACAAATAAAAGTATTCTTTAGGATTTTCACCAAACATATTTTATTTATATGAATTACAATACAATGTAAATTTGTATTCTATGTTTACGGTCTAGGGAACGGCTAGATTCTAGCAGCGAGAGACCCGAGCCTCTGGTGGGAACTGAACCTACGACGCCCAAACTCATAGGCGAGTACGCTACCTACTCACCTACTGGGGCGCTCGAAACAAACATATTTTATTTAAAAAAGATTTTTAAATTTTTTGCTGACTTTTTCGAATTTCAGTTTTAAATGCAAACTTCTATTTTAAATCGATCATTTCATATTTATGAGTATTACAGCCATTATTAGTTGTCAATCTTCCAAGTAATTTATTTTTATCCAAGATTATAGGATTTCATTATTATTACTTATCATTTTTAGGAACATTAAAATTAATTTTTGTGTGTAACAAATAATATATGTTTAGAGTGTACCCTGTACATATATATGTTCCAAGCCGAATATGTTTGGGACAATATACTACAGAAGCGATATTTTTCAGCGTGTATATGAGATCTATATCCATACCTAAATTTAAACTGATCGACTCTAAATCGGAAATGAACAAAACTAATCAATTTAGAATATGATAGTCGATCATTATAATAAACGATGGATCCATCTCTTCTTCATTTGGGCGTCACAAACAAATGTACAAATTAACAAATGTACTTAATATATTTTATTCTTTGCAATCAACTAAACTCTTTACAATCAATATAATCGATTTCAATCACGATATTGGGTTAATTATTGTTTAAATTGAATTGAATCGCCCTTGAACAAATTTTCAATTAAAAAATATTATATTTGATTATCCTTTGCTTTAATAATACCCGGGCGACCATTTCGTTTTAATTTCTTTAATAACTTGGCTAACTGTTTTTCGATCTACGGGGAATTTTGACAATTTGTTGAGTTCTTTAGAATTTTGCAGAAACATGAAAACATTCAACGCCCATAAGCACATGCGTATAAGTGTAAGGTGACCCAGGTGAGACTTGTTAAACGATGGACATAAACACCTTTGGCATGGCGAAAGTAACAAGAAAGATCTGCAGTAATCATTGAAGTAGAAAAGATGAAAATCATGGGGCGATATAGTTCGTTTGGTAGCAATTTTTTAGAAATAAAACAAAAGCTGCAAAGTTTCAGCCAAATTGCATATAAAATGTAGCATCAATAGATTAACCAACGTTATCTACACGCTGAAAAAAATCGCTTCGGCTTGAAACATATATATGTTTATGGTGTACTCTAAATATATAATATTTGGTGCACTCAAATATTATATATATTTGGGAAGATGTTGGTTTAAACAAATCTTTGTTTCCATCCTAGTATATTTTTTTTTGGGAATATTATTTCTGAAACAATGATTTATTTGCATCTAAGTATTCAGAAAACATACCGATACCTAAATTGTGTTAAGTTTTTCAGCAATTCAAAGTTATTATAAATTACTCGAAGGATTTACAACTAATGATGACTTGGAATATTTAGAACTTTCAAAATGAGTGCTTTAAAACAGAATTTAATGCTGCATATGTCATTTCTAATTGGGAGGCATAATTCAAGTAAAAATTAAAACCGAAGTTCGAAAATTCAGCAATGTTTTAAAAATCTTTTTTAAATAAAATATATTTAGGGAAATTCCTCAACAATAATTTTCTTTGTATTTCAACTCATATTTTATTTGAGAAAAATGTTTCCAAATATATATTGTTGTAATATATTAATATATGCGTTCCAAATAAATTTTATCGATTTTCAAATAAAATTTTTTGGCTCAAAAATATATAATATTTAAAAATTTGTGTTTCAAATATATTTTCTTTCTATTCAAACATATCAAAAAAGGCGATTTTGCCCCGTGTAAGAGCGACCTCTACATGGGGAATATATAAAATGGTGGACCGATACTGTAGATTTCCGTTGTGCAAAATTTTAGTATAAATATTAAAGAATCGATATTTACAGCTTAAATAAGAATATTTAAAAGCGATCTCTATATGGGGACTATATGAAAGTATAAACTGATTTGGGTAATTTTTGTTGTGATTAATTCTTGTTAAAATAGAATAAAAACAGCAGTTTCAGTTAATTGCAATGGAACAGCTTAAATAGGTATATGTGGAAGCGACCTCTACAGGGGAACTATATCAAAAGGTTAACAGAAAAAGTATAAGTTTCTCAATTTCCTTGGCAAAATTTAATTAAATTAGTTCTGTGATCACAATCGATAACAGCCTACGTCGACTTAAAAAGGATTTGAGGTATGTAAGCTATCATATTCTACTAACAATACTTTATATTTACGTGACATCTCCATTTCTCTAACAAATTTTTTATATATCATTTGCTACGAGCCAGCAGTGTAACACATCGAAGGAGTGGCCTAAGACACTAAGTATGTTTGGCGGAAATCCGTTTTGGGTCATTTTAAGTAATTTGAGCAATGTCCGTCTATCTGTCTGCTGGCTGGTGCGCACGATAACTCTCTGAAGGAGTAACCGATTTACTTAAAATTTGGTATGCGGTAATATTTTTCTCTATCTCCGGCTAAGTATGAAGATGGGTCATATTGGCCCACTTCTAATAGTACCTCCCCCACAAATGGTTTACATTTACTGAAAAATTGATTCCTTAATTACTTCTATACTACTTGTTCGAATCTTCTGAAATTCCAAACATAGTACTAGGTTATGTTGAACAGAGGGGACGTTTAAACGTCTCATGGCTATGGACGTACACTTAAGCCAATGGTTCGGACTGTTGTGCGCTCCATATTTATGATTTTCTATACCCCACGGGTTACAGAAAATCGGTACTAGACACGAATATCTTCCAGTCATATCCTCTGAGATGAGTCAAGTCTGGCAATATGTCGGACCCGAAAAATCGGGATCCTGCATGTGTGAAAGCTAGGTAGTGACACAGAAAATGTTCCATCGTTTCGATGTTTTCCCTGCATGCCCTGCACTCGTCGTTTTCTGCTAGTCCTATGCGATGAAGATATGCCTGTAAGCTTGAGTGTCCCGTTAGAACACTTAATCTTACTAATCTCGATCTGGTTTAGTTCAGAAAACTACTTGTTTTCTTCCTATTTGGGTCACCCCACAGTATCTTTGCAGTTGCTCTATTCCACACAGTTTTGTGAGCCATCACTTCACAAAACTGTGCTTCAACTCATCCTTCGTGGCTTCGAAAGGTTTCCAATTTTCTAAGTTTATTACTCGAAGTTATCTGCCCTTTGAAGCGAAGCTGTTTGCTCGTTCATTTCCAATCACTCCGTTGTGTCCCGGTACCCAGAAAATACGCAGTTGACCATGGACTGAGTAAGCATTTATCGTTCTTTTACAGTCTAACACTGTTCTGGATTTGACCTTTTCCGATGTTATTGCTTTGATCGCAATTTGGCTATCTGTGAAGATGTTGCAATATTTAGGATTTGTGGATTTATTGAGCCAGTTCACACACTCCGCGATTGATTGAATTTCTGCTTGAAATACTGTGTTATGGTCTGGAAGGCAGAAGTAAAGTTCGACTTCTGGTTCATCAATAAAAAGTCCCAGACCCGTCCTTCCTCCTAGCCTGGGCCCATCAGTGTAGCAGCTGGTTCCCACTGGCACATGAGCTAGTGTCCCGTTTTCCCAGGAGCGTCTGTCTGGCACGAACGAATCGCAGGTATTTGTAAGCCGCATTTCAGGAATGCGGTCGGAGATTTCCGTTGGTTGAATATGACCGACGAGAGATTGTAATATCTTCTGATGGTACGACTTGTGGTCTCGATTTATCCATTCACCCATCACGGATATCTATTGGTTGGATGTGCAGTATAGTCTCCAACGCTCTTGTTGGTGCGGTTCTAATTGCCCCGCTTATGCCTAGACAGCACATACGTTGCACTTTTTTCAATTGTATTACGTTGTACTTCTTGTCCATTGATGTCCACCACACTACAGTGGCGTAGGTTATTATTGGTCTTATCACGCTCATGTAAAGCCAGTGTGTCATATTTGGACGTAGTCCCCATTTTGAACCTATAGCTCTTCTGCCCAAAGACCAACAGCTGTGGGCCTTGGTAACTCTTTCATCTATATGATCTTTCCAAATCTGTTTCAGATCCAAGACTACCCCCAAGTATTTTACCTTTTTAGATATGGCTATATTCTTATCAAGGAATCGAGGCACGGTAAAATGATGATTCTTCGTTTTCCTTGTAAATAGACATATTTCAGTTTTGTCTGAGTTAACCTTTACTCCCATTGGTTGTGGCCAGTTATGTTAGCTATGTTAAGTGCCTCCTCAGCATAGGTGGATTGGATGTGTGCCCCTTAGAAATATTATAACGTCGTCTGCATAACAGACTGGTTTAAGTCCTTCATTGGTGAGTGCTTTAAGGAGACTGTATCGTCGTAACCCATAGGAGAGGCGATAAAATGCCCCTATCTCTGATTTTTACGTCATATGTCCCTCAAATAATCCACCTATTCCATAGCATATTGTTGATCCAGTTTTCAGTGCCCGGTCATCCTGAAACTCGTCTAAGGACTGGAGCCGCCATTACCTCAAGAAAATGGGTGAAGTTGTCACGCCCCTTTCCGTACCTCCCACACAAATGTACCATATTTCACCAAAAGTTAACAGTTTATAACCTTAACTTTTTGAATATATAACCTCGACTCTAAGCTTAACTGGATAGAAAATACGAATGAAAGAGTAAAGAAATCCTTCGCGGCATTATATGCGTGCCAGAAACTAGTAGGTAACAAATGGGGCATGAAACCTAAGCTTATTCACTGGTTATACACCGCGATCGTTCGACCAATTGCCAGCTATGGATGTCATGTCTGGTGGCCGATAACAAAGTATCAATCTCACACAATGAAATTAAGTAAGATAAATAGAGTGTCACTGCTTCATCTCACGGGAGCTATGAGAACGACTGCAACAACAGCTCTGGAAATTATCATGAACATTCTCCCCCTGGATATTTTTATACAAGAAACAGCAGAAATGATTTTAGTAAGACTAAATGAACTAAACCAGATCGGCAGGGCACCTGTCCGACACACAAAGATACTTGAAGATGGAGTTGACCTTCCACACACGGATTACTCACTGTGTGAGACCTTTATAGAAGAGGATTTTATTACGATTATTCCCTCCATTGAAGACTGGAAAGAGCAAAACATAATTTATGGGAAATTAAACTTCTATACCGACGGATCAAAAATGATTGACGGCACAGGCAGTGGCATTTTCTGCAAGGAGCTAAACATTCGAGAATCCTACAAACTAATGGATGAATGTAGTATATTTCAAGCGGAAATATATGCAATCTTAAAAGCTGCAGAAGCTATATCAATGAGACCGATATTCAAGAGCGATATCAGTTTTTTCATTGATAGCCAAGCAGCAATAAAGGCGTTAAGGGGACCGGATATAAGGTCAAAGGTAGTCAGCCGCTGTCGTAGAGAATTGATGATTCTCACAGAACAGCATAAAATTACTCTGTGCTGGGTGCCAGGCCACAAAGATATCCCGGGTAACGAAGAAGCAGATGTTTTAGCTAAGAATGGAGCACGCCGTACAGGGGGCGATGATCCACTTGTTCTACCACCTTTGTCTCACTGTTTTTCCAGGATCAAAGAAAAGAGCGGGGAGAAATGGCACAGACGGTGGAACACCTCTGCATCTTGTGAACAGACGAAACTACTTTGGGACGAAAGGGAATCGCGAAATTCTGAACGCCTACTAAGAATGAAGAGAGATGAACTAAGGGCCGTAATTGGTGTAGTAACGGGGCATAACTCCTTAGGAAAACATATGGTAAGAATCGGCAATAGAAATGATGACTTATGTAGATGGTGTGGGGATGTTGACTATTCGGAAGATAGTTATCACTTCCTTTGTCAGTGCCCTGCCCTATGCAAAAGAAGAAAAAAGATACTCGGCTCTTTTTATTTTCAGACATTAACGGAAATTCGAGGCTACGACCCAGCAAAAATATTGGCTTTCATTAGGGCTTCAAAATGGCGCCCATAATATTGGAAAACATCCGGGGCTTGCAGGAGTACAGATCCCGCGGAAACAACTCACAATATAAAATGAAATCAGAAGAGAGGAACCAAAAACATCAACACGAGGAATAGCAATGGATCAAACATGGTCCAGTCTTAGACACTAGACCTGCTCTAGTTTCATCCTCTTATAACCTAACCTAACCTAACCTTAATAACAGTGCACAAAAATTCTTGAAATTTCGTAGTGTAGTGCTTTGTACATGGTAATGCTTTTATACTACCTACAGTCCAGTGAACAAAAAGGGTGTCATTAACACGCCCCTTTTGTCACACCAATTGACCGTTCTGTACAAAAAGTTAACAGCTTATAACTTTAATAACAGTGAAATTGTGTACAGTGTAATTCTTTTATAGTACCTACAGTGCAGAAAAATGGGCGTAATTGGCAGCCCCTATTGGTACCTCCCACAGAAATGGATTATATTAAAGCAATTTAAATTGATAATAATTTAATTAATAAAAAAATAATTAAATTTACGAATAATTTTTGGGACTGATTGTGAGGGAACTCGTAAGTCTGTTTACCCGACTGAACTTTCTTACTTGTTAATTTCGTCCAAGAGAAGAGGTCGTCGGGCCATAGCGAATTTCTACAAGGATCATATTGCTCACTACATGTATTGTTTGCTGGGTTTGCATGCATACCTTTCTATTTATTTGCGGGGGTAGAAAAAGGGGTACATTTTGAAAATGGTAACAAAAATGTTCCCAACTTTAATATCTACTAGTTCATCAACTAGTTTAGAATTCTTTTAATTCTTGAAGAACACATTGGAACATATTGGACGTACTTTAAAGTTATGGCATCCTATTATCCGATTTAATAGTTTGGCGCTCTTGCAACAGTTGAGCGATATAGTGAGAATAAGTTCCCTTCGGATTTCAGTATTAATAATCAAGTTATAATAACTCAAGCCGGAGACTGTTTGCCCAGTAGAAATTTACCCACACTCCGATATTCACATAGCCATGTATTTGTGGGGGAGGCGACAATAAAACCACACAGTGTCGCAGTATCTCTATGTGGTTGGTAAAAAATGGTGGTGGTAGTAGACATATGTATGTAGGACAAGTTTGGTACGATTACGTCAGGACGTGTCGACCTCCCATATATCTTGAAATAAAATGGTACTATTTTTTCTAAACAGGAACGCCGAGTTCAACTGAAATATACATTTAAAGTGTTTTAAATCATTGTATGGAATCGCTGAAACTACAGCGATGATACAAAAATCCTTAGATGTAATTTTTAAAGAAATGTCTGAACCGCTTTTGACAAGACGTACCTAATAGATCAGAATGGAATGATAGTATTCTTGGACTTTGGAGAAACGTGAACTTATATACAGATTCCAAAACTCAACAACCAAGTAGGCTTCTGTGTCTTTTCTGAGGAACTTGAGCTATTTATTGCACAAAGACTGATGGAAGGAAATTAAAAGAAAACATTCTACTACATTTCTGAGTTAAAAAACTGCCCTCGACTGCCGCAGATCTCTTAACAGTTCAATATTCACCAAATATGGTCAGGGAACTGCAAAGCAAATGATCTAGCAAAACCAGAAACTACCTCACACGCTCCAGGGTAACGGAAATATGTGGGCATGCCTCTAGCGACCTACAAGCTCTTCTGGAGAGATAGTGCCCTTACGTCAACAAATGACAGGTGGTCACTAATCAGGAACCGAATGCATTCCAGGCTGATCCAAACGCACCAACGCCCTACTGTCGTTATCGAGACCGGACGTCTCACTTATCATGTCTGTCAGGATGCCTTATTAGACGGCACTGAGAGAGATCGAAGGTCTTGCGAAATAACTTTTGCAGAATCTGTGGAGACGAAGAGGAGGAGGAATCAATATAAGTCCTTCTATGTCTTTAACCCACTTTCGGCGGCAGACATTCTACCCTAGGCTGTCTTTTATTTTGGGAGTTCGCAGACTTGGCTGATGTTAACATCTGCAAAATGTAAGCGTGTTAATGCATTGAAACTGGTTCAACTGAAAGGGCTAGGGAAAAATTTATGTTTTTTCACGTAGCACCATGGATGGAATATTCTAAGTGAGTCTATCATACGGGATGCCACTCCTAACCTAAACCTAAAGTGGTTATCCTGTCATTTTCTGCAATAACCGCACGTGCCAGTACAATTTAGTTATATACTTTTTAACAAATATGATTATTTACTCGTAGCTAATCGTTTCCTCGCTATCGATATATGTATGTATGACACTCTATGGCAGATCTTTCCAGACCTTATGATATGCCAATTAGTAATGCCCCTTATCGCAAAAATTTCAGAAATTGTACTTATTTTTTTGTGTGAATAATGACAATTAATAGCTTAGCTAAAATAGCCGCGACAAAATAATAAAAATTAAATTAATGTTAAAAGTTGTTTTTTAATGTTTGAGAGATTGAGAAGCTTAACTTTTTTAATATACTCGTACATATAACAACTCCTTCCTAGCTAGTGCTAAATGTACTGCGAAATGAAAACGAGTCATCCTGATGCCGGTTATTCCAGAAACCACATAATTATGCACGTACCCAAATTCAACATCGAAGACCCATGCATATCTATGAAATGGATTAATGTATCTTAAAAATATTTTTATTATGATCTGTGATTAATTATAATCATATTGTATTTTATCGTTTTATGCAAAAAATTTAAGTATTTACGACACTGTGCGCCAGCGTTCTTTGGGGTAAATGAAAATGTAGTGCAATTTGTGTCATACGAGCCAAAGCCATTACTCTCACATCGGGTGGTACTGCTGGACAGAGGTGTATGTGAGTTAATTAAATGTCCTCACCATGTGAGGACATATGGAAATTTCAATAGCAAGGATAATGTTTCCGTTATTGACATTCGTTTATATGAGGGTTACTATATATATTTCAGGCTTAGGCAACACTAATGGCGAATTCTTTTCTGCAAAAAAGTGCAACATTTTCATTGCCCTTTTTCCGAAAACGGCACTTTTGTGATACTTTTTTGAAATTTGGTAATTAAGTTACTCGAATTTAGCACAACTAAAATTTCAAAATTTCAAAAAAGCGATATTATAGTGCAGTTTTCGGAAAAAGGGCAATGCAAGTGTTGCACTTTTTTCAGAAAAGAATTCGCCATAAGTGTTGCCTGGCGCCATCTGACCATTTGTGTTGTTTACAGTGACTTGAAAGAATCAATTTAGCAACAAAAATGGAATTAACTCGTGAATATTTTCGTGCGATAATTTTTCACAACTTTCGACGTGTATTATCACGACAAGAGTGCATCGATGAACTTAAATCCTTGTATGGCGATGAAGCACCATCCTATAGCACTGTGAAAACCCGGTTTAATGAATTCAATCGTGGCCGACGCTCGCTCATAGACAAAGGTCGTCCAAAAACGGCCGTTGTGCCAGAGAACATTGATGCCGTGCGTGAACTGATAATGCAAGATCGTCATGTGACGATGATATACTAATTGGCATATCATAAGGTTTGGAAAGATCTGCCATAGAGTGTCATACATACATATATCGATAGCGAGGAAACGATTAGCTACGAGTAAATAATCATATTTGTTAAAAAGTATATAACTAAAATGTACTGGCACGTGCGGTTATTGCAGAAAATGACAGGATAACCACTTTAGGTTTAGGTTAGAAGTGGCATCCCGTATGATAGACTAGAGACATCCTTGGGCATTTCTTCCACCAGTATTCATCCGATATTGCATGAACACCTGGCCGTAAAAAAAGGTTTGTTCTCGTTGGATCCCGCACAATTTGACAATCGCTCGAAAAAAGGCTCGTGTCGATTGGTGCAAAGAAATTTTGAAAAAATACGATCGCGGTGCTTCAAAAGACATTTATAAGATCGTCACAGGTGACGACGAATCTTGGATCTATGCGTATGAGCCCGAAACAAAACAGCAATCGACCGTGTGGGTCTTCGAAGACGAGCCAAATCAAACGAAAGTTGTTTGTGAGAGAAGCACTTCTAAGCAAATGGTAGCCTGTTTCTTCGGCAAAACTGGTCATGTGGCGACTGTTCCGCTTGAGCAACGTAGGACTGTCAATTCTGAGTGGTACACCACAATTTGTTTGCCTGAAGTCTTCGGAGAAATTCGAAAAACGTACAAGAGAAGACGAATCATTGTGCACCATGACAATGCGAGCTCTCACACATCGGCTCAAACCAGCGCCTTTTTGACCGGCCAAAACGTCGAATTGATGGGTCATCCGCCGTACAGACCTGATTTGACACCCAATGACTTCTTCTTATTCACTCACATCAAGAAAAAACTGCTTGCTCAACGTTTTTCGACGCCTGAAGCAGCTGTTGAAGCGTTCAAAAGCCGTGTTTTGGAGGTGAATTTTCAACACACTGTAACCAAAACAATTCGCGCTCAACTTACAAAACGGTCTGAGTGAAGTTATGCTAAAAAATGTCATACTTTCCAATAGAAGTTCCAGTTTTCATCTGGAAACACCAGCATTGCCAGGACCGAAATATAAATAGCAACCCTCGTATTTGTAGGAGTATATCGTTGGAATCGCATGTACGTATCATGTAAACCGTAAATGGGCCATCGGGCCATACCCGCTTCAGACTTGTTATCTTTGGGATTTGGTTTGTTTTACTGTACATTTACCTTTTTCCATTCCATTATATTGTCATGGAGCAGACGTCACACACATGTTGCATGCGGTGCAAGTGCCAGTGAAAGTTATGCATTAGTCATCGCCATCGTTCTTAAAATTCTGAGTAAACGATTATTACAGTCAATGCATTCTGGACAATTCTATAGGGATATAAAGGTTATAGGAATCATGTACTAACTATTTACGGGCATATACGCGTACATCTACGAACACTTAATAGTTGGCCCTCAAACGAGAAACTCCAGTCCGTGTCAGTTTCAACAAGCCTCGAATTGCAGATGTTACGACAAGGCCATCCCCACATTTTGTCTTCATCAAAGGTGTTAACATTTGTAATTATGGTCCTTTTAAATTAATATTTAAACAATAAAAAGTAAACATTTTCGTGACAACGAAACGAACGAACTTGTCAATAATAGGTAGTGGCCCTGGAGACACATTCCCTACAATTAATTGTTGAATTAATTCGCGAATTCTTAAATTAAAATCAATATCAATTTATAGTACGAAAATTGCAATAAGTTGTAAATAACGGGCACCATTATTTCAAAAATTATTTCGTGACTCACGTATACATAAACGTCAAAGCAATAATTAAAAAAGTACAATAGTTTCACAAGGTTCGTCAGTTGTTCGTATTGCTCTGAAACCTCGATCTCAACTGGATTATTATTTTTCTTCTTCCATACATGGCCTGCATTCATCGTTAGCTGTGTGTCCTATGCGGTACATACTCGCATATGCTTGTAAGCTTTATTAAAGGTGTTTAAAAGTTAACATGTATATATTTAAATACAAAAATTTACAGATTTCCCATATGTTTTAAGTTTGTTTTGAATATATGTCTTAAAGTAATTTTATATACATAAAATACACATTTCGTAACTTTCATTAGCGGTATCTCGGGAACAGTAAAAAAATCCCGCTTTCGCGGGAATTAAAATGGCCGAGAAAAAATGTCATTAAAACAGCTACAATTTGCATGTTTTTAAAGACATTTCCATCGATATAAAGTTATTTGTATTTGATTTAATGAAGCACTAACCATTAGGTTAGGTTAGGTTGAAGAGAGGAGACGTTTAAACGTCTCATGTCCATGGACATACACTTAAACCAGTGGTTCGGCCTGTTGTGCGCTCCTTATTTGTGATCTTTTTATACCTCACGAGTTACAGAAAATCGGTACTAGACACGAATTTTCTCAGTATCTTCCAGTCATATTCTCTGAGATGAGTCAAGTCTGGTAATATGTCGGACCCGAAATGTTGGGATCTTGCATGTGTGAAAGCCGGGCAGTGACACAGAAAATGTTCCATCGTTTCGATGTTTTCTCTGCATGCCCTGCATTCGTCGTTTCCTGCTAGTCCTATGCGATGAAGATGTGCTTGTTCATTTGGATCACCCCACAGTATCTTTGCAGTTGCTCCTACTGTTGCGCTATTCCACACAGTTTTATGAGCCATCACTGCCCAGTGCTTCAACTCATTTTTCGTGGCTTCGAAAGGTCTCCAATTTTTCAAGTTAATTACTCGAAGTTCTCTGCCCTTTGAAGCCAAGTTGTTTGCCCGTTCATTTCCAATCACTCCGTTGTGTCCTGGTACCCAGCAAATACGCAATTGACCATGGGCTGAGTAATCATTTATCGTTCTTTTACAGTCCAACACAGTTCTGGATTTGACCCTTTCCGATGTTATTGCTTGAATCGCCATTTGGCTATCTGTGAAGATGTTGGCATATTTAGGCTTTGTCGTGTGACTGAGCCAGTTCACACACTCCGTGATTGCTCGAACTTCTGCTTGAAATACCGTGTTATGGTTAGGGAGGCGGAAGTGAAGTTCGACTTCTGGTTCATCAATAAAAAGTCCCAGACCCGTCCTTCCTCCTCGCTTGGACCCATCCGTGTAGCAGCTGGTTCCCACTGGCACATGGGCCAAAGTTCCATTTTCCCAGGAGCGTCTGTCTGGCACAAACGTATCACAGGTAGCTGTAAGCCGCACTTCAGGAATGCTGTCCGAGATTTCTGGCGTTTGAATGTGACCAACTAGATATTCTAAAATCTTCTGATGGTACGACTTGTGGTCTCGATTTATCCATTCACCCATCACTTGTAGACGTCTTGCTGTGAGGGCTGCCTCATACTTTATACGGATGTCTATTGGTTGGATGTGCAGTATAGTCTCCAACGCTTTTGTTGGTGCAGTTCTAAATGCCCCGCTTATGCCTAGACAGCACATACGTTGAATTTTTTGCAAAGGTATTACGTTGCACTTCTTGTCCATTGATGTCCACCACACTACAGAGGCGTAGGTGATTATTGGTCTAATCACGCTCATGTAAAGCCAGTGAGTCATATTTGGACGTAGTCCCCATTTTAAACCTATAGCTCTTCTGCACAACGACCAACATCTGTGTGCCTTTGTAACTCTTTCGTCAAGATGATCTTTCCAGTACAGTTTCTGATCCAAGATTACTCCCAAGTATTTTACCTTTTTAGTTATAGCAATTGTCTTATTCAGGAATCGAGGCGGGGTAAAACGTGGGATCTTCGTTTTCCTTGTAAATAGACATATTTCTGTTTTGTCTGGGTTAACATTTAATCCCCTTGGTTGTGCCCAGTTATATGCTATGTTAAGTGCCTCTTCAGCTCTCCTGCATAATAGATTTGGATGAAAGCCCCTTAGAAGTATTACAACGTCGTCTGCATAACAGACTGGTGTAAGTCCTTCATTCGTGAGGGCTTTTACGAGACTGTGTATCGTCGTAACCCATAGAGGAGACGATAAAATGCCCCCCTGAGGTATACCACGATTTACCTTGTCTCTAATTTTTACGTCATATGACCCACAAATAATCCACCTATTCCTTAGCATATTGTTGATCCAGTTTTTCAGCGCCCGGTCAACCTGAAACTCGTCTAAGGACTGGATAAGTGTATCGGTCTGTACATTGTTAAATGCGCCCTCAATGTCTATGCAAACAGCAAGTGTATACATTTCTTTACTGAAGGACTCTTCTATGTGGTGCACTACCTCATGCAGAGCTGTTTCCACTGATCTTCCTTTGACAGCCTTAAAGGGGTCCCGCAGCCTTAAAGGGAGAGAAACTTTTTATCGCTTCTTTAACCATACCATCTGTTATATCCGTAATAGGTACTTGATGCAATACATTTTCATTCTGTAACTGTTCCTCTGTTGGTCCAGCATTACCAGTCGGAAAATGAGTTTTCATCAAGAGCCTTACGGTATCCTCTATAGTTTCCATCCTTTTACCCGTTTCATCCACCAGTGTTTCGGTTTGGACATGAGTTTTTGAGAGGAACTTTTTCATTTTAGACATGCTGTTAACGCTGTCTACCTGTTCACAGAAAAGCCTCCATGAGTTACGTTTCGCCGATCTAATTATTTTATTGTATTCTTTGAGTCTTTTGTGGTAGTCGTCCCAATATACTGATTGTTTTTTACGTCGAGCTCTATTGTAAAGTCTGCGGACATCTTTGCCAATCGAGCGAATTTGTCCTGTCATCCAGGGTTTCTCAAAGGCAGATTTCCTTTCTCGAAGTGGGCAACTATCTTCGAATGATTTTACAAGAGCCTCGGTAATCTTCTTAACATTGATATCAATGTCTTCTGCACATAGATAATCGCGTGTAGGCTGCCCCAATCGATTTCTAAGTAGATTTCCGAATTTAGTCCAGTCGGTCTTAGCCTTATTACGGAAACTTATGGGGTTTGGCGGTGGCCGTGCAATTTTAAACCTTATATAACGGTGGTCTGAATAGGAGTGTTCATCCGAAACCCTCCACTCATGAATCTCATCAATAAGATTTTCTGAACATATCGTTATATCTAATACTTCTTCCCTAATTTTGTTAACAAAGGTTGCAGTGTTTCCTATGTTAAGAGTTATGAGGTCATTTGTATTCAAAAATTCGATAAGGGCGTGTCCCCTTTCATTGGTGTTAGTACTACCCCAAGCGATATGATGGGAGTTGGCGTCACATCCAGCTAATAACTCATTACTTGTGTGTTTGGATTCCATCACCAGACGTTGTAATTCCGACGTAGGTGGCAATGTCGGCGCATCGAATGGCAGATATATTGACGCCAGGTACATATTTCCATTACCTTGCCTCAGCACCGTTGCGTCCGATGTTGACAACTCTGGAGAGAAAATAAAACATAAGTTTTTATGGCACAGAATACAAGTCCTTGGACGAGTACCTGTGTTAGCGTAGAAAAGGTTATAGTTCAAATGGCTTAATCCAGTAACCTTGTTGCTAGTTGTCCATGGTTCCTGGATCAAAGCAATATGAACCCTGCCTTTATTTATGACGTCCATCAGAGCGTTGGATGCTGTCTCGCTCCGGTGGAGGTTTATCTGGATGACCTCAATCATTGTCCTTCCAGTAAAAGTTTCTTTTGGGAGTCTATCCTATCTGGTGGCACCGCCTCTTTATTTGGTAGTGGGTCATTCTCCTCCTTTCGTTCACTACCTATTACACCATCTTCCAGTCGACAATTTTGGGAGGCGGTGTTATTTTTTGTCGCTCCCTATTTGGTTTCAATCGTTTTGTGGCTCTTTTTATTTTGATCACCACCTTTGCTGGGAACTTCCTGCAAAAGTGGCGGTACTATTGGTGAACTGGTGGTGTTATTGACTACTTCCACATCAGTTTTTGGCAGTGTCTCCATCCGTTCAATACCAGTGTTTGCCTCTTCAGACAGTATATTTGGACTCGATTCATTTGTCCTGCCAATCGGGACCTTTCCAATTTTGAAAAAGACTGTCCAGATCAAGAAGTACGCCATGCCCTTCGCCATGACAAGATTGTTCTTGGATTCTGGGTCTATGCCTAACACGAGGAGAGTACCCTCGGTATCATCCTTCCTATAGAAGACTACCCACTTTCTCACGGAAAGTTTTGAATTCTGTTTGCCAATGATGTCGAGTATGTACTCTGATGAGAACTTACTGGGACATCCCTTAACATATAGGGTCGTTTTTATGAGTTCAGGAATGTCGCTTTTCCTTACCAATTTTAGCTTTGCGCCGTCCCAAGGTGAGGGGAAGCTATCCACAAGTTTTACGAGGACACCAGCGCAGCGTTGTGATGCCAGCCTTAGCATCAAAACACCCCTCTCAAACTTGCAACTCATTACTTCGATTGGTGTTTCATCCTTAGATTCGAGGACGTATTCCGCTACCCTCGTATAGACCAAATCTTCGTAGTTACTCTTTTGGTCTTCGGGGATTCTGCCAGATGCACTACTGCTATCAATTATGGCGTAGCATAGATCGTCTCGAAAATGTTGTTTAGCTATATTAGAATAAGACGGTGGCTTCTTACCCTTCTTTATGGCCAATTGATTTTTCCGTGTCTGTAGAGTCTTTTTGGTTAAAGCCTCATCCTTAACTGATGATTTGGTTGACTTGAACTGCGTTATTGGGTCAACTTTACCGCCCACAATCGAAGGACCCAGACTAGAGACCTCCTTTTGTGTGGTTACGTTAGGCTTATCCGAATTACTGGGAGACGGCGAGCCCTTTTTCTTCTTAGTCACTTTCACAGCGATATGTTCTTCGGGAGACCTGACTCTTTTAGCGGCCTCCATGTTTGTATAGGAGGTAGAATTGTCAGGTTCATCCCGTAATAGGTTCTGTCGGTTCAACTTATTCAGTTTCCTTCTTTGTGCCCCTGACAGTCTCTTTGAGTTTGCAACAATAGTGATATTGTTTTCATTTGATGATTCAGAGTAAGAGTCCCCAATGGCTTTTAAAGGCTGGGGTTGCTTAAAGCCCCGGCTGGGTTCTGCTTCATCTGTCTTATCATTTGTTTTGCCTGCGGCTGGATGTGCTCTTGTTTCATTTTCGACTACGGGGTCCAAGGCACCAAAGCTCGTAGAAGTTGCTTGCTCACGATTGTTCGATAACGACGACACATGACTCGTGAGTGAATCAACGCTTGTCGCCGGCACTGGGTTTTCCCTCCCCTGCGCCGTAATCTCCTTCGTCTTTTTTGGTTTAATCATAAATTGGTTGGGGGAGACACCCCCATAGCCAGTATTAGCCCGTAATAGGTACGTCGGTATAGGCCTTCCAGACTGAGCTCAGAAATATCTGTCCAGAGACCGATGCATCCAATTCAACCTACGCTTTATAAACAACAAACCTCCTGGTTGCGTAGTAGGTAGGTGAATAGGTATTGCGTAATAGGTTAAAAACTATCCGCTCTGCGATAACACGTCCGTTCGCTACGACAACTAACCATTAGTTTTGAGTATGTTCATCTTTACATTTACGTCTTTAAATTAAAGCAAAAATCATAATTTTTGTGACATGCTTCATTATTTAATGTAATTTTTCAATACTTTTAAGGATTTTGAACGAATGAAGTTATAAAGGACAGGACAATTTTATGACAGTTGTCATTATTTTAAAGAATACTCCTTAAAAGAGTGACTATTTCTAACAAAAATTTTTGAATTTTTTTATCTTTATATTATTTTTCAATATTATCTTATTGTGATATGATGCAATTTACTAGTATTTCTTTTCGTATATAAATAATTATGTTTTATTTCTTTTCAGAAACATATCCATTATTATAATTTTGGATTACGTAATGAACTTTATTTGAAGCAGCGTTCGGAACAAAACATTAACGTACAGTACGTTAGCGTTCTCTACTGTACTTCATGGCGAACAGTACGCAAACAGATTCCTTATAAGAAGTACAGAATACACTAAAGACATAGTCCAGATTCACACTTGCAATTTTTTTCTGCAATTCTCTTTTGAAATTGCATTTGCGACAATGTATTCTGTTTCGACAATTTTTTGTTTTCACCGTTCATTAAAACTCATTAAATTTTATTAAAATGTATGTCGCACAAATTTACATATGTTGAACCGAGCACAAAACAACGAATATTAAATGAAAAGCAGTGTGGAAATGTCGAAAAACTTTACAGCAAAAGAAAACGCAAAACGTATTGCAAAAAAATTGCGAGTACGGAAGATTTTTTTCTCTCCCCTTACCGACTGCGTCCCTCTCCAACAAACACTGCAATTCAGCAGAAAAAAATTGCAAGTGTGAATCTGGACTTACTAGGTCTAAAATCAGATGTTTTTCGTTCGCATCACTCGTTCGACATAGAGAAACAGGCTGTAAGATTTTGAGATGACGATCGCAAACACTATGATAACGTACGGTTCGTCGAACGCAAACGCTACCTCGTGGTGGTTGTGGTTTTTTTTATGAGAACGCAAACAGAATACACTACGTTTAGCGTTCTGTTCTTTTTTATACCGGACACCACAGGTCACAAATATGAAGCGATCTTTATGCAAATTGGTACAGAATCATTTATTAGACAAGGGACGGCCCCTATTGAAAATGGGGCACATCGGTCCATGTATTGATATAGGCTCCATATAAAAGTCGCCACCGATTTCACTTCTTAACACTCTGGAGAACAGATTTCTCCATTGAACTGGGGAAAATCGGTCTATGTTTTCATATAGCCCCCATATAAAGGTCCCGACCGATTTCACTTCTTGACGCCCTGGAGAACACATTTTTCAAATGATCTGGCTGAAATTTAAGAATTTGCTCTTTATATTGGACCTAATCGTCCCTAGTAAAAATGGGGAACATCGGTTAATGTTTTGGTATATGCCCCATATGAAGGTCACCACCGTTTTCACGTCACTTCTTGCCCGCCATATAAAGGTTTTTTGTTTTCAACCGGTTTGATTTATTTTGTTTTGATTGTTTCTTCTCCACATAATTTGAATATATCCAGAGTTGTCTTAAATGTCTTTCCCGATTTCCTGTATATGGGCTTAAAATTTTCCAATTGCAACTTCCATTGTGAGTTATTCTCATCATTTCTAAAACGTTCTTTGAACTTATGTTATGGCGTTTTTTTCTAAAAAATGATGTTGCCCTGTCAGAGAGGCACATTTTAATAATGTCGCCTACGCCCTCTTGTACTACTGCATTTTTTATGGTCAGAAAACAAAGAATACTCCACGGCGCCGCCTAAACAAAGCATATGTCCAAAATTTATTAGAAAAAAACCACGCACGTACATACGCGGGTATTTAGGCCATTCGCTCGACGTTAAAAAACATATGTTTTTTAGGGCAGCGTCCACCCCTTCGATTAAATACAAGGCTGAAAAGTTGCATTTTTGAACCGTGCAAATGCATTTTTTACAAAAAAAAAACGAAATCCTATCCAAGTGCAGCATTTTTTTACAAACGAAAAGCCATTGGGGCGAAAGGCAGAAAGAATATAGCATTTTTTGGCACAAAAGAAAACAGCAATGTGTTATTTTTTCGCATACTCGTCGCCGAGTATGCGCTTTGAGAATAACTTATTTCGATATCCCTTGACGATCCCCTATCGTTTTACAAGTACAGGGATTTTGCTCTTCCTTACCAATTTCAGCTTTGCGCCGACCCAAGATGAGGGGAATCTATTCACTAGTTTTACGAGGAAAAAATCATCTTCAATCTGATGAATTTCTACCTGGGTTTGATGAAACTTTTCTTTCTTTTTCAACCTACAACACTTTTCATTGCTTTGATGTAAAACGTTTCATCAATACTTCTTCAAAAAATTACATTGATTCTATGAATATTTGACATCTGTTTGAAGTACATATTACATTAATTTAACGTCCAATTTTCTTTGAATTGAAGTAAATAATTCCTTCTTTTCATGAAAACGTAATGTTATTTTTACATCAATTCGAAGCAAAATTTAAATCGAAAATATGAAAGACTTCATTGACTTTATGCACTTTTTACATTAAATTAATTAAAAAAATTTATTATTCAAATAATTCTATAAATTTATGTAATTATTACATCTGTCAAATACATATAACTCATTGTTTCTATGTAAAATCGCTATAAAAAAACAAAACTATACAAACAAAAAAGCATTTTTGTGGCGAAAGGCAGAAAAAATGTTGCATATTTTGGCAGTCAATCACTTTAACACTGAATCGTTGAAAAAACCACCATTTGTGTGTTTTGTGCGTTTGTTAAGCTAAGTACACACGATTTGCAGATCGGACAATGTTGCCAGAAAAATGCAACCGCGTGAACATAAAATTTTTGTCTTGCAACGTTAGCAGAAAAGTCATTGCGAGATAATGTGCAGATTGTTAGATGTGCGAATTTTATGCATGTGAACACGGCGCCATTGTCAGAAAAACATTTTATTGGCAACACGGTCTATAAAATATTTTTATTGGCAATCCTGCATATAAATATTTACAAAATATATTGTAGAAATACATGAAATTTTAAGGTTTTCTTGCAATCGTCTGAACTTTCAATACGCCTTTGCCTAACAATCTGTCATTGTCCGTACATTTGCAGCACTTTAACAGGGTTGATAACGTTGTCCGATCTGGCAATCGTCTATACTAAGCTTTAGAATTTGCGTAGAACAAAATATGCCTGTGCAGCAGGGATCGGCACACTCATACAACCATAACAAAAAAATATTTCTCTCCCTCAATGTTAGTCCGGGTTTACACTGGCTGAATGTACAGCAGATTATCAGCGTTATGTGGGAGAGAGGGGCAGTCGGCAAGAGGGAGGAAAAAACTCTCCCTGAACGTTTTGAGTTCTTCGTGCAAGTTCAAAAGAGAATTTAATGATAAGCTGCTGAAAAAACCTGCTTAGTGTAAATCTGGACTAAACAGAATGAATTATTTTATACTCATTCAACCAAAATACCCTTTTGTGTGACTGTGTGATTTATAAAGCTGAGTTTAGACGATTGCCAGATCGGCAAACATTATCAACCCTGTTAAAGTGATGCAAATATACGGGCAATGTCAGATTGTTAAGCAAAGGTGAATTGACAGTTCAGACGATTGCAAGAAAACATTACAATTTCATATATTTACAATATATTTTGTAAATATTTATATGCAGGATTGCCATTAAAAATACATTATAGACAGTGTTGCAAATTAAATGATTTTCTGGCAATGGCGCCGTTGTCACATGCATAAACTTCGCACATATAACAATCAGCAAATTATCTCGCAATGACTTTTCTGCTAACGTTGCAAAACAAAAATTGTATGTTCACACGGTTGTAAATTCACAGGGTTGCATTTTTCCGCCATTTTTCTAGCAATGTTGTCCCATCTGCAAATCGTCTGTACTTACCCTCACCGTTTGGTTTCGTGTGTCAAAGCATACATGAACATACGGAATACACTTTTGGTACACAACACAATCGAAGTAGACGGGTTATGTGATGAAAGATTCATGTTAGAAATTTCATTGTTTTGATGTAGTACACAATTTTAATTAAATTGGCGGTCATCAAATTAAAGAAGGTATTCACAAAATCAATTGAATAATTACATCAAATCAATGAAAAACAATTCAAGAAACATTTTCATTATTTTGATCTACCATTTTATTTTCAGTGAACACTCCTCTAAAACTTGCAGCACATTACTTCGATCGGGGATTCTGCCAGATGCGCTTCTGCTATCAATTATGGCATGGCATAGATCGTATCGGAAATGCAGGGCCTGATCTAGGGGGTCTGGCGCCCCGGGGCTAATATTTATTTTGCGCTCCCACGAAGTGATACATGTACAAATTTTATAATAACAAATCCAAAACTAAAGAAAAATAAATTCTGTTTTAAACAATTAAACATTTTGAGAGAGAGAGAGTTACACTGACCGAGAATTCAAAACTGGTTTTCGTGTGTATATTTCTGTGGTTATCTCTAATAACTTCATATGCCAGAAATTTTCGATTTCGGGACTTCATCAAAAATCTATTCAGCTAATCATTATCTCTCGATCGATATTTCATACTTTTAGGTATGTAAATTTGTTTGAGACTTTTTCAGACACTCAAATTTGCAAATTTTGTATTAAATTTACTTCGATTTTTATTTTTTGAGATGTGCTGTTATCACAGAGATCCACATATTTGTCGTGATTATGTATCAGACTCCCGGAGTCGGATTTAAAAATGATTCGACTCATTCATGAACTTTAGCGGTAAGGTGGTCAAAAATCACTTGACGTAAAACGCTACTTTCCACGTATTGGCCTACATGTCCACCAAGTTTAAAGAAAATTTGATCAGCCGTTAAGGCCTGATACTAGAACAAAAAACAAAAGATTTTATAATAGTGCACCGTGCGACAAAAATTATTGATCATGGAAATGTCTCCATAATTAAATAGTTCAAAAAAACAAACTAATCAACGTGATCCAGAAAATATATTTTTTTTAAATTGTCCACCATGGATCTTAGGGGATAATGAAGGACTAAAATTGTCAAGGCCATTTTTGCAAATTTTTAGTTTCGGGTTCTAGAAACAAAAATATTATTTAGATAGCCCAAAATGTACCCTTTTATGTGACAGCCATATCGTCTTACTAGGACTTTCGAAAAAATTACAAAAAATTTAATAATTATATCCTTAAAAAATGAGAAAATAAAAAACTGAGTACAGTACAGTACAGTTTTGATTCTTATCAGCTTGTAGATATTTTCATGACCAAAAATTTGTGTCAGACGGTATTATAGTAGTGTCTTATGCATTTCGAATTTTCCTAACTGTAATGCAGACGTATAAACCATAATTTTTTGTTTTGCAAAATATTTATTTAAATTATATTGTAGGTATTCTCAGAAATTTTGCGCCCCTCAGGAGCCTTGTGCCCCGGGGCTTCAGCACAGTACAGTAGATCAGGTACTGCGGAAATGTTACCCTTTTTTATGGCCAATTGATTTTTTCGTGTCGGTAGAGTCTTAAGGCCAGGTTGGGCAAACTTAGCCGTAATTTAAATTTAGCGCCACCGTAACGTTGCCCGCTGAAGCAATTACCCAAAACTTGAAAAACGTGCTGTATCACTCAGACAATCAGAAAATAAATAGCAACAAATTAATTTTATTTTATATTTATTTGCTACTAATTTATCATTTTATTGTCATAAATTTGTTCTTTTTTCATTATTTTACTAATTTTGTTCCAAATTAAATTTCAGCAGATTCAGCAGTCCGTTTACCTAGTATATTTTTTTCAGCAGCTTATCCGCTAATTCTCTTTTAAACTTGCCTCTGCGTTTAGACACATAATTTTGTTTCGGATATTTCTGTGTGAATTGTTGTTGTTTCAAAGGCCGAGTGAAAAACACAAAACGTTCAGACCGATAAGCCACAGTACGGGCTTATACAAAACGCCGATAATCTGCAGAACATTCAGCCAATGTAAATAGGGACTTACACTGATTTCCATATATCAGAATGAATCAGCTGATTCGCTACGCTACGGGGGCGTTACGGTTACGTATGCCTAACCCAGCCTTTACTGTTAAAGACCCTTTGCGTTACCGGATCAACTTTATAGCCCCCGAACGAGCATCATTCTCTGAGCATCATTTTTTTTGTTAACATTTGAATCTAGAAAGTTGGATGCAAAATCAAAATTACTAACTATAAAAACATACTTCACAAATTACACTTTCTGATCATCCATTGTACGAACAACTTACACGTATTTCGCAAATTAGGAAATACGATACGTTTTTTGTATCGACCTAAGATTAGGTCGATCGTTAGTCATTTTTACGTCCCAAAACAAAAAAATATTTGATTTTTCGTTGTCAGATTTATACTGTAGTTTTCTGATTGTACAAAAATGTTTATATATTGAAGCCAAAAAAAACCGCATACACACGTGAAAAAATCTTCATTTTTGATATATTTGAACTGAAAGAAAATATATTTGAACAAAAGTTTTTAAATCTATCTATATATGTATATAAAAGAGAGTGTGTGTTTGTATATTTGTTTGTTCAGTATAGAAGTCTAAACGGCTGGACCGAACTTCTTGAAATTTTCACATAATGTACATGTGAAAAATGGGCTGGATCGGACCAATGGACGTGGTCCCGCCCATATAAGTGAGATATCTTGCACAATTTATTAGCGAGAGTGCTGTAATTTTGTGTACATGTATCTGGTAGCAGTCTACGTGTTTAATCTAAAAATGGGCGCGATCGTACCAATGGGCGTGGCCCCGCCCATATAAGCCAAAAATTTAAATTGAGATATCTTACACAATTTGTTAAAGAGAGTGCTGAAATTTTGTATCTGGTAGCAGCCTGCGTAATTGGTCCAAAAATGGGTAGTCCGCGCATATAAGCCAAATTTTGAAATTGAGATATCTTGCACAATTTATTAGCGAGAGTGCTGTAATTTTGTGTATATGTATCTGATAACAGTATACGTGATTGGTCCAAAAATGAGCGGGATCGAACCAATGGACGTGGCCTCGTCTAAATTTTTAAAATGAGATATCATACACAATTTATTAGCGAAAATGCTGTAATTTTGTGTATACGTTTCTGGTGGCAGTCTAGGTTATTGGTCCAAAAATGGACGGGATCGGCAAATGGGCAGCTTCGGGCAAATGGCCCAGCCCATATAGGTTAAAGTTTGAAATTGCGAGAGTGCTGTAATTATGCGAATATTAATTTGATGGCAGTTTACATCATTGATACAAAAATGGGCGGGATCGGACCAAAAGGTGTGACCCAGCCCATATGAGCCATGTTTTAAAATTGATGTATTTTGAACAATTAGTTCGGGGAATGCTCATATTTTAAGTATATGTATTTTGTGGCAGTATTCGTGGACGGGATCGGAAATCTAATTCTGGGGCAACGAAGTGGACCGGGTCCAGCTAGTATTATATATTTATAAACAAATAAATTTTATTTGAAAATCAATAAGATTTTATTTGAAAATCAATAATATTTATTTGGAACGCATATGTTAACATATTAGAATAAAATATATTTGCAAACTAATTTTTTTAATTTCAAATACACAAAAACGTATTTAATTTGAAGAAATGTTGATACAAATAAAAACGAGTCATACTTAAATTTACACCACAATATTCTAATTTAAGCCCAAAAATAATTACTCACTTATTACGAACTGTACTTGATTCTATGATATGCATCCTCAAATCAAGTACGTTTCATAGCATTAAATTAACTACAAACATTCTTATTTAAATTCTGATTGTCTTTGGCTCAGCCTCAAAAGCGTTGCTGAAATCTTAAAATTAAGAAAAAAGCGTTCTTTGATTTTCAGTACGCTTTTTTCTTAGTGCAGACAGACAGACAGACGGCGGACATTGCTCAAATGACTTAAAATGGCCCAGGACGGCATTCCGCCAAATAAACTTGAGAGCTTTAATCTCACTTTTGGGCTGTAGCAAATGATATATACCCTCGTTAACATTAGTGAGGGAATAAAAATATAATGTCGTTGAAATTCTTCTATTCTTCCAAAAGGGTTATAATTTCTACTTTTATCCATAGTTTTTTTTAAGGTTGTATGGTTTTTTTCATTAGGATGGTGGCTATTAAAAAGTATAATAAAATATTTTTTTGCGTTTTTTTCTTGTTTTAATTAACTTTCTTCATGCCAGGAAAAAAATGTTTTTCTTTTTGTAAAAAATCTAAAGTTTTTCTAATTTTGTAACGACTGTTACTAAATCATTGTTTCTGTGTGAACGATATATCTCCAACATTTGTAGCCCCTAAACTTAAAGAGCATCCAGGCTCTATCAGGCTTATACTTCAAAAATATAGTCAATATACTTCATACAGATAACTTCCATAAAAATTGAAAATAAAAAAATGTGTACCATAAAAATTTTTAATGTTGATTTTATGGAATTAAATCCACCAATCTTCAAAAAAAGTTGTTAGGCCTTGGACACAAAAGAAAAGTTTGTTGCGTATAGTAATTATTTTGAAAAACGTCCATATGTATGTAAATTGCAGCACTCTCGCTAAAAATTGTCAAAGATATCTCAATTTCAAAATTTGGCTTATATGGGCGGGGCCACGCCCGTTGGTCCGATCCCGCCCATTTTTGGACCAATAACGTAGACTGCCACCGGATAGATATGCACGAATTTCAGCACTCACGCTAACAAATTATTCAAGATATCACAATTCTAAAATTTGGTCCGATTCCGCCAATTTTTGGAAAATTCACATAATCTGTCACCATTCACATAATCTACCACTAAATGCTTACTCACAAAATTTCAGTACTCTAGCTGAAAATTAGTGAGAAAATTTTGGACACGATCTCGAAGGATTTCGATGTTCTTAATCCCAATATAAAATCAAAAATGTAATATGGGCATTTCCGCATCGTTTATAAAAAAATGAATACAAAGTATCTCAATTGTTAAAATATAATGGTTTCATAGCATATCTCAGTTGTTTTCATCAGAAAATTTGCCTAAAAACTGAAAAATTGTATTTTTTCCATTTTAAGCTACTTTTACAGATATTTTTATATTTAATTATTTTACATATAAAAACATATGTTATGCTTGCACTCTTTCTACAAAATTTCTCTATTACAATCAATTAAGAAGAGAAAAATGCAAGGAGACAAAAAAAAAAGTTCGATTAACCATTAATTTAACGGTTAAAACAGATGGAAAAATCGTACGTCCGCGACCGGCACCTAAGCCAATTAGAACAAAAAAACAATAGAGATAATATATTGTGTAAATACTCGATAGAAAGCTACATTAATCCTCTTTTAAAATAAATTAATAGCTTTAGAATATTCCGTTCGTTTTCGCAGATTTTTGCATGTTACTAGATTCAGCCAAAGTTGACTTCTATTTCGCGTACGTTCGTGACCACTTGTTTATTGGTATCATTATGAAAACTAAAACTCGATGAAACCCATATCTTCTGCTACCAATATGCTATCAAATCACCAAAAAAAATGCGGGAAAATTTTTTTTTCTATATTTTTTTTACATCAAAAGCGTACGAACGTACATTCGTGACCCCCGGAAATGCCCATATATATTCGCGTTTTTGAGATATTGTATTAATCTATATATATAAAAATGAAACGGTCCATCTGTGTAATGGCATCACGTCAGAACGGCTGGAGCGATTTGGATGATTTTTTTCTTCAGTTCTTCGTATTTGCCTGGAGAAGGTTTGTACGAAAGAAAATTTTGGGAAAACCCTCCGGAAAAGTCGGAAAATTAGGAAAATCGAAAATTGCTATTTCTTGCGAGATTCCTACTGTTCCTATCTACTGCTCTCTTTTTGAATCCAATTTTTTTTATTAATTTTCTATTAAACAAAAAAGTTTTCTATTAAACATATCTACGAGTATGTGCTATTTTTCTTGCTGCAATTCATTCGAGTTTTGCGTATTGTTACACTGATTTCGCGTATCACATCGACAAACGGTACAAGCATTACGATCAATTAAAATTCAACGCGATATTTATCAGTTCGAAAATTTTTTCAGATAATAAGTTTGAGTATAAGAGGTAAGGTTATCTTATTGGATTGCGGGCACTGCAAAATAATTTCGGATGAATGCACGATGGCGCATAAACGAGCTCTGGAGGCAATTGACCGAACGATGAAGGATTTACGACGTGATTTGAGACAATTTGGTGAGTCTGATATTGCTCTCCGGAGATTTTCGTCAAACGCTTCCCGTCATCCTGAAATCTACTGCCGATGAAATTAATGCATGCCTGAAATAGTGGTCTTTGTGGCTGCATGTCAAGAAGTTATGTCAAGAAGTTGAAATTGACCACGAACATGAGAGTCGCGTTGCAGAACGACTCATCGGCTCTTGAATTCTCGAAACAACTGTTGGCGCTTGGCAATGGCCAAATTACTATTGATGTTTCCACTGCATTGATATTGTTCCCGGCAAATTTTTGCGAGTTCACATCGTCGAACGAGGAACTCATCACCAAAGTGTTTCCAAATCTCGATTAGATTAGTGAATGGGCAATATTAGCAGCGAAGAATAAGGACGTCGATAGCATGAATTTTATTATTCAAAGTAAAATCGAACTCGCTTGATGTGCCAGGAGCTCCGCCGCATAATTTACAGCTGAAGGTGGAATCGATCATAATCATGTTGCGGAATCTGACTCATCCGAAATTGTGCATAGTTCGCGGTTGTCCATTATGAAACTGATGGACAATGTGATTCAGGCGACGATCATCAAGGGAAAATTCAAAGGAGAGGAAGTCCTTATCCCACGAATTCCGATTATTCCAACTGATCTTTCATTCCAATTCAAGCGGATTCAGTTCCCTGTACGATTGGCTTTTGCGATGACAATCAAAAAATCTCAAAACCAATCGTAGGAAGTCTGTGGAATTAATCTCGAATTTCCCTGTTTTTCGCACGGTCATCTGTACGTTGCCTGTCTTCGTTGTTTATCATCTGATTCGATTTATCTCTACTGATTTCGATTCCTTTTAAACAAATCGCATTAAAATTTTAACTATCTGTGTTTTATTATCACTCTGGAGTTTATCTGAAGGCGTTAAATTGGGGCGAGGCGAAGTTCGCCGGGTCCGCTAGTTATGTGATAAAAATGCTGATTTTACGCTTTTATGAATACAGAATCGCGAAAGACGCACTTTTACCAAAAAAAAATTTCAGGTTTCGCAAAATAATCGCTTTCCAATTAATACGAGTATTCAAAAACTGTACTAATCGTAAGTCATCTCCGATATATCTCCCGGGAAACCTAGTCGGAGAAATCGTATTTTTAATATAGCTACACTGAAAAAAAAATAGTAATAAAACTAATGATGACACATTCTTATATTAAGTATGCTACCTCGGCATCAACTCAATGACAATTTTTATTAAAATAATAAAAATTTTCACGTTTTTTACGAAATTTTCCTTAATATAAAGTTTTTTGAATTTGAATTAATGACTATCTAATCATTAGTTTTGTGTACGCGCTTCTTTAAATGTACGCATTTAAATTAAAGAAAAAAATCATTATTTTTGTGACAATCCGCATTATTTTAAGTAATATTTCAATACTTTTAAGGATTTTCTACATTAACACTATGACATAGACATGTCATAGTTTTAATGCCGAATCGGACTTAATTAACAGTATGAGATATTTGAGTAATAAATTTAAGGCTATGATCCCCTTAAAGGAAAGGCTGTCTTGGTAATAAATTTTATGACTATTGTCATTATTTTTAAGAATACATACAGTTTTGTTTGGTAATGTGTGAATCAATTATGGAATGCTAGAAGAGAAAATAGAGGAACAGTTCTGTTGTTCGTTTTCTTTTAAATCGTCAGTTATTTACAAGCGATGGAAGGAAACGGTTGTCTGTTTTCGGGACGCGGATTGTGAAAAAATTTGATTGCTGTGAATATGTAAGTATATGTGCATATTGCACCGAAAATAATTTTAATATGGGCTGTTAACAGTTATTTTTGCTAAAGCATAGCAACAACAACAAATGAAACCGTCGTGTACATGTGTGTATGCATGTGGTTATGCCGTCGGCGTCACCATCGATCTCTGTGATAAGGGAGTGCGTGTGTCATAGTTATTTTTGCTGTATGTTATTTATGGCGATGTATGTACATGCGTTTTTGGAGGAGATCTTGTTTGTAAAGGGCCCCTTACATTGTGGATTTGTTGTCAAGCATCATGTTCTCTCAGCTGTTGTGTTCGACGACTGTTTGCCCTTAGATTACTCAAGCAATCTCTACAACATCAGTTCATCAACGACAGCAACGCGGTCGGTTGTGCGTGTGCAGCGAAGAAAAAGATCAAAATTCTGTCGGCAAAATGAAAATATGCGACCATAAAAATTTGGGTATTTTCCTTCAACCTTTTTAATGAATAATTAGGGAATTTTTAAAATAATTTGTTTATATCCACATTCCATATGAGTGTGCATTGTGCGTTATATTTTTTAATGTGATATACAAATGTACCTGATAAATTCTACCTGACTTTTGCAATACATTTGTTTCATGTTTTCATACAAAATAATATGTGCAGAAACAGAGGAGAAAAGTAAAATAAATGTCATGCCAATTCGTTGTTTCTTAATTACTTTTACAAATATTGCCTTCCAAAAAGTATGTTTGGGAGAGACAGACACAAATTCTGTATAATTTTGAAGGAAATGAAATGAAGGTTTTCTTTAAATTAAAATGCTTAAAAAATCTACGAAAAATATTTATGTACATATTTATCTTCCACAAGAACTGGAGTATTGCCTTCAAACCAACATAAAAAATAAATTTAGTTTTTAAAATAAATTTTTAACAAGCCGGTCATTCAAGGAAAATTAAGCGAAATTTATTTTTTAAATTTAAAATCAACGTAAATTTTAAAATATTTTTCAAAGAAAAATAATAACTGTTCTTACAGTCATCACTTTTAAATTTCCATAATTCTGATATACTGTTGTATAATTCAAAGAAAATTAAACCAAAATTGCCGATCTCTTTCCATTTTCACTTTTACTCATCTTTACTCAATGAGGTTTATACTGAAATGTAATTTTGCCGACGGCACTTTCTCCTCTTTTCGTGTTTCCACCACAAAGTTTCTTTTGAACTGACGAAATGTTGTCATGGCTGCCCATACACTATGGATTTGCATGAGCCAACATGAAAATATCAAAATCGCTTTGATATTCGTCCAATCTGCATGAACACACATCATGCAGCTCCTTAGACTGTGGATAAATCCATGGATCACACAAGTTGTAGGAGAAAACTGATGTGTGTAAGCGGGCCTTAAGTCCTCTGAAGAGATTTGTGCCAAATGAATGATAAAAATGTGAGTAATAGATTTTGTAATACTGAAAGAGACAATGGGAAAATGTTTAGGTACGTGAAAAATAACATTATTATCCTTATTGGCAATTACAAAATTAATAAAACACATTTTAATTGAAAGTATTTATTTATTAAAAATACCAGCGCATAATGCAGAAATGTAAAATTATTTGTGGCAATATAGAAATTTATTATTAATAATATGTTATACATATAACTATCTTTTTTTAGTTTTTTTAGTAAAACAATTTTAGAATGGGTCTTTTGTGAGAAGAGTGGCAAATTTTACAAAATATTTCAACTTAAGTATTATATATGAACGGTTGAAATATTTCTCTTAGTTTTCAGCGTTTTCCAATTGTGATATGATAAAATTTATTTGAATTTTTTTTATAGATAATTTTATTTGATTTATTTTCAGAAAAAATTTAATTATTTTTATTTTAGATCACGAAATATTTGAAGGTAAATGTAATGGATATATGAAAAATGCAGTGCTGAATGCCATTTATAAATTACAACAAATAAGTGAGATTTGGAAACAATATTTGTAAGTAGTATGTATTTCTGAACAAATATATTTTATTTGAAAATCAAGAAATTTAATTTGGAACGCATATATTACGGTATTAGAACAAAATATATTTGCGAACTGAGGTTCGCATATAAAATACGTGTTTTCACACAAAGTTATTGTTAAAAAGTTTTCCATATATAATTTATTTAAAAAGATGTTTTCCTTTTTTGAATTTTAGTTTAAATTTTTCCTTGATTTCGTGTTCATAATTGCTTCATAAGTACCTCATAATTAAACCTGCTGTTAGATTAGGCCCACTTGGTCCAATTTTTGTATCGTTTCCTTTATAAACGGTAATATATGTATGTATAAAAATTGCCTTATAATTTGGTCCAAGGGATATTTTTGTTTTACTAAAATCAAAATAATAAGCGTTTTTGCTCAAAAATAATTGTAAATAAGCTGATTTCTTTTCACGAAGTATTGAATAAAAATAAATATAAAATATTGTCTTCCATATTAATTTTATATGAAAAATGTAATGTTGACCAAATGGACTCTTATTCTAGAATTCGTACAGATTTGCTAATCTAACACCAGGGTTAAGAATGTCATAAGCAGCATTAGCTTTTGTTTTACAGACTTAATTTGTAATAAGTTTTTGTAGTTTTGTTTGCTAACAAAACTTAAGATTTTAAAATCTAAGTCACGATTGTTTTTTTTTGAGAAAATTATTTTTGATAACTCAATTTATATGAAAAATGTCACTTTCGCCACTTTCAAAACAATCAGTTTCTATTATTAATAATATCTTACATAAATATTTTTTTTAACTTTTAGTACAGCAAATTTTGTATGGATCTATTATGAGAATTTGTGTCGTAGAAGAGTGACTAAATATTTCAGTGTAAGTAAGTATATTGCAAAGATTTGAATATATCTCTTATTTTTCAACATTTTGTGACAGTTATATGATACAATTTATTTTAATACTTTATCGTATATAAATCATTCTGTTTGATTTCTATTCAAATTATTTTTATTTTAGTTCGCGCAATTGAACTTTATTTGGATATATGAAAAATGCAGTGGGGAATTAAAAATTTACAAATTGCAGGAAATGATTGAGCATACAAGCTATATGATATAATAATATAATATTTGTTTTATATAATTTCTATTTAAATTCCAGCCAAATTCTAGGTTAAAAATCATTACGGTCGGTTCCGATAAAAATTGTTCATGGACAACAAATAGAGAAACGAATCCCGCTATAGAATCGATACATAACAATACAATATTCGAATAAAAGTCAAACTTCATAGTGTGTTGGCCGATTTGTCTTTATACAATTACATATTGTTATAATTATAAAATGTTCAAGGTTATCCGTAATATGTATTATATTTTTTTGTATTTTCCAATATAAAATATAACAAATAAAATATTTATTTAGAAAGATAAAGTGTTGTGTTATTGAATTTTCTATGAATATTAAATGATTTCAAAGAAAATGATTCATTTAAAAGAGTAACATTATAATCAATATAATGTAACGAATTTTCCATACATATTTAAAAAAACTGTATTTAAATTCATGTATGCCTTAAATTAATTACCAGTATATTCTTATATCAAGAACAAACATTTTAAATTTTATTACAATAATGTTTTAAATTATATGATATTTTACTAAAAATAAGCACGCGCCATACTTAAATTTACGCAAAAATGTGCTTATTTTAAGACCAAACATAATTAGTTTTATTACCCAAATTCTTAATTCTATGAAATGCATCCTCAAAACAAGTACTATTCACGTCTTTAAATTAACTATAAAACCTTCTTATTTTTACAGCGATTGTCTTTGGATCAAAATCATTGCTGAAATCTTAAACTTTACGAAAAATTCATTGATTTTCAGTACGCTTTTTTTTTAGTGTACAATTGGAAAACTAAAAAAAAGTATTAAAATATGATATCTACGAGATGGTGTTAGATTTTGGCCTTTTATAAAATTAGCTTTTAATTCGTTTGATACTCGTTTTAATACTCGAACGAGCATCATTCTCTGAGCATCATTTTTTTTGTTAACATTTGAGTCTAGAAAGTTGGATGCAAAATCAAAATTACTAACTATAAAAACATACTTCACAAATTACACTTTCTGATCATCCATTGTACGAACAACCTACTCGTATTTCCTAAATTAGGAAATACGATACGTTTTTTGTATCGACCTAAGATTAGGTCGATCGTTAGTCATTTTTACGTCCCAAAACAAAAAAATATTTGATTTTTCGTTGTCAGATTTATACTGTAGTTTTCTGATTGTACAAAAATGTTTATATATTGAAGCCAAAAAAACCGCATACACACGTGAAAAAATCGTCATTTTTGATATGTTTGAACTGAAAGAAAATATATTTGAACAAAATTTTTTAAATCTATCTATATATGTATATAAAAGAGAGTGTGTGTTTGTATATTTGTTTGTTCAGTATAGAAGTCTAAACGGCTGGACCGAACTTCTTGAAATTTTCACATAATGTACATGTGAAAAATGGGCTGGATCGGACCAATGGACGTGGTCCCGCCCATATAAGCCAAATTTTGAAATTGAGATATCTTGCACAATTTATTAGCGAGAGTGCTGTAGTTTTGTGTACATGTATCTGGTAGCAGCCTACGTGTTTAATCTAAAAATGGGCGCGATCGTACCAATGGGCGTGGCCCCGCCAATATAAGCCAAATATTGAAATTGAGATATCTTACACAATTTGTTAAAGAGAGTGCTGAAATTTTGTATCTGGTAGCAGCCTGCGTAATTGGTCCAAAAATGGGCGTGGCTCCGCGCATATAAGCCAAATTTTGAAATTGAGATATCTTGCACAATTTATTAGCAAGAGTGCTGTAATTTTGTGTATATGTATCTGATAACAGTATACGTGATTGGTCCAAAAATGAGCGGGATCGAACCAATGGACGTGGCCTCGTCTAAATTTTTAAATTGAGATATAATACACAATTTGTTAGCGAAAATGCTGTAATTTTGTGTATACTTTTCTGGTGGCAGTCTAGGTTATTGGTCCAAAAATGGACGGGATCGGCAAATGGGCGGCTTCGGGTAAATGGCCCAGCCCATATAGGTTAAAGTTTGAAATTGCGGTATCTTGCACAATTTGTTAGCGAGAGTGCTGTAATTATGCGAATATTAATTTGATGGCAGTTTACATCATTGATACAAAAATGGGCGGGATCGGACCAAAAGGTGTGACCCAGCCCATATGAGCCATGTTTTAAAATTGATGTATTTTGAACAATTAGTTCGGGGAATGCTCATATTTTAAGTATATGTATTTTGTGGCAGTATTCGTGGACGGGATCGGAAATCTAATTCTGGGGCAACGAAGTGGACCGGGTCCAGCTAGTATTATATATTTATAAACAAATAAATTTTATTTGAAAATCAATAAGATTTTATTTGAAAATCAATAATATTTATTTGGAGCGCATATGTTAACATATTAGAATAAAATATATTTGCAAACAATTTTTTTTAATTTCAAATACACAAAAACGTATTTAATTTGAAGAAATGTTGATACAAATAAAAACGAGTCATACTTAAATTTACACCACAATATTCTAATTTAAGCCCAAAAATAATTACTCACTTATTACGAACTGTACTTGATTCCATGATATGCATCCTCAAATCAAGTACGTTTCATAGCATTAAATTAACATTCTTATTTAAATTCTGATTGTCTTTGGCTCAGCCTCAAAAGCGTTGCTGAAATCTTAAAATTTAAAAAAATTCTTTGATTTTCAGTACGCTTTTTTCTTAGTGCAGACAGACAGACAGACGGCGGACATTGCTCAAATGACTTAAAATGGCCCAGGACGGCATTCCGCCAAATAAACTTGAGAGCTTTAATCACACTTTTGGGCTGTAGCAAATGATATATACTCTCGTTAACATTAGTGAGGGAATAAAAATATAATGTCGTTGAAATTCTTCTATTCTTCCAAAAGGGTTATAATTTCTACTTTTATCCATAGTTTGTTTTAAGGTTGTATGGTTTTTTTCATTAGGACGGTGGCTATTAAAAAGTATAATAAAATATTTTTTTGCTATTTTTTCTTTTTTTAATTAACTTTCTTCATGCCAGGAAAAAAATGTTTTTCTTTTTGTAAAAAATCTAAAGTATTTCTAATTTTGTAACGACTGTTACTAAATCATTGTTTCTGTGTGAAAGATATATCTCCAACATTTGTAGCCCCTAAACTTAAAGAGCATCCAGGCTCTATCAGGCTTATACTTCAAAAATATAGTCAAAATACTTCATACAGATAACTTCCATAAAAATTGAAAATAAAAAAATGTGTACCATAAAAATTCTTAATGTTGATTTTATGGAATTAAATCCACCAATCTTCAAAAAAAGTGGTTAGGCCTTGGACACAAAAGAAAAGTTTGTTGCGTATAGCAATTATTTTGAAAAACTTAATGATTATGATGTGACGTGACGTGGAGTAGGTTCGAAATCGGAATCTTAGTACCGGGCATAAGTTTAAAACATTCATGCGAAATACACTTAAAATAAGGATCTTATGGTATTTCCTTCTCTAAGAAATGATGTTGACTTGTCGGAGAGCAGCATTATAATAATGTCGCCTACAGGGTGTACTGTACTTGTACTGCTGCATTTTTTATGGTCAGAATCGAAACAAAAATGCAAAGAGCTAGCTATTTAACTCACAAAAAACACAGAATATTCTGCGTTTCGAACCGAATAATCATAACTGAACCTGGCAAAGCAGTCAAGTCATTTTATTTTCCATACCGTTTTCTATAAAAAAATTGTGCAAGATATCTCAATTTCCACGCCACGCCCATTATTCCGATAACGCATTTTTGGACCAATTACGTAGACTGCCATCAAATACATATGCACAAAATGACAGCACTCCCGCTAATAAATTGTGAAAGATATCTCAATTTCAATATTTGGCTTATATGGATGGGGCCACGCCCATTTGTCCGCTCCCGCTCAATTTTGGACAAGTCACGTAGACTACCACCAGATACATATACGCAAATTTTCAGCACTCTCGCTAACAAATCGTGTAAGACATCTCAATTTAAAAATTAGGCTTTTATGGGCGGGGCCACGCCCATCGTTCCGATCCCACACATTTTGGGTCTAATCTCGTACACTGCCATCAGGTACATATACAAAAAATTACAGCACTCTCGCTAACAAATCGTGTAAGATATATAAATTTCAAGATTTGGGATGGGCCACGCCCGTTGGTCTGATCCCGCCCATTTTTGACCAATGACGTAGACTGCCACCGGATACATACATATGGACTAGATTACAGCACTCTCGCTAAAAATTGTTAAAGATATCTCAATTACAAAATTTGGCTTAATGGGCGGGGCCACGCCCATTGGTCCGATCCCGCCCATTTTTGGACCAATAACGTAGACTGCCACCGGATAGATATGCACGAATTTCAGCACTCACGCTAACAAATTATTCAAGATATCACAATTCTAAAATTTGGTCCGATTCCGCCAATTTTTGGAAAATTCACATAATCTGTCACCAGATACATATGCACAAAATTACAGAACTCTCGCTAATAAATTGCGGAAAATATTTCAATTTCAAAATTTGGCTTATATGAGTGGGCCCACGCCCATTGGTCCGTTACCGCCCAGTTTTGGACCATTCACATAATCTACCACTAAATGCTTACTCACAAAATTTCAGTACTCTAGCTGAAAATTAGTGAGAAAATTTTGGACACGATCTCGAAGGATTTCGATGTTCTTAATCCCAATATAAAATCAAAAATGTAATATGGGCATTTCCGCCGAATGGTCAACCAGGGCCGAAAAATAAAATGTTGGTAAGCATAGTTTATAAAAAAAATGAATACAAAGTATCTTAATTGTTAAAATATAATGGTTTCATAGCATTGTATTTTTTCCATTTTAAGCTACTTTTACAGATATTTTTATATTTAATTATTTTACATATAAAAACATATGTTATGCTTGCACTCTTTCTACAAAATTTCTCTATTACAATCAATTAAGAAGAGAAAAATGCAAGGAGACAAAAAAAAAAGTTCGATTAACGATTAATTTAACGGTTAAAACAGATGGAAAAATCGTACGTCCGCGACCGGCACCTAAGCCAATTAGAACAAAAAAACAATAGAGATAATATATTGTGTAAATACTCGATAGAAAGCTACATTAATCCTCTTTTAAAATAAATTAATAGCTTTAGAATCATCCGTTCGTTTTCGCAGATTTTTGCATGTTACTAGATTCAGCCAAAGTTGACTTCTATTTCGCGTACGTTCGTGACCACTTGTTTATTGGTATCATTATGAAAACTAAAACTCGATGAAACCCATATCTTCTGCTACCAATATGCTATCAAATCACCAAAAAAAATGCGGGAAAATTTTTTTTTCTATATTTTTTTTACATCAAAAGCGTACGAACGTACATTCGCGACCCCCGGAAATGCCCATATATATTCGCGTTTTTGAGATATTGTATTAATTATGTGATAAAAATGCTGATTTTACGCTTTTATGAATACAGAATCGCGATAGACGCACTTTTACCAAAAAAAAATTTCAGGTTTCGCAAAATAATCGCTTTCCAATTAATACGAGTATTCAAAAACTGTACTAATCGTAAGTCATCTCCGAGATATCTCCCGGGAAACCTAGTCGGAGAAATCGTATTTTTAATATAGCTACAATTGGAAAAATAAAAAAAAGTATTAAAATATGATATCTACGAGATGGTGTTAGATTTTGGCCTTTTATAAAATTAGCTTTTAATTCGTTTGATACTCGTTTTAATAGGAAAGCGATTATTTTGAAAAACCTGCAATTTTTTTTTTGTAAAAGTGCGTCTGTCGCGATTCTATTTTCAATTAAGCGTGAAATTGGCATTTTTACCACATAATTAATACAATATATTTAAAAAACGCGAATATATATTGCATTTTTGATTTTATATTGGGATTAAGAACATCAAAATCCTCCGAGATCGTGTCCAAAATCTTCTCACCATGATTCGATTTGACCATTGCAATATTGTAGGCCTGTGTAAAAAATGCGACGTCGACTTTTTTCGAAATAAGTTTTTTTGTTGTTCTGGCGTATTTGGCTATAGAATGCCATCATTACATTTTATTAATCGTGCTTCCGGTCCACATCTTAGAATAAACTCACTTTATAATACGAAAGAAGTAATGAAAAAATAGTAGGTTTGACATTCAAAATTTCCATAGCTTTTGTTGTGGTTTTCATCCCATTGTGAAAATTTGTATTGATAAAGAAAACAGAATGGGCTTCATTGTTGTAGTTTAAAGATATAGGGCCTTATTCATAAAAAGTTAAAGAAGGTTTGAGGAACGCTTTAGCAGTGTTAAAGCGTTCTTCAAACCTTCATTAAATTTTTTTGAATAAGGGCCATAAAATCCCTTCCGCGGAAAACAAAAAAATATGAAAATTGAATACATATTTGCAAACAATTATCAATGCACATTTTGTGCGTTTCTAAACAGCTGTCATATCGTCGCTTGGATGACCAACCGACGTAACTGATCATTTTTCAGAAATTGAGTTAAGGCCACCATTCGATTTGTCTAGTCAAAGTACAACGTGTGTATAAATTTTGTGCATATATATATTACCGATTTCTCAAAAAACGGTAAATGATTTTAGACGTAACTGACACAATGCCAAAAAATATTTTCACCAAGAGACGTAAGTGCAATATGTCACTTAATATTTCGTTTTCCCGAAATGTTTGTTCATTATTGCAAAAAGTTGTGGAGTACTTGCTGGACCCAGCCCACTCGTTGCCCATTTTTGGACCGATTGCGGTCCAAACGGGATCACGGTCCAGTCCCAATCATCAGATAACTACAGTAGGAATCTCGATAATCCATTCGTAGGTAGGAACAGTAGGAATCACTAAGAAAATAATAACTCCAAATTGGCTTATTTGGGCGGGGCCACGCCTCCTCAATCAATAACTGATATAGCCTATGTCACCCGCTAGGATAATCTGAAGATTCCCTGAAAACTTCATCAGTATCGGTCCAGCCATTTTTGAGTCCATACGTAACAATATCGGACCAGCCATTTTGGAGTCCATACGTAACAACAAAAACATCCATTTATATCTACTCATATATATAGATTCCGTATACTAATGATTAAAAAATAAATTATAAGGATGAATATACAAGTATAATTAATTATATCCCGATTATAAATATATAATGAAAACGTGATGTATTTTCATTTGAGAGATGGCTTTCCGTCTCTCTACAATGTAATAACAATAACGCCTATTTTTTAATATACCATGGGAACTATAAAAGTATTACACTTCATAAAATGTCAAGTATTTACATGAACTGGAATCAAAGTCATCAGCCGTTAACTTTTTCTGTAAAATGATCCATTTGTTTGGGAGATTCCAAAAGAGACGTCGCAACTTGGGTTATTTTTCTCAAGATGATTGCGATGAAGAAACTAATACTATATGTGGAATTGTGAAAGATTGTGGCGTGGGGTGGTACTCGCACCCTTAGCCCTACTCTACCATATTTAACCCTTTTTGCCATATCGTACCATATTTTACCATTTTTGCACTACGGTACCATATTTAACCCTTTTTGCCCCACTGTGCCATATTTAACACATTTTTGACCCACTGCAAAAATTTAATTTTTTCCCCCACTGTACCATATTTAGCAGTTTTTGCCCCACTGTTCCATATTAAACACAGTTTTTTTCAACTTCACAATATTTATTTTTTCCATCACTGTATCATACGTAACCTTAATCTTAACCATGTTTAACCCATGTTGCCCCACAATATTAAACACATTTTTGTCCCACTGTGCCATATTTTACACATTTTTGTCCCACTGCACAAATTTAAAATATTTCCCCAACTGTACCATATTTAACCCTTTTTGCCCCACTGTGCCATAATTAACACATTTTTGACCCACTGCACAAATTTAAATTTTCTCCCACTGTACCATAATTACCACTTTTTGCCCCACTGTACCATATCCAACATTGTTTTGTTATAATTTTTGCCTAAAAAAATTCCTTGTGTCTAGTCTACGTTCCAATGGCTACCCTCAAGCCAAATTAGACGATTCAAGCTCTTGCCATTTGGACTTGGCTTTGGTGCCATATTTATCCCTTTTTGTCCCAATGTGCGCGTATTGTTTTTATTTTCAGAAAATTGTGATTCATACCGAATCCTTGCCCTATGCGCAACCCTCACACGAAATGTATGCAATTCTAGCTCCAGCCGTTTGGATTTGGCTGTGATACCATATTTTTTTTTTGTTGACCCATTGTGCGCCCAAAATTCACGTCATATTGCACGTCTACATAACAAGGACACCCATTCTACCAAATTTCATGACTCTAGCTTTAGCCGTTTGGGCTGGACGGTGATCAGTCGTAACTGACATTAAGTATAATTTTTTTTCCCACAAAGTGACGTATCTGCATTGTTTATGAAAAACATGCATTATAATTAAAAGTTTTTATTTTTTTGTTAATAATATTGAAAAAGATGGAGTTAAGTACACAATGAGAAAAGCAAACTGGAAATATAGTAAATATTACGCCGTGGGGAAGAAGGAACATTGTCTGAAAAACAGAAAAACTGCTCTCCTGAACAATTTTGAAAATGTCAGTTACTGCAGTTGGTCATCCAAGCGACGATATAAGCCACGGTTCATTCAAATCGGCCCACGTAGTCGAGAGATACAATGGTCAAAATTTCCAAATTTGACACCCTGTATCTTCATAACGTATCACGCTAGGAAGCTGTATTTTAAGCACATAGCATACCCAAAGTACTTCTGCAACCAAACAAGTTTTGACGCGACCGGAATAAAATTGAAAAAATTTTAATGCGGTCGCGTGTTTTCCCCATTTATAGATGGATATAGATACTAATGGCATCTGTTCCAGAACCAATAACAATTTTAATAATGAATGGATTGATCTAAAATTACCTTACGAGTCTTTACTGCCGCGCACATCGTTCTCTTGATGATTGCCCCTATACCAACTATTTATTTTTTCAATTTATACCTAATTTCTGCTTTCTATTATTGAATTTCATATCTGAGATAAAATTAATAAATAGGCACTATTTTTAAACCGATTAAAAATTGTTTGCGGTCTTTGCGTAACGGGTGTGACAAATTTTTAAAATGCAAATTATAGCTAAAATATTCAAGTGATACTGAAACATTTTCATCTACTTTAATACTGTATAAGCCTTACATAAAAATTGATATATACATATCTTCTTAAAATGTCTTAAATTAACCTTTTTGTATATTTACCGTATCGAGCGTGACAAACAAAACTCTCCGTGTTACAAAAACGTTTGCTAGCAGTAAGTATTTTCCAAAAGTCTCGAGTTTACACATTACGGCCGTATGCTCCTTGCAGGAGTAAAAGTAACATATATACACGAATTCACATCAAAAGTGAAATATCATAAAAAAATGTGTCGAAACACATTTTATGCCAGTTTAACAATAAAATTACTGCATCCCACAATATTATAATAATCCATGTAAACTTATTTGCATGGAAAAAAACTTTTCCTAAATTTCATCAACTCTCTATGAATTCTTAAATCGAGATATCCCGTATGGCATTTTTTATTTGCAAAAATCTATTTTATTTTTTATATGTGATGGGGTCTGTTTACTTGAAATCACCCATTAGTACTATAATGACGAACTTCGGTATTTCCATTCACCACCTCTTAAAGAAAATACATACTTTTTGGTTACTCTTAATTTAAAGACAATCAATTCTAGACCTTGAATGTGTATAGTCGTTGGGGTTGGATTTTCCTTCCACTTGCAAACTGCCAGACCTCCCACTATACTTAGTGTCAACTGAACTACTCATAAATCTATATGTATGAATGGACTATGTATCATGAAACATTAATTAAAATTTTAAAAATGCAAAAGTTCTCTTGGGAAACTACAAACTGTTTGTGACCTGAAACTTGGTTTTTCTTGTTCTGTACTCAGGTCGTATTCAATTTGGTAGGTTCCAAGAAAATGTTCTGTTGTCATCAAAGACAGCAACACACACACATATCACTTTTAGATTTTCCTTCGATTTTATTGTTGTATTTTTTCATTGCTTAAAAAATGGGCGGAGAAGAACAAAACTTTGCTTTCGTAGCCACAGTAAATAACACCGTGGTGCTGAAGGTTATTTTATACCAGTGTAATGAGGTACTATAAGAAACATTTTGTCTGACCGACAAATGCTGCATACATATATTTTTCGAAAATTACAGTCCCATGTCAGTACTTTAGGAAACAAATTATGAGCAAATAATATTTTAAAATTTTTTTGGAAAAAATCTTATTTGGCCATAATTTTTGGAAGGAAAAGAAAATGGTATTATAGTTTTGATGTACACGGAGGAAACCGACATTTTTCATATGTTTTAATTGAAAGAAAATATGTTTGGAACCAAATTTTTTAAATATTATATATTTGTGAACAAAAAATTTTTTTTGGAAAATCAAGAAATTTTATTTGGATCGCATTTATTAATATATTACAACAACATATAGTTTGTAACTGATTTTAACAAATAAAATATGTGTTTACTCACAAACAAATGTATTGTTTAAGGGCCATTAACAAAAAATAAATAAACTAGGGTTAAGACCTAACTATCGGTTATAGCTGTAAAATTCCATACAATTTAACTTTCGTTAGCTCTAACGCTCGGTTATTTCGTTTTGTGTTAATGGGGGTAAGAAGTTTTCCAAATATATTTTATTTAAAAAAGATTTTTAACACTTTGCTGACTTTTTCGAATTTTAGTTTACATTTTTCTTAGATTTCGTGTTATAGGTCCAATTTACAAGACGCAACTTGCCCCTACGACTTTTTTGATATCTCTTTTCACGCTCGTTTAGACGGTGAGCTATTGTTTCAGCAACCAGGTGACAAATTTATGTTATTTATTCGTTCATTTATTTTATTGAATTGGTTTTTCGTATTCAGTCACTCATAAAGGGAAATGTCAATTTGTGTAAGCTTCTCTACACCCTTCGTCAACAAACCCCTGTCGCAAGCCTCATGTCGCAGAAACAAGTCGCACCGTGTCGGGTCATACTTTATGGTTAAGAATGTTATAAGCAGCATTAGATATTTTTGGGAACATAGTTCTGTTTAGAACAATATCCTTAAAACACATAATATTAATGTGTTTCAAATATTATAACGGGTGATCCAAGTAGAGGTACTTTTTTCAATAGCCTTTTTTTGACAGATCACGTGTGAGTCGTGTCATGCTGTCATGTTATTTTTGTTAAGTATTGTTTGGCATTTCATTATGCAAAGACTTACGCCTGAACAACTTTTACAAATCGTTCAACTTTATTACGAAAATTCACGTTCTGTGAGGAATGTGTTTCGTGCACTTCGCTCAACTTATGGTCAACATAATCGGCCTACTGAGCGTACTATTCGCAACACCATCACCCATCTTGAGACCCAGCATTCATTATTGGATAATATTCGACCGAATAGTAAACGTCCAGCACGCAGTGAAGAAAATGTAGCGGCCGTAGCTAAGAGTGTACACGAAGACCGTGGAGAGTCGATTCGGTGCCGTTCGTAGCAACTCGGACTGACTTATTTAACGACAGCATTTTACGTCGAGATCTTAAATTAAAAGCATACAAAATACAGCTTGTGCAAGAACTGCAGCCGCCCGACCTTCCCAAGCGACATCGCTTCGCTCTATGGGCTCTTGAAAAGTTCCAAGAAGATCGGACGTTTTCGAGCCAAATTTTGTTCAGCGATGAGGCCCATTTCTGGCGCAATGGGTATGTAAACAAGCAAAATTGCCGCATTTGGGACGAAGAGCAGCCTGAAGAGATTCAAGAACTGCCACTTCATTCAGAAAAAACAACGGTTTGGTGTGGTTTGTGGGCCGGTGGAATCCATATTTCTTCAAAAATTATGCCGGTGAGAACGTAACCGTAACCGTCAATGGCGACCGTTATCGTGCAATGTTAACCCACTATTTGATGCCTGAAATTGAAGCTCGTGATCTCGTCGACATTTGGTTTCAACAAGACGGCGCCACTTCCCACACATCGCATCAATCAATGTATTTATTGAGAGAACACTTCAGTGAGCAGATAATTTCGTGGTGGTCAATCGACCGCAGATAATTTCACGGTCGATTGACCACCACGTAGCCGCGGCCAACATTTGATAGACATAATCTTCAAAAAATAAATGCCAAAGAATGTTCTTTCAAATGATAATAAACATTCCCCATTCAATTTTCTGTGTTTTTTCTTTAAAAAAGTAAGGAACCTCGATCACGCTATATATTTGAAGTGTAGCTTAAACATATGTATGTTTCCAGCAGAATATGGACATAAGGGATTTTTTTCAGCTTGTAGGTTTTAGAATTTATTGACAAGACTTTGCATGCATATGGGGAATTCCACGACAAATCGACGTTTTCCAAAAAATTTCGGTTTTGATTTTTTCAAATTTTTTATATTTTTCAGTAAACCTAAAGAAACGCTTTGTGGAATTTTTTGAGATTTTTCGGATAACTCGTTCAGAATTTATTGATATTTTAAAAATCGTTAAGATATTGCTGTGTGTATAGGGTTTTGGGTCATATCTTCTGAAGTTTTGGTCCGATTTGAAAAATATTTTTTTAAATGTTGGAATTTTTCGGTACTTTTCAGAAAAAAATTTAAAAAAATATTAAAGTTTTTTTGTGTGCAAATTTTAAGTTTTACAATTTAAATGTAATTTTTAAAAATTGTTTGCACTCTCTGATGCTTTATATTTTAAACTTCTATTAATTCTCTAACCTATAAGCTTTGGATGGAAGTGGGCCTAAAATTATTTATATTAATTATTAATTTAAAAAAAAATCGCTTCTAGCCACTTTGCTTGTGGCTTGAAGGCTTCGGAACAGATGTTTCACGCCACAGAACAAAATAAAGAAGACACTTCAGGAAGTATTTCTTCCAAAACACCCGCCACCCCCGCTGATCACCTTAACTCTGATAATCACCCTCCAAAAATAACTATATATCAAAAGTAATTGAAATCGATGGATTTTTTAAGGTGATGGATTTTGATGATAGTAAAAAATCACTATAGGTGCCCACGATACACTTTTATGGCAATTCAATTCAATAGGACCCAAAAGTTCATAAATGACTCACATTAAGCTTCTTACAGTGCCTTCTGGGTGATCTGTCATCAAGAAATATTTCGAGCCTCCAATAGACGGAACTCGAACCGGGCCACAAACATCGCATTGAATGACTTCCAAGTTTTTCGTTTGCGGAAGTTTCCGACTCTTTAGGCAACGGAAGTGGACTTTTTTCCGGGGACTTTTTAGGGAACATAAATTTTAAGGCCCGATACTCCACAGGACTATCGTTTTCGGAAACTGGAGCAGTTTCCTTTCTTTAGGGAATGGAATACCACATCGCCTATCTGTGGGCCTTAGGTCTTTTTTTGAGACCCGGGCCAGTTTCACCATTCTTTTACATTTTGGGTGTTATTTCATTTGTTTTGACACGTTCCCTTTCGCCTATATACAGAAATTTGACCAAAAAAAAAAACACCCAAACATAAAATAGCCACAAAACAAAACTCGAAGCTAACTTTTTTCGTATTAATTTTTCTAAATTAACACAATGTTTGCTATAAGATTATTGATTATAACTAATGACATATTCCTATTTAAAAGTTGCGGCTATTAAAATTTGTATTTCAAAAAAATAGAATTTGTTGTAATTTTTCACGATAAAGCTATTAAACAGTTCATTTTAATTTGTCATGCTTTTCCGAATTGCAGATTATTTTACTAAAATTTCGAAGACGTGTCGCCTTTTCCTCTATTTTGTATACCAGCTTTATATGGCGAAAAAAACACTGAAAATAATGTTTATGGTGTTTTCTTTTCTGACAAGAAATGCTTCATTTTTGCTACACTCATTATCCCCTCACCTAAGAGAGAAGGGTGTACATCATTTGCTACCAGCCAAAAGTGTAACACACCGAAGGAGTAACCGAAGACCCCAAGTATGTTTAGCGTAAATCCGATTTGGGTAATTTTAAGTCATTCGAACAATGTCCGTCCGTCTGTCTGTCTGTGTGGCTGTCTGCTGGCTTGTGCGCACGATATCTCACGAAAGGATTAACCGATTGACTTCAAATGTCATCCCCCAAATGGTGCATCCCCCACAAAGGGTTAACTTTTAGTGAAAAATTTATACTTTAAGAACACCTATACTACTTATTCCAATCTTCTAAAATCCCACACATGGTATTAATTTATTACCAGCTATAACCTCGAGAAAAATGGGTAAGGTTGCCACGCCCCTTTTGGTACCTCCCACACAAATGCAACATTTTTCACTAAAAGTTAACGGATTATAACTTTAATAATTGTGCATAAAAATACTTGAAATTTTGTACAGTGTAATGCTAGAGTCTAGTGAAAAGTGGGCGTTATTGGCAAGCCCCTTTTGGCACCTCCCGCACAAATGGACCATTTTGCACCAAAAGTTAACAGCTTATAACGTTAATGCCAGTACATACTTTAAATTTATGAAATGAAATTAACGAATATTTTTTTGGGAGATAACACGGTCCGGAAACTTTTTCCGTTGCTTGTGTGGCACGTAGCGCCGTCTTGTTGAAAGTAAACGTTGTCCAGATCAATATCATCCAACTCCGACCATAAAAAAATCATTAATCATCTCTCGATAGCGCAATCCATTCACCGTAACTGTTGATCCAACCTCATTTTCGAAAAAGTAAGGTTCAATGACCCCGCCAGACCATAAACCGCACCAAACAGTCACACGTTGAGGATGAGAATAACTCTTGGGTTTTCCGAGCCCCAGATGCGACAATTTAGCTTTCCACCGAGGTGGAAATGGGTCTCATCAGTCAAGATGATTTTTCGATGGAATTCCGGATCATTTTCATGCATTTCAAGGACCCAATCAGCAAAGACACGACGTTGTTGATGATCGGCCGGCTTGAGTTCTTGTGTTAACTGAACTTTATAAGCCTTAAGACCCAAATCATTATGCAAGATACGGTGTAATTACGTTTATGGAATGCCCAATTCCAAAGAACGACGAGGAATGGACAAACCTGGGTTTTCTTTGGGCTACAGCAGCAATATTCTCAGTTATTCTTGAGCGACGTGCACGGGTTTTATTCTTCACATCACTAACTTGTCCCAACAGCTCGAATTTTGCCACCAATTTCTGTATTGCGGTCCGACAAGGTGCTTCACGACGACCAAAAATGCTTTAATTTTGCGAACTGTGACTGCAAGATTTTCACCATTTTTGTAGTGAATTTTAACAATTTCAATGCGTTGTTGAATCGTGTATCGTTCCATTTTTAGTAATGGTGTAGTTTCTACAAGGTGGCGCAAAAGTAATCCTCCTATCAGAAAATGCTATAAATTTTGCGATTGGGCCCTAATGTCAGTTCTGTTTTGATATTTGTGTAGTAAACACATGCGAAATACACGTTAATAAACAATGTTACGCTACACTGCTCCAGAACGCGGAATATTGCTGACTATTTATTTGACCAATAATCGGTCGGTGACTTTGGCACAAAACATCGAAAGGTTACTTTTGCGCCACCTTGTACTTGTCAAATATCAAAGAATAAAAACTTCAAAAGTGACAGCTACCGAAATATCGGGTGATTCAAAATAACACCTCTTGTTGGAAAGCCCTGTAAATTACTTGACGTGGTTATTTTTGAGTTGAAATACTAGAAGTAAGGAATACTTCTTTTCATTTGGGAGAATCTAGGCCTCTTAGAGCTGGTGTTTTAAACCTGACCTTTTGTGCCAAAAAATGCTACATTTTTCTGCCTTTCCCCCGAAAAACGCTTTTTTCTTTTTGATTGTATAAATTTCGTTGCACTCCCCCAGAGGGAAAATTCAACATTTTAAGTTTTATTTCAAAAGTAGTGCTGATTCACACAAGGCAATTTAATCCATGCAAGTGTCAAAGTTTGTAGAAGAGAGAGGCAGATAGCTCTTTCCGGCTGCCTCGCTCTCATACAAACTCTTTTTTTATTTAGGTGGCGCCTGGAAGTATGCTCTGTTTACAATGAATGAAAATGCTTCTTTTTTATACCCTCTATAATAGTATGGGAGTATATGAGGCCCCATAAAGTCAATATATTCTTAAACGTCTTAAAATTCTAAGACGATTTAGCCATGTCCGTCCGCCCGTCTGTTGTAATCACGCTACAGTCTACAATAATTGAGCTAGATGGCTGAAATTTGATATAGATACTTCTTATAGCTGCAGGTACTAAAGATTGAATATGGGCAATATCGGTAAATTTTATGACAAAGCTCCCATATATAATATCTCCCCGATTTGGCTTCTTAAAATTTTTAACTAGTGTTTATTAATGCCTGGAACACTTCACACTAACAACGGTAGTCATACGTCCATGTTTCGATATAATCCCATTTACATTTGACTTCTTAACGCAAGAACAACCACAAACTTCAAAGAATTGGTCTGAAATTTGGTAATATGAGTTAATTTGTACCCGAAACAATCACATGCCAACTATGGGTATATAAGAGTCGGCATGTCCGAACTTAACGCCGCTTTCACTTGTTTGTAATGAAGTTTGAACAGATACTTTATTTAGGAGGTTATAAACGTTAAATAAGGAATATTTACTAAATCAAAGAAATCACGCTTGCTCCCGACGTTGGCATATATGCCTATCTTTTTGATTTTTGTTTTCGATTCCGACCATAAAACTGCAGCAGTACCAGAGGGTGTAGGCAACATTATTAAAATGCTGCTCTCTGACATGGTAACATTTTTTTTAGAACTGAAAACACCATTAGTTTAACCAGTCCGACAATACATAAAAGCGTTAAGGGTAAATCAGCCTTTTCAATAACTACTGCAATAACCACAAACATATTTTTAAACGATAATCTAAATGGCCTTAACTTTTGACGGTGTACATATATGTCATTAATTTTTCACATTTTAGCAAAAATTATGGTAAATTAGTGGAAAGTATCGTTATATGTTGTTTGTGCAGCATTGTAATAATATCGCCTACACCCACTGTACCAAGATATTTTTTATGTTCGAAATCGAAAACAAAAATGCAAAAATTTGCCTTTTTAACACAATAAAAAAAAGAATACTTCACGGCGCAATCTAAATAAATCATCTGTAAAAAAAATACTTTGATACCACGCCATACACACGCGGGTATTTATGCTATTTTCTTGAAGTTGAAAAGCATATCATCAGCTGAAATCGAAAATGACGTCACCCACATGTTCATACTTTTTCAGGAGAAGCAAGAAGCAAAGAAAAGTAATTTTAAGATTTTTGCGAAATCAAATAACAATCTACTTCAATTAGTTGTGGCGTACATTCTGAATAAAAAAATAAAATGTTATGAATTTTTCCGCATTTTTAAAGGTCTTGTTTGCTGTTACTATAATCAATAATCAATCATAAAATTTGTTTTGATTTTTTCGATGTTACGTTACTTTGGATTACTTGATTGAATACAGGGCTAAAATGTTGCATTGTTGCACCGTGCGAAGAAACCATTTGCAGTGCAGCATTTTTTTACAAACCAAAATAAAAAGGCGTTTTTAGGCCGAAAAGCAGAAATTTTTTTGCATTTTTTGGAATAAAACCAGTAAGGGAAGGCAGAAAGTCGGGCGGGCCGACTATATAATACCCTACACCTCCCTAACAATGCGATAAGGGTCATTGCGATAATAATTTGGAATAATTGGAACATATTATCTAATTCTGAACCGATAATCGTTAAATTAAGCAATATTCGTTCCTAAATTGAGAAACATCTTTCTGGAAAATTTTAATGATCGGAAGTAAAGTACAACTTCTATAGCGCTTTGATACCAAATCAGGAGCAACATATATATGGAGGTTATATATAAATCTGAACCGATTTTCCCTGAATACTCATTCAAGTAAAAAGACCTATTTCTGTCGAATTTCGTAATGATCGGATATAAAATACAGTCTCTACAGCGCTTACATGTCAAATCGGGGGTTACATATATATGGGGGCTATATCTAAATCTGAACCGATTTTCTCCGAATTTGGCTGTATTCTTACGAGTAATAAGAAACCTTTTTCTTCCGACTTTCGCACTGATCGGATATAAAATATAGTTTGTACAGCGCTTAAATGTCAAATCGTGGGTAACATATATATAACTAAATCTGACCCGATTTTCTTTGAATTTGGCAGTATTCCTTCATGTAATAAGAAACCTCTTTTTGCCGAATTTCGCACTGATCGCCTTATATGTCAAATCGGGGGTAACGTATTTATGGGGGCTATATCTAAATCTGAACCGATTTTTTCAAAATTTAACAGTGTTCATTCATATAATAGGAAACCTCTCTCTGCCGAATTTCATACGGATCGGATATAAGATAAAGTTTTTATAGCGCTTTCATGTCAAATCGGGGCTAACATACATATTGGGGCTATATCTAAATCTAAACCGATTTTAACAAAATTCGATAGGGATCGTCCTTGAGCCAAAAAAAAAGATATGTGTAAGGTTTCGTCGAGATCGGACCATAATTGCGACCTGTACTTTGATTACAAGAATACGTGCACAGACAGACGGACATAGCTAAATCAACTCAGAAAGTGATTCTGAAGCTGAGTATAGACGACTGCCAGATCGGCAAACGTTATCATCCCTGTTAAAGTGCTGCAAATATACGGACAATGACAGATTGTTAGGCAAATGTGAATTGACAGTTCAGACGATTGCAAGAAAACATTACAATTTCATATATTTAGAATATATATTGTAAATATTTATATGCAGGATTGCCAATAAAAATACATTATAGACAGTGTTGCAAATAAAATGTTTCTCTGGCAATGGCGCCATTGGCACATGCATAAACTTCGCACATATAACAATCTGCAAATTATCTCGCAATGTATTTTCTGCCAACGTTGCAAAACAAAAATTGTATGTTCACACGGTTGTAAATTCACAGGGTTGCATTTTTCCGTCATTTTTTGGCAATGTTGTCCGATCTGCAAATCGTGTGTACTTACCTTAAGTCGATCGGTATAATAAACGATGGGTCTATTTCTTCTCCTTTTGGGTGTTACAAACAAATGCACAAAGTTATAATACCCTGTACCACAGTGTGGTGTAGGGTATAAAAACACCATCAGATACACGACGAAAAAAACGCTTCTGTAGTACATTTTTCAAAACATATTCTGCTTGAAATATACAAATGTTTATGGTATACTGAAAGATGTTGTTCTAAGCAAATCTTTGTTTCTGTCCTAACATTTTATATTTGGCCCTATTACACTATACAACAAAAAAAATTTTTTTTGTTTCCAAGATATAAAAATTGTTTTTGTATAGATTGTGGCATACTGTTATATAAAATCAAAACCAAAAACTATTTTATGGATACATTTAAAAAAAAAAATATTAAAAATGCTATTATCGTCGAAGGTACCCTTAGTATTTGCACTTTAATTTTTGGAGTATATGCCCGATCAGGTCGACTTATACGTTTAAATGAAGCTTTTAATGGCCACCAATGTTGGGAATATCTCTTTCACTTAGAAACAGTGGTTTAGTAACAGTCATTAAACAAATTGGAAAAAGTTGATTTTTTCCAAAAAAAAAAATTTCCTGCCGCTCGATGGACTTCATTTCTTGGTGAAACCTTTCGTCAAGTTCGTCGCCAAGATTCTCGGGGAAAAAGTTTAAGTGAGAATGCAAGAAATGATTTTTTAGGGACATATTTACTCCTGTTGGAATACATAAAGCGAAAAATAAGTTAGTAGAATAAATACATATGTGTTATATACATAAATATAGAAAAATATATTTCTTATAAATTTTTTCATAATTTTTCAACAAATCATTAATCATTGTTTCATATTGAGGGCATCTATAGGATCCAAGGAAATTTGAAACTCAAGCTTAAACGACCCTCATGCTGCAATTTCATCCGACGTCAAAAATGATTCAAAATTTACATCTGTCATCAGTTTCAGTATTTAAGACCCATCAAAAACGCCTTCTTCGACTTTTTGAAAAGAAAAACTTTTAAATAAACGTTTTAAATATGAGAGTGAATTGCCTTCTTTCTTTAAGACTTTTACAAAATTTTTAAAGAGCCCCAGCTTAATATGCGGTGTTGGCAAAATAATGTTTTCTTTTTGGACGAGAGGTGTTTATTTTATGTTGTTTTTACCCAATGTAATGTGTTTTCTTGTTGGCCTTGTTGGCGATGCCTTCTGACTCAAACTTGAATCGCTCAGAGTTGAGTGCTCAGTTGAACTTGATGATGTTTCTGTAATTAGGCTGTTAGCTATACTTTGACACTAGGAAATTTGAATTGTTTCCGAATATGCAACTGGCAAAGTGACAGATTTTACTTCAACGCAATTCCAGCGAATGCTCCTTCCTACTCCAATCTGCTTACTTAGACAAAGATAGCAGTCCGTATCGTGAATGAATGGTTGTATCCCAATCATTGGCATTCCAAATTACACGTGATGTCTAAAATTAAAACGTTTTATTCCACCGAATATTGTAATACATTAATTGTAAAGTACTTACCGCATGCTTCCACTACTCTATCGAGTAGGATTTACATGGCACGAATTACACAAAATTCTAGGTGTCCACGGTTAGTTCACATTTTTAACTCGTATACCAAAATATTGCACATATATTTCTTCTTTAATTTAACTAAACGCACGTCGATTTTTTTTAATTACATATTTTCCGCAGATTTAGCAGAAATTGTCAGGATCATATACACATTGAAAAGTTCTTTGCCTTTTACTCATACTTCGAAATATAACATTATAGTATTTTTCAGAAAATCGACTTATCTCTTTAAGGCTCCGAATTACACTAATTTATTAATAAGAAAATGCATTCATAAATTGCGGGTTTAAAGTACATAAGTGTAGTACCGGTAGCTGACATATAGTTTGCTTCGAACGTAGAAACCCAATATTTTCAAGACTGCCGCGTACTACTTTGTAGTGCGTACATATAATTTTACTACCTGTATATTAGGCCGGATCGATTTGTGGGGAGGCAAAAAAAGTCGCCCATTGCTCAGTGAAAATCGCATTCTAGGGATCAAAATAAGAAACTTTGCCGAAGGAACCATACCTCTAAAACGAATTCTGATGTCCCGGAATTTGGGTCGAACTTTTGGGTAGGGGCAAATTTTGAAAAATCCCACTTTGACCCATTTAGAGTGCTCCAATCGAGTCCAAATGTATGACCGACCCCCACTTACTTTGGAGGCCCGACCCACCCATGCCAGTGGCACACCCCCTGGAACCCCCTGGGGGTTCCATACATTTGGACTCGATTGGAGCACTCTAAATGGGTCAAAGTGGGATTTTTTCCGGTACATCAGAATTCGTTTTAGAGGTATGGTTCCTTCGGCAAAGTTTCTTATTTTGATCCCTAGAATACGATTTTCACTGAGCACTTCACTGAGTGGGGGTCGGTCATACATTTGGACTCGATTGGAGCACTCTAAATGGGTCAAAGTGGGATTTTTTCCGGGACATCAGAATTCGTTTTAGAGGTATGGTTCCTTCGGCAAAGTTTCTTATTTTGATCCCTAGAATACGATTTTCACTGAGCAATGGGCGATTTTTAAATCGACCCGCCCTACTGTATATACTACTGGGATGTCCATGCCCCTAAAAGACGTAACTGCATGGAAACCTCATAAATTAAAAACAACAAATATTGTTGAATGACCCTATACCTGAGCGGATCTCATCCAATATAGCTCTCACATTGCATATAATGTTTTATGGAGGGATACGAAGAGCCATAAAACCTCGTCCTCTCTATAATTTTATAGTGTCTGACATTAATCCTCATAAAATAAAATGCAAGTGCAATGTCTCTTATATGACTCTTTCACATATGGAAAAATATGAAACAAGATTTTTTTTAATTTCTCTAACATTTACAAAATGGCTCATAACTTTTACATCTATTAATATATTTTGCTGGATGTTTGCTTCGTTAGCATGCTGCCTTTTTACAAATTGTGATAAAATCATTTTTTCTACTTTTTTTTCTATTTTTATGTTTTTTTTGTACCAGGAAAAAGTGTTTTAAAAAAAAAATATTTTTTTCTCCTATTTTTAACGACTGTTATGTGAAAATGACTATGTGAACATGATATTTGCAGCATATGTAGCCCTCATAATTCCCTTTAATTTAACGCTTAACAAGGCTCAATCAGATTATGAGCCAAATACTAAATGTACTTTCCATTAAAGTACCATACACATTTTTTAAATTTTTTTTCGTGTTTGTGGCACCAAAATACACCAGAAACTGTTTTCTACATCCCTTAGACAACATTTTTGTTGCATAGTGTTATTTACGAAACAAATATTTATTTGCATTTACGTATTCAGCAAATATATCAATACTCGTATCAAGATAAGTTTTATGTTTCTCAATAATTAAACTTCAATTTTTTCAGAAATTTTAAATATTCGAAAAAATTTCTTTATTATTGAAATCGTATAATCTTGCATAATTATACATTGCTTGATGGATTGATAATATATTATGACTTGGAATAAATAGGTAATTTAAAAAATAAAATCGGGAATTCCTTTGCAAAAAAAGGATTTTGTAACAAAATGCGGGCCTTTTTTCTAAGTCATTGAAATAAATTCATATATTAATTTCATAAAAAATAACGAATAACAAGACAATAAATTATTGATTCTCTGTAAAAAAACAAATAATTGAAAAAGATTCATATAGAACGATACAAAAAATAGTTGAGAGAGATTCTAATTAGATTTCAATCAATGTTATAATAAGTCAATTCAGAAATGTTGAAAAAGCGGGACATGCTTAAATGTAGGCGGGACCCGAATGCAAAAACAGGGATGGTCCCGCCAAAAGCGGGATGAGTGGTCTCTTTAATAGTGCGTCACATCCGTTCCTGCCGCAGGGTATATCTCATTGTCATTTCATTTAAAGTTTACACGTCTATTAAAAACACACGTTACAAGATGGTTTTTTGAGTAGTATTGTCCTTTCATGTGGTTTTCCTTATTGGGCCGTAGCTTTCTAAAACACTTACTGTGAAAATAATTAGCATTAAATTTGGAACTCACCTTCATTTCGCCGTAAAATTGTCCAACATCTTTGAAACTATCCAATTGTGGATAATAATCACAGATTCCTGATACTGTATTATTGGTTCATACTCGATTTTAGTAAACTTTCATAAGAATATATTAACTTGTTGTCCTGCCATTCACAAGTAGAAACTTGCAATGCTAGGTTATAACACACCCTGACATCTGTCAGGGTGTGAAACGCCTTATTTAACGAAACAAATGTATTGTTGCTATTGTTCTACTGCTCAATTAAAATATTACCAACAAATATCGTTGAAATAATTAAAAAATAAATAAGTATTAGGGTTTGGAAATTCGTTGTTTTTAAATTTCTCGTGAAATTGGAATACTCTTTGAATTCCGGAACAATAATGGCACATTCTAATCATGTGCCATATATATGTATAGGTCAAAAAAGTTGACACTTCATCATGTGCAACATATTAATATTGGTCAAAAAATTGATTCTTCATTCAATTTCAGAACTCCGATAGAAACCAGGGATGTGAAGTCAAGACAAAACTAGTCGATTCCGACTCCTGGATTCCGACTTTAAAATGATTCTACTCCGACTTCGAGTATGACTCCGGCAGTTAAAATATAATTTTCTGAAATTATATTTCTACTAAAACTGAGTTCATTTTATTAAAAATACGATATAGCTTTCTTAAGAAAAACAATAAATTATAGACCCTTCACATGCAACTAATCAATTCTTTCAACATGAAATCACAAGCCATACAATTTTCAACAATTTCAGATGGTTCTTTAGTTGTTATAACATACACCAGGGGCCAAATCACGGCATTCCATATCGAGTACTTTACGCTCGAGATGTGTTTTTTATTATCATTAAAAGAGTATAACTTCTGTCGAATTCGATTGTTTAAATACATTCTTATTTGGTTATCTGGATAATAATAATAATTCCAATCTTCACTTTTTCCTATTAATAAAAATTAAAATGGCTTTTCGATCGAAAAGTTCTCGATATCTAAAGCCGTGATTTGCCCCAGACTATGGTCCAGTGAGTTATATGTTTGTTTTGTGGCAGATTTGTAACTAAACTTTTTTTCACCAGGGAGGTAATCTATTGAAATAGTTTAAAATCGGTTCAGATTTAGATATTGTCCATATATCTATGTACATACATATATGTTTCTTCCGGCTTGGCTATGTAGCGCTGTGGAAGCGGTACTTCACATTCAATCATTTGAGGGTACAGTTTATTTATTTCATATTAATGTCAACTATATCTGGGCTTCATCCGAACTTAGCCTTTCCTTCTAGTTTTTTACTTGCTAGGCCTAGCGTACAGCCATTCACAAATACTTATTATTATTCCAAAGAGTTAGTACATTTTTCACTCCCTAATAATTTATTTTGCACAACTTGTACTCGTAACTATCAGAAAATGCTATAAATTTTGCGATTGGCCCCTAATGTCAGTTCTGTTTTGACATTTGTGTAGTAAACACATGCGAAATACACGTTAATAAACAATGTTACGCTACACTGCTCCAGAACGCGGAATATTGCTGACTATTTATTTGACCAATAATCGGTCGGTGACTTTGGCACAACGTGAATTTCGTCCGTCCAACGCCTGCTGGTGAAACACTGCGACGTTTAGCCGCTCGCCTCGAAGAGACTGGCACAACACGAGATGCTACCAGGATGTCATGGAAGCGCCGTCAACATCGACCAGACGACGTGCCACGCAAATGGGTATCAGTCGACGGTCTCTACAGCGAATTTTGGTACAAGATTTGAAGATGTTTCCGTACAAAGTCCAGACGGTGCATCAGCTGTTAGCTGCTGACCGCCAATCGCGTCTAACATACGCTCAAGCCATCCTTAATCACCACCAAGAGGAAGATGATTTTTCATCAAAAATAATCATGAGTGATGAGGCCCATTTCCATCTTAGCGGGTACGTAAATAAGCAAAATTTACGCTTCTGGGGCACTGAAAATCCGCGTGTAACCCACGAAGAGCCATTACACCCGCTCAAAGTCACTGTATGGTGTGCTGTTTTCGCTGGAGGAGTCATCGGACCTTTTTTCTTCGAAGACGTCGCGGGCCAAACGGTTACTGTGAATGGTGAGCGCTACAGAGAAATGATCAACGAGTTCTTTTTGCCGCAACTTGATGAATTGGGATTGGAAAACATGTGGTTCCAACAGGACGGTGCAACGGCACACACTGCACGTTCCAATCATGGAAGTATATAGGGACAGTGGGATTCACTCAAAAAATAATCTCTTCAAATTTTCTTAGAAGCGATTTTTTTCAGCGTGTACATCACTCTCGTTAACAAACTGTTCAAGAAATCTCAATTTGAAAACTTAGCGCACATGGGCTGGGCCACACCCATTGGTCCGATCCCGCCCATTTTTGACCAATCACGTAGACTGCCACCAGATACATATACACAACATTACAGCACTCTCGCTAACAAATTGTTCAAGATATGCATACACACAAAATTTCAGCACCCTTGCTAAAATATTTTCTCAACATGAAAACTTGGCTCATATGGACGGGTCAACGCCCACTTGATGTATCGAAAATTCCAATACTCTATTTTTACCACCTCATCTATATTCTGTGGGTCTCGCCCATCGGTCTGATGCCGCCCATTTATGGACCAATCTACCACCAGATATACATCGTATATGCACAAATTACAGCACTATCGCTAACAAATTGCGCAAGATATCTCAATTTCAAAATTTGGTTTATATGGACGGGGCCATGTCCATTGGTCCGATCCCGTCCATATTTGGATCTGTGGTGCTGGGTATTATAACATTTTTAGCATTTGTTTATAACACAATGGAGAAGAAATAGTTTAGTATAGGTATAGACTTAGAATCACTTTCTGAGTTGATTTAGCTATGTCCGTTGTACTTACGTGGTATGGAAGCCGTATTTTACATCCCGTTATTATGAAAATTCGCACAGGGAAGTTTCTTGAACGAATAATACACTCTACATAATTCGACGAAAATTGAAATCGCAACCAAAATATGTTTCATTCGATCCGATACATTGGTAGTAAGGTGTAGGGTATTATATAGTCGGCCTCGCCGTACTTTCTGCTTTCCTTACTGGATATACCCTAACTTTAGTGGAGGAGGATATATGCATATCATTTGCATCGGGCCAAGGGTGACACATCGAAGGAGTCACCTAAGATCCTAAGTAAAAGAAATTCGTTATAAGACATTTTTAGTAATTTGAGCAAAGTAAAGTAATTTTAAGCTTTTGACGATATTTATGGATTTCCAGACTATTAAGGCGAAATCAAATAACAAATCTAGTGCAATTAGTTTTGGCCTACATTCTGAATAAAAAAAATAAAATTGTATGAATCTCCCCGCTTTTTTAACGACCCTGTTTGTTGTTGCGTCTTTTTGAATTTCACTCATAAAATGGTAAGTTTTGTACTCTAAAATGTTGTAGGTGTAGTTTAGTCTTATAGACGACTATAATCAATCATAAAATTAATTTTGATTTTTTTGATGTTATGTCATTTCGGATGACGATATACATTTTAAATTTCATTAAAATCGCTCTTGAAATGAGCATTTTGCAAATAACTTGACCACAACGCCATTTATCGCTGTTAAAATAATTCTAAAACAGGATGACCCCGAACTGAACCTAATGCACCCATTTTTTGGCCCATTCCCTCTTGTTGTTTCGGAGATCATGCGTTACGAACAAACGTACAAAGGATTTTATATGTAAAGATGTTTTTTTTGCGAAATTAAAGTAATTCCAACAAGTAAGCATATTTCTCCCTCTGATAAATAGAATGTGCAGTAATAAATTTTAAGCGATCCATCTCCAGTCAATTAATGATGGTTCAGAGAACTGCCTTCCTTAGCATAAGCTTCAGATACTTACAGTGGCTTACAAGACGAAATAATGTCAATAATGGAAGTAGCCAAGTGGCTGAGTCGCAACATATTGACCAACGATGGCGTCGTCATTTACTCCGACAGTCGGTTTCCTATTAAATATGTGGAAGCTACATCCATAAATTCACTAACAGATCTCTAAACGAGATGGGTGTGCAGTTTAACATATACCTAATATGTATACCGAAGGATAGGGATATCCCTTGCTAGGGAAGGGGCGACATTACAAATTTTCTAAAAATTTCCGTATATTGGTGCGCTATTGTCGACAGCTTTCGCGTAGGAGGTCAGGCAGTCCAATGAGAGATGAACAGAAATTTACACATGACAAATCTGGCCAAACACGCCCTGAGAAGGTCAAAATATCTCCCAGCACTGAGAGGAAAAGTCTGTCTATTAGGGCGGGTTGATTTGTTTGAATGAAAAAAATTAAAAATATTCAATTACACTATGCAGCAAAAAATTTTTTTTTGTGTCCTAGACCTAAACATTATTTTTTTGTATAGAATGTGGCATACCGTTATATAAAATCAAAACAAAAAATTTTTATGGATCAATCTTTTTTAAAATTTTTTTTATTAAAAATACTATTATCGTCGAAGGTACCCTTATTATTTGCACAATAATTTTTTGAGTATATGCCCGATAAGGTTGACTTATACGTTAAATTGAAGCTATTAATTTGGGCTACCAATATTGGAAATACCTCTTTCACCTGGAAACAGTGGTTTAGTAACAGTCATTAAACAAACTGGAAAAAGAAGATTAAAAAAAAAACAGAAATCCAGGTCCGAAACAAAACATAAAAAATAGAAAAAAAATATTTTATTTTATTTTTTAAAAGTTTGCCTCCTAGCGAAGAAAATAATGCCTATTTGAAAAAAAATCTATGGATAAATGTAGAAATTATAGCCCTTTTGGTAGAGGCAAGAGAATTTCAAAAAATCTTTTTTTTTTAATTTCAGTTTAAATAGCGATTTAATTTGTTACTTTAATTTGTATTATGTATGTACATTTGAGTTTATTTGCATGTACTAGTTTCATTAGAAGTAATTGAGAGTTCTTTGTTGATGTTTGTAGATTTCGGAATCAGTTTCTCTAATGAGGAACCAAATATAATCTCCCATCATTCTTTCATTCCAGTGCCCTTGGTAACGCAGGACTTCATTTCTTGGTGAAACCTTCTAAAGAAATTTGAAATCACAAGCTGCAATTTCATCCGACGTCAAATATGATTCGAAATTTACATACATATTTCATCAGTTTCCTTATTTTAGGCCCATCAAAAACGCCTTCTTCGATTTTTTGAAAAGAGAGACTTTTAAATAAACTTTTTAACTATGAGAGTGAATACGCATTGTTGACAAAATAATGTTTTTTTTTTAGACGAGAGGTGTGTATTTTATGTTGTTTTCACCCAATGTAATGTGTTTTCTTGTTGGCCATTTATTTCTTCTGTAATGATCTTCGCGAACACAGCTATCCCAGAGGCATAACATACTTTTAAATTTATCAATTTAGCCATTGTTTCGTATGATTCCTTAGTGACAGCATGAACAATGGGAATCGACGGTTTCAGATTTCCGTTTTGTAAAAGTACTGCTTTCAAACCTTCTTTACTGCTGTCAACAAATAACCGCCTTTCCTTTGAATTGTATGTTTGATTAAGTTCCTCGAACACAGTTGTATAAAATTGTGTGTATGGTATATCACGGACTCTATAATATGATATGTTAACATCTGGGGCCAAAATATTGTACTGTTTCATCCGAGATGCAAGTAGTTCTGCCTTATCTTCCAAATCTCTCACTAGATCAATGAAATGAAACTGAGTTAAAAGCGATGACTTGAAGCGCTCAGAGTTGATTACTCAGTTGAACTTGATGATGTTTCCGAATTAGGCTGTTAGCTATACTTGGACACTTGGGAATTGGTATTGTTTCCGAATATGCAACTGGAAATGTTGCAGATTTTACTTCAGCGTAATTCCAGCGAATGCTCCTTCCTACTCCAATGTGTTTACTTAGACAAAAATAGCAGCCCGTATCGTGAATGAATGGTTGTATCCAAATAAATGGCATTCCAAACTGCACGTGATGTCTAAAATTAAAACGTTTTATTCCACAAACCATTGTAATACATTAATTGTAAAGTACTTACCGCATGCTTCCACTACTCCATCGAGTAAGATTTACATGGCACGAATTACACAAAATACTAGGTGTCCACGGTTCGTTCATATTTTTTACTCGTATACCAAAATATTGCACATATATTTCTTCTATTATTTTACTAAACGCACGTCGATTTTTTTAATTACATATTTTCCGAAGATGTAGCAGAAATTGTCGGGATCATTTACACATTGAAAAGTTCTTTGTCTTTTACTCATACTTCGACATATAACTTTGTAATATTTTTCAGAAAACCGACTTATCTCTTTAAGGCCCTGAATTACACTAATTTATTAATAAGAAATTTCATTCATAAATTCCGGGTTTAAGGTTCATATGTTGCAGTACCAGTAGCTCACATATACAACTTTGCTTCGAACGTAGAAACCCTAAATTTTCAAGAGTGCCGCGTACTACTTTGTATTGCGTGCATATAATTTTACTACCTGTATATACGACTGGGATGTCTATGCCCCTAAAGGGCGTAACTGAATGGAAACCGCATAAATAAAAAACCACAAATATTGTTGAATGACCGGAATGAGCGGATCTCATCCTATATAGCTCTCATATTGCAAGTAATGTTTTATGGAGGGTTACGAATGACCATAAAACCTCGTCCTCTCAATAATTTTATAATGTCTCACATCAATCCTCATAAAATAAAATGCAAGTGCAATGTCTCTTATATGTCTCTCTCACATATAGCGAATTCAATATAAGCAAAAAAACATCATTTAAAACGAAAAAATATAGGACACAAGATTTATTTGAATTTCCATAACATTTACAAAATGGCTCGTAACTTTTACATCTATCCATAGATTTTTTCAAATAGACAGTGCTTTCCTCGTTAGCATGCTGGCTTTTTAAAAATGTGATAGAATAATTGTTTCGACTTTTTTTTCTATTTTTTTATGGTTTTTTTGTACCAGGAAAAAGTGTTTTTATAAAAAAAGTAAATTTTTTTCTCATATTTTTGAAGACTGTTACTAAACCAAAGATTCTACGTGAAAGCGATATTTGCAGGATTTGTAGCCCTCATAATTCCCTTTAATAACACGGCTCAATCAGGCTTATACTTGAAAAATACTAAATGCATTTTCCATGAAAGCTAGAATTTAAAAAAAAATTGTGCATAAAATTTTTTTTAATATTTTTATGTTATCCACATCCTTTGGACAAAAGTTTTGTTACATAGTGTTATCAAAAAAGCAGTTGAACCCCAATTTGCATCTCCTCTGATTTGCGTTCTATATAAAAATAGTTAGAACAAATTTCACCCAAACTGCGTTTTGCATAAAACAAAGAATAATTAAAAAAAATTGTTTTTTTTTGTAATAAAATAGGCAAAACATATGTACTTCTTAAAACAGAAAAACAACATGACCTCTAATCCAGTTTATTTGATCTCTAATTCGTTTTCTGTGACTTCTGCAGTCGTCGGCACAATTATTTTGACAAATTGTTCTCTTGTATATTGGCGTTTTTTTGTTTATGTGCGTAAGATACCGTTACCTCAGCTCAGATACCGTTACCTCAAAACAAAGTGCACAGCAACAAAAACACTTATGTAAAATGTTTTGTCCATTGTTTTGTGCACTCTCAAACTGCTGATAAGATTAATAGTAGGCAGTTTTCTGGTGTGTTCTTTGCAATTGAAGGTCAACTAAAATTGTTCTAATTAATTTGTGTTCCTTTACTTATAATTTTGATTCATCAGTGATATACAAAGTTTTGAAAATTTAATAATGTATTTATCGGAAATGTCCATCGATTCTAATGACTCGGAAAATTTTCCCGGCCCAAGTTTTCTGCCCATCCAGAATTTTAGCGCTTTTGGCTTACCAAATTTAGGGAATTGAATTTGGCAAATAATCGGGATGTTTTTATTTAAGTGAGCGAAATAATACGAAAATAACACTATTATATGAAAAGTTTTCACCACAAGTTGCTAACAAAGTTATCGAAATTTTGACCAAAATTAGTCTTGAAATTATCAACGAAAAAAGTGTAGTGAAGAAGTTAAACGGTTTGCTTATTAAGTACCATAGAGCAATAAAAACAAATCAAGACCTCATATATTTTCAGAATTCTTGAAAACCTTAAACAATTTTTTTTATATTGGTAGATGCCAGTGCGTGAAAACGACACAATGCTACTGTGAATTGATTTCTGATCCTCTAAAAGAGTTCCTTATTGACCAACATACCGCTAGAAAACATGCGATTCCCGAGTGCGTGCTAAGCATTGCTGAACAACAATCTACGGAGCCAGCACTTAGCTTAGATACTTCATATACACCTTCCAATATGAACGTCGAATCAGATTTTGAAATTGCAATACCACTTACGAGTACAACAGAGGAAACTTTGGTGCAAAAAATTCCTTATACTAAGAAATATGATACCTTAAATTTCGTTTTGATGTGCGATAGATTCGGTGTTTCTGATAGAGCTGTTTCGTGTTTGGCTACGGCTTTATTTAGTGACATTGGCTTTAAAGATGAAAACGGTGAACCAATTATTATGGATAAATGTAAAGTAGCCCGTGAAAGAATTAAAAGCAGAGAGTACGTCCGTGGACGAAACAGCAACGAATCAAATTTGGTAGCATTTTCTTTTGATGGCAGAAAAAATAACGCACTAACAATGGAGAAAATAAGTGGAAGATACCATCCAAGAATGGAAAAAGAATCTCATATAGTAGTTCTTAAGGAGCCGGGAAGCCAATTGCTAGGTTATATAAAAGTAGACGCGGAAAACTCTAATGCAAAACAAAAAAAAGATGAACAACATCTATCTACAGACGTTTTATATCTGTATCGAATAGCCAATGCTGTATCGAACGGGTTTTGTCCTGAAAATTTAGCCAATATGAAACCGGGACAAATAGTACCCTCTCATTGGTTAACGAAAGCCAGCAGAATTTTGCGTCTATACGTTGGAACAAGTTTACCATCAACTAACTTAAAAATTCTAGCAACGTACATAGTGAAAGTTTATGTACTAATGTTAAATACTATAATTCAGTTATATGTATATGGTAGTTCAATTTTATATAAATGTATACGGTCAACTCAATTTTTACCAAAAAGTCTTCAGGAAAATGTAAACAATGTAGTTCAAAAAAATCCATATTTTGCACACCCTAAGAATATTTTGTTAACAATGCTTTTTGATGATAGCATAGCTGTGCGCGAAAGAGCCCTAAAAAAATTCTGTACTACCAACAGCAGATGCATGATCCAACTAAGCTTAGAGTTTATAAGAAACATTCAATTAATTTCGATTCTACAGATTATGTTGATTTGGTGGATTTAGAGGTTCACAACATATTATCCGAGCCTCCATTCACTGCAAGCATACTCGTACAATACGAACACTTGTTGGAATATATAGCATTTGATGAGCCATCATTGCCTGACCCACAAATTCCGTACATTCAGGGAACTGAACGATGTGTGCAGTTGTTAACCAATGTTTCCCGACGTGTTACAGAAAAGAATAGAGATGATGTTCTGGCAGTAACTATAGAAAGTCGTGCAAAAGTACCTAGAATGGACTTAAAAAAATTAACATGTAACCCATAGCTGAAATTTTCTTAGTATTCTATAATTGTTTCTTTGTATAAATTAAAGACCTTATTTGTTTTAATGAAACAAAATTTGTTTATGGTACAAAAAAATTACTGAAATATTGTTTGAGTGAAAACACTTGTTTAGTTTGTTTTTATTTGCATTATAAAATTAGAATTGTTTATCGAAACAAAAGAAGGTTATTTTATAAATACTGAAAACAATTTTTTGAGTGCATTTTTTTTGTATTTCCAATCTTTTTTATTAAATTATGAAAGAATTTTTTTTTTATCTACATATGTTCCTTATAAAAATATTAAATATAAAATGATATACAAACTTTTTTACTTGAGTGAATATTTTTTTTAATGAAAAAAAATTTTGAGTGTAGAAAAAATATAAATTGCAAAAGAACTACTTTACTAAACAATTTTATTCAGAAAATTCGATTTCTTTTTGGAAAAGCTATGTATTATTTCTAACATTTTTTTTTTTTGGCAAAGGCAGACATATAAATTTTCAAGTCGAGAGGCGCGGATTAGGATTTTATTTTAGATACTTGCATACTTTGGAGAATTTTCCTAGAATTTTATGTAGTTTTTGCTATAAGATTTAAAAAAAATCAACCCGCCCTACTGTCTATGTTAGCGCTAGTTCTGACGAACATTGCCTAGTCGGCGAACACGCCAGGAGGACGGGAATTCAGTCCAATAACTTCTGCAAAAACTATGGGGATGCGAAGGAAGGAAGGAAGAGCGTAGATGACCTGATTTGCTACTGTCCTGCATTGAGTAAACGTCGTCGGGATATACTGGAGTCGGTCCCAAAATTATCCGACCTACCAAAGAAAACACAACAAATGTGGGGATATTTTTCTCTATTTCTTAACTCCCAATCAACCGCATCTGCCACAACTTCATTGCTGTCAGATCTTTTTCCTCTGAACAATTTTTTCAAGTTTGGAAACAAAAAATTATCCGGGGCAGCTAAATCTGGCGAATAAGGTGTGTGCTGAAGCAATTCGAACTTTAATTCATCGATTATGGTCATCGCAATAGTGGATGTGTGAACTGGAGCATTGTCTAGCGGTCGACCGTAGTGGCTGCCGAGCCTTTTCAGCTCGTACGGCCCTTTTCAGCTCGTACGGCCCCGTTTAAACTCTGCCACACAATATTTTATAGTTGTAAACTAATGAGGAGATTCCCCAAACTAAAGTTTAGCACAGTTTTAATTTTGGTTGGACTGAGACCTTTGAAACTTAAAACATATGTTTTACTACCGCCATCTATGAATATGTCACGTCGGCTAATTTTGGGACCGCCCTCGTATCCATGGATGCGACCTATGTTTGTGTTGTATGTAATTTAATTTCATCGTATCCATCCCCATACAGTTATATATGTAAACTGATTTTCTGCAATGGCAACCGAAATTCGATGAGTGTAATACAATTTCTATTGCTGCAATACATTTTTTGTATTGTAATGAACGAATTCTAACTAATTATTTTCCTGGGTGTGTGTGAAGTGTTCCAACCCTTTTTGGTACCTCCCACACAAAGGAACCGTTTTGCACAAACAGTTTACTTGAAATTTTGTGTAGTGTAATGCTAATATAGTAAAGTGAGGGTATACCTCAGTCGGTTTACCCCAGTGTTCAGAAAAAACAGTACGTTATAGGAACGGTTCCTTCAGAGAACACTAACGTTATTTATTTTTTTAGTGTTACTGTTCGCGAACGGTACCACTATGATAACGTACCGTTCTTAGAACACGACGAACGGTACACTACGAAAACGTACGGTTTTAGGTTAGGGTGGCAGCCGCATTTTTTTTACAAGCTCACATAGACCAGTTTAGGTCCCTAGTGTTACTACGGGCTGAAATGCCCCTTATCGAAACCAACCAGTTTGATATATAAATTTATCGATAGTACGAATATCAGTACTGGAAAGATCTGTTAGGCTGCCTAAAAAGGCCGACCCCAGTATGTCCAGTCGTCGTTTACTCAAAGCGGGACAATCGCAAAGCTAGTGCTCAATGCTCTCCACTTCTTCCTCATCTCCACAGCTTCGGCAGAAGTCATTGGAGTCAATACCCAATCTTTTGGCGTGTTCGCCGATCAAGCAGTGTCCCGTCAGAACCTGTACTAACGTAGACAATCGTTTCCTCTCTAGTGCGAGGAGACCTTGACCTTCTCAGGTCATACCTTGGCCAGATTTGTCTAGCTACCCTGCAGGTGCCGATTTCTGTCCATCTTTCGTTGGACTGGCTGATTGCTTCTTGCCTCTTGCCTAAGCTTGCACGTGGATAGTGGCGCACCAATATATGCAAATTCTTCGAGAATTTGTAATGTCGTCCCTTTCCTAGCAAGTTTATCGGCTTTGCAGTTCCCCGGGATATCCCTATGCCCAGACACCCATATGAGGTGTATATTGACGTACGGTTCATAGAACAGTATCACTACGTCGTAGTGATACTGTTCTTTTGAACAGAACACTAACAGTATCACTACGTATGTACCGATGTGCCCCATTTTCACTAGACATGATTAAATGCAATAGGAAGCACAAATATTTAAATTTTGGCATGATCGGATAAAAAATTCGTCATCTATAAAGTAAAAATGTCATGTCGAAAGGGAGCTTTGTATTGGGGCTGTATCAAAAAATTGGACCGATATGCATCATTTTCACTAGGCATGATTGAATGCAATGGAATGAACATATATTCAAATTTTGGCATGATCGGTTAAAAAATGCGCTCTCTAGTGCGTAAATATGTCTTATCGAACGGGACCTTCGTATAGGGGTTATATCAAAGAATGGACCGATATGGGATAATAGGGATCGTCCCTGGGTTAAGAAATAACTCTGTACCAATTTTCATTAAGATTGCTTCATATTTGCGACCTGTGGTGTCGAATATAAAAAAGAACGGAACGCTAAACGTACACTGAAAAAAAAATTTGACATGAACTTTAAAAAAATTTTGCCCTTAAATCGGATATTTAATCTGTCTTTGTTTGAAGAACAAATTTCTTTAAATTGAAGAAAATTTATTTGATTTGAAAGAAATTTTCATTCGTTTAAATTAAAATTTCTTATTTCTATGATAAGATGTCCATAACACTATGTCATGTTGACTTAAACGCTACGTCATAAAATTAAAGAAAAAATAATTGATTGTAGTGCAACTGTTATTAACTCAAGTACACATTTTAATAGTTTGTAAGATTTTTTCCTTAAAAATGTAGAAATTCTCATGTCATGTTTTTAAAAACAATTTACCCTTAATTTTCAGTCCACTTTTCTTTGTTTTTTGAATTAAAGATTAGTTATCTTTAAAATTAAGAGATCGTTTTTATCTGCGAGAGGAAAATTTATACTCTTCTTAGTCGTAAAATTGAGAATAATAGTGAGAGTTTCAGTGAAGTTTGTTTGGATTTTTTTTGAATCAGTTCTTGTTGAGCGGTGGTAGAGAAAGGTTGTGTGCGCTTATGCGAGTGGACGTTTCTAATTCTACATTAATAACAACAGTTTCGGCGGCTGTGTGTATCACAGGTAGTCGAAAATAAATTATGTATCTGGAAATATCGGTTGGCTGCTCATACGACGATGAGATTTGTCTCAATGGTAGATTACAAAATGTGAGTTTGTGGGTTGTAGTTACGCGCAATGATAACAAAAAAGAGTCATAAAATCTCAGAGTATTGGAGTTTGTGAGCGTTTACGAACCCAGCGGTAAAAATCATGGCTTTGGCGGCAAGCTATCAGGCCTGATTGAAGAGCCACGAGGCCTGCCCGCCGCATTCAATCTTTATTTCTTTTTTACATGGAGTGACATTGTGAGGCCAGGCCTTGCATCTCGCGGTAAAAATCATGCCTAACGCGGGCTTGTCGGAAAAAGGACTGATGAAGAACTTCGAAAGGAAGGTCTTAAGAAAAGCTTCGAAATAAATGTCTGATATAGAGCTTCGAAATGAAGGTCTGATCTAGAGATTCGAAATGAAGGTCTGATCCAGAGCTTCGAAATGAAGGTCTGACCTAGAGCTTCTAAATGAAGGTCTGATTTAGACCTGCGAAATGAAGGCCTGATGTAGTGTTCGAAATGAAGGTCTGATTTAGAGTTTCGAAATGAAGGTTTTATGTAGAGCCTCCATAGGAAGGCCTGATATAGAGCTTGATTAGAATCTAACTAAAGCATCGCATATGAGAAGACAATAAATTCTGTATTTTTATACCCTCCACCATAGGATGGGGGTATATTTATTTTGTCACTCCGTTTGTAACACCTCCAAATATTGATCTGAGACCCCATAAAGTATATGTATTCTTAATCATCGCAAAATTCTAAGACGATTTAGCCATGTCCGTCCGTCTGTTGTAATCACGCTACAATCTATAATACTTGAGCTAGGTGGCTAAATTTGGTACAGATACTTCTTATAGCTGCAAGTAACTTGGAATTGAAAATGTGCGATGTCGGTCCATATTTAGATATATAGCATCGAACTTGTTCCTACTGTTCTCATCTACTATATATTTTGTGTGTTTTCGGTGTTATTTTCTTTAGGTTTGAGTTTTTTGTGAGGTCACATGCTATCCATGGTGGAGGGTATATAAGATTCGGCATGGCCGAACTTAACGCTTTTCCTTGTTATTTTTTAATTTATTTTTTATGTGTTTTTTAAACAAATTAAATTTATGTGAAACTTTAAATTTATGTGAAATTTAATATTTCAACACAACTGAACTCTACAAAACCTTTGAAACAATTAATCATGCCTGATAAAAGATGGGAGAAGAAAGGCAAAGTGTACATTTTTCTGCATTTGCAAAAACTTGAGAGAGGGAGAACGAAACTTATCAATATATGAACATATATCGGAGGTGGTTGTTCATGATTCAATTTGACTGCTGACCATGAAGAACGACTTTTCTCTGGCATCTTCCTTCTCCCGTCTGATAAAAGACGGGTGAAGGAAGGCAGAATGTACATTTTTCAACATTTCCAAAAACTTGAGAGAGGGAGAACTGCTGACCATGAAGAACGACATTTCTCTGACATCTTTTAGAAGGCGCTAGACATGTTGGATACAAAACGGGAGCGGGATGCACGGTTACTTTTTTAGAGCGTCTTTTCTCTGAGCAATGTCGGAGCAATGAACAATCGAACGTTGTTTTTCCGCTGGCGAAGTAAATTTAAAATATTTCCATAATGAATAAATAAAATATTATTTTTATTTTGTGCATTAAATAGAATATCATTAACTAAATATGCCGATTTTCTAAATCTAATTTTATGAAAATTTAGATTTTTTATAGAATGATAGAAGATTCAGAAATAAATTATCTAGAAAAAAGAAAACACCATTATGCTTTGTGCAGTGATATTTTAATATTCTAAGTTCACACAAAAATGCAAAACATGTGAAGTCTGTATAAAAACGGATAATTATAATTAACAATTATTGATATTTAAGTGGAACAAATAAAAGATCATTCGCGTATTTGCAGAAAGATTATATAAGATATTAAATAGAAACAGTTAATAATTTGATTCTTCCTTCTGAAAACTTGTTGAAACTGGACTTGGGATATTTGCAAGCTTTGCTAACGATATGTCATATTAAATAATTTCGAAGCGATACAAAGACGTTGATGTGAAAAAGTATTAATTTATGAGTAAGAAATATTTACACATAAGGTTAAGAACTTAAAATTTAAAAATTTCAGTAGAAGCCAAAAAAATTATTTTAACGGAAATATGTCACTGCAAGAAAATATCAATAAAAATATATTTTCTGACATATTTTTTTTGGCCTCTACTGAATTGTTTTTATAACCTCCACCATAGGATGGGGGTATATTCATTTTGTCACTCCGTTTGTAACACTTCTAAACATATATCTCTATATTCTTAATCGTCTTAAAATTCTAAGACGATTTATCCATGTCCGTCTGTTGTAATCACGCTACAATGTATAATACTTAATAGTTAACTTCGGAAAATGGGCAATATCGGTCCATATTTTGATATAGCCCCCATATATAGAATCTGTCCGATTTGACTTCTTTCATAGAGACCACAAATGTCAATAGATCGGACTGAAAATTTTTAACTGGGGTTTATTTAAACCCGGTAACCTACACACGAACAACGGTAGCCATAGGGTCATGTTTTGATTAGCACCCATACAACGTCCCCTAGATTTTACTTCTTAACGCAACAAAACCCACATATTTCAACAAATCGGCCTCAAATTTGATAATTTGACTTTATTTGTGTCCGAAGCCATTCACATGCTATCCATGGTGGAGGGTATATACACTGATAGAAAAAGCTTCGTCATGACGACGAATTTGTACATCATCACGATTATTTTTTCGTCAAAAGTCAGCTAACGTACGGAATAATCCTCTTGATGAATTTGTTCGTCACCATGACGAATTCCTGTTTCCAAAAACTTTCGTCCTCAGGATGATCCATTCATCACCACGACGAACCCATGCTGAACTCCATTCATCACCACGACGAATCCCATTCATCATCACGACGAATTCCATTCGTCACCTCGACGAATCCCATTCATTATATCCCATTCCCATTCATGCACACGATTATTTAAATTTTTAAAAATTCCAATAAATGTTCTTCTAGTTTTAAACCATTTGAAATGGTATGGAAAATAAAATTATTTGACTGCATTGCTAGGTTCAGTTGTGAATATTCGTTTCGAGACGCAGTTCTTATCAGGTAAGGCTGAAATCAAACAAACGAGAAGTAGTCATTACTTCTGCTATTTTAAATCAAAAATAATCACATCAAGTAATGTATTTGCCAACAGACCACTAGCACAAATGTTTCCGTGCCAGTGCGGTTTGTTTGAACCAATCGGTGCTGCGTGGAACACACACGTGGACGAACGGTGTTCGTCATTAAGTATTAGATTTTTTAAATTGATCTTTTACAACAAATTATTTATCTAAGGTAATCAGAACGCATATAGAACAGTACATTTAAGAAGAAACTATAATTTGATTGCTTCGTTTGATCATATTTTCACAAAATGGCCAAATAAATCTTTTCGTCGTGGGAATGAAACCTTATCGTTCTCTCGACGAATTTCGAAATCACCAAAAACATGACTTGATGATCGTGTTCGTTCTATTGACGTACAAAAACATCGCATGTACGAAACTGTTCGTCACCAGTACGAAGATATATTGACGAAACTGATTCGTCATGGTGACGAACGGTTTTTCTATCAGTGTAAGATTCGGCATGGCCTCACTTCACGCTTTACTTGTTAATTTTGAGTTGTTACCCTTTTGTTGAACAGGTTCGATATGTACATTTTATTAATATTCCTTTTGGTAAATTATATCACATTAACCCCCAATTTCGCCACCTCCGGTTAGAGCTAACTCGCAGTAAAAAAATAAAAATGTCATACAATTTAACAGCTATAACTGTAGGTTAGCTCTAACTGTAGGATAACCGGAGATTGTGGAATTGGCCGTAAGCTTGTTTTTTAAATTCTGTTGTTGTTATTTATTGTTGGTCTGTGCTTTTGTTATTCAGTCAGAATTTATTTTTTTTTTTTTTTGGTTTGAGACAATATGTTCCATTTACTTTCTGTCTATTCCAAGAAAGTAATAGAAACAAATACAAAAATTGGTAGAGTTTTAATTGCTTGGTAGAATTGAATGCAGTTTCGATAGACACCACTCTATCATCTTCAGAATTCAGTAGCAATATTGTATGTCTTTAACTTAAATCAGCTGAAATACTTGTGGAAGCAGTAAATTGAATTTAACAAGAACTGCTAACCAAACCCGTATTTTGCCGAACTAAGTCAACATACTAAAACTCTCATACCAATACATTTTTGTTTTTTGCTTGGGTTCGCATCGCGAACCACGAAAACAAATGTAGTTTTGTCAACGGCTAATGCCGACGTCATCGTACCTCATATGTTTGTATATGTTGTTGTTATTTATTGTTGGTCTGTGCTTTTGTTATTCAGTCAGAATTTATTTTTTGGTTTGAGACCATATGTTCCATTTACTTTCTGTCTATTCCAAGAAAGTAATAGAAACAAATACAAAAATTGGTAGAGAGTTTTAATTGCTTGGTAGAATTGACTGCAGTTTCGATAGACACCACTCTATCATCTTCAGAATTCAGTAGCAATTCTGAAGATGATAGATACATTTTTGTTTTTTGCTTGGGCAATGGTATGGTATGTTGACTTAGTTCGGCAAAATACGGGTTTGGTTAGCAGTTCTTGTTAAATTCAATTTACTGCTTCCACAAGTATTTCAGCTGATTTAAGTTAAAGACATACACTATTGCTACTGAATTCTGAAGATGATAGAGTGGTGTCTATCGAAACTGCAGTCAATTCTACCAAGCAATTAAAACTCTCTACCAATTTTTGTATTTGTTTTTATTACTTTCTTGGAATAGACAGAAAGTAAATGGAACATATGGTCTCAAACCAAAAAATAAATTCTGACTGAATTCTGTTGTTCATTTGAAATAACTGCTAATCGTTTTCAGATATTGGAATTTTCAGAAATTTTACGTCTTTATCAAATAAAAAAACATTCGAATTACGTCTAAATTGTGAAAAAGGCTTGTTAAAGGCTGAAGAATTTGAATCATTCAAATTCATGTATCTATTTAAAAAGATGAAGACCTATGTTAAAATTCGGATTTTTAATTTGGTATTAATATATATAATAAATATTTGTAACAGATCCCGAGGGAAAGTGTAACTTGTAACTCTTATGAATAAAACATCACATATTGTATTTTCGTTTATTTTTTTTTGGCCTTTGAATCGTTATGATTTGTAATAGGATATTTACGAGCATAAGAAGTCTATATAATTTTATAGAATTCAAACTTTCTTACAAAAAGTTATAGCAAGTGAAATTACTTGACAGTTCAACACCAATCATTCAGCAAGGTTCAGCTTTCAAACACCAGCTCTAAAAGAAGAGCTTCTCCCAAATGAATAAGAAGCATTCCTCACTTCTGGCATTTCAACTCAAAAATAACCACGTCAAGTAATGTATTTGCCACCGCAGCTCATTCAAAGAGAACGATTTGTTTTAGGAAAAATTTTGCCAAATACTTATTATCCAATTTATCTTATTTATCTAATATGACTAGGCTGAACACAATGGCTACGGGTATCGTCAGGTATGCCACTGATAAAAAAAGCTAATAACAAAAAATTTCATTTTAGTGGCCAAATGCGATCACCTCTTCGAGAGATAACACGGTTCGGAAACTTGTCCTGTAACAGAGCAATGGTTTCGTTGCTTGTGAGGCACGTAGCGCCGTCTTGTTGAAAGTAGAAGTTGTCCAGATCAATACCATTCAACTCCGACCATAAAAAATCATTAATCGTCTCTCGATAGCGCAATCCATTCACGGTAACTGTTGATCCAACCTCATTTTCGAAAAAGTAAGGTCCACTGACCCCGCTGGACCATAAACCGCACCAAACAGTAACACGTTGAGGATGGAGAGGCTTCTCAGTAAAACTCTTGGGTTTTCCGAGCCCCAGATGCAACAATTTTGCTTGTTGACGTAGCCACCGAGGTGGAAATGGGCCTCATCAGTCAAGATGATTTTGTATCGTTCGTATCGTTTTTTGATCGTTTTGTACCGTTCGATGAGAATAAAAATGTGAAAGAATAAAAGCTTCAAAAGTGACAGCTACCGAAATACCGGGTGATTCAAAATAACATCTCTTGTTGGAAAACCCTGTAATAAAAAATGATCTGGATTCGTCCTTCATTTGATCTTGAGTTGTTGTTCTTTAATTATTGGACAAGTAAGCATACATTGCAAATAATTAATACAATTGTTTTTAAAACAAACAATAAAAAGAGTAAACAAATAAAAGTTATTGCATCATTAACATAAAAAATGGCATGTGAAAAATATGGTGTTGCCAGCATTACATTGACGATGGTGGTCCACTCCTTCTAGTACCTCCTCCACAAAGGGTTAAAATGTTGTGAAATATTGATTCTTTAATAAGTGCTATACTACTTATTCGAATCTTCTGAAATTCCACACAAAGTATTAGTTTATTAGTCGCTATCAACTCGAGAAAAATGGGCGAAGTTGCCACGCCCCTTTTGGTACCTCCCACACAAAAGCACTATTTTGCACCAAAAGATAACAGCTTATAACATTAGGTTAGGTTAGGTTAGGGTGGCAGCCGTATTTTTTATACAAGCTCACATAGACCAGTTTAGGTCCCTAGTGTTACCACGGGCTGAAATGCCCCTCATCGAAACCAACCTGTTTGATATACAAATTTGTCGATATTACGAATATCGGTACTGGAAAGATCTGTTAGGCTGCCTAGAAAAGCCGACCCCAGTATGTCCAGTCGTCGTTTACTAAGAGCGGGACAGTCGCATAGCAAGTGCTCAATGCTCTCCACTTCTTCCTCATCTCCACAGCTTCTGCAGAAGTCATTAGAGTCAATACCCAATCTTGTGGCGTGTTCTCCGATCAAGCAGTGTCCCGTCAGAACTGATACTAACGTAGACAATCTTTGCCTCTCTAGTGCGAGGAGATATTTTGATCTTCTCAGGTCATACCTTGGCCAGATTTGTCTAGCTACTCTGCAGGTGCCGATTTCTGTCCATCTTTCGTTGGACTGCCTGATTGCCTCTTGCCTAAGCCAAAGCTTGCACGTGGATAGTGGCGCACCAATATATGCAAATTCTTCGAGAATTTGTAATGTCGTCCCTTTCCTAGCAAGTTCATCAGTTTTGCAGTTCCCCGGGATATCCCTATGCCCAGGCACCCATATGAGGTGTATGTTAAACTGCTCAGCCATCTCGTTAAGAGATCTGCGGCAGTCGAGGGCTGTTTGTGAATTTAGGGATGTTGCCTCCAGAGAATTGATGGCAGCCTGGCTGTCCGAGTAAATGACAACGCCAGTGTTGGTTACTATGTTGCGACTCAGCCACTTGGCTACTTCCCATATTGCCATTATTTCGGCTTGATAGACACTGCAGGTATCTGGTAGTCTGTGAGCTATATCCAATCTAAGCTCTGCACAGTGTACTCCGAAGCCAACCTTTTCATCAAGCTTCGAACCATCCGTGTAAAAGTGGAGATGGTTTCTATTACCTGGTTTTCTTCCAACCCATTCATCTCTCGCGGGAATCATAGTGATGTAATTTCTCTCGAAGGTGTACACCGTTGGTATATAGTCCACTCGGTCGGTTACCATAGCACTACACTTTGATATTCTCATGTGACCGTAGTTTTTGTACCTCCACATTGATAGGCAGTTTAATCTTATTGCCGCTTTGGTTGCAACTTCTCTCGCCACAATATTAATCGGCAGTATATGGAGTAGGGCTTGTAGAGATTCGGTCGCTGTAGTCCTTAAGGCTCCGCTTATGCTCAGGCAGGCAGTTCTCTGAACCTTTGTTAGTAGGTTGGTGATGGTTAGTTTGTCAGTTGCCGTCCACCATACCACAATGCCGTATAGCAGTATAGGACGAACTACTGCTATATATACCCAGTGGACGATTTTAGGAGATAGGCCCCACCGCGACCCTACAGCCTTTTTGCAGGAATATAAGGCGACGTTAGCCTTCCTTACACGTTCCAAGACATTAAGTCTAAATAACAGTTTTCTATCTAGAATTATTCCTAAAAATTTTGCACTTTCAGAAAAGACTAGATCTGTTCCATTTATCCGAGGTGGAGGGTGCACATGTGGGACTTTATTCATCCTAGTAAAGAGAACCAATTCTGTCTTGTTTGGGTTAATGCCCAAACCGCTGCTTCTGGCCCATCTAACCAATTTGTTCAGAGCCACCTGTAGAATGTCTCGGAGGACGTTTTCGAATTTGCCACTCACTGCGATTGCAACGTCGTCCGCATATGCCACGACCTTGCAGCCACAACGTTCTAGATCTAGCAGGATTTCATTCACTGCTAGGTTCCAAATTAGTGGAGACAGTACTCCTCCTTGTGGGGTCCCTCTGTTTACAAACCTTGTTAGAGTTGTGGACCCAAGACATGCTGTTATGCGTCTTCTGTTGAGCAGACTTTGAATTAGTCTAATCAAACTAGAGTTAACATTAAGATGTGACAGTGCCGCAATTACTGCATCTGAGTGAATGTTGTTAAAAGCCCCTTCTATGTCAAGAAATGCCACCATGGTGAATTCCTTGAAATGCAGGGACGATTCGATAGTGCTCACAAGTTCGTGCAGGGCTGATTCTGTAGACTTCCCCTTATTGTAAGCATGTTGGTTCACTGACAGGAGTTTTGTATCCAGGTTTTCCCTAATGAAATAATCTAAAAGTCTTTCCAGACCTTTCAATAGGAAGGAGGATAGGCTAATTGGTCTGAAGTCTTTTGGCCTAGTGTGTGATATCTTCCCCGCTTTTGGTATGAATACCACTTTGGTATCCCTCCATCGATTCGGGATGTATGAAAGCCTGCTGCAGCCTACATAAATTTTCTCCAGCCAGGGGATAATGTATTTCAACATTTTCTGCATTTCTGCTGGAGTGATGCCGTCTGGTCCAGGTGACTTGAAGGGCTCAAAGCTATTAATAGCCCAGCTTATTCTGGATCTCTCAGTCAACAATCTAGCGATGCTCGCAGTCCACTCGCTCTCTTGTTGGTCCTGCTGATCCTCTGGTTCTGTTAGAGAGTTCCCCGGGAAATGTGTGTCGAGCAGTACATTGAGCGACTGCTCGCTGTTTTTGGTCCAATTATTTGCTTCATCCTGCAAGTAACCCACTGTACAGGGTGAAGCTGATAATATTTTCCTCAGCCTTGCGGCGTCGGAGACCTTTTCCACTTCGCCACAGAAGGTATACCAAGAGCGTCTTTGCGCCTTTCTAAGCTCCTTCTTATAGATCTTGAGTTGCTCTTTATAGGCATCCCAAACATTAGCAACCCCTGTAGATTTAGCCTTGTTGAATAGCTTGTTGCAGGTCTTTTTCATAGCCGTTAGCTCAGAAGTCCACCATTGGGGTTTAGTTTTACCCTTGTACCTTGTTTTTGGACAGGCTTCTTCAAGGGAACTTTTGAATGATGTGGTGATATGCTCGACCAGATGATCCAGACCGGCTTTGTCATTCGGTTCGTACAGAAGTTTGGAGTTGAGGACTTTCTTGAAATTCTTTTCATACAGGTGCCACTTTGTCTTTCTCACATTTCTGTGGACGGCAGGTTCAGGCGCTTTTTCAGCGAGTTTGAACTCAATATAATGGTGATCTGAGAATGAGTGGTCGTCCAGTACATTCCACCCAATAATTTTGTCTGACAGCCGGTCAGTAGCAAACGTTACGTCGAGTACTTCTTGTCTGTCTTTAATTGTAAAGGTCGGTTTATTACCTATGTTACAAATACTTAGGTTGGTAGTTAGAATAAAGTCAAGAAGCGAATCACCCCTATTGTTTATATCCGTACTACCCCAGATAGTATGATGAGCGTTCGTGTCTGCGCCAACAATCAGCTCGACCTCGTCAGATGTTGCTTCTTCTACTACTTCCCTGAATAGAGCAGTCGGTACTACAGCTTCATAAGGCAAGTAACTGGAGACCACCCAATATATGCGATTACCGATCTCCAGACTAGAAGATGTTTGATCTTTACCTCTTAAATTAGCCAGGAGAAAGATACTTAGATCTTTCCTGGCCAAAATGCAGGTTCTTGGAGTGCCTTCACAGTTGGCCACAAGCAGTTTAAAGTTGGGTGTCCTGATACCGCACACCCTTCCTCCCACTGCGTAGGGCTCCTGTATCAGGACGATGTCTACTGCACCTGTGGACAGGCGCAGCAATAGAGCCGCTGAAGCTGCTTTAGCGTGATGGAGGTTAATCTGTAAAATTCTTACCATCATTGGTAATTGACAGATTAACTTCCACCCCGACAAGGGTGTTATCGAACTCTTCGTCCGTATCATCGAGAAGCGTGTCCCCGCCAGGTGCGCCAAAGAGTCCGGAGACTCCCCTCAGCCCCTCTGTGTCAGAAGTAGAGCTTTCGTCCTCAGAGTAGGACGTTACAGATCTTCTGTTAGAGTTGGAGTCACCCGAAATAATGGGCGTGGATACCTCCGCACTTCCAGAAAGCTGTGTATCAACCGCGGTGGACGACTCACCTTCCGCAGTGGGAACTATATCCTGCTTGTATACCTTCAAGACTATAGTCTCGAAGCCATACTGTAGGGTTGCACTTGCACGTTGTATATGGGAGGTGGATTCAGCGTTAAGGATCAAATTGACCTGCCGCTTTTTACCATCCGCCTCACCCACCTTGCTGATTCTCCAATTATGGGCGGGCAGACCAGGATTGGAATCTTTTATTATTTCTAATATGTCAGCCGGGTTGGAGGGCTCTTCTGTAACCCAGGTGATGGCTCTAGGGTGACTAGGGATGTTGTTTTTTTCGACAATATCCAACTGGGCACCCGGCCACACCTCACCCGCTCGACTCAGAGCAGCCTTATACAGGTCTACTGATCTGGCATCACCGAAATGTAAGAGCTTTACTCTCCCCTGATGCCATCCTGCATCGTTGCAGATTGGTGGTGTGCCCGGCATCTCTCTACGGACATCGAGGTAATGAGCCATAATGGCTGATTGCACATGGCTCCATTTGTCCTTGAGGATGGATCCATCCTCACTACTTCTGTCAATAACGGCCATCACTAGACTCTCCTTCGCCACTTCATTGAAGGGCTTGGTGAGTGTCCTGTTGATAGTGACATTTGGGCCTCTTGCCTTTTTCGAGGGCAGGGGTTCATCAGGTGATCTGATTCTTTTGACTTTATTAGCCGTTAACACAGCTGAATTTGTGGCTCTTTCAGCCGACTGATTGGCCTTAGAAGCATCTAAGACGCCTTTAGCCCAGGTAAGTGACTCTTTTTGTTTTTCGGTAAGAGCCGAAACCTCAACAGCCTCCAACTTCGTCAGAACTCTGAGCGCTATCCGGTGCTCATTGTGTTTCCGTTTTGACGGTCGGACATGACGTTTTCCCCTCACCGTACCACCTGTTGTGAGTACTGGGGGGAAATTTTCACCATGTTTGGTGTGGTCGGCTTTAACCAAGACCAACGGACGGACAGTAGGACGATTGGGGAACCCCGCTCCATCGGAACGCGAAGGCATCCCCGCCAATGAATTTTTTTTTTCCGTATTAGCCCGTAATAGGTATTAGCCCGTAACATTGATAATAAAAATACTTGAAATTTTGTAGAGTGTAATGCTTTAATAGTGCCTATAGTCCAGTGAAAACTGGGCGTTATTGCCACGCCCTTTTTGGTACCTCCTACTCAAAGGTAACATTTTGCACCAAAAGTTAAGAGCTTATAACATTAATACCACTGCATAAAAATACTTTAAATTTTGTACAGTGTAATGCTTTTATAGTGTCTATATCCCTGTGAAAAATTTATGTTATTACCACGCCCCTTTTTGTACCTCCCACACAAAGGTACCATTTTGCACCAAAAGATAAGAGCTTTCAACATGAGTACCAATGCACGGAAATACAACAACATAGTGCACATTGTAACGCTTTTGAAGTACCTATTGCCCTGTGAAAATATGCGTTATCACCACTCCCCTTTTTGTACCTCCCACACAAAATGGCCAAATCATACCCAAATTTAATATCTCATAACGTTTATATATCAGTGCACATAAACGCTTATAATTCGACACTGTGCAATGTATTTAAATAGCTACTGTTCATGGAAAATAGGTGTATTTTTTAAACCCCTTCTGGTACCTCCCACACAAATTGACTGAATAATAATAATAACTGAATAAAAATAATAGTCTAATATTCCATATAACATTACTCACAAAGTGAGGGTATATCTTGGTCGGTTTACCCGACTTAAACTTTCTTACTTGTTTAATAATCGTTTGTTAGGCCAAAAGTGTTTGTTAACTAATGTGCACTTTAAATCAAAATTAGGATTTTTTATGAATATGGTTGTTACAATTTGGTTCAGTGCAATGAAGTACCTATCGTATTCGTAGTATTCATCGAGCAACTTCTGGTGCCCCCACACGAATTGATTCATTCAAAAACACAACATTCTCATAACTTCTGAAGCAATCATATACATCTATTTATATTCTTTATTTTAGCCAACAATTCCACTGACTGCGAACGGGGCAAAATCGCCTTTTTTAATATGCTTAAATGGAAAGAAAATATATTTGGAAAACAAATTTTTAAATACTATATATTTCTGTACAAAAAAAATTATTCTGAAAATCAATAAACTTAATTAAAAAAAATTACAACAAAATATATTTGCAAATAAATTTTCCCAAATAAAATATATCGAAGGCTAAATGTAACAATTAAGAAAGTTTCAGTCGGGTAAACCAACTAAGGCATACAAAAAGGGGCGTGGTGATAACGCCCATTTTTCACTGGGCTATAGGCACTATAAAAGCATTACACTGTAAAGAGTTTCAAGTATTTATTTACACTGGTATTAATGTTATAAACTTTTGGTGCAAAATGGTACCTTTGTGTGGGAGGTACCAAAAGGGATGTGGCAATATCGCCCATTTTTCACAGGATTGTAGGCACTATAAAAACATTAGACTGAACTAAATTTTAAGTATTTTTATACGCTGGTATTAATGTTATAGGCTGTTAACTTTTGGTGCATTTGTGGGGGAGGTACCAAAAGGGCAAGGCAACTTCGCCCATTTTTCTCGAGTTGATAGCGACTAATAAACTAATACTATGTGTGGAATTTCATAAGATTCGAATAAGTAGTATATCAGTTATTAAAGAATCAATATTTCACAACATTTTAATCCTTTGTGGGGGAGGTACTAGAAGGAGTGGACCAAAATTACCCATCTTCGAATTTAGCCGAGATAGAAAAAAATATTATCACATACCAAATTTGAAGTCAATCGGTTACTCCTTTCGAGAGTTATCGTGCGCACCAGCCAGCAGACAGACAGACGGACGGACGGACATTTCTCATTCGACTAAAATGACTCAAAATGAATATCCGCCGAACATACTTAGGATGTTAGATCACTCCTTCGATGTACTTTTGGCCGTAGCAATGTAAAAAGGGCGTATCTCGATTTGGTTGTTCCTTAACAGGGGAACGAGAACCCGAATTGTTTGGTTTTTATTCGGTTTTTCGGGCGCTTACTACCCTAATTCTTTGATTATACCTATACGGTTTTACAATAATTATAAATCCCTTATTCGCCACTATATCCCCGACCCGACAAAAATCAAGATACGACTTGGTTATATTAAGACATCGATATGTTCATAGAATTTCTCCAAATATATTTTGTTTGAAAATACTTATTAAAATGTTGCAAATTTTTCGAATTTCATTGATTTCGAGTTATACCTTACAAATTTAAAATGGCATAAGTAGCAATAACTTTAATTTTAAGGTACTTATGTTTAATTTATATTTATTCCAAGTCATCATTTGTTGTAAACCCATCAACCAGTGTATCATTATGCAAGAGTATACCATTTCAAAATTAAAAGAATTTTGCGAACATCTAAAATTTCCGAACAACTGAATGTTGTATTACTAAAAAAATAAAACTTGTACAGATATATTTGAATACTTAAATGCAAATAAATATTTGTTTCTAAATGATAGTCCCAAATAAAGACTATTACGAGGGAAACATAGATTTGTTTAGATCCCCATATTCCAAATATATAATATTTGTGTGTGCCAAAAAATTCCAAGCAGAATATGTTTGGGACAATATACTAGAGAAGCGATTTTTTCAGCATGTAGCCTGACAAAGAATGAACAATTTATTTTCACGGTTCTGGCATCTCCCATCCGACGCACAGTGGTTCAGAATCGTTTTTTACTGGCTAAAACTCTGTAACTTTGGAACCGATAGAGATATTTTAGTAATTTGTTCGACAGGTAACTCCTTAAGCTTTTCGCCAGTTTTTATTTCAATAAAATCGGGTCAGCAGTTATTGAGGAATTCAAGGTAAAAGTTGACCTTTTGAATTTTTTAATATTTAGCATGGAAATGTGGGGTTTTGTGTTCATCTTCTTTATTTATTAAAAGAATGTCATAAGTTGATAAATAAAAACTAAAAAAAAATTTTTTCGACAAAAAAATGTCCTCGATATTAAAAAAAAACACTGTGCATAGCAGACTTTATTTATATTTTGTATTTGAACAACATTAAAGGAAAACATTTATTTTTTACTTATATATGTAACAAAAACAGTAAATTATAATTTTTATTCGTTCTGTTGAAAAATTGCCTGCAAATATTCCATATTTTGTTCCGTATTATTTCTGTCCTCTAGCAGCCCTCTTGCATCTTCATCTAAGTCCCGATGCTCTACTTTCCATTGATTTCGAATGCTGGAGATGAGGGGTTCTGACGTTGCCAACAAAATATTAAATAGATCTTCGTTTGTACAATTTCGAGATATTTTTCTGGTATTGTGCTCTCTATAAAACCTGTAATCCTTATTTCTTTTTTTCCTGGGCTTCCTCTGATAGATCTCCGATTGGTACCAAATGATGCCTAAGATTTCAGATTTCAAAATGATGCTTAATGACATCTCCTCCATGATAAAGAATTTTGTAAACTGTTGCAGACATATTTTTCCATGAATATTTGGTATTATATATTCGTGCAGTTTCCTTGGTATATTCATTAAATTGTTTAGCATCAATTTGTTTATGGCTCGCAAGTACATCGATAATTGTTTTAAATCTTGAAATGAGATTTATATCAACACCATTTATTTCAGATGCTTTTTCGGGATAAGAAAGTCCAGATTTACACTAGGATATTTTTTTCAGCAGCTTATCCGCTAATTCTCTTTTAAACTTGCCTCTGCGTTTAGACACATAATTTTGTTTCGGATATTTCTGTGTGAATTGTTGTTGTTTCAAAGGCCGAGTGAAAAACACAAAACGTTCAGACCGATAAGCCTGAGTACGGGAGAGTTTTTTCCCCCTCTTGCCGACTGCCTCTCTCTCCTACAAAACGCCGATAATCCGCTGAACATTCAGCCAATGTAAATAGGGACAAAAGAACCTTCTTGCTGTATTCCCATCATTGGTATTGCCTGAACCTTGTTTTGGTTAGTCTATAATCAACCCACATTTGAGAAATTCATCCTGAACATGTTTCTTTTTTAATTTTCTTAAATCCTTTTTGGTGTCATTGTTTCTTATTGATCCTGTAGGTCCAAAATCCAAATCATAACTGATTTTAAGTATGTTTTCCATAAATGAAATTCTTGTGTGTAGTGGCGATAATCCAAATTCATATGCATGAGTATTATCTACTGATTTTTCCGGGACTTGGTTTAATTTGCTTGATGTAGATTGCCATATAATGCAGCTGGATGAAGCCTTTGTGTCAGTCAAAGCCTGGCCAACTTTTCCATCAATCATCGTTAGCACTAATTGGTAGTTAACTTCAATTGTCTGGCCTTAAATTTCTACTTCTAATGGCTGCCGTCTTGTAATTTGGGTTATTATACCATTGACTTATTTTTTAATGGTATCATGAGTTTCTTTTTTAAATTCAAATTTGATTGGTCTGCAGTATTTCGTAGAAGATAGTGTTTGATTTTTCCAAATATCCTTTGTCTGCATCGTACTGTTCGAAGGTTCCGTGTCTTCCAAATTGTTGATCAATCACAATGGACAAATGGCACCATGAACATATCTGCGTCTGAAGTATTTTCCAATACAGATTGCTTGTATTGTTTTTGTCCAGAAGAACAATCACATCCCCATTTGCAAAAGAGAGTTAACTTGCAGGTCTCATATTTCTTCAAATCATGCCCTTTAAATGATTGTAGCAAGCGTAGAGCTGTATGATTAAGTAGGTCTTGAAGTTTTACCTCTGCCGAACTCAGTTGGTGGCAAACAGTCATTTTTAGCAGCAAGTATGTGATGATATGATGGATACAGATTTGGGCCTATTCCAATCGCACGCAACCTAAGTTGTGAATATGGTTGTTTTGTTAACTTCAAATCCAAAAATAATGCTAATGTCTCTTCATTTGAGAACTGTTTTTCATCGCTTGGAGTTGGAATACTCTTAATAATCCGTTTTGTTCTCAGAGGACTTGCGCTTAAAACTTTTTCAACAATTTCGGTTTTTGTGCGTTGTTTTTGTGATCGCAATTGATGTAACAAGCTTTTTGCAATATTTTCACTTTCGATTTTTTCATTGCTATCCTTAAGCAATGAAAAAGCAATGAAAAATCAAAACAATTGTGGTGGTCTCCCACAATTGTTTTGATTTTTACTTTCTGAAGATACTTGGACACTAAGTTCGCCCTCTAACCATATAGCAATATTCTTATAAAATTGTTGTTTATTGCATCCAACTTGTTTGTAGCGCTTAGTTAAGTTGTTGATGAAAATATTTACTTTATTTTGCAGTTCCAATTGTATTTCGATGCTTGAGGAATTTACTTGGCTTTGAACGTAACTTAAAACATATTCCTTCCTCTTTATGTCTAAAATACTCTTCGGATAATTCTTTATAGCTGAAGTTCTCCATTTTTTAATATTCTAAAATTGTTGTTTCTGCTTGGATATAATTTTACAACTGAGTTTGTATTCTAATACCACTGGATTTTATCCTTTTCTTACATGTATACTCGTAGTGTCATACTCTGTTCATAAGTAGCATAAACATAGGTTAAATAAAAAACGACCCAAAAAACTAAAAAATGGTTAAGATGTCATAAATATGGTAAATATGTCATAAAACTCACACAACTTGGCTTGGTGTACCTACAACATAGTCATATGAACAGTTATAATAAAAAGATCAAACAATTTTTTCCCGAGTAATTTCATTAAAATTAAAAGGTGTTCTACAGGCTGGTACAAAAGTATATATAGGCTTAAAGAGGACACTTTCACCTTTCTTCTGGTACCAAAATTTCCTTGAAGTTTCTTGATGCTAAATAGTTTCATTCCACTAAAATTCCAATTTGACAAAAATATAATACTTGTGGAAATATGTTATAACAAACCACGTGTAAACAGTTCATTAATACTTTTGACAATTTCTCAAAGAGTACAATTTTAAAATTAAACCTCTATCGATAATAGTTTGCGAAAAATGACAATTTCCTTCTAAAAATATACAAAAATTATTTTTTTTTCAAAATTACATAAAATATTTGTTTTCAGCAGCACACCACGCCCACAATAATAAATATTTTGATCTAATTTTTTCGCTACCCTAGTCTCAATAGTCAGTCGCCGCCTGTCGTAGCGAACGGACGTGTTATCGCAGAGCGGATAGTTTTTAACCTATTACGCAATACCTATTCACCTACCTACTACGCAACCAGGAGGTTTGTTGTTTATAAAGCGTAGGTTGAATTGGATGGATCGGTCTCTGGACAGATATTTCTGAGCTCAGTCTGGAAGGCCTATACCGACGTACCTATTACGGGCTAATACTGGCTATGGGGGTGTCTCCCCCAACCAATTTATGATTAAACCAAAAAAGACGAAGGAGATTACGGCGCAGGGGAGGGAAAACCCAGTGCCGGCGACAAGCGTTGATTCACTCACGAGTCATGTGTCGTCGTTATCGAACAATCGTGAGCAAGCAACTTCTACGAGCTTTGGTGCCTTGGACCCCGTAGTCGAAAATGAAACAAGAGCACATCCAGCCGCAGGCAAAACAAATGATAAGACAGATGAAGCAGAACCCAGCCGGGGCTTTAAGCAACCCCAGCCTTTAAAAGCCATTGGGGACTCTTACTCTGAATCATCAAATGAAAACAATATCACTATTGTTGCAAACTCAAAGAGACTGTCAGGGGCACAAAGAAGGAAACTGAATAAGTTGAACCGACAGAACCTATTACGGGATGAACCTGACAATTCTACCTCCAATACAAACATGGAGGCCGCTAAAAGAGTCAGGTCTCCCGAAGAACATATCGCTGTGAAAGTGACTAAGAAGAAAAAGGGCTCGCCGTCTCCCAGTAATTCGGATAAGCCTAACGTAACCACACAAAAGGAGGTCTCTAGTCTGGGTCCTTCGATTGTGGGCGGTAAAGTTGACCCAATAACGCAGTTCAAGTCAACCAAATCATCCGTTAAGGATGAGGCTTTAACCAAAAAGACTCTACAGACATGGAAAAATCAATTGGCCATAAAGAAGGGTAAGAAGCCACCGTCTTATTCTAATATAGCTAAACAACATTTTCGAGACGATCTATGCTACGCCATAATTGATAGCAGTAGTGCATCTTGCAGAATCCCCGAAGACCAAAAGAGTAACTACGAAGATTTGGTCTATACGAGGGTAGCGGAATACGTCCTCGAATCTAAGGATGAACCACCAATCGAAGTAATGAGTTGCAAGTTTGAGAGGGGTGTTTTGATGCTAAGGCTGGCATCACAACGCTGCGCTGGTGTCCTCGTAAAACTTGTGGATAGCTTCCCCTCACCTTGGGACGGCGCAAAGCTAAAATTGGTAAGGAAAAGCGACATTCCTGAACTCATAAAAACGACCCTATATGTTAAGGGATGTCCCAGTAAGTTCTCATCAGAGTACATACTCGACATCATTGGCAAACAGAATTCAAAACTTTCCGTGAGAAAGTGGGTAGACTTCTATAGGAAGGATGATACCGAGGGTACTCTCCTCGTGTTAGGCATAGACCCAGAATCCAAGAACAATCTTGTCATGGCAAAGGGCATGGCGTACTTCTTGATCTGGACAGTCTTTTTCAAAATTGGAAAGGTCCCGATTGGCAGGACAAATGAATCGAGTCCAAATATACTGTCTGAAGAGGCAAACACTGGTATTGAACGGATGGAGACAAGTGAGACACTGCCAAAACCTGATGTGGAAGTAGTCAATAACACCACCAGTTCACCAATAGTACCGCCACTTTTGCAGGAAGTTCCCAGCAAAGGTGGTGATCAAAATAAAAAGAGCCACAAAACGATTGAAACCAAATAGGGAGCGACAAAAAATAACACCGCCTCCCAAAATTTTCGACTGGAAGATGGTGTAATAGGTAGTGAACGAAAGGAGGAGAATGACCCACTACCAAATAAAGAGGGGGTGCCACCAGATAGGATAGACTCCCAAAAGAAACTTTTACTGGAAAGACAATGATTGAGGTCATCCAGATAAACCTCCACCGGAGCGAGACAGCATCCAACGCTCTGATGGACATCATAAATAAAGGCAGGGTTCATATTGCTTTGATCCAGGAACCATGGACAACTAGCAACAAGGTTACTGGATTAAACCATGTGAACTATAACCTTTTCTACGCTAACACAGGTACTCGTCCAAGGACTTGTATTCTGTGCCATAAAAACTTATGTTTTATTTTCTCTCCAGAGTTGTCAACATCGGACGCAACGGTGCTGAGGCAAGGTAATGGAAATATGTACCTGGCGTCAATATATCTGCCATTCGATGCGCCGACATTGCCACCTACGTCGGAATTACAACGTCTGGTGAGGGAATCCAAACACAAAAGTAATGAGTTATTAGCTGGATGTGACGCCAACTCCCATCATATCGCTTGGGGTAGTACTAACACCAATAAAAGGGGACACGCCCTTATCGAATTTTTGAATACAAATGACCTCATAACTCTTAACATAGGAAACACTGCAACCTTTGTTAACAAAATTAGGGAAGAAGTATTAGATATAACGATATGTTCAGAAAATCTTATTGATGAGATTCATGAGTGGAGGGTTTCGGATGAACACTCCTATTCAGACCACCGTTATATAAGGTTTAAAATTGCACGGCCACCGCCAAACCCCATAAGTTTCCGTAATAAGGCTAAGACCGACTGGACTAAATTCGGAAATCTACTTAGAAATCGATTGGGGCAGCCTACACGCGATTATCTATGTGCAGAAGACATTGATATTAATGTTAAGAAGATTACCGAGGCTCTTGTAAAATCATTCGAAGATAGTTGCCCACTTCGAGAAAGGAAATCTGCATTTGAGAAACCTTGGATGACAGGACAAATTCGCTCGATTGGCAAAGATGTCCGCAGACTTTACAATAGAGCTCGACGTAAAAAACAATCAGTATAGTGGGACGACTACCACAGAAGACTCAAAGAATACAATAAAATCGTTAGATCGGCGAAACGTAACTCCTGGAGGCTTTTCTGTGAACAGGTAGACAGCGTTAACAGCATGTCTAAAATGAAAAAGTTCCTCTCAAAAACTCATGTCCAAACCGAAACACTGGTGGATGAAACGGGTAAAAGGATGGAAACTATAGAGGATACCGTAAGGCTCTTGATGAAAACTCATTTTCCGACTGGTAATGCTGGACCAACAGAGGAACAGTTACAGAATGAAAATGTATTGCATCAAGTACCTATTACGGATATAACAGATGGTATTGTTAAAGAAGCGATAAAAAGTTTCTCTCCCTTTAAGGCTGCGGGACCCCTTTAAGGCTGTCAAAGGAAGATCAGTGGAAACAGCTCTGCATGAGGTAGTGCACCACATAGAAGAGTCCTTCAGTAAAGAAATGTATACACTTGCTGTTTGCATAGACATTGAGGGCGCATTTAACAATGTACAGACCGATACACTTATCCAGTCCTTAGACGAGTTTCAGGTTGACCGGGCGCTGAAAAACTGGATCAACAATATGCTAAGGAATAGGTGGATTATTTGTGGGTCATATGACGTAAAAATTAGAGACAAGGTAAATCGTGGTATACCTCAGGGGGGCATTTTATGGTCTCTTCTATGGGTTACGACGATACACAGTCTCCTAAAAGCCCTCACGAATGAAGGACTTACACCAGTCTGTTATGCAGACGACGTTGTAATACTTCTAAGGGGCTTTCATCCAAATCTATTATGCAGAAGAGCTGAAGAGGCACTTAACATAGCATATAACTGGGCACAATCAAGGGGATTAAATGTTAACCCAGACAAAACAGAAATATGTATATTTACAAGTAAAACGAAGATCCCACGTTTTACCCCGCCTCGATTCCTGAATAAGACAATTGCTATAACTAAAAAGGTAAAATACTTGGGAGTAATCTTGGATCAGAAACTGTACTGGAAAGATCATCTTGAAGAAAGAGTTACAAAGGCACACAGATGTTGGTCGTTGTGCAGAAGAGCTATAGGTTTAAAATGGGGACTACGTCCAAATATGACTCACTGGCTTTACGTGAGCGTGATTAGACCAATAATCACCTACGCCTCTGTAGTGTGGTGGACATCAATGGACAAGAAGTGCAACGTAATACCTTTGCAAAAAATTCAACGTATGTGCTGTCTAGGCATAAGCGGGGCATTTAGAACTGCACCAACAAAAGCGTTGGAGACTATACTGCACATCCAACCAATAGACATCCGTATAAAGTATGAGGCAGCCCTCACAGCAAGACGTCTACAAGTGATGGGTGAATGGATAAATCGAGACCACAAGTCGTACCATCAGAAGATTTTAGAATATCTAGTTGGTCCCATTCAAACGTCAGAAATCTCGGACCGCATTCCTGAAGTGCGGCTTACAGCTACCTGTGATACGTTTGTGCCAGACAGACGCTCCTGGGAAAATGGAACTGTGGCCCATGTGCCAGTGGGAACCAGCTGCTACACGGATGGGTCCAAGCGAGGCGGAAGGACGGGTCTGGGACTTTTTATTGATGAACCAGAAGTCGAACTTCACTTCCGCCTCCCTGACCATAACACGGTATTTCAAGCAGAAGTCCGAGCAATCACGGAGTGTGTGAACTGGCTCAGTAACACGACAAAGCCTAAATATGCCAACATCTTCACAGATAGCCAAATGGCGATTCAAGCAATAACATCGGAAAGGGTCAAATCCAGAACTGTGTTGGACTGTAAAAGAACGATAAATGATTACTCAGCCCATGGTCAATTGCGTATTTGCTGGGTACCAGGACACAACGGAGTGATTGGAAATGAACGGGCAAACAACTTGGCTTCAAAGGGCAGAGAACTTCGAGTAATAAACTTGAAAAATTGGAAACCTTTCGAAGCCACGAAAAATGAGCTGAAGCACTGGGCAGTGATGGCTCATAAAACTGTGTGGAATAGCGCAACAGTAGGAGCTACTGCAAAGATACTGTGGGGTGACCCAAATGAAAAGAAAACAAGAAGTCTTCTGAAACTAAACAAGGTCGATATTAGTAAGATGATGAGTGTTCTAACGGGACACTCAAGCTTACAAGCACATCTTCATCGCATAGGACTAGCAGGAAACGACGAATGCAGGGCATGCAGAGAAAACATCGAAACGATGGAACATTTTCTGTGTCACTGCCCGTTTCACACATGCAAGATCCCAACATTTCGGGTCCGACATATTACCAGACTTGACTCATCTCAGAGAATATGACTGGAAGATACTGAGAAAATTCGTGTCTAGTACCGATTTTCTGTAACTCGTGAGGTATAAAAAGATCATAAATAAGGAGCGCACAACAGGCCGAACCACTGGCTTAAGTGTATGTCCATGGACATGAGACGTTTAAACGTCTCCTCTCTTCAACCTAACCTAACCTAACCTAGTCTCAATATGTTTGCTATTGAATGGAATTAAAATTTTACAAATCGGCGATGACAAAAAAATTGACTTTTGGCCAGTAAAATTCAATTCTGAACCACAGTGCGACGTACATTACTCACAACGTGAGGGTATACCATAGTTTTTACCCGACTGACATTTTTTTACTTGTTGCTTTTTAGATTTATCAAATGACAACATATAGAATCACCAATATCGTAGTGTTCAAATTAAGTTTTATTATAACATCAAGGGTACATTTTTGTAAAGAAGGATTTATGACAATTATGTGGCCAAATGCTTGCCACGGCTTCGGTGGCATTCCTCTATCTGATGGTCCATATTTTCAATGACTCTGAGACATAATAAAAGTTCAATCTTGAATACTTCTTAGCTTATTGACGTACACTTTTTCTTTTAAATATCCTCAAAGAAAGAAGTCCAAGTCCATATCACATGATCGTGGCGGCCAATTAACATCGCCACGACGCACAGTGACCCCCGTAGAGCAAACGAGGTGGCTCTATTTCCTGTATGATGGGTTTTGAATAACCCATCTTATAGGAATTTTGTCAACGATTTCATATATTCTGCCCAGTAATAACATCAGATTTTTAATTTAGGAGATATAACCTTTCAAATTTGAAAGATCTTCGGTTTTCAAACACACCATTTTTAGGTAATTTTGACCGATGTCAGGTATAATATCACGAAAACTAGGTAACGAATTGTCTTTTTTTGTTTCTATTTATTGATGTATTTATTAAATGTATAATAATAAAAAAAATGTAATGTTCGATACGCTGAATACGAATCTGGCATCAGAATCGTCAATTATCTTCGCGTTTTTGATATTTTTGAGATAGAAACGTGAAAAGAGCAGATTTTTTATTTCTTGAGCGCAGATTACATCGCGACAAAAAACTACTTATATCAAACTAGCGGTTAAGTCGTAGTTTTAAAATGCAAAAGATACTAATAATATCTGTGGGAAAAGTGTGAAATATAAGAATATTAAATTAGTTTATTATAGAACAATTAAGTCAATATATGTTAGAATTACATCAAGATATTCATGATTCAATAATTGATGTTTTTAATTAAAGAATTAACTGTTAAGTAATTTTTTGTAAAAGGTAATAGTCGGTGTATAATCAGAAGTGAAAAACCAGTAAGGAAAGGCTAAAGTCGGGCGGTGCCGACTATATAATACCCTACACCACTCTCGTAATATTGAATAACTCTGATATATAAATTTTGTAATTCATGTATAAATTGTTTACATAAATTTACTTTTGGGACATTTTATACTTAAATAATACCCTGTACCACAGGGTGGTGTAGGGTATAAAAACGATTGGGTCTAAAGAGCCAAATCGGATGAAACATATATATGGGAGCTATAGCTAAATATTTACCGATTTTCTTTAAATTCGGCAATGTTGGTTCATGAATCAAGAAACTCTACCATTCTAAATTTCAAAACGATTGGATGTAAAACATAGCTTCTATAGAACTAAAGGGCCAAATCGGACGAAACATATATATGGGAGCTATAGCTAAATCTTAACCGATTTTCTTCAAATTCGGTAGTGTTGGTTCATGGATCAAGAAACTCTACCATTCTAAAATACAGCTTTTATAGGACTAAAGGGCCAAACCGGACGAAACATATATATGAGAGTTATAGCTAAATCTTAAACGATTTTCTTCAAATTCGGCAGTGTTGGTTCATGGATCAAGAAACTCTACCATTCTAAATTTCAAAATGATTGGAAGTAAAATACAGCTTCTATAGGACTAAAGAACAAAATTGGACGAAACATATATATGGGAGCTATAGCTAAATCTTAACCGATTTTCTTCAAATTCGGCAATGTTGGTTCATGGATCAAGAAACTCTACCATTCTAAATTTCAAAACGATTGGATGTAAAATACAGCTTCTATAGGACTAAAGGGCCAAATCGGACGAAAGATATATATGGGAGCTATATCTAAATCTGAACCGATTTTAACAAAATTCAATAGCGATCTTAACAGCCGCGAAATACTCTAAACTGCAAAATTTCAGAACGATCGGAGTGAAATTGCGACCTGTAGTCGACGAACAACTTTACATGGACAGACGGACGGACGGACATCGTTAAATCGACTCAGCTAGTGATTCTGAATCGATCAGATACTTTAAGGTGGGTCTAGCTGTGTTATTTTCAGGTGTTACAAACATCTGCCGTGAATACCCTGTATACAGTGTGGTGTAGGGTATAATTAAAAATAATATCAGCTCTTTTCACGTTTCTATCTCAAAATATCAAAAGTTATTCGACAATTCTGATGGCAGATTCGAATTCAGCGTATCGAAGTCTTCTGAAATCGAGTCTAAGATTTCTTAATTTCGAACAAACATAGCCAGTGGTCCATTTTAGACCGTATGAAAAAATCATTGATTTTTTTTAATTCGGTTATATTTTATTAGTCATATGCCATAAACACAACCAATTCTGCTTTACATATTTGATACGCGATTCTATGAATAATCTGGTTCCAAAGAGTAATGTTGTTAAAAATCTAGTAGAAAATCGCGGAAAACTGAATGTAGAAAAATATTTTTTTACCACGTAATTAATTACTAATGTGGGCTTATTTCATAACAAAACAATTTTAAGATCCAGATGGAGAAAAAAGTTAAATATGCAAATGTTGTGTGCAAAATTCCGATATTCGAGGCAAATTAATCATTTTTGCAAATTATGCTGCGTGAAATTATTATTATTGATGTGCATGCCAAAGAGACTAATGAGGCCATATCTTCCGTGAAAATAAAAATTTTCAAAACCATTCAAATTGTGTTGTTTATTTGGCGTCCCGAATCAGGCGTGCATGCGAATTGTATGGCGTGCATGCCTTGCATATACAAGACATATGTCCGTAGAAAACCCATTGCTACGTTATTGTTTTTCAAGGTATATGATTTATATTAAGATTAGATAACATATTGCTCAGATCAGAAAGAAGCAAATACAGGATACTTTTTTAAACATATAGACTGTCCCAAGTACGGATACGGAACTCAAACGATGAAAACACTTCTAGGAGATTTTTTTAAATGATGATGAGACAGTAACTAGATTCACTGGAATTGACAATTAAATCGTGAAAATATTAGGAACGATCTTGAATGTTTTATACTGCAAAGAAAACGTCAATTCTACAAAATATGAAGAATATGCATCGAAAACTGCATAACTTATATTTTTTGCTTAACGATATTCAAATAATCCTTGAATATTCGTTAAGCAAAAAATTCCCGTTCGTTTCAAGAGATTCTTTCCTTAACTGCTCAAATATCACTTCAAACAGCAGCTGCGAAGTTAAGTAATTTAACTTCGCAGCAAATATATAGGATTATATGTGAAATACCTAAGACATAAGATTGAGACATTGAATGAGAATTCTGTTTGTTTCAGGTTTTTTGAATTTGTTTCAAATACATTGGAGCAAAATATTTATTGGAAAATTCCCGAGAATATTTTGCTGAATTATATTAGTAGTAATGAACTAAAATTTAGTTTACTTCTACAAGTTGCAAGTTCAAAAATTACTCATTTATAGTTAAACGTTTCTTACATTTTAGTTTAATTTTCGTATATTCAAGTAAAATTGAACTTGATTTGAGGAATTATTTTACTTCCATTTAGTAAAAATGTAACTTAATCTTAGTAAACAAATTACTTGATTTTAGTTGACATTTTCTTAATTTTTAGTAAAAATTTCCTGATTTCAAGTAAAAATGTACCTGATTTTAGTGAAAATTTAACTAGATTTTTTCCAAATTTCATGTAAATTTTTACTTAAACTGAGTTAATTTTTCCTTAATATGAGTTCAATTGAACTAGATATAAAGGAATATTTACTAAATTCAAGTTAGTATTAACTAAAACTAAGTTCAAAACATTTGCTAATATTAAGGACAAATGTGAACTTGATTTGGGAAAAAATTGCTTTAGCGCCATATGGAGTTTAATTTTCCTGAAGTTTAGTTCATTTTAACTTATCTTTGTGTTCATTTTTTTCTGAGTGCAGGAGTCTCTTAATAAATTGTATAAAAAATAGATTGCAGAACGCGTTCAAAGCCTCAAGGGTGAGCCAAAATGAGGACCTCTTCAATATGTTGGCAGCATTTTCCGATCCACCTATTTCTAGAGCTAGAAAATAATTATTATAGTTTATAAATGATTAGTCTTTTAGACATACCTTCTCTTACGAATTGTGATGAATATTTTACAGAAAATTTAAAAAATACATTTAAAAAAATTATATTTTTTTAATTTGTTGGGTAATAAATTGAAACTTAACAACCTTAAAAAATACTAAATAATCTAATAATTTTTCGTAATTACCATAAAATTGATTTTTTCACAAATTTTAACTTTGATAACCCATAACTAAGCACCTACAAGTCGTAGCCTTTCCAAACATTTATTTCATTTCGGAAACAAACATCATGTATTGTAAAATTTTGCACAGGATGTGTCAGGTAAAAAATCGGATTAAATTCTATGAAATGTTTTGTTTAAGGAATGGGTTTATTGTCAAACCAACAAAAATTAGTTACAAAAAAAAATTGTTTTTAAAAAGTAACGGTCGTTACATTATTAAAAGTTACACGTTTTTTTTTTTTTTCACGAAATTTTCTATCCCATTCGCCGTTTTTTCGTTCCTGACTTTGGCGTTCGTCTGTCATCACCTTTTTTTGATCTAGTCTTCGTTTTTTTGAGCGCCCACTCTCTTCTGCCAAGAAGTCTCATGCTTACCTTCGCCTTCTTTTCGTTTTTTCTGTATTTTTGCATCTTGGTAAGTAGCTTTATGATTTTTCGGCTAAAATCTATAAGTTAAGTAAGACAAAAACAGTTCAAATACAAAACGCCAAAAGAAAAAGGTAACGGTCGTTACAAAATGTTAAAAAAAATCAAAATAGGCTTTTGATGCTTATTTGGCCTTACCAAATTATTCATCTTACTTACCTTCTTATTTTCCGCTACTATAAAATTAAATCGTTTGAATGAATTACGAAAAAAAAAACTTTTGGGGTAACGGTCGTTTCAGTCGGTGAGGTTGTTTTTGAACTATTAAAAAAACTTTAAATTTTAACTTGTCGCCTTAGCATGAAGAAAAGTTTCAGCTTACAGCTTGCTTTTGTTTTGTTCGTAAACCACGGTTAGAACAGTGTTTCCAAAGGGCTTACAAAGTGACGTGTAATTCACGGGGAAAAAACGCTCACGGTGCATTAAATTCAAAGTAGCATATTTTAGTTAGTATAAAGAAAATTAATGTTAATCTTTCGGAAAATGACAGATACATTTATTTTGTGTAATATTACCTGAAAAATAAATTTAAAATAATAATTTAATTTTTGAGCTGTAAGGGGTCATATTATGTGGAAACACCCATTATCTTATTCGGTTCAAAAGTTAGCGAACACCATTCACGTTAAATGCTTGGCCGGCTCTTCTGCCACACTATCGTGAACAGCATCAAAGTTTTCCGCAGAACGAACTGACCATGCACAGGTGTTTTCACATTTCCTACAGATGTTTCGGGAGAATTGTGCTGAAATTTGCGCACAATTCTACCGATCGTGGACACATTTGGTCGATTCTGTTGACAAAAACAATCACGAAGTTCACGAAAGGCATTTTGATTTGAACGCACATTTTCGTAAAAGTCTCCAACAAACTTAACCTCCCCATGGTTGAGTTTGCCAAACACTGAAATAAGGAAATGTCAAATTAAGTTGGGCAAAAAACTTGACGTTAAGGTGTGACTCACAATTAGCATCGTGGATTACACCCTTTACAAATAGGTAAATCTAAACACAAACTGTCAAAATTCAACCTAATCGTGGTCGAATGTATCACAATGTGGTCCAATGATGATTTTTCGTGAAAATATATCTAACCAAAAATAGGCGCAAACAGGTACATTTTAGCATAATTGTTGTAAAGATGCTGATTTTACAGCACACAGAAATTAAAAATTGGTAATTCGGCCGTTTATTAACTACACAACCGATTGCGACAAAACTTGGCATGCTTTTAGAAGAGATACTGGTGTACAAGCGCGTGTAACTCTTGCTTTTTCCGTCTCTTTCGAATAAAGTTCTACTAACCGCGGTCTACAAAATACTTTTTACACATTACATTTGTCTCATAAAGTTCCCGAGATATCTGTATTTAAAAATTTAATTTTGCACTTTTTCCGACCCTGTCTTAATATTTTGTGAATATCGGAGCAAAATATGTACCGATTTCTTTCACATCAACATTTCTGAATTTCTTAGTTACACATCGGACATCTTGGACTATAGCGCAACATATTTCGTATGTTCTAGAACTCGCTATTCTACTTAAAACAGTACCAATATTCTCGCTCTGATAAAAGCGAAATTATTCACGATTTGATGGTGTAATTTTACCAAATTTTTCATTTTTTTTTATAAATTTTTATTTAAGAACAGAATTTCATTTATATGTATATTGGATTTGGAACTCATACTTTGAAGAGTACGGACGTGTTTTTCTTTAACTGTCAAACAAACAAAAATATTTTCCCAGCAATTTTTTCTCAATCGAATTTATTTTTGTGTTCGATTTTTTCAATTATAACTTCAATTTTGAGAATTGTATTATTAATATCCAATAAAATTTGCGCCGAAGGAATATGGCTAATTCCATTTCGGACCGGATAAGGAATTGGGGAAACTCCTTATGGAAGCTGTTTTTCAAGAAAATGAAGATATGGAAGAAGATCCCAATGCAGTTTTTATGGGAAACCCAACCAATGTTGATTTACGCAAACAAAGAAGTTTGGGCAATTCGAGGAATCCCTTGACATTCCTCATGGATATACCAAGAATCTCAGCTGTGGATCAAAAAATTTAAATTTATGTGCAGATGGAGACAATTTGCCGAAAGGAAAAGAGAATCATGTAAGAGTACGGACGTGTTTTTCTTTAACTGTCAAACAAACAAAAATATTTTCCCAGCAATTTTTTCTCAATCGAATTTATTTTTTTGATCGATTTTTTCAATTATAACTTCAATTTTGATAACTGTATTATTAATATCCAATAAAATTTGCGCCGAAGGAAATGGCTAATTCCATTTCGGACCATTTGAAGCAGAAAAAGCCTCCGGATAAGGAATTGGGGAAACTCCTTATGGAAGCTGTTTTTCAAGAAAATGAAGATATGGAAGAAGATCCCAATGCAGTTTTTATGGGAAACCCAACCAATGTTGATTTACGCAAACAAAGAAGTTTGGGCAATTCGATGGAATCCCTTGACATTCCTCATGGATATACCAAGAATCTCAGCTGTGGATCAAAAAATTTAAATTTATGTGCAGATGGAGACAATTTGCCGAAAGGAAAAGAGAATCATGTAAGTGGAATTTCTCAATCATCAGTTCCACATGGATTTGAGGTGCCACATAAGAAGAAGCGTTCTTTTCGTGGAGCATTCATGGTGGACGCGAACCGTCGGGTTGGTCCTAATGCTAAGATATCTAATAATGTAATTAGAGAGCAGAATAGATGTTCCATTTTGGGTGATATTGAGATAGAATCTGAATCCGGCTAGGAAGGGGCGTAAGCCCACGGTAGAAGTTGCTGAAAGGGTGGTAGTGTCTGAACGGCGTTCATTCTGTCCGCCGATATTTTTGTTTAATGTGAAAGATGTGAAGGCTTTGATTGATCGGTTGAAGGGAAGAAATGTTGTTTTCAGAATCATTAGAAAGTCAAGATATAAGAGCAAATTGTATCTTCAGGATCCGCAGGCACACGCTGAAATCATGATTCTCCTTAGAAATAAGGAGATAGAGTCTTCCCTCCAAAAGAGATGAAGAAGAAGACCCTTGTGATACGCGGATTGCATCAGAATATGGATGTAGGGATGATTAAATCCGAGATTAATGGGATAGTGCCAGATTCTGTTGACGAAGTTTCGAAGTTTCAAACCGCTTTTTCAAGGAAACATGGTTTTGACACAAGTCTATATCTGGTTACTCTTTCTACTGGCCGGAGGTACGTAATATTGGTTACATTGATCATCAGAAGGTAACTTGGGAGAGGCCGGATAAGAAGCGACATGAGGTGCAATGTTGGCGTTGCCTGAAGTGGGGTCACATGTCGAATAATTGTAATCGCCCACAGATTTGTGTGAAGTGTGGCGGGAATCACCCACCCAGGGAGTGTACTTTAGAAGCAGGAACTAAACCATATTGTGCAAATTGTGAAGAAGAGGGACATACGTCAAGCTTTAGGGGCTGTCCCGCTTACAAGAAGTACCTTGAGGTCAAATAACTCACTAGGGATTCCAAGAAGAAGGTTAAGGCACAGGCAGCTGCTAATATTGCTCGCGCGACCCAATTTGGTTATGTTCAACCCAATAATTCGTTCTCTGATGTTTTGAAATCGCAGTCACCATCTCCAAGGTCGTCGGAGAAGCCTCCCTTAATGAGGGAATTTTTGGAAATTGCGAAAGAGCTATGTGGACGGGAAACCGCAGAGTAGGTGAACGTTTTGTGAGGAATTTTAGAAGTCTGTCAGTGCAACAGGCCAGGCGCGAGTGCATGGGCTTGTTGGAAGAGGTTATAAAGTTTATGGTCCGTAGATTATTTAACCTTCTCACATTTAATGTAAGGTCTTTGGTCGATGTAAGTCGACGTATCGATCTTTTGGACACTATGAGTTATAGTGATATTGATATTGCTTTTATCTAGGAGTCTAGGTTAGGATCTGTTCGGAAGGTGTGAATGGGATGTTATGATTTAGTTAGGGACGATAGCGAACTAGGTGTAGGTATAGTCTTGAGATCTTCTTATAGCTATTCCAGGGGGAGTATTCCTGATGTTCCATTTCCGCATATTTTTGTTCAAATTGATGTCATGGTAGACAATAGCATTAGAAAACTCCTTTTTGGTTCAATTTATATTCCATGTAATTTTAAAAGTGTTTTAATGAGTGCTGGCCTCTCGAGTATATCACGCATTTCAGAGAACTATGATGGGACTTTTATAGGAGGAGATCTGAACTCTAAGCACAATGCATGGGGGGACGTGTGATATAATATGAATGATAACACTCTTTCAATTGGCTGCAAATGAATTCTTTTCTTTTATCCGCATATGTAATTCGTTTCCTTCTTTTCCTAATGGATCTTCTTTTCTAGATCATTTTTTGATTTCCTCTGACTTGATTGATACAACTCTTCCGAATTTTAGAGTATCTAGCCTTCTATCTTTTTCGGATCACTTTCCCCTTAAATTGTCGTTGGACGTTCCTAATTTTGATATTATTTTGGATCGTCGGGAATCGTTTGCATCGTATGCTAAAACTGATTGGGATAAATTTCGGAACGATACTTATTAGCTGCGATCTTCTTAATTTCTATCCCCCAGATGAATTCACAGCGACCGTGAACTTTATAACCAATGTACACTCTGAGAAAAGGTGGAATGCGAAATTTCGGTACGAACGATCTGATGAGCTGAAGAGATTATATAGGATAAAGTATTTGTGGCAAAAGGAACTCAAGAGATTATATAGGACACATTATAACAGGTCAAGCCCCGATTATGCGCTATTGTCCAAACAGATCCAATTACTTAAGATTATTATTAAAGAGAAAGTCGCTATCGAACAGGCGCGGAAGTTCAATTCCTTCTTGCAGGATATCAAACCAGGGCCACGGGCATACATGTGATGGGCAAAGGCCGGTCTTCGGCATCTCGAGATATATCAGTTAATGGGCTTATTATTAGTGAGAAATCGCAGAAACTAGAGGTCCTAAAGGAACATTTCGCGGATTTATTGAGAGAACACTTCGGTGAGCAGATAATTTCACGTTTTGGGCCGGTCAATTGCCACCAAGATCGTGTGATATCACACCGTTAGACTTTTTCCTGTGGAAAAACCCGCATCGATTCAGGTCTTGGAGCAAAACATCACGCGTGTCATTCGCCAGTTAACAGTCAAAATGCTCGATCGAGTCATCGAAAATTGGATTCAACGGATGGACCATCTGAGACGTAGCCGCGGCCAACTTTTGATAGACATAAGCTTCCAAAAATAAATGCCAAAGAATGTTCTTTCAAATGTTAATAAACATTCCCCATTTAATTTGAATTTTCTGTCTTTTTTTCATTAAAAAAGTAGGGAACCTCGAAATGGGTCACGCTTTACATCAACGTTGTGAAATTGTGGACATTGAATTATCATGTCATTTCTGGTACTCACCATTATTCTATCTAACTTTTGACATTCACGAGATATATGTACTAGTATATCAGGGTAACCGCCAACTCAAGTGAGTGTTGGTTTCGATCTTCAGCTTAAACAATACATACATAACACATGATTTTTCTGCAAGGCAACAGGATTTGCAAATGTGAGAGCTGCGTGCAGTACACATCTCACATGAAATGTGTGAATAAAATATGCTTAACATTCAACATATTCTAATTGTGATTAAAGTTATTCCATTCGAAAAAAATATTTGATCCAAAGAATTTCATTTGCAATTCCAATAGTTTAACTTGAGATTGGACTTGAAATTGAATAATTCTAACGTCAATTGAATTTCAAGCTGTATTTTTTCCAACTCAGCTAACTAATTTTGAATTTCACTATAAAGTTCTTGCATTTACCACGAAGTTTTTATACCCTACACCAAACTGTAGCACAAGGTATAACGAAATGCCGACTGTTCTACATAATTTTCTATTTTTGGAAGACACCACTCTCACTTTTTCGATCCCGTCCATTTCTAATACGCTCACTCGCAATACAAATATAGGCTTTTTTTATTTCACTACTCTTACATTTTTAGTATTCTCGAAAAGAGATTTAAACACATTGAGTAGTGTCACCCACCCTATTTTTATACCCTCCACCATAGGATGGGGGTATATTCATTTTGTCACCTCGTTTGTAACACCTCTAAATATTGATCTGAGACCCCATAAAGTATATATATTCTTAATCGTCGTAAAATTCTAAGACGATTTAGCCATGTCCGTCCGTCCGTCTGTGGTAATCACCCTACAGTCCGCAATAATAGAGCTAGGTTGCTCAAATTTGGTACAAATACTTCTTATAGTTGCAGGTTGTTTGGGATTGCAAATGGGCCATATCGGTCCATATTTAGATATAGCTCCCATAACTTGTTGTCCCATCTAACTTGTTGTGATTCCTACTGTTCTCATCTACTATATTTTTTGTGTTTTCGGTGTTATTTTCTTTAGGTTTGAGTTATTTTGTGAGGTCACATGCTATCCATGGTGGAGGGTATATAAGATTCGGTATGGCCGAACTTAACGCTTTTACTTGTTTTGGTTCAATCCTGCACATTGTCAACGAAAGCATTCTCACTACTATTGAAAAAGCAAGTCGTCATAGAACTCATGATGACACATTCTTAAATTAGGTATGCGATCTCGGTTTCAATTCAATCACAATTTTCTAGGTATGCGATCTCGGCTTCAATTCAATCACAATTTTCATTAAAATAATGACAATTTACATATTTTCTAAGAAATTTTCCTTGATCAAAAGTTTTTTGCAATTGACCTAATGACACACTAATCATTATAATTGTGTGCGCCCTTTAATAAATGTACACCTTATCTCAAAGAAAAATCATTATTTTTGTGACAAGCTTCAATATTTTAAATAATATGTCAATACTTTTAAGTATTTTCTACATTAAAACAATGATATAGACAAGTAATAGATGCCAACATAAAAAATTGATTTTTCAGCCTAAAAAAATAAATGCACCGTTTTTATATGAAAATCGACAAGAAATAGCACTATTTGTATGATAGCGCCATCTAGCGTGAGATCACCAACTTCAAATGCGTTTAAAAAAATCTCGCACTGAACTGAAAAAAACCCTAGAAGGTTTTGTTATGGATAATGTCAACTTTCATTTGAAATTGGTTTCATCCCATTCCCATTTTGGTTGTTGCACTGTGTTATTGTAGATTGTAGCGTGATTACAACAGACGGACATACGGGCATGGCTAAATCGTCTTAGTATTTTATGACGGTTAAGAATATATATACTTTGTGGGGTCCCTGGTCAATACCATTAACTTTTTAACAGATACTTCCAACGAATAATATAAGTATATACATTTGTATTTCAATTTCAAAATAAATCAAATTATTTATTAGCTTACTCGTTTATATGTATATATAATACATATTTTTTACTAATTAAAATAATACAATTAAATATTTTATTACAGACAATTCAACAATATTTTCCCCTGAGTCTAACTAATCTAAAAGTTATAACGACATTTCCTAACTACGTACAAAAAAATCATATTAAACTAAATGGAAAATTAAAAAGTATCAACTTTTTTACACCGTTTTAAACTACATATACAATAGTTATAGTAAAATTTTATACAATTCAATAAATACTAAGTAAATTAAAATTACATTTAATGTTTGTTAATATTCTCGGAACTCTTGGTGAAGCCCAGATTTGTTTTGCCCTCGTAGTCACCCAGCACCATGGAAATGCCCGATGGGGAGTGTTTGATGCCGGTGCCGGCTTTCTTTTTGGTAATGGGCGGTGGCGGCGTCGTAGTTGGCAGTATGAAGGAGGCCTTGTTGACTCGCCTATACAGAAGTGTCCTCAATTTGTAAATGGTGAATAAAGCCATGTAGACGACACAGGATAGCATCAGGACACCCAACACTGTCAGAGTGGCATTCAGCGGTTTCTCCCAATCAATCACATGATAGATGTACGGCTTTCCCTTTCTGTCAAATGATAAACGAAAACGAAAATTAATTGCAATTATGGTAGATAATGCTGACAACAGAATTGTAACTATTTTTCTAGAGGTTGGGGTAATGCATTGAGAAAAATCAAAATAATTTTGTGAAATTGTGGTAATGATTCTTTTTTAATAAATCGGTTATCGGTATCATATTTTTAATGTCTTGGTCCGATCAAGAGATATTCCAATTGTTACTTACATGTTGAGACCACCGCTCAATTGATAAATGGCTGAGAATATGGCATAGATCATACCAAAGACCACTGGTAGGAACATATGCAGTAAACGCAGCGGATGTGCGACAATCAGTAAATCCACAAACATGATGATTGAATTGAAGGCGTGCGTCAGAATATTAGTGGCACTTAAATTACTTTCATTGGCTGTTGATCGGGAGGAAATATTCGTAAGAGTTTTGAATATTTTGTAAAAATTTGACCGGCTTACCGTCATACAATAGAGTCCAGTAAATGATCGTAATCACAATCGATACGACCAACGTTGTTATGTGGATGGCCCAGTAGATGCGGAAAGGACTTGTTAACGATTCTAAGTTTAACAATTTATCTAGAAGAATAAAAAACAAAGATTTTATAAAATAAATACATAACAATAGGTTAATGGGAAAGAATGTGTTCAGAGATTGTATTTCAGGCTTGTATCAAAAAAACTTCTGTCTCTGCAGTGTCTATACCTAATTCTGAACCAATTTAGATATATTTAGGCACTAAATATGAAATGATTTACACCAATTTCAATAGGGGTCGTCCTTTGGGCACAAATACAATTGCAGTGATCGTAATATAATTGAACTGTTTATTTTGAAAGTGGCGTAAACGCCCTTCTGCTTTACTCTATTTAGCAGAAGGGCGCTCTATTGCTGCGCCTGTCCACAGGCGCAGTAGACATCGTCCTGATACAGGAGCCCTACGTAGTGGGAGGAAGGGTGTGCGGTATTAGAACACCCAACTTTAAACTGCTTGTGGCCAACTGTGAAGGCACTCCAAGAACCTGCATTTTGGCCAGGAAAGATCTAAGTATCTTCCTCCTGACTAATTTAAGTGGTAAAGACCAAACAGCTGCTAGCCTGGAGATCGGTAATCGCATATATTGGGTGGTCTCCAGCTACTTGCCTTATGAATCTGTAGTACCGACTGCTCTATTCAGGGAAGTAGTAGAAGAAGCAACGTCTGACGAGCTCGAGCTGATTATTGGCGCAGACACGAACGCTCATCATACTATCTGGGGTAGTACGGATATAAACAATAGGGGTGATTTGCTTCTTGACTTTATTCTAACTACCAATCTTAGTATTTGTAACATAGGTAATAAACCGACCTTCACAATTAAAGACAGACAAGAAGTACTCGACGTAACGTTTGCTACTGACCGGCTGTCAGACAAAATTATTGGGTGGAATGTACTGGACGACCACTCATTCTCAGATCAACATATTGAGTTCAAACTCGCGGAAAAAGCGCCTAAACCCGCCGTCCACAGAAATGTAAGGAAGACAAAGTGGCATCTGTATGAGAAGAATTTCAAGAAAGTCCTCAACTCTAAACTTCCTTACGAACCGAATGACAAAGCCGGTCTGGATAATCTGGTCGATCATATCACCATATCATTCAATAGATCCCTTGAAGAAGCCTGTCCAAAAACAAGGTACAAGGGTAAAACTAAACCCCAATGGTGGACTTCTGAGCTAACGGCTATGAAAAAGACCTGCAACAAGCTATTCAATAAGGCTAAATCTACTGGGGTCGCTAATGATTGGGATGCCTATAAAGAGCAACTCAAGATCTATAAGAAGGAGCTTAGAAAGGCGCAAAGGCGCTCTTGGTATACCTTCTGTGGTGAAGTGGAAAAGGTCTCCGACGCCGCTAGGCTGAGGAAGATATTATCTGCTTCACCCTGTACAGTGGGATATTTACAGGATGAGGCAAATAACTGGACCAAAAACAGCGAGCAGTCGCTCAATGTACTGCTCGACACACATTTCCCGGGGAACTCTGTAACAGAACCCGAGGATCAGCAGGACCAACAAGAGTGCGAGTGGACTGCGAGCGTCGCTAGCTTCTTGACTGAGAGATCCAGAATAAGCTGGGCTATTAACAGCTTTGAGCCCTTCAAGTCACCTGGACCAGATGGCATCACTCCAGCAGAAATGCAGAAAATGTTAAAGTACATTATCCCCTGGCTGGAGAAAATTTATGTAGGCTGTATCAGGCTTTCATACGTCCCGAATCGATGGAGGGATACCAAAGCGGGAAAGATATCACACACTAGGCCAAAAGACTTCAGACCAATTAGCCTATCCTCGTTCCTATTCAAAGGTCTGGAAAGACTTTTAGATCATTTCATTAGGGAAAACCTGGATACAAAACTCCTGTCGGGGAACCAACATGCTTACAACAAGGGCAAGTCTACTGAATCAGCCCTGCACGAACTTGTGAGCACTATCGAATCGTCCCTGCATTTCAAGGAATTCACCATGGTGGCATTTCTTGACATAGAAGGGGCTTTTAACAACATTCACTCCGATGCGGTAATTGCGGCACTCTCACATCTAAAAGTTAACACTAGTTTGATTAGACTAATTCAAAGTCTGCTCACCAGAAGACGCATAACAGCATGTCTAGGGTCCACAACTCTAACAAGGTATGTAAACAGAGGGACCCCACAAGGAGGAGTACTGTCTCCACTAATTTGGAACCTAGCGGTGAATGAAATCCTGCTAGATCTAGAACGTTGTGGCTGCAAGGTCGTGGCATATGCGGACGACGTGGCAATCGCAGTGAGTGGCAAATTCGTAAACGTCCTCAGAGACATCCTACAGGTGGCTCTGAACAAGTTGGCTAGATGGGCCAGAAGCAGCGGTTTGGGCGTTAACCCCAACAAGACAGAATTGGTTCTCTTTACTAGGATGAATAATGTCCCACATGTGGACCCTCCACCTCGGATAAATGGAATGAATTCACCATGGTGGCATTTCTTGACATAGAAGGGGCTTTTAACAACATTCACTCCGATGCGGTAATTGCGGCACTCTCACATCTAAAAGTTAACACTAGTTTGATTAGACTAATTCAAAGTCTGCTCACCAGAAGACGCATAACAGCATGTCTAGGGTCCACAACTCTAACAAGTTATGTAAACAGAGGGACCCCGCAAGGAGGAGTACTGTCTCCACTAATTTGGAACCTAGCGGTGAATGAAATCCTGCTAGATATAGAACGTTGTGGCTGCAAGGTCGTGGCATATGCGGACGACGTGGCAATCGCAGTGAGTGGCAAATTCGTAAACGTCCTCAGAGACATCCTACAGGTGGCTCTGAACAAGTTGGCTAGATGGGCCAGAAGCAGCGGTTTGGGCGTTAACCCCAACAAGACAGAATTGGTTCTCTTTACTAGGATGAATAATGTCCCACATGTGGACCCTCCACCTCGGATAAATGGAACAGATCTAGTCTTTTCTGAAAGTGCAAAATTTTTAGGAATAATTCTAGATAGGAAAATGTTATTTAGACAACGTATTGGAACGTGTAAGGAAGGCCAACGTCGCCTTATATTCCTGCAAAAAGGCTGTAGGGTCGCGGTGGGGACTCTCCCCTAAAATCGTCCACTGGATATATATAGCAGTAGTTCGTCCAATACTGTTATACGGTATTGTGGTATGGTGGACGGCAACTGACAAACTAACCATTACCAACCTACTAACAAAGGTTCAGAGAACTGCCTGCCTGAGCATAAGCGGAGCCTTAAGGACTACAGCGACCGAGTCTCTACAAGCCCTACTCCATATACTGCCGATTAATATTGTGGCGAGAGAAGTTGCAACCAAAGCGGCAATAAGATTAAACTGCCTATCAATGTGGAGGTACACGAACTATGGTCACATGAGGATATCAAAGTGTAGTGCTATGGTAACCGACCGAGTGGACTATATACCAACAGTGTACACCTTCGAGAGAAATTACATCACTATGATTCCCGCCAGAGATGAATGGGTCGGCAGAATACCAGGTAATAGAAACCATCTCCACTTTTACACGGATGGTTCGAAGCTTGATGAAAAGGTTGGCTTCGGAGTACACTGTGAAGAACTTAGTCTGGATATAGCTCACAGACTACCAGATACCTGCAGTGTCTATCAAGCCGAAATAATGGCAATATGGGAAGTCGCCAAGTGACTGAGTCGCAACATAGTAACCAACAATGGCGTTGTCATTTACTCGGACAGCCAGGCTGCCATCAATTCTCTGGAGGCAACATCCCTAAATTCACAAACAGCCCTCGACTGCCGCAGATCTCTTAACGAGATGGCTGAGCAGTTTAATATACACCTCCTATGGGTGCCTGGGCATAGGGATATCCCGGGGAACTGCAAAGCCGATGAACTTGCTAGGAAAGGGACGACATTACAAATTCTCGAAGAATTTGCATATATTGGTGCGCCACTATCCACGTGCAAGCTTTGGCTTAGGCAAGAGGCAATCAGGCAGTCCAACGATAGATGGACAGAAATCGGCACCTGCAGGGTAGCTAGACAAATCTGGCCAAGGTATGACCTGAGAAGGTCAAAATATCTCCTCGCACTAGAGAGGAAACGATTGTCTACGTTAGTACAGGTTCTGACGGGACACTGCTTGATCGGCGAACACACCAAAAGATTGGGTATTGAGTCCAATGACTTCTGCCGAAGCTGTGGAGATGAGGAAGAAGTGGAGAGCATTGAGCACTTGCTTTGCGACTGTCCCGCTTTGAGTAAACGACGACTGGATATACTGGGGTCGGCCTTTTTAGGCAGCCTAACAGATCTTTCCAGTACTGATATTCGTACTATCGATAAATTTATATATCAAACAGGTTGGTTTCGATGAGGGGCATTTCAGCCCGTGGTAACACTAGGGACCTAAACTGGTCTATGTGAGCTTGTAAAAAAATACGGCTGCCACCCTAACCTAAACCTAAACCTACTCTATTTACCATTAAAAAAGGAATTTAATAAAATCCAAATACGAAAATTTCCACTTAATATAGAAACTTGAGCGTTTACGCCACTTTCAAAATAAACAGTTCAATTGCGGATATGTTTTAGTCGAAGTAAAATGTAAATAACTAAATGTTAGCCAGGGTTGAAAATGTGACATCCACAGCGTCCAAAAGTCAAATCGGAAATAGTCTTTATATATGGGCTTTAACGAAACTTGGGTCGATGTAGTTTATTTTTGCTAGAAATTGTAAAGGGTGGTTAAATTGCAAGGGCCGATGTTGAATGTGAACCACACCTAAACGTACAGTTTTTTTATGCATTTCATTTGACATTTATCAATTTCAGACTAACTCAATTTGAACCATGGAAAGATTCACAATCGATCAAATCAAAATGCATTTCGTGCACTTGGTGATGTTTTTTGATCAGTATAAACGACCAAATGTGTCCACAATCGGGAGAATTAGGCGCAAATTTCAGCAAACCGGGTCAGTAGTAGATGTGAAAACACCTGTGCATGCTCGCCCAGTTTGTTTGGTGCGGCTTATGGGCTGGCGACGTCATCGGGCCATACTTCTTCCAAATAAGCTGGTGAGGCAGTTACTGTGAATGGTGTTCGCTATAGTGAGATAACGAACTTTTATGGCCCGAATTGGAAGATATGGATGTGGAAAATATGTGGATTCAACAGGACGGTGCCACTTGCCACACAGCTAACGAAACAATGACTCTTTTGCGCAACAAATTCAATGGCGTTTTATTTCACGTCGTGGCGATGTCAATTGGCCGCCAAGATCATGTGATTTGACACCGTTGGACTTCTTTCTTTGGGGTTATTTAAAAGAAAAGGTGTACGTCGATAAGCCAGCAACAATTCAGCAAGGATGAGATAATTCGCCACATTAACGGCATAGAACCTCAATTATGCCTCAGCGTCATCGAAAATTTGAACCATTGGATGGAGGTGTGCCGCCGAGGTCGCGGCGGCCATTTGACCGATATTTTGTTCCATACACTAATTGAACCATACCAATATTATCATAATAAAAAGAAATTACAATAATTTCCTAAATAATTTGTGTTTTATTCAAAATCAACATCGGCCCTTAAAATTGTATATTAACGAAAACCCTATAAGCTCCCTACCTTCAGCCGAATCGGTAGAAGGGAGTCTGACGTATGCACCCAAAGAACAATTTTAGCATAAAGCTTGTTGTTTTTTGTATGGTGAAAAAGGAAAACCTCTCTTGTCTGTTATTTTAGCTATCTTTTTACCGAACAAAAACTGTTGTTGAAGCAGATATGCTTACTATTATTTAATAATGCTTTTTTTGGAATTTACTTAGATTTGATTACAAATTAAAATGTGTGTAGATATAGAAGGACAATGTTAGAAAATCGTACCTACTAATGGCGTAACAATTGTAAAAAAACATAAATGGATAGCAGGACTGTGGAGTCGATCAAAAGCTCGGATGACTCCTGAATCGACTTTTTATACGAAATTTTTGCGATTTAACAATAGTCGATTATTTGTATTGATTGGAAACGCTAATCAGTGATGCCAACTTTTTCCGAAGCAAAAGCGAAATGAAAAATTTAAAAAGCGTAAAAGGCGTAAATTCCAGTCGAAAAAGCGTACAAAGCACTAAACTATAATATTGCTTTAGTCGGGATAAGTCGACAACATTTTATCCGCCCCCATCAGAGCAGAATAAAAAGTAATATGTTTTGTCAAATTTCATCAAAGTTGTTTTCTTAATGAGAATAATATGTCGAAAAAATTTTATTTTATTAGATTAGATTCAAAATATTTCGTAAAATTTTTCAAAATTGTTAATTGGTAAAAATTATAAAGATGTGTTGAGAAATGCGGATTTTAAAGCGCCTACATTCAACATTGAGAAATATATGTTATAGAGTCTATATCCAAATCTAAACCAATTTTCTTTAAATTTGATAGTGTCCATTTCTGGTAGAAGGAACCTTTATATACTAAATTGTATGTAGATCTGATGAGAAACGGGTAGTCTTTGGCGCTTAAACCCATGAATACACGAATATATCTAAACCTTGAACAAATTTCATAAAATTTGTCAGAGTCTATTATTGGCTCCAACCACTTTTCTATGCCAAATTTCGTAAAGATTTCATTCAAATTGTAGCGTATAAGATGCCAAATCTTGATGTACATACATATGGCAAAATAGTCTATTTTTTTTATGTTACCAGATTTGTTCTGGCAAATGGACGAAAAGCGACAGGAGCACTAACGAAAAATGTGAAAAGCGTACAGTTAGTGATTTTTATTCATTTGGTACTAACTGAACACTTTTCGCGTATTGAGTGATCTGAAAAGCATTAAATCTGGTGCGAAAAGCACTAAGTTGGCATCCCTGACGCTAATCCTCTGTTGTCGACAACCTTGCAATTTCTTATATTTACACCATATTTTGTAAATATTTATATGCAGGATTGCCAATAAATATATTTTATGACAGTGTTGCCAATAAAATGATCTTCTGACAATGGCGCCGTTGTCACATGCATAAACTTCGCACATCTAACAATCAGCAAATTATCTCACAATGACATTTCTGCCAATGTTGCAAGATAAAAATTGAAGGTTCACACGGTTCTATGTTCACAGGGTTGCATTTTTCCGCCATTTTTCTGACAATATTGTTCGATCTGGCAAACGTGTGTACTTAGTTTATAATTTGAATACGATGTGTCTGGTTGCTTAGTTTATAATTTGAATAGGATGTGTCTGGTTTCTTTTGAAAAACTATCAAAAAATTGGAAATTGAAAAACCTTACAAATTGCTTTAATACTCGGACCGAGGAGTGATGGAAAACTATTTACTGTAAAAGAATTGAGGCATATCCGCGAATAACATTGTAAACGAAAAAATTTAAATAGTAAACAATTGGTAAAAAAACAACCTTTTAAAAGTAGGATACACTTTCAAAATTTCTTTATTTTACTCGTTATAGACATAGCTGCATTAAAAAAATTTTTTATAATTATTATCTCACTTTTATATCGATATTTCGCAATTTTCGTGAACAGGATGTTTCTACAATAAAAACACAAAAATAAATACAAACTTAAAATTAATATCACAGATGAGATCACTTTGAGATCCACTTACACGTAAAAAACATAAAAGAGAATAATACTTAAAGCTAAGGTAGCATCACTACCATCGTCTTCTGTTGTAAATATTGCACTGATCAGGAATGCCAACTTGGTGCTTTTCGCACCAGATTTAGTGCTTTTCGGACCCCCAATACGCGAAAAGTGTTCACTTAGTGCCAAACGAAAAAAATTTTAGTTGTCTAATGTTTCGTTTCGCAGAAACAAATTTTTTCTTTGCGTGTATGTGTACGCTTTTCATGTTTTTTGTTGGCGCTTTTGACGCTTTTCGTACATTTGTCAGATCAAATCTGGCAACATAATAAAATTATACTATTCGTACTACTCCGTGTTATGAACATATTTATAAGCACTTACATTTGACTCTCTGATTTAAATACTGCTGTTATCACTTCTGCAGTTTAAATTTGATTGAAATTTAGACTTACAAAAAGTAAAAGAAATAGCTTTTTAATACCATACAAAATTATTGCCGAAAGGGTTTTTGCCGAAAAATTATGGTTTTATAAGTACACAATTCTGCGGTACAGTGTATAATACTTTTGTTTTCGACCATATATGTATTTGTAAGGCCCTAAAATATTGGGTGGCATGTTATAACGTCCAGGGACACAATGTCCATGGATCTTATGACACTTTGGTCCGCGTAACCGGCTATGGAAGACATTTTTAATCCCGGCCGAAGGCCGTCCACGCTGTATAACTTTGGTCCGCGTAGCCATCGTTGGACATACATCAGAAGGGAACATCGTTAACCCCGGCCAAAACCGGTCACGCGGACACAGTTTGGTCCGCGTAGCCCACTTTGGAGATATCGATAACTGGAAAATCGTCTTCAAAGATAACATAGAGACTAAATGGTCTATTGTCTCAGAATCACTAGCAGATTCGAATTATTATAGGGATAAATCGAATCTGCTAGTGATTCCTTATTGTTCAGCAAGTCTTTATTCAATTTTGCAGAGAAAAAATTTATGACTGTGAAGTATAATTTTAATTAAGGAAACAACTTTGATAAAAATTTGATAATTATTTTTATTTTAAAATTTTTAATGTAAAATTAAACTTTTTTATTGCAAATGAAAGAAAAATAGTTTAGTGCATTTTTACGCCTTTTGCATGAAATTTTACGCCTTTTACGCTTTTTAAATTTTTCATTACGCTTTTGCTCCGCAAATAGTTGACATCACTGATCCTGATGAGGCAATTCACGAAAATTGCGAAATATCGATATAAAATATAAATAAATAAATCAATCAAAAAAAAAGACCTCGAGCTTGAAAAATCATTTATTCTAATTGCTAATAAAAAGGTCGAATAATATACACAAATTATGAAAAATTATTATCTCACAAAATAATTTGTAAAAACTTTGTCCAAATTAGAAAATTGCGAAAAACATATGTTTGCAGGACAAATACACATATGTTCCTACATTTTTAAAAACATCATATATCTAGTGATTCATCGTGAGGTTTGATTTTCAATATGCTTCTTTTACATATCACGCGTGACTCATATTAAACAGCTTTGTCATTTTTGTTCAGTATCGTTTGGCAAGTCATCACACCACAACAGCGTCTCCATATTCAGTGTATGGGCTCTGGAAAACCTCAATAAAAATCCGGTGTTTTATCGTGAAATTTTGTTCAGAGATGAAGCACATTTGCGGCTCAATGGATACGTTAATACGAGTAAACAAAATTTCCGTATTTGAGCTGATGAGCAATCCGAAGAGTACCGAGAGCTACCACTTCATCCATTAACCAGTAAGGAAAGGCTAAAGTCGGGCGGGGCCGACTATATAATACCCTACACCACTCTCGTAATATTGAATAACTCTGATATATAAATTTTGAAATTCATGTATAAATTGTTTACATAAATTTACTTTTGGGACATTTTATACTTAAATAATACCCTGTACCACAGTGTGGTGTAGGGTATAAAAACGATTGGATCTAAAGAGCCAAATCGGATGAAACATATATATGGGAGCTATAGCTAAATCTTTACCGATTTTCTTCAAATTCGGCAATGTTAATTCATGGATCAAGAAACTCTACCATTCTAAATTTCAAAACGATTGGATGTAAAATTTAGCTTCTATAGAACTAAAGGGCCAAATCGGACGAAACATATATATGGGAGCTATAGCTAAATCTTAACCGATTTTCCTCAAATTCGGTAGTGTTGGTTCATGGATCAAGAAACACTACCATTCTAGATTTCAAAATGATTGGATGTAAAATACAGCTTCTTCAGGACTAAAGAGCAAAATCGGACGAAACATATATATGGGAGCTATAGAGAAATCTTAACCGATTTTCTTCAAATTCAGCAATGTCGGTTCATTGATCAAGAAACTCTACCATTCTAAATTTCAAAACGATTGGATGTAAAATACAGCTTTTATAGGATTAAAGGGCCAAATCGGACGAAACATATATATGGGAGCTATAGCTAAATCTTAACCGATTTTCTTCAAATTCGGCAATGTTGGTTCATGGATCAAGAAACTCTTCCATTCTAAATTTCAAAACGATTGGATGTAAAATACAGCTTCTATAGGACTAAAGGGCCAAATCGGACGAAAGATATATATGGGAGCTATATCTAAATCTGAACCGATTTCAACCAAATTAAATAGCTGCGAAATACTCTAAACTGCAAAATTTCAGTACGATCGGGGTGAAATTGCGACCTGTAGTCGACGAACAACTTTACATGGACAGACGGACGGACAGACATCGTTAAATCGACTCAGCTAGTGATTCTGAGTCGATCGGTATACTTTAAGGTGGGTCTAGGTGTGTTATTTTCAGGTGTTACAAACATCTGCCGTGAAACAAACTTATAATACCCTGTACCACAGAGTGGTGTAGGGTATAAAAACAACGGTATGGTGTGGTTTATAGGCTTGTGGAATCATTGGTCCATATTTCTTCAAAAATGAGGAAAATTAGAATGTTACCGCCAATGGTAACCGTTATCGCACCATGTTAACGGACTATGTGCTTCCTTAAATTCAAGCGCACGATCTCGGTGAGCTCTGGTTTCAACAAGACGGCGCTACGAGCCGTACAGCGAGTGAAACAATGACCTTGTTGAGAAATCATTTTGTTTAGCATATAATTTCACATTTTGCTACGGTAAATTGGCCACCTAGACCGTGCGATATCACACCTTTGGACTATTTTCTGGGGATATGTAAAGTCTGAGGTCTTCAGGAATAAGCCAGCAACGATTGACGCTTTGGAAGCCAACCTTATTCGTGTTGTTCGCGAGATAGCAGTCGCTATGCTCGAACGAGTCGCCCAAAATTGGACCTACCGAATGGAGCACCTCAGACGTAGTCATGTCCAACATTTACATGATATAATTTTCCAACAGTAAATGCCATAAATTGTTCTTTTAACCGATAATAAAAATTTTAGGTTCGCTTTCAAATGTATGTGTTTTATTTTACATTATAAATCTAACCTCACGATGAATCACCCACTATATCGTTCGAAAGGTCTAAATTTACAAATCCGTTTAGAGATTGAAATCGGTTGAAAGGTAAAGAGGTTTTGGGGTGTCTGAGGAATTTCTAAAACTGATTCTTGTTTTACTCGACAAGACTTACAAGAAGAAGAATATCACTTCAAGCGTTTTCAACCTAATGTTTTTTTTCTCGTACTGTGTCATAATTGTTAAAGAAAAAATCAAAAAGGCTTTTGTATTATGGATTGAGGATAGCTCACAAACACGGATACCAGTTGGCGGAAATAGCATAAAACAGATGGCATTAAGATTTGTTAACCAGAAAGCTCAAGAAAAGCAACAGCAAACCTTAGTCCAGAGAGATAATAAATGTTTTGCCAGTACAGTACAGGTTGGATGACATGTTTTCTGTTACAACACGTGCTTCATAATATTAAAACTAAGAGCGAAATAGCATCTGCTGATAAGTCGGCAGCTAAAGAATTTCCCGTAAAACTGGCTAAAATAATTGAAGATAGTGGCTACACTTCGGATAAGAAAGCAAATGCAGATTCGAACATATGTAGCTAAAATGCAGAACACCGCTAGTGGGTTTAAAGTAGCCAAAGATCGTGTGACATTTTTATTCTGCTCAGGAAATCAGATATTAAAATCCTGCTCTAATAAAACGGGTGATAAAAGGCTTAAATATGTATTCATTGCCAGTTAGCTGGGCATGTGATAAAAACTTTCTGGGTAACATATGAGCTTTTTATCGAATGGTTTCTTAAATAATGCTTCAGGTATATTATAGACAAATTAATGAATGATGAAAATGTAAAAGTCACAAATGCGTGAAAGAAATTTTCTAGAAATGACTGTATCAAACATGCTGAACTAGCGCTTTCATAATAAAGCAATTTGGTCAGAATGCGTTAGAAATAAGAGCCTAATATGGTTGAGTATTCCACATAATAGCCTTAGCTAACGATTTCGATTTTAGGTGATATATAATATGTGGAACCAATCCCCTTCGTTTTATATGGATAATATATTTTTTAACGTGAGTTTTTGAGGAACTTCTCTGTCGCGTAAAAACATGTTAACCCCCTAGGACATATCGTCCCCTCAATAAAAGAATAGTGTATAATTTTTTTTGTAGTTTCGAGAAAATCATTCAAATGTGATTCAAATGTTTTTGTGATATTAGACTTCTTAGAAGATAAATATGTATATTTTAGAAGATAATCGATATTTTCAGTTTCTTGTCATTTTAATATGTTGTAAAATAATCAGGCTACAGCCAGGTGATATTCTATTAGTCTTAAAGTGCGTTAATTTTATATAAATGGGATCAAAGTACCATACTGCATATATACACTATTTTGCAATTTAACTTTTGACCCACTTTGTGTAAGTAGAATTCCATCAAAATTTTTACCACCTATAGAATAGATTATGTAGATTTTTATAATGCAATAAAAAAATAATGATGTATGTATATGCGTATACGCTATTGTTTTATTGAGGGGACATACATTCCTAGAAATAGGACTACTCACATGAAAACATGACCATTGACCAAATGAATTACTGAAAGTATCGTTTATCTGCGGCGGACGCTGTGTACAAATTTGAGATCGATAACTCAACATTAAGAGGTTTTGGCCAAAAATGTGGAAAATTACGCATAGTGCATTGCCTCAAGAAACAATAATTGTCAATACATTTTTAGATGTATTCGAAAAAATATAATAACGGAAAGTTCTGGTCGGGCAGAGCCGACTATATTATACCCTACATAACTCTAGTAATATCGGAAAATACAAAATATCCAGTTTACACTTCAGATAAAAATTGTTTATATAAATTTACGTTTGTGAAATATAGCTCCTATACTGCTTAAAGGCCAAATGGGAAGGTATATATATATGGAGGCTATATCCGCTATTAACCGACGTTAAAAATTTCATACACCTAAGAATAGTCCCACACAGTTCCCGAAATGAGATAACTCCTCGGTATACATTTTTTTGTATACCTCCGTTGGAAGAATGCACACAGAGACTGAGAAAAAACAAAAGTTACACACATTTACAAATGCTGTATACCCAGAGGCCATGTATCACCACCAATGCATATTATAGATGACTAAAATTTTGCTTGATTGTCTGCAAAAATTTTGTGTTTTCAACCCAAACAAAAGTTATTGAGTAGGAATTCGATATAAATTTAAAACTTTTAAAAACGTACTGTTTTGATTTAGCATACTATCGAATGGAGTTATCGATATACATAAATCAAGCCAACGTTCATATAAACTTTAAACATCGGTAATTTTTGAATTCTTAATAATCGCAGTATGTATTGCGGAATTTTTCTAATGTTAGCGTAGGTCTGTTTCGAGAGCCACTAAGCTCTAATTATCAATATCCTTTGTAAAACGATTGCTTTAGTCGATTATTAAAATATACGAACAAAATGCACGACCATTTTTGTAATTTGGAGTATATAACGCAGGAAAAATAAAAATTTTGTTGCGTTCTTTTAGCAACGTTTGAAAATAAAAATATAATTGGAGAAATTCCTAACGAATAATTTTAAATGTACGTAAACTAAAATATTTTATTTGAGAAAATTAGTTCGCAAATATATTTTGTTGTAATATATTAACATCAAAATTCATATTCTTGAATTTTAAATAAAATTTTTTTGGTAAAAAAATGTTTAATATGTACTAAGAAATTTGTACCCAAAAATATTTTTTTTCAATTTTAACATACCATAAACGAACGTGCATAACTGTGAAATAAATACAGCAACCAATGTACTGTTCTACTGATCAATAGAATGATGGCAATGGCATCGGTTGCTACAACCATACTATGCCTGTGTGAGTTTTAACCCATTACAATTTACCTTCAATGATTAACTTACCTGCATAATCGGGACGGTAATGCCATATCAGGACTAAAATGGCAGCGTATACGTTAGTGAGCATACACATCAGGATGCCCCAGTTAGTCATATAAATGAAGTACAATCCAAAAGTGGCATTTGTATAATGGTCAATCATAGAATCAATGACTACTGCAATGAAAAATCCAGCCAAAAACAGGCGATATATCAAATAAATGATACTTTTTGTACGACTCTGCCACTGAAAAAAGAGAAGAAGATGAGAAGTGATGATTCATTGCCTACGAAACAGTAAAAACTATGCATTCCCTAGTTTTTCTCTAAATAAAAAAATACAAAATAAAAATTAGCCATTTGGCCATTGACCTACTTCCGGTAACATTGAAATGCATCTTTAATATTATTGACAGTTGTATTTTCTGTTACTCCTAATCTCATTCCCACCTCCGACACTCAAGGTGATACAATGACACCAATTTTTAACTTTCTTAAGAACACAAAACGAACAGCCCCCAACGGTCAAATCTAGGTTTTCTAAATATTTGGTGCGTGCCATAAAAAGGTTGAATTCTATTAGTTATACATACTATATTTCCATCAGCCATGGATTTATTTGTCTACTTTGGGCGGCATATTTCATAGCTATGGACATTGACCCAAATGTTATCAGTTGTCTTTTTTTTGTTTTCTATCCTGACCACAGTTTCGAAAAAAACCCACATCACAACTAAGTTGAGAGTTTTAACATATGTATGCCTATTACTATGGCCTTTCTTCGCAGAGTTTTCGATTTTTAATTGTAGTTTAATAACCTATTTGGAATACATTTAGCCAAAGTATTTGGAAAGTCTCTTGGCCGCCTAGCGGGGGGAAGGCAACGCTGTGTGCTTACATAAATTTTTAATACATATTTTTTAAATTTGATACGAACAATCGGTGAAACGCATTAACTTTAACAGATATATATAATTGGTTTTGTTGGTAGGTACTTACTTTTTTAATTGCTACAATAGTTGAAGGGCTAAAGGTCAGCACCACGTCTAGAATTGAGTTGAGTTGGGAACAATTTTAGAAACTAACAAACCCGAGAAACCTTGACATTGTTGCTGTTTGTACGAAGAGAAAAACAGAAATTGTGATGCTAACTAAAACTCATATAAAAACCTTACGACGAGTGCGATTACCTATGTTAAATGTCACTGACTCATCGATACCGAACTTAGTATATTCTATCAAAATACATAACAACTGAAGGGTTATAGTCGATGCTTAGTAGATATATTGAAATTTGAAACATATTTTTCAATAACTCGAAATACTCATATATTATTTTCATTATTTATTTTTTCAGTACAATATTTAGAACCACACTGCGGTACAGGGAATTATAAGTTTGTTTTGTAACAGATGTTTGTAACACCTAGAAATACTACAGATAGTCCCACCTTAAATTATACTAATCGACAGATTTAGATATAGCTCCCACATATATATACAAGTATGTACCTCTGATTTGGCTTTTGAGCGCTATATAAGTCGAATTTTAAATCCGATAACTCTGGAATTTGGCAGAGTGAAGTTTCCTTTTATCTTTTTTTACAGATATTATTAAATCGATTCAGCTTACGGTTTTGGTTTCAGGGACCCGTTATACTCATGGCCTTTGGAATCATATGCGATATTGAGTGCTACATCTGCATCTCTAAAGGTGGTGTGCAAGATTTGGCGAGGAGCTGCTACAGAACTAGTTGTAAAGGAGAACATCTCATCGGTATGCAGTGTATATAATGAATACAGAGGCTGTTGAAGCGACAACAGCTGATATTCAACTGCAGCGCCCCGATCTCAACTTTAAACAGGGATGCTCTTGAAATGCAGTGCTGTTAACGCCGTCATTGTGATGGTAACGCCGTCACATTCTTTTTCTGAGTCAGTTCACGACTCACCCCGCATCAATAAAGATGGCACACTGCCAAATAAAATTATAATTTAAAAAATAAAGTTTTTGTTTTCTATTATTTCCTATTTTTTTCAAGTCTCACGGACTTGAACATGGTCCTTCGAGCCGGATTTGAACCGGTGATTTTGTGCGTATTTTGTTTATATGTCGACATAAAAAAATTGCATTACGTGACACTCTCTGATCCGCCTAGTCTCCGTCGCTACACCATTGTTTTATAACGTGAAACAAGGCTTCACGAGCCAGCGACGGACGACAAAAGACAGTGCCACTCTCCTCTCATCCACCAAGTCTTTGCCGATACACCATCGTTTCATTACGTGAAACAAGGCTTCACGAGCCAGTGACGGACGACAGAAGACTCCAGAACTAGAAAACCATCTCTAAATTAACAACAACAGAAGTGGACAAATATGCAGCGACGACAACAACAATTATTACAACGAGGAACAGCAGCATCAATACCATCCAAAAACAACAACAAATAGCAGATTCATCCTGTTGACATTGCACTCGTGCAAGGGGGGCGGTATGTTGAAGCGACAACAGCTGATATTCAACTGCAGCGCCCCGATCTCAACTTTAAACAGGGATGCTCTTGAAATGCAGTGCTGTTAACGCCGTCATTGTGATGGTAACGCCGTCACATTCTTTTTCTGAGTCAGTTCACGACTCACCCCGCATCAATAAAGATGGCACACTGCCAAATAAAATTATAATTTAAAAAATAAAGTTTTTGTTTTCTATTATTTCCTATTTTTTTCAAGTCTCACGGACTTGAACAGAGGCCATACCACCAGATTCATCTTAAGCTGTTTATGTGTATTATAGGCATATGTGCAAGAACATCGCGTCTAATCCTTATCTGACGCGCAGTATCAACTGAATGTGTACAATAACCACATGGAGAAAAACCTGAAGATTCAGAGTCTGAAGGGAACGCGCTAACATCTACGAGTCTGAAATTTCTCAGAAACATCTCTCTCTTATGTGATGCACAGCTTAATGAATATGTAGGTGGACAATACAAGATGGTCTGATATGTTCAAATAAACCTGCACCACGCTAAGGTCGCTTGATCTGCCTTAATAGCCTTCCTTGCGGAAGGAGGAGCTTAGCAAGAGCGTGATTCAGAACTCGTAAGGTTATGTTTAAGTTTAGGTAAGGGTGTCAACCAGATCTAATTGAGGTGTAGCAGTTGAGACAGAACTACCAGTATATTTGAAAGAATTAATACGAGTACTCAAATAAAATGTATGTATTTCTATCGATTTTGGAAATATACTCCCAAACATCTTTAAGTTAATTAATATATTCCCAAGACCATCGGATCTACACCCTGAACGACCAAGGATCATCAAATCAGTAAGAAATCGATAACCCCATTCTAAAAATGCTAGTCAACTTAGCAATTCTTTAGAGACATTGCATTTTTAAATTCTAAAAATTCAGTACAATTTTGGTGTTTACCCGTCAACCCAATCAACATTTATTCATAAAATGGTACAGGTAATTCGATTGACATAATAAAGGAATTCCACACAAATCTTGAAAAACTACCTATTACGACTTATCACGTTTTGGAATGGATGTGTTGAAATGTATTAACCATTTGGATGTAGAAGAGCTAGTGCTAGTTCATAAATTGTAAAAAGGGTCACTTTTTGATTGGGCTAAAATGCATGACGAAGGCCTATTCATTATACGCCTTATTTCAACATTACAATAAAACTTCTATAAATTTTCTAAAATCTTTGAGTTAATTTTATGTTTTTTCCTTTTATTGTAAATATCTCAAAGAACCACCTTTGACCGAAATTTGTGGAAATTAATCGGCTCAGTCGATTGTTAAAGTTTGGATCGGCTTGAGGCCCCAACGCGACCATACAGCTTTCTTGCACGAATATAATGCGACGTTGGCTTTCCAATACACCAAGTCTGAAGTAAAATTTCCTATCTATAATTATTCCTAGATTGTTTGAACTTTTAGAGAAGACCAGCTATGTTCCATTTATCCTAGGAGGGTCCACATGTGGGACCTTATTCATCCTAGTAAAGAGAGCCAATTCTGTCTTGTTTGGATTAACGCCTAAAATGCTGCTTCTGGCACATTTAACCAATTTGTTCAGAGCCACCCGTAGGATGTCTCTGAGGACGTCCAGTCACTGCGATTGCCATTAATATCTCATATATACCCACAAAGTGGATGGAGTCATAGGTATCAGGAAAGCCTTCCTATACGGGCCGAAAGACTTCCGGTCAATCACTATGTCATTGTATTTGGTAAATACTTTGGAGCTCTTGAGGTAAATGATTGAAAGCCTTCTTATTAAGATGAGTATTACGAGTACTCTGGAGTAAACAAACCCTAAAAGATTTGTGTTGACGCGATTCAACAGCTTTCTATAAGTAAACCATCCTCTGGCTTTGGATGCTTTCTCTCTTTCGAAGCACTAATTTTTATTAATAAGAAAAAATGCTTAAGAAGACCTTCATTCTCTTAATGTGTTTATTCTCTCTCACTCTTGAGGAGCATCAGCTGTATTTACTTTATTATTGTTTAAACTTCACATTCATTTATGTACCTTAATTCTTTTCATTCTACATATTTATTAGAATAGTTCACGAAGAACTGTAACCAAATACATTATTTATTTTTATGTATTTTCAAACTAACGGACATCATATTTTTCATAAAATATGATTATTAGTTTTTAAGTTAGTTAAGGTTTTACATTTGAAGGAGTTGGTCATGTGAACCACTCCAACTAAGTATAAGTTGAGATCTGAAAGGAAAAGGTTGCGAAAACCACTCCTAATAAAACCATACTCCTCTTGAAGAAAAAAGTTGGCCTTTTTATTTGCAACAAAAAGGCAACAGCTTCGCGCTACATCTTTGGTATTTGTAGCTAAGCCACCACGAAACAGCTCCAGTTTGGATATTGGACTTTACAATTTGTTTATACGAGGTCTGTTCAATATAAAAGGTGAATTATGAAATTTATCGGGCTACGTACATTCGATTAGCGTTTTTATTTTTTTATGTTGGCACACTTGTCTCGAACATATGTGCTTAGATGAGTTTGTTTGTGTTTAGTTTAGTTTGTTTGTGAGAGAGGCATGAATACGGTATTCTTTTCGGCCAAAAAACAACGAACATGCGATGGGATTTTTGTTTAAATTTCAGCAATTTTGGAAGGAACAGCGGTTTTTAATGTGATGGATCTTCCAGGACGTTCATCGGCATTCTCGACCATCTTTGAAAAGTTTTTACCACTTGTAAACATTTTTCTGACTCAGAGTACAATCACCACATGCCACTCTCAACATTTAAAGTGCTTTTGTGCACTTAATTAAATTTTTTAAACAAAATTTGATGCAAATCGCCGAACAAGCAAAACTTGTCTAACTGTTATGTCTATCACAAACAAACTCAACTGAGAACAAAAAATGTTGGAGAAAAGGGTGCCAACATAAAACAAATAAAAATGCTAATCGAATGAACGTAGCCCGAGAAATTTCAAAATTCACCTTTTCTATTGAACAGACCTCGTATTCGTACATATGTATGTGAACACCTCAGGTACTTCGGAACCAAGCAATAAACAATGGTCTGCTTTCGCTTGAGTTAGATGTGGTGAATTTTGGAGCAAAATGGACTTGAAATAAATCCGGCAAAAACTGGTTTACTTCTCTTAAGTAGAACCCATATCATTAGGGAGAACTGCCTCTTCATAATATCTAGGTGTTGTGCTACACTAAAAAAAATTGTCAAAAAATTAAAGAATAGCTCCAAAGACGTCATTAGTTTTTAAAATAAGAACATGTTGTGCTTATAGATAATTTCATTAATATTAAGTAATTTACTGAATTTTAAGTAAAATATCTTAATTTTAAGTGCAAAATGAACTTTTTTTGAAGACTAAGGACGACTTTGGGTTAATTGTTTAATTTTATGACCATTTTTTCAGTGTAGACTGAAAGCTCAATATTTTGGATAGCGAAAATAAATAGTAGTAGCACAAGGGGTCCAACACCTTATAATTTAAACTGGCTTTATACCACTGTAGTCAGACCAACAAAGTTGTGGTTTGATGGAGGGAAATCGTAAAGTCTACCTACTGCAATATACTGCATAAGGTCCAATGAATGACCTGTCTGTGCATCACTACGCTGTTGAAGCACTTTTGATTTCTAGTTAAAGTTTGTCGCATCTTCGGCAGTACATTGACTATTACAGGCATCACCGACTATGCTCTGTCAAATTTTTACAAGAGGTATCACAAACAAACTTGCCGGGGATGTATAGAAAGACCGGATTAGGAAGAAGCAGAATGACTGATATATAACATTATATTTAAGGTTGCAGTTGTTATCATGTCTGTCATGACGGGTCACACTCTTATTGGATGGGATACTTATAGTCTTATGAATAATACAACTTTTGGATAAGCTGCAGTGATAAAATGAGGAGGAGTCGATAAACACCAACAGACTTATACGAGGGACACATGGAGGAAGAATTTTTCGTGGGCATTGTTCATGTGAGATCTTTCCGCGAAAAAATATAGCTCATAACTTTTGGAAATGCGATTTCAAGTGTTTTTTGCTTTTTGACCGCGGTCAGCGCGCCTCTCTTTCTAATGAAATATCACCGAATAAGCGATTATAATGGCTGGAAGTACGAGTACCTACTAATCCATATAGGTGTCGATGATGTGCTCCAAATGGAACCAACGCTAGAGTTGTCCAAACCTTATTTAAACTTGTGTGAATTTTTTTTGATTGTGTACTTCGAGGGGCACATCGACAGTTATACATATGTAGATTGAGCTGAATTTATTGTCTTAGGAGGTTTTTTACATTGCGAATCCTAAAATCAGGGGCGCGTAACAAAATAATGAATCACTGAAATTATTCACTTTTTTTAAATTTTGCAAAAATTGCTAATTTTGTTCTTGGTAATTTTTATAATATATAGTTCTTAAATTCATTTCTATTTTCTTTGGGGGTACTGCTGTGGTGCACTTAATAACCATGGATACGTATTTGAAGATTGAAGACTTGTACGCGAAGAACGAGACACGTTTGTCTCAGCGATGATCGTCAAGGCACACCCAGTGCGCGGTATAGATATGTCGCAAGTTCATATGAATTAAAAGGATTTTTATCGATCTTTTCCGAAATCAGAGGCGCGTCCTTTTATTTTGATAATTGTTCAAATTATGCACTTTGCAAAATTTACATAACCTCAAAATAAATCCATTCATTATTAGTTTCCCTCTTATAATATATTATGGTTTTAAGCGAATTCATACAATATAAGTTAGCCCGGATAAGCTCATAATTACTGTGTGTCATTGCCGATTTCACAATCCGCGAAATTCATAAGAATATATTTTAAAATGCCTTAGTGTAATAATATCACAAAAAAATCCGCGAATTCTTATTCTTTTTATATGATGTCTTTTAATTTATTATTTAAGCCTTTAACAAATACTATTATGTAATCTTACAAATCAATCAATCTTACAGTTCATCAAATCAATCTTACAGTTCATCAAAAATACACTCAAAAAGATCTTAACATTCAACTCCCATCAATACTTAGGCATTTCGTAGAGAAATTTTACATTGAAATAAAACACAATTGATATGGGCTTCGTATTTTGAAACAAACATTACTTTTTAACCAACAGAGATATTACCTTCATTCCTTCTGAAGATCACAGCTAGTTCTCTCATCTATTCAGGACATTTTTCATACATTTTGTTTCGTTCCGCTATATTTTTGCAAATAATGAAGGCACTGCGAATATTTTGACATATGCTGATAGAAATGGGAATGGTCTACGATTATAAGTTTAGTTTTCTTAATTCCGCTAAAAATTGGATTTTATAGAATTTTTAAAAAAAAAATTCAATTTGAAACAGTCATAACTTTCGCGCCCCTTAATGAAATTAATTCACAATAACGGTTTTTGCACACTTACATGTTTATCTCTGTCTACTACAAACGCGTATGATGTGCTCGCCAAATTTCTTTGGAAAATAAATTTATACGAAAATTAAAAATTTTGACTTTTGTCCTTATATACTTATATTCTTACTTGTGATTTAACAAAATCGTCTGGAGGAGTATGCTCGAAACCACACTTTTCTCGACGGAATTCCTTTTTTACCGGATGGACAATATCTTTGATAGCCTTCATTGCTTCTTCAGTCACAGATCGATCGGAGATGTTGAACGGACACGAACTCAATGCAGACTTGTGGCCAATTTCAGTCGATTTTTCAATCAATGCATTCACCGTCCACCGTGATATTTTAATTGCCGATCGCAATTATTCCAACTACCGGTAGAAAGATCACAAACAGCGTTTTTGTTGTTATTGTGGCTGGTAAAACTATTGCGAATTTTGTTATTTTTGTTGCTTATAGCAGTGTTTTAACGAAGTAAACAGCCGTTGCATGCAATGTCGAAATGACATCATTTCCATCAAAATGACTAACAATCAAAAGGGCTGAAACGAAATTAAACAAATTCTAGATTAAAAATATGAATATTTGCACGTTTAAAAAAATTATCTTCGTGTCCATGCCTTCCTCAGTTTTAGTAGTCATAAGCAATATATGGTAAGGGCAAATGCAAAAAGGTTTAACAAATATTTCCAACTTAAGTCCAGAAGAAGTGATGTTGTCTTAAATAAATATTTGATTGCATTCTAACATATTTTTGTTTGTATCCATTTTTTCAAAACAAAATGTTGTGTATTAAATTTTTTAAAAGAAACATTTTCTAAGAAAGAAAGGTATTGCGACATTCAAAATGAAAATGAAGGAATACGGTACTGCCCACTTATCTAAAATAAAATTTAGTGCGGACTATAAAATCCACCCAATATACTCGTAGTTTAAGCACGTTGCAATTGGCATATAAAATTGTACTTAATGCTTGACGACGGCTTATAAGATTTTAAAAGGGGTTAACACTTCATATTAAAAAAACAGGTTTTGATATACGTTGTACGTAGACGTAAGAACTAGGTACGGATATTAAATATTTAGACTAGAGCAAAAAATAGTAATACGCAAAACCTTAATAAGTAAATCAAAGTAATTTTTTTTAAATTTTAAATGTTTTTAAAATAAATTTTTTATTTAAATCGCATACCGATGAATTGCATTGAAGGATTGACAACAAATGATGATTTGGAGTATCTAGAAGTAAAGTATGTGTATTGTAAGATAGAACTCAAAATTAACGAAACACCAGTAAGCAAAGGCTAAAGTCGGGCGGTGCCGACTATATGATACCCCACACCACTCCAATCTTACATTGGATAACAATGAAATACCCAACGTATACTTCAACAAAATTTTTTTTACATAATTTACATTTGGTACGTCTCTGCCACTGTAGCCAAATTGGACGCAACATATATATGGGAGCTCTAACTAAATCTTATCTTTTTTTTGTAATTCGTCAATGTTGGTCCTTGGATCAAGAAACTCTACCACGCTAAATTTCAAAATGATTGGATGTAAACCTCAGCTTCTACATGGCTAAAGCGTCAATTGAGACATATATATATATATGGGAGCTATATCTCAATCTAAACCGATTTTCCTCAAATTCGACAATGTTGGTCCATAGATCCAAAAACTCTACTATGCTACATTTCAAAACAATTGAACGTAAAATACAGCTTCTAAAGGGCCAAATCGCACGAAACATGTATATGGGAGCTGTATCTAAATCTGAACCGATTTTCTTCAAATTCGCCAATGTTGGTCCATAGATCAATAAACTATACCATGCTAAATTTCAAAACAATTGGATGGAAAATACAGCTTTTATAGGGCTAAAGGGCCAAATCGGACCAAACATATATATAGGGGGCTGTAGCTTAATTTGAACCGATTGCAACCAATTCCAATATGTTTCTTTACAGGTGTGAAAGACTCCTAACTACAAAATTTCTGCACCATCGGAGTGAAATTACGAACTGCACTCAACGATAAAATCGACTCAGTTAGTGAGAACTTACACTGATAGAAAAACCTTTCATCACCATGACAAATCAGTTTCGTTACATGCGATGTTTTTGTAAGTCAATAGAACGAACACCATCATCAACCAATGTTTTTGGTGATTTCGAAATTCGTCGAGGGAACGATAAGGTTTCATTCCCACGACGAAAAGATTTATTTGACCATTTTGCTGAAAGTATAATAAAACGAAGCTATCAATTTATAGTTTGTGGCTAATTGTACTGTTCTATATGCGTTCTGATTACCTTACCTAACTAATTTGTTGTAAAAGTTTAATTTAAAAAATCTATTAATGGTGATGAATGGAGTTCGTCGTGGTGATGAATGAGATTCATCGTGGTGATGAATGGATTTCGTCGTGGTGATGAATGGGATTCGTCGTGGTAATGAATAGAATTCGTCGTGGTGATGAATGGAATTCGTCGTGGTGATGAATGGGATTCCTCTGTTGGCAAATATATTACATTACGACGCCCAAACTCATAGGCAAGTACGCTAACAACTCACCTACTGGGTGAGTTGGTACTCGTAGTAATGAATATTTCTCGTTCGTTTGCTTTAAGTCTTCCCTGATAAGTACTGCGTTTCGAACCGAATAATCACAACTGAACCTGGGAAAGCAGTCAACTAATTTTATTTTCCATATCGTTTTTAATACTCGTAGTGTTAAACCAGAAAATTATTTATTAAAATTTTTTAAATAGTCGGAGGCATGAATTCGTCGTGGTGATGATTGGAGTTCGTCGTGGTGATGAATGGAGTTCGTCGTGGTGATGAATGGGATTCGTCGTGGTGATGAATGGGATTCGTCGTGGTGATGAATGGGATTCGTCGTGCTGATGAATTGTATTCATTGTGGTGATGAATGGGATTAGTCGTAGTAGTGAACTCGATTCATCTTAGGGATGAAATGTGATCATCCTGAGGACGAAAGTTTTTGGAAACAATGATTCGTCATGATGACGAACAATTCATCAAGAGGATTATTCCGTACGTTAGCTGACTTATGACGAAAAAATAATCGTGATGATGTACAAATTCGTCGTCATGACGAAGCTTTTTCTACCAGTGTAGAGAGCAGAACTTACTACCGATTTTTTCTCGGTTCGAAAAACCTTCCTCTACCAAATTTCATAACTATAGGATGTAAAATACGGCATCTGTAGCGCTTAGATGTCAAATCTGAGGAACTATATCTATATCGAGGGTGCCATGATTCTCATGACTTTAGACTGTAGAGCCGACAACAAATGTTGGCAATATCGCCTTCACGTAGAAACAGCCGTCAAAAAAACAAGAACGTTTCAGTGTGGTAAACCGACTAAGGTTTACCCTAACTTTGTGAGTAATGTAATATGGATTATTATACGAATTAATTTGTCACTTTGTATGGGAGGTACCAAAAGGGGTTTAACAAATGCACCTATTTTGCGCTGAACAGTAGATACTTAAAATACATTGCACTGTGCAAAATTGTATAGTATTGGTTCTCAGGCTATAAGCTTTTAACTTTTTGTACAAAATGGTACCTTTGTGTGGGAGGTACCAAAAGGGGTGGCAATAACGCTCACATTTTACTGGACTGTAGGCACTTTTAAAGCATAGTACAAAATTTCAAGTATTTTTATTCACTGGTATTAATGTTATAAGCTGTTAACTTTTGGTGCAAAATGGTCCAAATATGTGGGAGGTACCAAAAAGGATGGCAAATTAGTCAATTTTTCTCAAGGTGCTAGCGACCAATGAACTAATACAATGTGTCGAATTTCAGACAATTCGACTAAGTTGTATTGAAGTTATTTTAAGGTCTCAGTCCAACAAATTTTTTTCTAGATTCTACTTTGAGAGAGTCTGCTCCTTCGTTTACAACTACAAAATATTGGGTGGCAGAGTTTAAACGGGGCCGTGCGAGCTGCCAAGACGAACACCGTAGTGATAGACTAATTGAGGTGTCCACGCCAGAAATGGTTCAAAAATCCACAAAATGGTATTGGATGATGATAGACATCGAGTCGAATATTGACGAATGATTTGATAATGAGAAAGCTGTGCGCTAGATGGATGCCGCGTTTGCTCACAATCAAGACAATGCACCATTACACGCATCTCTGTTGCGATGGCAAAAATCAATGAATTAAAGTTCAAATTGATTTAGCTCCCTTGGATTATTTTTGATTCCAAACTTAAAAAAATGGCTCGACGGAAAAATATTTGCCAGCAATGAAGAGGTGGAGGTTGCGGTTTATGGCTTTTTTCAGGATCTAGACAGTTCTTACTATAAAAGTGTATGGAGCTAAAAGGAGATTTTGTTGAGATATAAAGAAAAAATGTCCCAAAATTGTTGTGTTTTCTTTAATAGGTGGCTAATTTTGGGACCGCCCTCGTATGTGGCATTTTTTCATGTGAAAATCGGCCAAAAAGAAAAATGTAAAATCGCCCAAATTAAATTTTTGTTAAAAAATTGCGCGACTTTTAAAATAACAAGTAAGAAAGTTCAGCCTTAATCGACTGAATAATCCCCTCACCTTCACCAGTCCCAAAAAATATTCGTAATGTATTTATATTTTTGTTTTACGCCCTTGTTCTATATTCCGAGAGCGGATTGAATCAGAATTTCTAATTCATAAAACTGTCATTAATTTCTGTTTTCTTTGAAGATTCTCCGTAAACTCAAATTGTTTTATTTTCCAATTCGAACATAATTGATCCATTGAAAACATATTCGGTTCGAATTAACAAATAATCCGATTCAAGCCACATTCGGAATACAGAACAGGGCGTTAGTTAAATTATTATCAATTTAAATTGCATTAATATAATCCATTTGTGAGGGAGGTACCGTAAGGGGCGGGGCAACATCGCCCATTTTTCTCGAGGTGATTGCGACTAATAAACCAATAATATGTGTGGAATTTCAGAAGATTCGAGTAATTAAAATATAAGTTATTTAACAACGAATATTTCACTAAATGTTAATTCTTTGTGTGGGAGTTACTACAAGGAGTGGACCAATATGGTTCATCTTCGAACTTAGCAGGAGATGGAGGAACGTATTATCGCATACCAAATTTGAAGTCAATCGGTTAATCCTTTCCAGAGTTATCGTTCGCACCAGCCAGCAGACAGACACACAGACTGACAGACTTTGCTTAAATTACTTGAAAGGGACCAGTTTGTACAAAAAGATAACGGGTTATAACTTTGATTCCAGTGGATACAAATACCTCTCATTTTTATATTTTTTATATACCCACATTCCATTGAAAAATGGGCGTTATTGCAACGCCTCATTTTGTACCTCCCACAAAAATGGCCAAAATAAATAATACTAAACATGTTTTTTTTTGCGTTTTCCTTAGAATACATTTTGTTCTGGTTGTTTGGAGTCAGCATAAAAGATCTTTCTGAAAAAGAAACAACTTATTTTTTAATTTTTTAACGACTGTTACTATACCACCGTTTTATATTTTTTTGTGTTTAGGACATTGCAATTATTTCGATGGGAGAATTGACAACAAATATTTATCTGGCATATTTTTTAAAATTCAAAATAATAATTGAAATTCATCTTAATATCGCATCAAATGACTTATTTGGACAATATACGGAGATCGGTAATCGTTGTTTTCTCTTCTTTAATTTATATATGAAATTAAAAACATCATGTTGCAAATATGAGGTAGAAATCGTAGTGTCAAATAGAGTGAGGTAGGGTATAAGTAAATACTTGTATGTAAATTGAAATCTTGTGTATCTGATTTGGAAACACGTTTTTCAGCCCACGGGATGACAACCAATAATGATTTGCGTACAAAAAACAATTGTATAAAATCTTCTTAAAAATGGCAAAGCACTTGAAACTGAATAAAGTCATTGAAAGTCGATTGCGGGTATTAATGTGATACTATAGGGCCGTACGTAGTATCTTTAAAAAATTTTGAAAGCAAAGGCAATTGAACTTTTGTATCATTTTACATTGAAGATATGTGGGTAGACATGTATCGTGGAATATACATTTAAATATGTTTGATTATGAATTTTTGTATCTCTCAAGTATTCAACACGATTGAGAAATCTATTCTATCGAATGTATTCAAATTTAACTGAACGGATCCAGTATAATTTTGCTTATAAATTAATCTTTTATAAACGCTTGTAATTTAAGCAGTTAATTTGAATATTTTAGAAACTTAATCTTATTTCTAAGCTGCCGGCTAGGGATGTTTTTTACTTTCTTTTCAAATTTATTCGAATGCCAAAAATAGCTACGACATTTTCTCTGTTTTGGAGCTACTGCATTTCAATAAATATTTATAAAAAGAGATGAAAGGTGAGACAATCATTTCAAAAATCATATTTTTTACTTATGACACGCTTGTATGTACATTACAAGCGTGTCACAGTTGAATGTTAGTTCTCCAGTTTATGATGAGCAAGAAGTCAAGAAGTGACATTAGAGAGGAGCTATGGAGGCTATATTAAAACATGAACCGATATGCTTTATTTCCTATAGGGATTCCTTAGTCTAAGAAATGCATCTGTACCAATTTTCGTAAAGATAGCTTGATATTCGCAACCTGCAATTTGATCACAAGAATATATGGACAGAAGGACATGGCTAAATCTACTCAAACACTGAGTTTATACCGATCGGTATAATTAAATATGGGTCTACCTCTTTTCTTTTTGGGAGTTACAAACAAAAATCATAATACAGGGTCCCACAGTGATGTCGATTTTAAACAGGATCTTAGGCATTAATACATTTAATCTATATACAGGGTGGGCCTAAAGAAACCAAGGGGTGTAAAAGTTTAATATATTTTTCGTTTATTAATTTTTTTTTATTTTTTCTTTCAGATTATATATAGACAACACTTGGAGAATTTATAATGGAGAGGTTCACAATTGAACAGAGAACCAGAACAATAGAATTTTATTATTTAAACCAGAGATCAATTATTTTAACGCAAAGAGCATATCGTCGACATTTTAACGTCAGCTTAGTTGATCGTCATCACCAACATGGCAGCGTAAGAGATTTGCCTCGAACCGGTGGACCACGTGTAAGTCGCACTGCGGAAAATATTGAACGAGTACAGCAAAGTGTTAACGAAGCACCAGAAACATCTGTCAGAAGGCGTTCTGCTCAGCTAGAAATGTCTCGTACGTCACTACGGCGCATTTTAAAAAAATATTTACAGTTATACCCATATAAGGTCCAATTGGTGCAAGAATTAAAACCCCCAGATCATCGGCAACGCCTAAATTTTGCAGTTAAATTTCAAGAGTTGGCCAGAAATGAAATCAACTTTATTAAAAATTTGATTATGAGTGATGAAGCTCATTTTCATTTGAATGGCTTTGTTAATAAGCAGAACTGTAGGTTCTGGGGTTCTCAAAATCCAAGAGCCATTCATCAACGCCAATTGCACCCCATCAGGTGTACAGTATGGTGTGGGATCACATCATTGGGCCTTACTTCTTCGAGAATGAAGATAGAAGTGCTGTAACCGTAAATGGAGAGCGGTATCGGTTTATGATAGAAAATTTTTTACGTCCTGCTCTTGAAAACTGGCCTGGTATGTGGTTTCAGCAGGACGGAGCCACTGCCCATACTGCCCGAGACACAATGGCACTTTTGAGTCAAATTTTTGGAGAGCGAATAATTTCCAGAAATTCGGAAATTATTTGGCCAGCGCGATCGCCAGATTTGACAGCACCCGACTATTTTCTTTGGGGTTATTTGAAGCAGCGAGTGTATGTGAACAAGCCAGAGACAATCCTTGAACTCAAGGCAAACATTGTTGCAGAAATTCGAACGCTACAGCCACAAGTTTTGAAAGGTGTTATGGAAAATGCTCTAAAAAGAGCCCATCAGTGCGAAGCTGAAAACGGTGGTCATTTAAGAGACATTATTTTTCATACTTAGTGTAAAAAAATTTGCCTTTTGTATATTATATAATCTGGAAGAAAAAATAAAAAAAAAATAATAAACGAAAAAGTTATTAAACTTTTACACCCCTTAGTTTCTTTAGGCCCACCCAAACCGACTAAGATATACCCTCACTTTGTGAGTAATGTAGTATGGAATATTACACGAATTAATCTCACGAATTCTATCTTTGAGGTCTTGAATCAACGCTGGGCTGTTGTCGTAGACCTTATCTTTCACGTGGCCCCAAAGGAAGAAGTCGCAAGGTGTTAAATCACAAGATCTCGGTGGACAATTGTGATCACCTCTTCGAGAGATAACGCGCTCCAGAAACTTTTCCCGTAACAGAGCAATGGTTTCGTTGCTTGTGTGCAACGTAGCGCCGTCTTGTTGAAGTAAACGTTGTCCAGATCAATACCATCCAACTCCGACCATAAAAAATCATTAATCATCTCTCGATAGCGCAATCCATTCACAGTAACTGTTGATCCAACCTCATTTTCGAAAAAGTAAGGTCCAATGACCCCGCCGTACCATAAACCACACCAAACAGTCACACGTTGAGGCTGGAGAGGCTTCTCAACAATAACTCTTGGGTTTTCCGAGCCCCAGATGCGACAATTTTGCTTGTTGACGTAGCCACCGAGGTGGAAATGGGCCTCATCAGTCAAGATGATTTTTCGATGATTTTCGAATTTTAATAATTTCAATGCGTTGTTGAATCCTGAATCGTTCCATGTTTAGTAATGGCGTAGTTTCTACTTGTCAAATGTCAAAGAATAAAAGCTTCAAAAGTGACAGGTACCGAAATACCGGTAGCTGTCCTAATTTTTTTTATTTATTTGCATTTAGGTATTCAGCAAATATATCAATACATTAATTTTAGGACCAGTTTTATGTTTTTCAGTAACTCAACGTTAATTTTTGCGGAATTTTCAAATGTTCGTAAAATTATTTTATAATTGAAATCGTACAATATTGCATAACAATACTTTGAGCGAGACGGGTTGACAACAAATGGTAACTTGGAATATATAGAAATTCAAAATTAGTGCTTTAAAACAAAAGTTATTGCTATTTAAAAATTAAATTCGAAAAATCTGCAACTTTTTGAAAATCTTTTTAAAACAAAATATATTTGGATAAATTGCTAAACTATAGTTTTAGTTGCATACAAACATTTGAGAAAATTAGTTTGCAAATATATATATTATGGATTTACAAATTAAATTAATTTGCTCAGAAGTAAATAATATTTAAAAATATGTGTTTCAAATATATTTTCCTTCGATTCAAATATATCAAAAAAGGAAATTTTTCCCCGTATACTCACGCTATAAACTGTTAATTTTTGGTACAAAATGGTACCTTTGTGTGGGAGGTACCAAAAGGGGCGTGGCAATAACGCCCATTTTTCACTGGACAGTAGGCACTATAAAGCATTACACTGTACAAAATGTGAAGTCAATCAGTTACTCCTTTCAGAGTTATCGTGCGTAACAGCCAGCAGACAGACATTGCTCAAATAACTTAAAATGACCCAAAACGGATTTCCGCTGAACATACTAATGGTCTTCGGTCACTCGTTCGATGGTGGCATGTCATAAAGTCCAGGGTCATAATATCCAAGGACGTTATGACACTATAAACAGTTTCATAAAATCCATGGACAATGCGACACTTTCAAAAGTGTCACAATATCCACAAAGTAGATGTCACTACGTCCACGGATATAGTGGGCATGGAATAGTACATTTACTCTATAAGTAATCCTTGAAGATGACTTTCGTGTTATCGAAATGTCCAAAGCCGGCTACGCGGATCCAAGTGGTTTTGGGGGCCGGCCTTCGGTCGGGGTTAAAGATTTTCTCTTCTTGGGTATGTCCAAAAATGGCTACGCAGACCAAAGTGTCTCATCGTCCATGGACCTTATGACACTTTTAATAGTGTCATAACGTCCATGGACACTATGGCTCTGGATGTTATGACATGCCACCGAAAAATGTTTATATGTTTGTTTGTATCTATGTATGTTCTCTATAGATTCTAAAACTATCCAACCGATTTGCCACAAACCGATTTTATTTGATTCCAAGGATGATTGGGACACTAAAAGTGGGCGTGGCCCAGCCCCTACGATCTATACGATGCATAAATCATATATTCCCGATTGTCTTGAAAATTTGTATATGCGTTTTACTATGGAAATGAATCATATTGTAGTTGGCGAGAAAAAAACTAAAATTTTATTCAAATGTTATTAGCATCTGAAATCTGAACATTTTTGGAAAATATCAGAAAAGCTGTATTATGGAAGTGCAAACGCGTGGACGGAATTTTACAAATGAAGGCTCGTTTGTAAGGTCGTGACATGTTTTCTCAAGTACATATATTAATGATGGTTAATTTAATGTTTTCAAATGCATCAGTTGCATATGCTACTTTATTTTGCATCTTGCACTTCAATGACACCAACCTAAAATTCTGAGAAAAATATAGTCATGTAGCCCAATTTTTCCTAAACTGACCCTACATATTTCAAGATGGTGTTCAGCATCTTTCTTTTTTAAAACAATATTAACTAAAAAAACTAGTAAGGAAAGACAGAAAGTCTGGCGGCGCTGACTACATAATACGCTGCACCTCCCAAGCAATTCGAAAATGGGCATTGCGATAAGAATTTGGCAGTGTTCATGTAATAAGAAAACTCTCTCTGCCGAATTTCGTACTTATCGGATATAAAACACGGTTTATACAGCGCTTACATGTCAAATCGGGTATAACACGTCAAATCGGGGGTAACATATATATGGGGGCGATATCAAAATCTGACTGTATCACGGGACTGCTCTGTACCAATTTTTGTACAAATCGGATCAAAAATGTTGCTTATACAATGCATATATGCCAAATCGGAGGTACATACATATACTATATGGGAGCTATATGTAACTCTGCACCGATTTTAACCAAATTAGGGATCGTCCTTGGGCCTAAAGAAAGATATGTGCAAAGTTTCGTTGAGATCGGAGCATAATTTCGACCTGTACTTTGCTTACAAAAAGTACATCTACAGACAGACGGACAGACCCTGTACCACAGATTTGGATGATTTTCCTTTATAAACTACAAAAAATCATTACAATAAAAAACAATTTAAATTTTTGACATTTTTAACTAAAAATGCTATTATATGGAAAATGAAGAGCTCTAATTATACCCTCACTTTAGTGTGACGAGGGTATATATCATTTGCTACGAAAAACAGTGTAACACATCGAAGGAGTGATCTGAGACCCTAAGTATGTTCGGCAGATATTCGTTTTGGGTCATTTTAAGTCGATTGAGCAATGTCCGTCCGTCTGTCTGTCTGTCTGTCTGCTGGCTGGTGCGCACGATAACTCTCGAAAGGATTAACCGATTGACTTCAAATTTCGTATGTGGTAATATTTTTTTCTATCTCCGGCTAAGTTCGAAGATGGGCCATATTGGTCCACTCCTTCTGGTACCTCCCCTACAAAGGGTTAAAATGTTGTGAAATATTGTTTCTTTAATAACTGCTATTAAACGTATTCGAATCTTCTGAAATTCCACACATAGTATTAGTTTGTTAGTCGCTATCAACTCGAGGAAAATGGGTGAAATTGCCACGCCCCTTTTGGTACCTCCCACACAAATGCACCATTTTGCACTGAAAGTTAAAAGCTTATAACATTAATACCAGTGTTAAGAAATACTTAAAATTTTGTACAGTGTAATGCTATTATAGTGCCCACAGTCCAGTGAAAAATGTGCGTTATTGCCGCGCCCCTTTTGGTACCTCCCACACAAATGCACCATTTTGCACTGAAAGTTAAAAACTTATAACATTAATACCAGTGTATAAAAATACTTGAAATTTTGTACAGCGTAATGTTTTTATAGTGCCTTCAGTCCGTTGAAAAATGGGCGTTATTATCACGCCCCTTTTGGTACCTCTCCCACAAAGGTACCATTTTGCACCAAGAATTAACAGTTTATAACATTAATATCAGTGTTTACAATTACTTGCAGTTTTGTACAGTGTAATGCTTTTATAATGCCTATAGTCCAGGGAAAAATGAGCGTTATCACCACGCCCCTTTTTGTACCTCCCACACAAAATGGCCAAATTATACCACAATTTAATATCTCAACGTTAATATACCAGTCCAAATAAACGGTTACAATTCGGCACAGTGCAATGTATTTAAAGTATCTACTGTTCAGCGAAATATAGGTGTATTTCTTAAACCCCTTCTGGTACCTCCCACAAAAATTGACAGAATAATTTGTGTAATATTCAATATTACATTACTCACAAAGTGAGGGTATACCTTAGTCGGTTTACCCGACTGAAACTTTCTTACTTGTTTGTATCAATACAAATAATATACAAACGCATTTTTAAAATATAACGAATGCAATATTCGAATCTCAGGAATTTTCTTATAAATATTTTTTTACAAAAGAACGGGGCCGAACACATTCTTAAAATTTTCAGCGTTTAGAATTTATGGGTTTACATACATATGTAACTATATTTTTAACAGAATTTTAAGTTGGTGTCATAGATGTGTAAAATGGAAAAATGCATCCGATGCGCATTTAAAAATGCTAAGGACACGAAAACGTATCCCTGCTATATAAAGTACAACTAACGACCTTCAAAATGAGCCTTCATTTGTTAAACATAACTCGAAAAGTGTGCCTTTTATGAGAGTATTTTCCTATTTTCTCAGATGCAAATAACATCTGGAACATTTTTGTGTGTTTTTTTTCGCCAACTATAAAAAGTTTTATTTTGATCAGAGAATCGATATGCGAATTTACGGTGACCCAAAAAAGGGAACGGTGACCCAAAAAAGGGAACGGTGACCCAAAAAAGGTGTTCGATTTGATATGAAATGATTACTGATCAAACTGAAACTCTGAGCGCTATCCGGTGCTCATTGTGCTTCCGATTTGACGTTCGGACATGACGTTTTCCCCTCACCGTACCACCTGTTGTGAGTACTGGGGGACATTTTCACCATGTTTGGTGTGGTCGGCTTTGGCCAAGACCAACGGACGGACAGTAGGACGATTGGGGAACCCCGCTCCATCGAAACGCGAAGGCATCCCCGTAAAACGATTTTTTTTGTCTGTATTAGCCCGTAATAGGTACTACGATGTAGGCCTTCCAGACTTTGTACAGATTTTTTTTGCGATTGCGTAATAGCTACTGCGTACTAGATTTTAACTATCCGCTCTGTGCTAAACACGTCCGTTCACTATGACTGATCAGCAACGATGCTAATAACATCTGGAAAATTTTTTTGTGTTTTTTTTTTCGCCAACTATAAAAAGTTTTATTTTGAGCAGAGAATCGATATGCAAATATATTTTGAAATCGGGAACGGTGACGGTAATGATTACTGATCACCGCACAGCCCAAATGGCTAAAGCTAGAGTCGTGAAATTTGATGGAAGGCCTTAGCATGTAGAAGTTCGAAATTTGTACTTTTGGACGCAAAATGGGACAAAAAATAAATAATAGGGTACAATAGAATCATTTAAACGTCTAAAGCTAGTATTGTCAAATTTGGTATGAGAGTAGCACTTAGAATGTAGACGCGGAAAAGTCATATATTTATTCGAACATTTTCGCGCACAGTGGTTCAAAAGGGATAAATATGGTACCACAACCAAATGCAAATGGCAAGATGTAGAATCGTAAAATATTGTGTGAGGGTAACTCTTGCAACGTAGACTCGGGACAAGTTCTGCTTTTCGAAGCGCACAGTGTGGTAAAAAGAGATATTTATGGTACAACTGTAAAAGATATAATCAAGAAATTTCACAGCACATCAAACAATCATCCAAAAATTTTAGGATGATTGTCCTATTTCCAGAGGAAATAGGATCGGGATAGAAAACTATTTTCCGAAATTTTGGGACACAAAAGACGAGATGGGATAAATATGGTAACGGTATGCGAGGGAACAAAAAGGGGAATATAAACTAGAGATGAGAAGCATTTTTTTGAAATTCACACATTTAGGAAAACAATGCAAAAAATTGTTTAAGAAAGGTTAAATTTTGTTAAGCTGCTATTTTTATTTGGAACATAAACTTAACATAGACAGTGTTGTTTTAAAGAATTATATTTTGGAGGCAAAGTGGAGCAAAATATGTTAATTGTACAATGGATCAAAAATAGTTATGTTATACTTTAGAGGTAAGTTGGGCAAAAAAGTAGATGTAAGAAGGATTTATTCGAAATTTAGGGGCACATTTGAGGCAAAAACGGTTAAATAATCTACAATGTAGCTTATAAGGTTGAATATGGTATAGTGGGGCAAAAATGTGTTTTTTATGATACAATGGCGTAGAACAAGAAACAGAGAACATAAAGAACTATACATGGTGAAAAAAATGCTCCTATAGTATATTGTTCCATAAATATTCGGCTTGAAACATATATATGTTTAGGGTACGCACTAAATATATAGTATTTGGAACACACAGAAATTATATATTTGGGCAGATATTGTTTGATCTTAACAAATCTCGGTTTCCATCCTAATATTTCTAAATTTGGGACTATAATTTCCTAAAGAAAAATTTATCTGAATTTAAATATAATTACTTTTTTTATTATAATAGTGTGCCCTAAACAAGAACAAATATAAAACAATTTGTTTTTAATTTTCCTTTTTTTGGCTTGAAGGTGAATAAAAGACTATACTTTTATTTTATATTTATTTTCTTTATTTCCCAATATTTCGACCAATCATCAAGGGGAATCTATTACACAAAAACACGAATTATTACAATGACAATACAGCGACAATAAAAACATTTTAACAATAAGTATTTACATTTAATATTGTTGTAACAAAAGTAGTCCTTCACTGTGTGAGCTTTTGTTAGTTACTGTCTTATTTTCCGTTTATGTTTTACTATTGTATGCCTGTAGATATGAGCACAGCCGTCAGTGTCTTAAATTCAGTCTCTTTTCTGGTCAAACGTCGATGATATGTAGCATTTCTAATGTGTAGGTCCTTCCGTAATGTCTCACTTGCGTTAGTATTTTAACGTCGTCAAAATTAGGTTCATGCCCGGTTGTGGTATAATCAGGGTTACCATAACCTTTTTTCGCAAAGGAGGACTTTTGTGTCACAAAAGGAGGACATTTGTAACTTTTACAAAGAGAGTTTGAAACTTTCGGAGGACAGTTAAAAAATACAATTTCCTATGATAATGCTTTGTACAACAATTTGTATTTTGTAGCTCTTAGATGCCATATCGGAGGACTATATCGAAATCTGAACAAATTTTCTTCAAATTTGGCAAGGCTTGTTCTTGGATGCTACATTTAAATCTGAGCAGATTTACACCAAATTCGACAATGTGGGCCCTTGGATCAAGAAACTCCATCCTGCTTAATTTCAAAGTGATTGGATATGAAAAAGCTTGTGTGGCGCTAACAGGCCATATCGGAAAGAAAATTTATATAGGGCCTATATCTAAATCTGAACCGACTTTGACCAATTCCTTCACAGGTATGAGAAAGCCCTTATTGTCAAATTTCAGCATGATTGGAATGAAAGTGCGACCTGTACTTAAGAAACAATTTTAAATAGACAGACAGACAATCGGTATACTTTAATGTTATATTTATTTTATAATAAATAAGTGAAGCGGCGTTAAGATCTGACAAGCCGAATTTTGCATACCCTACACCATAGATTGCATGTCAACTGTATTTTGATTCTTTGAAATTTGTTGCGTTAAGAAGTAAAATCTTGAGGTACCTTTGTGTGGGGGCTATATCAAAAATGGACCTATGATGACCATTGTTCGTCTAAGGGTTCTGGATATACATACATACTCCCAAATTACCAATTTCAGTTCGTCCAGTTAAAATTTGCAGTCTCTATGGCGTTAATAAATCAAATCGGACAGAAGATGCTAAAAAATTGATCGATATTGCCCATTTTCAATCCTAAGTTACCTGCAGGTATAAGAAGTATCTGTACCAAATTTCAGCCATCGAGCTCAATTACTGTAGTACTAACTTTGTACTAACAGTATTTGCGAGTATAATTCATGTGGAGGTTTACTGATTGTGAAATTTTAATTTGTAACAAAAGGAGGACAAATCCATGATTTTTGAAAAAGGACTACAAATGTTAAGGCAAGTACACACGATTTACAGATCGGCAACCCTGTGTTAGCAGAAAAGTCATTGCGAGATAATTTGCAGATTGTTATATGCGCTAAGTTTATGCATGTGACAACGGCGCTATTGTCTGAAAAACATTTTATTGGCAACACTGTCTATAAAATATTTTTATTGGCAATCCTTCATATAAATATTTACAAAATATATTGTAAATATATGTAATTGTATGGTTTTCATGCAATTGTCTTAACTGTCAATTCACCTTTGCCTAACAATCTGTCATCGTCCGTACATTTGCAGAACTTTAACAGGGTTGATAACGGTTGACAACAAATGATTTCTTGAAATATCAGAAATTTAATATGAGTGCTGTAAAGCAAAAGTAATGCTATATATGTCATTTCCATGAAACCAAGGAAAAATTAAAATTAAAATTCGAAAAAGTCAACAAATTTTAGAACATCTTTTTTAAATAAAATATGTATGTTTGGAAAAATTCCTTTACAAGTTTTACTAGTAAGACCTAGACCTTCTCTGACCACAAATGAGTTGAGATTGGGAGGCATTTTATTTACATTTTAAAGCCTAAAACCAAATTATTTTTTATGAAGATAAATATACAATTTATGTAAAATAAGACTTATTTTGTATTTAAAAACTTGTGCGATTATGTAACTTCTAATCAACCGTTGGGGTTTCTCGGCCAAGTCGTCGTGTCTGTCTGTCTATATCTAGCCGTATGTATGCTACAACTGCAAACATGTTATTTAGTAACACGAAGTTATATCGAATGCATCGAGATGTGAACATTGGCGGCGAACTTTGTTTTTGAAGAAGTGCATTAACGAGTATTTCCGAAACGACAGATCTCATGGCAGTTTGTATTTGTAATTCAACTTTGACTGCATAGTTATACGTTAATATTGGGTTTGGAAAATTACATGGCATTGCTTAATTATGATAATTATTAACACGATTTCAAAAAATACATATTGTTTGTGCTCGCATACATAAAAATAGTTGTGCATACTTGCGTGGAATATATATGTATGTAGAAATGAAATAAATACCAATGTTAGAAATGCATATACGAGGGTGGTCCCAATATTAGCCGAACTGAGATATAGATGGCGGTAGTAGTTTGAACATGCATATGTTACAAGTTTTATGGCGCCACGTTGTTTAGTTGTTGTTTTTGAACACTCAAAAGTAAACGATCTCAGTGAATTTGCAAACATGGAAAACAATCACAATCAAGACAAAGCACCAGTTCAAACATCCCCTATTGCGATGGCCAAAATCAACGAATTAATGATTCGCCAGATTTAGCTCCCGTATTTTCAACCGGGGATATTTCTGGGTTTCACATGTCTGAATCGATATAAATTATACAATTGAGCCGAAGTTTCCAACAAAATGTTTGTGGACTTATCTATAACTCTATACCTCCATCCTAAAACATGCTCGAAGTCGAAACAAGTAGTTTTTAAGGCAGGTCATCAGAGTTCGCATTTAACCAATATGATTAAATATTTCCTTTGGTAAAACACGTATTTTTTAATATTTCAGTCCTAATTGTGTTAAAAAATACAAGCAATCAGGAAATAATTCAGTACTATTTAATGTCGCTTCAGAACGAAAGTTATTTTTTTTTTTAAATAATTGTTTTTTATGAAAACATGTTTGTCGCAATATACTACCGACCCATTTTTTCAGCCTATATGTAACTATAGTCAACATAATTGATTTCATGATGTGAAAATTGCACCAAGTTTAGTCCTATTGGATAGTAGTTATGACACAAAATTTCAACGAGATCGGTTAAAGACTGTCCGTGTAGGAGTGTACTGAATATTAACATTTTGGTCAAACGGTCCTTGTATTTAGAAAATGCTGCCCAACATTTTTTCGATAGACTTGTTTTCAATCTTGTTAAGGAAATAAAAAAATTTTAAAAATATTTTTTTTGCTAAATAATTTTTTTTTTAATTTTTGGACCATTTATTACCAATTATTATATTTATGTGTGTGAAGATAAATACGTATTTAACTAGCGAAGACACAAACCCTAATATGAAAATTAAAAGTCGGGGTATTTGAGGAAAATTAGGTTTTTCTCGAAAACTAGAGCGTATTTTAAAGTGAAATTAAGTTACCATGGTAAAAACATATCATTTTGTTTAAAAAAATTACCATCTGACCTAGAGGGCATATAGAATAGATTTGATAACTAGGGAACCTCGGAAGAAAATATATGACCATATCTGGAAGATGGGACTCTGTACCGACAAGGCCTGCATACTGAAAGAAGCCCTAGGAAGGCTCTATCGACCCATGTATAGCGTTTTTCCCAAATCAATTTCAGGCTCCCAAATACGTCCTTCCAAAAATGGCCCATTTTGATGGGAATTTCTGGAGAGGAGCAGTGGCCACAACTGGAAGATGGGACTATGTACCGACAAGGCCTGCATACTGAAAGAAGCCCTAAGAAGGCTCTATCGACCCATATATAGCGTTTTTCCCAAATCAATTTCAGGCTCCCAAAAACGTCATTCCAAAATGGCCCATTTTGATGGGAATTTCTGGAGAGGGGCAGTGGCCACAACTGGAAGATGGGACTATGTACCGACAAGGCCTGCATACTGAAAGAAGCCCTAGGAAGGCTCTATCGACCCATATATAGCGTTTTTCCCAAATCAATTTCAGGCTCCCAAAAACGTCAATCCGAAATGGCATATTTTGACGGGAATTTCTGGAGAGGAGCAGTGGCCACAACTGGAAGATGGGACTATGTACCGACAAGACCTGCATACTGAAAGAAGCCCTAGGAAGGCTCTATCGACCCATGTATAGCGTTTTTCCCAAATCAATTTCAGGCTCCCAAATACGTCCTTCCAAAAATGGCCCATTTTGATGGGAATTTCTGGAGAGGAGCAGTGGCCACAAATGGAAGATGGGACTATGTACCGACAAGGCCTGCATACTGAAAGAAGCCCTAGGAAGGCTCTATCGACCCACGTATAGCGTTTTTCCCAAATCAATTTCAGGCTCCCAAAAACGTCATTCCAAAATGGCCCATTATGATGGGAATTTCTGGAGAGGAGCAGTGGCCACAACTGGAAGATGGGACTATGTACCGACAAGGCCTGCATACTGAAAGAAGCCCTAGGAAGGCTCTATCGACCCATGTATAGCGTTTTTCCCAAATCAATTTCAGGCTCCCAAATACGTCCTTCCAAAATGGCCCATTTTGATGGGAATTACTGGAGAGGAGCAGTGGCCACAACTGGAAGATGGGACTATGTACCCACAAGGCCTGCATACTGAAAGAAGCCCTAGGAAGGCTCTATCGACCCACATATAGCGTTTTTCCCAAATCAATTTCAGGCTCCCAAAAACGTCATTCCAAAAATGGCCTAGTTTGATGGGAATTTCTGGAGAGGAGCAGTGGCCACAACTGGAAGATGGGACTATGTACCGACAAGGCCTGCATACTGAAAGAAGCCCTAGGAAGGCTCTATCGACCCATATATAGCGTTTTTCCCAAATCACTTTCAGGCTCCCAAAAACGTCATTCCAAAATGGCCCATTTTTATGGGAATTTCTGGAGAGGAGCTGTTGCCACAACTGGAAGATGGGACTATGTACCGACAAGGCCTGCATACTGGAAGAAGCCCTAGGAAGGCTCTATCGACCCACATATAGCGTTTTTCCCAAATCAATTTCAGGCTACCAAAAACGTCATTCCAAAATAGCCCATTTTGATGAGAATTTCTGGAGAGGAGCAGTGGCCACAACTGGAAGATGGGACTATACATGGGTCGATAGAGCCTTCCTAGGGCTTCTTTCAGTATGCAGGCCTTGTCGGTACATAGTCCCATCTTCCAGTTGTGGCAACAGCTCCTCTCCAGAAATTCCCATCAAAATGGGCCATTTCCGATTGACGTTTTTGGGAGCCTGAAATTGATTTGGGAAAAACGCTATATATGGGTCGATAGAGCCTTCGTAGTGCTTCTTTCAGTATGCAGGCCTTGTCGGTACATAGTCCCATCTTCCAGTTGTGGCCACTGCTCCTCTCCAGAAATTCCCGTCAAAATATGCCATTTCGGATTGACGTTTTTGGGAGCCTGAAATTGATTTGGGAAAAACGCTATATATGGGTCGATAGAGCCTTCCTAGGGCTTCTTTCAGTATGCAGGCCTTGTCGGTACATAGTCCCATCTTCCAGTTGTGGCCACTGTTCCTCTCCAGAAATTCCCATCAAAATGGGCCATTTTGGAATGACGTTTTTGGGAGCCTGAAATTGATTTGGGAAAAACGCTATATATGGGTCGATAGAACCTTCCTAGGGCTTCTTTCAGTATGCAGGCCTTGTCGGTACATAGTCCCATCTTCCAGTTGTGGCCACTGCTCCTCTCCAGAAATTCCCATCAAAATGGGCCATTTTGGAATGACGTTTTTGGGAGCCTGAAATTTATTTGGGAAAAACGCTATATGTGGGTCGATAGAGCCTTCCTACAGCTTCTTTCAGTATGCAGGCCTTGTCGGTACATAGTCCCATCTTCCAGTTGTGGCCACTTCCCCTCTCCAGAAATTCCCATCAAAATGGGCCATTTTGGAATGACGTTTTTGGGAGCCTGAAATTGATATGGGAAAAACGCTATATGTAGGTCGATAGAGCCTTCCTAGGGCTTCTTTCAGTATGCAGGCCTTGTCGGTACATAGTCCCATCTTCCAGTTGTGGCCACTGCTCCTCTCCAGAAATTCCCATCAAAATGGGCCATTTTTGGAAGGACGTATTTGGGAGCCTGAAATTGATTTGGGAAAAACGCTATATGTGGGTCGATAGAGCCTTCCTAGGGCTTCTTTCAGTATGCAGGTCTTGTCGGTACATAGTCCCATCTTCCAGTTGTGGCCACTGCTCCTCTCCAGAAATTCCCGTCAAAATATGCCATTTCGGATTGACGTTTTTGGGAGCCTGAAATTGATTTGGGAAAAACGCTATATATGGGTCGATAGAGCCTTCCTAGGGCTTCTTTCAGTATGCAGGCCTTGTCGGTACATAGTCCCATGTTCCAGTTGTGGCCACTGCCCCTCTCCAGAAATTCCCATCAAAATGGACCATTTTGGAATGACGTTTTTGGGAGCCTGAAATTGATTTGGGAAAAACGCTATATATGGGTCGATAGAGCCTTCGTAGGGCTTCTTTCAGTATGCAGGCCTTGTCGGTACATAGTCCCATCTTCCAGTTGTGGCCACTGCTCCTCTCCAGAAATTGCCATCAAAATGGGCCATTTTTGGAAGGACGTATTTGGGAGCCTGAAATTGATTTGGGAAAAACGCTACACATGGGTCGATAGAGCCTTCCTAGGGCTTCTTTCAGTATGCAGGCCTTGTCGGTACATAGTCCCATGTTCCAGTTGTGGCCACTGCCCCTCTCCAGAAATTCCCATCAAAATGGGCCATTTTGGAATGACTTTTTGGGAGCCTGAAATTGATTTGGGAAAAACGCTATATATGGGTCGATAGAGCATTCGTAGGGCTTCTTTCAGTATGCAGGCCTTGTCGGTACATAGTCCCATCTTCCAGTTGTGGCCACTGCTCCTCTCCAGAAATTCCCATCAAAATGGGCCATTTTTGGAAGGACGTATTTGGGAGCCTGAAATTGATTTGGGAAAAACGCTATACATGGGTCGATAGAGCCTTCCTAGGGCTTCTTTCAGTATGCAGGCCTTGTCGGTACAGAGTCCCATCTTCCAGATATGGTCATATATTTTCTTCCGAGGTTCCCTAGTTATCAAATCTATTCTATATGCCCTCTAGGTCAGATGGTAATTTTTTTAAACAAAATGATATGTTTTTACCATGGTAACTTAATTTCACTTTAAAATACGCTCTAGTTTTCGAGAAAAACCTAATTTTCCTCAAATACCCCGACTTTTAATTTTCATATTAGGGTTTGTGTCTTCGCTAGTTAAATACGTATTTATCTTCACACACATATTATATTTTTATTGTTTTATCGTAAAGTCTGATCGGCCATGAATAAAATAAGACAATTTTAAAGAAAATCGATGCATACTTTAAGATGTTGTAGCTAATTAAGCAAATTTACCAACCCAACAAATTTTAAAAAAATATACCAAATGTAACATAACATTATGTTAATAACATAACTCCATCATAACAGGACACTACTTAAACTGATATGAATATTCTATATTTTGATACATCCATTCTAAACAATGCTAAGTGCAACCAGTAAGGAAAGGCTAAAGTCGGGCGGGGCCGACTATATAATACCCTACACCACTCTCTTAATATTGAATAACTCTGATATATAAATTTTGTAATTCATGTATAAATTGTTTACATAAATTTACTTTTGGGACACTTTATACTTAAATAATACCCTGTACCACAGTGTGGTGTAGGGTATAAAAACGATTGGATCTAAAGAGCCAAATCGGATGAAACATATATATTGGATCTATAGCTAAATCTTAACCGATTTTCAAATTCGGAAAAGTTGGTTCATGGATCAAGAAACTCTACCATTCTAAATTTCAAAACGATTGGATGTAAAATATAGCTTCTGGAGAACTAAAGGGCCAAATCGAACGAAACATATATATGGGAGCTGTAGCTATATCTTAACCGATTTTCTTCCAATTCGGTAGTGTTTGTTCATGGATCAAGAAACTCTGCCATTCTTAATTTCAAAATGATTGGATGTAAAATACAGCTTCTATAGAACTAAAGGGCCAAATCGGACGAAACACATATATGGGAGCTATAGCTAAATCTTAACCGATTTTCTTCAAATTCGGTAGCGTTTCATTTTTTACAAATATTTCTACATAAACTTGTTTAACAGAATTTTTTAAGAATCACGCTTAAATATCTGTAATGAAGGTGCCATAATAAAATTATTATTTTTTACGTATAAAAAATTATTAATCGTTCCTTGTTAAAAAGTGCAACACATCGAAGGAGTGACCTAAGACCCTAAGTATGTTCGGCGCATATCCGTTTTGGGTCATTTTAAGTCGAATGAGAAATGTCCGTCAGTTCGTCTGTCTGTCTGCTGGCTGATGCGAACTGTAACTCTCGAAAGGAGTAACCGATTGACTTCAAATTTGGTATGTGGTAATATTTTGTTCTATCTCCGGCTAAGTTCGAAGATGGTCCATATTGGTCAACTCCTTCTAGTACCTCCCCCATAAATGGTTAAAATGTTGTGAAATATTGATTATTAAATAACTTCTACACTACTTATTTGAATCCTCTGAAATTGTTCACATAGTATTAGTTTACTAGTCACTATTACCTCGAGAAAAATGGGCGAAGTTGCCACGCCCCTTTTGGTACCTCCCACACAAATGGACAATTTTGAACCAAAAGTTAATAGCTTATAACTTTTTTACCAGTGCTTACAAAGACTTGCAATTTTGTACAGTGTAATGGTTTAAGAGTACCTACAATACAGTGAAAAATGGGCATTATTGCCACGCTCCGTTTGGTACCTACCACACAAATGGACCATTTTCCACCAAAAGTTACCAGCTTATAACTTTAATATAATAGTGCATACAAATACTTGAAATTTTGTACAGTGTAATTCTTTTATGTATAGTACGTAGAGTTTTGAGACTCAAGGTGAGGGGATTCATTAGTTGGTTTACCCGACTGAACTTTCTTACTTGTTTTTTTGTTTTATTCGATCTGCTTTCAAATTACATATTTTGTTTTTGCACTTAGTTAGGCTCAAGATCGTTTTTGTTGTTCTCAGTATATGAAAACATCTTTTTTTTTTTTAAAATTAAAGGAAAAGTATAGTTTCATGTATTGGGGGTAGTTGTAAAGGTTGGATAGACAGATCTGTTTCAGCGGCAGCCAAACTCCCATTGTTAATATACGTATTACAACGATTACTTCAGTCGATCATTAGAATATATACCCACAGCTCAAGCAACATTAAACGAGAACTGTTTGCTAAACGACGAAAAATATTGCGTATTTCTTTGAGAAAATAAAAGACCCATAAAACATCTAGATACTCCCAATAGTTATATTTCTATGATTTGATCGTAAAGTCTGATCAGTCATGAATGAAATTAGACCATTCCGAAGAAAATCGATGCATAATTTAAAAAGTTGTAGCGAGCAAACAAGTCACTCTCTTGAAATTCAAAACTTTGCTTTAATTTCTACAAAAACAAAGTTTGACAAAAACAAATATTTTTCCTGACACTTTGAAGTCAGACCCAAACATCGTGTCGATCAGTGTAATATACTAAATTTGACAAAAAAATATTTTTTTATAATTTAAAGACCGACAAGATGGCGTTCATTTTTAAATTTTGCTTTCGGGAGATGCATCGTACCTCTTTGCGGTCCATGATCTCTTCTCTCAAATTAGTCACAACAATTAACAAAAAACTTGTTTTCTTTTTCTGACTCGAGGATTTTATTACTATGGTTCTTATTTTAGAGTGGTTTCATTTGTATGGGGGTACAACTTGGATCAAGTACTTTCAATGGTTGCTACCTAAAAGCATTCTCAGTTGGTAATTAGAAACGTTTTTTATCTTATAACCCACACTGTCTGGGGTAGGGAGTATTATGGGTTTGTGCATTACTTGGAACATATCAATTTGGAATGTATTATATCATTTATTATACGGATCGACTTGGTATCATTTTCTGTGCCAATTTCATCATGTCGAAACGTATTCATGTAAAGGGAATGCAGGTCGTATTTATCTTAGAAACGATTCTGGAGAAATCGCCCATGCCGCCTTATGTTGGAATCTGCAAGGCAGTCGAGTTCCTGGTATGCCGGAGACCATATGGAACCTGTCTATTCTGTGGTTGTAACGAATAACAACATAAGTCCAGTTAAGCCATTTTTTGAGTCTTTTTGAATAAATGTATTAATATGTTTACGGTCTATTGCGAAAATTAGCGTTTTTGTGTATTTTATGCCACATTTAAATTTGCCACTCATAAGGAATGGACTAGAACCCAAAACTTGTATACGCTCCCCTGAATTGAACTACAGAATTGTGAATGAAACTGGCAAATCCGACGACCAGCTACGGTACATAGCCAGACAAAGAGACGAGTGGAGGTGTTTAGTGAATAGACTAACTTCTTAATGTTTTTTAAAACTTAAAAAAAAAAATTAAAAAAGATCTAAGATCTAAAAGATCTAATTTCGTATAAAATATTGAATACTTAGTGCAAATAACTCTTTGTTTCGAAAAAAACTGCAGTTGCGCTACAACCTAATGTATATAATACAATACAATATCTCCCCTTAAAACAGTTACCTTAAAAAGTCGTCATTAGAATTAATCCAAGGGAAACATGGTAAATGCCAACCTTTCTCGGAGCCACTTTTTTATACTCGGACACAAGTCATTTCAGATCTCATCCCTTCAATCTTTTGTGTTTTTATTTTCGAAATAAACGAAATACAGTTGCAATTAATTTCGTTTCTCCTTAATTTAGTTTTAAAATTATCACGAAAACTATCGATGTTATGACAATCTGCTCTTTTTATACCCTACACCACACTGTGGTACAGGGTATTATAACTTTGTGCATTTGTTTGTAACACCCAAAAGGAGAAGAAATAGACCCATCGTTTATTATACCGATCGACTTAGAATCACTTTCTGAGTTGATTTAGCTATGTCCGTCTGTCTGTCTGTCCGTCTGTGCATGTATTCTTGTAATCAAAGTACAGGTCGCAATTATGGTCCGATCTCGACGAAACTTTACACATATCTTTTTTTTGGCCCAAGGACGATCCCTATTGAATTTGGTTAAAATCGGTTCAGATTTAGATATAGCCCCATATATATATGTTACCCCCGATTTGACATGTAAGCGCTGTAAAAACTGTATTTTATATCCGATCAGTATGAAATTCGGCAGAAAGAGGTTTCTTATTATATGGATGAACACTATTAAATTTGGAAGAAATTGGTTCAGATTTAGATATAGCTCCCATATATACGTTACCCCCGATTTGACATGTAAGCGCTGTAAAAACTTTATTTTATATCCGATCAGTATGAAATTCGGCAGAAAGAGGTTTTTTATTATATGGATGAACACTATTAAATTTGGAAGAAATCGGTTCAGATTTAGATATAGCCCCCATATATATGTTACCCCCGATTTGACCTGTAAGCGCTGTAAAAACTGTATTTTATATCCGATCCGTACGAAATTCGACAGAAGGAGGTCTTTTTACATGAGTAAGTATTCAGGGAAGATCGGTTCAGATTTATATTAAAGCTCCATATATATGTTCCTCTTGATTTGGTATCAAACCGCTATAGAAGTTGTATTTTACTTCCGATCATTAAAATTTTCCAGAAAGATGTTTCTCACTTTAGGAACGAATATTGCTTAATTTAGCGATTATCGTTTCAGAATTAGATAATACGTTTCTACCCATTTACCAATTATTCCAAATTATTATGGCAATGACCTTTATCGCATTGTTAGGGAGGTGTAGGGTATTATATAGTCGGCCCCGCCCGACTTTCTGCCTTTCCTTACTGGTTTTAATTTGTTTTAAACCACATTGTGGAGTTCAAGAATTTAATTAAAAAAGCAAAACGAAGTAACTACATGGAACTACAGCGCGTGTTGATCTTTCCATTCAATAATTGTCTATTGCCGAAAGATTTCTAACAACAAAGGTTTCATGAATATATTTTGTGGTATGAGATATACTCGTATACATAAGTCTTTCTAGACAACATTCCAAATTGAAAGGTTATCAATTTCGAAGGTGATGTTGAAAATACGTCAGTCTCAGTCGCACATCTATAAATAAAAACAACAGTCTCACGATTCACTCCAGAGTATCACAGTGTTATCGTAGCCATAAAATATTATTTGTATAAAACAGATTCGTCGAGATATTTCCGATAATAATATGTACTCATTTGCCTCGAGAAGGTAATGTTTAATCAGACTAAACACTTAATTCAAAACTCCAAGAAAACGAATGATGACATGGCATGTCTGTGCATGCGGTGTTTTTTGTGCACAATAATGCAAAAAATCCTTCAACTAAAACTGAAACAGTTACGCATTTTATCGATGTCGATAAGATTAGATATAATATCACATCGGATGTACGAGTATAACACGCATGATTACAGATAAATCAAAATATAAAATTGAATATGATCTGCAATTAATGTCGTGACGTGGAAATATAAAAATCTCATGTACATACACACTTCTTAGTTTTATTAATGAAAAAACATTTGTAAATAAATCGATACAGCTAGAAACATAACCATATCGTACGACCTACAGTGGAACACAACATAATTTTAGCATTCTTTAAGCCGCAGTTTAAGACAGGCTAGCTTTAAACTGAAAGAAATTATAACAACATGTTGGTAGAAATTACAATTTATCATAATTTTGCAAATTTTGTTAGGTCAAAAATAGAAAATATGATTGTTGACCTGAAATGTTTATCCTTCAAGGAGTAAAACAAGTAAACATTTGGAAAGTTATTGGGGCCGAATATAGTATACCCTCCTTCTTCTATCGTATTCAATACTATTACTGGATAAATCTCCGGAATAGCGTTAAGATGCAAAGTAAGAAAGTAAAGTAGGGGCTATTCAAAAGTTTAAACCTTAGTCAACATTTTTAATATTAACCAATGATTTTATTTTTGACTAACAGGTTTATAAAAAGTTGATTATTGGTAAAAAAAAGATCTAGCAATCAGTCGGGTAAACCGACTTATGAATCCCCTCACCTTGAGTCCCAAAAAATATTAGTAAATTTATTTATTTTTTTGTTTTAATTAAATTATTATCAATTTAAATTGCATTTAATAACTTTCAAGTATTTACTGGCATTCAAGTTAAAAGCTGTTAACTTTTGGTACAAAAATGTCCATTTATTTGGGAGGTACCAAAAGGGGCGTGCCAATTACGCCCATTTTTCTCTGTACTCTAGGTACTATAAAAGCATTACACTGTACAAAATTTCAAGTCTTTGTATGCATTGGTAATAAAGTTATAAGCTATTAACTTTTGGTTCAAAATTTTCCATTTGTGTGGTAGGTACCAAAAGGGGCGTGGCAACTTCGCCCATTTTTGTCGAGGTAATAGTGAATAATAAATTAATACTATGTGTAGAATTTCAGAGGATTCAAATAAGTAGTATAGATGTTATTAAATAATCAATATTTCACTAAATGTTAACCCTTTGTGGGGGAGGTACTAGAAGGAGTGGACTGATATGGCCATCTTCGAACTTAGCCGGAGATAGAAGAAATTTGAAGTCAATCGGTTACTCCTTTCTAGAGCTGTCGTGCGCACCATCCCGCAGACAGACAGACAGACGGACGGACGGACTTTGCTCATTCGACTTAAAATGACCCAAAACGGATATCCGACGAACTTACTTCGGGTCTTTGGTCACTCCTTCGATGTGTTACACTTTTGGATCGTAGCAAATGATATATACCCTCCTCTCTTAGGTGAGGGGATAAAAAATAACCATTAAATTACTGATTTCTGAGAATCTGATCAAAATTCCTTGTAAAATTTAAAAAAAAAAAATAGAAGGAAGAGCATTTTTTAAATTAATTTTTTAAAAAAAAAATTCGAAAACATTTATTTTGTTTAAAAAAATGCTCAAAAATGGCCCGTTACATTCTCTTTCAAACGACGTAAACTTTGTAAAAATCGGTTCAGCCTTTCATGAGCGATTAAAAATTGATTTAAACTTACGAATTTCCTCACCTTCAGTCCCAAAATTTCTTAAAATAGTCCATTTGTGTGGGAGGTATCAAAAGGGGCGTGTCAATAACGCCCAAATTTCTCTGGACTCTAAGTACTAAAAAAGCATTGCACTGTACAAAATATCAAGTATTTTTTGAACTGATATTAAAGCCGTCAACTTTTGGTGCAAAATGGTCCATTTGTGTGGGAGGTCTCTGGACTCTAGGTACTATATAAACATTATACGGTGCATAATTTCTGAAACACTTACATTTGAATTCGCTGCGTGCATTAGTACGAATATTATCTTTCACAATTTACAACACTGAGAGCTATTTTTAGCATATGGGGGTTGATATCTGAATGTGGACCAATTTTCTCCAAATTTGGCAGTGATCGTTCTTCCATCACTAAACTCATATCAGCCAAATTTCATAACAATCGTAGGATAAATAAATCGAAGAAATATATATGTGTAGTTCTTTCTCAATCTATGGGTAGTTCTTTCTCAATTTGATGACGATTTTCAATTATTATAATGTAACTTCTTAATCAAAGTCGTCCCCGCTCCAAAATATACACCATCGGTAGAGTACATATGGGCCATTTTTTTATTAACAATTTAAGGAAAAAAAATTATATCGATTCTGAGATATCGCAATTTATATTTTTCTTTCCGCGAAATATTTTTCTTGACCGAAATAAATTGTTGAAGATAAAATTAATATTTTTATGGAAAGTGCACAGAAAATCCCTTAAGAAACAATATTTGGAAGTTCTTATGCTTTGTATCATTAACCTTAACTTCAAAAAAGGATTATCGAAAAATCATTTTTTCTGAACTTTGACCTCGCGCCCTGCCTCCAATTTTCATTAAATTTTTTTAATATTGTTGGTCATTACTCCCACTTACTAGTTCAACATTTTCTGAGAATTTGAGAAAGAACTAATTTTTGACCTATGACACTTGAGAAAGAACTACCCATATATGGGGGCTTAATATGAATTAGAGTCGATTTGAAATATAGATTTCAAAACATTAAAATACGAGTTCAATATAGCGTATCTTACACTTTATTATTAGGAGTGTTTTCGTAACACAATAATCACTTAATTTGTATGGAGATCTAAGTGATTTTAGGTATTAGAAGTACTCGATAGAGTTTCATGCTAATGCTGCATAATCGAGAACGGAGTTGCCAGTAAGGAATTGTTAGAAATTCCAAGACAAGAACCCATAAATATGCCGCAGATGGTACGCAATTCTTTCATTCGAAAAAAAATCTCAAGTTGTCGTTGATCCAATCTTTTACACAAAAGCAGATGAACGACCTATTGCCCCACCTAATTTTCTCCCCGAAAATTGGCATTACTCCCAAATTGAAGAAAAAGAATCAGTAGCATTAAAACTGATTAAAATTAATTCATGTAACTAGAAATTAACGCTCCACATTTATGCAAAGCTCCCTTCTATGCGTTGGAAATTATTCCTACGGTTCTTGTCTTTGGAAATTCCTCAAATTTTTCTTGACGCCATTGTTACCAGGGGCCTAATCACTGCATTCGATATCGAGTTCTTTACAATCGAAATGTGGTTTTTAATATCGTTAAAAGAGTACAAACTTCTCTCGAATCCTTGTAGATGTTGTCGATAACTCTAGTAGAGCTTGTCTGGTTAGTTTTTTATTGGTTCCAATGTTTAATTTTTCTTATTAACAAAAACTAATATGTCTTTTCGATCGAAAAGTTCTCGATATCGAATGCTGTGATTTGGCCCCAGTTAGTGAATATTGATACATTTTTACCGGTTGGGATTGAGCCAAAAATGTACGTCAAATCGAGGCCACCAGAATCATTATTGCATTAATTATCTTGTAAAAATGAACAGTTTTTTACGTCAAACAATTTTGCAATTACTATTACTGAATAGAAATGATCAAACCTACAGTCAAATTATTGGCGTAAACCAGTTGTTTTTTTAAGAATTTTGTATTTTACCTTTAATTGGACTACTGGCTTTAAATTACATAGAAATATTAAATGAAATCTGCAAATTCAAAAATGACAATTAATTACCAATTTCGTAAAGAGTTCTTAATAATCTTAGAAGAGTTAATGAAAAATGGAATATGGGACAGGAAATATGGTTTGTTATAAAAGTACCAAGACAACAACAAGAGTTAAAATGTATATGGGCATTTCCTGTTGCGGACGGCAGGATTTTCATTAATTTTTTCCCATAACTTTCTAATTTGTAAAGTCTATCGAGCTTAATAATACTGTATTTATAAAATTTTGAAAACTTTTTTAGTTTGCATAAAAATCGACCGTGTATGTCTGTATCTCCCTCTGGAAGATACATTTTCAACGGATCTTTATGAAATGTGAAAGAAAGTAGTTTTTTCCGATCCACATGTACGCGAGCTTATTCTACTCTAACATCGTGATCTCGGATATAATATAGACTTTTTGCAGGTTTTCAAATTGTATTTTATACGAACATATATAGTAGAATCGCGTTAATTCGTAATCGCAAGGGACAAGTCATTTTTTACGAATTATAGAGGTTTTCGATTAAAAGATAAATATGTGAATTAAATGCAGGGTTACGATATGTCCTCCTTCCGGAGGACATGTCCTTCTTTTTTACCATTGTCCTCCCTCCTTTTTCAAAAATTTGGGATTTGTCCTCCTTTTGTTACTGCTTCCACTGTATTTTTATAGATCCACCAATGGTGGACTTTTTCACCTATAACGAACCTCAGGCGGCTGAAGTATACTTTCAACTATTGAATGTTTTTTAGTTTTTTTCGCTATACTAGCACAAACAGCAGTGATTTACGCTCAATGGAAAGATGAAAGGAACCGTTTACAAATTAATTCCACAAAAACTGTAATTTTTCGTCCTAAGAATTCCTTTTATTACATTTGCAAAATTTATTGTTAAAATTTGCAATATATACTACATGTAAAATTGAATTGTTGATCATAAAAAATGTTTATTTTTTTCCAATTACTGCTATTTTTTATTTTAAGAAATGTCCTCCGAAGGGATCTTTGTAAATGTCACAAATGTCCTCCTTTTCTTGGTAACCCTGATTAAATGGGGTTTCAATTTATTTATTTAAAACCAAACAAAAATTACATGAGTTCAAAAATTCGACAGCTTTACAAACTAAGTTTAAAAAAAATTTTAATTTGTTGCAGTTTAAACTTTTCTCACTTAACTTGTCGACTAAAAAAGGTCTTCCAACAGGAATTTTAGACCTTTCTATTTCCGGATATTCAGGATGTTTTTGATGATTTACTTTACTCAGTGAAGATGATTGCATAATAAATTCTACACATTTTTTCATTGACAAATAGATTTGTATATAAATACTAAAATATAATTTGTTGGAAACACATTTTAAATAATTCGTTTAAATGTTAACGTTCGACATAAAACTTAAAGTTATTTAATGAAGAGTTGTGACGACAAGCTTACATAAACCATAATATCGATGAAGCGTTATCACTAGACGATTATCGTCTTACATAATGACGCCCATGACCTCGAGCTTTTAAAAAACCGTATATTAATATTCCAAAAAACACCGTTGATGTGGTTAATTTTAAATTTTAAATTTATGTAGGTATTTTGTTGTTGTTTATTGTTTACTTTCTTGTTGATGATGTTGTTGTATTGGTTACAAACGAAAACTATAAATATTTGTTTTTATAATTTATTTAAAAACATATTTGTTTGCTTTGATTTTGTTCAGCACCGCTGGACGAAACGCATTTGCGATAAATGCTTTTTTTCCGTGCATTCCATATCAATTCAATTTCAATGATATCATTGATTGGCCATTTAGGCTGTTTCTTTTTTAAGTCAATATTGAAGAACAACACTCAAAGCATAAATAAATAACTGCCCGTACGACTCACTCTATTAACTATTCACTGCGCACGCGTAACAAGCCAAAATCGTTGATTGTTGTAGGTAACACAAAAACACAGTTTACCTTGAGGCCAACATTTATTGAATGAATAGCATACATTAAACCCGTCCGTCGCACGCTTTCGGAGGCAATGCATTACCAAAAAGTAAAATCAAAGACATTAAACTATTTTAGATACACGGCAAAGAGGGCCAAGCATTTAAAGTGACGTATTTGTGCCGTCGCTATTTTACCGCAGCTCAAAGTAATCCGATCTGCTAAGTGGGTCAATTACATGCAACACTAACGCAAAACTTCCATTGGATTAAAATAAAACCTGATGAAGTATTACATCGCGTAGACTACACAGATATGTACATACATATGTACCAAAATTAAAATGCTTATAAAGTTGACCCGAGTCAATTCGAATGTTTTCAAACGTGCAAACAGCTAAGCAGAATGTTGCTTATTTCATGTGTCGTCACAATCAGCTGTTGTTTAAGCCTGTCTAGGCAGTGACCGACAATTTACTCTTTTGGAGGGTTATCTCTTATTGGTCATCTCTCTGTCGTCATCGTCGTAACTCTTCCGCTTCTCAAAAACACACTTTTTTGTATATTCTTTCACATACACACGCACCTTTATTATTCGTTTTATCTTTTAACCGTTTTTCGTCAACAATTTTTATGATCTTCCTATGGTAAATACAAAATATCCGCAACACGAGAAACTGTGTAACTTCACACAACGACTCTCAACCACGGACTGACTGACGGCAGAGCTTCACTTGATCACAGACTGCCATACAACCCAAACTACATAGCAGACATACGAACACCACACCGACCAAAACAGCATTCAGGTGTAATTGCTGAGTTGAATTCTCTCTGCTCACGCTGGAAACAAAAATTTCTTTGCGAAATAAAAACTTCGTAGCACTGTTTACTGTTTTTGCTTTTCGTATATCGTGACGCTTGCCTAAACAAAAGTAAATCTCAACAACTAATGTTCTGCTGAAAAAGACAACTCGTTTTCAGCAAAACACGTGTTTTGATCTCAAACATTACATATTGTACATTAGGATTTAAAAATAAATATTTAATTTACAACTTTATAAACGCTGAAAAACATCGCTTCTTTAGTATATTTTTAAGAAAGTGTTTTTACATCGCAAAAATTTACCTTCTGAAAAAAACACATTTTTTGTATTATTTATTACATAACTAGCATTTAAATACCCGGCGTTGCCCGGATTGAAGATATTGAGCTTGAAGATATTCTAGTAAAAACTCCGATTAAGAGACAATATCAAAACAGTAAAATTTTGAAGCTGATCCAAATTCGGGTATGAAAGACCTTAGCCTTGAATACCACAAAAAATAACTTTGTAATATTTCTTACTAGCTGACCCGGTCCACTTCGTTGGTCCAGATTTCAGATTTCCGATCCCGTAAATTTTTGGACTAATCACGTAGACTGGCACCAGATAAATATACACAAAATACAGCACTTTAGCTCACAAATTGTGCAAGATATCCCAATTTAAAAATTTGATTTATATGTGCGGGGCCACGCCCATTGTTCCGATCCCGCCCATTTTTCGGCAATTCACGTAGACTGCCACCATATATTTATAAAATAAATTGCAGCACTCTCGCTAAAAAAATTTTCAAGATATCCCAATTCCAAAATTTGCCTTATATGGGCGGGGCCACGCCCATTTTCTGATCCCGCCCATTTTTGGACCAGTCACGTAGACTGCCACCAGATATATATATACACAAAATTGCAGCACTCTCGCTAAAAAATTACTCAAGATATATCAATTCCAAAATTGGCCTTACATGGGCGGGGCCACGCCCATTTGTCCGACCCCGCCCATTTTTGGACCAGTCACGTAGACTACCACCAGATATATATTTACAAAATTACAGCAGTCTCGCTAAACAAATTGGGGGTTTATTTGGGGGACCATTCCCATTGGTCCGAACCCGCCCATTTTTTGATCAATCACGTAGGTTACCACCATGTACATATGCACAAAGCTACAACAGTCTCGCTAACAATTTGTGCAAGATATGTCAATTTCAAACTTTGGCTTATAAGGGCGGGGCCACGCCCTTTTTAGACCAGTCACGTAGACTGCCACAAGATATATATACACAAAATTGCAGCACTCTCGCAAATTGTGCAAGATATCTCAATTCCGAAATTTGCCTTATATGGGCGGGGCCACGCCCGTTTGTCCGATCCCGCCCATTTTTGGACCAGTCACGTAGACTGCCACCAGATATATATACACAAAATTGCAGCACTCTCGCTAAAGAATTGTGCAACATATCTCAATTCCAAAATTTGGCTTATATTGGCCGGCCCACGCCCATTGGTCCGATCCCGCCCATTTTTGGACCAATCAAGTAGACTACCACCAGATACATATACACAAAATTACAGCACTCTCGCAAAAAAATTGTGCAAGGTATCTCAATTTAAAAATTTGGCTTGTATGGGCGGGGCCACGCCCATTGGTCCGAGGGTATGCCATTATGTTTTAAAATTGATTTCGGGCAACTGACCGCCTTTGCAGCATTGGGCAGCATTTCCGATTTTACAAATGTTGTTCCGGAGTAAGTCTATTCATTATGAAATGGCAAACCAAACTGATCATAAATAAAGTGACAGTTGTCAAAAAGACCAACTCCGAAAAAAGTATTACCAGATTGAAAACCACACGTCTAAAAAAAACACCCTGTGCTTAAGTTGGCAGTCTTATATTCTATATGATCACGTTATCAATATGAACTATTTTAGTTTTTGTAATAACCAGACGAAACTTGATACATAAGTTGGCATTGCACTATTACGCCTCAAATTAAATTATTGTAAATTTTTTGTAATCCTTATAACAAAAAACACTGATATAACGGCAAAAAACTTTATTCGGTTTTAGGGGATATTTGTAGGAACTTACAGGAAGAAGAAGAATAAATTTAACATTTTTTTTTAATTTTTTAAAAATATATAACAAATGTAATTAATGGGTGATCCATTTCGAGGTTCCCTACTTTTTTAAAGAAAGAAAAAACAGAAAATTCAATTTGAATGGGGAATGTTTATTATCATTTGAAAGAACATTCTTTGGCATTTATTTTTTGAAGATTATGTCTACCAAATGTTGGCCGCGGCTACGTCTCAGATGGTCCATTCGTTGAGTCCAATTTTCGAGGACTCGTTCGAGCATTTCGACTGGTAAGTGACGAATGACACACGTGATGTTTTGCTCCAAGGCCTGAATCGAAGCGGGTTTGTCCGCATAAACTTTAGACTTTACATATCACCACAGGAAAAAGTCTAACGGTGTGATATCACACGATCTTGGTGGCCAATCGACCGGCCCAAAACGTGAAATTATCTGCTCACCGAAGTATTCTCTCAATAAATCCATCGATTGATGCGATGTGTGGGAAGCGGCGCACAGTGTATTATGAGCGGCAAAAACTCCCAATTTTCATGAGGCCCAATCTCAACAGTTTTGATTCCAATCTGTAAAGAACATTCCAATTAACTAAGTCTTTAAAGGTTTTGCCGATATTTTGGCGAACTATCGCGGTACAAGCATTTGAAATTCATAAATGGTACAATGGTTCCAAAGTTTGTCATATAAGAGGGTATTTTGTAAGCCCATATCTCCGAAACTATGAGACGCATTGGAACTTCGTTTAAGTCATACTATACAGAACCTTTTGACGTGTTTTTTTGCATTAAAAAAACTAGTATTATGTTGTCATTTTCCCTTTTTATGCAGCGGTTTACCTGGAAGTTGCCAAAATTCAGGGTGTTTCATTTTCTTCAGGATAAAATTAAACTCGCGAGGCCGACCGATGTCTTGGCATTAACAAAAATTGATAAACTAGGTTCTCAGTTAACCATTGCAAAAAGAAAATTCTGCCTATACCTGCCTATGTTGATTTATTTAACGAAATGGTAAAACCTACTCGGCAAAAAACAACACAAAATTCGTTATTTTTAGTCCATCTTGCTATGTATTGAACAACATTACCAAAGCATACCTTAAGGGGCAAATGATAAATTGACTGCAAATATAACAAAAAGCATATAAAGCATGTATAAACGCAAGTTGGTCTTGAGCCGAAAGAGTATCTCAGTTTACATCAACGATTACAGACCGAATTAAACGGCAACCGACATGAACGAGGTAAATATTCATATAAGCGAACATTTGTTTGCCAATCTACTATGTATATATATGTACATGCCTCATTGTTTGTGTGCCCTTTCAACATATTCCTAAAAGTATGATTTAAAAATGACGTATTATTAATGAACACTTTGCTAAATCAATGATTATTTTTTCTGGATAGTTGGAATGATTGATTAATTAACAAAAAACTGTAAACTATTTCATCATGATTTTTTTGCAACTGTTGAGCTTATGTATTGCGCTTTAGGTATATACTTTGTTCTATGTACTGATTTACATAGAACAAAAGATACAAAGCGTTTTATAAAAAAATTTCCTGTAATTTCCAACATCGTAAAAAATTTAAATTGATATATGGGCGTTGGGCGTGACACTTGTGATGTTTATATAATTGAGGACTCAAATACAATCTCTACAAGTGATTTGTAGTAATATAAATGCTAAATTGCGAAAAATACCAAGATTTTTAATTTTAGGTTATGTGGGAAGTAGCCGTGGTTATGGGCGGATTTAAGCAAAAAATTGGGTTTTAGCTAATTAGGCGAAATGAGTGATATGTACCAAATTTCAAAGCTCTAGCTCAATTCCTTCTAATTTTTGCCGCGTCTTGTGTGAAAATATTCCACTGTGCGGCGCCGTCTTGTTGAAACCAAATGTCGCCGAGATCGCGAGCTTCAATTTCAGGCATCAAATAGTCGGTTATCATGACACGATATCGGTCGCCATTGACGGTTACTTTCTCCCGGCATCATTTTTGAAGAAATATGGACCCTATATAATAAACTTTAATTTTTCTGAAATTTTAGTTTAGTATTTAATTTTTCTTAAATTTCATTCGATTGAATTAAAAAATTGAAAATGAGTATGGAATTGGTCTGAAACTAAGTATTTAAAAATACTTTGGCCTACATTTTTCAGTGCGAGCTTAGCATTTAACTGTTCTCAGAAATTATGTAAAAAAATTTCTTTTCCAAAAAAACGATAAAGAAATAAACCAAATTTGAATCTGATATTTAAAGATTTCTTAGACTTTCAAGAGTAATTTTGTTGGAATGGAACAAGCTTGTTCAAACTTTGAATATATAATAAGGCTTACAAAAAATGTACAATAAATTATTTTAGGCGTAATAGTTCAATGCCAATTTAAATATCAAGTTTCGTCTGGTTATTACAAAAACTAAAATATTTCATATTGTCAGTGATGGCAACTATTTCCGGAGCAAAAGCGTAATGAAAAATTAAAAAAGTGTAAAAGGCGTAAATTTCCTGACGAAAGGCGTAAAAGGGCACTATTTTTCTATTTTCACATTTTAAGCAATGTTGTTTCCCTAATTAACACGATACGTCCAAACTATTTGGGTTTTTGTGGCGCTTAGATTCATACATTTTTTCTCTACTGAATTGCATAAAGATTAGCTGAAGAATAATAAATCGATAGGATTAAAGATTTTCAGTTCTGAGTTATGTCCACAGCACTATATCTGGTGCGAAAAGCACTAAGTTGGCATCCCTGCAAATTGATTTTTTTAAGAGCTAATCTAAAAAACGATTGGCGCCATTTGATTCAGCGTAGTTTATTTAGTTTAACCCCGGTTTTCGTTTCCATCAATTAGAACTAGTGTAATTTACGAAAATGTAAGTCGAAAAACTACTATCAATAAATATTTTCTTTTATGTATGAGTAGAAAAATACACAAGTTATGTAATAACTCCAAATCGGCTTACTCCTCACCAAAACATTGAGAAAGGGCCCATAATATTTTTTCGCGAGGAATAGTTTTCTCAAAGACAACAACTAAAAATGTCGACGATTTATATGTCGTTTGATATATGGTAAGATTTGATTGCAGTTGTTTAGTGATAAGGCCCGGGTGCGTGCGTTATACCCACTGGCATGAGGGTGGTTAACGAGGTGATGGTAACTGACCCCGTAACTGGTGAGGTGACCAAGCAGCCGGACTATGTGCTTAAGTGTGCAAACTGCGATACTGCTGGTCACTCTGCTAATTCTCGTGACTGTCCGAAACGACAGTCGCTCCAAGTTCGAAAGGACGAGAAAGTGGCGGGGGATGTTCCCGCGCCAAAAGTGTCTCTGGCACGTGGCGGTGGTAGTGTACGGCCTAGGTCGTATGCTGCTGCGGCTTCAACTAGAGTCACGTTACCGGCTCCTGCCTCATCCGGGCGTGCGGATGTAGCATGGCGTGAGCTTCTGGGGGGCTCTACGGTGTTTGATAACACATGTAAGAAAATCTTTGGTAAGGATTTTCTGACATGTGTCATCAAAGCCCGCCAATGTACTGGCGGATACCGTAGGGGTATGAGCGAGGCCGTGAGGGATGCGATGGTCATCAAGGTCTTAGCGGCGTTATCGTTCGACGGGTGACCGGAGTGCAGTCGTCGTATTCTTTGTAAATATGTAAATAGTTGTAAATAGTATTAGTAGTTTTTAGTCTGTAATTTCTAGTTTGTAATTCCTATACCCAACCGTTAAGGACCCCTTTTTTGCTTATCCTTTTTTAGGGGATTTTTTGTAATAAATGATTTTAATGTTTTATTGATGCGACTGTTCCTTAACGTCACGCTTTTCTGTATTAGATACATAGATTTAGATAGCCTGCTAAGTATTTGTAAGAATCCTCTGTTAGATGTAAGATATCGATAATATTGTTTAAGGCTTTTGATGGATAAATAAAATCTGTATTTGAACCTTGAACCTTGAACCTAGTGATAAGGGGGTGAGAAACGTGGATGACTGTTTTGAGTGAAATAATTCTTCAAGGGTTTCCTTCATTTCGTTCTATGGACTGAAGTTTTTGTTGAAGTCTTTTTTTTCAAATAGTTTTTTTATTTGGATGAAAACAGTCGATATTTGTATTTTAGGGTGTTACAAATATCTGGGCCAAAACAAACCTAATTAACCCTGTACCACATAGTGGTGTAGGGTGTAAAAACTTTAAAAATGACTTCACATCTAATGAAAAAATTCTTCTTGAGTTTGATCATAGCTAGTCTTTTCAATATTGCAAATTTTATATTAACGACCTTTTTGTAACCTGATGTCCATAACGCTGATAAATATAAGGTAATTAAAAGTGATACGAATATTTTATGAACTTCAGTGACGATCTGAATTACAATTAACGAATGGATTATAATCAATTAAATTTTGAGGAGGGCTTATATTCAAAAGAGGCTATCAAAAAAACACAAGTTTTCAGGAGAACGGAAAACTGTTTAAATACTAAATAATTTACGGTTTTGCAAATATACAGAGCTTCTACAATCTGTATATCAAATTGAAAGGACCATGTACATATATGGGGACTATATCTAAATCTGAACCGATTGTTGTAGTATTCGATCTAGGTTCGTGATAATTACATATGCCAAATTCGTTATGATTAGTGTTGGGCATTATCGTTCACTGAAGGGACCGGTCCATTTCGTTCCGTTCCGGTAAAGGAACTCGTTCAATCTTTTCGTTCCATCGTTCCTTTTGGCTCCTTCGTTCAAATGACATTCATTCGGTTAAACATCACAACAGCTGTTTGTTTACTCGTTCAGTCTTCTTTTATGAACGTGATAAAAACAATTTTGCCAGACAAGGAAATTGAAAGTATATTTTTAATTTATTTAATTATGTTCTGCTGATTTTATTTAAATAACAATTGTTAAACGCATGTGTATGTAATGTGGCAATTGTGGGCACCACAGTGAAAAAGACTGATCAAGGTAAAAAATTAATACCTCCGAATGACACCAGCATTTAATATTGTTATAAATTTAGTGTGACAGCACTAGAGAAATCATTGTTCGGTAAATTTGGCAACAATTAAACAGCTGTAAAATGAACGAGCGAATGAACGAAAGATGAATAACAGCAAAAGATCCGAAATGAACGATGGAACTAAAAGAACAACATAGCAGGAACCAGTTCCAATCGTTCCTTCAAGGGAATCGTTCAATTGAACGAGTTCGTTCCGGAACGACCCAACTCTAGTTATGATAGAATGTAAATTACTGCTTCGATAAAGATTATATGGCAAATCGGAATAAATATTTTTGAAAGACGTCACTGTATGTGCTGACTTTATTACGTGTCCTTTTACGCGACTGGACTATAATTTGTTAACTTCGCACCGGCTAGGCTCATCCTTAACCTCCATACTAAATAACAAACATAAATAAAACAATTGGACACGACTGACCATCATAGTATAGCAGGGTCGTCAGTCATTCCGGGGTGTCCAAAGCTCCATCCAGCCCCTCCAGCATGAACATAACCAAGGGGCTGGGTAAAAAACCGTTACAATGAGGCCGTCAATCAAGGCCATATTCTTAGGGGCCTCCACGCAAAAAATTTTTTCGGTACGGACATGGTGGGGGAAAATACCAGTGCCGCAACAACTTTAAAATTTAATACACGTCGGTTGAATGACGCTTAGATATCAAATCGGATGTACATTTATGTATATGGGAACTATACATAATAAAATCTGAGCCTATTTTAAACATATTCAAAAGGCTTTGTCCCTGACGTGAAAGAGTGCGTTGTGACAGACATGGTTTAATCGAATGTTCTAGTGATTCTGAGTCGATCGGTATACTTTATGGTGTGTTTTATTTGATAACCACATCTAGTTCAAATTTTTAGAGGTTTAATAGATTTCACATATAATAACACAATTCTCGAAAGGGCATTGCAAATGCGTTCAACATAATGCATTGTTCAGTTAAATCCGCAATTCCTACATAGGTTCGCCCGCTGTATATTTCCCGATGCAAAACACTTTCAAATTTCCCTATTTTGACTTTTTATGACAACATTTAGGTAATATTACAGTTTTCAGAATCTGCATTCAAAAACTGAATGTTAAGAGAAGTTATGGAGGTTAAAATGCTGGAAATTGAGTTTTGCTGAAGCGAAAAAAACGCAAAAAAAATTTGTTTTATTTTTTAAAATCTGGCATCCTAACAAAGGAAACAATGACAACTTTAAACTATGGATAGATGTAAGTTATGACCCATTTTGTAAAAGTAAAGAAAAAGGCAAAAAAAACATATTTTTTATTTCGTCTATTTTGTGTGTAATGTACCAAAAGGGTGGTAGCAATAACGCCAAATTTTGAATGAACTGTGTGTACTATATATAAAAGCATTCATTCACTGCTGCATATTTCAAATATATATGTGTTATAAGCCGTTAACTTTTTGTGCAAAATGATCCTTATGTGTGAGTGGTACCAAAAGGGGCGTGGCAATAACGCCCATTTTTCACAAGGTGGCAGCGACTAATTAACTAATACTATGTGCTAACTCTATGTACTAATCTCCATGATGTTTGGAATTTAAAATTAAATTAAAAAAACTTTACCATAAACTAATTTTCGGTTTTGTGAGGTTAGGTATTCGACAAATTGATTAGAATAAGATAGTCAAAAAACAAAAACGCTATAATGGGTCATAGAAAGGATATTCCAAATTTACACTATCGATGTGTGACGTAAAACCGAAGAGTTTAGCATTTAAATCGCGTTTCCGAAAAAATGAAATAGAGCCTTTTAAACATAAGCCAATTAACTGTAAATAGTTCTAGGTTTTGTCTGATTAAATTATTACAAATCCGTAGCATACTTTAAGGTTTTAAAATTAAATCGATAATCTACACGGGTAATAATTACAATTCAATTCAATTCATGTTTATTAATTCGAAAAATCTTTATTACAATGGGTGAATACGCTTATAGCTAACATTTTTCAATATTACGAGATAACTTACATACATTAGGTATCTTACAAGTTATAATATATAAATATTTAGTTTCTTAAAATTATGTACATATTTCTACATTTCACTTATACTAGTTACAATGCTTTGACGTTATATTTAATATTTTCCCAAAAAATCGAATTACAAAAAGGGAATTACTCATCATTTTATTGTTTTATACTTAATACTATAACTTAAAAAAACACTTAATATTAATATATATACAAATGGGGGGAGTGCAAAAACAGTCCCGATTATTGGCGCGTACTATATACGGTGTCGTCCAAATCGTAGCTACCTATCCGGCGATGATAGAATAGCAGTTGGTCGCCACGGTATAGCCCTCCGCCTCTATTCAGAGTTAAAAGACCATCAGGACGCTGGTAGTTTAACTCGGTTAGCCTGTCCAGAGTGGTGTCTACATTTAGGCATGTTCTCATCAATTCGTTATCAAGAGAGGATGAGCTCTCAAGATGCCGAATTGCTGTTTTGGTTAAAACACGTCTATACGATCGAAGTCAATCGCACCGTAGAGAGACCGATTAGAGGGTTTCCGTTCCGTACCGTCGTCCGCGATGGTGTTTCGAAGACCGAGGGATGTCCCGAGAATTCGTCGTTCCCATCGCCTAAGCCTTTCCATTTGGCTGGAAGAGATTCCAAACCAGGACGGAAAAGCATAGGCCATGATGGGTCTGATGATCTGTTTATAGATCAAAAGTTTAACGTCATTGCTGAGTCCTCCGCGTCGCCTCAGCAAGGAGACGTAAAGGGAAAATAATTGATTGACTTTTGCCAAAATGTGATCCATATGTCTCACAAATTTGAAGTCCATCGAAAAGACAACGCCATTCATTTCCTATGCTTGTGACAGGAATATATTTTTTTCGCATTAGAATAAAGGAGCTTGCGCTTGCCTTTAAATATAATGCTATCACATTTTGATATATTCAATCTGAGTCTCCATCTGTCGAAATATTTCGATAACTCTAAAAGATAAGAATTTATCCTAGAGTTAACAGTTGAAACTACTGGCCCGGAAGAGGCAATGAGTATATCAACTGCGTAGATCAAAAGCAAGTCACCAGAAGGTGGTTGCGGAATGTCACACAGAAGAATATTGTAGAGGACTGGACCGAGGAGAGAGCCCTGCGTAACCCCAGCCACTAAATTTTTTCTCTCAGAGAGGTTGTTACCAACCTTAACTCTGTATGAGCGATCTCGTAGAAAGTTCGCTACCATCCGACAGGTACTGCCACCAAAGCCGCGGGTCAACATTTTGAATAAGATACCGGCGTGCCATGCAGTCTCAAACGCCTTGGAAAAATTAAGACTAACTGCAATGGTCACATGGCGCTTATTCAAGGCCCTGGCTACGTGATCGGATATCACTGAGAGTGCATTGGAAGTGGAATGACCCTTGCGAAAACCGAATTGGTTGTCCGCAAGTATTCCATCTTCTATCGTGTCCCTTATTCTGCGCAAGAGGAAGTGCTCCAGAAGTTTGCCAAAGACTGAAAGTAGGGATATTGATCGATAGCTGCTGCTAAGCTTGGGACCAGGTTTTGGGATAGGAATCGTGAGTGATTCCTTCCAAGCGCTGGAGAAATATCCCAAGTTTAACCAATGATTGAAGATGATGGACAAAAGTCTCGAAATCATTATATTGGTCTTTTTCAAGACAATATCCGGAATTCCGTCAACTTCGGCTGATCTCAAGGCCTCTCCGATCTCTTGAGATGAATTGTGTCCCACAAAACGAAGAACATTTTATTCTATTTGTTAAGATTTATAAAAAATCCTAATATAAAATCTGATTTGGATCGACACATCGATGTGATTCTCATAAAAACGGAGTTACTTAAAAGGAAATAGAAATGATAGAAAATTATAACGTCAAAAATAATTCAGACGACGAACTGAAATTATACCAAAAGTTATTCCATAGCTAAGCTGTTGTGAGATATTTTAATAAAAGTTAGTATTTTTTAACAAAAGTTAATGTATGATGTGGCTGTTTTTTTTTTAATCCTTATTTGAATTAATTAAAATTAGATTAAAACTGAACTAAAATGTTTGTATTCCATTTCGAAACATCACATTATTAGAATGAACAAAATTGCGATTTATCCCGAAAATCCTGGGATATCGAACAATTTCGGGATCCAGAAAAATCCCGGGATTTGCAATTTAAAAATCCCGAATCTCGGAATTTGTGAAAACTAATCCCGTTTGACATCTCTAAATCCGTCTTTACCAATGACAATTGAATACTATAGACGTCGCATGGTATTTACAGACTTCATCCGCCAGGTGGCGTCCGAGCAGCCTTTCTCTCATTCTCGAATTCCTCTCTCAATTATTTCTCTTTCAAAACATGCAGACTTTTTGTACTCTCAAATAATTTCTGAGAAGGGAGTGAGTTTTTCAGTTTGTTTTGTAGTTGAATGTTTTGAAGTTGGAATATAACAAAATTAATGATGAAAATCTTTTCTCTCTTTGCAGAGTAAATAAAAGTAAATCTCCTCTCTTTGCCGAACGCTCTCTTTACAGTTTAGCCAGACAAAGCGCCATCTTCAATATGCAGACAAACTAAACGAATTGTCAAACTCCATGCGACGTCTATAGTATTCAATTGTCATTGTCTTTACTTGCTCGATTTTCCAATTAATTGAAAAAATCATTTTTCGACTTTTGAACGATTGAAGAATCGATTATTTTCGACATTTAGATTTTTGTCTTCTTTTTGTGCACGAAATTCCGCAGAAATAACTTAAATTAAATAAAGATAAAATCATAAGTAGCTGCCAATTTTGACCTCGCGTGAGCCTGGCGATTGGTTGAATCCACCGAGACAAACTGCCCACACAGTTAATACAATGTTTGTTTTATGGAACGGATGACTTAGGGCTTTTATACCCTATACAATTCGGTGTTACAGAGTGTTATAAGTTAATTTCGCTCCAGATATTGGAACCAGACCCACCTTAAAGTATGCCTAAAGACTCAGAATTAGTGGCTGGTACTCGAAGCTGAAAGTTGACTTTTTCATCAACAAAATTTCGTTTCAGTCGACTAAGTCGAATAATCGAACCCTAAAGTCGACTTTTTCATAGTCGATTTAAATAAAATTAAGCCAGTTTAAAGTATGCTGATTTTTTTTGAAATATGTTAATTTGTAGTAGTAGTAAAACTGAATTTATGAATTACACTTACACTTTATCCTTTTCCAAACATATTAATATAAATATGTACATGCATACGGGTCAGAATATTTAATATCGACCTATGTAGTTTATTTTTGGCTAAAATGTTTATAAGCAGTTACAAATAAATAAAATAAGATCTCGCTATCATTTTTTTTTTAAATTTTTTTTTTGAAAAAATTTTAAAGAGGACTTGCGATATTTTTTGTTAAATATTCGTCGCACTCTTTTTTATCCCCTCACCATATCATTTGCTACGAGCCAAAAGTGTAACACATCGAAGGAGTGACCTAAGACCCTAAGTATGTTCGCCGGATATCCGTTTTGGGTCATTTTAAGTCGAATGAGCAATGTCCGTCTGTCTGTCTACTGGCGCACGATAACTCTCGAAAGTAGTAACCGATTGACTTCAAATTTGGTACGTGGTAATATTTTCTTCTATCTCCGGCTAAGTTCGAAGATGGGTCATATTGGCCCATTCGTTCTAGTACCTCCCCCACAAAGGGTTAATATTTAGTGAAATATTGATTACTTAATAACTTCTGTACTACTTATTTGAATCCTCTGAAATTCTACACATAGTATTAGTTTATTATTCACTATTACCTCGAGAAAAATGAGCGAAGTTGCCACGCCCCTTTTGGTACCTTCCACACAAATGGACAATTTGGAACCAAAAGTTAATAGCTTAAAACTTTATTACCAGTACATAGAAAGACTTGAAATTTTGTACAGTGTAATGGATTAATAGTACCCACAGTACAGTGCAAAATGGGCATTATTGCCATGCTCCTTTTGGTACCTCACACACAAATGTACCGTTTTGTACCAAAAGTTACAAGCTTATAACCTTAATACCAGTGCATACAAATACATGAAATTTTGTACAGTGTAATGCTTTTATAGTACCTAGAGTCCAGAGAATAATGGGACTTATTGGCACGCCCCTTTTGGTACCTCCCACACAAATGGACCTTTTGTACCAAAAGTTAACAGCTTTTAACTTTAATACCAGTACACACAAATACTTGAAATTTCGTGCAGTGCTTTTATAGTATCTAGAGTGTAGATAAAAGTGGTACCTTTGGTACCTCCCACACAAATGGACATTTTTGTACCAAAAGTTAACAGCCGTTACTTCAATACCCGTGCATACAAATACTTGACATTTTGTACAGTGCAATGCTTTTATAGTACCTGGAGTCTAGAGAAAAGTGGACGTTATTGACACGCCCATTATGGTACCCCCCACGCAAATGGCCCATTTTACACCAAACGTTAACAGCTTATAACTTTAATACCAGTACATACAGGGTGGCTGATACATAATGCAACAAAGTAAAGCGATATATTTTTTTAATTTTTTTTTTTAATTTTATTGTTCAAAAGCAAAAAATGTCGGAAATAACATACAATTTTAGGAACACTTTAGATTTGTTCGAATTGGCCGCCTTTGGCACGAATTATAGCCTTCAAACGGCCGACAAAGCCATCACGCGCTGCACGAATGTGGCTCTGCGGTATTTTGGCCCATTCCCGGCGAAGCGCCGTCGTGAGATGATCGATACTTTGGTATTTTTTAGTGCGAACCTTACTCTCTAAAATGCCCCAGGCTCAAAAGTCCAACGGATTGAGATCCAGAGATCTTGGTGGCCATTGTGCGGTAGAAATGAAGCGAGGAACCTCCTTTTTTAGCCATTCTTGGTTGACGCGTGCTGAGTGCGATGGTGCTGAGTCCTGTTGGAATGTCCATGGTCTGCGGCCGAAATGTTTGTCTGCCCAGGGCTTCAATACTCACTTTAGGACATTTTCCCGATAATATTCGGCATTTATTTTGACCCCATGGTCGATGAATACGAGCGGGGAGCGACCATCGGCCGTTACGGCGGCCCACACCATTACCATCGGCGGCGCTTAAGTTCTGGTGGCCAATCGAAGGTGTACATTTTCAGCTGACCTCTTTGGCAAGTAAACCCGATCATTTTGTTTGTTCATAAACTGCTCAATTTGGAATGGCTTCTCATCGGAGAAAACCAAATTCGGTAACTGGCCACTTTCGTGCAAGCGAAGCAACTCCTTGGCTCTTTCCAGTCTAACTTTTTTTTGTGCATCGGTGAGCTCTTGCACTTTTTGGAACTTCAATGGCTTTAGTCCAAGCTCATTTTTTAATAGGTGTTGTATCCGTTCTCGCGATATGTTCAGCTCACGAGCAATTTTTCTACCACTGCGGCGTGGATTTCGATCAAATCTGGCCTTCACTTTTCGGATCATTTCTGGTGTTGTTACCGTTTTTTTCGTCCACTTTTTGGACGCGATGCAACACTGCCAGTATCACGGTAACGAGCAATGGTATGAGAAACAAAAGATTTATTCACATGTAAATGCTGGAGGGCTCTAACGATAGCCACTTGTGTTTTTCCACCCAAATATAAAGCAATCACACTATCACGCTTGAATTCCATCACGAATAACTTTTTTCTGAATGCAATAGATCAAAATGCTTTTGTAAGCTTGTAAACAATAAAATGAACTGTCACTGAAATAAATCTGTCAGCTATCAGACTAGCGGTTTAGAAATGATAGCAACCTGAAGTTGGTTGCAATACATATCAGCCACCCTGTACTTTAAAGTTATTAAATGCAATTTAAATTGATAATAATTTAATTAAAACAAAAAAAAATAAATAAATTTACTAATATTTTTTTGGGACTCAAGGTGAGGGGATTCATAAGTCGGTTTACCCGACTTGTTTTTAAAGTCGATTTATAGATCTCTACGCATATTTATTATCAAATGTACTGCGATAGAAAACGTATTTTGACTCTCCTCAAAATTTTGATATTTTGAGATGTGCTGTTATTCTAGAAAACCACAGCTTTATACAATTTATTACAATGTGGTATACGATATTATAGCACTGTGCATTTGTTTTTAACGCCTAAAAGTATATCTTTCGCTGATATCAATTGATCTTTTCGGAGTCAGTGTAACTATATCCGTGTCAGATATTGGTTAAAACATTCTTTGATTTTGCGATTAAAGGGCTAAATTCTTGGATGTTTAATAATATTAATATTTATAATATTTTATTTAATTTTTTAAGTTACATAATATATTCATGGGATACAAATGTTTAGACATATTTAATAGCAAATTAATTTTAATTTATTTACGAACAAAAGAGGCCATCTTTCTAGAGTTATGCTAAAATTTGATAAGCAAACTATTCCAAAATTGCATCTGTTAATGCAAAAATAATAATATGCGTATCCATAATATAATTTTGAAATCTTTTTGATTTTTTAACTAACTTAACACTTACATTACTTTAAATAATTATGTATTTGTCTTTTTTAATTTAATATATTTTTACTTCACAGGGAATTTGTATGAATAGTTTTAAATCTGTACCAAAATTCTAATTCGGTATTATGCATAGGCCAAATTGCAACCAACCGGAGGCGTAAATAGATATAAAAAGGTGCTCCTAATAATCTGAAAAATCCCAGATACAAAAAAGGTCTTCCAAATTAGAACGGAATTCATGTCATTTTAAGACCTTTTTAGATCGACTGGTTAATTTTTTGCGGTCATGGTCCGAGCTTCAGATTTGCATTTTATTTCCATAATTTGTAGATATAATTTTCAAAATGGTCTTGATTTCTCCGGTTAAATACATTTTGGCATAAATAGGAATATAAGCTCTTAGCAATATCACATATATTATAGAAATTTAATTAAATTCTAGTAAATAACATTTAGAGCTATGCATTTGCCTACAGTTAAATTCATAAATAAATTTACCATGAATTCCATTAAAAGTAGTTCTAATCACAGACACGAAAACAAACGACTTATCAAAGTACTGTGGGAAATATTCGAATTAAAAGATACCATCACATTACGAACGTTGTGCCTACTTGACAATGATGACGCTGCTTGATACTTACATTACTATATGCCCATGAGTATGAATGTCGTTGGAAACCAATAAGGACGGCGTGCCCAGATGTGACCTTAAATCAAACCCACGCGATGAGGGGACCAAACCGTGTTGAGAGAGCAATGCAAGAAACGCTTCAATCTGAAGAGTCCGAAGAGCAGAACTGAATAAATGCAATACAAAATAAACACACCGCCAAATGTTTGAATTCCACGAACGGGTTCTGTCCAATCCAACACGGGATACACGTAATGATTGCCATAACTAGACAAAGGAAGATAGAGAGGGAGAGAAAGATAGGTGGATAAGGCGCTTGGAGAATCATTAAGCTAAGTACACACGGTGGTCAGATCTTACAATATTGTCAGCAAAATGTCCAAAAAATTCAACCCTGTTAACTTACAATTTTTGTCTTGCAACGTTGGCAGCATAGTCATCGTCAATAAGTTGTAAGACATTGTAAGATGTGCGAAGTTTATGCATCTGACAATGACGCCATTGTCAGTGAAACATTTTATTGACAACACTGTCTATAAAATATTTTTATTGACAATCCTGCATATAAATATTTATAAAATATATTGTAAATATGTATATGCAATTATAAGGTTTTCTTGCAATCGTCTGAACTGACAATTTACCTATTGCTAACAATCTGTCATTGTCAGCACATTGGCATCATTTTGACAGAGTTGATAACATTGTAAGAACTGACAACCGTGTGCACATAGCTTTAGAGACACAAACTAGATTGCTATAATTATGATGACGCAAAAACTTACTCATCCGTTCCACCGCAGAGGTAGTATATTATGCTGAAGCAAAAGAAGATTATGGGCAGCAGCATAGCATAGATGGTGTGCAGCAAACGGACCGGAAATGCAACAATTAGAAAATCCACCAGCATGAATACCGAATTAAGGCAGTGTGTTGCGAAACTCATGGCGGGGTAACGATTGGGTTTATCTGGAAAGAGTAACAATAAAATTGAGAACCAGAAATTTGAACAGAGATAGAATGTAGTTATGAATTATTATAATTATTTAGAAATGTTCTTATCTGGCCGTGTGTTATTTGATGCCACATTAAAAAGAAATACATAACAACGATTCAATATATTGCTCCTAAATGTATGCAACACTTGGCTCTTTGGTGAAAATTGTTGGGTAAATGAATTAAAAAATGGATAAATGAACCAAAAAGCATAAACATGTATCTTTTGTAGAAGTATGGTGCATAATTTCAAAAATGTCTGTTTTTTAGTTTGTTTAACATTTTTTTTACATCCCACAACCACATTGTTGCTTTTTGAATTTTTTGATAATACCTTAAATTAGATGACCCAAACAATCGTTTAATATACCTACACGGGGCAAAATCGCCTTTTTTGATATGTTTGAATCGAAAGAAAATATACTTGGAACACAAATTTTTAAATATTATATATTTTCGAGCAAATAAATTTTATTTGAAAATCAATAAAATGTATTTAGAACCCATATGTTAATATATTAGAATAAAATATATTTGCGAACTGATTTTCTCAAATAAAATATTTGTTTAAATACGAATAAAATTATTGTTCATGAATATTTCCAAATATATTTTATTAAAAAAAGGATTTTCAAAACTTTGCTGAATTTTTCGAATATTAGTTTTAATTTTTTTATTTTCGAATTATGCATTCCTATTAAAAATGGCGTACTTAGCATTAACTTCTATTTGAAACCAATTCAATTCAATTCATCAATTATAAAGAAATTTTACTAACATTAAAAATTTCAAAAATTACCTTTCAATTGCTGTAAACTTAAAACAATTAAAGAATAGTAGACATACATTCACGCAAAAAGATCTTTGTTTGGGAAATATCATATCCAAATAAAAACCAGTAAGGAAAGGCAGAAAGTCGGGCGGGGCCGACTATATAATACCCTACACCTCCCTAACAATGCGATAAGGGTCATTGCCATAATAATTTGGAATAATTTGTAAATGGGTAGAAACATATTATCTAATTCTGAAACGATAATCGCTAAATTAAGCAATATTCGTTCCTAAATTGAGAAACATCTTTCTGGAAAATTTTAATGATCGGAAATAAAATACAACTTCTATAGCGTTTTGATACCAAATCAGGAGGAACAATCAATATAAATCTGAACCGATCTTCCCTGAATACTCATTCATGTAAAAAGACCTCCTTCTGTCGAATTTCGTACTGATCGCATATAAAATACAGTCTCTACAGCGCCTACATGTCAAATCGGGGGTAACGTATATATGGGGGCTATATCTAAATCTGAACCGATTTCTTCCAAATTTAACAGTGTTCATTCATATAATAAGAAACCTCTTTCTGCCGAATTTCATACTGATCGGATATAAAATAACATTTTTACAGCGCTTACAAGTCAAATCGGGGGTAACGTATATATGGGGGCTATATCCTAATCTGAACCGAGTTTCTCCGAATTTAACAGAGTTCATTCATGTAATAAGAAACCTTTTCCTGCCGAATTTCATACTGATCGGATATAAAATAAAGTTTTTACAGCGCTTACATGTCAAATCGGGGCTAACATATATATGGGGGCTATATCTAAATCTGAAGCGATTTTAACCAAATTCAATAGGGATCGTCCTTGGGCCAAAAAAGAGATATGTGTAAAGTTTCGTCGAGATCGGACCATAATTGCGACCTGTACTTTGATTACAAGAATACATGCACAGACGGACAGACAGACAGACAGACGGACAGACAGACAGACGGACAGACGGACATAGCTAAATCGACTCAGAAAGTGATTCTAAGTCGATCGGTATAATAAACGATGGGTCTATTTCTTCTCCTTTTGGGTGTTACAAACAAATGCACAAAGTTATAATACCCTGTACCACAGTGTGGTGTAGGGTATAAATATTAGGATGTAAACATAGTTTTGTTTAGAACAATATCCTCCCAAACATATAATATTTGTATTTGTCAAATATTATATATTTGGAGTGCACCCTAAAAATATTTATGTTTCAAGCAGAATATGTTTGGGACAATATACTACAGAGGCGATTTTTTTTCAGCGAGTATCGACCTAGAATCTCTTTCTGAATTGGTTTTGTCCGTCCGTCGGTTTGTAGATGTATCCAAGCAACCAAGTACGGGTCACAATTATGCTCAGATCACTATGAAATTTAGCAAGAACTTTTTATACCCTACACCACACTGTGGTACAGGGTATTATAACTAGAGTGATCAAAGCCGGTTTAAAATAAACCGGCCCACCGGTTTTTTGCTTCCACCGTCCCCGGTTTTTCTCAAAATCATGAATTTCGAACAACCGGTGCAACCGGTTTTTTTCGTTTGTTTCCACCGGTTTTCCGGTTTTTTTATTATCACTAAAATATTAAAAATTATTTACAACTTTATATACAAAATATCACAAATTAAGATAATAATATGAAAGATCTCCTTATATGGCCTAAAAAGACTCGGCAACTTTGCTAGAATACGAAGCCATTCACCAATTTCTATACAAATTACAAAAATTAAAAAGAAAATAAATGATTCATACGCGCAGAAGTTATGTGAAAAGTAAAACAAGTAGGAAAATTTCAATTGGGTAAACCGACTAGTCTATACTCTTATATATTTATATACTCGTATATACCCACCTGCACTAAAGTGTGTATATAGAATATATATGTATAAAGATTTAGTACCTCTATTAAATATTCTATTTAATACCCCGATATATTAATATTTTCTTGACTGAACTACATAAGGGGAATTTCATGTCAAGTGGGATGTCTTCTGTCGGGATGAAATTTGCACCAAGTAGCCCTATCAGATAGTAGTTATGAGACACAATTACAGAGATAGGTTAAGGACTTTCCGAGTTGGAGGGTGTCAAATATTGAAATTTTTATCAAACGGTTGTTTTTCCCATCTGAAATGCCAAAATGTTTGGTTGAACGTTAATTTTTTTCAGAGGTTTATATTTATTTTAATAGATCAACAGGTCCCATCCCATTAATAGGTCACAAAGCTTTTAAAGGAAATTTTCTAAGCTTTCTTTTGAGCAAAAAAATCCAAAATTAAAACATAGGTTTTTACCAAAATGTCAAAAAAAATTAATTTTGCAAAAAAGTAATGAAAATATATTTGCTAATTTTTTTAAAAGGTTGAAGAAAAGACTATCGATAACACATTTGGAAAATGTTTCTAAATACAATAGCTAATTAGTTATAAGTATGAGATAAAAGGCCGTTTGACTCAAATGACAATATTCATCACAATCCAACTCATAACTACTATCCAACAGGACTAAATTTGGTGCAAGATTCCTGATCAGAAGACATCGCTTTTAAAAATTTAATATTAACAAATCGTTTTTTTGTTATTAAAAAGGAAAATGTTTTTCAAACGGCAATTTTCATACTGTTTTGTTATGCAGAAAAAACCGGTTCTACCGGTTTCCCCGGTTTTCTTCAAAGAAAAAAACCGTCCACCGGTTTTTTTTATAACTTAAATAAACCATCCACCGGTTTTTTATTTTTTCAAAAAAACCGGTTTTTTGATCACTCTAATTATAACTTTGTGCATTTGTTTGTAACACCCAAAAGGAGAAGAAATAGACCCATCGTTTATTATACCGATCGACTTAGAATCACTTTCTGAGTCGATTTAGCTATGTCCGTCTGTCTGTCTGTGTGTCCGTCTGTGCATGTATTCTTGTAATCAAAGTACAGGTCGCAATTATGGTCCGATCTCGACGAAACTTTACACATATCTTTTTTTTGGCCCAAGGACGATCCCTATTGAATTTGGTTAAAATCGGTTCAGATTTAGATATAGCCCCCATATATATGTTAGCCCCGATTTGACATGTAAGCGCTGTAAAAACTTTATTTTATATCCGATCAGTATGAAATTCGGCAGGAAAAGGTTTCTTATTACATGAATGAACTCTGTTAAATTTGGAAGAAATCGGCTCAGATTTAGATATAGCCCCCATATATACATTACCCCCGATTTGACATATAAGCGCTGTAAAAATGTTATTTTATATCCAATCAGTGCGAAATTCGGCAGAGAGCGGTTTCTTATTACATGAAGGAATACTGCTAAATTCGGAGAAAATCGGTTCAGATTCAGATATAGCCCCCATATATATGTTACCCCCAAATTGACATGTAAGCGCTGTAAAAACTGTATTTTATATCCGATCAGTGCAAAATTTGGCAGAAAGAGGTTTCTTATTACATGAAGGAATACTGCTAAATTCGGAGAAAATCGGTTCAGATTTAGATATAGCCCCCATATACCCCCATTACCCCCGATTTGACTTGTAAGCGCTGTAAAAATGTTATTTTATATCCGATCAGTATGAAATTCGTCAGAAAGAGGTTTCTTATTATATGAATGAACACTGTTAAATTTGGAAGAAATCGGTTCAGATTTAGATATAGCCCCCATATATACGTTACCCCCGATTTGACATGTAGCCGCTGTAGAGACTGTATTTTATATGCGATCAGTACGAAATTCGACAGAAGGAGGTCTTGTTACATGAATGAGTATTCAGGGAAGATCGGTTCAGATTTATATTGATTGTTTCTCCTGATTTGGTATCAAACCGCTATAGAAGTTGTATTTTACTTCCGATCATTGAAATTTTCCAGAAAGATGTTTCTCAATTTAGGAACGAATATTGCTTAATTTAGCGATTTTCGTTTCAGAATTAGATAATATGTTTCTACCCATTTACCAATTATTCCAAATTATTATGGCAATGGCCCTTATCGCATTGTCAGGGAGGTGTAGGGTATTATATAGTCGGCCCCGCCCGACTTTCTGCCTTTCCTTACTGGTTTTTAACTCAGGGACTTACTAAAATGTGTACATAACGTTTCCGATTTAGATATAGCCCCTATATGTACATAATATGATCAAACAAACAAACAATTGTATTTGTTTTCGGTTTATTTGATTATTTCTCATTGTCTAAATTCAGCTGTTGCTACTTTTACAGCTGTTGGATAGGGTTGCCCCCGTTCTGATATTTTTGTGTGAAAAAGCTTTAAGAAATGTCAATAAAAACATGATGGAAATATTGGTCTTTGACAGAACGACGATGAAGAAAAGAGATTTCTTACCCGAACCATAAGTGACAATGAACCAAATTAAAAACATTATTGCTTGGGTGAGAATAAGAAGAAGAAAATTATTGCTTGGGTAGCTATCGCACGTCTGTGTTTTGGTACTTTTCGCTGAACAGAAAAAAGGAAAAGAGCTTTCTTACCCGAACGATAAGTGACAATGAACCAAATAGAAAACATGATCGATTGGGTGAGAATAAAGGTAAGTACAGACGATTTGCAGATGGGACAACATTGCCAGAAAAATGCAACCCTGTGAATTTACAACCGTGTGAACATACAATTTTTGTTTTGCAACGTTAGCAGAAAAGTCATTGCGAGATAATTTGCTGATTGTTATATGTGCGAAGTTTATACATGTGACAACGGCGCCATTGCCAGAAAATAATTTTATTTGCTACACTGTCTATAATGTATTTTTAATGGCAATCCTGCATATAAATATTTACAAAATATATAGTAAATATATGAAATTGTAATGTTTTCTTGCAATCGTCTGAACTGTCAATTCACCTTTGCCTAACAATCTGACATTGCCCGTATATTTGCATCACTTTAACAGGGTTGATAATGTTTGCCGATCTGGCAATCGTCTAAACTCAGCTTTAGAATAAGAAAATTATTGCTTGGGTAGCTATCGCACGTCTGCGTTTTGATACATGTAGCTGAACAGGCTGTTAATGTATTTTTATACCCTACACCACACTGTGGTACAGGGTATTATAACTTTGTGCATTTGTTTGTAACACCCAAAAGGAAAAGAAATAGACCCATCGTTTATTATACCGATCGACTTAGAATCACTTTCTGAGTTGATTTAGCTATGTCCGTCTGTCTGTCTGTCCGTCTGTCCGTCTGTCTGTGCATGTATTCTTGTAATCAAAGTACAGGTCGCAATTATGGTCCGATCTAGACGAAACTTTACACATATCTTTTTTTTGACCCAAGGACGATCCCTATTTAATTTGGTTCAAATCGGTTCAGATTTGGATATAGCCCCCATATATATGTTAGCCCCGATTTGACATGTAAGCGCTGTAAAAACTTTATTTTATATCCGATCAGTATGAAATTCGGCAGGAAAAGGTTTCTTATTACATGAATGAACTCTGTTAAATTTGGAAGAAATCGGCTCAGATTTAGATATAGCCCCCATATATACATTACCCCCGATTTGACATATAAGCGCTGTAAAAATGTTATTTTATATCCAATCAGTGCGAAATTCGGCAGAGAGCGGTTTCTTATTACATGAAGGAATACTGCTAAATTCGGAGAAAATCGGTTCAGATTCAGATATAGCCCCCATATATATGTTACCCCCAAATTGACATGTAAGCGCTGTAAAAACTGTATTTTATATCCGATCAGTGCAAAATTTGGCAGAAAGAGGTTTCTTATTACATGAAGGAATACTGCTAAATTCGGAGAAAATCGGTTCAGATTTAGATATAGCCCCCATATACCCCCATTACCCCCGATTTGACTTGTAAGCGCTGTAAAAATGTTATTTTATATCCGATCAGTATGAAATTCGTCAGAAAGAGGTTTCTTATTATATGAATGAACACTGTTAAATTTGGAAGAAATCGGTTCAGATTTAGATATAGCCCCCATATATACGTTACCCCCGATTTGACATGTAGCCGCTGTAGAGACTGTATTTTATATGCGATCAGTACGAAATTCGACAGAAGGAGGTCTTGTTACATGAATGAGTATTCAGGGAAGATCGGTTCAGATTTATATTGATTGTTTCTCCTGATTTGGTATCAAACCGCTATAGAAGTTGTATTTTACTTCCGATCATTGAAATTTTCCAGAAAGATGTTTCTCAATTTAGGAACGAATATTGCTTAATTTAGCGATTTTCGTTTCAGAATTAGATAATATGTTTCTACCCATTTACCAATTATTCCAAATTATTATGGCAATGGCCCTTATCGCATTGTCAGGGAGGTGTAGGGTATTATATAGTCGGCCCCGCCCGACTTTCAGCCTTTCCTTACTGGTTTTTAACTCAGGGACTTACTAAAATGTGTACATAACGTTTCCGATTTAGATATAGCCCCTATATGTACATAATATGATCAAACAAACAAACAATTGTATTTGTTTTCGGTTTATTTGATTATTTCTCATTGTCTAAATTCAGCTGTTGCTACTTTTACAGCTGTTGGATAGGGTTGCCCCCGTTCTGATATTTTTGTGTGAAAAAGCTTTAAGAAATGTCAATAAAAACATGATGGAAATATTGGTCTTTGACAGAACGACGATGAAGAAAAGAGATTTCTTACCCGAACCATAAGTGACAATGAACCAAATTAAAAACATTATTGCTTGGGTGAGAATAAGAAGAAGAAAATTATTGCTTGGGTAGCTATCGCACGTCTGTGTTTTGGTACTTTTCGCTGAACAGAAAAAAGGAAAAGAGCTTTCTTACCCGAACGATAAGTGACAATGAACCAAATAGAAAACATGATCGATTGGGTGAGAATAAAGGTAAGTACAGACGATTTGCAGATGGGACAACATTGCCAGAAAAATGCAACCCTGTGAATTTACAACCGTGTGAACATACAATTTTTGTTTTGCAACGTTAGCAGAAAAGTCATTGCGAGATAATTTGCTGATTGTTATATGTGCGAAGTTTATACATGTGACAACGGCGCCATTGCCAGAAAATAATTTTATTTGCTACACTGTCTATAATGTATTTTTAATGGCAATCCTGCATATAAATATTTACAAAATATATAGTAAATATATGAAATTGTAATGTTTTCTTGCAATCGTCTGAACTGTCAATTCACCTTTGCCTAACAATCTGACATTGCCCGTATATTTGCATCACTTTAACAGGGTTGATAATGTTTGCCGATCTGGCAATCGTCTAAACTCAGCTTTAGAATAAGAAAATTATTGCTTGGGTAGCTATCGCACGTCTGCGTTTTGATACATGTAGCTGAACAGGCTGTTAATGTATTTTTATACCCTACACCACACTGTGGTACAGGGTATTATAACTTTGTGCATTTGTTTGTAACACCCAAAAGGAAAAGAAATAGACCCATCGTTTATTATACCGATCGACTTAGAATCACTTTCTGAGTTGATTTAGCTATGTCCGTCTGTCTGTCTGTCCGTCTGTCCGTCTGTCTGTGCATGTATTCTTGTAATCAAAGTACAGGTCGCAATTATGGTCCGATCTAGACGAAACTTTACACATATCTTTTTTTTGACCCAAGGACGATCCCTATTTAATTTGGTTCAAATCGGTTCAGATTTGGATATAGCCCCCATATATATGTTAGCCCCGATTTGACATGTAAGCGCTGTAAAAACTTTATTTTATATCTGATCAGTATGAAATTCAGCAGAAAGAGGTCTCTTATTATATTAATGAACACTGTTAAATTTGGAAGAAATCGGTTCAGATTTAGATATAGCCCCCATATATACGTTATCCCCGATTTCACATGTAAGCGCCGTAAAAAATTTATTTTATAACCGATCAGTGTGAAATTCGCCAGAAAGAGGTTTCTTATTACATGAAGGAATACTGACAAATTCGGAGAAAATCGGTTCAGATTTAGATATAGCCCCCATATATATGTTACCCCCGATTTTACATGTAAGCGCTGTAAAAAGCGTATTTTTAATCCGATCAGTACGAAATTCGGCAGAAAGAGGTTTCTTACTACATGAATTAATTCTGCCAAATTTGAGGGAAATCGGTTCAGATTTAGATATAGCCCCCATATATATGTTACCCCTGATTTTACATGTAAGCGCTGTAAAAAGTGTATTTTTAATCCGATCAGTACGAAATTCGGCAGAAAGAGGTTTCTTACTACATGAATTATTTCTGCCGAATTTGAGGGAAATCGGTTCAGATTTAGATACAGCCCCCATATATATGTTACCCCCGATTTTACATGTAAGCGCTGTAAAAAGTGTATTTTTAATCCGTTCAGTACGAAATTCGGCAGAAAGAGGTTTCTTATTACATGAATTAATACTACAAAATTTGAGGGAAATCGGTTGAGATTTAGATATAGCCCACATATATATGTTACTCCCGATTTAACATGTAAGCGCTGTAAAAACTGTATTTTATATCCGATCAGTACGAAATTCGGCAGAAAGAGGTTTCTTACTACATGAATTATTTCTGCCGAATTTGAGGGAAATCGGTTCAGATTTAGATATAGCCCCCATATATATGTTACCCCCGATTTTACATGTAAGCGCTGTAAAAAGTGTATTTTTAATCCGTTCAGTACGAAATTCGGCAGAAAGAGGTTTCTTATTACATGAATTAATACTACAAAATTTGAGGGAAATCGGTTGAGATTTAGATATAGCCCACATATATATGTTACTCCCGATTTAACATGTAAGCGCTGTAAAAACTGTATTTTATATCCGATCAGTAAAAAAATTGGCAGAAAGAGGTTTCTCATTACGTGAATTAACACTGCCAAATTTGAGGGAAATCGGTTCAGATTTAGATATAGCCCTCATATATGTATATGTTACCCCCGATTTGACATGTAAGCGCTGTAGAACTGTATTTTATATCCGATCAGTAAGAAAAATTTCAGAAGAGGTTTCTCATTACATGAATTAACACTGCAAAATTTGAGGGAAATCGGTTCAGATTTAGATATAGCCCCCATATATATGTTACTCCCGATTTGACATGTAAATGCTGTAGAAACTGTATTTTATATCCGATCAGTGCGAAATTCGGCAGAAAGAGGTTTCTTATTACTCGAAGGAATACTGCCAAATTCGGAGAAAATCGGTTCAGATTTAGATATAGGCCCCATATGTATGTTACCACCGATTTGACATGTAAGCGCTGTAGAGACTTAGGGCCTGTTTCTGTAACTTATTTTCGTTCGTCTACGGCAAACGATCAAAAATCACTCAATTATTCCGAGAAATCTATAAGTCACAGCAGTTTATAATTCGTTGTGTCTATAGGAAACCACGTAAAAAGATCGTATCTAAAATATTTCTAACCTGCGTTTTATAGAATTTAAGTAATAGTTGAGTGATTTTTGATCGTTCGCCGTAGACGATCGAAAATAAGTTACAGAAACAGGCCCTTATATTATATCCGATCAGTACGAAATTCTACAGAAAGAGGTCTTTTTACATGAATGAGTATTCAGGGAAAATCGGTTCAGATTTATATATAACCTCCATATATATGTTCCTCCTGATTTGGTATCAAAGCGCTATAGAAGTTGTACTTTACTTCCGATCATTAATATTTTCCGGAAAGATGTTCTCAATTTAGGAACAAATATTGCTTAATTTAGCGATTATCGGCTCAGAATTAGATAATATGTTGCTGCCGATTTTCAATTATTCCAAATTATTATCGCAATGACCTTTATCGCATTGTTAGGGAGGTGTAGGGTATTATATAGTCGGCCCCGCCCGACTTTCTGCCTTTCCTTACTGGTTGGAATTACGTTAATTCTGTCAAACTATAGCATTCAAAAATTTATGTGAGTTTGTTAACAATTTAATGACTGCCGAAATCTTCTGCAAATGTAGAATTTTCAGTCAAGTAAATTTTAATAAAACTAAAATTAGAAGTGGCTTAGAAATAAAAACCCTAGAAGGTATAACAAAAGCGATTATAGCAACATAAAAATTACTAAAAGTTTGTTAAAAAAGCACAATAAAAATATGTACGACTATTTTTTGTAAAAGAATCTGTGTAGCAATATTGTGTATAGCGTAAATGTTCCTAACTATTATTAATGACTGAATTTTATATTAATTATAATAGTATCTGCTAAATATTTTAAGTTTTATTTATTTGAATAAACAATTTTTTAAAATAAGATTTTTTTTAAGTTAGTTTTTCTGGAATTCATTTCTATTACTCACACGATGTGACTATATAGCAATTCCGTGGGACACCGATCACAAATTTCATGTTAGGCGTGCGATTTTTATGAAACTTTGTACGTAGTTTCAAATTGGTGTTATAATGAGCCGAGCCCAAAATTCTGGAAGCTGTATCAATTCCGAAATTTTTAATACCTTTTTTAAAAAATCGCATATCCTCGGTTGTAGTTAAGATAATGGAAAAATTGTTTTTATATAACATTCATTCTATTCTATTGAACAGACCCCGTACACACATTTTAGTCACATGCATTTTGCAGCGTCAAAGATACGATTCGTTCGATTTGCGAAAATTTTATAATGAGCAAAATAAGCTTATCAAAGAGAAATGAAACAAAATCTCGAAAATAGTTTTTAACAAAATGAAATGTATGAATAATTTTACTTCGTTCATAGGGCCTTTACAAAACATTATATTGCCAAACATTTATTTTAGGTAGAGTCCCAGAAAAAAATTTAAATTTTTAAAGGCAATGGTTATAGAAAATTCTGTAAGTACAAATAATTTGATATCAAAAATAACTCTTTCACCATGCAATTAAAAATTTATTATTGCCACAAATATAAGTAATTGCTGTTTTGATTTACAGAAAAAATGGCCATAAAAAAGTACTTAGGGTCTGTTTCTGTAACTTATTTTCGTTCGTCTACGGTGAACGTTCAAAATTCTCTCAGCTATTACTTGAATTCTATAAAACGCAGGTTAGAAATATTTTAGGAACAAGCTTTTTACACGATTTCTACAGACACAACGAATTATAAACGTCTGTGATTTATAGATTTCTCGGAATAATTGAGTGATTTTTGATCGTTCGCAGTAGACGAACGAAAAAAAGTTACACAAACAGGCCCTTAATTAATTCACCATTTTTTATGAAATTACGATTTTATTTAAATAAATGTTTTGTGCAACTTTTTCAACATTTTCAACGGTAAACCACCGCTCTCAGATTGCTTCGTGTCATAGATTTAGCCGGATAATGGTACAATTATATTTAACATCTACATATAAAATATTCTTTGACGTTTGCTTGGAAAAAATGCCTTGTGTGCATCAGAATCAGAACTTAGCAAAATAGACACGCAATAAACATTATGGCCAGTTCGCTGTAACTATGTGGCGGACAATACGGTTCCCAATAATAGTTCGTAGTATGTGAAAACAAATCAGTTGGCTTCCTACGATGCTATTGTTATAATTAATTTTATTCAAGATCAATAATTTCAAATTGTGTTTTTCTTCGAAAGTGAACGAACGATCAAAAGAACATAAAAAGTCAATACAAATGTGTTGTATGATTTATAAAAAGTTAATGTGAAAAATTGATACATTTTTGAAGTAATGCCAAAAAGAATTCCAAGATTGACGATTTCATAGCAAAAACCTAACATGCCTATTTGAAAGTACAAAGGCAATACGTTTGAAGCAGGTGCTTTACGAGACTAGTCGAGGAACACAATTTACATTAAGATTATTTACAAAAATGAAATTGTTTCTGGACGATACAATAAATTTTCTTCAATTTTGTTGACGCCGTGATACAATTCATTTTTTTAAATTCCAGCAATGCTTCAAGTGAGCTGGGGAGAAACTATAGATACTGAAATTTATTATTGTAATTTGGGCCGAAATCCCGGCGGTACTGCAATACCGGGCCAACCCGCGGCAGGAGTGGAGCAAGCCCCTAAACACCCCGCCTATTTCCAAAAATCAGTTTAACATTTGTTGTCCTCCGATGGAGGATCTATCAGATGTTAAGCTGATAAGAACAGATACTACACTTTGATCTTAGCCATAAGGCCGAGAAGCGATAACAATTCACACCAAAGGTCAACGTGTTATTATATATGACAACGAAAGTAACTAAGAATTTGTAGAACGCAACGAAATTGAAACACACAAATGTATACAATGAACAACGAAATGCCACGCCATTTAGGATTTGACGATGTGGTAGGGAGTTATGTAAACACATTCATTCAAACCAATGCAGTATGCTCATAATCAGCGATAACAGAAAAAATCAAAAGCAACCCTCAACCGTACTACCAAGAGCCAGTGCTGAAAGTTTAGGGGATTTATCCCCAATTTGGGGATTTTTCTTTGCGAATGGGGATATATTTTTTGGTTTGGTGATCCGAGGATTTGGAGGGGATTGCAATTTTTTATAATTACTTTTATTGTTATTTGTATTTTTTGTTAAATCTTAAATAAATAGTAATTGCCGATACATATTTCTATAGGTATTTATAAATCTTAATTGAAACCAAATGCAGTTTATAAAGTGGAAATAATTCTTCCGAGAGGACATTACGAACAATTTAAGCTTATTTTGGAGTAAAGTTAACTTATAAGAGGATTCTGCTGGTCCAACTCCATTTCAAAGAACTGGAATCACTGGTATTAACCCGTTGATGTACTTTAAAAAAATCAAACTTTTAATACCAAAAACATGTACAAAAAATTAGATGATGTAGATGAGATGGAAGATTTTTAATTAGATATATTTGATATTGATAATATGACAACGTAAATTTTGTACAAACAAAATAACTTTTAGTACAAAGTACATAGAATTTTTAAATACATCATTCACATAAAGCACGGTAGTATGTTCCGTTTTCACGCTGAAATCCTATACAAAAATCAAAGTTGTGAAAAAATTAGTGAAATTTTTTCATTTTGGTACTATGTTTTTTCAACGTGAGAAATTGACATTTTGAGCCGCAACAAATTGAATGCCGCCAGCATTGTACTCCTATTTATTTATATTCATATTTGTCCGCGAGAAATTCAACTGTTGTAAATATTAGCAATAAAATTTCCTAGTAAAGAATACTAAATTAAATTATCTGAAATAAAGAAAAATAATGCAAAGCTTTGGAACAGAAAATAATTATGTATATGAAATAAACGAGAAGAGCGTCATTCCGATTGAATAGCAAAGCAAAAAATGTGAAAAATATTGGAAGGACATGTAACTATAGGTAATAATGTGGAATTTGTCTTGTAATTACGTATGTGCATTTACGTTTGTATGTTTAGAACAATCGTGATGAAAAGCCTGGAAAAACTTTGTGGGCGGCTAAAGCTATCGAAGCAGTAGGACAATGGAATTGTGCAGTGCCTCTGATCTCGTTTTTAAATAGTTATAAATTGAGTTCCTGTCAGCCATAGGAGTTGGAAGAATAAATTCGGCATATGAATGGAAGTATAATTTATATATGCCAACAAATATAATGTAAATAAAATAATAATAAAACATATTTTTCGGTTCATCAAAACATCATTTTATTTATTTATATTCGTACAATAGTAGGAAATTATTTACCCTGGCTTCTGATGCCTCGCAAGCATCGCCATCGTATCAACACAAAATAAATAATTTATGTATAACATTAGCACAATGATCTTCAACAATATTTCCGTTCTGCAATTTAAATTAATTATTTTCTAAGTCGGCATTATTACATTTAATTGTTTATTGATTAGAATTTAAACTCGTGTTTCAAGAAAAAATGCACGCACACACACATTCATATAAAAGTGACATTTCGACACACACACTTCAAAAATGCAATGCGACTTTAGTAAAAAAGCGTTGCATTTTTCAACTTGAAATAACATTTTGTGGAATTTTTTCAAGCTGAAAAAACATAGTACCCACCTTAAAATAAAATATTTTCTGGGAATTTTTTTGGGGATAAGAAATCTTTTTCGGGAATTTAGGGGATAAAAAATAAAAATTTGGGGATTCGGCACTAAAAAAAACTGGCAAGCCTGTCAAGAGCAACAACAAGACTGTTGGTGAATGTGGCTACGTCATTTTGTATGAATAGCAGGGATGGAAAGCAGAGATGATAATTGAGAGTAACCAAATGGTCAAAAATCCTTCTAAAAAGGTATTTTTCGACCCAAAAAGTACCAATTTTAAAATTTGTTTAAATTCTTCTTGAAATATTGAGATACAAATTAGTAAGATCCAGTAATACATGAACAATTTCTTGATAACAAGCTACTAAAATCTTATATCCGCAAATATAAACAGATATTTACGGAAATTGATACAAAACCATTTTGATGCCTATTGGAAATGGGACATTTCGGTCCATGTTTTGATTTAGACTCTACATATATAGAGGTACCTTCCGATTAGAATTCTTGACTCTCTAGAGAACGAATTTTTAGCCGATTATGATTAATATTTGTTTCATATTGCATAAAATCGTCTGTAGAAAAAGTGATTGACGTCGGCACAGTTTTAATATAAAATTATTTGACTTAACACTTTATTTTATCCAGTATCGCTCCTTGTTAGAATGGCTCCACGTTTTGATATACGATTATACCCCACATGATGGTTCCAGACGAATTTGAGTTTTTGGTGTAGATGCCACGTTTTACAAACTACGTGCCTTTAATCTTTCTTATAGGTTTTTAATTTCGTTAAAAATGCAAAATTTGTGAAATCGCAAATTTTTTCACTTTTGAAACTGGAAAGGCGCGATTTCATACGCAATAAAAACAAACTGAATTTTGTTGTAATACAAGAGCCAAACATATTTCTTGTCGTTGGGAAGCTATGTCGAACCATGTCGAAAGGGCATGTGTACGACTTATATAATTTTTTTGAAAAAGTGTGTATTATTTTCTTGCAAAGAGATGTTTAATAAAAAATAGTATCAAATGTGTCGCGGGAGTATCAAGGTACTTTGAGGTTCAAATTTATCATCCCTGATGGAAAGTTGGTACATTATTACATTTTCATTCTCATCTTTTAATCTCAAAAGTACCGAAGTACCTCCTCATGTAATAAATGACAAAACTAAATATATAATGTATTCATGGTCATAGATGTGTTTTGTTATTGTAAAATTAAGTATACCCGTTTATATATGTACGTATATTAACATTCTTAAGGTTATAACACAGAACAACAGAACTATGGACATTTTACTACATAACATTTTCAAGAATGAATAATTTTACTCTTAATATTAACACAATTTAATAAAAATTAAGCCTAGTTTCTCTATATTAAGTAAATTAGTTTTACTTTAAGTAAGACTTGTTCTAACTTTAAAGCCAACTTAAAATTGGCTCGAAATCATTACTACTGTCTTTAACATTTTTTCAGTGTGTACGTTGGTTGCAATAGTATATCTACCGAGTGATATCTTCTTCTTTTGGGTAGAGTTGTGTAGTTCGTGAACGAACTAGTTCAATTGAACGGGTCACTATACTGAACTGAACGAACTAGTTCACACAGCTCAGTAGTTCACTATGCTTTTTCTTAAACCATATCATTTCGTCCTCTCTTCTCAGCTGTTATGAGTTGTTTGATGTGTGTTGTAGAAGTTTTTTCAACTCATTCCATTCAGATTCCTTTAATAGCGGCTGATTTGAACTGGTGGTTTACTGAACGAAATGAATTGTTTAAGTAAAGTGAGCTGATGAGCTAAAGAGCTGGTGAGCGAACGAGCTGGCGAGCTAAAGATCTAGTGAGCTAAAGATCCGGTGAGCTAAAGAGTTGGTATGCTAAAGTGAGCTGTTGAACTAAATGAACGAACTAGTTCACTTTATTGAACTGAACTAAAAAGAGCGATCACTTAAAAGGACTATAGTGCCCAACTCTACTTTTGGGTGTTACAAACAAATGTACAAACACATAATGCCCTGGACCACAGTGTGGTGTATGGTATAAAAATATAATTTTAGTACTCTTAACGAACTGCATTTTCCATCCCTGGTAAATGTGATGGTATTGTGCGTTTTTAGGAAATGTTTATAAACTGGGATAGACTCCGTGCTAACATAAATTTGTATGGTATGTATATATCGCTCACTCACTTCAAGAGTGACATATCTCAAAATTTAAAATTTTTGAGGTTGCCTTACAAAAATGCGAATTTTGCAAATGCCCATAAATTAATCTCAGCGAAATTTGGTCTATAAGTAAACAACTAGTAGTAGTAGTATTCTTTATTTTTTGAATAATAACAAGTAAAAGCGTTAAGTTCGGCCATGCCGAATCTTATATACCCTCCATCATGGATAGCATGTGATCTCACAAAATAACTCCAAATAAAAGAAAATAACACCGAAAAACACAAAAAAATATAGTAGACGAGAACAGTAGGAATCACAACAAGTTAGATGCTATGTATGGGGGCTATATCAAAACATTGACCGATATGGCCCATTTGCAATCCCAAACAACCTGCAACTATAAGAAATATTTGTACCAAATTTGATCAACCTAGCTCTATTATTACGGACTGTAGCGTGATTACCACAGACGGACGCACGGATATGGCTAAATCGTCTTAGAATTTTACGACGATTAAGAATATATATACTTTATGGGGTCTCAGATCAATATTTAGAGGTGTTACAAACGGAGTGACAAAATGAATATACCCCCCATCCTATGGTGGAAGGTATACAAATACATAAAGGCTATGACACTTTCACATTCGCCGTCTGTCATTTGACCAACAATTGGGTATGGATTAGTTAAAGTACATTCGATCTTATACTGATTTACATAATTCTCTCTTTATTACAAATATTCAGAAATTATATAGTTTCTATATTTCATTGCATTTATTATATAAAAGCCCAAATTGGCCCAGGACCCATAAAATTCTCCATTTAATAAGGAGATACGCTCATTTTCATCTATGTTAGATTTGCCCATATATCTGATCCCGAATTCTCTTAGAATTGGACATCTTGCCATAAAATGAAACAAAGTTTCATCTTCTTCTGTGTTACACAAAGTGCATCTTTTATCGTTTTCAGGTCGGAAGTTATTAGATTTTAGTCCCAACAAATAGCAGCGAGTTTTGAAAATTATAGATATTGTGCGTTGATCATATGATTCGCGAAACGTAGTTCTTTCCAACATTATAGTTTAAATTCTTGTAGAAACGTGATTCGCTATTTTTTGCTCGGTTTATCATTTTCTGTCTGTTAATGTGCTTTAGTTCTTCCAACAATTTTATTCGTTTATAAAGCCAAATCGATTCATTTGTATCTGCTTCGAACTTTTATTACACTCTCTTCCGATTTCGTTTGTATTCTTCGCCCAAAATATGTTTTTAGCTAATATTTGTCGTGAGAGTTGATGTGGAAATCTGTTGTGGTTCATTTTAAACAGTGTTTTAAAAATGTAGTTCATGTGTAATTCAAAACTGTAGAAGTGGCTCTCCTCTGCATCGGTTTCTAAATGTATAGCATAGTTGGGTGTGAAATCTGGCAATTTTAATATTCGTTTTATGAAGTACCGTTGTAACTTGTCTACTAATTCAAAATTCTCATATCCCCATACTTGTGCTCCATATGTTTGGATGGATCTACAGACGGCTTGGTATAACTTCCATTTTTCTGATAATGCCATTTTATTTTTATTAAAAGTCATATCCCACTTAGCCATACTATTTCTTTTCTCGACATGCTTAGAAGAGGATAGTTTTGAGGACATTATTACACCGAGATAGCAATATTCATTCACTACCTTTATTTCGGTTTGATTATATTTCCAGCATACCCGGTTTGATAGTTTGCCTCCTTTTCTAAAATCTAGCATTTGTGACTTATCCATGTTGACTTCCATTCCCCAATTGTTGCAATACAGTTCAAGATTGTTAATCAATGCATCACTGTGACATCATCCGCCAGAATTACAATGTCGTCAGCGTACATTAACACACGCTGAAAAAAAATCGCTTCTGTAGTATATTGTCTCAAACATATTCTGCTTCAAATATACATATGTTTAGGGTACACTCCAAATATATAACATTTGACACAAACAAATATTATATGTTTAGGAGGATGTTATTCTAAACAAAACTATGTTTCCCTCCTAATATCTTTTTATTTGGAACTAATATTTCTAATTGTACACAAAGAAAATTACTATTTAAGTAATGCAATTTTTCAGAAATTCAAAGAAAATTTTTTAGAAATTTTTTTTAGAAATTGTTTTCAAAGAACATTTTTTATTAAATTGTACAATCTTGGGTAGCGAATTTCGGAATATTTAAAACAATTTTTTTTTGGTAATAACAAAAACGTTTTAATAAATAAAAATTAGTGCTGTAAAGCAAAACCAAATGCTGCTTATGGCATTTTTAACTATAACGTATAACACGAAATCTAGAAAAAATTAAAACTAAAATTCGACAATGTCAATAAAGTTTTAAAAATCTTTAATAAATACAATATATTTGGAAACAATTTTAACAAAAGCTTGGTTTGTGTGTAAAGAAATATTTTATTTGCGAAAGTCAGTGCGCAAATATATTTTATTGTAAAATATAAATATATGCGTCCCAAACAAAATTTATTGAATTTCAAATAAAATGTATTTGTTCAAAAATATTTAAAAATTTTGGTTCCAAATATATTTTCTTCCAATTCAAACATATCAAAAATTACGATTTTCCCCCGTGTAGTCTTATTCTTCACCGATGTTCAAACCTCCTCCAAGTAAACAATTATATTTAGGATTATTCAAGCGTTTCTTAACATCTTATTTCATGTTACTTATGTATCTTTTTATACGGACTTAAAGTTCAATTTTGTGTTATGTCACTCTGTGAGCGATATATACACACCTTTTTTGTATGTAAAAAGTGTGTATAGAATTTGTATGCGACAAATACACATGATTATAAAGCATAAAGAAAAAAATGAGTACGGTAAGTATGGTTTTTCTTTCCTGACAGCACTGATCGCAACATTTAACGGAGACGACTAATGCTGTTTTCTTTTCTAAAAAAAAATAGAATTTTAATAATGTCGCCTACACTCTCTTGCAGCGTTCGGAAAAAACATTAACTAACGGTACGTTAGCGTTCAGTACGCAAACACCCCAGCGGCGGAAATTGAGAGGCCTTCCATATATAAGACAAGCTGATGGCCTTATTCGGCAATGACTTCCCTATGTAAGGCCTGCGAAAGACATGATTTATGATTACTTTCAGGCATGCCAATATCAATATCAGGCAATACGAGTATACAGGCTTTTAAAAGAATGCAGAGGGAGTGCAAGAACGAGTGGTTCGTCGTCCAGCGTTCTTAACAAATACAACAAAAGAAAGAGCAAAAACAAATAAACGTTTTGAAAATTCCCAACATAGAATCTTCCCATTTAATAGCCTAAAAAAGGCCTTCTAAAAAGAAGGCAGAGGGAATACAATAGCGAGTTGTTCGTCGTCTAACGTGCAACAACAAAAAAACTAAGTATGCTGGTGGTGGTGTTATTTTGGTATTCAAAGAAAAATGTAATTTTTTGAGATAAATGATCGGATGTTTATTTCATAATAAATAGGAAGGTATGCCGTTAATAATGGCCACCACGACCACGCTTACAGGACCATATCCTTTTCATGAAATTTTCCATAACCAAATCGCAAAGTGGCTGTCCTATGTCCTCGATAGCCTCGCGAATTCTATCTTTGAGGTCTTGAATCGACGCTGGGCTGTTGGCGTAGACCTTATCTTTCACGTGGCCCCAAAGGAAGAAGTCGCAAGGTGTTAAATCTCAAGATCTCGGTGGCCAATTGTGATCATCTCTTCGAGAAATAACACGGTCCGGAAACTTTTCCCGTAACAGAGCAATGGTTTCGTTGCTTATGTGGCACGTAGCGCCGTCTTGTTGAAAGTAAACGTTGTCCAGATCAATACCATCCAACTCCGACCATAAAAAATCATTAATCTTCTCTCGATAGCGCAATCCATTCACCGTAACTGTTGATCCAACCTCATTTTCGAAAAAGTAAGGTCCAATGACCCCGTTGGACCATAAACCGCACCAAACAGTCACACGTTGAGGATGGAGAGGCTTCTCAACAATAACTCTTGGGTTTTCCGAGCCCCAGATGCGACAATTTTGCTTGTTGACGTGGCCACCGAGGTGGAAATGGACCTCATCAGTCAAGATGAATTTGTACCGTTCTTATCGTTTTTTTGTTCGATCGTTTTGTATCGTTCGATGATCGTGTATCGTTCCAGTTTTAGTAATGTCGTAGTTTCTACTTGTCAAATGTCAAAGAATAGAAGCTTCAAAAGTGACAGCTACCGAAATACCGAGTGATTCAAAATAACACCTCTTGTTGGAAAACCCTGTAGGAACAAATTCCAACGTAATGCGGAGGGAATGCCAATTAACAAGATGGTTCGTCGCGTTTGTTTAAATTTTCTTGAGTTAGTTAATAATAGTTATTTAAAATTTTAATATCAGCATATCCGAGATCTGCATTGGTCATTTGAATACCCAATCGCATTTTTTTCTATTTTCCAGTTATTTTTTTCCATTATATTGCATTTAGGTTTTTAGTGGATACTAGAGGCAAACAGACCACGCATTTTTCCGTCGATTTTTTATGAATAGAGCATACTAGAGGCAAACTGACCAGGAATTTTTCAGTCGATTTTCGCAATTTTTCCTTTTTGCATATTCCTTATCTTTGACTTTGAAAAGGAGTATGTAATTTCAAGAATTTCGTTTTACATTGTAAAGGCAATAAATAACCCAAATTCTGCTTAATGTTCCGGAAAAAAATTAATGTGATATCTCATACCACTTTTGAGATATGGCAATCTACGTAAACACCATTAATCAGTAATGGGTTAGATACCAGTCGATTGAACTAAAATTCGGATATTTTATTTTAATTTACCCAAAATAAATTAACAGAAAAAAATGTGTTAGGATACTAACAGTCATAGGTCAAATCTCTCCCGAGATTTTTTCTAAGGGCGACACTGCACCATCGGTTTTACTTCTTTTACTCTTTATATTATTACTAGCTGGACCCGGTCCACTTCGTTGCCCCAGATTTCAGATTTCTCGCTAACAAATTGTGCTAGATATCTCAATTTAAAAATTTTACCTATATAGGCGGGGCCAAGCCCATTGTTGCGAACTCGCGCATTTTTCGATCCCGTCCATTCTTGGACAAATAACCTAAACTGCCACCAGATACATATACACAAAATTACAGCACTCTCGCTAACAAATTGTGCAAGACACATCAATTTAAAATATTGGCTTACACGGACTGGGCTACACACCCTGGTCCTATTCCGCCAATTTTTGTGTCAATCACGTAGACATCCTCCAGACACATATACACAAAATTACCGAACTATCGCTTATAAATTGTGCAAGATATCTCAATTTGGACAGGGCCACGCCCATTGGTCCGATCCCGCCCATTTTTCTACCAATCACGTAGACTGTCACCAGATACATACATATACGCAAAATGTCAGCACTCTTGCTAACAAATTGTGTAAGATATCTCAATTTCAAAACTTGGCCTATATGGGCGGGACCACGCCCATTGATCCGATCACACCCATTTTTGGACCAATCACGTAGACTGTCACCAGATACTTATACACAAAATTACAGCACTTACGCTAAAAAATTGCTCAAGATATCTCAATTCCAAAATTAGCCTTATATGGGCGGGGCCACGCCCATTTGTCCGATCCAGCCCATTTTTGGACCAGTCACGTAGACTGCCACCAGATATATATAAACTAAATTGCAGCACTGTCGCTAAAATTTTTTCAAGATATCCCAATTCCAAAATTTGCCTTATATGGGCGGGGCCACGCCAATTGTCCGATCCCGCCCATTTTTAGACCAATCATGTAGCCTGTCACCAGATAAATATACACAAAATTGCAGCACTCGCGGTAAAATATTGTGCAAGATATCTCAATTCCAAAATTTGGCTTATTTGCAGCAATCTCGCTAAAAAATTGCTCAAGATATCTCAATTCCAAATTTTGCCTTATATGGGCGGGGCCACGCCCATTTGTCCGATCCCGCCCATTTTTGGACCAGTCACGTAGACTGCCACCAGATATATATACACAAAATTGCAGCACTCGCGGTAAAATATTGTGCAAGATATCTCAATTCCAAAATTTGGCTTATATGGGCGGGGCCACGCCCATTGGTCCGATCCCGCCTATTTTTGGACCAATAAAGTAGACTACCACCAGATACATATCGACAGTTTATATTCAATATCCTCTATCTTAAAAAACACAATTGTTCAGTAGAGCCAAAAAACCGTTTATATCCCTAATTTTAAAGAAAATTAAAATTGTTTGTTCTACAATGTTTATTACACCTAACTACGTGAACTACTAAATAATATTTTTTTTATATTTGCACCACGAGCCATTTTATGGAACATAGAAGGTATTGCTATTCAAAAATTCCTCATGTATAAAAAAAGATAGAGGGTTTTGCATAGTAAAAAAAATATTTACGAATTCCACAAATTTTTTTTTAATATATAATTATACATATTATAATAAAAATAATAAATAATAATAACAGTGAATTGATGATTAATTATACCCTCACTTTAGTGTGACGAGGGTATATATCATTTGCTACGAAAAAAAGTGTAACACATCGAAGGAGTGATCTAAGACCCTAAGTATGTTCGGCGGATATTCGTTTTGGGTCATTTTAAGACGAATGAGCAATGTCCGTCCGTCTGTCTGTCTGTCTGTCTATCTGTCTGTCTGTCTGTCTGTGTGTCTGCTGGCTGGTGCGCACGATAACTCTCGAAAGGAGTAACCGATTGACTTCAAATTTTGTACGTGGTAATATTTTTTTCTATCTCCGGCTAAGTTCGAAGATGGGCCATATTGGTCCACTCCTTCTAGTACCTCCCCCACAAAGTGTTAAAATGTTGTGAAATATTGAATATTTAATAACTGCTATAATACTTATTCGAATCTTCTGAAATTCCACACATAGCATTAGTTTATTAGTCGCTATCAACTCGAGAAAAATGGGCCATGTTGCTACTCCCCTTTTGGTACCTCCCACACAAATGCACCATTTTGCACCAAAAGTTAACAGCTTGTAACATTAATACCAGTGCATAAAAATACTTGAAATTTTATACAGTGTAATGCTTTCATAGTGCCTACAGTCCAGTGAAAAATGGGTGTCATATTCACGCCCCTTTTGGTATCTCTTACACAAAGGTACCATTTTGCACCAAAAGATAACAGCTTATAACATTAATACCAGTGTATAAAAGCACTTGAAATTTTGTACAGTGTAATGCTTTTATAGTGTCTTTTGCACTGTGAACAATTGGCACTATTGCCACGCCCCTTTCTGTACCTCCCACACAAAGGTACCATTTTGCACAAAAAGTTAAGAGCTAACAGCATATGTACCAATGCACGAAAATGCAACAACATTTTGCACAGTGTAACGCTTTTGAAGTCCCTATAGCCCTGTAAAAAATGGCCGTTATCACCACGCCCCTTTTTGTACCTCCCACACAAAATGGCCAAATCATACCAAATTTAATATCTCATAACGTTAATATACACTCAGAAAAATGGCAATCGTTTATGTGAGTAAAATCTATATCTCAGTTTAGTTCAAGATTTTTACTCATGTTTAGTTAAGTTTTCCTCAAAACTGGGAAATTTTACTTTCAATGTGTAAATTGAGCTAAATTCAAAGATATAGCAAATAGGTTACATACTCGGAAATGGGATATGATTTTACTTACTTAAAATTCCATCGACCAAGTAAAAATTTCCTACTATTTGGTAAATTTTGACTTTTACCGAGGAAGGATTTCCTAGCGTCGAAGAAACATTTACTACTCCTCGAAAATAAATCATTTTAGGAAATTTTAACTAGAAATATCAGAATTTCCTTATTTCTAGTTCATGTTTTTCTGAAATTTATAATACGGTTTTTAAATAATCCTTGAATATTCGTTAAGCAAAAAATTCCCGTTCGTTTCAAGAGATTCTTTCCTTAACTGCTCAAATATCATTTCAAACAGCAGCTGCGAAGTTAAGTAATTTAACTTCGCAGCAAATATATAGGATTATATGTGAAATACTTAAGACATAAGATTGAGACATTGAATGAGAATTCTGTTTGTTTCAGGTTTTTTGAATTTGTTTCAAATACATTGGAGCAAAATATTTATTGGAAAATTCCCGAGAATATTTTGCTGAATTATATTAGTAGTAATAAACTAAAATTTAGTTTACTTCTACAAGTTGCAAGTTCAAAAATTACTCATTTATAGTAAAACGTTTCTTACATTTTAGTTTAATTTTCGTATATTCAAGTAAAATTGAACTTGATTTGAGGAATTATTTTACTTCCATTTAGTAAAAATGTAACTTAATCTTAGTAAAAAAATTACTTGATTTTAGTTAAAATTTTCTTAATTTTTAGTAAAAATTTCCTGATTTCAAGTAAAAATGTACCTGATTTTAGTGAAAATTTAAATATATTTTTTCCAAATTTCATGTAAATTTTTACTTTAACTGAGTTAATTTTTCCTTAATATGAGTTCAGTTGAACTAGATATAAAGGAATATTTACTAAATTCAAGTTAGTATTAACTAAAACTAAGTTCAAAACATTTGCTAATATTAAGGACAAATGTGAACTTGATTTGGGAAAAAATTGCTTTAGCGCCATATGAAGTTTATTTTCCTGAAGTTTAGTTCATTTTAACTTATCTTTGGGTTCATTTTTTTCTGAGTGTACCAGTGCAAAAAACGCTTATAATTCGGCGCAGTGCAATGTATTTAAAGAATCTACTATTCAGAGAAAAATAGGTGTATTTGTCAAAAACATTCTGGTACCTCCCATACAAATTGACAAAATAATTCGTTTAATATTCCATATTACATTACTCACAAAGTGAGGGTATACCTTAGTCGGTTTACTCGACTGAAACTTTCTTACTTGTTTTTTATTTAAGTATTATCTATTTCTTGGGGTTCATTTTTGAATCCATTTTCAAATTGTCATAGAAAAAATGGTTTTCTTGTGGAATCACAGTTTAGATATAAAAATAGTCATAATTTGAAAACTAAAGCTTCGACTAAAAAAATTTAACCAAATTCGGGTTTAGCATACTCTTTTCACCAAAGAACCATCTTTTAGAAGAAAAAAAAAACAAACAAAAAATAGTCCCAAAATATATGAAGAGATAGAGGGTATTGCATTTTACATGCAATATTTATTTGCAACACTGTCTATAATGTATTTTTATTGGCAATCCTGCATATAAATATTTACAAAATATATTGTAAATATATGAAATTGTAATGTTTTCTTGCAATCGTCTGAACTGTCAATTCACCTTTGCCTAACAATCTGTCATTTTCCGTATATTTGCAGCACTTTAACAGAGTTTGATAACGTTTGCCGATCTGGCAATCGTCTATACTCAGCTTTACTGACTACATCTCAAGACATCTCACAAACTCCATGCCGTGACACCCAGTGAAGGTTATTATTGGCACCAGTGAATACAACGGCTGATGTTAGCAGCGAAGCATTCCTTCAGGTCAAATAGGTTGGAGTTGGGTTTGTACTCGTAAAAAACAAATACGATGAAGAGTATAAGAAATGAAAAAAAAACGGAACCCCATAATTGTTGATGACCACCGCAAACACTGTAAGGATACTGATTTGAGGATATGTTCCAGGAATGTACGGGCACTGTACAGACACTATACAACTGACGGATGTCCTCGATGATAACGGCTTTGATATTGTCATGGAAGGTAAGCATCCATAGGGACATACCACCTATTCACACGGGCTAAGTATTAAGTAACTTATCGGCGTTTTGTTGGTGAGAGAGGCAATCGGAGAGGGGGGGGGGGGGAGTTTGCCGTACTCGAACTTCTCTCCTGAACGCTCTAAAGAACAATAGTGAAATAAAAATGGGGTTTAAAAACTCAAAGAATCTGATCATGGACACCAGTGATGGTCATTTAATCTGACTAAAGTTTAAGCATTTATGCTTTATATTCCACTTAATCGTTCCTAGTGAAAATGGGAAACGTCGGTCCATGATTTTATAGTCCACATATAAATATATTCCCAATCTATACTTTTCAAACGATTTATCTGAAATTTAAGCGTTTTTACTATATATTACTCTAAATCGTCCCTAAAAAATTGGGTACATCGGTCCAGGTTTTGATATATATTTATTCCTTTTACTCCAATGAGAAGTAAATATAGCTCATATAATGGTTCCATGACTTAAAACTCTAGGTAACGCATTTTAGTTCAATATGCTGAAACATACTCATTGTAAAAAATTACCATATCGGTTCATGTTTTGATTTAACCATCTATATGTAGTTTCTAGACGAATTTGACTTCTTGGCAGTGTAGATGCTACTTTTTTCATCCTATTTGTAATTTAACAAGTAAGAAAGTTCAGTCGGGTAAACCGACTTATGAATCCCCTCACCTTGAGTCCCAAAAAAATATTTGTAAATATTTTTTTTTTTTGTTTTAATTAAATTAGTATCAACTTAAATTGCATTTAATAACTTTAAAGTATGTACTGGTATTAAGCTGGTAACTTTTGGTACAAAATGGTCCGTGTGTGTGGGAGGTACCAAAAGGAGCGTGGCAATGATGCCCATTTTTCACTGTATTGTAGGTACTATTAAACCATTACACTGTACAAAATTTCAAGTCTTCGTGTGTACTGGTAATAAAGTTATAAGCTATTAACTTTTGTTTCAAAATTGTCCATTTGTGTGGTAGGTACCAAAAGGGGAGGGGCAACTTCGCCCATTTCTCTCGAGGTAATAGCGACTAATAAACTAATACTATGTGTAGAATTTCAGACGATTCAAATAAGTAGTATATAAGTTATTAAATAATCAATATTTCTCTAAATGTTAACCCTTTGTGGGGGAAGGAGTGGATCAATATAGCCCATCTTTGAACTGATCCGGAGATAGAAGAAAATATTACCACATACAAAATTTGAGGTCAATCGGTTACTCCTTTCGAGAGTTATCGTGCGCACCAGCCATTTTGGTCGGTTTTATTCTAGAATACTGAACTTGTATTATAGTACAGAATAATTTGAAGTTTACGTTTTAATATCAAAGTAAATTACTGAAAGTGAAAGCCATTCACCGCTTGGAATACTCTCAAATGTCGATTGTGAATCCCAAATTTTTGTTGATCGCTGGAAGCAGTATTGATTGAAATTGTAGACGAAAATATTGTAATAAAAATTAGTTTGAAAATATTTATTTCAGGTTCGACAAATGTTGTTTGTAGTTGTCTAAAATATCGGCCCTGGGGAAAGAATTTTTGCTTTCACTCCTGTTCTGTATTCCGAGATCGGATTTAAACCGAAATTTTAGTTGATAAATCTCACAATAATGGCGAAATATTATTTAATTGCTTATAGTAAATATTAGATTAATAAGGAACAAAAGCAATTGACAAGTCGATACCTCCATTCTAAAACATGCTGAGTCGATTTTGCATGTTTTTAGGGATATTGCATTTTCAATATTCCAAAATATATTCTGTCAAAATTTGGTGTTTATCCGTTAACCCGATCGAAAGTTTTTCACAAAACAGTACACGCCATTCGATTTCCATTACAAAGGAATTCCACACAAATTAAAAAAATTAATCAAACTTTGATCGCCTTTCCTGAGGTGCACTTAGCATAGTTTAGAATGGAGGTATCGAAGTGTTGATGTGTAAAATATGGCCCATCCGAAGTCGGGAATATGTTCGTATTTTACCTTTATCAATATTAGTGGGATATATCGGAGCAATGTTTATATAATTGTAGTCTTGGTGTTGAGAGCATTTATTGTTTGTTATAATAATGTTGCGTAAGCAAAATTGAAATTTCTATTTTTAAAATTGATTGAAAATAATATGCAGAATTCCTTTTTATTTATACACATTTTTGCCATCTATAAATTGATTTTTTGCCAAATTGCATTTTAAAGAACTCGTTTTCACAAATTTGCAGGACAATAAAATGGGAACTATTTACGTTATATAGCCTTTCAAAATTTCGGTAAGGTTTGGTGCAGCCAATTTAAACAGAAAATAAAAACTTGTTGTATTGTGAATATATATATATATATCCTCGGTGAAAAATTATCTCTTTTCAGATCTGTTTAGCATCTTAAATGCCAAAAGAACATATATATGCGCACTATATCTAAATCGATTTTCTTCAAATTCGTCATCGTGGGTCCTTGGATCAAAGAACTCCACCGTTCTAAGATTGAATGTGAAATACAGCTTATATAGCGCTAAAAGACCAAATCGGTAGCAGAATATACATGAGGGCTAGAACCGATATTCTTAAAATTTGAAAATCTGCGCGATTTGTTAGTAAATGATGTATATACAAGGTGGCGCAAAAGTAACCTTTCGATGTTTTGTGCCAAAGTCACCGACCGATTATTGGTCAAATAAATAGTCAGCAATATTCCGCGTTCTGGAGCAGTGTAGCGTAACATTGTTTATTAACGTGTATTTCGCATGTGTTTACTACACAAATGTCAAAACAGAACTGACATTAGGGGCCAATCGCAAAATTTATAGCATTTTCTGATAGGAGGATTACTTTTGCGCCACCTTGTATACTTTTGCGTACTTAAACAAAAATTTTGAGTTTTAGGACTTTTGGCCGGTAAAATTGGTCATTTGGCCCATAGTGCAATGGGACGAAAAGAACTATATTGAAACTTGGGATTTGGCGAAGATAATTAGGCTTAAAATATAAAAAATATCGAAAAACAACGATTTTACTGTATGAGGATATATTAAGATTTAGCCATATTCCTATCATTTAATCGAGAAATTCAAGATATTTTTCCTATTATAACATTGAATGCAAACCATGATGTTGGGTATATACTAGGGGGATGCCTTTTTGATTTTTTTCTAAAAATTATTTCCTGTTACACGAATGAATGAACTTTTGCCTATTAATGACTAAAATAACGTTTATTCCATTTAAATATTGAAAAAGGGCAAGCGCAAACCACTTTGAAATGATATTTTTGTGAAAAAAATAATTTTTTTTCTTTTTTTTTAAAACATATAAATCCAAAATGGAAAAAAGTGTCAAGTCTTATAACTATCACGAAAAGCCACCTAACCTATGAACAAAATGAGACATTGATCATAGAAATCGATGAACATATTTCGGTTTTATTTACAATTAAGTGATTGTATCTCATTTTGAATCGAATGTACGAGTATCTCTTTGGAAAAAACGTTGACGACTTTTTTATGATTCTCAGAATTAATGAAAATTAGTGAGAAACCAAGAGTATAATGCTGATAAATAAAAATTTTAAAATTATTTTGTGCGTGAGGTTTTTTATCGAATCACCTTATATGTAAGATTGTATCTAATCTTAAATAAAAACTCATCTAAATATGATACAGGGAAACGAGGTTGTATAAAAGACATCACCCTAGTATATACATACGTTTAAGACGGGCCACATTTTTTACCTGTTTTAAAATACTCGTATAATCTTGCTTTAAGATAGGCACTTTAATTAAGGACAGTAATTCCAAATGGAATCAAATCGATTCTACAAAGTATTAGCCTATCTTTTGACTTACTCATTTTTCCATGTAAAAATAACCAATAAACTGTTGTTATGACAAGTGTTACGAGCATCGTAACATTATGCAGCATCCAATAAAGTTTAATCAGGAAGGGAGTTTTCTTCAATTGGGCCAACTCGTAAGCTGTCGTTCGCACAGCGTCCAAATCATAATACCAGCGTGTGGCCAGGATGACACCTACTAGTTGGGTAGCCAAGCAAAGCATAATTCCCCAGTTGGTGAGAAAAATGAAGTATTTGCCATCGGAATACTGTTGCACCAAACATGATAAAAATACGGACAGAAAGAACAGGGCCGAAATCCACCGATACAATAGGAACCACAGACTTCTCTCTCCAATTTGCCACTGAAAATAAAAGAAGAATGTTCAATAAGTTAGAATGAAAAATCTATTTCGATTGCAAACAATTTGGCACAATAATTCTCTAGAGCGTGGGAATTTTTTGGCGTTTTAGTTTTTCAAAATTTTGAAGTTGTTTTTATGGAACACCTCCAATGATACCTATCTCAATTTGTGAGGTATCTTCCGCTCTGCATAAAATTGGCATATTTGCTAACCCCCTCTGTTATGCCCCACACAAATTGACAGATTCATTCTTATACAGGTTCCCCATATCTTCGATAGCAAACATTTAAATCTTTTCATATTCTGTTTTAAGATAACTTCTGGAATGACTATAGTAGTACTTACAATGTATGAAATCAAATGGTATTTACAACACCATTTTCTGTAACTACAGTCGGTTTATCCGACTTTTTTTCTTACTTATTGTATGCATAATAAACACACCGGATAACATCTCAATGTGTACAGCCGAAATTACTGACATTCTGTCGAGCACGTTTAGTTAATTTTATCTGTTTGCGGTTATCTTAAGATTATATGCAGATGTCGTATATAATTCTAAAAACACTTGAATTGTATAAGAAGTTTGCAGGCATCATCGCTAATTGGTATATCTCAACTTTGTATACATTTTATGGTATAGTATAGGCATGTTTTAGTAAGAAGCTAGCTATTTTTGTTTAGCGGTTTGCAACGGTTACTTCCAATATCCCTGACATTTCTACAATCTGGTAACAATAGCGTCATGAGTCGCAGGAAAAAAACGATACAGAACCGACTGTAAAATTTTGTGACTCTAAATTTAGAAGCTTATTTTTTGCAATTTGCAATACAATTTTGTTCTTCTTGTCTTTAATTCACAAATAAGTGCCAATGAATTGCTCCACTGAAGAAGGCACACTTTCTAACAATTTCCACACAATTTAATCCACTCTATTAGGTCAGGAACAAAAGCGGGAATCAAATTTTGCGATAGTGATGTAACGAAAACACACCTAATATACATATCTGTTTTTAATAGTTTAGGAAGAGCGATTTCTGGTAATATTTTTTGACTAAATTAAATTTAAAACTTTTTAGAAGGTATAAACGATTGAACTCGGCAACATTATTTAAAAATCTGTATCCTTGTTTTAATATCTACGGAAAATTTTTATCTTCGAATCTTTAAAAAATAGCTTGTTCTAGCTGTACAAGATGTCCGATATTTGCAAGAGAAACATGAATTTTAGAGGTTATGTAATATCGCACTATCTCACTGGCGGCTCAAGGTATAGCCGAAAAATATCAACGATTTGAAAGCTGCTAAATTCGAAATGATTGAATGTGCAATAAACCTCTGCATCAAGACATTCATTTCTTCGTCTACAGTAGTGTACACTACTTCACTGCACACTGAAATATTGTATTTTTTACTCGATTGACACTACCACAGGCTTGCCAGTTTTTTTTTAGTGCCGAATCCCCAAATTTTTATTTTTTATCACCTAACTCCCTAAGAAAAGATTTTCATCCTCAAAAAAATCCCCAGAAAATATTTTAACTTATGTGAATGATGTATTTTACAATTCAATGTACTTTGTACTAAAATTAATTTTGTTTGTACAAAATGTACGTTATCAAATTATCAAATATCATATATATCTGATTCATAATCTTCCATCTCATCTACATCATCTAATTTTTTGTACACGTTTTTGGTATTAAAAGTTTGATCATTTCTGCCAATTGACTAAATAATTGATAACACACTGAATTTTTTTTAAAGTTCATCAAATGGTTAATACCAGCGATTCCAGTTCTTTAAAATCGAGTTGGATCAGCAGAATCCTGTTACTAGTAAACTTTACTCCAAAATTAGCTTAAATTGTTCGTAATGTCATCTCGGAAGGATTTTATTTGGCTTCAATTAAGATTTATAAATATTTATAGAAATACGTATTGGCAATTACTACAAGTTGTCTATTTAAGTCGTACTCTAATACAGTGCGAGTCAAGCTATTTTTTGTAGGAACTTTTTATACAATTTTTACGGACGCATTTTCTAAAAAAAATATAGATTTAACAGAAAATACAAATTTTAACATAAATAAAGACATGTAATTATAAAAAATTACAATCCCCGGATCCCCAAACCAAAAAATATATCCCCATTCGCGAAGAAAAATCCCCAAATTGGGGATAAATCCCCTAAACTGGCAGCGCTGCACTACCATAGAATGGTCGAAAAAAAACAACAAACACTTCACACTGTTTGATGTTGACAATGAGTACAGTAGTGCAGTGTACACTGAAATCGAGTATTTTTGTTTTGGTGTACAGTGCTTGAATGAGTTACTTCTCTATTGTCTTGTTACTTATTTGTTTTGAAACCTGTTTGGCGGTTACTGTTCTCTTAACTCATGCATTTGTTTTGTCAAAATAGAGTGTGTGGCAGTAAGTATTTGATAAACAACTGAATGTCTTGAAAGGCCATTCAAGACATTCATTGCAGAGGTTTAATGTGCAATACAGCTTCTATAGGACATAAAGCAAAATGATAAACATATATCTGAGGGCTATATCTAAATCTGAACCGATGTTGACCAACATTAATTGGATTTTTCCCAGGTATAAAAATGTCATTATTGCCAAATCTCAGCAATATCGGAGTGAAATTGCGACCTTAACTTAGCTAACAACTTAGGCAGCTAGTGATTCTTGGTTAATCGGTATACTTTAAGGTAGTATTTCTAGGCGTTACAAACATCTGCCACAAAAAGTTATAATGAACTAAACTTCAGGAAAATTAAACTTCATATGGCGTCAAAGCTAATTAAATTAAATCAAATTTAGAGCTTTCCTTAACATTTGGAAATGTTTTGAACTTTATTATAGTAAATACCATCTTAATACTAGTAAATATTCCTCTATATACTTTTTTAGTTCAGGAAAAATTAACTCAGTTCAAGAAAAGTTTACATGAAATTTGGAAAAAATCTACACGGACCAAAATCGCCGTTTTAGATATGTTTGAATAGAAAGAAAATATATTTGGAACAGAGATTTTTTAAATATTATATATTTCTGAATAAATAAATTTTATTTAAAAATCATTAAAATTTATTTGGAGCGCATATGTTAATATATTACAACAATATATATTTGCGAACTAACTTTCTTAAATAAAATATGTGTTTACAAACAAACAAAATTATTGTTAATAAAATTCTTCAAACTTTTTTATTTAAAATAATTTAACACTATTGAATTTTTCGAATTTCAGTTTTAATTTTTCTAAATATTCCAGGTTATAATTTGTTGTCAATTCATCGAGTACTTTATAGCTATGTACGATTATACGACTGCAATTAATAACGAAGATTTAAAATTTCTAAAAAAATTACTTTAAATTACTGAAAAAAGTGTATTAATTTAAAGGTATCGACATATTTTTTAAATACTTAAAACATATAAATCTTTATTTCTGAAATAATAGTCCCAAATAAAAAATAATTAGGTGGAAACTAAGATTTGTTTAGAACAATATCTACCAGAATATATAATATTTCAATTAATAAATAATATTAATTGAAGTCGTATAATCTGCGATCAAAATAAATTACTTGGTGGTTTGACAACTAATAATAGCTTAGAATACTCAGAAGTTTAAATGATTGATGTGGAACAGAAGTTAATGAAGGGAGGTACAATTCGAAACCAAGGAAAAATGAAAACTGAAATTTGAAAGTCAGCAAAAGTTTTGAAAATCATGTTGTTGTTATTCAGTCAGAATTTATTTGGTTCGAGACCATATGTTTCAGTTACTTTCTGTCTATTGCAAAAAAGTAATAGAAACAAATACAAAAATTGGTAGAGAGTTTTAATTGCTTGGTAGAATTGACTGCAGTTTCGATAGACACCACTCTATCATCTTCAGAATTCAATAGCAATAATGTACGAGTATGTCTTTAACTAAAATCAGCTGAAATACTTATGGAAGCAGTAAATTGAATGTAACAAGAACTACTAACCAAACCCATATTTTGCAGAACTAAGTCAACATACTAAATCTCTCATACAAAACATTTTTTTTTGCTTGGGTTTGCATCGCGAGCCACGACACAAATGTAGTTTTGTCAACGGCTAATGCCGATGTCATCGTACCTCATGTATTTGTATGTGTTGTTGTTTTAAATAAATATATCTTTTTTAAATAAAATATATTTGGAGAAATTCCTAAACAATAATTTTATTTGTGTTTAAACACATACGTATTTTATTTGAGACATTTAGTTTGCAAATATTTATTTATATGAATTACAACACAAAGTAAATGTATATTCTAATTGTACGGTCCAAGGAAAAGCCGGGTTACAAAGAGTTTGCAGCGACAGAGCCTCTGGTGGGAATCGTACCCACGACCCCAAAACTCATAGGCGAGCACGCTACCAACTCAACTACTGGGGCGCTCAGTTTGTAAATATATTTTGTTGTAATATATTAATTCCAAATACATTTTGTTGATTTCCAAATAAAATTTATTTGCTAGGAAATATATAATACTAGCTGGACCCGGTCCATTTCGTTGCCCCAGACTTCAGATTTCCGATGCCGTCCATTTATCAAAACATGGTGCATGTAGATAGCGACAGTAGAAATCTCGTTAATTCGTAGGTACGGATAGTAGGAATCACTAAAAACATTGGCTTATATAGGCGGACCCACGCCCCCTCAATCAAGAACCTATAAAGCCTATGTCTCGCTCTAGGCTTATCTGAACATTCCCTGAAAATTTCATCAAAACCGATCCAGACGTTTTGGAGTCCATACGTAACATACACACATCCATTTATATGTCTACGAGTATTTAGCTGGACCCGGTCCACTTCGTTGCCCAAGATTTAGATTTCCGATTCTGTCCATTTTTGAACCAATCACGAATACTTCCACCAAAAACATCTCCATAAAATAAGAGCACTCTCGCTAAAAAATTTTGAAGATATCTCAATTTCACGCCCATTGATCCGATTCCTCCCAGTTTTGGACCAATCACGTAGACTACCACCAGATACATATGTACAAAAATTACAGCACCCTCGCTAACAAATTGTGCAAGATATCTTAATTTTAAGATTTGGGCCGGGCCACGCCCTTTAGTCCGATCCCGCCCATTTTTGGACCAATCACGTAGACTGCCACCAGATACATATGTACAAAATTACAGCACTCTCGCTAACAAATTGTGCAAGATATCTTAATTTCAAAATTTGGCTTGTATGGGCGGGGCCACTCCCTTTGGTCCGATCCCGGCTATTTTTGGAACAATCACGTAGACTACCACCAGATATATATGTACAAAATTACAGCACTCTCTCTAACATATTGTGAAAAATATCTAAAATTCAAAATTTGACTTATATGGGCGGTGCCACGCCTATTGGTCCGCTTCCGCCCATTTTTGGACCAATCACGTAGACTACCACCAGATACTTGTGCACAAAATTACAGCACTCTCGATAACAAATTGTGCAAGATATCTTCAAAATTTGACTTATATGGGCGGTGCCACGCCCATTGATCCGATTGCGCCCATTTTTGGACCAATCACGTAGGCTACCACCAGATACATATGCACAAAATTACAGCACTCTCGCTAACAAAATGTGCAAGATAAATCAATTTCAAAATTTGGCTTATATGGGCGGTGCCACGCCCATTGACCCGATTCCGCCCATTTTTAGACCAGTCACGTAGACTGTCACCAGATACGTATACACAAAATTCCAGCACTTTCTCTAACAAATTGTGCAAGATATAACATTTTTTAAATTTGGCTTATATGGGCGGTGCCACGCCCATTGCTGCGATCCCGCCCATTTTTGGACCAATCACGTAGACTGCTACCGGATATATATGTACAAAATTACAGCACTCTCGCTAACAAATTGTGCAAAATATCTCAATTTTAAAATTTGTCTTATGTGGGCGGGGCCACGCCCACTTGATATATCGAAAATTCAAGTACCCTATTTTCACCACGCCCCACACATGTACATTCTGTGAAAATTTCAAGAAGATCGGTCCAGCCGTTTAGACGTCTATACGGTACAAACAAACCAACAAACACACATTCTTCTTTATATATATAGATTTAAAAATTTGTGTTCCAAATATATTTTCTTTCGATTCAAACATATCAAAAAAGGCGATTTTGCCCGGTGTAGTAATCTTTTAATAAAAGTTAGGAAAATTTGAACTAAAATCAAGTAATTTTTTTACTCAAATTTAGTTAAATTCTTACTAAGTGGAAGCAAAATACTTCCTCAAATCAACTTCAATTTTACATGATACATAATAGTAAAATTTAATTAAAATAAACGAAACCTTGAACTAGAAATTAGTTATTTTTTAACTTGTAACTAGGAACTAGTAAAACTAAATTTGAGTTTGTTATTACTAATATAATTCAGTAGAGTGATTGGCTCAAAAGTATTTGCAAAATTTTCAAAAAAACGAAACCAAAAGAATTTTCATTCATTATAAGAAGCAGCTGCTTTTTGAACTAATTTGAAGATTTAAGAAAAAAAACAACGAAAGGGAATTTTTTAGTTAACCAAAATTATTATTCTAAAACAGTTCAATGGATTTAAGAAAAAACTTAATTTAGGAATATATAGTATTTCTAGTTAAAATTTCCTAAAATGAAATGTTCTTCGAAAGGTTTCTTTGGCGTTAGGAATTGCTAGTTGAAAAAAAGTTGAATTGTGAACACTTTCTGTAAATAAAAGAAAACCTAAACTTGGAGAGAGAAAAAGGCGCGTAGTTTCATAGAAAACTACTACATGGTTTTCCAACAAGAGGTGTTAATTTGAATCACCCGGTATTTCGGTAGCTGTCACTTTTAAAGCTTTTATTCTTTGAGATTTGACAAGTAGAAACTACGCCTTTACTAAAAATGGAACGATACACGATCATCGAACGATACAAAACGATCAAAAAACAATCGAACAAAAAACGATACGAACGATACAAAATCATCTTGACTGATGAGGCCCATTTCCACCTCGGTGACTACGTCAACAAGCTAAATTGTCGCATCTGGGGCTCGGAAAAACCAAGAGTTATTGTTGGGAAGCCTCTCCATCCTCAACGTTTGGTGCGGTTTATGGTCCGGTGGGGTCATTGGACCTTACTTTTTCGAAAATGAGGTTGGATCAACAGTTACGGTGAATGGATTGCGCTATCGAGAAATGATTAATGATTTTTTATGGTCGGAGTTGGATGGTATTGATCTGGACAACGTTTACTTTCAACAAGGCGGCGCTACGTGCCACACAAGCAACGAAACCATTGCTCTGTTACGGGAAAAGTTTCCGGGCCGTGTTATGTCTCGAAGAGGTGATCACAATTGGCCACCGAGATCTTGTGATTTAACACCTTGCGACTTCTTCCTTTGGGGCCACATGAAAGATAAGGTCTACGCCAACAGCCCAGCGTCGATTAAAGACATCAAAGATCGAATTTGTGGGGCTATCGAGGACATAGGGCAGCCACTATGCGATTTAGTTATGGAAAATTTCATGAAAAGGATATGGTCCTGTAAGCGTGGTCGTGGTGGCCATTTGGCTGATGTTGTTTATCATTGTTAACGGCATACCTTCCTCTTTATTATGAAATAATCATCCGATCATTTATCTCAAAAAATTGAATTTTTCTTTAAATACCAAAATAACACCTCTTGTTGGAAAACCCTTTACAAAAGCGAACACGTAATTTTGAAGTGATTGGCGTGATAGAGCGGGGAATACAAAAACCAACTTATTTAAGTGAAGAGTTTTATTTAACCTTTCCTTTAAAAATGAGATGTGGTTCCCTCGTCTGCCATGAAAAAAAGCGGCAGATACATGGTTTTGTTTATTTGAGAAACCTCAGTTTTTAACATAAATGGCGGAGCACCGAAGGGATTTAAGGATACAAATTAAGCCATGTTTACAATACAATTTGTAGGTTGGAAATGTGTGTTATGGACTAGTAAATCTATTACAATTTTATAATTTGTTCAATAAGATTGAACGTACACGCTGAAAAAAATCGCTTCTGTAGTATATTGTCCCAAACATATTCTGCTTGAAACCTATATATATTTAGGGTACACTCCAAATATATAATATGTTTAAGTTTAGAATAATGTTTTTCTAAACAAAACTATCTTAACATCCTAATATTTTTATTCCGATATATTATTTCCCAAACAAAGATTTATTTGAATAAAAATATATCGATACCTGAATTGTCTTAATTTTTCAGCAATTAAAAGTTAATGTTAAGAATTTTAAATATTCGTAAAATTTCTTTATAATTGAAATCTTTTATAACAATAAATTGCTTGAACGATTGACAACAAATGATGACCTGGATTAGTTATAAATTAAATAAAAGTGCTTTAAAACCGAAGATTATATGTACTATGTATGCCATTTTTAACTGGAATGTATAATTCCTAAACAAGGAAAAAATTAAAACTGAAGTTCGAAAAATTAAGCAATTTGGAGAAATCATAAACAATAATTTTATTTGTATTTAAACACATATTTTATTTGAGAAAATTAGTTCGCAAATATATTTTGTTCTAATATATTAACATATGCGTTCCAAATACATTTTGTTGAATTTCAAATAAAATGTTTTTGCTCAGAAATATATAATATTTAAAAATTTGTGTTCCAAGTATATTTTCTTTCGATTAAAAATAAAAACAAACATATCAACAAAATGCAATTTTAAGTAATTTTAAGTAAGTAAAATTTTTCCTATCTCTGATTTACTCATTTCAAGTAAAATTTTGAGGAAAATTTAAATAAAAATTAATAAAAATCCTGAACTAAAATGGATTTTAATCACATAAATTATATTAATTTTTCTGAGTGTGGCATTCAAGTTATGAGCTTATGAGCTATAGAATAAAGTCTTTAGGTCACGAACACAAAAAACCATTTTTTGTTTCATAGTGTTAAATGCAACTTTTTAACTTATGCATCGATTTTCTTCGAAGTAGTCTCATTTTATTTATGACCGATCAGACTTTTTCATAAAAAAAAATATAATAATTCTAAATTTTTTGATGTTTTTACGAATTTTATTAAAAAATTATTATTTTTTAAATGGCAACAAACGTCCAAACAGCTGAACGGATGAACAAATTCAAGGCTACTTATTTTTTCATTCTATGAAGCATTCCTGAACTAATTCGGGAAAACGGGTTTCGAGTTATGCTAAAATCTGGTGTTCAACCAGATTTTATTTTGATAGATTTGTCTCTATTGATAGATAAACATATCGCATCTCACGTACAGAACACAAAGCTCTTAAAGCAAAAGACATGCGCTTTCATTTAAGCAAAAACAAATTAAAAATAAAAAAATATAGTTTTTGACAAAAATTAATAATTAAATTAATTAGTTTTATGGATGGAAAAAGTTATGGAATACTTGCTGGACCCATCCCACTCGTTGCCCATTTTTGGACCGATTGCGTTCGAAACGGGATCACGGTTCAGTCCCAATCATCAGATAACGACAGTAGGAATCTCGATAACCCATTCGTAGGTAGGAACAGTAGGAATCACTAAGAAAATAATAACTCCAAATTGGCTAATATATGCGCGGGGCCACGCCTCCTCAATAAATAACTAATATAGCCTATGTCACCCGCTAGGATAATCTGAAGATTTCAGTATTTATCCCTTTTCCGTTATGTGCCTTTAAATGCCATTAAACCACAACTGTATACCATTTAATCGTTTTTGCATCACAGTGCCACTATAAGTATGTATTAAGAGAAAAACATACTGTATATTCCAAAAGCTAAATTCGCACCCTTAGCCCTACTCTACCATATTCAACCCTTTTTGCACTACGGTACCATATTTAACCCTTTTTGCCCCACTGTGACATACTGTGACATACATAACACATTTTTGACCCACTGCACAAATTTAATTTTTTCCCCCACGGTACCATTTTTAACACTTTTTGACCACTGTACCATATTAAACACAGTTTTTTCCAACTGCACAATATTTAATTTTTCCATCACTGTACCATACGTAACCTTAATCTTAACCATATTTAACCTATGTTGCCCCACAATATTAAACACATTTTTGTCCCACTGTGCCGTATTTAACACATTTTTGTCCCACTGCACAAATTTAAAATATTTCCCCAACTGTACCATATTTAACCCTTTTTGTCCCACTGTGCCATATTTAACACATTTTTGACCCACTGCACAAATTTAAATTTTTTCCCCACTGTATCATATTTAGCACTTTTTGCGCCACTGTACCATATTCAACATAGTTTTGTCTCACTGCACAATATTTATCATTTTTCCACCATTTTTGCCTAAAAAACTCCTTGTGTCTAGTCTACGTTCCAATGGCTACCCTCAAGCCACATTAGACGATTCAAGCTCTTGCCATTTGGACTTGGCTTTGGTGCCATAGTTATCCATTTTGTCCCAATGTGCCCGTACATTTTTTAATTTCGAAAAATTGTGATTCACACCGAATCTTCGCCCTAGGCGCTACCCTCATACGAAATGTTGCAATTCTAGCTCCAGCCGTTTGGATTTGGCTGTGATACCATATTTTTTCCTTTTTTCACCCATTGTGCGCCCAAAATTTCGAAAAACCCTTCCATATTGCACGTCTATATAGCAAGGACTACCATCCTACCAAATTTCATGACTCTAGCTTTAGTCGTTTGGGCTGGGCGGTGATCAGTCGTAACTGACATTAAGTATAATTTTTGTCCCACAAAGTGACGTATCTACATTGTTTATGAAAAACATGCATTATAATTAAATTTCTTTATTTTTTTGTTAATAATATTGAAAACAAGTAAGAAAGTTTCAGTCGGGTAAACCGACTAAGGTATACCCTCACTTTGTGAGTAATGTAATATTGAATATTACTCGAATTATTCTGTCAATTTGTGTGGGAGGCACCAGAAGGGGTTTATCAAATACACCTTTTTTTTGCTGAACATTAGATACTTTAAATTCATTGCACTGTGCCGACTTATAAGCATTTATGTGCACTGGTATAAACGTTATGAGACATTAAATTGTGGTATGATTTGGGCATTTTGTGTGGGAGGTACAAAGAGGGGCGTGGCAATAACGCCCATTATTCACAGGGCTATAGACACTATAAAAACATTACACTGTACAAAATTTCAAGTATTTTTATACACTGGTTTTAATGTTATAAGCTGTTAACTTTTGGTGCAAAAAGGTACCTTTGTGTGGGAGGTACCAAAGAGGGCGTGACAACAACACCCATTTTTCCCTGGACTGTAGGCAATATAAAAGCATAATACTGTACAAAATTTCAAGTATTTTTATACACTGTTATTAATGTTATAAGCTGTTAACTTTTGGTGCAAAATGGTGCATTTGTGTGGGAGGTACCAAAAGGGACGTGGCGACTTCGCCCATTTTTCTCGAGTTGATAACGACTAATAAGCTAATACTATGTGTGGAATTTCAAAAGATTCGAATAAGTAGTATAGCAGTTATTAAAGAATCAATATTTCACAACATTTTAACCCTTTGTGGGGGAGGTACTAGATGGAGTGGACCAATATGGCCCATCTTCGAACTTAGCCGGAGATAGAAAAAAATATTAGCACACACCAAATTTGAGGTCAATCGGTTACTCCTTTCGAGAGTTATCGTGCGCACCAGCCAGCAGACAGACAGACAGACAGACAGACAGACAGACGGACGGACATTGCTCATTCGACTTAAAATGACCCAAAACGGATTTCCTCCGAACATACTTGGGGTCTTAGGTCACTCTTTCGACGTGTTACACTTTTTTCCGTAGCAAATGATATATACCCTCGTCACACTAAAGTGAGGGTATAAATATGGAGTTAAGTACACAATAAGAAAAGCAAACTGGAAATATAATAAATACGCCGTGGGGAAGAATAGACATTGTCTCAAAAACAGAAAAAACTGCTCTCCTGAACAATTTTGAAAATGTCAGTTACTGCAGTTGGTCATCCAAGCGACGATATGTGACCATGGAAATGTCCATATATTAAAATTTTGTCACTACAATTTTTAATGAAATAGTAAGGACATCTTATTACCCTCTGCATAATATTTAGTCAACAAATTATGACTTACTTGATTGCGTAATTATTGTAAAGTGATCTTCCTAAGAATCGTGAGGTGGGTCAGTAGTTATAATGCTAAACTAATCGTGATTTTGTTTGTGAAAAAAAGTGTTACACCATCATTGCGCAACATTTTAAAAATGTACACTGCTCATTTTGGAAATGTCGCGATTTCCATGCTCACAATCGAAAAGAAATGGGGGGGGGGGGGCATAAAATGCAAAAGAAATCACGAACACATGGTCGCGCTTTTGTAAACAAGTAGTTTTCACGTCCGGAATACAATAAAATTAAAGCTTTTTTCATGTTGTTTCAACTTATTAATTTCTTTCGCGGCAATACTATGATGTGTTTTTCAATAAAAGATAAACAAAGCTAACCATCTGTCAAACATCAGACGTTTCAATACCTAATCTATTGCGCATCCATTCGGAAGCATATTTGTTTTGTAATACTCTACACCGTAGACTTGATTGAGTGTGCAAAAATCGACAATTTCACATTTGTTCAGTGGGTTACACTTTTTTTACACCTCCCTAGAAATGATAAGGGTCATTGCGATAATAATTTGGAATAATTAGTAAATTGGTAGGAACATATTATCTAATTCTGAACCGATAATCGCTAAATTAAGCAATATTCGTTCCTAAATTGAGAAACATCTTTCTGGAAAATTTTAATGATCGGAAGTAAAGTACAACAAGTAAAGGAACATATATATGGAGGTTTTATATAAATCTGAACCGATTTTCCCTGAATACTCATTCATGTAAAACGACCTCTTCGTGTCTAATTTCGTACTGATCGGATATAAAATACAGTCTCTACAGCGCTTACATGTCAAATCGGGGGTAACATATATATGGGGGCTATATCTAAATTTTGAACCGATTTTCTCCGAATTTAGCAGTATTCCCCCATGTAATAAGAAACCTCTGTTTGCCGAATTTCGCACTGATCGGATATAAAATACAGTCTCTACAGCGCTTACATGTCAAATCGGTGATAACGTGTATATGGGGGCTATATCTAAATCTGAACCGATTTCTTCCAAATGTAACAATGTTCATTCATATAATAAGAAACCTCTTTCTGCCGAATTTCATACTGATTGGATATTATATAAAGTTTTTGCAGCGCTTACATAACAAATCGTGGCTATATCTAAATCAGAACCGATTTTAACCAAATTCAATAGAGATCGTCCTGGGGCCAAAAAAATGATATGTGTAAAGTTACGTCGAGATCGAACCATAATTGTGACCTGTACTTTGATTACATGAATACTTGCACAGACAGACAGACGGACATAGCTAAATCAACTCAGAAGGTGATTCTAAGTCGATCGGTATAATAAACGATGGGTCTATTTCTTCTCCTTTTGGGTGTTACAAACAAATGCACAAAGTTATAATACCCTGTACCACAGTGTGGTGTAGGGTATAAAAAGTGAAATTTTTTGACGGGGCTATAGGTACTGTGCAGGCATTACACTCCACAACATTTTAAGTATTTGTGTTGGCTGGAATCAAAATGGTCCATTTGTATGGGAGGTACCAAAAGAGCGTGGCAACTTCGCCCATTTTTCTCAGGATGATAGCGACTGAGAAAATAATACTATGTGTGGAATTGTGAATGATTCTTAGTTGCAGTAGAGAAGTTATGAGATAATCAATATTTCACGAACAATTTTACCCTACGTGGTGGAGGTAGTTGAAGGAGTGGGCCAACTAGTACATATTTGAACTTGATATATTGACACATGGCCCTAAACTGATTTCCCCCCAAATATTCTTGGGGTATCTTAGGTCACTTCATCGATGCGTTACACTTTTGGTCCACAGTATTTGATATACACCCTTGTTCACAATAGTGGAGTATAAAACAGGTTTATGCTGTAATTCTCTGATTTCTACCACAAGTTCTATAATTTCTACATTTATCCATAAATTTTTTTTAAATAGGCGTTGTTTTCTTCTTTGGGAAGCTTGCTTTTGTTCTGAAAAAAAATTAAATTTTTTTTCTAATAATTTTAACGACAGTTATAAAACTTCTTTTTCCACGTGAAAGTGCCATTACTAACAAAAACTCCACTTAAAAGTAGCTCCAAACCATTTTAAATCTTACGATTCAAATCAATTCAAACCGGATTGAATCTCGAATCCAACTCCCTACCCTGCCACGGGCCTTCATTTCATCTTCACTGACTCGCATCAATATTTATTTATTTGTCCGCATAACATTAATACAGTCAAAACAATTTGTTAAGACACTTCTTATGGATTTAATTCATTATTTCCGTTTTATTTTGAAATCTGTCTGGCACGAGGCGCACACACATTATCACTATTATTAATTATGCAAGCGTAACGTTTTTCTCGTGAAATTAATTACCGCGATGATTATGAGAAAATAATTCTTTTACTTGTTGAGCAATTATTATTTGGTAGTTCTGCGATTTTGAATTCTACACTGAAAGGTAAAACGTTAAATTTTTTTTTAATAAAATAACTTGCACTACCTGCGATCGATAAAACTCATCCAAGCGGTTGTGAGTAAACCCGAAATTTTTCCACTTGAATTCACTTGAAAAGCTATATGAGGTTTTGTCACTTAATTTCATTTTTAACACTACTGTAAAATTATCGAATTATGTTTTCCAAATATTTCGCAGGTTTCTGTTTTCTCAGAAATTCACGATCACGGCGACAATAAAGCGGCGACGACGTCAGCAGATCTCAAAAAAATTCATTCACTCAACGATGTTTCACTGTTATCGACCTCCGTTCGCTCTAAAGATTCATTGCGTTCTGAAAGATACGAATTTTCTTGGGAGCAATTCTGACTTAAAATATCAAAAAAGAACTGCACACAAAGATGTTTTACCAAAGCAAAAAAAAAACGGAATGAAAGAAAAACAAACAATCAATAGAAAATAAAATGAGTAGAAGCACAAAACGCGATGGCGAGATAGCGAATGACACTTGCGATAGATACGGAGCTCTCTTAAGGAAAAGAGAACTAATGTCTCTAATGTATAAATACATATTGGGCAGTCTAAATTGTTTTAGGATTTATTTATGAATCCGACCTACACCATAAATTATGTACAAACTATTTATAATAACAATCTATCTATTAATAATAGATACAACTGAATTCCGTGTTGCAGAATTTTAGATCCATAGCTTAAATGTACTTTGGTCTAGGTAAGTATTTTGCAATTTACAATGTATAAATGTATGCAAAAAAGAAGGAAAACAACATACATTTAACGACTGAGATAAATTATTTCGCGCCTAACTTTTACACTTATTTACAAAAAAAAACAATAGAATAGAAAAATGGTGTTATTATATAAACCTTCTTAAAGTTTTATTCCCGAGTTTGGCCTTATTGTGTCTTTAAAATATGATTATGATTGATAATAGCTTCAGCTGAAGTCAAATAGCCGACTAAATAATTGTTCTAATAGGTGTTGAAACAAAATTATGTCTGTACATCTTTTGTTTGCAACACACAAAAGAAGAGGATATAGATAGACCCATTGTTTATTATAGAGATCGACTCGGATTCAATTCCTGAGTCGATTTAGCCATGTCCGTCTGTAGGTGTATCCTTGTAATCAAAGTTCGGGTCGTAGTTATAGTCCGATCGTGACAATTTCTGAGGTCAAACCGGACATAAAAACGCGTCTTAAAATGTCTAAAGTATTTTCAAATTACATCGCTCACCACTTACTGTGGGGTAAGAATATTTAATATCGACCTATGTAGTTTATTTTTGGCTAAAATGTTTATAAGCAGTTACAAATAGGTCAAATAGGATCTCGCTATCACTTTTTTTAGAAAAGTTTTTTTAAAAAAATTTTATGGGCGTTTTAAATTTTAAAAAAATGAGCTTTTAGGTTTTACGAAATTTGTAATTTCTCTCGAACGGCTGAACCAATTTGTTCATAGTTGACTTTGTATTAAAGATGACCAAATGCACAATTTTTTGGATTTTTTTTTTAAAAATTTGTAAAAATTAATTATTATTTATTTTTAATTTTTTGAAAAATTTGTAAAAAAATATTACCCAAGATTTTTTTTTTTTTGAAAAAACTTTTGTAGAAAAAATTGCTCCCCCCTCGATTCAGTATATTCGAATATTCGTCGTACTCTCACAAATCCAGAATAGTAAAAAAAAATTGTGAGACTCAATATTTGTAAAAGTTATGGACGAAATACTAAGGCTGGTCTGACAATTTTCGTTTGTTTTTGCAAAACACTGCTCACTGGTATGAATTCAAAATTGACAAAAATCTATTTCTTTTAAATATTGGGTATATTGAACCAATTTTTCGTCATATATGAAATTTTATTGCCCATCCAGACATGATGAAACGGATGAAATCTGTGCATATTGTGCTCCGATATTTACAAAATACTAGCGTACGGTAAGGGAAAAAATTTAAAATTCAATTTTTAATTGCAGATATCTCGGTAACTATAAGAGATAATTCTTAGGTGTAAAAAGTTTTTTGTAGACCTTATTAGAACACATACAAAAAGACATTTTATAAATCGAAAGGGAAACACGAGTTACACGCGCTGAATATTTTCTTCACACGATATGGCCGATCTTGAGCTCCGCCCCTGCCTGACACACGGGGGCCAAATATAAAACTCAACTTCTCTAACACCTATTCATCTATCATGCCAAGTTTGTTAGCAATCGGTTGTTTGGTTAAGAAACGGTCGTAATTTTTGCCTTTTTGAATTCGTATCACTGTGCAGTGTTTTGCAAAAACAGCCGAAAATTGTCGGACCATTCTTAGTATTTCGTCCATAATTTTTACAAATATGGAGTCTCACAAAATTTTTTACTGTTCTGGATTTGTGGAAATTTTTTACTGTTCGAATATTCTGTGGAAATTTGAAAAAAAATCGAGGGGGAGCAATTTTTTCTACAAAGGTTTTTAAAAAAGCTTTTGTTACAAAATTTTCAAAAATATGACAAAAAATTTTGCATTTTGTCCTCTTTAAAACAATGTCAACTTTGCAAAAATTGGTTCAGCCGTTCGATAGCAATTACAAATTTCGTAAAACCTAAAAACTCATTTTTGCTTTTTTTCAAAATTTCAAATGACCATAAATTTTTTTTAAAAACAATTATTGAAAAAAAATTATAGCGAGATCCTATTTGACCTATTTGTAACTGCTTATAAACATTTTAGACAAAAATATTAAATATTCTTACCCTGTGGTAACATATCTAACGTTATCAATTAGGTAAATTCTCATACTGTGGTCAGTGCAGCAGTGACCAAAACCTTTTTCTCTATTTCGGTACTTTAAAAAACCCTTAAGAGAGAGATCCTACCAATTTCTGTTGGATGCGATTTTATACCATGCGACTATTGGCCGATTGACCGTTGCGGCTCCTATAAGAGGTAGAAAGCTTATCCCAAAGGGGACAAAATGCAAAAATTCGAGTAATATTCAATATTACATTACTCACAAAGTGAGGGTATACCTTAGTCGGTTTACCCGACTGAAACTTTCTTACTTGTTTTCAGCATATTTGGCTAAAAATCCATAACTTCGAAATGAACGACTTGGAAGGTTTTTTGGTGATAGGTTTTGCAAATCTGTATGTACATATACATATGTAAACAACCGGCTGTGTATAGAGAAAATTGGCCTTTTCCACCGACAAACATCATCACAAAAATTTGTTTATCCGACTGACTGCCGACATCAATGTGTTTAGATACTAAAATAAAAAAATGGTTTATTTATAAAGTAAATAAAATACCATGTAAGCATAATACAATTTTTTATACCCTACACCACACTGTAGTATGGGGTATTAAACGCTGTGCATTTGCTTGTAACACCCAAAAGAAGAAGAAATAGACCCATCGTTTAATATACCCATAGACCTAGAATCATTTTCTGAGTTCATTTAACTATGTCCGTTCGTCTGTCTGAGCATCTATTCATGTAATCAAAATACAGGTCGCAATTAAGATCTAGAGCTTTTTTTCCAGGAACAGGAAAACAAACAGAGTAGAAAAAAGTATTTTTACATTACACAGTGCGACAAAATAAACTCAAGTTGAGAAGCAAATCACGCGATACTATTTTTCCTGTAGGTCTTCTCCAGTAAAACACGAATCTTTTTTTGGAATTCCCCGGACACCCCCAAAATCCGGATTTACGGGTAAAAAACCGATTTTCTTGCTCTTTGCACTTGAACGCTTATAACTTTGTTAATTATGAACCGATTTTCAATCTCTAAAAGGATTTGGAAGAAAGACAATTAGATCTTTCGAACGACGTATACGACGTAGGAATATAGGTTTATTTGCCCTACAATTATTTTTTTTAATTTTTGTCCGTCATTTTTTTGTTTAGGCAATGTTTTCACCAATTATATTGTGAGATAACTGTACGATGAATTAATTTATGTATATAGTATATTTTATAAGGAAAAAAATTAAACTAGTCTCGTAAAAATCCGTTTGCAATTGACTGAGTTATTAAAGTTTCATTAAAACTAAATGTGTACATAAATATAAAATATACTATATGTATATGTAAATTATTTAATCGAACGGTTATCTCACAATATCATTGGTAAAAACGTTGCCTAAACTAGAAAATGACGGACAAAACGAAAAAAGTGTGTTTGTAGGACAAATAAACCTATTTTCCTAACTCTCTTCTTTCCAAATTCTTTTAGAGATTGAAAATCGGTTAGTAATTAAGAAAGATATAGGCGTTCAAGTGAAAAAAGGCAAGAAAATCGGTTTTTACCTGTAAATCCGGATCTTGGGGGTGTCCGGTAAATTTCGTAGAACAAACGTTGTTCCACTCGCTAAGACCTACAAGGAAATAGTATCGCGGTTTTTGGACTGTCGCACTGTGTTATTTGTTTACTTTTGTTAAATACATTAGTATTTAAGGTCACAAATAACAAAATTTTCTCTGTTATTTGTTTCTAGCATACTTTTTCTCATTGATTTTGACCTACTAAACACGAAAATGAGTTTTAAAAATTTTTCTGTCGATTGGTTTTCGAGATACAAATTCTTGAACTTTTTTTTTTAAATTTTTGGAGGTACACTTACAATTTTGAGCATATCTTTCGTCTTCTTTGACGTATTTGATCCTACTACTACTCAAATTAAAGCAAATTGAGCCGTCTACAACTCATTCTCAGAAAATTTTCAAATCGGGTGAGTAGTTTTGATGTTGGCGGCTTAAAAAGGTTAAAAAACTGCGTTTTTTTAGTAAAAATGTGGCAGAAAAATTCATATAAAAATTCATATAAAATATAAAACGCGATGCTAACAGCGATTTTGGTTTTTTTACGTATAGCTGGCATTTTTCCAAAGAAAATAAGCGCTTACTTAACAAAATCTGACAACAAATGGCGGACTTATAATTTTTTTGGCAAAAGACCGAAATTCCGCTATTTCACGATATTTTGATTTTCATTATTTGCACAGCTTACCTACCCAACGCAAACGAATAAATACATTTGAACTTAATTTAAAATAAACAAATTAGTCTTAGTATATTATTTTTTAATTTATTTAGAGCACTACATACTCAATGTATGGCACAATTAGAAATGGATGTGCCAGGTTAGCTAAACTAACGAAATTAACCAAATCAACGCCCAAAAAAAATGAGTAGAAACAAAGATATAACTGTATATTTTATGCCATGTGGAAAAACAGCTGACTTCTTCTTTGTTTTTTGTATTCGCTGCAATTGATCTCACGTATTAGGGTCCAAATGTAGTCACCCATCATAGCCGTGTCATAGATGCCCTGATAGCGTCGTTCCATAGCCTTCAATTCCTGATGAAAGCGCTCGCCGTGTTCGTCGCTCACGTCTCCTAAATTCTCAGGGAAAAAATCCAAATGAGAATGCAGAAAGTGTATTTTAAGTGACATGTGCACTCCTACCCAAAAATGAAAAAAAAACGATCATTAAAACGCTATTTAAATTAACATTTGTTTCAAAAAAAACCTACCCATTGCTTCATAGTTCTTTACCAGATCGTCAACTATGTCCTTATAATTATCGCTTTTGTTGTTCCCTAAAAAGTTTTCCACAACAAGCCTGAAGGAATTCCATGCTGCGGCTTCGATGGGTGATAACAGCTTCGGGAATGTTTCATCTTTCAACATTTTTTTTATCTCGGGTCCTGCGAAGACTCCTTCTTTAATTTTTGCCAGCGAAAGGTAAGGGAAAATTGACCGTAAATAGGCAAAAGCTTCACCTTCTTTGTCCAATTTTTTGGCAAAATTTTTTATCAAACCCAATTTTATGTGCAGCGGCGGAAGTATTATATTTTCACGGTTCTCTATTAGTGGTTTGCGCTGAACATTCGCTTCTCCAACTACAGGTTTCGTTCGTTCCGGCCATTTTTTTTTGAATATAATGCTGATCATCAGCGCGGCTATTCCAAAGGCACAGAAAACAGCAATGTCGCGTATAGCCTCCTTGGAGTCCACACAGAATGGCCACAACTTTGAGGTCGGCGCATATTTTCCAATTATATTTGCTATTCAGCAAAATGTTCATAGTTTCATAGTTCTCCTTTGAATCAACCGCATGAGCAATAGGAAGAGATGGCTTTTCATTCCCATTATGTAAGAGAACTGCCTTCAAGCTCTCTTTGTTGCTGTCAATAAACAACCTCCATTCATTGGGGTTGTGAATTTGGTGAAGCTCTTGGAACAAGCCGGAAATGTCGCTGCAAAAACATATTTCGTCTTTCTTTGTATAAAATTTAGCATACTGCTGGTGACGCTTCCTGTACGCTGTTACTTTCACTTCTGAATCCGCAAATCCACACTGTACCATCCGAGACGCAAAAAGTTCGGATTTCTCCTTAGTGAGACCAAAATCGCGCACCCAATCGTTTAGTTCGGCCTGTGACAGTAATTTTCGCTTTCTGCACGCCCCAAATTCGCTTGCACTTGACTCGGACTCTTGATCTGACGATTCTGCTTTTTGAAGAGATGCACCAGGGCACACTGGATATGGTACATCATTCGAATGTGGTACTGGAAGTGCAAACGATCCCACTTGAGCGTAGATCCATTTTAAAAATCTCCCTACCCCACTGTTTGTGGTGAGGCAAAAATAACAGTCTGTGGAATGGCATAGCGGCTTTTTCCACATCATTGGTGTACCGAATTTCATATGGCGCCTAAAATTAAAATAAATTACTATATTTGCTTTGCTTAATGTGTTTAAATAAAAATTCTTACCTTCCGCCAGCTGCCCAGTTGGTTAGGATTATATAGCAAAGATCACATAGCGACTTAGGTGTCCATGGTTCTCTGATATTTGGTGAAATACCAAAATAATTCAAATAGTGCAATTGCACTGCTGGAGTAAACGTGTGTGCGTGATTATTCTTTATAAACTCGCCGCAAACATTGCAGAAATTGTCTGGATTGTTCAAACACTCGAACACACGTAGTCTTTTACTCATTGTCTTACTTGTTGGGTAGGTATATTTAAGTGCATATAATATGCACTTAAATTCAATTTGTTTCACTTTTTACTCGTACTACTCCCGTTCGTAGACACTTGTTGAATGACAAAAAACGATAAATGAACACCTATAAATACTAAGTATGTTACAATATTTTACTGACAGGTACTTATGAATGGGCGCATCTTTTAAGGGTGGCTATATACCAAAACTGCAAAGTGCTGTGACATTTGAAAAAAATTTCCAAAAAAAAAATTGCTGATTTCGCTAAATTTTTGAAATTTCACGTCCCTTGCCAGAACAGAAGACATTAACCCAGGGTGGTGAAATTTTGAACAGAAGTAACTTATGTATAGGAGCAACTGTTTCGTTCTATTCCAAAAGGATTATAAAAAACTTGCTTTTTCGATCCCTCCTAGTAGGTCAGCTGTGCAAATAATGAAAATCAAAATATCGTGAAATAGCGGAATTTCGGTCTTATACCAAAAAAATTATAAGTCCGCCATTTGTTGTCAGATTTTGTTAAGTAAGTGCTTATTTTCTTTGGAAAAATGCCAGCTATACGTAAAAAAACCAAAATCGCAGTTAGCATCGCGTTTTATATTTTATATGAATTTTTATATGAATTTTTCTGCCACATTTTTACTAAAAAAACGCAGTTTTTAACCTTTTTAAGCCGCCAACATCAAAACTACTCAGAATGAGTTGTAGACGGCTCAATTTGCTTTAATTTGAGTAGTAGTAGGATCAAATACGTTAAAGAAGACGAAAGATATGCTCAAAATTGTAAGTGTACCTCCAAAAATTAAAAAAAAAAGTTCAAAAATTTGTATCTCGAAAACCAATCGACAGAAAAATTTTTAAAACTCATTTTCGTGTTCAGTAGGTCAAAATCAATGAGAAAAACTATGCTAGAACCAAATAACAAAACGACTGTTGGCTAGTGTAAGTAACCAAATTCTACTAGATGGAGACGTCAATCGTATCTAAAAGCTAATAATAGTAAAATTTCGGCATGTATGCTATGCCCGAAGATAAAAATAAATCAATGAATCAAACGTAAGTATTGCAATCTATGCAGTATTTAGAAGATGCGCTATATAACTGGACAATTTGTTAATGAAATCAGAAAAAGAATTTCTGATAAAACTGTAACGCTCTGATAGTGCTAAAATCACATTTTCTCAAGAAAAAAATAATTTAATTATTTTTTTATGTTATCTTATGTACATTATTTTCTGAACAATACAGTTTGTTGTTTATCACCTTACCTTACAGGGAGCAGGGTATATATCATTTGCTACGGGCCAATAGTATAACTCATCGAAGAAGTGACCTAAGACCCCAAGTATGTTTGGTGGAAATTCGATTTGGGCCATTTTAAACCTTTTGTGCAATGTCCGTCCGTCTGTCTGTCTGCTCGCTGGTGCGCACTATAACCTTCGAAAGACGTAACCGATTGACTTAAATTTTGGTATGCGATAATACTTTTTTAATCTCCGGGTAACTTCGAAGACGGGCCATACCGGTCCACTCCTTCTAGTACCTCCCCCACAAAGGGTTAACGTTAAATGAAATATTGATTCTCTAACAACGTCTATACTATTTATTCGAATCTTCTGAAATTCCACACACTAATACTAGTTTAATAGTCGGTACCACCACATCTGTATACTTATAACTATATTGTAAACAATAATATATTAGAGTGGCTTCTTTTGTGAGGAAGAAGAAAAGGATCGCGTTGATCAAAGCATATATGAAAATTTAGTTTGTTTTAAGTATATTAGCAAAATAATTCGTTTCTGCGATCCAGCCAGTCAGACATACGGACGGACATTGCTCAAATGACTGAAAATGGCCTAAAACGGATTTCCGCCGAACATACTTGGCGTCACCACCACAGTTTGTAACACCACTAAATATTGATCTGAGACCCCATAAAGTATATATAATGGGTTTTTCCAATAGACATTGGAAAAGCCTGTATTATTAATCCTCGTAAAATTCTAAGACGATTTAGCCATGTCCGTCTGTTGTAGTTACGCTACAATCTATAATACTTGAGCTAGAAAGCTGAAATTTTGCACATGCATAGATAGGATTGTTGTATAAACCACCGGCTATTCAAACATTCGTTTTTGGACCGTGGTCAGTTTTCGCGCTACCAAAAACTTTAATATTATTTTGTCCCTCTTATGATATAGGAACTTAAAACTTTGTAAATATGAAGTACTGTAAACGGTAAACATATGCGCGAAAGTAATTTAGAATTCTCTGGCTGTGGTAAGTGTTGCAGCGACCACAACAATTTTCTTTATTTCACTGATTTTAAAAGTTCCTTAAGAGCTAAAAAACCTAAACATGTGTATGTATATACCGACCTCAAAGGAGATACGAAAACAGCTATTCGAGGCCCAGCCTGAGGTAAAACCAGACTTTAAATCGCGTCTTAAAATTTCGAAAGCCATTCAAAAATATTTCGCTCACCACTTACAGTGATAACATATCTAAAGTTGTCAATTTGGTTAATTCGCAGACTGCGGTCAGTGTACCACTGTCCAACAATTTTTACTCTTCCTGTACTTTAGAAGTGCCTTAAGAGCTATGAGCCAACAAATGTATGTGTATATACTGATATCCAGGAAATGAGATTTTACTCCAAATGGGTTTTGACCACTTGACCGCCGAGACTACTGTTAGGGCAAGAAAGGTGAGATTTTGAATATGTACACGAGTGTTGTATAACTCAAAGACTATTAGCGCTATCAAAATCTTTAATATTATTTTTGTACTTCAGAAGCAACTTAAATGATACAAAGATAAGGTTTAGGTTTTAGGTTTAGGTTAGGGTGGCAGTCGTATTTTTTTTATACAAGCTCACATAGACCATTTTAGGTCTCTAGTGTTACCACGGGCTGAAATGCTCCTCATCGAAACCAACCTGTTTGACATACAAATTTATCGATAGTACGAATATCGGTACTGGAAAGATCTGTTTGGCTGCCTAGAAAAGAAGACCCCAGTATGTCCAATCGTCGTTTACTCAGAGCGGGGCAGTCGCATAGCAAGTGCTCAATGCTCTCCGCTTCTTCCTCATCTCCACAGCTTCTACAGAAGTCATTAGAGTCAATACCCAATCTTTTGGATTGTTCACCGATCAAGCAGTGTCCCGTCAGAACTGATACTAACGTAGACAATCTTTGTCTGCGGCAGTCGAGGGTGATTTTAGGGATGTTGCCTGCAGAGAATTGATGGCAGCTTGGCTGTCCGAGTAAATGACAACGCCAGTGTTGGTTACTATGTTGCGACTAAACCTCTGCATCAAGACATTAATTTCTTCGTCTACAGTAGTGTACACTACTTCACTGCACACTGAAACATTGTATTTTTCACTCGGTTGACACTACCATAGAATGATCGAAAAAAAAAAAACAAAAAACACTTCACACAATCTAGTCGTGCACTCTGCTCGTTCGGTTTTGTATTTTTATACTCGTTTCAATTCGTCAAACGATGAGTATAATGAAGCCAGTACACTGCTGTTTTCTTTTTTTTCAGTATGTACACTAGTGTATTTACCCCTCAAAATCAATAAATTTCTAAGGTGGTCTATGCTCTTTGTTGTTGCGCCTCTCTTTGCAATGACAATGAGTACAGTAGTGCAGTGTACACTGAAATCGAGTATTTTTGTTTTGGTGTACAGTGCTTGAATGAGTGTACTTCTCTTCTCGTATGTACACAGTTGGTATATAGTCCACTCGGTCGGTTACCATAGCAATACACTAGCCAATTTGTTCAGAGCCACCTGTAGAATGTCTCAGAGGACGTTTTCGAATTTGCCACATATTGTGATTGCCACGTCGTCCGCATATGCCACGACCTTGAAGCCACAGCGTTCTAGATCTATCAGGATTTCATTCACCGCTAGGTTCCAAATTAGTGGAGACAGTACTCCTCCTTGTGGGGTCCCTCTGTTTACAAACCTTGTTAGAGTTGTGGACCCAAGACATGCTGTTATGCGTCTTCTCTTGAGCAGACTTTGAATTAGTCTAATCTAACTAGAGTTAACTTTTAGATGTGACAGTGCCGCAATTACTGCATATGAGTGAATGTTGTTAAAAGCCCCTTCTATGTCTAGAAATGCCACCATGGTGAATTCCTTGAAATGCAGGGACGATTCGATAGTGTTCACAAGTTCGTTGGATTCGATGGAGGGATACCAAAGTGGTATGTATGAAAGCCTGATACAGCCTACATATATTTGTTCCAGCCAGGGGATAATGTACTTCAACATTTTCTGCATTTCTGCTGGAGTGATGCCGTCTGGTCCAGGTGACTTGAAGGGCTCAAAGCTGTTAATAGCCCAGCTTATTCTGGAGCTCTCAGTCAACAAGCTAGCAACGCTCGCAGTCCACTCGCATTCTTGTTGATCTTCGGGTTCTGTTGGTGAGTTCCCCGGGAAATGTGTGTCGAGCAGTATATTCAGCGACTGCTCGCTGTTTTTTTTCCATTTATTTGCCTCATCCTGCTACACAGAAAAAACAGACAGTTCAAAAATTTTAACAAATGTATCTGTATGTTAAATTTTTTTAAATTCAACAAATATTGTAAATGAAATTTGGAAAATAATTTTCAAAATTATTCCGAAGCTAATCAAATGATAAATTTGTCAACGTCTGACTTATTTCTTGTAATATTTTTCGTATTTTGAGTTTGTTGTTCAAATTTATACACACAATATGTAATTACAAATTTCAAAATAAAAATTTATTGTCGCACCCTTACCATCGCAAACAAACTCGTTTATTTTACATATATGTAAAAGGAATTAAGGATGCGCGTACATGAAAACATAACGATGCATAAAGAGGTAAGTGAAATTAAGTGTCACACTGTGGTACATGGTATTATACGTTTGTTTCGTACACATCTACTAGGAATCAATATCTGATTCGATTTGACCATGTCCGTCCGTCTCTCTATCTTAAGTTATTCGCAAAGTGCAAGTCGGAATTTTACTACGATCTTGATGAAATTTGCACAAATAACTTTTCACATCAGAAAGGAAGGAATTGGTCAAAATAGGTTCATATTTAGATGAAGCCCTCATATACATATATGTACTTTCGACACAGAATCTAAGCGTATAATCTATAAAATTCGACCCAATGAAAACTTTTAGACCAAACCGAGATACCTCTGAATCTAAAAAAAAAAACGGCCTAAGATTTAAATATATAGCCCCTTATTCATGTTCCTTCCAATTTGCCTCTTAGCGCTTTAGAACCTGTATTTTACATCAAGTTATTCCAAAATTTGGGAGAGTGAATTCTTTTAACCAGGGATGGATTTGCAGAAAATCCTTTCAAAATTTAGATATGTATAGTCACGCACATACGATTTTGCGTCTAAGCGCAATAAAATCTGCATTTCTTAGCTGATCTTTAAAAGATTTAACAGATAACAGTTTATTGAACCAAAGACGAAAGTTGTTTAATTTTGAGAAAATTTATCCAGAATTAGATATACCCGCATATATATATGAATACCTTCATACATTGCGATTTTGAATCTAAGCGATATAAGATAAAAAGTTTTCGACAGAATAATGGAAGAAAAATATCAATAAAACTTGGCATTAATTCTTAATCTGCATATTTAGCACTTCCTTATTCGTTTTAATTCAAATTTGTTTACTCAATTCCAGAGACATATTAAGAGGAGGCAGTAAACAATTTGCGTTCAAAAAATATTAGAGCAAATGACGTGGACCTGTTTTGGAGGAAGTGCTGAAATAAATCAGGCTTTACCTGTATAACATTTTTATGATATAAAGATTTTGTATTTAATTAACTCAAAAATAGAGACGAAGGTAAGTTAATCCGTCAAATAACATCTATCATTATCATAATGTTTTGTATTTGTTTGTACTTTCGTCTAATATATTCTTTAGAGTCAACGTTATTGGATTTATTGTGGAATCTGCAGACTCTGTTCCCACCTCGCCTAAATGTAAATGAGGAAGATGGAATTAAGATTTTAAATAAGTACATAATCGTACAATAAGCATTATCTCATTTCAGTATTAAAAATATCCTTAAATATAAATAAATAACGATATATAATATCGTTTTATTCAATAATTGCATTGTATAAAATCCCATAATTTCCAGAGAAAATAACAAATTTGGTTGTTAATATGATAATATATTTGTTGAATTTAAAGTCAAAATATTTTCAATAAATGATTTGAAAATATATTTGTTGAGCAAAACCAAAAACATTTTTAATAAACAAATTACAAATATTGTCGTTGAAATGAAAATATGCTTGTTGAGTAAAAAAGGAAAAAATAATCAATGAACGGGCCACAATTTTCGTTGATGAAACTTAAATTTTCTTTATCACAGGAATTTTGAAACATTTTGTATTTGATTTTTTGAAAATTATTGTTGAATTATGAATTTTGTTTTTTCTGTGTAGTAAATCACTGTACAGGGTGAAGTTGATAGTATTTTCCTCAGCCTTGCGGCGTCGGAAACCTTTTCCACTTCGCCACAGAAGGTATACCAAGAGCGTCTTTGCGCCTTTCTAAGCTCCTTCTTATAGATCTTGAGTTGCTCTTTATAGGCATCCCAAACATTACCGACTCCAGTAGATTTAGCCTTGTTGAATAGCTCAGAAGTCCACCATTGGGGTTTAGTTTTACCCTTGTACCTTGTTTTTGGACAGGCTTCTTCAAGGGAACTATTGAAAGAATGGTGATATGCTCGACCAGATTATCCAGACCGGCTTCATTCTGTTCGTACAGAAGTTTGGAGTTGAGGACTTTCCTGAAATTCTTTTCATACAGGTGCCACTTTGCCTTTCTCACATTTCTGTGGACGGCAGGTTCATGCGCTTTTTCAGCGAGTTTGAACTCAATATAATGGTGATCTGAGAATGGGTGGTCGTCCAGTACATTCCACCCAATAACTTTGTTTGACAGCCGGTCATTAGCAAACGTTACGTCTAGTACTTCTTGTTTGTCTTTAATTGTAAAGGTCGTTTTATTACCTATGTTACAAATACTTAGGTTGGTAGTTAGAATAAAGTCAAGAAGCGAATCACCCCTATTGCTTATATCCGTACTACCCCAGATAGTATGATGAGCGTTCGTTTCTGCGCCAATAATCAGCTCGACCTCGTCAGACGTTGGTTCTTCTACTACTTCCCTGAATAGAGCAGTCTGTACTACAGCTTCATAAGGCAAGAAACTGGAGACCACCCAATATATGCGATTACCGATCTCCAGACTAGCAGATGTTTGATCTTTACCACTTAAATTAGCCAGGAGAAAGATACTTAGATCTTTCCTGGCCAAAATGCAGGTTCTTGGAGTGCCTTCACAGTTGGCCACAAGAAGTTTAATGTTGGGCGTCCTTACCGCACACCCCTCCTCCCACTGCGTAGGGCTCCTATATCAGAACGATGTCTACTGCATCTGTGGGCAGGCGCAGCAATAGAGCCGCTGAGGCTGCTTTAGCGTGATGGAGGTTAATCCCTAGAATTCTTACCATCATTGGTAATTGACAGATTAACATCCACCCCGACAAGGGTGTTATCGAACTCTTCGTCCGTATCATCGAGAAGCGTGTCCCCGCCAGATGCGTCAAAGAGTCCGGAGACTCTCCTCAGCTCTCTGTATCAGAAGTAGAGCTTTCGTCCTCAGAGAAGGACGTTATAGATCTTCTGCTGGAGTTGAAGCCACCAGAAATCGTGGGCGTGGGTACCTCCACACATTCAGAAAGCCGTGTATCAACCACGGTAGACGACTCGCCTTCCGCATTGGGAGCTATATCCTGCTTGTATACCTTCAAGACTATAGTCTCGAAGCCATTTTGTAGGGTTGCACTTGCACATTGTATCTGGGAGGTGGATTCAGCGTTAAGGATCAAATTTACTGATGCTTCTTACATCCGCCTCACCCACCTTGCTAATTCTCCAATTATGGGTCGGCAGGCCAGGATTGGAATCTTTTATTATTTCTAATATGTCAGCCGGGTTGGAGGTCTCTTCTGCCTTTTTCGAATGCAGGGGTTCACCAGGTGATCTGATTCTTTTGACTTTATTAGCCGTTAACACAGTTGAATTTGTGGCTCTTTCAGTCGGCTCATAGGCCTTAGAAGCATCTATGACACCTTTTGCCCAGGTAAGTGACTCTTTTTGTTTTTCGGTAAGAACCATAACCTAAACAGCCTCCAACTTCGTCAAAACTCTGAGCGCTATCCGGTGCTCATTTTGTTTCCGTTTTGACGGTCGGACATGACATTTTCCCGTCACTGTACACTGATAGAAATATCGTTCGTCACCATGACGAATCAGTTTCGTCAATATATCTTCGCAGTGGTGACGAAAAGTTTCGTACATGCGATGTTTTTGTACGTTAATAGAACGAACACGATAATCAACCAATGTTTTTGGAGATTTCGAAATTCGTCGAGGGAACGATAAGGTTTCATTCCCACGACGAAAAGATTTATTTGACCATTTAGCTTAAAATTTGATAAAACGAAGCAATCAATTTATAGTTTGTGCTTAATTGTACTGTTCAATATGCGTTTTGATTACCTTAGTTAAATAATTTGTTGTAAAAGCTTAATTTAAAAATTTAATAATGGTGATGAATAGAATTCGTCATGGTGATGAATGGGATTCGTCGTGGTGATGAATGGTAATCGTCGTGATGATGAATGGGATTCGTCGTGGTGATGAATGGTATTCGTCGTTGTGACGAATGGAATTCGTCTTTTAGCAAATACATTACTTGTTGAGATTGTTTTTGATTTAAAATATCAGAAGTGATAAATACTTCTCGTTCATTTGCTTTAAGCCTTTACTGATAAGAACTGCGTTTCGAAACGAATAACCACTACTGAACCTGGCAAAGCTGACAAATTATTTTATTTTCCATACCGTTTTTAATGGTCTAAAACCAGAAGAATAATTATTGAAATTTTTAAAATTTAAATAGTCGGGGCATGAATTCGTCGTGGTGATGAATGGAGTTCGTCGTGCTGATGAATGGATTCGTCGTGGTAATGAACTCGATTCGTCGTGTGATTCGTCGCGGTGATGATTGCAATTCGTCGTGGTGATGAATGGGATTCGTCGTGATGATGAATGGAATTCGTCGTGGTGATGAATGGGATTCGTCGTGGTGATGAATGGAGTTCGTCGTGGTAATGAACTCGATTCGTCGTAGGAATGAAATGTGTGACGAAAGTTTTTGGAAACAAATTCATCAAGAGGATTATTCCGTACGTTAGCTGACTTTTGACGAAAAAATAATCGTGATGCTGTACAAATTCGTCGTCATGACGAAGCTTTTTCTATCAGTGTACCACCTGTTGTGAGTACTGGGGGAAATTTTCACCATTTTTGGTGTGGTCGGCTTTGGCCTAGACCAACGGACGGACAGTAGGACGATTGGGGAACTCCGCTCCATCGGAACACGAAGGCATCCCCTCAAAGAATTTATTTTTTTTGTCTGTATTAGCCCGTAATAAGTACTACGATGTAGGCCTTCCAGACTTTGTACAGATTTTTTTTCGAATAATAAACCATTTGATTTTCCGAGACGCGTTTTGAGACTTTTGACCTCGGAAACGTATTATGCAAAAATGTTGCACATATATAAAGGGTGATCAAAGTAGAGATACTTTTTTAATAGCCTTTTTTGACAGATCACGTGTGAGTCGTGTAATGCTGTGAAGTTATTTTTATTAAGTATTGTTTGGCATTTCATCATGGAAAGACTTACGCCTGAACAACGTTTACAAATTATTCAGTTTTATTATCAAAATAATCGTTCGCCAATTGCGCTAAGTCTATTTTTTTAAATAAAAAAAAACACTTTCCAGTCGACCCACGACCTTGACACACATGAGCAGTAGTTTAGCTCTCGTTAAGAGCTATCTTTTTGTCTTTGACCGATTCCAGATCCGACGTACCGGAATCATCGGTCCATATATCTTCAAAAATGATGCCGGTGAGAACGTAACCGTCAATGGCGACCGTTATCGTGCCATGATAACCGACTATTTGATGCCGGAAATTGAAGCTCGTGATCTCGGCGACATTTGGTTTCAAAAAGCGCCGTCACTTCCCACACATCGCATCAATCAATGGATTTATTGAGAGAATACTTCGGTGGGCAGATAATTTCACATTTGGGCCGGTCGATTGGCCACCAAGATCATGTGATATCACACCGTTAGACTTTTTCCAGCGGGGATATGTAAAGTCTAAAGTGTATGAGGACAAACCCGCTTCGATTCAGGCATTGGTGCAAAACATCACGCGTGTCATTCGCCAGTTACCAGTCGAAATGCTCGAACGAGTTATCGAAAATTTGACTCAACGGATGGACCATCTGAGACGTAGCCGCGGCCAACATTTGATAGACATAATCTTAAAAAAATAAATGCCAAAGAATGTTCTTTCAAATGATAATAAATATTCCCCAGTCAATTTGAATTTTCTGTGTTTTTTTTTTCTTGAAAAACGTAGGGAACCTCGAATGGATCACCCTATACTTAAGAGTGTGGCTGGAATAATACCCCACTCAGATTTATGACATTTTAACAGTTGAGACCAAAATAATGTAATTATTTCCGATATTTAAAGGATTCATACGAATCTTTTGGAATTTCATATGTACATGGTGAGAACGAAGTCATTGGCACAACGATATACGGGGTTTTTGTAGTCATATGTAAGTCCCGTATATCCTATGATAAACCATTACATTTTCCCATCGAACAACAAACCTTCTTCGAGAATATAAAGGAAACGCCATAGCACAGCGGCAGGAATTAACATGTAAAGGCGGATTCAATTCGACCATGCCGAATCTTAAATACTCTCCACCATGGATCGCCTGTGAATGGTTTCGGGTACACATAATGTCTTACGAAAGAGGTGTTCTAAAAGTCACTATCACGCCTGAAAACCGCATCGAATGGAATGTTAGGCATTATTTAAGCAGAAGTTAGGCAGCCAATACTTTGCAGTTTCCAGACACCTCGCTATTCGTCATGTGAAGTAAAGGTGAGAAGTGAGATGAATGTGAAGTAAGTAACAGAACAGGGGAGGTAGTGATAAAATGAATCCTATGGTGGACGGTATAAAAAAGGGAAATAATTCGGCCTTTTCTTAACCTACCAACCGATTGCGAAAAAAAAACTTGGCTTGCTTGTAGAAGGGGTATTAGAGAAGTTAAGTTGTTAATTTGGGCCACCCATATTATACAGGGGCGGAGCTAAAGGTCTTTCAAAGTTGGACACCTCGGGTAAACAAAATGTTTAAGCGCGTGTAAATTTCGCCTTTTTCGTCAGATTCTTAAAATTTGTGTGTGCATTCTAATAATTTAGGTCCACAAAAGATTTTTTACACCTAAGAGTTATCTCGTATAGTTACCGAGATATCTGTAATTATACAATGAAAAAAAAATCGGTCATATCAAACATTTTTTGGTCTTTCAAAAGAGATAACTTCAACTTATACATAGCGTTTAGTGGGATTTATGGCACTTTCGAATGACATAAACCATATTTTTATCCCCTCACCTTAGAGAGGAGGGTATATATCATTTGCTACGAGCCAATAGTGTAACACATCGACAGACATCCGTCTGTCTGTCTGTGTGTCTGTCTGCTGGTTGGTGCGCACGATAACCCTCGAAAGGAGTAACCGAATGACTTCAAATTTGGTATGCGGTAATATTTTTGTCTATCTCCAGCTAAGTTCGAAGATGGTCCATTTTGGCCCACTCCTTCTTGTACCTCCCCCACAAAGGGTTAACTTTTAGTGAAATATTGATTCTTTAATACCTTCTATACTACTTACACGAATATTCTGAAATTTCACACATAGTATTAGTTTGTTAGTCGATAACACGACAAAAATGGGCGAAGTGGCCACTCCCTTTTTGGTACCTCCCACACGAATGGACCATTTTGCACCAAAAGTTATCTGCTTATAACATTAATACCAGTTCATACAAATACTTGACATTTTATAGAGTGTAATGCTTTTATAGTACCTAGAGTCCAGAAGAAAGTGGTCGTTATTGGCATGCCCCTTTTGGTACCTCCCACACAAATGGACCATTTTGTATCAAAAGTTAACAGCATATAACATGAATACCAGTACATGCAACTACTTGAAATTTTGTACAGTGTAAAGCTTTTATAGTACCTAGAATTCGATTGAAACAATAAACAAATAGTAATAGCAACAAAAAATATATTGCCTACACCGTGTGTCGGTTGTATTTATATATAAATAGTTGAAACAAAAATAATAACATGGATACGATCAAATAAAAATGCTTGCAACTAAATCGATGGTTGTATCAATCGAATTAAGATTTTTTTTTCATTGACACTTGGTTACTTGTTGTAACCAATTTTAAACTTTCATTATAGTACTATATGATCGATGTTTGGTTGTGACAATCAATGTTTTATTTTTGACAACCGAAATTGTACAAAAGAACAAATATTATTATTGCAACGAATAGTTGGTTACTAAAACAGAAAAATTATTAATAAATAATCGTTTTTTTTTTGTTATCCCAATAATTTCCCAAATTTTGAATAATTAAATGTATTTTGGGAAATACAACCGAAAGATTGGTTGATGTTCTTTTGCTGATACATGACAAACAAAAAATAATATTACTCAACATAAATAAATCTTCAACATTTTGTTCAAGAGCGGTATATGTAGTCAAAAATAATCTCTTGTGGATAATAATGTGTGGAATGCAGAATATGTTGTGAAAAATGTTTTACATAAATAAAAAATAAAAGCAACAATCATGAAATTTAAAGCACAGGGTTAAGCGATATTTGCATATAAGTTTTGTGTTTTTTTCGTGTACTAAATTTAAATATTTCCACATCTCATATAGTGATGAATTTGTAATATGGAATTTTTAATTTTGTTATGAATTGATTGGTTTTTTGTTCAAAAAATAAAATAAAAATTAATGAAAACTGTTTTTAATTAGTTGTCGGTAGTATATAACTGACAAATTGTCAGAACAACCAATTTTTTAAAACAGTTGATTGTTGCCACAACCTACTGTTTTTTTTACAACAGATAACTTTAGCCACCATTTTCGTAGTTGGCGCAACCACATATGATTGTTGTCAACATGGAAGCAGAAGTATACCACAACCAAAATATTGGTTGTCCTGATGGAATCGCATGATAGTAGACAGAACTACAAAATTCGGTTGCGGCAACCAAACTGTATTCTGTGTGTGAAAACTGTTTTTAATTAATTGCCAATTTTTTTAAACAGTCGGTTGTGGCAACATTCAACAGGTAATTTTAGCCACAATTTTCGTAGTTGGCGCAACCAAATATGATTGTTGTCAGCATGGAAGCAGAAGTATATGTACCACAACCAAAATGTTGGTTGTCCTGATGGAATCGCATGATAGTAGACAGAACTACCAAAATTCGGTTGGCAAATAATTCGAATGAGGCAACCAAACTGTATTCTGTGTGTACCTCCCCTATATCTACTATACCGGGTTTGAACTTCCTTCTGCAGTTTAACTTACAACCTTACCACATATACAAAGTGTAAAGGTTTTAATAGTCTAGCTTTGCAATTGCAGAAAATCTGGTTTGGTTTTGAAATTTGCGTGAAAAATAGTGTAAGTTGGAGAATCGTGACAACAAAACCCGTGACAATTTGTGACTTGCTTTTTCTTCGAAAGCATTTTCCAGAAAGTTCTCATTAAGGTACAGTTTTTAAATAACAAAAAAATGACAAAAATCACGTTTTTGAAAATATTGGAGTAATTTCAAATGGTCGTAAGTTTTATCTTAACATTTTCCAGAAAGTTTTCATTAAGGTGGATACAAATATGCTATGTACGAGGTATGATCAAAAAATATCGCTAATTTTTAATTTCCGCGGGCTTCGTGTATTTGATTTTTGATATTTTTGTAGCGTTATGTTGGTACTCATGTCCCTTACTTATGCTGATAAGGTCGGCTATTTTGAATGTTTAGTTAATTTTTGACAGTTGTGCTGGGATGTGTTTTAACTTGCCTTTTATCTAGTATTTCAGAAAATGGATCAAAGAATCTGCATCAAATTTTGTGTGAAAAACAAAATAAAGTGCGCTGACGCATTCCGAATGTTGACTGTGGCATATGGTGAAATCAAATCAACGTTTATCGGTGGTACAAAATGTTCTTAGAGGGCCGAGAAGATGCGAAGGACGAACAGCGTGCCGGACGCCCGAGCTCACAGTTTTCTTTGATTGCAGGGGCGTGGTGCATTATGAGTTCTTGCCACAGGGTAGTACGGTCAATAAAGAATATTACCTGCAAGTTATGCGCGAAGCAATCCGCCAAAAACGCCCGGATTTGTGGAAGAACAAAAACTGGCTTTTACGCCATGATAACGCCCCAGCACACATATCGTTGCTTGTGCGCGAATATTTGGAAAAAACTATTGGCAGAAGTGCATTTTATCCGAGGGGAATTACTTTGAAGGCGACAAAATAGATATTCATGAATAAATAAATACTTTTTGAAAAAATACAAAATTCGCGATATTTTTTGAACATACCTCGTATACCTTTTTAAATAACAAAAAAAATTAAATTTTTGAAAGTATTGGAGTAACTTCAAATGGTCGCAACTTTTGACTTAATGGGAATATCGTATTGAATTATATAGAATTTTTTGTTGTTAATTCAGAAAAGTTTATGTAAAAGAAATCGGTATATTTTCTGTCCTGATACTAAACGAGATAACTCTTAGCTTTTGTAGACCTTGGTTAGTGTAATGCTCGCGTGTAAATACCCGAAGGCCCCGTAGCTTCATACCATAGGTTGCCCAAATTTAAATTCTTAATACGTACCTTTTCTACAGGAGTCCCAAGTTTTGTCGCAATCGGTTGAATTACTCCCACTGTGTGGTGGAATGGATTTTTTTAACAGTTATGAAGAACATTATATATTTTTCAAAGAAAATTTTAATAGTTTAAAAAAGCGATAAAAAGTACAAAACTGTAAAAAAAAGTTGCAGGTTTTGTACCTTTATCATAATTACGAATAAAATTAGTCACATCCAACAAATTTCTTATACCAGTTCATATTTTGTGAAAAATAATCACCTTGAAAAAAATTTCAGACCCATATCTTTAATACTTTGACAAACATGACAATTTTAACGGATCAAGAGTTATAGTTAAACATATAGAGCAAATTCTTCGTACGAATATTTTTATAAAATCAATGGTTTTCATTATTTGTTAAGTTACAATTACCTATGCATCTAACATTGTCGCCCGGTGTTAGATATCGCGTTAGGTTCGTAATTGGTCAATTATAATTGGATCTAAACAAATATAAACATATTTAATCACATTGTCAGCGAAATTGTATAAAAAATACATAGTTGGTCTGGTTTGAAGTTCAAACTACACAGTTCTGATTTCTCGGGAGTAATTTTCAAGATTGAACTTGTACATATATAAACTATTTGTATGTATATATGTAAATAAAGTGTGCGTATATGAAAAACAATATATTTTTAAATGCCATTAACCTATAACAAATACTGGAAAAGAAAAAAAATGATAGCATAAATTTGTGACAAAAATACACTGTTTCCTAATTTTAAATTTAATAAGAATATAAAAATATTTCCGATTTAAACGGGCAATCGACCTAAAAATATTTCCTTTCAAACATTTTTTAAATTTTTTAAAATTGATTTTATATTTCCTTGTAAATAGCTGTGGCCATAAATAAAACAATGTTGTGTTAGAGTTTTATTGTTTAAATTTTACATTTCATTGCTGATATTTCAAACGACTTCGCGTTCATCCTCAGGGAGATACCTTAAACAAATATACATACATACATTAAAAATTATAAACAAACAATTATAAATAAAACAAAAAATATTTCCTTTGTTGTAATACTAACACTATTTTTTGTGTCACAGACGTACTAAGGCGTACTATTTTATGAAACCAAAACAACATTTTTTATGGTAAAGTTTTTTTTTTAAAAAATTCTTTTCTAAAATTCCAATTTTCATGGAAGTTACCTTTAGTAGTTGGACCATATTTTTATACCCTCACTTTAGTGATATGTCCGAGACCTAAAAACTTTTTTCTATGTATAGATTGAAGCGTACTATTTTATGAAATCACATTTTATTATGGTAAAGTTTTTTTAAAAAAATATTTTCTAAAATTCCAATTTTCATGGAAGTTACTTTTAGTAGTTGGACCTTATTTTTATTCCCTCACTTTAGTGATACCAAGGAGTGACCTAAGACCCTAAGTATGTTCGGCAGATATCCGTTTTGGGAAATTTAAGCTGTATTGGTCCACTCCTTCTGGTATTTTGTACAGTGCTTTTATAGTACCAAGTGTCCTGTGAAAGTGGGCGTAATTTGCACGCATCTTTTGGTACCTTCCACACAAATGGACTATTTTGTGGAACAAACAATTTTCTACAGCCCAATGTTTTTATAGTTCCTACAGTCTGTCGAAAAGTGAGCGTTGCTACCACGCCCCTTTTGGTACCTCCCACAAAAATTTCAATAATATTAAGTAATTTACTTAATTTTAAGTACATTTTCGTAATTTTAAGTACAAAATTTACTTATTTTGAAGACTAAGGACGTCTTTGGAGCATTTCTTTAATTTTATGACAAATTTTTTTCAAGTGTAGAATTGTGAAAGATTTTGAGTAGTAGTATAGAAGTTATGATATAATCAATATTTCACTAAATATTGACCCATTGTGGGGGATGTACTCGAAGGATTACACCAACATAGTCCATCTTTAACCTTAGCCTGAGATAGAAAAAAATATTGACACATATCAAATTTGAAGTGAATCGCTTGTGTTTATTAATCAAAAATATTAAATTTCATAAAGGTCGATTATTAAAAATTACTAAATATAAGTGAATCGTTTAATCCTGTCGATAGTTAACATGCGCACCAACCAGACAGACAGACGGACTTAAAATGACCCAAAATGGATTTCCGCCAAAATTGCTATATTTCACATATATGACATTTATCCATAGATTTTCATCAAATAGGCATTGTTTCCTTCGGATTATGTTAAAATTCTCTATTCTCTTCGTTAGGATGCTAGCTTTCAAAAATTGGAAGAAAACTATTTCTTGTGATTTTTTAAATTTTTTCGTGCATGAAAAAAATCTATTTAAAAAAAAAAATAATTTTTTTCTAATTATTTTAACTACAGTTAGTAAACTTCATTATGTCATTACTAGTATTTGTAGTCCTCATAATTTCCTTTATTTTAAAGTTTTATTGAGCTTAGACTTCAAAAAATAAGATCCAAAAACTAAAGCCACATTCCAAGAAAATAGGAACTTTAAAGACAATAAATTTATTTAAAAAAAAATTACCACCAAATTTTTTTTTATTTTTTTTCGTGGTTTGGACACCATATTACACCAGAAAATGTTATGTACAGCCCTTCGACAAACAATTTTTTGCATAGTGTAATCAGATCAAATATTTTTAGTTTACATTTTCCTTTTATTTTGTGTATTAGGTGTCTTTATATGTATGTGCGTGCACATATTTCCGCAATTTTCTCTGAAAAACTCTGTTTTTTACCCAGAATATCATTTTTGCACAAAGTTAACAATAAGACAAAACGTACAGTTGCGGTTATTTAGAAATATCAACTGAATATTTGGAATTATATTTATTGTAACAAAGTAGAAACATATCGCATTTTTTAAAAAAAAAATGTGTTGTTCTGATATTTTGCACTAGGAAATCTACAAGACAAAGTAGTTTCTAATTTATTTCTTATTCAAGTTTTATTTATATTAATATGGGAAAATATTCTCTAAACGTCCGGATTGATTTTTTCAGCCTAGCCAATACATACTTGGAACATTTTATTTATTACTAGAATCCCCAAGAGTGTGAAATAATTACATTTGCGTTTGGGCGATATGACATTTTACGACCATCGATTTTGGGTGATATGACGCTTTTTTGGCGAACATTCATCGCAAGAAGGTGTGTACATTAGTAGTGTCAATATAAATAACTTTCCGAAAAATTTACGGGAAAAACAAATTATCTTTAAACTCAATATCAGTGCGTACCTATATCATATGATCGGAATACATCCCCTATCGGACATGGGGATCCTCTTAACACATTTGTCCTTTTATGCCCAATGAACCATATTTAACCAATTTTTCTCCACTGTGCCTCTAAATTACGAATTTCGAATAAACCTTCCTTATTTCCAGTTTATGCTCCAAAAGTTGCCCTCACACCTGGGACCAGGCAGCTCTTGGAACATAACTCTAGCCGTCTCAGTGTGTCGGTGGTACCATAGTTATCCCTTTTTTCTTTGCTGTCCGCATATATGTTTGAATTTCGAAAAATTCCCGCCGTATGCTGTTTCAACATCACAAGGGCTATCCTCACGCAAAATTCTAGTTCTAGACGGACTATCCTACCACCAATGTTCTGTAATTTGGGCTGGGCTATGATCAGTTAATCAGTCAGGCAACTATTTTATATACGAGTACGTGTATTGATTCTAAGACCAAATGTATTCCAATTCATATCGTCCAAGAGGAAACCAGTTAGGAAAGAAAAAAGGGGCATGACGATAATAGTTTGGAATAATTGGTTTCGTTTCAGTTAACAAAGTACTTATCTCCACCTTTTCATCAAGGCTTATTCCAAGGAGGATTTGAAGAGATTGGTCATAATAAACTAGATCTGACACGACAATATTAAAATGCGCAGTACTCTTTCATAGATCAAGAATCGGATGGAAGAAATGTATGGGACTATATAAGTACATAACACGGTTCGACAAATGCTTACTTTTTCTCACTCCCTAGAACAAGACTATATCGGAGTAAAAATATAGGCCAACAGTAGATAAACAGCATACATAAAAATGTCCTTTTAAACTTGTATCCTTAAATATCTCTCAAAGTAGTGAGTCTACAAATCTGAAAAAAATAATGTTACACAACTCTAACTGACACAATATGTATCCAAATTTCAGCCTTCTAACATTAACGGTTAAGGAATAACAATTATTTAAATTCCACAAATTTTATAATGATCGGACGTAAAGTACAACTTCTATAGCGCTTTGATACCAAATCGGGAGGAACATATACATATATGAAGGCTATATCTAAATCTCAACCAATTTTCCCCGAATTTGGCAGAATTCATTCATATAAATAAACCAGTAACGAAAGGCCGAAAGTCGGGCGGGGCCGACTATATAATACCCTACACCTCCCTAACAATGCGATAAGGGTCATTGCCATAATAATTTGGAATAATTGGTAAATGGGTAGAAACATATTATCTAATTCTGAAATGATAATAGCTAAATTAAGCAATATTCGCTAAATTAAGCCAATTGAGAAACATCTTTCTGGAAAATTTTAATGATCGGAAGTAAAATACAACTTCTATAGCGGTTTGATACCAAATCAGGAGGAACATATATATGTATGGAGCTTTAATATAAATCTGAACCGATCTTCCCTCAATACTTATTCATGTAAAAAGACCTCCTTCTGTCGAATTTCGTACTGATCGGATATAAAATACAGTCTCTACAGCGCTTACATGTCAAATCGGGGGTAACATATATATGGGAGCTATATCTAAATCTGAACCGATTTTCTCCGAATTTGGCAGTATTCCTTCATGTAATAAGAAAACTCTTTCTGCCGAATGTCGCACTGATCGGATATAAAATACAGTTTTTACATCGCTTACAGGTCAAATCGGGGGTAACATATGTATATATGGGTGTTATATCTAAATCTAAACCGAGTTTCTCCGAATTAGGCAGTATTCCTTCATGTAGAAAGAAACCTCTTTTTGCGGACTTTCGCACTGATCGGATATAAAATAACATTTTTACAGCGCTCACATGTCAAATCGGGGGTAACGTATATATGGGGGCTATATCTAAATCTGAACCGATTTCTTCCAAATTTAAAAGTGTTCATTCATATAATAGAAAATCTCTTTCTGACGAATTTCATACTGATCGGATATAAAATACAGTTTTTAGAGCGCTTACATGTCAAATCGGGGGTAACATATATATGGGGGCTATATCTAAATCCGAACCGATTTTCTCTGAATTTGGCAGTATTCCTTCATGTAATAAGAAACCTCTTTCTGCCGAATTTCGCACTGATCGGATATAAAATACAGTTTTTACAGCGCTTACATTTCAAATCGGGGGAAACATTTATATGGGGGCTATATCTAAATCTGAACCGATTTTCTCCGAATTTAGCAGTATTCCTTCATGTAATAAGAAACCTCTCTTTGCCGAATTTCGCACTGATCGGATATAAAATAACATTTTTACAGCGCTTACATGTCAAATCGGGGGTAACGTATATATGGGGGCTATATCTAAATCTGAACCGATTTCTTCCAAATTTAACAGTGTTCATACATATAATAAGAAACCTCTTTCTGCCGAATTTCATACTGATCGGATATAAAATAAAGTTTTTACAGCGCTTACATGTCAAATCGGGGCTAACATATATATGGGGGCTGTATCTAAATCTGAACCGACTGTAACCAAATTCAATAGGGATCGTCCTTGGGCCAAAAAAAAGATATGTGTAAAGTTTCGTCGAGATCGGACAATAATTGCGACCTGTACTTTGATTACAAGAATACTTGCACAGACGGACAGACAGACGGACAGACGGACATAGCTAAATCAACTCAGAAAGTGATTCTAAGTTGATCGGTATAATAAACGATGGGTCTATTTCTTCTCCTTTTGGGTGTTACAAACAAATGCACAAAGTTATAATACCCTGTACCACAGTGTGGTGTAGGGTATAAAAATACTTTCTGCCAAATTTCGTAATGATTGGATATAAAATAAGTTTCTACAGCGCGTACATATCAAATATACATATGTGGGCTATATCTAAACCTGATACGATTTTCCCTTATTTTGGCAGTGTTCATTCATGACGAACGGACAGACTTGGATAAATCGACTCAAAAACTGATTATATGTCGATTGGTATAATAAACTATGGGCTGTCCCTTCTCTTTTTGGGTGTTACAAACAAATGCCCAAAGTCATAATACCCTGTTTCTGGGGGAACCTGAACACCTAATGGACGCATCACCAGGTGGCGAATAGGGGAACGCCTCTCAGGTATGAGTGTAAGAGTGAAATCAAGTAGCTCCGGCGCACAGTGGTTCAGAACTTTTACTGGCCAAAACTCTGTAACATTGGAACCTATAGAGATATTTTAGCAATTCTTTTTTTGTTCGACAGGTAACTCCTTAACATAAGCCAGTTTTTATATCAATAAAATCGGGTCAGCAGTTATTGAGGAATTCAAGGTCAAAGTTGAACTTTTGATTTTTTTTAATATTTAGCATGGAAATGTGGGGTTTTGTTTTGCTTTCATCTTCTTATTTATTAAAAGAATGTCATAAGTTGATAAATAAACCATTTTAATAATAAATTTTGTAAAACAAAAAAAAATTTCTTCTATATTTAAAAAACACCTTGCATAGCAAACTTTTTTTATACCCTCACTTTAGTGTGACGAGGGTATATATCATTTGCTACGGAAAGAAGTGTAACACATAGAAGGAGCGACCTAAGACCCCACGTATGTTCGGAGTAAATCCGTTTTGGGTCATTTCAAGTCGATTGAGCAATGTCCGTCTGTCTGTCTGTCTGTCTGTCTGTGTGTCTGCTGGCTGGTGCGCACGATAACTGTCGAAAGGAGTAACCGATTGACTTCAAATTTGGTATGTGGTAATATTTTTTTCTATCTCCGGCTAAGTTCGAAGATGGACCATATTGGTCCACTCCTTCTAGTACCTCCCCCACAATGGGTTAAAATGTTGTGAAATATTGATTCTTTAATAACTGCTATACTACTTATTCGAATCTTCTGAAATTCCACACATAGTATTAGTTTATTAGTCGCTATCAACTCCAAAAAAATGGGCGAAGTTGCCACGTCACTTTTGGTACCTCCCACACAAATGCACCATTTTGCACCAAAAGTTAACAGCTTATAACATTAATAACAGTGTATAAAAATACTTGAAATTTTGTACAGTATTATGCTTTTATATTGCCTACAGTCCAGGGAAAAATGGGTGTTGTTGCCACGCCCCTTTTGGTACCTCCCACACAAAGGTACCTTTTTGCACCAAAAGTTAAGATCTTATAACATTAAAACCAGTGTATAAAAATACTTGACATTTTGTACAGTGTAATGTTTTTATAGTGTCTATAGCCCTGTGAAAAACGGGCGTTATTGCCACGCCCCTTTTTGTACCTCCCACACAAAATGCCCAAATCATACCACAATTTAATGTCTCATAACGTTTATACCAGTACACATAAATGCTTATAGTATCTAATGTTCAGCGAAAAAAAGGTGTATTTGATAAACCCCTTCTGGTACCTCCCACACATATTGACAGAATAATTCGAGTAATCTTCAATATTACATTACTCACAAAGTGAGGGTATACCTTAGTCGGTTTACCCGACTGAAGCTTTCTTACTTGTTTACTTATGTATATAACAAAAACGGTAAATTATAATTTTTTTTCGTTCGGTTGAAAAATTGCCTGCAATTATTGCATATTATGTTCCGTATTAATTCTGTTCTCTAGCAGCCCTTCATCAGAATCTTCATCTAAGTCCCGATGTTCTACTTTCCATTGATTTCGAATGCTGGAGATGAGGGGATCTGACGTTGCCAACAAAATATTAAATAGATCTTCGTTTGTACAATTTCGAGATATTTTTCTGGTATTGTGCTCTCTATAAAACCTGTAATCCTTATTTCTTTTTTCCTGGGCTTCCTCTGATAGATCTCCGATTGGTACCAAATGATGCTTAATGACATCTCCTCCATGATAAAGAATTTTGTGAACTGTTGCAGACATACAGACAGTTTTGGGTCATTTTAAGTCGAATGAGCAATGTCCGTCCGTCTGTCTGTCTGTCTGTCTATCTGCTGGCTGGTGCGCACGATAACTCTCGAAAGGAGTAGCCAATTGACTTCAAATTTGGTATGTGGTAATACATATTTGTTTCTATCTCCGGCTTAGTTCAAAGATGGGCCGTATTGGTCCATTCCTTCTAGTACATCCCCCACAAAGGGTTACAATTTTTATTCGAATCTTCTGAAATTCCATAAATAGTATTAGTTTGTTAGTCGCTATCAACTCGACAAAAATGGGCGAAGTTGCCACGCAACTTTTGGTACCTCCCACACAAATGCACCATTTTGCACCAAAAGTTAACAGCTAATAACATTAATACCAGTGTTTAAAAATACTTGAAATTTTGTACAGTGTAATGCTTTTATAGCGCCTACAGTCCAGTGAAAAATGGGCGTTATTGCCATGCCCTGTTTGGTACCTCCCACACAAAGATACCATTTTGAACCAAAAATTAACAGCTTTTAGCATTAATACCAGTGTATAAAAATACTTGAAATTTTGTACAGGGTAATGCTTTTATACTATAAACCTGTGAAAAATGGGCGTTATTACCACGCCCCTTTTTGTACCTCCCACACAAAATGGCGAAATCATAGCAAAATTTAATATGTCATAAAGTTAGTATACCAGTGCACTTAAATGCTTTTAATTCGGCACAGTGCAATGTATTTAAAGAATCTACTGTTCAGGGGAAAAAAGATGTATTTGTTAAACCCCTTCTGGTACCTCCGCACAAATTGACAGAATAATTCGCATAACCATATAACATTGCTCACCCGACTGAAAATTTCTTACTTGTTTTAGCATCAATTTGTTTATGGCACGCAAGTATGTAAGTAAGTTATGGCATCGATAATTGTTTTAAATCTTGAAATGAGATTTATATCAACACCAGTTATTTCAGATGCTTTTTCGGGATCAGAAAAGAACCTTCTTACTGTACTCCCATCATTGGTATTGCCTGATTCTTGTTTTGGTTGGTCTATAATCAACCCACATTTTTTAAATTTCTTAAATCCTTGTTGGTGTCATTGTTTCTTATTGATCCTGTAGGTCCAAAATCCAAATCATAACTGATTTTAAGTATGTATGTGTTCCATAAATCGTATTCTTGTATGTAGTGGCGATAATCCAATTTTTTTTTCCGGGACTTGGTTTAATTTGCTTGATGTAGATTGACATATAATGCAGCTGGATGAAGCCTTTATGTCAGTCAAAGCCTGGTCAACTTTTCTATCTATCGTCGTTAGCAATAATTGGTTAAATTCAATTGTCTGGCCTTCAATTTCTACTTCTAATGGATGCAGTTTTGTAATTTGGGTTCTTATATCATGGACTTTTTTTATGGTATCATGATTTTCTTTTTTAAATTCAAATTTAATTGGTCTGCAGTATTTCGTAGAAGATGGTGTTTGATTTTTCCAAATATCCTTTGTCTGCATCGTATTGGTCGAAGGTTCCGAGTCTTCCAAATTCTTTATCAATCGCAATGGCACAAATGACACCATGAACATATCTGCGTCTGAAGTATTTTGACATACAGATTGCTTGTATTGTTTTTGTTCAGAAAAACCATCACATCCCCATTTGCAAAAGAGAGTTCACATGCAGTTCCCATATTTCTTCAAATCATGTCCTTTAAATGATTGTAGCAACCGTACGGCCACGGTGATGGGTAAGAGCCAAGGAAATTCTATTCCGGTTGTAAGAGGATGTCCCCAGGTATCAATAGGAGGCCCTCTCAATGGACCCTTTATTGTTTGAACTGGATATATCCTGCAGTTTCTGTGCTTTTGCATATGACCTGCTGCTCTTAGTTGAGGCAAATTCACGAATGCAGCTGGAGAGGGAGGGGTCTGGTATAATGGCGGTAGTTGAACGATGGGGAGATACAGTAGGAGTACAGATCAATTAAAATAAAACAATTAGTTAGGCTTCCTGCTCATGAATTTTTGTGCAGAAGGGCGCTGTCCACTAACCACAGTGGTCGACTCTAGTATAGAGGAAGACCGCAGTGGTCGACTCTAGTATAGAGGAAGACCACAGTGGTCGACTCTAGAATAGAGGAAGACCGCAGTGGTCGACTCTAGTATAGAGGAAGACCACAGTGGTCGACTCTAGTATAGAGGAAGACCACAGTGGTCGACTCTAGTATAGAGGAAGACCACAGTGGTCGACTCTAGTATAGAGGAAGACCACAGTGGTCGACTCTAGTATAGAGGAAGACCACAGTGGTCGACTCTAGTATAGAGGAAGACCACAGTGGTCGACTCTAGTATAGAGGAAGACCACAGTGGTCGACTCTAGTATAGAGGAAGACCACAGTGGTCGACTCTAGTATAGAGGAAGACCACAGTGGTCGACTCTAGTATAGAGGAAGACCACAGTGGTCGACTCTAGTATAGAGGAAGACCACAGTGGTCGACTCTAGTATAGAGGAAGACCACAGTGGTCGACTCTAGTATAGAGGAAGACCACAGTGGTCGACTCTAGTATAGAGGAAGACCACAGTGGTCGACTCTAGTATAGAGGAAGACCACAGTGGTCGACTCTAGTATAGAGGAAGACCACAGTGATCGACTCTAGTATAGAGGAAGACCACAGTGATCGACTCTACTATAGAGGAAGACCACAGTGATCGACTCTAGTATAGAGGAAGACCACAGTGGTCGGCTCTAGTATAGAGGAAGACCACAGTGGTCGGCTCTAGTATAGATGAAGACCACAGTGGTCGGCTCTAGTATAGATGAAGACCACAGTGGTCGGCTCTAGTATAGAGGAAGACCACAGTGGTCGGCTCTAGTATAGAGGAAGACCACAATGGTCGGCTCCAGTATAGAGGAAGACCACAGTGGTCGACTCTAGTATAGAGGAAGACCACAGTGGTCGACTCTAGTATAGAGGAAGACCACAGTGGTCGACTCTAGTATAGAGGAAGACCACAGTGGTCGACTCTAGTATAGAGGAAGACCACAGTGGTCGACTCTAGTATAGAGGAAGACCACAGTGGTCGACTCTAGTATAGAGGAAGACCACAGTAGTCGACTCTAGTATAGAGGAAGTGGTCTCAGTGGTCTTTGCTTGTTTCCCCCACTTTATTCTCAAGGTTTAATTCGAAACTTCACACGTGTAGAACGCAAGTCGTTCTCTTTTCAGGTATTCTCGTTTCATCGGATAAGTCAGTCCCATCCAACCAACAGGAATACAAACAAAAGCATATTGTTTTTTATTTCAAATAAATTTATTATTAAGAATACAATCATTTATTGGGTATATCATTCAGTTTTGTTATAATGTAAGGAACTTAAATATGTTTATGTCTTAGGAATTGTTAGATTAAAGTGGATCTGGAATTGAATGTGGAAATATGTATCGAATGCAAATTTGGAGATTTCGAATTTGTAAACCTTATGTATAATTTTTGAACGGAAATTTGAAGAATAAATAATTTTTAAAATTTGTTGCCACTCTAATGTACCTTTAATACATTTAATACTTATACTTATAAAATAAGGGGTGAGTCGTTCAGATATTTTTTAAAAATAAACAAACAATGAATGTTATTAGATTGTAAAACTAATAAAACTTGACCTAAGAATTAAACTGAAAGTCTTTATAATACCGGCATATCATTGTCGTGAAACATTTGAATATATGAAAATTCGTAATACTATTTTCCATTGTCAACTTAACCTAAATTACATATGAACCTAAATTACATGAGTACGAGTACAATTAGAAAATACACATTTAAAAATAAAATCACTAAAGAAAGATGCACAAAAGACTAATAAAATTAATTTCAGACGATGTGTGGAAATGTTCTTCGAATTGTAACAATTCAAACTAACGTTCGCCCTCTTCCTAAGGGTGTAAGCGTTATGCTCATTAATGCTGATATTACTGCACTGAGAAAATTTTAGGAAATATTTCTTGAGAAATAGGTAGGAACAAAATAAATACCTAATGTATTTGGTTATAAACAAACAAAATATGTTTCGAGTCTAGGTTTGTGTTATGGATTTGAGATGCAATTCCAAAGAGATTTCATTGAATTGTAAATCTTCCATAATGTATCTCTCAAAAAATAATTTATTTCCTAAAAATTTTCTGCGTATGTGGGGGTACATAGACTCTGCACTTTTTATGCGCGATCGAACGGATACTGCTATGGATGTAGAAACGACAGACAGAGATGAGCTTAAATTAATCCCCCACAATGAGGTGACCAGAACGCACTGAATGAGCGATGCAGGAATCGTTTCAGTTTGAAGAGAACATAAAGTAGAATGCAATAAATGCAGTACAAGAGGAACACCCCAGCAAATGTTAGAATACCACGTCCGGGCTCTTTCCAATTCAATAATGGGTACACGTAATGATTACCGGCACTGCAACGAGAACAAATGAAGGTGGACAAGACACAGATACATATATGTTAGTCACAGCAGCGAATAGAACTAATTAATATAAAGTAAAGGGGCTACTTACTCATCCGTTCCTCCACAGAAGTGGTAGACCACGGTGAAGCCGCAGAAGATTATAGGCAACAGCATAGCATAGACGGTGTGCAACAAACGGACCGGAAATGCAACAATTAGAAAATCTACCAGCATGAATACCGAATTAAGGCAATGCGTCACGAAGCTCATGGTTGGGAAACGGTTGGGTTTATCTGTAAATGAAAAAAAAAAAATAAACGAACATTAAAATCAAAAACCACAAAAAGTCCAGATTAATTAGAACATTATTCACATGGATTCATGCAATAATTATAAATACGAGATTTACTCGTGTGTTACAATGATTCGTGATTTCTTATTATAGACTATTTTATTAGGCGTGTTTTCTTTACACCATTCTCGTTGAATTTGTATAGAGAGTTACGCGATTTTAATCAGTATTAAGTAGGACTGGAAGTTGTTGAACTAACTTCATGTATGAAACAAAATGAATCAGTAAAGAAAGGCAAAAGTCGGCTGGATGATATCATATACCTTAGTATTAGAGAAGAATAAGCAAACACATTTTTACTCTAAATCTGAAACAATTTTTGTTCGAAAATATGTTTTTTTTAAAGAATGCAAATTTGAGACATGTAAATATTTATATATATGAAGAATTTCATGTCAAGTGAGTACATTTTTAAAAGCGATGTCATCTGTTTGGGATAAAGCTTGCACCAAGTTTAGTCCTATTGCATAGTAGTTATGACACAAAATATCAACGAGGCCGGTAAGGGCTGTCCGAGTTGGAGAGTGTTGAATTTTGAAATTTTGGACACACTGCCCTTTTTTCCCATCCATGTAAATAATTACCTATTGTATTTAGAAAATTGTACCCATAGTGTTTTCTATAGATTTATCTTCAATCATATTAAGAAAATAAAAAATCCCAGAAATAGTTTTTTGTGATTTTGTTTTGTTTAAAAAAAAAACTTAGGTCATTTCCTGCGACCTGTCTATCTATCAAAATAAAGTTAAACCTATAAAAAAAACAAGTAAAAACGTTAAGTTCGGCCATGCCGAATCTTCTATACCCTCCACCATGGATTGCATTCAATTTTATTACTGGAAAAATTTTTGGATATGGAGCAAATCATGTTTTTGTTTAAGTAAATTATTAAAAAAGGAACGTTGCAGTTTTTAGCCAAATTTTAGGCCGCGAATTCTTTAGCCAAACTCTTCACCTGAAAAATGTGGTATTTATGGCTTAAAATAGCATTTTTGAGAGCTACATCTACACGGGGACAACAAAATAAAATTTCATTTGTATAAATTTTATTGAAATGAATTCTGGCCAAAATAGAATACAAACTGCAAAGTTTCTACTAAATTGCTTTAAAAGTATGGTATCTATGGCTCAAAAACCGTATTTTGGAGCGACATCTATAGGGGAGCTATATCAAAACATTGACCGATATGGCCCATTTGCAATCCTAAACAACCCGCAACTATAAGAAATATTTCTACCAAACTTGATCTACCTAGCTCTATTAATACGGACTGTAGCGTGATTACAGAAGACGGACGGACGGGCATGTCTAAATCGTCTTAGAATTTTACGACGATTAAGAATATATATACTTTATGGGGTCTCAGATCAATATTTAGAGGTGTTACAAATGGAGTGACATAATGAATATACCCCCATCCTATGGTGGAAGGTATAAAAATATGGGTTTTTACACAAATGTCAAAACAGGTTTTCATTTCGCAAAAAGAGCGCCCAAGTAGGTGAGTTGGTAGATTGCTCTCCTATAAGTTTCGGTGTAGTGGATTCCCACCACAGTCTCTGTCTGTCGCTGCAAAACCTAGCAATTAGAATATAAATTTACTTTATGTTGTAATTCATATAAATAAATAAATAAATGAATAGAATTCACAAAAAATATTTTTGCGAATTTTTTTTGTTTTCTTAAAAAGATTTTTTTCTAAATGCAATAGCTAATTAGTTATAAGAGTATGGATGGAAAAAGGACCGCTTGATCAAAATATCAATATTGTAATACCCTCCAACTCGGACAGTCTTTAACCTATCTCGTTGAAATTTTGTGTCATAACTACTACACAATAGGACTAGGACTAATTTTCATCCCTATCAGTAGATATCGCTTTTAGAAGTTGTCTCAATTCATTAAAAAAAAATTCAATTAAAAAAAATATATGTAAGACAAAATTGTATAATTTTATATAAATCGCTCGTTTAGTGCAAGAACGTCACAACTCAAAATTGGACATTCCACCTATGGACGATTTGTGTAGCCTACAGAAAATTAATCTGGCAAGCGAATGGGATGAAATCAATTTCTAAGTTTGTGAAATATAGTTGTCTACCCCATAAATTCAAAATATCCATAAATAATCTTACATTTTAGAGTGGGTCATTTTTTTATGGGCACCAGAAATTTTAAAATCTTCCGTTTTGACGTTGTTGCACTTAATGAGCGATATCATAAATTATAAAATATATTCACAACATTTACAAAAGAAATTATTTGGGAGTGAAAAAATGCACTAACTTCTGCTTTGTGGTCTATTAATGGGATGTGACTTGTTTATCTATCAAAATAAATATAAAAATCTAATAAATTGAAGGCTGATGAAGATTGAAGGCTGATGAAGATATTTAGCATAACTCGAGAAAAGTTAATACGAATTGATTGAGGAAAGCTTTAAAGAATTTTTATTGAGTAGCCTCCAACTTCCTCTAACATAATTTTTTTACCCGTTCAGCGGTTTCGACGGTGTCTTGCAAGATATTGCGAAGAAATCAAATTTTTGGAGAAAAAATATAATAATTTTTAATAATAGCCTCTTAACCACGTCGGAAAATGCACGATTATATTTTTAGTGTAAATATATTTTTATAAAGACCGATTGATCGTGAATAAAATAAGAATATTTTCAAGAAAATCGATGCATAATTAAAAAATTATAGCTTATTATTCGTCACAGATGTTGACTGCATAAATATAACACTATTCTCAAAATTACACGATTGTCAGAAGGAAAATAAAGCTCCCAAAGGGGATTTAAGCTAAATTGAAGGCACATATATGTGCCTTCGGAGTGGGGCCGACATAGGTTCAGAAATTACATTAGAATAACTGAAATTCTTCACCAAATTACAAAGAAAAAGTATTTGAAAAAAATCAACAAACATAATATAATTGAAAACACATACCAATATTTTTTGTTTGTAATTTGGTGAAGATTTTCAGTTATTATAATGTAACTTCTGAACCCATTTCGTCCCCACTCAAAATTTACACCATCGGTAGGGTACATATTGACCATTTTTTATAAAAAAAATTGAGGAAAAAATATTAGATCGATTCTGAGATATCGCAATTTATATTTTTGTTTCCGCGAAAAGTGACCGAAAAAAAAAATTAAAAATAAAATTAGTATTTTTTATGAAAAGTACGCGGAAAATGATTTAAGAAACGATATTTTCTATTTTCAATGTCTTATGCCTTGTAGCATTGAAATTAACTTGAAAATCCCATTACAGAGGCAAAACATAGATTTTTCTGAACTTTGACATCGCCCCCTGCCTCCAATTTTAATTGATTTTTTTTAATATTGGGCAACATTTTCTGAGAATTTGAGAAAGGTCAAATTTTTGGCCTGTGACACTTTAGAAAGACCTACACATATACGGGACTATATCTGAATCTTAACCGATTTTCACAAATTTCACCATTGAGATCGTTCGTGGAAAAAATATATAATATATGCGCAAATTTTCGTAGAGTTCGGGCTTATATTGCGTCCTGTTAAAAGTTACATGGGCAAACTGACGGACATTGCTACGTGATTCGAGGCGATCGGTATACTTAATCATGGGTCTATCTCCTTTCTTAACATATTTTTGCACTTAAGTTATTTCTTAATACAATTTCAAAGAGTTTTCCACACTTTAATACTTAAGTTTAAGTGCAATTTCAGCACTAAGGGCTGACTGTAAACCTCAGCCTAAAATATTAAACTTTGAATAAATGAAAAAATATTAATTTTTATTATGACTACTTTGTAATGAAAACACACCTATTATAAATTAACGAAAATATCCAACTAAATTTATTTAAAATTACAACTTACTCATTTTCCCATTTAAAAATGCCCAATAGACGGTTGTGATAACCAGCGCCAACGGCAGCGACACACTGTGGAGTAGCCAATATAATTTTATTAGAGCTGGAGTTTTCTTCAATTGGGACAGTTCACAAACTGCAGATCGTACAGCGTTCACATCGAAATACCAGCGAGTGGCCAAAACCACGCCAAGCAGCTGCGTTGCCATACATAGCATGATGCCCCAGTTGGTCAGGAAAATGAAGTATTTACCCTCGGAGAACTGAATGATTAAACATGATAGGAACACTGATAGGAAGAACAGAGCCCATAGCCATCGATACAGTAAGAAACAGCAACTTTTCTCTTCGCTTTGCCACTAAAATAGTAAGAAAAATAGAAAACACATATTTTTATTTTGCACAAATAATTGTTTAAGGTCAGTGAACAGAGATCCTGTGGTACATATATGTATGTAGATACCTCCATTCCAAAGTATTTTAAGTTCAGGAGAGGAAATCAACGTTAATTTTTAAATTTGTATGTAATTCATTCATAATGTAAATCGTCTTGTGCATAACTTTATGAGTGGGTTGACGAATTAACACTAATTTTTGGCTGAAGATAATTTAGCATATAAACATACAATGACCCTTAAGCATACTTCAGAATGGAGAAATCGATATATAGCATATTTCACACTAGCTGTAGTCGAGAAGTTAGATCTCAGAATAGTATCATAAATTGTCCACAAATGTACTCCAGATCGGAGTATGGGCCCGTCAAAAAAGTGTACAACGATTTTCTTGACACCAACTTTTGTGAGGAAATTAATTTTAAGTGTTGTTTTTGGCCAACTTATTGATAGAAAATAAATTAATTTTCTTAAAAATATCGAAAGAAAATTTTTTGATAAATAATACAAAATTTTGTTTTTCCAAAAAAGTGTATCAAAAGGTACATTTTTTGCGATGTAAAAACCCTTACTTAATACATAAACATAATTGAGCATATAATTTTATTATCTACAAAAGTATATGTAATATTAATTTGACATTTTTTTATTAATTCCAGCCAAATACAATGTTCAAAATCATTAATGTCTGTTGCGATGAAACATTTTAATGGTGGTTGGATCAACACAGCGATACCAAATGTACGAACAAGGTCAAACATCAAATAGTTTGTAGGACGGTTTATGCAACAAAATATATTTATTACTTTTACATTTTCCACTTTTAATATGATTTTTTTTTTGGCTGATATACGAGTGTTTATACACATCGCGACCTAAGAGTGTAAAGGTGCTAAGTCCAATATTTAAAATTTTACAGAAGAGGAAAAATACTTACTGTATAATTATGTTTTTACAACTGGTGTATGAGCTTAGCGCTTTTACGATTCACCTATTAAAGATGCGAGAGCATGATTTTTTACTTTTTGTTTCCAAATCGACATATACTCGTATTCAAAGCAAGAAGCATTTCGCTTCAAAAAATACATTTAAGCAAAAAATGGACGCCTTTTCTCCCTTAGGTCGCTGTATGTATAAATATGACATTTTATTTTGCACAACTCTACATAAAATAATTGATGAATGTGTCATAGCTTTTGACCCAATTACAGCTTAATTCGCTTGTAATTTAATCGCCTTTTTATAATCGAACCTATTTCGGTCGGCTTTTTTATTTTTATTTTAATAGATCACCCCATAAATGCCGCCTTTGCAAATTTCTTGTAGTTTCCAAACGTTTAAATTGAATTATAACGAGGTGGGGAGCGGGGTGTGTTATAATTATATTTCTTAAGGCGCTCGTTTCCAACCAGTATTCATTTGTCTGCCTATGCCATTTGAAACTAATGTATCTGTGTGTCCAATGACGAATTCTATTGTTTCTGAAAAAAAAATCAATTATGTCGTCGTAACTGTACGTTAGGGTGGAAACAAATGTCTATATAGGGGAATTTTTGTCACTAAATAGTCCGCATGTGTAATAAAGAGGGCACAAATTTAAAACTTATGTAAAGGCGGAATTATTTGCCTTTTTTTAATTCATCCGACAGAGCAACACATTTGATGCCAATCAAATAATACAAATAATTGATAATGTGCGATAATTGATAATAAGTGTGCAAACATGTAAATACCAAGAACGATTTAAAATTGATAATTGTATTGTTGAGTACATCAATTATTATAACATCTTGTTTTAACTTTGTGTATTCAAACAAGTGAAAACGTTAAGTTCGGCCATGCCGAATCTTATGTACCCTCAACCATGGATTGCATTCAATTCAATTACTGGAAAAATCTTTAGATATGAAGCAAATCATGAAACGATCCTCTTTGTTTGAGCAAATTATTAAAACAACGAAAGCTTAAATTTTTAGCCAAATTTTAGGACTTAAATTCTTTAGCCACCTGAAAAATGTGGTATTTATGGTTAAAATAAAAACTGATTTGTATAAATTTTATTAAGATGATTTCTTTCCCAAAAAAACTGAAAAGTATCAGCTAGATTTCTTAGAAAACGTGGTGCTTATGGTTTAAACAAGTCTTTTTGGGAGCGACATCTATAGGTGGGCTATAACAAAAAATGACCTGATTTATAAATGCTTCGCTGTGATAAATTATTGTCTAAATAAAATACAAACTGCAAAGATTCAGTTAAAATGACTAGAAAATGTGGTATTTATGGCTTAAATACAAAATATGAACCGATTTGTAAATTTTTTGATGTGATGAATTCTTGTCAAAATATAATACAAAGTGCAAAGTTTCAGCAAAATTGCTTTAAACATGTGGTATCTATGGCTCAAAACCTGTATTTTGGAGCGACCGCTTTAGGGGAGCTATATCAAAACATTGACCCATATGGCTCTTTTGCAATCCCAAACAACCTGCGACTATAAGAAGAATTTTTACCAAATTTGGTCAACCTAGCCCTATTATTACGGACTGTAGCGTGATTTCAATAGGTTGTTTGGGATTGCAAATGGGCCATATCGGTCAATGTTTTGTAATAGTTCCCCTATAGAGGTCGAAATAAAATATGGTTTTTAAGCAAAAAAAAAATTAAACCAATGTAGCTGAAATTTTGCGGTTTGTTTTCTTTTTAGACAATAATTCAGCACAGCAACAATTTTTGTAATCGGTTTGTATTATTTTGTAGCCCCCTACAGAGGTCATTGCCAAATACGCTTATCGCCAAAAATACCACATTTTATATGCAATTTAGCTAAAACTTTGTAGTTTGTATTTTATGTATGTGTATGTATACAAGAATTCATCACAACAAAAATTTTACATCACAACAAAATGTTTATAGTCCCCCTACAGAGGTCGCTGCAAAATTTGTTCATTAAGGTCATATATAACAACATTTCTATGCAATTTTCAAGAATTCACTGCAGTAAATATTATACAAATCGATTCACATTTTGTTATAGTCTCCCAAACACGATTACCTAATTCATAAATACAAAATTTCCCAGATGGTTAGAATGTAATTCTGAAGTTTGTGATAAAAATCTTCTTTAATTCTGCACAACGAATCTAACTAGATGTGTTTTAGTATAGCTCTCATACAGCTGTCACAATGAATATTTACCTCATCAGTCTATGTTTTGATATAGTCTTCATATAGAGGTCGCTCTTAAATATCATTGGTTAAGCCATAGAGGGCTTGTTTTCTGAACAATTTGGTTAAACATTTCCAGCGTTCGCTTTTTAATAATTTGTTAAAACAAAGAATAACCATATCGTTCCATGATTTGCTTCATTTCCAAAGATTTTCCGGTTATACATAGATTTGGACGCAATCCAAGGTGAAGGGTATATAAAATTCGGAACGGCCGAACTTACTACCGTTCTTACTTGTTTTGTTCTAAGCAACTAAGTAGTTATCATAACTACTAGCTACAACCCGTTGCCCTTCGCAGCCCCAACCTTTATTTATATTTTGTTTGTAAACAAATTATACTTCTTTCATTAAAAATTACATTTTGGTTTGGTTCTTCTTACACCATAAAGTACGGAAAACATCTTGATATTTGTAGTTTAACAAATAACATATTCATCCCCCTTTCCCCACTATGCCCTCGTAATAAGAATTTCGAAAAGAATCTTACAGAAGTTTATTTTTCAAGAGTTAATTGCACACGGGACCACACTTAACCGTTTTTGTCGCACAGTTTTATTTTTCCTACTGTACTACATATAACTATTTTTGCCCTAATCTGCAATACGAGTATATCACCATTTTATTTACCTAAATTACGTATCAAATTTAACAATTTGTCCTTAAAAAGACGAATTTCGAAAAATTGGTTCCTATCATTATCATATCGATACCTCCATTCTAAACTATGCTAAGTGCAAAAAGGTAGTTTTTCAGGAGAAGCGATCAATGTTTGATGAATTTTTTAAATTTGTGTGGAATTACTTTATAATGTACTGTACTCTTTTGTGAATAACTTGTGATTGAATTGACGCATGAACACCAAATTTTGACTGAATATAGTTTGGAATATTTAGAAATGAAATATGCAATCTCCCTAAAAACATGCTAAGTCGAGGTATCTTATGAAAAAAATCCAATTTTATCTAATTAATACATTTTTATTATTTTATCGTAAATTCTGATCGGTCGTGAATAAAATGAGAAAATTTCGAAGAAAATCGACGCATAACTTGTAAAGCTGTACACGGGGCAAAATCGTCTTTTTTGATATGTTTAAATCGAAAGAAAATATATTTGGAACACAAATATTTAAATATATTACATTTCCTAGCAAATAAATTTTATTTGAAAATCAACAAAATATATTTGGAACGCATATATTAATATATTACAACAAAATATATTTGCAAACTTTATTTCTGAAATAAAATATGTGTTTAAATACAAATAAAATTATTGTTTAGGAATTTCTCCAAATATATTTTATATAAAAAAAATTTCAAAACTTTTGTAAATTTTTTCGAATTTCAGTTTTAATTTTTCTTTGGTTTCGAATTGAACCTCCCAGCATTAATTTCTGTTCTAAATCAATCATTTAAATTGCTGAGTATTTTAAGCCACCATTAGTTGTCAATCCAAGTAATTTATTTTGATTCAATATTATACGATTTCAATAATTATTATTTTAAAAATATTAAAAATTTCTAAAAAATAAACTTTGAATTACCGAAGAATTTAACACAATTTAGGGATTTTCTGAACACTTAAATGCAAATAAATATTTGTTTCGGAAATAATGGTCCCAAATAAAAATATATTTGGATGTAAACAAAAATTTGTTTACAACAACATATAATATACAACAACACAAATATATAATTTCGTGTGTACCAAATATTATATGTTTTAGAGGGAACCCTAGACATATATGTATATGTTTCAAGCCGAATATGTTTGGGACAATATCAATCATTTAAATTTCTGAGTATTCCAAGCCATCATTAGTTGTCAATTCAAGTAATTCATTTTGATCCAATATTATACGATTTCAATAATTATTATTTTAAAAATTTTAAAAATGTCTAAACAATAAACTTTGAATTACCGAAGAATTTAATACAATTAAGGTATTTTCTGAATACTTAAATGCAATTAAATATTTGTTTTGGAAATAATGGTCCCAAATAAAAATATATTTGGATGTAAACAAAAATTTGTTTACAACAACATATAATATACAACAACACAAATATATAATTTCGTGTGTACCAAATATTATATGTTTTAGAGGGAACCCTAGACATATATGTATATGTTTCAAGCCGAATATGTTTGGGACAATATACTACAGAAGCTATTTTTTTTTTGAGCGTGTAACTAAAAGTCTATTTAATTATGAATTCTTTCCTGAGCCAATTTGGATAAATGCTTCTCGAATTATTCTAAATATGTGGTTCAAGATCTATTTTTTTAGATGTTTATCAATATATTATTAAACGAACCATTAATAGACCACAAAGCTCTTAACGGTAAAGACACAAGCTTTCGTTTGAGCAAAAAATAACTGTTTTTGGCAAAAATGTCATAGCAAGATTTAGGTTTTTAAAAAAAAATGAAGAAAAAGTTATAGAAAACACTTTGGGTCAAATTTTCTAAATACATTAGGTAATAAGTTATGTGGGTGGGAAAAAGGTCTGTTTGACTAAAATGTAAAAATTCAACAACCACCAACTCGGACAGTCCTTAACCGATTTCGTTGAAAGTTAGCGTCATACTACTACCTCCTAGGATTAAACTTGGTGGATGTTTCATACCGATCAGAAGACATAGGTTTCAAAAGTTCACTCACTTGGCATGAAAACCCCCATATGTACGAGTATATACGAGTAGATTAAATGTGCAAAGAAAACATATTACGACAAAAAAAAGACGAAAAAAATTCTATAAAATACTAGTTGAAGGTAATTTTACAATTTCAAGTTCCACCCTACAATAAATCCACATATATTCCGGCATGTCACTATAATTATCGTCAACTTGAACTTGGATGTAAACATATAAATGTTGCGGTCACACATAAATAAAATTATTATGTGCGTTCACAGAAGTTTATTAGCATGGGTCCTAAAATTGACACATTTCATTAGTTGTTATCACAACTCGAATATTTATTGTGAAAAATAGTAACACGGAAGGTAACTATAGGGTTGCGCACACCAATGCTTGAGTCATTTTTATGATGTACCCGTAGTGTTAACAGATGCAACTGATTCAAAAATCAAATTCTGTAATTACTTAGGAGCGCCAGTTTCCAGTTCTGTATATTTTAATTGGTCGTATGTTATACCAGACATTAACAAAATCTTTTCTGTTGTGTACTTACAGCTTCAATACATTCACATACAGAAGTAGAATAATAACGCAATGTGTGCACAAAGATGTATCCTCGATGAAAACAATGTACTCCGCATAATTTTTACCCGATAATTCGAACGGCATTAGACACAATTTTAGTACAGAAAACTACGGAATAGATGTTCCATGTCAAACAATAAAAGAAAGGAGATACATTAAGAAGCATTTCTCCCACAACACCCTACACCCACGCTCATCCCCTTACCCCCCCCCCCCAAAATCTCTCTCTAAAAATAATGTTGTATCAAAAGTCGTAGAAATCGATGGATTTTTTGGGTGATGTATTCGACAGAAAGATTCCTTGTAAAAAATCACTATAGGTCACTTTAATGGTAATCAATTTGGTTTTAAAATATATATTAATTATTGGTTTATTTTGTTCTTTGACATTGAACATTTATTTTGAAGATTTAGTATAGCTAAAATTGTTTTTGAATTAATAACCTCTTTGTTTACCCAGCAAACTTTGTGGCTACATATCTCGAAAACGCGATGTCACGGGAAAAAAACTGTTTATGCCATTCGATTTAGCATGAATTATGCGAGATAAGTTGTTTTCATCGAGGATACATTTTTAAAGTGCATTTTGCACACAGTGTAATTAGTTGTGCTGAAGGAGAAATGTCAGAAGTTGTCTGTATCCAACCAAATTTGCTTTTTGCTATGATGAAATAAAATTGTATTAGTACAAAGTTGTTTGGTATAAAAGTATATCGTTGTGCCAAAAGGTGGCTGGCATTTACGCCAAAACATTGTGGTTTGGGAGTTTGGGGAAACATCAGCTCATATACATACATTGTAGCCCAAAATGACCAACGGGGTTTGAATTACTTATAACTTTTTTAATATAATTTGTTTTTATTTCTTTTCAGTATTTTGTAAAAAAGACATGGGGAATTTAAAATGAAAAATTCAAAAATATCATAAATACAGGGTGGCCCAAATGATTTTCAACGATCAGTACGGCGTTTGCTCTTGTTACTACAAAATTGTCTCTTTGAATGTGAGGTGCCGAAAGTTGTATGGTAATTATGAATTAATATGTGCTTAGTGAAAATGTTAGCACATACAAAATTTAAAGTTATTTGGATGCTCCTTTCGAGCGCAACCGGCCAGAAAGAAACCAATAAAATTTATTTGTTCAGAAATACACAATATTTAAAAATTTGTGTTCCACGTACATTTTTATTTGATTCAAACATTAAAAAAAACAATTTTCCCCATGCATATTTAAATACATGCTAGTTTTCAGTGACCTACTCTTATGTTCGTAAATATGTACATATGTTTCGGCATATTTTTAACAAGCGCGCGTGTTAAAATCAACTTGTTACTAAAAGCTGCAAGTGATCATGAATATTTTAACAAATGCCTCAATATTTTTTAAGTTGACAAGGCAGTTCTGATGTGGTGCATTTTCCTATCGAATCATTTAAATGTGAAAGTGAAGTAGTCTTTTGAGTGTCAATAACGCTGATAATTTTTTTCGACAAGAGTGTATCTCACCTAGTCAAAACAAGCAACCAATTTCCAAAACAAGTGCTTCTGACTTTCTTCCTCCCAACTGTTGAAATTTATGTTTGTTTTTATTTTATTTTTTTTTTTTGAAACAAGTCAAATTGCACTCAAATGTCAAGTGTAGAATTTAGCGTGGTAAACTATTGAGAATTATAGCATTCTCCACCTAAAAAAAGGTTGGTTGTGAAGAACACAGAAAAGTTCTTCTGAAAATTGACCTATTAAACCAAAAATATTTTAATAAACTGTTTATTTGTGCCAATTTGTGCTTCAATCAAATTTTCAGATCATTGCATATTTTTACGGACTAATAACTTTTTAACTAGTATACGAGTATAGAAGTCAGTTGAACACTCTAGTTCATAAATAGTGCAATTTTGTTTACAGGTTCAAAATAAGACTTTAATTGGCTACACAAAATTCGGAATTGTTCTATTTTTTTCTGTGTAGCTCGTGGAAGCAAATTGAATAATTGTTGACATTCAAATTGAATGTATTAACCCTGATCAAATTTGCTTGTTTTTACTAGGTAATAAATAGTATGCCTAAGGGAGAGTTTTATACAACATTGGTTATTGTAGCACAAATTATATTTTTAAGACACGTGAGAGTATTTCCTTCAAACTTTCTTATTTCAACACTGGCTGTGTATGCCAATTTTAACCATTATTAATCTATAACATTAATCAACGAATTTCGCCCACTCAGAGCTGTGTTGATTTCTGGATAATCAAAAGATGCAGGTTTCTAGTGTGTCGAGGGATCAGTCGGCTTTTCTTCAAAGATGACTTGTGAAATTTGCTACTTAGTGCTTTAAAGGAAATTATAAATAAATTGGTTAAATACCTACAAAACAAGGAAGAAAATTTCAGATGGGTAAACCGACTAAGGTGTATCCTCACTTTGTGAGTAACATAATATGGTACTTCGAGTGGGAGATGACAGAACGTTGAAAAAATTTTCCATTCTTTGTCAGTCTATAGTCGTTGGAAAAGTTGTCTAAAATATAAACAAGTAAGAAATAATAAACTAATTATACATGCCGTATCTCAGAAGATTTGAATAATTTATTAATTACTAATTCATCCCTTTGTGGTGGAAGTACTGAAGGATTAGAGCAATACAACTTGACCTGAAATAGAAGAAAATATTACCATGTACAAAATTTGAAGTCAATCGGTTTCTCCTTTCGATATTTATCGGGCGCTTTAGCCAGACGGACGGATATACGTGGGGTCCTAGGACACTCCTTCGATGGGTTACACTTTTGGGCCGTAGTAAATGATATATACTCTTGTTTACTAACGTGTTCCGTAAAATACTGAGATAGTCAACTGTTTACATAAGGCTCCTTTTAGGAAGAATTTACACTTATGTATTTTTTATTTAAAATATAGTATAAAAGGAGTTTTTTAGAGTTGCAGAATTTTAATTAAAGTATAGCAAATTGAAATATTTTTAATATCAATTAAATTGGCTTTATTGGATAGACCATTATATGCAGTTAATGTTTAAATATGATTTGGGCTATGTGGCCGCCGCGGCAGGCGCGTGTATAACCAATATGGAACTCCAATTTTCGTTGTGTTAAATCACTCGCGTAGACGAGTGATTTAACACAACCTCAAAGAAAATAATCCAATATGGTAAAATCACACGATCTTGGTGCAGAATTGACAGGATAATTACGTAAAATTATTGGTTCACCAAAAGTTTCTTTGAGAAAATTTATTGTGGCGTGCGCTGTGTGGCATCTGGTTTCACCCTGTTCTAACCAGTACGATTAATGCCAGTTACTTAAGGTGCGGAAAAACTTTAATCATTTATCTTTACAGTTCACCGTTCGTACCCTTTCAAATAGAAATGAGCTTCATCGCTGAAGTTAGACGAACACACATTTTTTTATATTTATAATACAGTTTGTAAGCGTTTCTCTTGTGTAAATCTATCCAAACTATACAAGGAACAAATATCAGCTTTTAAATCAGTTGTCAGTGTTACCAACTCAAAATTGTGATCCTGCAACTCGAGCACCCTGTAAATACATTACAAGCTAGTTCCAGTTTCAAAAGTGTTATTACAGGGTTGATGTGTTTGAATCGAAAAATATATATTTGGAAAAAAAATTTTTAAATATTAAATATTTCTGAGCAAATACATTTTATTTGAAAATCAATAATATTTATTTGGAACGCATTAATTAATATATTACAACAAAATATGTTTACAAACTAATTTTCTCAAATAATATTTTGTTTAAAAAAAGATTTTTAAACGTTGCAGAATATTATTATAAATGTTTCATTCATTTCGAGTAATACCTTTTAATTTAAAATGACATAAGTAGCAATAACATTTTTTAAAGCACTAATTTTTAATTTGTATTTATTTGAAGTCATCATTTGTTAGTCCGTATTCACACTTGCAGTTTTTCCCCGCTGAATTGCAGTGCTTGTGGGAGAGGAACGCAGTCGGTAAGGGGGAGAAAAAAGTCTTCCGTACTTGCAATTTTTATACCCTACACCACACTGTGGTACAGGGTATTATAAGTTTGTTTCACGGCAGATGTTTGTAACACCTGAAAATAACACAGCTAGACCCACCTTAAAGTATACCGATCGACTCAGAATCACTAGCTGAGTCGATTTAACGATGTCCGTCCGTCCGTCCGTCTGTCCATGTAAAGTTGTTCGTCGACTACAGGTCGCAATTTCACTCCGATCGTTCTGAAATTTTGCAGTTTAGAGTATTTCGCGGCTGTTAAGATCGCTATTGAATTTGGTTGAAATCGGTTCAGATTTAGATATAGCTCCCATATATATCTTTCGTCCGATTTGTCCCTTTAGTCCTATAGAAGCTGTATTTTACATCCAATCGTTTTGAAATTTAGAATGCTAGAGTTTCTTGATCCATAAACCAACATTGCCGAATTTGAAGAAAATCGGTTAAGATTTAGCTATAGCTCCCATATATATGTTTCGTCCGATTTGGCCCTTTAGTCCTATAAGAGCTGTATTTTACATCCAATCGTTTTGAAATTTAGAATGGTACAGTTTCTTGATCCATGTACCAACACTACCGAATTTGAAGAAAATCGGTTAAGATTTAGCTATAGCTCCCATATATATGTTTCGTCCGATTTGGCCCTTTAGTTCTATAGAAGCTATATTTTACATCCAATCGTTTTGAAATTTAGAATGGTAGAGTTTCTTGATTCATGAACCAACATTGCCGAATTTGAAGAAAGTCGGTAAAGATTTAGCTATAGCTCCCATATATATGTTTCAACCGATTTGGCTCTTTAGATCCAATCGTTTTTATACCCTACACTACACTGTGGTACAGGGTATTATTTAAGTATAAAATGTCCCAAAAGTAAATTTATGTAAACAATTTATACATGAATTACAAAATTTATATATCAGAGTTATTCAATATTACGAGAGTGGTGTAGGGTATTATATAGTCGGCACCGCCCGACTTTAGCCTTTCCTTACTGGTTTTGCAATGCGTTTTGTGTTTTCTTTCTCTGTGAAGTTGTGATTTTTTTTTTGACATTTCCGAATTCCTTTTTATTTAATATTCGTAGTTTTGTGCTCGGTTCAACATATGTAAATTTGTGCGACATACATTTTAATGACATTTAATGAATTTAATAAATTTTAATGAACGACGAAAATAAAATTGTCAAAACATAATACGTTGTCTGAACGCAAATGCAACTTCAAAAGAGAATTGCAGAAAAAATTGCAAGTGTGAATCTGGACTTATCAACTCATCTCGCATATCATTATGCAAGGTTATACAATTTCAATTATAATAGAATTTTAGGGAAACTTAAAATTTCCGAAAAAAGTAACTTTGGATTACTGAAAAAGATAAAACTTGTCTTAAAATTAACTTATTGATATATTTTTGAATACTTAAATGCAAATAAATATTTGTTTCGGAAATAATAGTTCCAAATAAATAACACTGGGTGTGCAAAATGCACTTTAAAAATGTATCCTCGATGAATACAACAAATCCACAAAATTTCGACCCGCTAAATTGAATGGCATTACATTACTGTTTTCCTGTGAAATCGCGTTTTCGAGATATTTAGCCACAAAGTTTGCTGGGTAATAAAAGAGTTTAGTAAATTCAAACACAATTTTAGTATTGAAGGCTTCGAAATAGATGTTTCATGTGAAAGATCAAAATAAAGAAGATACTTCTAGAAGCACTTCTTTCAAAACACCCCCGCTTATCCCCTTACCACTAAAAATCTCACTCAAAAAAATATTATATCAAAAGTCATAGAAATCGTTTGATTTTTATGGTAATGTAGTCAACAAAAATATTCCTTGTAAAAATCACTATGGGTCCCCACAATATACTTTAATGCCAACCCAGTGGTTTTTATACCCTACACCACACTGTGGTACAGGGTATTATGACTTTGTGCATTTGTTTGTAACACCTAAAAGGAGAAGAGATAGACCCATTGTTTATTATACCGATCGACTCAGAATCACCGTTTGTCTGTCCATGTATTCTTGTAATCAAAGTGCAGGTCGTATTTATGGTCCGATTGTGACCATAGTGCTCTTTTTTGGCCCAAGGACGATCCCTATTGAAATTGGTTTAAATCGGTTCAGATTTGACATGTAAGCGCTATAGAAACCACATTTTACATCCGATCTTTATGAAATTCGGCAGAGAGAGTTCTGTTATTACATGAATAAACACTGCCAAATTCGGAGAAAATCGGTTCAGATTTAGATATAGTCCCCATATTTATGTTTCACCCGATTTGACATGTAAGCGCATCCGACCTGTACGAAATTCGGCAGAGAAAGTTCTCTTATTACATGAATAAACACTTTCAAATTCGGGTCAAATCGGTTCAGATTTAGATATAGCCCCCATATGTATATATGTTTCACCCGATTTAACATTTAAGCGCTGTAGAAATCGTTTTTTGTATCCGATCAGTACGAAATTTAGCAGAGAGAGTTTTCTTATTACATGTATGAACACTGCCAAATTCGGGGAAAATCGGTTCAGATTTAAACATAGTCCCAATATATATGTTACACCCGATTTGACATGTAAGCGCTGTAAAAACCGTGTTTTATATCCGATCAGTACGAAAATCGGCAGAGAGAGTTTGCTTATTACATGTATGAACACTGCCAAATTCTTATCGCAATGCCCATTTTCGCATTGGTAGGTAGGTGTAGGGTATTATATAGTCGGCCCCGCCCGACTCTCTGTCTTTCCTTACTGGTTTTAATATATCGTATTTATCAACAAAGTTTGCTGGGTAAAGAAGGGGTTAGTAAATTCAGATAAAATTTTAGTATAGAAAGCTTTGGAATAGATGTCCCATGTCAAAGAACAAAAGAAAGGAAACACTTTAGAAAGTATTTCTCCCAAAACTCCCGACAACTCCACTCATCCCTTTACGCTTGACAATCCCGCTCCAAAAATAATAATTTATCAAAAGTCGTAGAAATCGATGGATTTTTTGGGTGATGTATTCGACAAAAATATTTCTTGTAAATAAATAACCAACAATACACTTTTATGGCAACCCAGTGGTTTCTTAAATATATGTACGTATTTATTTGTTATCTTTGAACAATTGAGAATATAGGAACATTTCAAGACCACACAAAACTCAATTCATGACATATAATTACGATATATGAAAAAAACCATTAGGTTGCCGTAAAAGAGTATTGAGGAGACCAAACAATGAAGCCGACCAAAATTATCGGCGGCGGTGGCGCATAAACAAATACAGATCGGCTGAGCCGATCATATTACAACAATCGGCTGACCAACAAAGTTTCAACAAACGATGGCGCACGAATGTCAATCTCTGGCAAAGATGGCACTTTGAGATATTTACAATTAGAGGAAAAAACTTTAAATTAACACAAAAAATTAAGAAAAGTTATGAAAGTTTTGGTATAATGTTTTGATAAAAATCGGTTGAATAAATCTCTACTTATAAGTCTTTCTTTTGAAAACGAATTTATTGCGAAAGACATAGTGTCCATTGTGTTCTCTTTAAAACGACGTAGACTTTGTAAAAATCGGTTCGGCCGTTCAAGAGCTGTTGTAATTTCCGTAAAACCCAAAAACGCATTTTTTTAATTTCAAATACCCAAACAATTTTTGAATTTGTTTTTAACAAATGATAGCGAGATCCATTTAGAAACTTTTTACGCAAAAATTAACTTCATAGGTCGATATTAAAAATTCTGACCCTATTGATTTACTTAGTACTCACTTTCATAATTTTCATTGTTGCATAAAATAAATCTTTTTGACTCACTAAATAAACTTCGGCGGCTGAGTTTCAGCCGATGTGAGCCGCTAAAATCTGCGGCGGCTCCGGCTGGACAAAAATGGCCGGCTGCAGCGCGCCGCCGATTCGCGTCGCGTGGGCTTCATAGCCTGGTGGGGACCTATCGTACAGAGTGTACCCTAAACATGTGTATATTCCAAGCAGAATATGTTTGGGACAATAAACTACAGAATCGATTTCTTTAACTTGTAGTTATAATATCAATTGTTCATGATTATACGCCACTGAGTGGATATACTCGTAGGCATCCAAATGGAAAGCAATGTTTATAGAAACACAATTGAGAACAGGGATGTAACGAATATTCTCATTTGCATATGCGAACGCGAATTATTCGCATCATTTTAACATTCGCTTTCGCATTCGCAAAAGTTAAAAGTTTCAAAACTCCTTATTCCCTTCACACAATTTGGAGATATTAATACCAAGGAAAACCTCTGCCACTTCTCTTCAAAACATTTGAAAAATATGTTTGTCCTTGTGGTAACAGGAGGTAAAAATATGGAAAACATTCTTAATACTTGAATATCCTGAAAAGTATCAACTAAATTCCTTAAATTTGTTGGTACTACAGGGTCAAACTATTATTCGCTTTCGCAAAAATGCATATTTTACTATTAGCTTTCGCATTCGCAAGAAATATATTTTAATATTAGCTTTCGCTAAAGTCACTTTCGTTACATCCCTAATTGAGAGTGACTGCGACAATGGCGAATTTATAACACAGGTGTTTATATTTATATCTAATATGACAGACAAATCTAAACGAAAGAAAAGAACAGCTGAAAGAGAAACGTATGGACAAAGACGATAGTGTGGTATACAAAATGTGCTAATAAAACTAACATGAGTGGTGTTTTCGTTGCACGTTGTACGTAACAATTAAAAATAAAATTTATTACCGATTTGTCAATTATGTGTTCAGTAAAGTTTTGTAACCCTAATTTAAATTACTGAATTTTTTAAATTAAATGAAAGATAATTACATTTAAAACAACTTAAAAACATACTAAAGCCAAAAACAACTTGCATTTAAATAAGCACGTCTTGTACATTAATTAAGGACATGAAAGTTCTTTAAATCATCTTTAAATAATTCACTATAATAAAGGAGAAGTTATTTGGTCCAAGATAAAGATCTCGTATTTTCATCCGATAAAAATGAAATTTGGTAGCCACGTGTAATTTTGAATGAAAGTCCTAGAAATAAAACTAAGAATTATAAGGTAATGATTACCTTCGCTATGTCTGCGCTTATTCTGATCTAACAAGGGTATCATATTTATCGCTCGATTCAATTGATCGTTTTGTATGAAACTGTTAATATTGTAAAATTTTAATTATAAATTAATTTTACAAATGCTCATTCTAGACCCGAATCTAATTCATATTCTAGGGGCGATGTACTCTCAAAATCTAAATTCCGCCCCATTTTTAATAATTTTCAAAAGAAAATTAAATATATCATATATGTAGTTAATTTTTATAAAAATATATAAAATAAGTTAAAAATTGAGCGCCCCAGTAGGTGAGTTGGTAGCGTGCTCACCTATGAGTTGGCGGTTGTGGGTTGGATTTCCACCAGACGCTCTGGTCTGTCGCTACAAAAATATTACAAGCAACATGGTCTTTGTCATCCGGCTTTCCCCTGGACGGTAAAATTAGAATATAAATTTACTTTGTGCTGTAATTCATATAAATAAATAAGTTAAAAATAGTTGTCCGTAAATCGAAAACTAGGGCCCAACATATTGCATATCGCTTACGTTTTTTACGTGGATTTCGAAAATTTGTGCGATTACATATATTTCAAGGATCAATGTATGACAAAAATATGGAATATAATAAAATTGTACTCAGTTATTTGATAAAATTTATAAATTTGTTCAAGAATTCTATCAATTACACTATTACACTGACAGAAACATTTTCATAGCCGAAGTTTTGAAGTTTTTTGCAGAATTCAATATTTCAGATAGGTAGTTATCGAAAAAATTGAATGATTTTTTCGGTTTTTCTTTCATATATCTGTATCTTGGATAGTTCTCTAAAAAATAGTATTGATTATTTACGTATTATTGAAGTCATTTTACCAGAAAAATTTATATTTTTTGTAGATTTTTTCAAACTTTATTGTCCGATAACTAGATAACAAAGCATGTTATCGATAAAATGCCTGTTAATTTTTCTTCTTATTTTGATCTATCCAAATATGTCATCAGTAGACCTCGGATTTTTGCATATCTTTCAGTTTTCATCCGATTTGAACCAAAATGTGAATTTGATAAAATCAATTTTTTGAACTTTGACCTTGCCTCTGCCACCAATTTTCATTTAATTTTTTTTAATAGTGTGGGTCGTTACTCCCACATACTAACATTTTCTTAGAATTTGAGAAAGATCGATTTTTTTACCTATGACACTTGAGGAAGAACTACCCATATTTAAATTCCTTTTTGGTTCCTATAAGGAACACAGGGTCAGCATGGAGTCTTCGCAGCGCGTGTCCGACGAAATACTTGAAAATTTGTGCAGTGTAATATTTTTATAGTACTTACAGTACAGAGTGGGCGTTATTGCCACGCCCCTTCTAGTACCTCTCACACAAATGGTAACAATTTTGTGAAATGTTAAAACTCTTTATTTATATATTTACTTCAATGAGTTTCTCATTTTTAACATTTGACAAAATTGTTACCATTTGTGTGAGAGGCATGGCAATAACGCCCACATTGTACTGGACTGTAGGTACTATAAAAACATTACACTGCACAAAATCAAAAGGTGCGTGGCATTTTCGTTCTTTTTGTCCAGCTTATAGAGACGGTAAAATGATTACTATGTATGTATTAAATTTTACAGAATTCCCATGAGTAGTATAGAAGTTATAAGAGATTTAACATGCCCAAAAATGTTAACCATTTATGGGGGAGGTACTACGATTTTGTGTGTGGACGGCGTTGCTGCATGGAAACAAAAAGATTTCTTGTTATGTTTGTATCTATGGAGTCTGTTTTTCGGTTACTTTTTCTTTGAAACGAATTTTGGTCCAATCAGAATTTTTCTATCAATCTGCAAAAAAATATGCAATTGCATATAATCCGAGGTCTTGTCATCCTGGTCCTTTATAGTGTTAATCGTCATTCCCCTGCCATTTTGTTCGGTTTGAATACGTGCATTCCAAAAATTTGCTGGATCGGAACTTGGTTTTCACAATGAAGTTAAAAGGCACAAACAAAGTTATAAAAGTATTGAACTTTAAAAATAAAAGCAGAAGAGGGGAATGACGCACGTGAGTGCGAAAGCACATTTCGTAAGACAAAGTGCGACTTACATCATTTTATCAATATTGGGCGCGCAAAACCAGCCCCAAGTCTATGTATGACATTTGAGCACTTTGGTAGACAATTTTTTCATAAAAAATTAATTTAAAAAAAAATATTTTAGTGACCGCAAATGACCTATAAATAAAGTAAATACCAAAGTGAAATATATATTTTTTCCCAATTTAAATACACAAAGACAGCAAATTATCCGCTAATGTCGAAATCACCCATATATGTCTACTTTTCAGTGTCTTCAATCATATTGTACAGATGTTATAAGTTCTAACACATTAGTAAAATACTTATAACTTTAATTAATTTACAAAAACATAGAACATGAACATGAAAGAAACTAAATAAACAGAAACAGTTCAAACATGAGCCAATTATTCTACATCGTCGGAACATCTTGCTGAGATTGCGATTCATACGCGTCCAATCGTACTCTCGGAAATGTTATCGCAGAAGACACACGTTCTTGGGAAATATATAGAATATGATTTGTTGTGCGTTAATGACAAAAACACACATATCTTCCGCAAAAAATCTCATCTAAGTGTACAGCGCTTTCGGGTCATATGAATACACTGTACAACATTGATATACATCCCATCGATTTAATAAGAGATTTGTATAATTCAATACACCACACATTCAACGGCAAACATTTCACGACAAAACACCTATTCAAATCATATGACTTACCTGTCGCATGAAAATCCTATCACGCGGGCCCTCAAATAATGAAAAGGAAATTGAAATTGAAAAGGAAAGGAAATAAGCAGGAAAATAACGCTATGCAATAACAAAATACCATTTTTTTGTAAAAATTAACTCACTAAATTTAATAGTGATGTTATTACCAATTTAAGAGAGAAAAAATGTACATTGAAACGGCGTTTGATAGAACTTATCAGAAAAATTTACAAAATTAAGAGAGAAAAATGTACATTAGCTATATCATTGGGTGTTGAAAAGGCGTTTGATAGAACTTATCATAATGGAGTGATTTACAAATTATTACAAATAGGATTTGATCCGGACATTATCAAAATATTTAAAAGTTGTTTTACAGGTAGAACATTTTGTGTGAAAATGTTCATAGCGTTTTCCAAACAATTTTGATTAGCCATATTTTATTATTGGCAGAAAATCGAAATTTAAATTACCTAAAACCAATTCTATCTTCAATAGTTTCGGAGTTTTTATCAAAAATGTGTGTACTTTTTAAAGAAATTAAATCTACTTGTCCTTGTATAACGTCCACTATAAAAAATGTCTTAGGTTAGGTTAGGTTGAAGAGAGGAGACGTTTAAACGTCTCATGTCCATGGACATACACTTAAGCCAGTGGTTCGGCCTGTTGTGCGCTCCTTATTTATGATCTTTTTATACCTCACGAGTTACAGAAAATCGGTACTAAACACGAATTTTCTCAGTATCTTCCAGTCATATTCTCTGAGATGAGTCAAGTCTGGTAATATGTCGGACCCGAAATGTTGGGATCTTGTATGTATGTGTGAAAAAGTGACACAGGAAATGTTCCATCGTTTCGATGTTTTCCCGGCATGCCCTGCATTCGTCGTTTCCTGCTAATCCTATGCGATGAAGATGTGCTTGTAAGCTTGAGTGTCCCGTTAGAACACCCATCATCTTACTAGTATCGATCTTGTTTAGTTTCAGAAGACTTCTTGTTTTCTTTTCATTTGGGTCACCCCATAGTATCTTTGCAGTTGCTCCTACTGTTTAGCTATTCCACACAGTTTTGTGAGCCATCACTGCCCAGTGCTTTAACTTATTTTTCGTGGCTTCGAAAGGTTTCCAATTTTCCAAGTTTATTACTCGAAGTTCTCTTCCCTTTAAAGCCAAGCTGTTTGTTCATTTCCAATCACTCCGTTGTGTCCTGGTACCCAGCAAATACGCAATTGAGTAATCATTTATTGTTCTTTTACAGTCCAACACAGTTCTGGATTTGACCCTTTCCGATGTTATTGCTTTAATTGCCATTTGGCTATCTGTGAAGATGTTGGCATATTTAGGCTTTGTGGTGTTAAAACATATGCCAACATCTTCACAGATAGCCAAATGGCAATTAAAGCAGAGTGATAAAGTGATCAGACTACCGGGAAAAGTTATATTGGTCAACAACACGTTATACGTGTCCCGGCGCCTTCTTTCCCCTTTCCTCCAAATTCCTTTTCCAGGACAGCTTTGAGTCTAGGGTGATGCCTAAGTACTTAGCTTCTTTCGACAGTTCAAGTACCTTTCCCTCTAGTGTAGAGAGCTGATAGTTCGGAATTTTATTTCTTATAGTAAAACGGACCAGTTCCGTCTTCCCTGGGTTAACTCCAAGTCCATTTTTTTCTTCCCAACGTGATAATCGTTTTAGTGATCTTTCCATGATCTCGCTGACCGTAGGCATAAATTTGCCTCTAATCAATATCACGACGTCGTCTGCATACGCTATGATTTTAATTCCTGTATTGCCGAGATCCATTAGGATTTCGTTTATCACTAGATTCCATAATATCGGTGAGACCACTCCACCTTGGAGTAGACCAACATAGTAAATCTTTGACCTTAGCCTGAGATAGAAAAAAAAATTTTTTTTAACGGCTTACAACTTTGATTCCAGTCAATACAAATACTTTCAATTTTGTGGAGTGTAATGGTTTCAGGGTATCTATAGTCCCGTGGTATTGTGAATGATTCTGAATAGTAGTATGAGATAATCAATATTTCACAAAATTTTGACCCTTCGTGGGGGAGGTACTCGAAGGAGTGGACCAACATAGTCCATCTTTGACCTTAGCCTGAGATAGAAAAAAAATATTGTTAACGACTTACAACTTCGATTCCAGTCAATACAAATACTTTCAATTTTGTGTAGTGTAATAGTTTCAGGGTATCTATAGTCCCGTTATTACCACGCCTCTTTTGGTATATCCCATACAAATGGATAATTTTGCAAAAAAAAGTTTAATGCTTTAAAGGAGAATCATTACAAGAGGAGATATACATACATTAGAAATATTATAAATGTACCGAATGACAAACGAATGAATTATAAGGATGATGCGGTCCTTTGTGCGCAATTTTACAGAAATCTAGCTGAAAAATATGGACGAAGAAAATAAATTGTTTTGTTTATTGTAAACTCCGAAAATGATCTTTCAAAAAGTTAAAGGCTTATAACTTAGATTACTGCGCATACAAACACTTGAAATTTTGTACAGCGTTTTTATACCTACCACGCATAGTCAATTGAAAAATGAACGTTGTTGCCACGCCGCTTTTGGTATCTCCCAAACCAAATGGCCAAAATGAAAAATGATTTTTTGAGTTTGCCGTGCTTTCACTATACGAGTCATAATTTGTACATTTATTCATGGAATTTTTTCAAATAGGAATTGTTTTCTTCTTCGAGATGACAGCTTTCAAAAATTCGGGCCAATAATATTTTGGTGATTTTTCTTTTCCTGCCAACAAAAAACTATTTTAAAAAAAATTTAATTGCTTTATCGACAGTTACTAAACTTCTGTTTCTACGTGAACGTGATGTTTTCAGCATTTGTAGCCGTCATAATTTCATTTAATTTAATTGGTATACTTATCTTATCGAGCTTATACTTAAAAAAATATGGTCCAAATACTAAAGCTACATTCCATGAAAATTTTAATTTTAGAAAAAAAACTTTACCATAAACAATGTTTCGTTGAAATTTAAGTTGTGGTACCGTGAAATAACTCCCAAATGAAATAAGTCCCAATGAAAAAAATCCCAATGAAATAAGTCCCAAAAAAATTAAATAATTCCCAATTTTAAAAACTGAAATAACTCCCAAAGGGAAAATGAAATAAGTCCCAATATTTAGAAGTTATTTCATACTGAACTGAAAAAATTTAAATAACTCCCAATGAAATAAGTCCCAACAACGATGGGTTGACCACCAATCCTAGCGCTTATCCGGTTTTCGGCCGAGATTAAAGATTTTCTTATCAGGGGTATGTCCAAAGAGGGTTACGCGGACGAATGTTTTATTGCGTGGGCGGCCTTCGGCTGGGATTAAAGATTTTTTCATATGTCCGAAATCGGCTTCGTGGACCACAGTTTATTTACGTGGGATTAAAGATTTTCTCATCTGCGGTATGTCAAAAGAACGCAAACCAAAGGCAGCAAAAAGACTTTGGTCCCCATACCCATCTTTGGACATACCCCAGAGGAGAAAATCATTAATCCCGGCCTTTGGCCGTCTACGTAAATAAACTGTGGTCCGCGTAGCCGTCTTCGGATATACACCAGAGCAAAAATCTTTAATCCCGGCCGAAAGTCGTCAACGTTTAGCAACTTTGGTCCGCGTAGCCGGAATGAAATAACTGCCAATAAAAATTAAATAACACACAATGATCAACACGAATGAAATAACTCCCAAGAAAATCTCATTGGGACTTATTTCATTTGGGAGTTATTTCATAATGAAATAACGCCCAACAAGAATTATGAAATAAGTCCCAATTTACATGGAAATTTTTTGGGACTTATTTCATTTGGGAGTTATTTCACGTTATCGTGGTTGTTCTTGTGTTAAGAAGTCAAATGTATAAGGATTTTTGTATGGGGGCTGTCTGGAAACATGGACCTTTGACTACCGTTTTTCCTGTGACTTGTTCCGGGTATAAATAAACTCTTGTTGTCAATTTTGTCAGCCTGTTCAGTTGGAATTTGTGGTCTATATGGCGTCAAGAAGTCAAATAGGGGAGATGCGATATACTCGTATGGGTGCTATATCAAAAATGCATCGATATTGCCCATTTTCAATACCAACATACCTACGGATATAAGAAGTATATATACCATGGACATGGCTAAATCGTCTTAGATTTTTACGACGATTAGTAATATATATATAAATATCTAGGTACACTTTGTGGGGTCTCTGATCAATATTTATAGGTGTTACAAATGGAGTGACAGAATAAAAAAAAGATTTTTGAGCGAATTCCACCAAAGTTTTTTTCTATTTCGCGCGAATTGCTGAAGCACTTTTTGTTTTGTAGGTAAATACGAGTATATGTATACTAGTAAACGTGATCAAGTAATATTTGTAAATGCCATCAAACAAATGTGAAATTATTCGTTCTAAACTTAGCTTAATGACTATGCAATTCGTTGCTCAATCGGGAAAATACATTTCAATGTGTTAGTTGTAATTGCAAGTTTACATTTATTACAAAAAATACTATTTCAAGTGAAATGTCATCATCTTTCTCACTGATTGAAAAAAGTCAAATGTCAAAATGTTTACAATATTTTTCACATTGACCAATAACAACCAATCAATCGTTACAACAACAAACAAACCCACGAAAAACAGCGTAAAGTGCGACTCTCACATGTTTGTAGCCCATAAAAATCTAATTTTATTTGATTCGATTGTATATGAACATTTAAGAAGTTTACTATTTCGATACCTCCATTCTAAAACATGCTAAGTCGACTTATCATGTTTTTAGGGAGGTTGCATTTTTAATTTCTTAATATTTCAAACTATACTAAATAAAAATTTTGTGTTTATCCGTCAACCCAATCAAAAGTTATTCACAAAACAGTACAAGTCATTCGATTTCCATCATAAAGGAATTCCACACAAATTTAAAAAAATCATCAAACTTTGATTGCCTGTTCTGAACAACTACCTTTTTGCACTTAGCATAGTTTGGAATGGAGGTATCGATTTATAACAACGGATTTCAGCTGAAAAAGGAGTGGCCGATTTGTTTGTCCTCCGTTCAGAGGGCTTTGCTTTTTTTATATTTCAACCCAGCATATTTTTGGTGATGTTATTTATATTGACTACACTACGAGTATCTCAATAACTTAATTTCATTGCTCTGTCGTGGTAACTAGCTTTCCTCAGCCGCTAGTATGCTCGTACTAACTTTCTAATCGTATTTCATTCTTTTACAGTTTTTTGGGCGATGTCCTTATAATATAATTTATGGGATGCGAATTGCTTATAAGAGTATATCAAAACAAAGATAAACATCTAAAATAATTGTGGTTGGACCACATATTTTAGCATAACTCGAGAACCATTTATCCTAATATGTCTGTAGGAGATTTTAATTAAGAAAATTATTAAAATGTTCCCAAAAATTTTGAATTTTGTCGCAATATCTTGTAAGATATCGTTGAAACCGTTGATGATATGAAAAATGATATTAGAAGATGAAAAGGGCTACTTAATTTGGAATTCTTTAAAAAAATTTAAAACCAATTAGGATAAATGGTTGTCTAGTTATCACAAAATGTGTGGTTGAATCACTATATTTTTTAGATATTTATCTTTAATTTATTAATTTGTGGGGGGGTTGTCCTTGGGACTTGGATTTTTCGAAGTTCGTACTTTTGGGCGCACAGTGGGACAAAAAAAGAAAGAAGTGGTAGCACTCTCAAATTCAAACTGAAAAAGCTAGAATCGCCAAATTTGGTTTAAGGGTAGTCCCTTAGACGTAGAATCGAAAAGAAGATCGTGAAATTTGGTGTTAGTATAGGTCTTTGGGACGTAGACTCGACACAAAACGCGATTTTTGTAAAATATTAAGGGCACAGTAGGACAAAAAGTTATAAATATGGTACCACCGCCAATTTCTAGGACTATACGAAAACTTGGAATATACAATTTTTTATTTCAAGTGTATTCTTTTATTGACACGGAGGGGAAAAAATGATTTATTGTGATGAAGTGTATATTAAACAATTAAAAATGGTCCCAAGTGGCGATTGTGTGGTCTTGCAACATAAACTACTCTAAAATATATTGTCATACTAGAATTTGTTTTTATTCGACCTTTTGATATTAATTAATATCCAATAAATAGTCAAGCTGGAGGTCATAATTTAATTGTTATTAAAACATTTTATTTTATTTCCAATATTTCATACATATTTTTAAAATTTGGCGCCAAAGATGTACGACCTTAAAAACAAGGATTTCTAGTACTTATAATTAAGAAAATTTACTTAATATTAAGAAAATGAGTCCAATTTTAAGTAGAAAATTATATTATTTTAAAGGAAAATATTTTTCTGTTTAGAGATGCGAATGAAACACCTTATTTAAACACAACACAAAAAAGTTTATATATTGGCCAAGAAGTTGCTTTCATACTTTAAGGGATACAGTGGGGAAAATTTAAAAGTACATGAAAAAGGGCAAAACTGTTCCTGTCAAGAGCATTTATGTAAAACGTTTTGCACAAAATATTATGCATTCCACACATTATTATCCACACGTCATTATTTTTGATTACCTATACCGTTCTTGAACAAAATGTTGAAGATTTTTTATGTCGAGTAATTTTATTTTTTGTTTGTCATGACAGCTGACTCTTGTCAATATTTTAATTAACTTTGTCATTTAGTTGTGTTTGACAGCCATTGATAGCAGACTACCGGGTTATTTGAGGAGAAAATTTAAAATGTAAATTTCGGGTGCTAATTAAACATTATGGCTTGATAAATATTATGGGGACTTGCACCATTAATTTCAATGTTTAAATGGTGTTTTACAGAGTTCCGTTGTGGTCTTACCAAATGACGCTAAAGGTTCATGTCGCCCAAAAAAGGTCTTCACTACAGATGGTCGGATAATAAATTGGGAGGTGGCTGAGGCCATAAGCACCCCCACCAAGCCGGTACATCACATTTTGCATGAATATTTGGACGTAAAAAAGCTCACACTCTACCATAAATGGCGACTATTATGCCAACTTATTCGGTCGATTTCATGAGGATTTTAGTAAAACGACCGCATTTGGCAAAGAAAAAAGTTATTTTTCACCAGCACATTGCAAGGGTGCACTTATGTGCATTTTCCATGGCAAAAATCTATTATCTACCATATTCTCCGTATTTAATCCTAATCCTGAAGAAATGGTACGGCGGAAAAAGATTTGACTCCAACGATGAAATCACCTAACAAACAAACTTTGAATTTCTCGACAAATCTTATTTTTTGGAAGGGATAAAAAAATTGGACAAACGTTGGACAATGTTTATAAAGCTCAAATGAGACTACGTTGAAACTTAAAACGATTTTTTTATCCAAAAATCTATGTTTCATTTAAAAAGCCACGGACTTATTGACTTATTTAGCATAGATTTTGTTTTATATAAATTTAAAGATAGGAAGCGCTTAATGAAATAGCCTTTAGTTATACGCGGAAGGTAGAGCAAAGGAAATGATCAGCAACAAATTAACACCCGTCTAAAGAGGAGGTGTTGTTCACAAAACGAAATAGCATAAAACATGAATCATGATTGAAAAGAAAATAACACTTAAATAAAAAGAAACTTATCTCTTATCTCGTTTAGTTATCATATTTGTTTGAAAACGCAAATTTTAATTACAATTAAATAACTATTTTGTTCTAATCTATGTTCTTTAATATCATCAGTTATCTAAATATATACACAGAAAAAAACTAAATTCAATTACGAAATGTATGTAACCATTAATGGATATAAACTCTAGTTTTCATGGAAAGTACCTTTAGTATTATTTACTATATTATTATTTATGTGCATATAAGCCTGGTAGAGCCAGCATATGCATTAAATTTATGCTAATTATGAGAGAAAAACTTTAGTGTTTTCAAAAAACATCGCTTTATGTTGGTACGAAGAAGACCATAAAAATAGAAAAAAGACGCAAAAAAATGTTTGTGACATTTTTTAATAGCCAGCAAAAAAACAAATACAACTTGAAAAAATCTATGATAAAGTAACTTGAAAATAATAATGAATACATACATGTCGGAATTATAACCCTTCTGATAGAATTAATAGAATTTAATCAAAATCATGTTTTTATACCCTCACTGTTGTGTACGAATGGTATGATTATACCATTTGCTACGGGTCAAAAGTATAACACATCAAAGAGTGACCTAAGGTCTCATGTGAATATTTGGCGGAAATTCGTTTTGAGCCATTTTAAGTAATTTAAGCTATGTCCGTCTGTTTGGCTTGTGCGCTCGATAACTCTCGATAGGAGAAACCGATTGACTTCAAATTTGGTACATGTTATTTTCAGGATAAGATCGAAGATGGATCATAAATATGGATCTCAAAGATGGATCAAGTACCACCAAAATTACTTTTTTTAAATTTCCTTACTTTTATATGGGTTATAACTTATACATTTACCAGCAGATTTTTTCGAAATAGGCATTGTTCTTATGGATGTTTTTGTGCCAGAAAAAACGTTATTTTAAAAACAAAATTAATTTCATATTTTTGATGACTGTTACTAAACTAATGTTGTTTTCTTATCTCAAAAGATGTTGCCCAGGTGCAATTCTTCATAAAAAGTGGCATCATATTTTTAAAAAAGTGTCATAAAAGGTGGCTCTCTATTTTCAAAAAAATGGAAACTTAACAAAAACAATTCATTAAAGTACATATCGCTCACTCACTTCAAGAGTGTCATAACTCAAAATTGAAAATTGTCAGGATGTGTAAGTTTAAGTCCGTATAAAAAAATAAATAATATGAAATAAGGTAAAAAGGGTGGAGTAATCCGAAATATGATTGTTTACTTATAAACTAAATTTCGTTGAGATTTATTTATGGATATTTGCAAAATTAGCAATTCTGTAAGGCAACCTCAAAAATTTTCAATTTTGAGTTATGACAGTCTTGAAGTGAGTGAGCGATATCGTCGGTGCGCCGACGGAAACTTTAATGTGTTTTTTACAAGTTTTCAGGAGGGACAAAAAAAAGTTCCATTTCATCAAATCGCGATATATTTCATATCTCAGATTTTTGTGTTTATCTTTTCATGATTTTCAAGAAAATCTACACATAGGCCATATTGTTTGAAACATTTTAAATATTAATAAAACAAAAAAATTACACATAGGAGATATAATATTTGAATGATCACAACGTGCCTCTGATCTGATTTTTTGCGCGAGTTGCCGCGATAAAAAACATTTTAACCAAACATCCGATTTTTTTTATATAGAATAGTAGAAATCATAACAAATTTGAAAATTTGACTATATAATACCCTACACCACTCTCGTAATGTTGAATAACACTGAAATATAAATTTTGTAATCTATATATATATATAAATGGTGTGAAAAATGTATAGTAATTCATCAATTGAGAACGGCTGGACCGATTTGGCTCATTTTTTTTTCAGTTGTTCGTATTTGCCTGGAGAAGGTTGTTACGAAAGAAAATTTTGGGAAAACCCTCCGGAAAAGTCGGAAAATTGGGAAAATCGAAAATTGCTATTTCTTGCGAGATTCCTACTGTTCCTATCTACTGCTCTCATCAATTGAGAACGGCTGGACCGATTTGGCTCAATTTTTTTTTAGTTGTTCGTATTTGCCTGGAGAAGGTTTTTACGAAAGAAAATTTTGGGAAAACCCTCCGGAAAAGTCGGAAAATTGGGAAAATCGAAAATTGCTATTTCTTGCGAGATTCCTACTGTTCCTATCTACTGCTCTCATCAATTGAGAACGGCTGGACCGATTTGGCTCAATTTTTTTTTAGTTGTTCGTATTTGCCTGGAGAAGGTTTTTACGAAAGAAAATTTTGGGAAAACCCTCCGGAAAAGTCGGAAAATTGGGAAAATCGAAAATTGCTATTTCTTGCGAGATTCCTACTGTTCCTATCTACTGCTCTCTTTTTCAATCCAAATTTTTTTTATTAATTTTCTATTAAACAAAAAAGTTTTCTATTAAACATATGTACGAGTATGTGCTATTTTTCTTGCTGCAATTCATCGGCAAACGGTACAAGCATTACGATCAATTAAAATTCAACGCGATATTTATCAATTCGAACATTTTTTCAGATAATAAGATTGAGTATAAGAGGTAAGGTTATCTTATTGGATTGCGGGCATTGCAAAATCATAATTTGGGATGAATGCACGATGGCGCATAAACGAGCTCTGGAGGCAGTTGACCGAACGATGAAGGATTTACGACGTGATTTGAGACAATTTGGTGAGTCTATGATATTGCTGCCCGGAGATTTTCGTCAAACGCTTCCCGTCATCCCGAAATCTACTGCCGATGAAATTAATGCATGCCTGAAATCGTGGTCTTTGTGGCGGCATGTCAAGAAGTTGAAATTGACCACGAACATGAGAGTCGCGTTGCAAAACGACTCATCGGCTCTTGAATTCTCGAAACAACTGTTGGCGCTTGGCAATGGCCAAATTACTGTTGATGTTTCCACTGGATTGATATTGATCCCGGCAAATTTTTACGAGTTCACATCGTCGAAGGAGGAACTCATCACAAAAGTGTTTCCAAATCTCGATTAGATTAGTGAACGGGCAATATTAGCAGCGAAGAATAAGGACGTCGATAGCATGCATTTTATTATTCAAAGTAAAATCGACGTCGCTTGATGTGCCAGGAGCTCCGCCGCATATTGAGGAATCTGAATCATCCGAAATTGTGCATAGTTCGCGGTTGTCCATTATGAAACTGATGGACAATGTGATTCAGGCGACGATCATCAAGGGAAAATTCAAGAGAAAGTCCTTATCCCACGAATTCCGATTATTCCAACTGATCTTTCATTCCAATTCAAGCGGATTCAGTTCCCTGTACGATTGGCTTTTGCGATGACAATCAATAAATCTCAAGACCAATCGTAGGAAGTCTGTGGAATTAATCTCGAATTTCCCTGTTTTTCGCACGGTCATCTGTACGTTGCCTGTCTTCCGTCTTCGTTGTTTGTTGTTTATCACATCGCTCTCTACTGATTTCGATTCCTTTTAAACAAATCGCATTAAAATTTTAACTATCTGTGTTTTATTATCACTCTGGAGTTTATCTGAAGGCGTTAAATTGGGCCGAGTCGAAGTTCGCCGGGTCCGCTAGTTCATGTATAAATTGTTTATCTAAATTTACTTTTGGGACATTTTATACTTAAATAATACCCTGTACCACAGTGTGGTGCAGGGTATAAAAACGATTGGATGTAAAATACAGCTTCTATAGAACTAAAGGGCCAAATCAGACGAAACATATATATGGGAGCTATAGCTAAATCTTAACCGATTTTCTTCAAATTCGGTAGTGTTGGTTCATGGATCAAGAAACTCTAGCATTCTTAATTTCAAAATGATTGGATGTAAAATACAGCTTCTACAGGACTAAAGAGCAAAATCGGACGAAACATATATATGGGAGATATATCTAAATCTTAACCGATTTTCTTCAAATTCGACAATGTTGGTTCATAGATCAAGAAACTCTACCATTCTAAATTTCAAAACGATTGGATGTAAAATACAGCTTCTATAGGACTAAAGGGCCAAATCGGACGAAAGATATATATCGGAGCTATATCTAAATCTGAACCGATTTCAACAAAATTCAAATTGCGACCTGTAGTCGACGAACAACTTTACATGGACAGACGGACGGACGGACAGACATTAAATCGACTCAGCTAGTGATCCTGAGTCGATCGGTATACTTTAAGGTGGGTCTAGCTGTGTTATTTTCAGGTGTTACAAACATCTGCCGTGAAACAAAATTATAATACCCTGTACCACAGTGTGGTATTGGGTATAAAAAATACCTTGACACCACCCACGTACACACTGGTATATAGGTTATTAGCTTGACGCGGAAAAAATCTGTTTTGTGGGGCAGCGCTCTCCTTTTTGATTAAATATATTGCTGAAAATGTTGCATTTTTGCACTATGGGGGTGCAACACTTTTTACAAAAGAAAACGAAACCCTATCGCAGTATAGCAATTTTTTACAAACAAAGGTCGAAAGACAAATAAAACTTAGCATTTTAATGCACACAAGAAAACACCATAAATGTTCTTCGTAAAAGTGATGAGCTTAACATTTGAAGCCCATAATAATTTTCTTAAATTTAACGTATAGCGGATTTATCGGGCTTATTCAAAAAAATTTAGATCAAATACTAGAGGAAGCTTTAATGAAAATTGGAATTAAAAAAATTACCATACATTTTATTTTCATATATTTTTTATGCTTAGGATTTTTTAAATATTCAATTGATACTGGTTACAAATAACTTTTATTTAATTAAAAATTTTCGATAAATACATAGTTAAATTTATTTACCTTTAACAATAATCGATTGAACTAAATTGGAATAAATATTGTACTCATATTTACGAACCACTTTTTTTGTGGTGTTTGGTAAATTTTCATGTTTATCAAACGATTGTTCGAAATATAATTTAATTCTAGGCTATGGTCGTATATTAAGTCCAATGCTGAAAATCCCAACAGCCATTCAGTGCGTATTTCAATTAAACTTTTTCGAAATTGTATTATAAAGCACCACCATATTCACTTCATTCTGCAGCACAAATATATAATTAAAGTAAATTAAATTAACATGCATATTTCTTATTAACACATAAAAACTTGTTATGTACAGATGAACCAAAATTTATGTGACACACATTAGGCGTATTTCCATGGCCCTAGATCTAAGCGATGTAGTTCACGACAAAGTTTCCTGCTTGCTTTAGATGTATATTTAGAAATTTTACAATTTGCAATGGCAACTAATTTGTTGAGAGTTTGTTGTTATTTATTTGTGAAATGGAAATGTGTATGTTGAAGATTTTAAAAAGGGTGTGAAATATTAAACTTGCTGTAGGTGCTCGAGATTATAGTGTATACATGCCGCACTGGCACAGTGTGGCATTCAACACCCCTGGAACTTAGGTATCAGTCTGGCTGTTGATGTGTCACCTTGTGGAGCATTTAGTGCTGGCTGTGGCAGATGTTTGTATCACCGAGAAATACTACAGCTTAAAGAACGTAGATCGACTCAGAATCTTTAGTAGATTTCACTCTGATCTTGATGAAATTTGGAACAAAGAACACTTTCAAATCTTTGACGAAGACTATTGAAATTGTTCAGAATCCATTCAAAATCATTGCTTACAATATATATAACTCCTACCCGCTATAGAAGTAGGTTCAAATGTAGATATAGCCCCCCCATACACGAGTACATATATGTTCATTCCGATTTGGTCTCTTAGCGATATAGCAGCTCGGGGAAGTGGCGTTCCTTTAATCAAGGACGCATACTGCTCAATTAGAAGATAATCGATTGAAATTTAGATATAGCCCCCATATATACATACTTATAACCCGATTAAAAGTCTCAGCGCTATAGAAATCGAATTTCTCATCAGATCTACATAACAGGTACATATATATAGTACATATAATAGTTTCTTCGATCAAAAACGAATACTGCAAAATTTCCGGAAAATAGTTTCACATTTTGCATTCAATTTTAAATATTTGCTCCGTGCACATTATTTCTATTTAACAAAAAAAACACCGAGAACTCACAAATCGACTTAAAGATGCAGAAGTTATTCTTAAAAAACATTTATAATGTGATGAATATTATGAATGTTTTATTTTCTGATACGAGTATGAGGATATATCTCTATTTTTATATTGTGCAAATAAAACGATATTTTGGAATCATATGACATAATTCTCTAATGTTATCACACAAAGCATTAACAAATGTTTCCATATAACAATTTCAGAATTCTTTAATCACAATATCTTTGAGATAGCGAATAAAAACTAACATCAAAATGTAACAATCATTATACCCTCACTTTAGGGGCCAAAGTGTAACACATCGGAGGAGTGACCTAAGACCCTAAGACGTCTGTCTGACTGGTGCGCACCATGACACTCGAAAGGAGTAACGGATTGACTTCAAATTTAGTATGTGATAATAATTTTTACATCAGTTCAGTCAGACTTTATGTTGTTTTTATACCCTACACCACACTGTGGTACAGGGTATTATAACTTTGTGCATTTGTTTGTAACACCCAAAAGGAGAAGAAATAGACCCATCGTTTATTATACCGATCGACTTAGAATCACTTTCTGAGTTGATTTAGCTATGTCCGTCTGTCTGTCCGTCTGTCTGTGCATGTATTCTTGTAATCAAAGTACAGGTCGCAATTAAGGTCCGATCTCGACGAAACTTTACACATATCTTTTTCTTGGCCCAAGGACGAACCCTATTGAATTTGGTTAAAATCGGTTCAGATTTAGATATAGCCCCCATATATATGTTAGCCCCGATTTGACATGTAAGCGCTGTAAAAACTTTATTTTATATCCGATCAGTATGAAATTCGGCAGAAAGACGTTTCTTATTATATGAATGAACACTGTTAAATTTGGAAGAAATCGGTTCAGATTTAGATATAGCCCCCATATATACGTTATCCCCGATTTGACATGTAAGCGCTGTAAAAATGTTATTTTATATCCGATCAGTGCGAAATTCGGCAGAAAGATGTTTCTTATTACATGAAGGAATACTGCTAAATTCGGAGAAAATCGGTTCAGATTTAGATATAGCCCTCATATATATGTTACCCCCGATTTGACATGTAAGCGCTGTAAAAACTGTATTTTATATCCGATCGGTGCGAAATTCGGCAGAAAGATGTTTCTTATTACATGAAGGAATACTGCCAATTTCGGAGAAAATCGGTTCGGATTTAGATATAGCGCCCATATATATGTTACCCCCGATTAGACCTGTAAGCGCTGTAGAAATTGTATTTTATATCCGATCAGTGCAAAATTCGGCAGAAAGAGGTTTCTTATTACTCGAAGGAATACTGCCACATTCGGAGAAAATCGGTTCAGATTTAGATATAGCCGCCATATATATGTTAGCTCCGATTTTACATCTAAGCGCTGTAGAAACTGTATTTTATATCCGATCAGTACGAAATTTGACAGGAAGAGGTCTTTTTACATGATTGAGTATTCAGGGGAAATCGGTTCCGATTTATATATAACCTCCATATATATGTTCCTCCTGATTTGGTATCAAAGTGCTATAGAAGTTGTACTTTACTTCCGATCATTAAAATTTTCCAGAAAGATGTTTCTCAATTTAGGAACGAATATTGATTAATTTAGCGATTATCTGTTCAGAATTAGGTATATCCACATATATGTTATTACCCATTTACCAATTAATCCAAATTATTATCGCAATCACCCTTATCGCATTGTTAGGGAGGTGTAGGGTATTATATAGTCGGCCCCGCCCGACTTTCTGCCTTTCCTTACTGGTTAAAACATATGTTTCAGTTACATTCTGCCTTTTGCAAAAATGTAATGGAAACAAATATAAAAAAATGGTAGCGAGTTTCAATTGCTTGACAGAACTGACAGCAGTTTCGATAGACGCCAATCTATCATCTTGATATGGCCACCTTTCATTAATACGACTCTTTTTAACTACTTTATTTTCTTTCTGTGTAATTAAAATACTTTATTTTCGATATATGTGATTTTAAATGATATTTTTTCACTTTCGATTCAACGATCTTTTTGTTAACACTAAAAAGAAAAGTTAGTTTGTTTAACTAATTGACAAGGTGTATCTCAAGTTAAGTTGGAAGATAAGTTATGTAGGTCCATCCCTCCTGACCCGACAAAAAGTTAAAATTTTGTGAAGTATTTATTGTTTCTCTTATAACTTTTGTACAACCTATCGGAATTATCTGTAATTCCACACATCGAAACCTCCATTCTAAACTATGCAAAGTGCAAACAGGTACAGGGTTTTCCAACAAGAGGTGTTATTTTGAATCACCCGGTATTTCGGTAGCTGTCACTTTTGAAGCTTTTATTCTTTGCCATTTGACAAGTAGAAATTACGCCAATACTAAAAATGGAACGATACACGATCATCGAACGACACAAAACGATCAAAAAACGATATGAACGATACAAAATCATCTTGACTGATAAGGCCCATTTCCACCTCGGTGTCTACGTCAACAAGCAAAATTGTCGCTTCTGAGGCTCGGAAAACCCAAGAGTTATTGTTGAAAAGCCTCTCCATCCTCAACGTGTGACTGTTTGGTGCGGTTTATGGTCCGGCGGGGTCATTGGACCTTACTTTTTCGAAAATGATGTTGGATCAACAGCGCTATCAAGAGATGATTAATGATTGATCTGGACAACGTTTATTTTCAACAAGACGGCGCTACGTGCCACACAAGCAACGAAACCATTGCTCTGTTACGGGAAAAGTTTCCGGACCGTGTTATCTCTCGAAGAGGTGATCACAATTGGCCACCGAGATCTTGTGATTTAACACCTTGCGACTTCTTCCTTTGGGGCCACGTGAAAGATAAGGTCTACGCCAACAGCCCAGCGTCGATTCAAGACCTCAAAGATAGAATTCGTGAGGCTATCGAGGACATAGCGCAGTCAGCGCTTTGGTTATGGAAAATTTCATGAAAAGGATATGGTCCTGTAAGCGTGGTCGTGGTGGCCATTTGGCTGATGTTGGTTTTCATTATTAACGGCATACATTCCTCTTTATTATGAAATAAACATCCGATCATTTATCTAAAAAACACATTTTTCTTTGAATTCCAAAATAACACCTCTTGTTAGAAAACCCTTTAGTTTTTCAGGAGAGGCGATCAACATTTGATGAGTTTTTTAAATTTGTGTAGAATTCCTTCATATTGCAAATCGAATGACCTGTACAGTTTTGTGAAAAACTTTTGATTGGGTTGACGGATAAACACTAAATTTTGACCGAATATAATTTCGAATATTTAGAAATTAAAAATGCAATCTCCTCTACAGCGCTAACATGTCAAATCGGGTGAAACATATATATGGGGGCTATATCTAAATCTGAACGGATTTTCTCCGAATTTGGTAGTGTTCATTCACGTAATAAGAAAACTCTCTCTGCCGATTTTCGAACATATGGATGTAAAATACGGTTTATACAGCGCATACATATCAAATCGGGTGAAACATATATATGGGGGCTATATCTAAATCTGAATCGATTTTCCCCGAATTTGGTAGTGTTCATTAATGTTATATGAAAGTTCTCTCTGCCGCATTTCGTACTGATCGGATATAAAATACGGTTTCTACAGTGCTTACATGTCAAATCGGGTGTAACATATATATGGGGACTTTATCTACATCTGAACCGATTTTCCCCGAATTTGACAGTGTTCATTCGTGTATTAAGACAACTCTCTCTGCCAAATTTCGTACTGATCTGATATGAAATACAGTTTCTACAGCGCTTACATGTCAAATCGGGGGTAACATATATATGGGGGCTATATCTAAATCTGAACCGAATAGGGATCGTACGTGGGCCTAAAAAGAGCACTGCCCTAACTTTCATCACAATCGGACCACAAGTACGACTTGCACTTTTATTACAACGATACCTACAGACGGACGGACATTGTTTAATCGACTCGGGAAGTGGTTCTAAGTCGATCGGTATAATAAATGATGGGTCTATCTCTTCTCCTTTTGGGTGTTACAAACAAATACCCTGGACCACAGTGTGGTGTTAGTAATTAGTACGCTGCTTAATTCCCTAGTCGATTGCTTTTTCGAAAAAAAAATTTAAAATCTTACCAGACTCCGAAAAATATAACGTCAGGGCTACCTAATTTAAGGTTGGACTATGGGACACCCAGTTCTGTAATAATTGTGATACTTTAGTGCATCACAAATTTCTTGAGAAAACAGAAAAAATATTTAAAAAATATACCGCCAAAGATATTAGCTGCAAATAACACCACTAACATATTTCGATGTAGCTTTTCGGAAAATCCATTCTGACCAATACGTAGCTGATACTATGCTCTAATTCCAAATTTTGCCAAAAATTGTATCCTGTGGTAAAGATGATTTTTTCCAACTGTAGAACTCTCGCATAAATACTTAAAACTGTCTCCTCCGATATGAAATCTGCTGTCTCCGAAGAAGATCGGTGTTAAGGTTATTGTCCATGCAAATGACGTTGCAATAGTAGATAGAGGGAAATTTCCGAGTACTCATGGATAAATCCAACAGCAGGCCCTTTATGCAACCGCAAAATGGGATTCCGATAATGGTTTTGGTGTAAACCTGATCAAAACATAAATAGTTCTTTTCAGCAGGAGATAAAGGAATGAAGATATTCCCTTCGGAAAGCGCAAAATACTTAAATTGTATGCCAGGCAGGGTTATGAATCCGCTTATAGTATATTGGCTTTTGCTATTAGACCTAGAGAATTGTCACTCTGGTCAGGAAATGTGAACGGACATAGAGCCACTAAGTAAACACAATGCCTGAATTCACAGCCATTCTTGATTACACCATGGTTGTACAACATTTTGACAACATTTTATATAAATCTTTTACCTAATACATCATAATGGAATGATCGTATCCCTGGAAATAGGAGAATCTTTGAGTTCTATACAAACGGTTCCAAACTCAACAATCAAGTAGGCTTTGATGTCTTTGCTGAAGAACTTGAGTAATTCATTGCAAAAAGACCGTCTGATCACTATAGTGTTTACCAGGCCGATATCTTAGCTATTAGATAGGTAGCAGAGTGTCTGAACATTAGTGTTCTGACCAAAGTCGTTATCAATAATTTCTCTGATAGACAGGCAGCTATAAAGTCCCTGGAAACTGTGTACCTGAATTCAAACACTACCCTCGACTGATCTCTTATCGAGATGGCTGAACAGTTCAATATCGCCTGATTTGGATGCCGGACACGGGGACGTACCAGGAATCTGCAAAGAAGACGAACTTGCAAGAATAGTAGCATCCATCTCTCCTGGGAAACTGGAGTAATAATGTCGTTACGGCAATAAATGACAGGTCGTCACTAGTCAGGAACTGCAAACATTCAATGCTGTCGTTATCGTTATCGAGACCGGACGGACATCTCACTTATTGTGTCTGTTATGACCGGCCACTATTATTGGTATTGTGCAATGACTTTTGCAGAAGCTGTGGAGACAAAGAGGAGGAGGCATCAATAGAATACCTTCTGTGTCTGTAAACCGCTCCCTCTAGAAGGCGCCCTGCTACCCTAGGGCCTAGGCTCTCACTTCTTTAGGGAGTTAGCAAACTTGCCTCATATTAAAATTCGACAACGTTTGAGCTTTCTGAAGCAATCAAATTGCGCTAATGGGACCGCTGATCCACAAATGTTCTCGAACAAATAGTTTCGTAATTAACTACCATTTTGATAGAAATGGTTGTCAAGAACCGATTTTGACAAATTTCAATAGGGATCGTCCTTGAGCCAATAAAGAGCACTGTGCTAAATTTCATCACAATCGAACCATAAATACGACCTGCACTTTGATTACCACGATACATCTACAGACGGACATGGTTAATCGACTCAGGAAGTGATTCCTAGTCGATCGGTATAATAAACGATGGGTATATCTCTTCCCCTTTTGGGTGTTACAAACAAATGCACAAACTCATAATACTCTGGACCACAGTGTGGTGTAGGGTATAAATATGAAGTGCATTTTATTGATATCTCGATATCTAGGCAAGATATCGAAAAAATTTCCGTTCATTTTTCGTCTTATTTTGAGGTGCCCAATACAAATATGGCATCACATCGATAAACCTAGTGGTCGCCCTTTATAGTTCCCTTGTTGATAGTCATTCCCCTGTCATTTTTTGACAGGTGAATGATGATTGACTACAATAGTCTCTATAATAAATACTTGCATTCCAAAAATGTGCATGGTTCGGAACTTGGTTTTCACAATGAAGTTTTTTTAACCAGCACAAAAAAAGTTATAAAAAGTATTGAACTTTAAAAATAAAAGCAGCACAGGGGATTGACGCACGTGAGTGTGAAAGCTCGTATCGGAAGACAAAGCGACTTACATCATTATACCCTACACCACACTGTGGTACAGGGTATTATAACTTTGTGCATTTGTTTGTAACACCCAAAAGGAGAAGAAATAGACCCATCGTTTATTATACCGATCGACTTAGAATTACTTTCTGAGTTGATTTAGCTATGTCCGTCTGTCTGTCCGTCTGTCTGTCTGTGCATGCATTCTTGTAATCAAAGTACAGGTCGCAATTATGGTCCGATCTCGACGAAACATTACACATATGTTTTATTTGCCCCAAGGACGATCCCTATTGAATTTGGTTAAAATCGGTTCAGATTTAGATATAGCCCCCATATATATGTTACCCCAGATTTGACATGTAAGCGCTTTAAAAACTTTATTTTATATCCGATCAGTCTGAAATTCGGCAGAAAGAGGTTTCTTATCATATGAATGAACACTGTTAAATTTGGAATAAATCGGTTCAGATTTAGATATAGCCCCCATATATACGTTACCCCCGATTTGAAGTGTAAGCGCTGTAAAAATGTTATTTTATATCCGATCAGTATGAAATTCGGCAGAAATAGGTTTCCTATTATTTGAATGAACACTGTTAAATTTGGAAGAAATCGGTTCAGATTTAGATATAGCCCCCATATAAACGTTACCCCCGATTTCACATGTAAGCGCTGTAAAAATGTTATTTTATATCCGATCAGTGCGAATTTCGGCAAAAAGAGGTTTCCTTCTACATGAAGAAATACTGCCAAATTCGGAGAAAATCGGTTCAGATTTAGATATAGCCCCATATATATGTTACCCCCGATTCGACATGTAAGCGCTGTAGAGATTGTATTTTATATCCGATCAGTACGAAATTCGACAGAAAGATGTCTTTTTACATGAATGAGTATTCAGGGAAAATCGGTTCAGATTTATATATAACATCCGTACATATGTTCCTCCTGATTTGGTATCAAAGCGCTATAGAAGTTGTACTTTACTTCCGATCATTAAAATTTTCCAGAAATATGTTTCTCAATATAGGAACGAATATTACTTAATTTAGCGATTATCGGTTCAGAATTAGATAATATGTTCCTACCCATTTACCAATTATTCCAAATTATTATCGCAATGACCCTTATCGCATTATTAGGGAGGTGTAGGGTATTATATAGTCGGCCCCGCCCGACTTTCTGCCTTTCCTTACTGGTTTTATTAATATTGTTGGCGCAAAACCCACCACAAGTATGTATATCTAGTAGATTTAACACAATTTATTATTTTAATTATTGGAAATCCAGAATGGTTTGGAAATTTGAAATTTACTGAATATAAGATTTAACAGGGGAATGACGCAAATCTTCAGGGACAAAAAATAATCATCCATAAAAATAGTAATTAATAAACCAGTAAGGAAAGGCAGAAAGTCGGGCGGGGCCGACTTAATAATACCCTACACCTCCCTAACAATGCGATAAGGGTCATTGCCATAATAATTTGGAATAATTGGTAAATGGGTAGAAACATATTATCTAATTCTGAAACGATAATCGCTAAATTAAGCAATATTCGTTCCTAAATTGAGAAACATCTTTCTGGAAAATTTTAATGATCGGAAGTAAAATACAACTTCTATAGCAGTTTGATACCAAATCAAGAGGAACAATCAATATAAATCTGAACCGATCTTCCCTGAATACTCATTCATGTAAAAAGACCTCCTTCTGTCGAATTTCGTACTGATCGCTTATAAAATACAGTCTCTACAGCGCCTACATGTCAAATCGGGGGTAACGTATATATGGGGGCTATATCTAAAACTGAACCGATTTCTTCCAAATTTAACAGTGTTCATTCATATAATAAGAAACCTCTTTCTGCCGAATTTCATACTGATCGGATATAAAATAACATTTTTACAGCGCTTACAAGTCAAATCGGGGGTAACGTATATATGGGGGATATATCTAAATCTGAACCGATTTTCTCCGAATTTAGCAGCATTCCTTCATGTAATAAGAAACCTCTTTCTGGCAAATTTTGCACTGATCGGATATAAAATACAGTTTTTACAGCGCTTACATGTCAAATCGGGGGTAACATATGAGGGCTATATCTGAATCTGAACCGATTTTCTCCGAATTTAGCAGTATTCCTTCATGTAATAAGAAACCTCTCTTTGCCGAATTTCGCACTGATCGGATATAAAATAACATTTTTACAGCGCTTATATGTCAAATCGGTGGTAATGTATATATGGGGGCTATATCTAAATCTGAACCGATTTCTTCCAAATTTAACAGAGTTCATTCATGTAATAAGAAACCTTTTCCTGCCGAATTTGATACTGATCGGATATAAAATAAAGTTTTTACAGCGCTTACATGTCAAATCGGGGCTAACATATATATGGGGGCTATATCTAAATCTGAACCGATTTTAACCAAATTCAATAGGGATCGTCCTTGGGCCAAAAAAAAATATATGTGTAAAGTTTCGTCGAGATCGGACCATAATTGCGACCTGTACTTTGATTACAAGAATACATGCACAGACGGACAGACGGACAGACAGACGGACATAGCTAAATCGACTCAGAAAGTGATTCTAAGTCGATCGGTATAATAAACGATGGGTCTATTTCTTCTCCTTTTGGGTGTTACAAACAAATGCACAAACTTATAATACCCTGAACCACATTGTATTGTAGGGTATAAAAATTATAAACATTAATAGAAACATAAATCATTAAATATAATATTTTACATTGAATCAATTTAATTAAATAAATATTTACTTTTTTTGTCAAAAAATTTTAAAAACTTAAGTGAAAGTAGAGTTAAACAACCTTTTAATTCCCGGTAATGAAAACGGGAATCAAAGCTTGGTGCGGAAAAAAATTGTAACTAGGCAACACTTTTTATATTTGGCATTTGAAAATGAAAATAAACAAAAAAGTATTATTTTTTTCAATTCTAACAAACTGTGAGATAAAAATTAAAAAACAACTTTAAAGTGATTAACTATTACCCCGCTGCATTCCGTAATTGATTTAAAAACATAAAATTTGCATCTTACTCGAATATTCTAAATCGTTCCAATTTCATATCAAGTGAGTGAATCTTTAAAATCGATGTCTTCTGATTGCGATAAAACTTGCACCAACTTTAGTCCTCTTGGATAGTAGTTATGACATACATTTTAAACCAGATCGGTTGGATCGATGGAAAACTCAAATTGAAGAAGTTTTCTGCAAAGTTATTATTTTCACATAGATAGATATAAAACATAAATTAAATAACAGTGCAAAACCAAAAGCAAAATCAACAGCAGAACCTAGTAACGCTAACAAACGAGTGAATTTTTAAAATCGATGTCTTCTGATTGCGATGAAACTTGCACCAACTTTAGTCATCTTGGATAGTAGTTATGACATAAATTTTGAACCAGATCGGTTGGATCGATGGAAAACTCAAATTGAAGAAGTTTTCTGCAAAGTTATTATTTTCAAATAGATAGATATAAAACATAAATTAAGTAACAGTGCAAAACCAAAATCAACAGCAGAACCTAGTAACGCTAACAAACGAAAAACACAAAAAACGGAAATAATAATATTCGAATATTATATTATTTATTTAGTTATTATTTACTACATTATATTAATATTTTCTCTATTATTATATATGTAATTTATTATAATTAATAATAATTTAGAAAAATACAAATTATCACCATTTCTTTAGAAAAACAGAGATTTTATTTTTGAGGGGTACATATTGTGCGTATTAAGTATCGAGTGTATGTAACTTTAGTTAGCTATGTTATATACTGTTGGAAAGGTAAATTTATCTAGTTTTTGGGCATGAGTTTTAATTTAAAATTTCACAAACACGTTAGCCACATAAGCAATACCAAAGAAATTGCAAAAAAAATTAAAAAAAACGTGATTTTGAGATACCAAGCCTTTATTTTGATATATTTCCAGGTCCCATCTCATAAATTCCTTTTAGGCTGTCAAAGCAAATGGCATAAGCTTTCGCTTGAGCAAAAAAAAAAAATTAATAACAAAAAAGTAGTTTTTGACAAAAATGCAAAAAAAAAATTTTAATTTCGCACAAATATATTTTTGGCAATTTTTTATTATTTTTAAGAAAATTGAAGAAAAAGCAAATGCAATTGGTAAAAAGTAATTTGGATGGGACAAAAGGGCGGTTTGCCTAAAATGCCTTAATTGTTCTGGTTTAAAATTTGGGTCATAACTACTATCCAATGGGACTAAAGTTTCATTCCAATCAGAAGACATCGATTTTGTAATCCCCCATATATACACGGAGGAAAATCGCCATTTTTGATATGTTTGAATTCAAAGAAAATATACTTGGAAACAAAATTTTGAAATATTATATATTTTTGAACAAATATATTTTATTTGAATATCAAGAAATTTTGTTTAGAACGCATATATTAATATATTACAACAAAATATATTTGCGAACTTACTGTCACAAATAAAATATGTGTTTACAAACAAACGAAGATATTGTTTAAGAATTTATCCAAATACATTATATTTAAAAAAATTTTAAAACTTTGTTGACTTTGGCAATTTATAATTTTATTTTTTCCTAGATTTTGTGTTATACTTTATAGGTAAAAATGTTGCAAGCAGCATTTTCCTTTGTTTTACAGCACTAATTTTTAATTTATAAATAGTCCAATTGTCAATCCATTAATGCTATTTGTCGTAACCCAAAATTATACGATTTAAATTTTTCAAACATATAAAAACTCTAAAAAATTAAACCTTAACTTTCTACAAAACTGAAAACTTTCCTTTAAATTAAGGCATCGAAACATTGCCAAAATACTTAAATACAAATTAATCATTGTTTTGGAAATATTTTTTCCAATTAAAAAAATATTAGGATGCAAACATAATTTTGTTTAGAACAACATCCTCACAAACATATAATATTTGTGAGTGTCAAATAGTATATATTTGGAGTCTACCGTAAACATATATATGTTTCCAGCAGAATATGTTTGGAACAATATACTACAGAAGCGATTTTTTTTCAGCGTGTATAGATAAGTTATTTTACTACAAATGTAAAGATTAATTGAAAATATCTTTACTCATTAACCGGCAAGACGTTTTTTCGTACCGTATATAAATCTCCTATAACCGGGACGAAAAGAATGCAGCTATCAACCAACTAAATAAACAAACGTAGTATCTTTGTTTATTCTACGACGGACGACGGAGTCCCACACAATTGTGTGAGTCATCACTTCCCAATGCTTTGACTCATCCGCAATGGCTCTAACTCATTCGTGTGCTTTACAAAGAAGCAATTTAATAAAAAAAACCCTAACAAACAGCATTCGATTTATTTTTCTCATTACGGGGTTTGAAATTTCACATGCTACTTACATTCGATTAGTGTTTTTTATGTTGGCACACTTGTCTCGAATCATAAATGTTAGGATAATTTCATTGATTCTCAGTACGCCTTTTTCAGTGTATTTATGACTCAAAATTTTAACGAGATCGGTTAAGGACTGTCCAAGTTGGAGGATTTTGAATATTGTCATATTGGTCTAAAGACCCTTTTTCCCATCCATATGAGTAATTAGTTATTGTCTTTAGAAAGCTTTGCTTAAATTGTTTTTGATAAAATTAAATTCTAGCAATATCTTGTTAGATATCTTCGAAACCTCTGATGAGATTTTGATGAGCTTTCCTGAACCAATTACAATAAATGGTTCTCCAGTTATGCTAAAACATATGGTTGAACCTCAATTTTTTTTAGAGGTTTACCTTTATTTTGATAGATAAACAAGTCCCATCCAACTAATAGAACACAAAGCTTTTAAAAGAAATGGCCTAAGCTTTCTTTTAAGCAAAAAAATATGAGCTTTTGCAAAAAAGTCAAAACAAGTTTTAATTTCGCACAAAAAATTGAAGAAAATGCAATCGAAAACACGTTTGGCCAAATTTTCTAACTAACGGTTGGTCCGTCTAACGGTTGCTTTTTGAAGTACGGCCGCCTCGCAGCTGCGATTTGACTCCGTTGGACTATTTTTTGTGGGGAGCCGTTAGGATAAGTGCTACGCCGACCATCCAGAGACGATTCATTACTTGCAACACGAAATAGCAGCCATAGAGGGCCACACAATCGAAAATGTGTTGAAAAATTGGGTCGACACAGAATGGGCTACTACATATGAATGGAGTGGTGTTCCATCATTTACCGGAATGTTGAGGAATTTCATTAAAGGCAAAATCATTGACAAATATTTATTCTTCTTTGTTTATAAAAATTTTAAACGCAACTTTTAATTAATTTTATGAATACTAAAAAAGGGCCGCTTGACCATAATATCAAAAAGCAACACCTTCCATCTGATCTCGTTGAATTTTTCTGTCATAACTACTAGGACTAAACTTTGTGCATGTTTCATATCGATCAGAAGACATCGCTTGATTGACTCACTTGACATGAAATCCCAAAATATACAGGCATAAAAATAATATACATATTGGGGCTTAGACATAATAAAAAGTTATGGAAGGTTTAAAATACATTTTAACGTTGAAAATCAGTTCAATAAACCTTCCATACATTTTTATTAATAAGGCCCATTATGTATATTATTTTTACGCCAGTATCGAACGTAAACCGTTTTTTAATTAATCTGTTTGTACACGCTGAAAAAAAATCGCTTCTGTAGTATATTGTCCCAAACATATTCGGCTTGAAGCATATATATGTTTATGGTACACTCTAAATATATAATATTTGGTACACACAAAAATTCTATATTTGGGAAGATGTTGTTCTAAACAAATCCTTGTTTTCACCCTAATACCTTTTATTTGGGATTTTAATTCCGAAACAAAGATGTATTTACATTTAAGTATTCCGAAAATATCGAACCTTAATTGTGTTAAGTTTTTCAGTAATTTAATGATAATTTTTTAGAAATTTTTAATTGAAATCGTATATAGAAATTTAAAATGAGTCCCTTAAAGCAGAATGCAATGCTGCTAATGGTATTTTTGACTGGGAGAAATAATTCGAAACGAAGGAAAAATTAAAAATGAAATTAGAAAAATTCACAAAAGTTTTGAAAATCTTTCTTAAATTATATATATTTGAAGATATTCCTAAACAATAATTTTATTGGTATATAAATACATATTTTATTTGAGGAAATTAGTTTGCAAATATATTTTGTTGTAATATACATATTAATATATACGTTCCAAGTAAATTTTATTGATTTTCAAATAAAATTTATTTACTCAGAAATATAAAACATTTAAAAATTTGTGTTCCAAACATATTTTCTTTCGCTTCAAACATATCAAAAAAGGCGATTTTGCCCCGTGTAGTAATTACACTATTTTCACATATTATACTATAGTTTTATCAATATTTGTAACACATTAAAGAACATCCTTGAAAAGGAAAACATGCACTTAGTGCATTTTCAAAATTGTATTCCTTTTTTATGCAAAAATTTCATCTTTTCCACTTCTTTGTATGGTAATTTTATTTCTTTTGATGAGGAAGGGTACACGATGTACTGTACAGACCTATGCAATCGAGCGAGTCCATTCTCATTAGATATTGTTTATGCGGTGGATAAGTAGACTCTGATGTACGTATTTTTAGTTCACTTTAGCTAGTGTCTCTCGAAGCGGAGGAAAACGTGATGCCCTTCTATATTAATATACATAGATATCACAAATGTGCATATGTGCCAAAATTGTTTGTATAACTAATATGCAAAAAAATATTAAAAACAGAGAAATGTGCTGTTGTTTTTTTGTTCTTTTTTCATTTCAAAATTTTAATTTTCCATCTTTAACGTTGTGCAATCAATAATTTTGTTATATCGGGTGATAAGCCTCAAGACACTGAAGCCTAACTTGGCACTTAAAGCTTAAACTTGAAATCTAAACTTGATCCGTTTCAACATTACCTGTGATCGATAGAACTCATCCAACTTATTGTGACTAAAGCCGAAATTCTTCAATTTGAATTCACTGCATATATTTGAGCATTTGCCAGTTAATTGCATTTTTGCAATTCTCTCGTGTATTCGCCGAAAGTGCGATGCAACTTTCACTATTCTCTGGGAAGATTTTTGAAAATTTCACTGTTTCACTATTCCACGTTTGGCGTTTTTGTTTTTCTTATATTTTTTTTTTGAATTCACAGTAGGCGACCGCGGCGGCAAGAACAATAAAAACAAACCCAAACGGATGACAGATGTTTCATTTACTTTTATCGACTGACTGCTCGTTTGTTGGTTTTAGCTTTGCATTGTGTTCCACCACCTGTACGCGTGAGTTGCGCGTAATTTGAACTTCAACTCGACAATTCGAAATATGTATGAATGCCAGAACGTTACAATGTCGTTGGTGTGTGTTTCGTATTTTTTGCCAAAATAAAATGTGTCAGAAAGAATCGCGAGAAAGCACGCCGAGCAGAACGTATATATAAATGTGGTAGCAACGAACGTTATTTATTTCCGATCCGACCGGCGGTCTTTGGCGAAATGAGAAATATTATGTTTGAATAAACATATTTTATATGAAATTGATCAATTTTCTAACCGTCTGTCTGTCGGTCGGACCGTTCATACACACACTCGACGATACAGTGCAACAGCGACAGAAAGAATGAATGTGTCAAATATCATTGACTAATTCAATTAAAAGTTCATCAAAAACACCACCAAATGACACCGGAGAGAGTAAATAATTCGATGCCAATATATGGCGTAGGGAGTAAAAACCATCCATAAGCGACGGACGTCGTTGGTGACGACTGCTGTAGCTCACGGGCGTTGTTAGGCTCAGCAGTGGTGGATAGACATGAGAGATATCTCTCTCACAGTGGTAGGAAAACCTTCCATTTTGAAGCCACAGTACTTCAATACCATATAAATACTGGAAAAATCCTCATGTAAACATAAGGGAATAAATAACGAGTGAGATCGTGCAACGCATCACATCAACTCGAAAGTTGGAAAATACATTGTGCCTGGCATCACAGGTCAATTCGTTTTGGGAGAAAAAAATTGAATAGGATTCAGGCTTATTCAAATCTGTCAGGAATACAGAATGCAAATAACTAATACTTTGTTCTGTCTGCCTGTAAAAAGACTTTGTACATGGAAATTGCCCCAGGACAGAAGAGAACATTAGAAATCGAATGAAAGCTTGCCCAAAACCGGCGGCTAAACAAAACAAGCATTAATTTGAGATGTGGACAACCGCCATATTTTTTTTCTGACCCGCCATAATGTACATATGTTGATGATATTTCAACATATTGTTTCAATGGGAATTTATAACTACTCGTACTATACCCTCCACCATAGGATGGGGGTATACTAACTTTGTCATTTCGTTTGCAACACCTTGAAATATTGATCTGCGACTCCATAAAGTATATATTTATATTCATGATCGTCGTGAAATTCTAAGACGATTTAGCCGCGTCCGTCTGTCTGTCTGTCTGTTGAAATCACGCTACAGTCCGTAATAATAGAGCTAGGTTGATCAAATTTGGTAGAAATACTGCTTATATAGGGTGATCCAAGTAGAGATACATTTTTCAGTAGCCTTTTTTTGACAGATCACGTGTGGGTCGTGTCATGCTGTCATGTCATTTTTGTTAAGTAATGTTTGGCATTTCATCATGGAAAGACTTACGCCTGAACAACGTCTCAGATTGTCCATGCGTTGAGTCCAATTTTCGATGACTCGATTATGTTGACCATAAGTTGAGCGAAGTGCACGAAACAAATTCCTCATAGAACGTGAATGTTCGTAATAAAGTTGAACGATTTGTAAACGTTGTTGTGGCGTAAGTCCATGTTGAAATGCAAAACAATACTTAACAAAAATAACATGGCAGCATGACACGACTCACACGTGATCTGTCAAAAAAGGCTATTGAAGTTGCAGGTCGTTTGGGATTGCGAATGGGCCATATCGGTCAATGTTTTGATATAGCTCCCCTATAAAGGGCGCACCAAAATACAGTTTTTGAGCCATAGATACCAGGTTTTTAAAGCAATTTTGCTGAATCTTTGTAGTTTGTATTCTATTTTGACTAAAATTCATCACAGTAAAAATATTGGCGTAGCGTCATATCGCCCAAAAAAATCAATGTTACTTGTTTTTTGTAGAACAATTTGGTTTTTAGGCAATATGACATCGATATCGGGCAATATGTAATTTTGAACAGTAGGTAATTTTTTACTATTTTTTTCGCCCAAAAAAAAGTTATGTAATAACGACCAAAGTATAGAAACAAATTTATTCTCAAATATATCATGAGCATTTTTTGTAAAAGAACGTTCGAATCGTCGGAATGCCAAAAGGCGGCTACGCGGACCAAGGTGATCTGCCTTTGACTTTTAGATTTTGCGTGGCCGGCCTTCGGCCGGGATTAAAGATTTTCTCCTCTAGCGTAAGACGGCTATGCTGATCAAGGTATCTTTGCAAAGGCACTTTAGTTCTCGTAGCCGTCTTTGGACATACCCTAGAGAAGATAATCTTTAACCCCGGCCGAAAGCCTGCCATGCGCATGATATTTGGCCCTCGTAGCTGTCTTTTGACATACCCAGAGGAGAAAATCTTTAATCCCGGCCGAAGGCCGGCCACGCATGGAAAGTTTGGTCCGCGCAGCCGTCTCTGGACATTGCCTGACCTTCGCCCGGGGTTAAAGAGGTGAGACGGATCAGTATGTGTCACCGCTATATGATGAAGGGTATTATTACAGTTCTTTTGTTACGCTATGCTTTGTAACATTTTATATTTAATGAAATTTCATATCACCCCAAAAAAATTTGGGCTTTATGACATTGCGTTTGGGCAATATGACATTTCCAGATAACCAATTTGGGCGATATGACATACATGGTTTTGGGCGATGACGCTACGCCAAAATTTTGCAAATCGGTTCATATTTTGTTATAGTTATCCTATAGTGCTCGCTCCAAAATAGGCTTATTTAAATCATAAATACCACATTTTCTAAGCATTTTAAGCGAATCTTTGCAGTTTGTATTTCATTTAGACAAGAATTCATCACAGCAAAAATTTTTCAAATCAGTTCATATTTTGTTATAGTCCACCTATAGATGTCTCTCCCAGAAAGGCTTGTTTTATAAAAATGAATCGTAGTTTGTTCGACTGCTTAAAACATGAAAACTACTGGACCAAATTGGACACTTCCTTCTGCGGAATTGTCGTAATTGCCACGCGAAGGTTTAGGAAAAAAGGGTCGCAAAATTCTAAACAGGAGGCGCTGACCACCTGACCGCTGAGGCTCCTATAAGATGTAGAAAACTGAAATTTTGCACAAACATAGACCAGAATATTGTATAAACAACAGAAGTAGTAATTTTTTGTGGTCAGTTCTCTCGCTATCACAAAATTGAGTACTGTTCTTGGCCTTTCAGAAGCATCTCATAAGATCAACAGCTAAAACCTTGTAAATATGACACGACAAATATAAAAGCGAAAAAGTACCGTAATTTTTTTCATTATTTCAGTTATTTAAGAGCTAATAATCTAAAAATGTAAATATACTTACATAACTCAAAGGGGATGGGAAAATAACTATTCAATGTCCAGCCTAAAGTCAAATTGCAGTGACCGAAGCAGTTGTCACAGTTTCTGTACTGAAAACAATTCTTTTAGAGCTATGAGCCTACAAACTGATGTGCATACATACAGATCTCCAAAGGACGCGATTTTACGCCAACTGATTTTTGACCACTTGGTCGCTGAGTATCCTGTAAGAGCTAGAAAGCTGAAACTTTGCATATGGATAGACTCGAGTGTTTTATATACCCCGGACTTTTCACACAATCGGATTTTGGCCAGTGGCCAGTTCTCGCTATCAAAAACGTGAGTGTTATTTTTAAGCTTTCGGAAGCCTCTTATATGAAATAACCCTAAATCTTTGTAAATATGTATGTTTAGGTTAGGGTGGCAGACGTATTTTTTTTTACAAGCTCACATAGACCAGTTTAGGTCCCTAGTGTTACCACGGGCTGAAATTCCCCTCATCGAAACCAACCTGTTTGATATATAAATTTATCGATAGTACGAATATCAGTACTGGAAATATCTGTTAGGCTGCCTAAAAAGGCCGACCCCAGTATGTCCAGTCGTCGTTTACTCAAAGCGGGACAGTCGCAAAGCAAGTGCTCAATGCTCTCCACTTCTTCCTCATCTCCACAGCTTCGGCAGAAGTCATTGGAGTCAATACCCAATCTTTTGGCGTGTTCGCCGATTAAACAGTGTCCCGTCAGAACCTGTACTAACGTAGACAATCGTTTCCTCTCTAGTGCGAGGAGATATTTTGACCTTCTCAGGTCATACCTTGGCCAGATTTGTCTAGCTACCCTGCAGGTGCTGATTTCTGTCCATCTTTCGTTGGACTGCCTGATTGCCTCTTGCCTAAGCCAAAGCTTGCTCGTGGATATCGGCGCACCAATATATGCAAATTCTTCGAGAATTTGTAATGTCGTCCCTTTCCTAGAAAGTTCATCGGCTTTGCAGTTCCCCGGGATATCCCTATGCCCAGGCACCCATATGAGGTGTATATTAAACTGCTCAGCCATCTCGTTAAGAGATCTGCGGCAGTCGAGGGCTGTTTGTGAATTTAGGGATGTTGCCTGCAGAGAATTTATGGCAGCCTGGCTGTCCGAGTAAATGACAACGCCAGTGTTGGTTACTATGTTGCGACTCAGCCACTTGGCGACTTCCCATATTGCCATTATTTCGGCTTGATAGACACTGCAGGTATCTGGTAGTCTGTGAGCTATATCCAGACTAAGTTCTTCACAGTGTACTCCGAAGCCAACCTTTTCATCAGCTTCGAACCATCCGTGTAAAAGTGGAGATGGTTTCTATTACCTGGTATTCTGCCGACCCATTCATCTCTGGCGAGAATCATAGTGATTTAATTTCTCTCGAAGGTGTACACAGTTGGTATATAGTCCACTCGGTCGGTTACCATAGCACTACACTTTGATATCCTCATGTGACCATAGTTCTTGTATTGTTACACTCTTAGCGTGCTCGCCTATGAGTATTTCATTCGATTTTTCGAATGTGAATGAATTGAATTGGAGAATTCAAAATCAAATTCGGGGAGAATTGCATTCATAAAAATTAATCGATACTGTTGAAAATTAAGACTCAATTATCCCGCTGAATTCCTAAACTCTTTGGATTTGCCTGCATGTCGCTCCATAATTTACGTCTTAAAGTTGAATCTGTAGTCATTAATTATGTTACAAATATCTTAATGCCCCGAAACTCTTCAATGGAACATGACTGATTGTGAGGAAGCTAATGAACAATTTGATGGTCGAAACGATTTTGAATGGGCCATTCAAGGAGAAAGAATGCCTATTAATGCGAATTCCTTTTACTTCAACCGATTTATCATTCAAACTTGCACAAACATGTCAGAAGCACAATCGCAAGTCAGAAGGACAATCGCTGGAAGTGTGTGTGATAAATCTGGAAATGTCATGCTTTTCACACGGCCAGGTGTATGTGGCGTGTTCCCGAGTTGACTAACCATCCTCACTCTTCATGTACGTTCCAGAGCATAAAACAAACAATGTTGTATATCTGTCCGCATTAAATTGAATACAAAATTTATCATTACTTATTTTAGATTTCATTAAAACTAATATTATTCATTGAAATTAATACTTGATTTAATTGTAAAGGGTGGTTAAATTGTAAGGGCCGATGTTGAAAGTGAACCACACTTAAACGTCAAGTTTTTTTCTGCATTTCATTTGACATTTCTCAATTTGAACCATGGAATGATACACAATCGAGCAACGCGTTAAAGTTTTTTAAGCCTTTTACGAAAATGGACGTTCAAATGTAAATGCATTTCGTGCACTTCGTTATGTTTTTTTGATCAGCATAATCGAACAAATGTGTCCACAATCGGGAGAATTGTGCTCAAATTTCAGCAAACCGGGTCTGTAGGAGATGTGAAACACCTGTGCATGCTCGCCCAGTTACATTTTAAGGGCCGATGTTGATTTTGAATAAAACACAAATTATTTAGGAAATTATTGTCATTTCTTTTTATTATGATAATATTGGTATGGTTCACTTATGTATGGAACAAAATATTGGCCAAATGGTCGCCGCGGCCTCGGACAGAGGACAGAGCAAGAAGAAAATTGTACATAGTTTTTTTTCCAAAAACTTTTTTTGAGTGGATTGACTAATCCAGAATTTACGCTCTTATAAATAGAGCTGTATTCATTTTTATTATAAATTTTGAGTTACATTTACGAGTATTTAGAAAAATGTTGATGAAATCCCTAACATCAAACTTTAATTGATGTGTTTGGACTTTATTGGAGCATGTGTCACACATTCTTTTTAACCAAGTGACATAATATGTTTCTCTTTTTGCGGTCTTTAACGTTATTTTAACTAAGGCAGAATATTTTTTGTTTGGATGTACTTCCGGGCAGTTATGTGGAATAGCCTCCTTTTGTACAAATATAATGTTATTCGGCTGGCACTACTCAATAGCCCTTTTGCTGTAAATACAAGACTTTTTGGACAAATTTAGAGACGTCGTTTTTTCTTATAAATGGAAGTAAACCCTTTGGTAGTTATTCTTTGAGATACCATTCAGTATTTATGGCTCACATGGCTAGCTGTTTCTTTCTCCACATGTGCAAAAAGGTAGCTATACTAAACAGTTTTGAGGATACTTCGACTTCTTTTGTACACGGAACTCTTCTGCAATATTCCCCCAACTATTAGAAATATAAAACTTCTGCCATTGTATTTGCAAAAAGTCAGATAATACGTAAATCTCATCATCCATGATTCAGCAATCATATTTTTACAAAAAAATTCCTTTGCAATCTTCGAACTCTTAAGTATTGCTTCATAATTCATTTTTGAATTTCTACCTTCTACCTTGCATCATTTGCACGTGTATTTGCAAAAGTCTCCGAGCAGTTTGTCATTTACTTACATGCATCATGTCCTCCCGATGCGTTAATCTTATTTTTCAAAATGTCTATTATTTTCTTAACCTTTCTGGGGCTGAAAAACGCCTTCTTTCTGCCACTGCCAGATTGCCTATTAATGGTTAAGAGTTCCTTAAGTCTTAGGCATCATTAAGTCATGTTTTTTAATGTCGTTAGATCTGCAAAAAACTTTTTTGATTATTAATCAAAATAAGAATGAATGCTGAATTATATCAGTTGGTTTACTGCAATTCCGATACGAAAAAAAAATACTAGACTATGGTTCGAATTTAAAAAAATCGCCATGTCGATTTTGTCTCAATCAAAAAATTTTAGGAGCATAATTTTCATCAAGACGTCACGGCCGCTACGCCCTCTGTGTGTCGCCACTATTTGAGATGCCCTGACCTATTGTCAGGTTGTTTTCGGTAGCTTTTTCTTCAATCTATAAAAAACAAAAATATGTTCCTTTTTTCTTAGATCATTTCTATTCAGAGCTTTGTGGTATATCAGTGGGATGGGACTTGTTTATCTATCAAAATAATAATAAATATCTAAAAAACAGAGGATTGAACACACATGCTATTCTTTGAACTCTAGGTACTAAAAAGCATTACACTGTATAAAATTTCAAGTATTTGTATATACTGGAATTAAAGTTATAAGCTGTTAACTTTTGGTGAAGAATGGTCCATTTATGTGGGAAGTACCAAAAGGGACGTGCCAATTCCTCCTCAAGACGATAGCGACAATGAAACTAATAATAGGTGTGGAATTTCAGAAGGTGTGGAATTTCGAGTGAGTAGTATAGAAGTTATTAAAGAAACAAAATTTCACTAAATGTTAATCCTTTGTGGGGGGAGACACTAGAAGGAGTGGGCCAATATGGCCCATCTTCGAACTTAGCCGGAGACAGAAAAAAATATTACCGCATATCAAATTTGAAATCTATCGGTTAATCCTGTTGAGAGTTATCGTGCGCACCAGCCAGGAGACAAACACACAGACATACGGACGGACGAACATTGCTCAGATGACTTAAAATTACCCAAATCGAATTTACGCCAAACATACTTGGGGTCTTAGGTCACTCCTTCTATGTGTTACACTTTTGGCTCGTAGCAAATCATATATACCCTCCTCTCTAAGGCGAGGGGATAAAAATGGTAAAAATGCTTTGGATATCTCGTAAACGGCAAGAGATATATTCATGACAATAGTATTAATCGAAAACGCATACTAAGTATAGTACGATCTCAGTTCTAAGGTCGCGATATGTTGTCTTTTGCAAAAAAATAATGAAAAGAACACGGAACATGTAACGTGCAAATCCACATATCTTATCTTTAATACAGCAGGTATGAGCTGCGAGTTGGGTGCACGCAGCATGTGCATAAATTTAGATAAGCATTCTGAGTGCTGTGATTCACAAATTCGATAACAATACATACTGTATTGTTGTTTGTATACAGTTTTATGTATTTTGTCTTTATGTTAGATGTTAAGTCAAGACATATTCTGTAAATAAAGTTAGTTCCCTCATAACATCGAAATCGACAACACCAACTTCATTCTATCTTGCTGCTCACCTTTACAGGCCATCAACAGCTCAATAAATACAAGCTCTTGCAAACTATTATTCGTACGAATATTGAAGGAAGACGTACTTGAGGGAGAAAGGAAATGATGTGGATCAACAACATCCAGGAATGGGCCGGTTGTTGCCGATATAATATATACATATACATATAGGGGAGCTGTTCTTTTGTCAGCAACATCATCAAAAATAAGAAAATGCAGCAAGCTTTCATGACGAACAAACACAGCAGGGGAAAACTCCTCATCCATATTTTTACTTCCTCTTTTCCGGATCTACCTAGTTCCGGTCTCGGCTGTCCCGAAGCAATATTTATAGATGTCGGGATGCGCCTGGACCATGGTATCCACTGTTCTTCGTTTTTGGATGCCCCTTATGATACTTATCTTGCCTATTATCTTGTGCTTTCACCCTTCCATAATTGATAACTCCATGTATGTATATTTTTATATAAAGGATGGGCCTTTTAAAATTTAAAATTGGGTTATTTGGATGAGGTACAGCTGAGCCAGTCGTGGTAGTCATATGAATGATACTTTGTTCCATTATTAAATGGCACAGTTCAAGCTTTCCATTAAAAACAGAAATTTTAACAAATCATCAGTTCTTTTTTGTAGCCGATTCAAATTTAAAAATGGCCAACCCTGTACAATTAACATTACATCGGCAAGTAATTAAAAGCTAAGTATAATTTCCAATCTTATTTCCAGTTAGATTTAAAAACAAAAAATTTTATTTCTTTTAATTTCAAATTAAGGCAATATTTTCTAGAAATTAATTTTCTTTACTATTATTTATAGGGTTTGCTGGTCCATCGTCTGCTAGATCTTTTCTGTGACGGTGATGGTGATATCGTATTGCTGCTGGTGCTTATTTGATTTTGGGAAAAATAAGTAAAGGCAATAATATCATTACATAAAATAACCCCGAATTATTAAATTTTTCCTTTTTTCAGTTATTATAAATATAGGAAATCTGAAAAGTTAATTCCATTTTGATTGCGAAAAATATTCGTATTCTTACCACGCAGAAATCTTGGCTATTAATTATTAGCGGAATGACTGTCCAAAGTAGGTATAAGTATTTTCTCTGATAGTCAGGCTGCTGTCAAGTCCCGGGAAACTAAATTACTAAATTCCTGAATTCAAAAACTGCCCTCGACTTAAGGGGATGGCTGAACAGTTCAAGCTCTTCTTGAGATATAGTGCACTTACAGCAATAAATGACAGGTGATCACTAGTCAGGAACCGCATACATTCAAGGCTAATGTGGCCCGGCTTAAACGTTGTCGACCCCGGACGTCTCACTTATCGTGTCTGTCATGAAGGGTCAATTTATGTGTTTGTGCCTTGCTCACTCTAGAAGGCAGCATGCAACCTTGGGCTTATTTCTTTTGGGAGTTAGCTAACTTAGCTGGTGCTGGAATCCGCAAACTTTTGAACTTTTTAAATCAATCAAATAGTCAACGGGAGGGGCTATGAATAACTTATGTTTTCCCGTATTTCCTGTGGACTGTATAGTTTAAGTGAGTTTGTTTAACAGGTTGCCACTAATAGCTTAACCTAACCATGTTTAATTGTTAATCGAGATGCTTAACAGTTTCAAAGCTCTTGGCTGTAACATGAGAATTAAGGTTCACTATTTACACATCCACTTAGATAGCTTTCCTGTAAAATTAAGAGGCACCAGTGAGAACAAGGTGAACGATTTTACCAGTATATTACAAAGGAAGATGGGATACACACCTGATAGCAGGTAATACATCGCGTACCGACCACTGGGTTTGGACATTTAAATGCTTACACAAAACCTTAATTTTTAATAATGTCCATTAAAAAAACATTATTAAAATTGACTATGGTCCCAAATCGATTTCTTTGGCAGAAAGTCAAAAAACTAAAGTTTAAACTATATTTTATCCGTGTTGTATTACATTTTGTGTCTTGGTAGTATTCTTCAGGATCGTGCTTTTGTGGTATGTAGTGGACATAACCTAAAAATGTCGTGGAGAAGAAGTTGTATGTGAGCATAAACTTAAATGCTATTTTTTATGTACATTTCACGAAATAAAATATTTTTCAGACCTTTCTGCACTGTTTTTACCTGTGACTCATGTGTCAATATTACAATTTGTGAAAATATATCATTATCGCTAATTACACTACGCAACAACATTTTTGTTGAAGGGCTGTACATATATTTTTATATATAAATTGGAATCCTAAACACGAAAAAAATATAAAAAAAAATTTATGGTACTCTTAAATTTTTTTGTAATTTTTTTTAATTCAAGTTTTCATGGATTTTACCTTTAGAATTTGGTCCATATTTTTTGAAGTATAAATTCGTTTGAACCGAAATTTCCTTTATATTAAAGGAAATGATCAGGGTCATTAATGCATTCTCACCAACAGTAGTTTTGTAGCTGTCGATAAAACTATTAGACAAAATGGATTTTTTTCAAAACAAAAACGATTTTTTGGCACGAAAAACAAAAAAAAATTGCACAAATTTTGTTTTCTTCTTTTATCTAGCTAGAAATCTAACGGAAAATACAAAAAGCGATGGATAAGTGAAGGAAATTTAAAAAAAAAATTGTGTTTAATTTTTTCCGTTTTCGAATAATGTTTTTGCTTTGTTTATTGCTTATTGAATTTTAAATGAAGCATTTTGCCTCACTATTATTATTTTATGAGCATTAACTATTTGATGTCATTATAAAATTGTCGAGATTTTATGGTCGTTTGTCCATAAACTGTATGTACAGTATAAGAATTACATTGAATGAGATTAACAGGGTAGAAAGGTAATAAACTATATTCGTGTTTTTATGAGGTTTCCGTCCAGTTATCCCTTTTTAGGTCATTAATGGAAACCCAAGGAATTCCCCATCAGTACATATTAAAACCAGTAAGGAAAGGCTAAAGTCGGGCGGTGCCGACTATATAATACCCTACACCACTCTCGTAATATTGAATAACTCTGATATATAAATTTTGTAATTCATGTATAAATTGTTTACATAAATTTACTTTTGGGACATTTTATACTTAAATAATACCCTGTACCACAGTGTAGTGTAGGGTATAAAAACGATTGGATCTAAAGAGCCAAATCGGATGAAACATATATATGGGAGCTATAGCTAAATCTTAACCGATTTTCTTCAAATTCGGCAATGTTGGTTCATGCATCAAGAAACTCTACCATTCTAAATTTCAAAACGATCGGATGTAAAATACAGCTTCTATAGGACTAAAGGGCCAAATCGGACGTAACATATATATGGGAGCTATAGCTAAATCTTAACCGATTTTCTTCAAATTCGGAAATGTCGGTTCATGGATCAAGAAACTCTACCATTCTAAATTTCAAAACGATTGGATGTAAAATACAGCTTTTATAGGACTAAATGGCCAAATCGGACGAAGCATATATATGGGAGATATAGCTAAATCTTAACCGATTTTCTTCAAATTCGGCAATGTTGGTTCATGGATCAAGAAACTCTACCATTCTAAATTTCAAAACGATCGGATGTAAAATACAGCTTCTATAGGACTAAAGGTCCAAATCGGACGAAACATATATATGGGAGCTATAGCTAAATCTTAACCGATTTTTTTCAAATTCGGTAGTGTTGGTTCATGGATCAAGAAACTCTACCATTCTAAATTTCAAAATGATTGGATGTAAAATACAGCTTCTACAGGACTAAAGAGCAAAATCGGACGAAACATATATATGGGAGCTATAGCTAAATCTTAACCGATTTTCTTCAAATTCGGCAATGTTGGTTCATGGATCAAGAAACTCTACCATTCTAAATTTCAAAACGATCGGATGTAAAATACAGCTTCTATAGGACTAAAGGGCCAAATCGGACGAAACATATATATGGGAGCTATAGCTAAATTTTAACCGATTTTCTTCAAATTCGGCAATGTTGGTTCATGGATCAAGAAACTCTACCATTCTAAATTTCAAAACGATTGGATGTAAAATACAGCTTTTATAGGACTAAATGGCCAAATCGGACGAAACATATATATGGGAGCTATAGCTAAATCTTAGCCGATTTTCTTCAAATTCGGCAATGTTGGTTCGTGGATCAAGAAACTCTACCATTCTAAATTTCAAAACGATTGGATGTAAAATACAGCTTTTATAGGACTAAATGGCCAAATCGGACGAAACATATATATGGGAGCTATAGCTAAATCTTAACCGATTTTCTTCAAATTCGGCAATGTTGGTTCATGGATCAAGAAACTCTACCATTCTAAATTTCAAAATGATCGGATGTAAAATACAGCTTCTATAGGACTAAAGGTCCAAATCGGACGAAACATATATATGGGAGCTATAGCTAAATCTTAACCGATTTTTTTCAAATTCGGTAGTGTTGGTTCATGGATCAAGAAACTCTACCATTCTAAATTTCAAAATGATTGGATGTAAAATACAGCTTCTACAGGACTAAAGAGCAAAATCGGACGAAACATATATATGGGAGCTATAGCTAAATCTTAACCGATTTTCTTCAAATTCGGTAGTGTTGGCTCATGGATCAAGAAACTCTACCATTCTAAATTTCAAAACGATCGGATGTAAAATACAGCTTCTATAGGACTAAAGGGCTAAATCGGACGAAAGATATATATGGGAGCTATATCTAAATCTGAACCGATTTCAACCAAATTCAATAGCTTAACAGCCGCGAAATACTCTAAACTGCAAAATTTCAGAACGATCGGAGTGAAATTGCGACCTGTAGTCGACGAACAACTTTACATGGACAGACGGACGGACGGACGGACATCGTTAAATCGACTCAGCTAGTGATTCTGAGTCGATCGGTATACTTTAAGGTGGGTTAGCTGTGTTATTTTCAGGTGTTACAAACATCTGCCGTGAAACAAACTTATAATACCCTGTACCACAGTGTGGTGTAGGGTATAAATATATATCACCCCACCAAGCAAAAAGTAGGTTTCTATGTTAGAAGCATAAGATATTTCAGATACAGGTAATGTAATTGATGGTCGTTATGTGAAGCGCAAAAGCGCGGTAAGTTCTTTTCGATTAATCCCAGTCAGCATTTTGTGGAAATATTAATCATATTCGGGTAGTTTTTGACTCCACTGCGCGATTAAAATAATCATAAATGCGCTAATTTTCTGATCATAAAAGAATGTTTTGTCGGGAGAAAATGGTAACCTACCCGCGACTCATCTTGGAGAGTCTATTATAAGCCACTTTTCAGGTCACTTTCGAGACATTTCTCCGTTGTAGTTACAATCATTTACGAGTCTTTTTTGAGTCCTTTATCAGTCATATTTAGTGTAATTTTCGAGTAATTTTTCATTCGTATGTTCTACCATCTACGAGCCTTTTTCGAGTCATTTTTAAGCCGTATTTATAATCCTTTGCACCTAAAAAATAATATTTTTTGGACGAAAATTACTAAAATAAGGTTGTTGCATTAAAAAAATAAAGAAATTAAATAAAAAATATTTTGTTTATTGTTTGGGCTGACACTACTTTTTTATTTAAATTATACTAATAAAGTAAACTTCCCAATATCCAACTATTGGATTCTTGCTTTAATAAGAAAGCAAATTGTCCCGTTATAAACAAAGGCACCACCATAAGGAGAACTTTCAACCAGGTGCGCGAATTATCATTGAAAAATAACGATCAAAACAGTCACATTTCAAACACCTGCATGATATCTTTGTGATTGATGTATATTTTGTTATTGTATTTTCAATAATGCAGTTTTGAAGCATAAGCTCGACTCATTTTCTAGTCTTTTTTCACGCGTTTAAGTGATTAATCACTTTATGATCATCAAAAGTACTCGAATAGGACCCAGTTAGATGCTTTTTGACCAAACGATCTTCCAATTGCTGGGTGGGATGTATGATACTGTTTCTGTAATAAAACGTCTCCCTTTTAGGCATCACCTGCAATTTGGAATACCAATAATTTCGGAGGCATCCATCCACTCATGATACAGACTGCTATATTTGTCTAAGTAGTCGGATTGGAGTAGAAAGGAGCAATCGCTGTAACTACGCCGAAGTTAAATCTATCACCTTGCCAGTTGAACATTCGGACAAAATACCAGTTCCCCAATGTTTAGGTATAGCTAACAGCATAATTACGGAAACATCATCAAGTTCAACTGAGTTTTCAAAGGTAGTAGTTTCAGTCAGAAGCCAGCGCTTATAACTCAAGCTCAACTCAATGATATAGTGAGAGATTTGGAACTGACAAAAGATATGGCAGAAATACTTGCATCTCGCATGATACATTACAATATGTTGGCCCTAGGTGTTAACATAAAATATTACAGAGTTCGTCATATACCTTACACAAAATTATATACCCAACAATATTTCCCATTACCAAATAAAATTCGGGTAAGCTACATTCGAAACTTGGAGAGACTTGGAGGAGAGTGCTTCCCCTCAAGCCAACCAGAAGCTGAAAAATAACCACTTACCCCCACGCTTACAATTATTCCAAAGTAATCGTGGATGTAAAGGTAAGTACACCCGATTTGCCGATCGGACAACATTGCCAGAAAAATGGCGGAAAAATCCAATCCTGTGAATTTACAACCGTGTGAACATACAACTTTTGTTTTGCAACGTTAGCAGAAAAGTCATTGCTAGATAATTTGCAGATTGTTATATGTGCGAAGTTTATGCATGTGACAACGGTGCCATTGCTAGAAAAACATTTTATTTGCAACACTGTCTATAATGTATTTTTATTGGCAATCCTGCATATAAATATTTACAAAATATATTGTAAATATATGAAATTGTAATGTTTTCTTGCAATCGTCTGAACTGTCAATTCACACAATCTGTCATTGTCCGTATATATGCAGCACTTTAACAGGGTTGATAACGTTTGCCGATCTGGCAATAGACTATACTCAGCTTTAGTAATACTTTTATGAGTGTGTTTGTGTGGTAGTGAATGGTGGAATGTGGTGAGAAAGTAGAAGTGCGTAAATTTGTGAAGAGAGTAATTGTTGTTCTCATATGCCGAAAAATGACATTTGCCGGGAGGTGGGTTGTTGACTGAATGTAATGCAGAGGGTAATAAGATGTCATTACTAGGTAATGCAAGTGGTAATGGCATATACTTACCAAGATTTTGATGGGTATGGATAACATGTACATTGCAAGGACATCCCTGGTTTGTTTGAGGAACTTAATCAAACATACAATTCAAAGAAATGGCGGTTATTTGTTGACAGCAGCAAAGAAAGTCAGTACTTTTGCATATCGGATATAAGAAACCATCGATTCCCATCGCTCATGCTGTCAACACTAAGGTATCCTACGAAACAATGGCTAAATTGTTAAAACACATAAAATTGTAAAATTTGTTGCGATTTAAAAGTAGTTGCGATGTTATGTGGAATCAAGGTGGATACACAAAATTTTGCTATTTTGTATGCCTCTGGGATAGCCGTGCTCGAAAAGATAATTAGAAATGAAAGGAATGGCCAACTAGAGAACAAATTACATTGGGTGAAAACAACATCAAATACACACCTCTCGTCAAAAACGAAAACATCATTTGGCCACCAATGCATATTAAGCTGGGACTCTTTAAAAATTTTATTAAATCCTTACGAAAAGATCGTTTAAAAATTTTATTTAAAAATGTTTCTTTTCTAAAAATCGAAAAGGTATTTTTCATGGGTCAAAAATAAGGAGACTGATGAAAGATGTAAATTTCGAATCATATTTAACATCGGAGGAAATTGCAACATAGAGGTCATTTAAGCTTGTAGTTTCAAATCTCCTTGGATTCAATGAAAGCCCGCAATATGAAACAATGATTAATAATGTGTTAAAAAATTTGTAAGAATTAAAAATTTAAAAAATTGGTATATATTCATCTAACCTATATTTATACTTGTAACATATTTTTCGCTTTATATATTCCGACAGATTTCTTGCATTCTCGTTTAAACTTTTTCCCTAAGAATATTGGCGACGTAAGTGATGAACATGGCGAAAGGTTTCACCAAGAAATGAAGTCCATCAAGCGGCGGTACCAAGAACACTGGGATGAAAGAACGACGGTCGATTATATTTGGTTCCTCATTAGAGAAACCGATCCCGTAATCTACAAGCGCCAAAAAAGATCTCCCAATCACTTCTGATTAAGCATCTGCATATAATAAACAATGTACAAATGAAAATAAACAAAATGTTAATGAAAGTATCAAATAAAAACATTATTTAAACAAAAAAAGTGCTATAATTTCTTCATGTGTCCATCGATGTTCTTCAAACAAGCTTTGTTTCGTTTTTGTTAGATTTCTAGCTTTTAGACAAAAGAATAACATGTTTTTTCTATTTTTATGGGTTTTTTCGTACGAGGGTTTTTTATCGACAGGTGTTAAACTACAGTTTATACGTGAAAATGACATTCACAACACTTGTAGCCCTAATAGGAAATTGGTACACTCCAAAAAAATTTGGTCCAAATACTAAAGGTACGAGTATCTTATATGAAAATTTAAGTTTTAAAGAAAAATTTTATAAAAAAAAACTTTACTTAGTTGTTATTATTTTTGGTAATCTACCTTTGAACTTTATTAGGTTTTTTGTAAAAAAGTTTTAATAATTGAGCTTTACCATAAAAAAATTTTTTGTTTCGGTTTCATAAAATAGTATGCCTCAATCTACACAAAAAAAGTTTTTAGATCTAGGACACAAAAAACACTACTATTGTTGTGTTGAGAAATAATAGCGAACAATTAAAAATAATTTATGTACATATAACTTATCAAGCCTAAAGCTCAATTTTGATGCTTTTCGTATCAAATTCTCTCCTGAAATTTCTTAAGAGATTTTGTGATGAGAAATTACTAAAACCATTAAGAAAAGATATGATATGTAAAGGAACGATATGTCCCACTTGCACTTTGATCACAAGAATACATGGACAGATAGACAGACGGGTAGAACGACATGGCTAAACCGACTCAAAAAGCGATTCTATGCCGATCGGTGTAATAAAGTATGGGTCCATTTCTTTGATTTTTAGGCGTTGCAAATAGATGCGCAAAGTCATAATACCCTGTACCACGCTGTGCTGTTGGGTATAAAAAGAAATATCGGGCAGAACCGATATATCAAGGCTTCTTACCATGTTATGGGTCACGTCCCACTTCCGGAATCTTGAAGGCACCATGCAGCCCAACTAAAATAGTTGGGGTGCAATATCTATATATATTCCACAATCATAAATTTTTTATATCGAAAAACTCATTGTATGTAACGGGTGGGTCATTTTAAATTTGAATCGAATTTAACCACGACTGGCTCCGATCAACCAAATTTACTAACCTATTTGTTTACCCAGCAAAAATTGTGGCTAAAAATCTCCGTTAATTCCATTAGATTTCGTGGGTCGAAATTATGCGGGTAAGTTGTTTTCATCGAGAATACATTTTGGTGCACACACAGTCTAATCATTAGATTAAACAATTTAAAATTTTAAAGGCAGGCAACGTGTTGTACATTATCCTGCTACGAAATAATAATACTAATAAATACCCCCTCAATGCAAAGTAGTATCCATATTGCCAGAAGTCTTATTTATAAATTTATATTTGGCTGACAAGAACCAGCAGCTTTGAACGCGGAACTTTTTTAAAATTATATTTTTTATTTTTTAACCTAACACCTTGTCTTTGAAGCATACTCGTATTGGCCAATTCATCTTTAGCGCCCGTATTTTTGAACTTTGCCAATTCTGTCCATTTAAATTATACAATTTTATAGTAGCATTATATCGTCACTATTACCAAAAAAATCAGAATAAAAAAAATATTTTTTTTTTCTCCCATACAATTGCAGCAGAACTGTTGATAACGAGTGTCACGGCTCAGAAATCATGATCCAGTATGTGTGCTGCCAATTTTTAATACATATTTATACACCGCCATGTATAAAATACTTGTTTCTATAATAATATAGAAACAAAATGGTCTTGAAGCCGGGAGAGTATCCTAGTTAGAATCACTAATTTTTGATGTCTCTATTTTGTACATTCCAAGACTTAAAAACTTTTTTTTATGATTGAGGGATAACATTCAATAAAATCAAAGTATATTTTAAATATACGAGTACACCTGATATAGCCCGGTTAGGAGCTACATTTAACGTAATTAGGTGGGTTACAAGTGTGGGAATATATATTTCACGTAGAAACAGTGGTTTAGATTAGGGTGGCAGCCTTATTTTTTTACCAGCTCACATATACCAGTTTAGGTCCCTAGTGTTACCACGGGCTAAAATACCCCTCATCGAAACCAACCTGTATACAAATTTGTCGATAGTACGAATATCGGTACCGGAAAGATCAGTTAGACTGCCTGGAAAGGCCGACCCCAGTATGTCCAGTCGTCGTTTACTCAAAGCGGGACAGTCGCATAGCAAGTGCTCAATGCTCTCCACTTCTTCCTCATATCCACAGCTTCTGCAGAAGTCATTGCAGTCAATACCCAGTCTTTTGGCGTGTTCGCCGATCAAGCAGTGTCCCGTCAGAACTGATACCAACGTTGACAATCTTTTCCTCTATAGTGCGAGGTGTAGTGTATGTACGAACACATACACTGAATATGCATGTTTTGATTGTTTGGAGTTAGCGCCACTTACATATGACGAATGCAAGAAGTAGAGCAACGGTAGCTGTCACTTTTGAAGCTTTTATTCTTTGACATTTGACAAGTAGAAACTGCGGCATTACTAACCAGTAAGGAAAGACAGAAAGTCGGGCGGGGCCGACTATATATAATATCCTACACCTCCCTAACAATGCGATAAGGGTCATTGCGATAATAATTTGGAATAATTGGTAAATGGGTAAGAACATATATATGTGGATATACCTATTCTGAACCGATAATCGCTAAATTAAGCAATATTCGTTCCTAAATTGAGAGACATCTTTCTGGAGAATTTTGTAATGATCGGAAGTAAAGTACAACTTCTATAGCGTTTTGTAACCAAAGCAGGAGGAACATAAAGGGTTTTCCAACAAGAGGTGTTATTTTGGTATTCAAAGAAAAATGAAATTTTTGAGATAAATGATCGGATGATTATTTCATAATAAATAGGAAGGTATGCCGTTAATAACGAAAAACAACATCAGCCAAATGGCCACCACGACCATGCTTACAGGACCATATAATTTTCATGAAATTGTCCACAACCAAATCGCAAAGTGGCTGCCCTATGTCCTCGATAGCCTCACGAATTCTATCTTTGAGGTCTTGAATCGATGCTGGGCTGTTGGCGTAGACCTTATCTTTCACGTGGCCCCAAAGAAGAAGTCGCAAGGTGTTAAATCACAAGATCTCGGTGGCCAATTGTGATCACCTCTTCGAGAGATAATACGGTCCGGAAACTTTTCTCGTAACAGGGTAACGGTATATTTGCTTGTGTGGCACGTAACGCCGTCTTGTTGAATGTAAACTTTGTCCAGATCAATACCATCCAACTCCGACCATAAAAAATCAAATTCGACAGAAAGTTGTTTCTATTTTACATGAATGAGTATTCAGGAAAAATCGATTCAGATTAATATATAACCTCCATATATATGTTCCTCCTGATTTATAGAAGTATAGAAGTTGTACTTTTCTTTACTTTCTGACTTTCCTTACTGGTTAGTAATGGCGTAGTTTCTAATTGTCAAATGTCACAGAATAAGAGCTTAAAAAGTGACAGCTACCGAAATACCGTGTGATTTAAAATAACACCTCTTGTTGGAAAACCCTGTATATATTGAGGTTATATATAAATCTGAATCGATTTTCCCTGAATACTCATTCATGTAAAATAGAAACCTCTTTCTGTCGAAATTCGTACCGATCGGATATAAAATACAGTATCTAGAGCGCTTAGATGTCAAATCGGTGCTAACATATATATGGGGGCTATATCTAAATCTGAGCTGATTTTCTCCGAATTTGGCAGTATTCCTTCATGTAATAAGAAACCTCGTTCTGCCGAATTTCGTACTGATCGGATATAAAATACAGTTGGATAAAATACAGAGCTATATGTAAATCTGAACCGATTTGAACCAAAAGGTTCTTGGGCCTAAAGAAAGATATGTGCCAAGTTTCGTTGAGATCGGACCATAATTGCGACCTGTACTTTGATTACAAGAATACATCTACAGACAGACGGACAGACAGAGGGACATAACTAAATCAACTCAGAAAGTGATTACAAGCCGATCGGTATAATAAACAATGGGTCTATCTCGTCAACAAGCAAAATTGTCGCATCTGGGGCTCGGAAAACCCAAGAGTTATTGTTGAGAAGCCTCTTCATCCTCAACGTGTGACTGTTTGGTGCGGTTTATGGTCCAGCGGGGTCATTGGACCTTACTTTTTCGAAAATGAGGTTGGATCAACAGTTACGGTGAATGGATTTATTATGAAATAAAGATCCGATCATTTATCTCAAAAAATTGGATTTTTCTTTGAATACCAAAATAACACCTCTTGTTGGAAAACCCTTTATAAGTAGAGTAGATCCCGTACATTGACTTGGCTCGCGGCCATCGATGAAATATGATCACAAATCCACAACAAGTACTTTGACTCTGCCTAGCGCCCACTGGTTATGAGTAGCAACATATGTAGAACAACGACATTTGGTTGGTGACGAATAGCGACAAATGTAGAACAATGACATTTGGTCGTTCCCGAATTCAAAACGCAATTTGAATCCTCCCGTTTGCGACTGGAATGAACAGTAACGGTAAGTGAGCGTTAACAGAGAAGTACTGAAGAAAGAGTTGAAGGGAATTCTCGTAAGCCGAACACCAATGAAATCAAACACACTCCCTCCGCCAACAGAGTACTGTTACAATAACATTTCTTTAGAAGTATTTGTTTGTGAAATTATGTTAAGTAACTGTAGAACTTTTAGTATATAAGCCATCAAATTTTATCAATAAAGTATCATTTGAAAAACTGAACTCGCTTACATTACAGAGGAGATATTTTGATCTTCTCAGGTCTTACCTTGGCCAGATTTGTCTAGCCAATTTCTGTCCAGATTTCGTTGGACTGCCTGATTGCATCTTACCTAAGCCAAAGCTTGCACGTGGATAGTGACGCACCAATATCTGCAAATTTATCGAGAATTTGTAATGTCGTCCCTTTCCTATCAAGTTCATCAGCTTTGCTGTTTCACGGGTGCCAAATTATTTTGTAAACAGTTGTGTGCGCCGTATTTTAAAAATAGTTTGAAATTCTGCATATTCTTGTATGCCAAGAAATATCGAATAATTCTTAAAATAGTTTATTACTATTTTTGTAACAACTCCAATCGAAGAAAAAAGTTAATTAAATTTCAGAAATATACTGGAATCGCTATTCATGTCATTTTTAAATATGCTTCAATTAGAGGGCTTTCGCGACTGGGATTTGTGGATAGATTTTTAGAGTATTGGAAACCTCTAAACAACTTTTTAGTTTAATTGACAAAAAAACGAAAAAAAAAATCATTTTGTCTTTGTTCTTTAGATCCAGAAATGAGGATATAATTCTTTTCTTGTCATACTTTTAAAAATTATGAATAATATAAATTCAGAGATGCTAGGATTCATGTTTTGCACTCTAGACTTCAGTATTTGTTTATACAGATAGCATGAAAATGTATACTCAAAGAAGCATCGGCAAATATCGATGCCATTCAATAAATTTATGCGAGAATAATGTTCCAATTAAGGAAATATTTGTGGAACTGAAATAGTTGTTTTTATAGAAACGAAAAATATTAGTAGTGAAATTAATTATTAAATTCAAACAAACCGTGCAACAAGTTTATAAAATACTAGCGGACCCGGCGAACTTCGACTCGCCCCAATTTAACGCCTTCAGATAAACTCCAGAGTGATAATAAAACACAGATAGTTAAAATTTTAATGCGATTTGTTTAAAAGGAATCGAAATCAGTAGAGAGCGATGTGATAAACAACAAAGAACGAAGACAGAAGACAGGCAACGTACAGATGACCGTGCGAAAAACAGGGAAATTCGATATTAATTCCACAGACTTCCTACGATTGGTCTTGAGATTTATTGATTGTCATCGGAAAAGCCAATCGTACAGGGAACTTAATTCGCTTGAATTGGAATGAAAGATCAGTTGGAATAATCGGAATTCGTGGGATAAGGACTTCCTCTCCTTTGAATTTTCCCTTGATGATCGTCGCCTGAATCACATTGTCCATCAGTTTCATAATGGACAACCGCGAACTATGCACAATTTCGGATGATTCAGATTCCGCAACATGATTATGATCGATTCCACCTTCAGCTGTAAATTATGCGACGGAGCTCCTGGCACATCAAGCGAGTTCGATTTTACTTTGAATAATAAAATGCATGCTATCGACGTCCTTATTCTTCGCTGCTAATATTGCCCGTTCACTAATCTAATCGAGATTTTGAAACACTTTGGTGATGAGTTCCTCGTTCGACGATGTGAACTCGCAAAAATTTGCCGGGAACAATATCAATGCAGTGGAAACATCAACAGTAATTTGGCCATTGCCAAGCGCCAACAGTTGTTTCGAGAATTCAAGAGCCGATGAGTCGTTCTGCAACGCGACTCTCATGTTCGTGGTCAATTTCAACTTCTTGACATGCCGCCACAAAGACCACGATTTCAGGCATGCATTAATTAATTTGCGTTTGAGGAAAATCTCCGGGCAGCAATATCATAGACTCACCAAATTGTCTCAAATCAAGTCGTAAATCCTTCATCGTTCGGTCAACTGCCTCCAGAGCTCGTTTATGCGCCATCGTGCATTCATCCGAAATTATGATTTTGCAATGCCCGCAATCCAATAAGATAACCTTACCTCTTATACTCAAACTTATTATCTGAAAAAATGTTCGAATTGATAAATATCGCGTTGAATTTTAATTGATCGTAATGCTTGTACCGTTTGCCGATGTGATACGCGATATAACTATCCGAAATCAGTGTAACAATACGCAAAACTCGAATGAATTGCAGACACTTTTTTGTTTAATAGAAAATTAATAAAAAAAATTTGGATTGAAAAAAAGAACAGTAGATAGGAACAGTAGGAATCTCGCAAGAAATAGCAATTTTCGATTTTCCCAATTTTCCGACTTTTCCGGAGGGTTTTCCCAAAATTTTCTTTCGTAACAACCTTTTTTCTTTTTCTTTTCTACGAACAACTGAAAAAAAATTGAGCCAAATCGGTCCAGCCGTTCTCAATTGATGAATTACTATACATTTTTCACACCATTTTTATACCCTACACCACACTGTGGTACAGGGTATTATAAGTTTGTTTCACGGCAGATGTTTGTAACACCTTAAAATAACACAGCTAGACCCACCTTAAAGTATACCGATCGACTCAGAATCACTAGCTGAGTCGATTTAACGATGTCTGTCCGTCCGTCCGTCCGTCCGTCCGTCTGTCCATGTAAAGTTGTTCGTCGACTACAGGTCGCAATTTCACTCCGATCGTTCTGAAATTTTGCAGTTTAGAGTATTTCGCGGCTGTTAAGATCGCTATTGAATTTGGTTGAAATCGGTTCAGATTTAGATATAGCTCCCATATATATCTTTCGTCCGATTTGGTCCTTTAGTCCTATAGAAGCTGTATTTTACATCCGATCGTTTTGAAATTTAGAATGGTAGAGTTTCTTGATCCATGAACCAACATTGCCGAATTTGAAGAAAATCGGTTACGATTTAGCTATAGCTCCCATATATATGTTTCGTCCGATTTGGCCCTTTAGTCCTATAGAAGCTGTATTTTACATCCGATCGTTTTGAAATTTAGAATGGTAGAGTTTCTTGATCCACGAACCATATATATGTTTCGTCCGATTTGGCCCTTTAGTCCTATAGAAGCTTTATTTTCCATCCGATCGTTTTGAAATTTAGAATGGTAGAGTTTCTTGATCCATGAACCAACATTGCCGAATTTGAAGAAAATCGGTTAAGATTTAGCTATAGCTCCCATATATATGTTTCTTCCGATTTGGCCCTTTGTCCTATAAAAGCTGTATTTTACATCCAATCGTGTTGAAATTTAGAATGGTAGAGTTTCTTGATCCATGAACCAACACTACCGAATTTGAAGAAAATCGGTTAAGATTTAGCTATAGCTCCCATATATATGTTTCATCCGATTTGGCTCTTTAGATCCAATCGTTTTTATACCCTACACCATACTGTGGTACAGGGTATTATTTAAGTATAAAATGTCCCAAAAGTAAATTTATGTAAACAATTTATACATGAATTAAAAAATTTATATATCAGAGTTATTCAATATTACGAGAGTGGTGTAGGGTATTATATAGTCGGCACCGCCCGACTTTAGCCTTTCCTTACTGGTTTTTTTATATAAGCGCTATTTTAGAGACCTGAAAGGCTTCAGCGGAAATGAAAATTAAAACATTACTTAAACCAATTATTCCAAGGTAGTACCAGGGTATTATATAGTCGGCTCCGACCGACTTTAAGCTTTCCTTACTGGTTATATATAAGATTTTGTGAAGAATTGAGAAAAAAATATGATTTCAAAAATAAAGTTTTTGATACGTTCAATATTTTTAGTCCATCTCATTCACTATTAGAAAAATCATTTCCCCATTAACACAAAGCCTACGAAATGATAAGTTCAGATCGTTATTCATTCAGAGCGTTAGCAGATTTATGCGATTTATGTGCTTTATTTTATACTTTATATTTTTATTGTTTTTCAATAAAATAAAAATTTAGTACCATATGGTTGCGAAAAGTACTTTTTTCATATAAAGTTAGTTTTTATAGTAAATTTGTTTTTTAATATTTTTTTAAATTCCAGCTTTCATGGAAAGTACATTCAGTATTTTGACCATAATTTTCATGTATAAGCCTGATTGAGCAGTTTCAGTTTCAAATATTGCCATTTAATCTTTTCCAAAACACTTATAACTAATACAAAAGGTGGCTTACGAAGTCTCCTACGCTCACGAATGAAACGAATTATATGTGGCGGCAGATCGCCTAAGATCCTCCTGTCAGACGACAATCTGGGCACAGAGCTCTCAATAGCGCCACGAAAGACTGTGCCCAGTTTCTCGACACAATCATCAACCTCATGAATGGAGACATTCCTGTCAGCCGGAAGCACGCGGTCATCCAGACCACGCCTAAAACGCCGCACATCCATCCTACTGAAATCAAGAAAAGTCTGCCTTTCACACTCCTGCACATCCCCTAAGCCAGAAGAAATTTTCCAATCAAAATTTTTCAGAAAGATGTTCCTAATTTTTTTATATAAGCGCTATTTTAGAAACCTGAAAGGCTTCAGCGGAAATGAAAATTAAAACATTACTTAAACCAATTATTCCAAGGTAGTACCAATTATTCCAAGGTAGTACCTACCTAACATACTCTGCATATATTACTTATATTATGTACGATATAAGTACTTTCGTACTTTCGACCTAAGTACTTTCGTAAACGAATGGAAGCTAATTATTCCAACTATTCAGAAAGAAATTCTTAATGTACATTGCCGAGGTGGTGTAGGGTATTATATAGTCGGCTCCGACCGACTTTAAGCTTTCCTTACTGGTTATATATATAAGATTTTGTGAAGAATTGAGAAAAAAATATGATTTCAAAAATAAAGTTTTTGATACGTTCAATATTTTTAGTCCATCTCATTCACTATTAGAAAAATCATTTCCCCATTAACACAAAGCCTACGAAATGATAAGTTCAGATCGTTATTCATTCAGAGCGTTAGCAGATTTATGCGATTTATGTGCTTTATTTTATACTTTATATTTTTATTGTTTTTCAATAAAATAAAAATTTAGTACCATATGGTTGCGAAAAGTACTTTTTTCATATAAAGTTAGTTTTTATAGTAAATTTGTTTTTTAATATTTTTTTAAATTCCAGCTTTCATGGAAAGTACATTCAGTATTTTGACCATAATTTTCATGTATAAGCCTGATTGAGCAGTTTCAGTTTCAAATATTGCCATTTAATCTTTTCCAAAACACTTATAACTAATACAAAAGGTGGCTTACGAAGTCTCCTACGCTCACGAATGAAACGAATTATATGTGGCGGCAGATCGCCTAAGATCCTCCTGTCAGACGACAATCTGGGCACAGAGCTCTCAATAGCGCCACGAAAGACTGTGCCCAGTTTCTCGACACAATCATCAACCTCATGAATGGAGACATTCCTGTCAGCCGGAAGCACGCGGTCATCCAGACCACGCCTAAAACGCCGCACATCCATCCTACTGAAATCGATAAAAGTCTGCCTTTCACACTCCTGCACATCCCCTAAGCCAGAAGAACCTCCATAGCATGATAATCAGACTCAAAGTCCAGGGTCCCCAAAAGACCATCCCTAGCCATAGCCAGCCCCGGAGTCCGGAGAAAGAAGTCTATGTAGGAACCCGACGAGCCATTCGGCCTAGACGAACCATCTGTCGGGCAGATGTCGAAATTGGGAGAATCCCGAAGGAGCCTACTTCTCGCATCCGTAAGATCGCCACCCCATAGCGGGTGCCTGGCGTTCAAATCGCAGCCAATGAGAACCTCATCCGAAGCACACAATCCTACAGCAGGATCGAAATCCGAAAGGCGAAAAACCACCCCCGGTGCAAGATACATGGAAACGAAGACAGCACAACACTAAATCTCACCTGACCTGAGAAAAACCTGTTCGCTTCTAAATCGATTCCTAACAAGTACAGCAGTCCCGCCTCCTACACCTGGACCTCTATCCTTCCTATAGACAGTGAAACCCCCAACCTCAAATCTATGCCTCAAAGTCAACTTCGTCTCCGCGATGAGCAAAACATCCGGCCTATGCTGTTCAACAAAAATCTTCAAAAAGTGCCTCTTGTGAACCGAGATGACTGAATTGTCATAAATGAATACCACCCTAAACTTCTAGCACACCGATGTGCTTCAGCAGACCCAAAAGGGCGCTGGACCTATCCTGCGTATCCGAAATCTCCCTATACCTAGGAGCAAATTGAAAAATGTCCTTCATGACATCTGACACCCCCTTACCGAAGAACGACCTACACTCCTCGGAAATCATCTGCCCTCCTTGCAAAGGGCCCGGAACTGTCCCAACGCCGCCAGTTCGAGCCACTTTCGCCGCCGGGGTAGTGCTCCGACGGGCCCCAGCCGCAGCAGCGTACGATACGCCGGTTTTAACCTCCACCAGTCGACCGGACCGTTGGGCCTCCTTCGCCTTTGCTTCCTCCCTGCGTTGGGTCCTCTGCAGGAGGATTGCCTTTCTTCTCGGGCACTCGGGGGAGCTTGCAGCATGCCCCTCAACATCACAGTTGGCGCACTTGACTGGCCGGGCCTCAACCTGGATCACCTTACCAGTGACCGGATCGGTCTGCACTGCCTCCTTTCCAACCACGTCCTTCGGGGGAATGGAGCATTTCGCCGGTCCATGCGACTGGCCACACTTCACACACCGGTATGGCATGCCGCAATTGGACGAAACGTGGCCGTATCTTTGGCAGTTGAAACACTGCGTCACCTCACGCCCTCTATCCTTTCTAAAAGGCACCTTGCTTTCCAAGACCCTATCCCATCTGTATAACTTCTCCAACTCAGTTGCCCTAGTTGTCTTCAGAAAGACAAACAGCGCTCACAACCTCGACTTTGAAAGAGACCTGCGATTCTAAGTACCCCCTTATCTCTTTCGCGCTGTACTCATTCGAAAGTCCCTCAGCAACGACTGCATACGGTAGGAGAACCCTAGGCGTATGCGAGTGGAACTTGTAGCCCCTATCAACCAACAAAGTCCTAGCTATAGCAAACTTCTCTAATCCAAAAACTCTCAAAGAAATCACTGACTTTCTTACCATCTTACATATAAAATCTCTCGGTCCGAGCCTCCGTCCGAGCATCTCGGCGATCACCTTGACCCCGACATCACAAACGGTAATGGCAGGAAGGCCCCTGCCACCGCCGGCCTTCATTTCCCCGGTTGGGGCACTAACAGCACACTTCTGTGCTTCAGTGGTCCTCGGAGCCGCAGTCTTGACCGCAGCAGTCGCCTTCTTCTTCAAGGGTACCTGTTCCGGTATTGCACCCTTGTTTCCGCCAGATGCAGCCGGTGGTGCCACATCGTCTTCCTTCTCTTTCGGTCCGAGGACTTCGGCTGCCTCGACCGACATCGCCTCATCAACAGGGGACCATGTGGGCACTTCCTTCGTTGAACCGAGGACTTCGGCTGCCTCGGTCAACATCTGCTCGTCCGCAGGGGGTCCTGCGGGAACTTCCTTCGCCGCTTGGAAACCAGCGGCCTTCTGAGAAAAAATGATTTTTTTTAAAAAAAAAAACACTTTTTCCTGGTACAAAAAAAACCATCAAAAATATAAAAAAAAAAATCAAAAAAATTATTTTATCGCATTTTTAAAAAGCCAGCATGCTAACCAAGAAAAAAAAGATGTAAAAGTTATGAGCCATTTTGTAAATGTTAGGGAAATTCAAAAAAATCTTGTTTCATATTTTTTTGTTTTTATACCCTCCACCATAGGATGGGGGTATATTCATTTTGTCACTCCGTTTGTAACCTCTAAATATTGATCTGAGACCCCATAAAGTATATATATTCTTAATCGTCGTAAAATTCTAAGACGATTTAGCCATGTTCGTCTGTGGTAATCACGCTACAGTCCGCAATAATAGAGCTAGGTTGATCAATTTTGGTAAAAATACTTCTTATAGTTGCAGGTTGTTTGGGATTGCAAATGGGCCATATCGGTCAATGTTTTAATATAGCTCCCATATATAGCAACTTACTTGTTGTGATTACTGTTCTCATCTACTATTTTTTTTGTTTTTCGGTGTTATTTTCTTTAGGTTTGGTTTAAGCTATCCATGGTGGAGGGTATATAAGATTCGGTCAGGCCGAACTTAACGCTTTTACTTGTTAAATGATGTTTTTGCTTCTATTGAATTCTCAATATGTGAGAGAGACAAATAAGAGACATTGCACTTGCATTTTATTTTATGAGGATTGATGTCAGACATTATAAAATTATAGAGAGGACGAGGTTTTATGGCCGGTCATAACCCCCCATAAAACATGATATGCAATGTAAGAGCTATATTGGATGAGATCCGCTCAGATAGAGTGTCATTCAACAATATTTGTGGTTTTTTATTTATGAGGTTTCCATTCAGTTACGCCTTTTAGGGGCATGGACATTCCAGTCGTATATACAGGTAGTAAAATTATATGTACGCAATACAAAGTAGTACGCGGCAGCCTTGAAAATATTGGGTGTCTACTTTCGAAGTTTGCTTCGTCATATGTCAGCTACAGGTACTGCAACTTATGAACCTTAAACCCGGAATTTATGAATGAAATTTCTTATTAATAAATTAGTGTAATTCAGCGCCTTAAAGAGATAAGTCGGCAAAGAACTTTTCAATGTGTAAATGATGCCGACAATTTCTGGTACATCTGCGGAAAATATGTAATTAAAAAAATCGACGTGCGTTTAGTAAAATAATAGAAGAAATATATGTGTAATATTTTGGTATACATACGAGTTAAAAATATGAACGAACCGTGGACACCTAGTATTTTGTGTAATTCGTGCCATGTAAATCTTACTCGATGGACTAGTGGAAGAATGCGGTAAGTACTTTAAAATTAATGTATTACAATGTTTTGTGGAATAAAACGTTTTAATTTTAGACTTCACGTGCAATTTGGAATGCCAATGTTTTGGAGACAACCATTCATTTACGATACGGACTGCTATTTTTGTCTAAGTTAATAGATTGGAGTAGGAAGTGTCCAAGTATAGCTAACAGCCTAATAACGGAAACATCATCAAGTTCAACTGAGTACTCAACTCTGAGCGATTCAAGTTTGGGTCAGAAGTCATCGCTTTTAACTCAGTTTCAACTCATTGATCTAGTGAGAGATTTGGAACTGACCAAAGATAAGGCAGAACTACTTACATCTGGGATGAAACAGTACAATATTTTGGCCCCAGATGTTAACATATCATATTATAGAGTCCGTGATATACCTTACAAACAATTTTATACAACTGTGGATAACAGATGCTTTTGCAAGGACATTCCCGGATTGTTCGAGGAAATTAATCAAACATACAAATCAAAGGAATGGCGGTTACTTGTTGACAACAGTAAACAAAGTTTGAAAGCAGTAGAAATCAGAAACCGTCGATTCCCATTGCTCATGCTGTCAACACTAAGGAATCATACAAAACAATGGCTAAATTGATAAAATACATAAAATATGAACATGACTGGAAACTTTGTTGCGATTTAAAAGTAGTTGGTATGTTATGCCTCTGGGATAGCCGATATTTTGCCACCAATGCATATTAAGCTGGGGCTCTTTAAAAAATTTGTAAAAGCCTTAAGGAAAGATGACAATTCACTCTCATATTTAAAATGTTTATTTAAAAGTCTTTCTTTTCAAAAAATCGAAGAAGGAGCTTTGGTGGGCCTAAAATAAGGAAACTGATGAAAGATGTGAATTTCGAATCATATTTGACTTCGGATGAAATTGCAGCATGGAGTTCGTTTAAGCTTGTAGTTTTAAATTTCCTTGGATCCAATAAAAGCCCGCAATATGAAACAGTTAGAAAAATTGGTTAGAAATATATTTTTTTTATATTTATGTATATAACACATATGTATGTATTCTTCCAACTTATTTTTCGTTTATGTATTCCAACAGGTGTAAATATGTCCCTCAAAATTCATTTCTTGCATTCTCATTTAAACTTTTTCCCCGAGAATCTTGGCGACGTAAGGGACGAACATGGCGAAAGGTTTCACCAAGAATTGAAGTCCATCGAGCGGCGTTACCAAGGGCACTGGGATGAAAGAATGTAAATAAACTCAAATGTACATAATATAAATAAAAGTAATAAATAAAATCGCTATTTGAACAGAAATTAAAAAAAAAAGATTTTTTGAAATTCTCTTACCTCTACAAAAAGGGCTATAATTTCTACATTAATCCATAGATAGTTCAAATAGGCATTATTTTCTTCGCTAGGATGCAAACTTTTAAAAAATAAAATAAAATTTTTTTTTCTATTTTTATGTTTTTTTTGCCCCAGGATTTTTTTTTTTAAATCTACTTTTTCCAATTTGTTTAATGGCTGTTACTAAACCACTGTTTCTAAGTGAAAGAGATATTTCCATCATTGGTATCCCACATTAATAGCTTCAATTTAACGTATAAGTCGACCTGATCGGGCATATACTCCAAAAATTATAGTGCAAATACTAAGGGTACCTTCGACGATAACAGTATTTTTAATAAAAAATTTTTTAAAAAAAAATTTCCCATAAAAAATTTTTTGGTTTCGATTTTATGTAACAGTTTACAGTTTGCCACAATCTATACCAAAAAATAATTTTTAGATCTAGGAAACAAAAAAAAATTTTTGTTGCGTAGTGTTACCAGTCCCAAACTTCTCTCTAATGGACAAGTACTCGCAATTCTTTTCTAAAGGGTAAATCTTACTATCCGTGAGTGCATTATTTATTGGGAAAATGATGGAGACACAGAGAAGAAATTTAAAATTTGGCCAGGCGTCATGCACCAAGTTCGATGGATGGGTATTTATTCACTTACAAGTAATAAAATGATAGTCGTGTAAACCGACTAAGGTATATCCTCACTTTGGGAGTGATGTAATGTTGAAAATTGTTTATTAAATGACAGAACGTTGAAGAAAAAGTTGTTCATTCTATGTCAGTCTATAGTCGTTGATAATGTTGTCCAAAATACTAAATATGAAAACATTTAGAAGATTGCTGGAGAAGTTATGAGAATGTTGTGTTCGAATAAATCTGTCTATTTGAGTGGGGGTTCCAGAAATGGCTTGACGAATGCGCCTATTTTGCGCTAAACAATAGATACTTCAAAGACATTACACTGTACCGAATTGTAAGTGTTTATGTAAACAGGCATTAACGTTATAAGTCAATAACTTTTTGTAAAAAATTTTCAAAATGTCGTTACATACTCGTAAGGTTTAATATAGCACGGCCATCGCCGAACCCAATAAACTTCCGAAATAAATCTAAAACCAAATAGACAAAATTCCGGAAGTTAATTAGAGAAAGACTAGGGCGTGAAACAATGGTAGACAATATGAGCAGAAGAGTTAAATCAACTAAAGATATGGTAAGGCTTCTGATGAACATCCGTTTTCCACAACGTACGACGGGACATACAGAGATGCCGGATTACAGGGTATATAAAGCACAACAAAGTTTTATCATTACAGACCACATGGTCAAAGAAGCCGTTAAAAGCTTCTCATAATCACCATCACTTTTTTACCATTGTCCTCCCGTCCCCCCTCATTTTTGTACTCCTTTTGATACTGATTCAAATGTATTTTAATAGTGTTGGAACATTCTTGGTTTTGATTATTCAAAGTTTTGTTTGAATGGATGACTCAACGGTGAAATTTATTAGTTAATCATACTTTCGTGAAGATTCGCTTTTTATTTTTCTGTAATGGAACTTCATTACGACTTACGTCAGTAGGTTTTTGTTAATATCTTTTTAAACAGGTTTTTCGATATACCAGGCACAAACAGCAGTGTGGACAGACTATTCTCCCTGAGTAAGGAGCAATGTACAGATGAAAGGAAATGTCTATAAATTGAATCGGTAAAATCTATATCTTGCACTAACAAAAAGTACGTCTCTATAGAATTTTATAAGTATTAGTTTTCAAAGCCGTCTCTGCTAAAGCATATATCTTCCTCAGCTAAATATTTAAAAGTAGACTGCATTAATTAATTGATCTCACTGGGAATATAATTACATATTTGTAATATAAATAGAATTTATTGATTTGATTGATGTTTTACAACGAATCTATGTAGTCGTTTGTTTTCTATTCAAAGAGTTCTTTTGTAACATTGAACAATTTTACCCTTATTCGTCTACATACTACATGTAGATTTATAATATAAGACTTTGTCCTTAAAAAACTAATTTTTGATTATAATAAAATGTTAATTTTTCAAGATTACTGTTTTTTTAAGTGTCCTCCGAAGGTTCCAAGTGCCCTTTGTAATTGTCACAAAAGTCCTCCTTTTCTGACACGAATGTCCTTCTTTCCGAAAAATGTTTATGGTAACACTGCTCATAATTTAAGGCATCAGGACCTGATGGCATTTTTTCGGCACAACTACACATCGAGGCGGATTACATATAAACTCAACTACCCGTTATTTGCACAGCATGCCTAAAATTCGCATATACACCAAAAGCATGGCAGGAGGCAAGAGTAGTTTTCGTACCTAAACCCGGCAAGGCATGTTATGCAACGCCTAAGGCCTATAGACCAATAAGCCAAACATATTTCTTACAAAAAATCATGAAGCGCATAGTGGATACCATTATTAAAAGTAAGATAATTAGCGAAATGCTACAATTTAAACAACACGCATATGGTAAAGGACGATCAGTGGAAACCGCCCTACATGCGGTTGTACACAATATATATAGAAGAATTCTTCAATGCCAAAATGTATACACTTGCGGTATGGATTGTCATTGAAGGTGCTTTCAACAATGTACGGACCAAAACACTTTTCCAATCCTTAGCCCAGTTTCAGGTGGACCGGGCTCTCTGAGACTGGATAAGGCACATGCTAAGGAATATATGGATAAATTGTGGGTCTCAGGTATATTATCACCACTGGGTTACTACTATAGTCACCGATGTAGTAATAAGACGTTCGTATTTACATTTAAAAACTAACTAAATCTATATATTGTTACTAAAACTAGTTCACAAAATCTTACTAAAAACGCTACCGTTGACGGCGAAGACTTCTCTTGGAATCAGCTGCTGTTTTTTCCTCCTCTGGTTCGTTACCAAGTTGCCAGAGTGTCTGTCATTCGAACACGGCGGTCTTGATGCTGCCACACTACTATAAACAGTCTCCTAAGGATCCTAACGGACGAAGGACTTAAACCACGGACGAAGGACTAAATCAACGCAAGAACAACAAAGAGTTTTAGATTGTAAAATGGCGATTAACGCTTACTCTGAATACGGTACAATACGCATCATATGGGTACCAGGTCATCACGGAGTAAGAGGAAATGATAAAGCAAATGCCTCGGCATCACGAACCAAGGGACTCGGAGCTACGCGTTCTGAACTGAAAACATTGGCGAATAAAGCCCATATTACGCTACGGAATAGTGAAACCAATGGGGAAACAACAAGAATCTTATAGGGTGAACCAAACGAGGACAAAACAAAAACTTTGCTGAAATTGAGCAAAATAGAGACCAGTAAGATCATGGGTATCCTTACGGGACACACAGGCTTACTAGCGCATCTGCATAAAATAGGAGTTGTGGACAGCAGCTTATAGGGCATTATGGGATGATGACGAAACATCGGAACACATCCTCTGCCCAGTGTTGCCAGACGAATTTGACCGAAAATCGTCAAAATTGGGGTTCAAAAATCGTCAAATCGTCAAAATAAATTTTCGAAATCGTCAACACAAAAATCTACCAGTAACGTACAGCTTTTGAGCTTTTTATGGATGGAGAACATGTTTCGGAGTTAGATATGTATTAATTGGTACTCTCAAATAATTGTTGGGGTTCCTCAAAGTGAACATTAAAATGAATTTTGTTGGCGGATCTCACATTCTTGAAAGACATTATTAATTAATTTTGGCAGAAACATATGTATCTCATACATATTAATTTCTTACGTTTGATAATAGTCTTGCTCATGTATTATTTATTAGAAACCACAAATACCAATCGATTGGGCTAAAATTCGGCAATATGTATTTTATTATACCCAGAACCATTTTAAGGAGCAAGTGACCCCATTGGACCATATTTCGGCATAGTCCCATACAACTGTCAAAACCGATTCGACTTCATAGCCCCAAAGAAAAAAAAAATTCCTTCCAATTTGGCTTAAAAATTATATATGTGATTAATTTTAGCTGGAACAACTTAACAAAACTTTAGAAATTTTTTGTTATGTTATGGAGTGCGTTCCATAATATTTGAGACACTTTCTAACATATCTGATTTTTATTTTAAAAAGATAAATGGATAGGACTAGTCCATGAAACAAACAATTAGAAAGCACAACAGGCCGAATGCTGGCTTATATGTATGTCCAAGGACATGAGGCGCAGCAATCTGCCTCCTCTTCTCAACCTAACCTATCAGATTTGAAGCCAATCCGTTACTACTTCCTTCAAAAGTACTGAAGGAATGCGTATTGCTTTGTTCTCTGCTACACTGACGAAAATCTTAGAATCCGTTTGTCGTTTTCTAGCTCTTACAGCAGCCTCAGCGGTCAACTGGTCGAAGATCATTTGGCGGATAATTTAAAATCTGTCCACCAAGTTTTTAGCAATTTATTTAGCCGTATTGTGTTGATGCTAGAACAAACAAACAATTGTATTATATATTGATTTTATACTAGTACATTTGTTGTTTCTCGTGTAAACCAGTTTTTTTGTTTGACAAAAGATTTTTGTTAAATGTTATTAAAGGTATTCCCGAAAATGTGGCGCCCCTCATGTGCTTTGCGTCCCGGGGATTCAGGCTAGCCCATAGGTTAGTTCAATTTTCTTTCTATTCAAACATATCAAAATCGCCGATTTATTATTATTTAACGATATTAGGGTTTTTTATGCTTATAACGCAATAATAATATTTCACCTAACACCAATTCTCCAAATAAAGTTCTCGCTTGACCTTTTTACGCTATAGAAGAAATATATTAAACACTTCGTAGTCTATTAAAATCATACAAAATTTCAGTGTCACAGAAAAATAATTCATTTTATGAAGCATTTACGATAACAATACATCAACGAAAATGTTAGTTTCAATATTTATGTTTTCCATTGATATGAGTAGATTTGTTGCGGGCATACATAAAGAATTTTTCTTACGAACGGAGGACTGTCGTAAAATAGGCGCATTAAATTGGGAATATAATTTATAAAAACTACCACTTTTTGTTTCGTGGAACTAAACACAATGATGTATGTGCAGTAGAGTGTGCAGTATCTCTACCAATGCAGTTATGGCCTTGGTGGTGGAAGGACTTGCGACCATCGTTCTCTTCTGGATGCACATCTGTCATGGATTTGTACTACAAACGATCATCTGGGTGCAATGAAAATGTTCAAACTTTGACCATAATGATCTCTTTTACCTGACTCGACTACACATCTTTCCTGGGGGAGGGAAATATAGACCATTAAAATTAGAGGAAAATCTATTTAATCTAAGCCATTGCCACCACCGAATGTATAAAACTGTAAATGACAGATGTGGAAATTTGTCTACGAGTACATATATAAAAGCGTATACACGTTTGTTAGGTGAAGGGAGTGAATGGGGTCTTGTTCAATAATCTGTAGGTGTATATCAAATGTGTTCATACTCAGTGAAATAAAATCTCGTTAAGTAAAACGGATTATATAATTTTCCATATTATAAAACCCGAAATTCGCTTGGAAATTTAAAATAATGATTGGATTTATAATCATACGAATTATTCAATTACAAATTTTTAGTTCTTTTCTAAAGTTTGTATTAATTCATTGATTGTAAAGTATGTATTAAAGTAATTATCATTAATTTTAGATGATGAATTTGTCACATATGTATACCGAACGATTTTTCGAAAAAAATCTGGTCGACATTCGCGATTGTCTTGAAAATTTGTATATGGTTTGTATATGTGGAAATGAATCATCTTGTAGTTGGCGAGAAAAAACAAAAAAATTTTCAGATGTTATATCTGGGAAAATATCTGAGAAAGCTGTATTTTTGGAAGCTATGTATTATGCAAACGCGTGAACGGAATGAAAATTAATGAAGGCATTTGTATTATTCCCATGCATTTCTATGCCATTATATTCAAAAATAAGCAAGTTATAACAATTTTTGTACATGGCATTTTGGTCCATATCCACTTTTATTTTAATATTTTTTCGTATTTGTATTACATGGACCACAAATAAGGTCGGTATGAAAGGAGAGTAATTTACATATTGTGATCGAAAGAACGTAAAATAGTGCGTAAAAACTATAAGGCGATAGAAAAATGGGGATATAGAACAAAAATATAAAAATTATTTCCCTTTAATCAGAGTTAATTCGATTTACCCTACCAATATCTCGAAAACTAGACGAGATAGGAAAAAAAATTATTGCAGATTCTGAAAGAGCATGCTTGAAACCCGCATAATCAACTCCTAACTCTAAAAACGCAAAACTGGCGTATGGACCAAAATAGCATTAAGCCGACGTTATGTCAAATAAAATTTTTTTTTGATAATTCTTGAAGCTCGGAATGAAAAAATTGTTCAATGAAATATCAATGAATCATTTAAATTACATCCTAAACATCATCCTCAACATTCACCTAGTTTCAACAAAAACAATTTAGATTTCTGAAATTTTCAAGTAAAAACGCTTTATATAGAAACTGAAGAAAACACCAGATTACAATTTACAAGGATCAGCTCAGATTAGAAAGAACTATATATATTTCAGATATATTTACTCGTACACGCTGAAAAAAAATCACTTCTGTAGTATATTGTTCCAAACATATTCTGCTGGAAACATACATATGTTTAGGGTACAGTCCAAATATATAATATTTGACACTCACAAATATTATATGTTTGGGAGGATGTTGGTCTAAACAAAATTATGTTTTCATCCTTATATTTTTTTATATGGAAATAATATTTCCGAAACAATGATTAATTTGTATTTAAATATCTTGGCTATGTATAGATACCTTAATTTAGTTTTTTTAGAAATTAAAGGTTAAATTTTTTATAAATTTTATATGTTTGTAAAATTCTATTAATATTTAAATCGTATAATCTTTGGTAACGAAAAATAGCATTGATGGATTGACAATTGGACTATTTATAAATTCAAAATTAGTGCTTTAAAACAAAAGAAAATGCTGCTTACGACATTTTTAACTATAAAGTACGAGTACAACACGAAATTTAGGAAAAAATAAAATTAAAAATTAACAAAGTATTTGGATGAATTCTTAAACAATATCTTTGTTTGTGTCTAAACACATATTTTATTTGTTACAGTCAGTTCGCAAATATATTTTGTTGTAATATATTAATATATGCGTTCGAAACAAATTTTTTTGATTTTCTAATAAAATATATTTGTTCAAAAATATATAATATTTAAAAAATTTGGTTACAAGTATATTTTCTTTGAATTCAAACATATCAAAAATGGCGATTTTCCTCCGTGTATATGTTGGAGTTTTCGTGGTCCATTATGCAAATTAAATATTTAGAGGAAAACTATATAATGATGTATGCAAATATTGGCGAATTTTCGCATATACCTGGGATGTCCTAATCAAGACCTTTATGAAGAGCTCCTGGTCTGCCGACCCATAATTGGAAAATTAGCAAGGTGGGTGAGGCATATTGTAAAAAGCGGTAGTTCCATTTGATTCTTAACGCTGAATCCACTTCTCATATACAGCGTGCAAGTATAACCCAGCAATATGGTTTCGAGACTATAGTCATGAAGGTATACAAGCAGGATATAGCTCCCACTGCGGAAGGCGAGTCGTCCGTGGTGCTGTAATACAACAAGGTGCTAAATATGGGCAAAATCATGGATCGAGGGAGAGAAGGCAACCTCAAGTCCTTTTTCAAATGTTATGATTTTAGTTAATGTTTAATATTATGGTGCAGAGTGGCTAAAAGGTTTTAAATAAGGCTGAGTATAGCAAAAAGGGTTAAATGTGGTGCAATGAAGCAAGAAGGGTTAAATATGGTACAGTGGGGTAAACAATTTTTAAATAAAGTGTGGGAAAACAGTAAATGTTATATTATATAGTTAAATAGGGCACGGTATGGTAAAAAGTTAAACGTGTCACAGATAGGGGACATGAATGGTAAAATACGGCCTAAGGTTGCGAATATGGTTCTTGGAATATAAACTATGATTTCTCTAAATGCACACTTTAAGTGGCACTGTTGGGGCAAAAACGATTTAATGTTGTACAGTGGTGCAAAAATGGTAAATTATGACACATTGGGTTGAATGAATGGAGCGAAAATTATTAAATATGATCCCAATGACAACTTAAACTAGGCATTAATTTTACCTTTTTTTTAAATTAAAACTTTTAAAATAAGACTTTTAAATATTGTCCAAAAATAGTTGTTGACGTTTAGAGGCACAGAAGGGAAAAGGTACCTTAATGCCAGGAACATAAACAAGATAATTTTTCCCCATATGGAGTAGTCATTTGTTTTTGAAATAAAGAGGTATAACTATTCTACAGTACTCTAAAAAGAAAATAAATAAATGATGGGGCTGCGATGCGCAACGGGTTAAAGCTAGTATTGTATAAAATATATCCTAATTAAATATATCCTTAATGAAATGTTCAAACCTCCGCGACTAATGAACATCTCGTTTCATAAAATCTCTTTCAACAAAAGTAGTTATGTGTATAAAATAACGAAATTTCAAAAAAAAATTCTGTAATAAAAATAGCTATGTGTAGTTTTTTAGAAAAATCATTCAATCACGCGAAAACGGCATAAAATAATGGATATTATTTTGTAAATTTAAACCAAAAATTGATCATATTACAATTATCGCGAAATGAAAATAATAAAGAGTTTATTTGCTCTCCTGAAAAATTAGGAAAAAACACACATCTACTTTTGCCACGACGGCGACGATATGTCTAAAAAACAACAAATACAAGAGCGGTTCTAAAATTACAGAAAACAGAACAATTTTGGAAAACATTTTCATTATGTCTCAACATAGCTCCATACATTTTTCCCATAGATATCCAATCCTGTTTTTAGCAAGAACTGTCTAGTTCCTTAAGATAGCCATCAAGACTCGCATACTCCACCTGTTCCTTGATAGCAACTTTTGTACCACTGAGCCATTTTGTCCTGTTTGGAAATAGAAAATAATCCAAGGGATTAATAATAACTAATAACTTCTATACTATTTATCCCAATCATCTGTAATTACTTACATAGTAATAGTTAGTCCGCCGCTATCACCTGAAGAAAATGGGCGAAGTGTCGCCATGTACATAAATGGAACTGCTGCGAATGGAACTGCTCCCACACATCCCATGTACATAATTGTAACTGCTGCGAAAAAATTTTTTTTAAAAGACATTTTTTTAGATTTTAAATAGATTTAAAATTTTCATTCGCCTTCAAAGCGAATGATTTGGATTTCTTGAATGTTGAATTCTCAACGCACACGACAAGTCGAAAGAAAACGTAAGCGTTTTCATAAAAACTTGGGTTTCCCTATTTCGAACTAACAGTCATCTTTACGAACGAAACGTCAAAAACACTCGCTTGTAGCCTGTTTCTGTGTCTCGTACGAACACTTTCGTTCGCCTTTTAAGCGAATTAAAATCAAATAGTGTTTTCTCTAAATGAGGAAGTCAATTCACACGACAAGAAATAAAATGTAAAAGTATTCATACAAATTTGGGTTTCTCTATCTCGAACGAGCTGTCATCTGTACGAACGAAACTTCAGTCGGGAAACCGACTAATGAATCCCCCCACCTTGAGTCCCAAAAATATATTAGTAAATTTATTTATTGTTTTGTTTTAATTAAATTATTGTCAATTTAAATTTCATTGAATAACTTTAAAGTATATACTGGTATTAAAGTTAAAAGTTGTTTACTTTTGGTACAAAATGGTCCATTTGTGTGAGAGGTACCAAAAGGGGCGTGCCAATTACGGCCACTTTTCTCTAGACTCTAGGTACTATAAAAGCATTACACTGTACAAAATTTCAAGTTTTAGTATGCACTGGTGTTAAAGGTAAAAGCTGTTAACTTTTTGTAAAAAATGGTCCATTTGTGTGGGAGGTACCAAACGGCGCGTGTCAATAATGCCCATTTTTCACTGTATTATAGGTACTATTAAACCATTACACTGTGCAACATTTCAAGCATTTGTATGCAAATGCTTGAAATGTTCATAATTGTCCATTTGTGTGGGAGGTCTCGAGGTCGTAGTGACTAATAAACTAATACTATGTGTAGAATTTCAGAGGATTTAAATAAGTAGTATAGAAGTTATTAAATAATCAATATTTCACTAAATATTTAACCTTTGTGGGGGGGTACTAGAAGGAGTGGACCAATAGGGCCCATCTTCGAACTAAGCCAGAGATAGAAGATAATATTACCACATACCGAATTTGAAGTCAATCGGTTACTCCTTTCGAGAGTTATCGTGCGCACCAGCCAGCAGACAGACAGATAGACAGAAAGACAGACAGACAGACAGACGGACGGACGGACATTGCTCATTCGACTTAAAATTACCCAAAACAGATATCCGCCGAACATACATAGGGTCTTAGGTCACTCCTTCGATGTGTTACACTTTTGGCTCGTAGCAAATGATATATACCCTCCTCTCTAACGTGAGGGGATAAAAATAGTCACTTGTTGTTTTGTGTGTGACTCAAATAAAAAATACATTTTATTGATTGTCGCCTGCTTCCATAAGTAGAAAAACACACTGAAAACAAATGCTAAGTTGTTATAAATGTATCATAACTATTTTAATATCTAATTAGCCAACTAAATAATAAACCACCATTGGAGGGTATTATATAGGTCTAAAGTGGCAAATATACATGTATCTAAATCTGAACCAATTTTCTTCAAATTCGGCAATGTTGGTCCATAGAGCAATAAACTCTATCATGCTAAACTACAAAACAATTGGATGTAAAATACAGCTTCTATAAAGCTTAAGGGCCACATCGGATGAAACATATATATGGGAACTATGTCTAAATCTGAGCGAAAGACTCCTAACTACAAAATTTCAGCACGATCGGAGTGAAATTTCGACTTGTACTCAAACGGACATAAAATGGACAGACAGAAGGACGAACAGACACGTTAAATCAACTCAGTCAGTGATTTTGAGTCGATCGCTATACTTTAAGGTAGGTCTAGCTGTAGTATTTCTAGGTGTTACAAACATCTGCCATGAAACAAAATTTATTATACCCTGTTCCACAGTGTGGTGTTGCACAACATTTTAGCGAGAGCGCTGCAATTTAGTGTATACATGTATATCTGGTGGCAGTCTACGTGATTGGTCCAAAAATGGGCGTGGCCCCGCCCATATAAACCAAATTTTGGAATTGAGATATCTTGCACAAATTGTTAGCGAGAGTGCTGCAATTTAGTGTATATATATCTGGTGGCAGTCTACGTTATAGGTCCAAAAATGGGCGTGGCTCCGCCCATATAAGCCAAATTTTTAAGTTGAGATATCTTTCACAATTTGTGAGCGAGAGTTCTGTAATTTTGTGAAGATGTATCTGGTGGATGCCTATGTGATTGGTCAAAAACCGCCTATATAAGCCAAATTTTGAAATTGAAATATCTTGCCCAATTTGTTAGCGTGAGTTCTGTTATTTGGGAAGATGTATCTGGTGGAAGTCTATGTGATTGGTCAAAAAATGCGCGGGATCGGACAAATGGGTGTGGCCCCGCCCATATTAGCCAAATTATGAAATTTTGGACAACGAAGTGGACCGGGTCCAGCTAGTACTTCATAAATTAACTCTCCGTGGGAGAAAATTATACACTCTCTCTCTCGGAGAACTTTGTTCGTTTTCTTTTAAATCGCCAGTTATTTGTAATCGATAGAGGCAAATGGTTGAGTTTTCTTCGTCGCGGATTGTGAGAAAATTAAATTGCAGTAAATATGTAAATAAAACGTGCATACAAAAGTGTAATTTTATTTTATAATTTTTTCTTTTCCTTATTGCACCCAAAATAATTGTACTCTCGGCTGTTAATATTTTTTTTGCTAAATGGAAACATTGTTAAAAATACATATCTGAAATAATTAAAACCAGTAAGGAAAGACAGAAAGTCGGGCGGGGCCGACTATATAATACCCTACAACTCCCTAACAATGCGAAAATGTGTATTGCGATAAAATATGCAATAAGAAAACTCTCTTTGCCTACAGCGCTTACATGTCAAATCGGGCGTAAAATATATATGGGGACTATATCCAAATCTAAACCGATTTCCCCCGAATTTGGCAGTGTTCATTCATGTAATAAGAGAACTCTCTCTGCCAAATTTCGTACTGATCTTATATGAAATACAGTTTCTACAGCGCTTACATGCCAAATCGGGGGAAACATATATATAGGGCATATATATAAATCTGAACCGATTTTGACCAATTTCAATGGGGATCGTCCTTGGACCATAAAAGAGTACTGTGCTAAATTACATCACAATCGGACCATAAATACGACCTTTGATCAAAAGAATACATGAACAGACAGACAGACGGACATGGCCAAAACGACTCAAAAAGTGATTCTATGTCGATCGGTATAATAAACTATAATTCTATAATTCGGTATGGAAGGAGAGTAATTTACATAGAAAAATGAAGACGTAGAACAAAAGTATCAAAATTATTTCCCGTAAATCAGAGTTAAATCGATTTACCTTGCCAATATCTCGAAAACTAGACTAGAGATAGGAAAAAAGTTATTGCAAATTCTGTATTCAAATTCATATTATCAACTCCTAACTCAAAAAACACAAAAATGGCGTATGGACCAAAATAGCATTGAGCCGACGATATGTATTATAATTTTTTTGTATTTTCCTATATAAAATACAATAAATCTAATCATCGTTGTGTTTTGGATTTAACGTGGTAACTTGTATGCAAGAAACATTTTTTATGATTCATTAAGAAAAAAATCGCTTTTGTACTATATTGTCCCAAACATATTCTGCTTGAAATATAAAAATGTTTAGGGTACACTCTAAATCTATCTATCTTCTATATATATAAAGAAGAATGTGTGTTTGTTTGTTGGTTTGTTTGTACCGTATAGACGTCTAAACGGCTGAACCGATCTTCTTGAAATTTTCACAGACTGTACATGTGTGGGGCGTGGTGAAAATAGGGTACTTGAATTTTCGATATATCAAGTGGGCGTGGCCCCGCCCACATAAGCCAAATTTTGAAATCGAGATATCTTGCACAATTTGTTAGCGAGAGAACTGGAATTTTGTACATATGTATCTGGTGCCAGTCTACGTGATTGGTCCAAAAATGGGCGGGATAGGACCAATGGGCGTGGCACCGCCCACATAAGCCTAATTTTGAAATTGACATATCTTGCACAATTTGTTAGCGAGAGAGCTGGAATTTTGTGTATATGTATCTGGTGGTAGTGTTCGTGATTTGTCCAAAAATGGGCGGGATTGAACCAATGGGCGGGGTCGGACAAATGGGAGTGGCCCCGCTCATATAAGCCAAATAAATTTTTGTTTGATATATCTTGAGCAATGTAATTATGTGCATATATATTTGGTGTCAGTCTACGTAATTAGTCCAAAAATTAACGGGATCGGAAATCTTAAGACTGGGGCAACGAAGTGGACCGGGTCCAGCTAGTATCTATATATATAAAAGATAATGTGTGTTTGTTGGATTCTTGGTTTGTTTGTTTGTACCGTATAGACGTCTAAACGGCTGGACCGATCTTCTTGAAATTTTCACAGAATGTACATGTGTAGGGGTGCTCTTATTTTATGGGGATGTTTTTGGTGGCAGTATTCGTGATTGGATCGAAAATGGACGGGATCGGAAATCTAAATCTGGGGCAACGAAGTGGACCGGGTCCAGCTTTATATATATATAAATTGATGTGTATATGTTACGTATGGACTCCAAAACGGCTGGATCGGCTTTGAAGAAATTTTCAGGGAATGTTCAGATAAGCCTAGAGGGTGACACAGGTTTTATAATTTCTTGATTGAGGGGGCGTGGGTGCGCCCGTATAAGCCAATTTTTTAAGTCGTTCCTACTGTCCGTACCTACGAATAGATTCACGAGAATCCTACTGTACCTATCTACATGAGCCATGTTTTGATATATGGACGGGATCGTAAATCTGAAGTCTGTGGCAACGAAGTGGACCAGGTCCAGCTAGTGATATATAAGGGGTGGTTAAATTTTAAGGGCCGATAAAATACAAATTATTTAGGAAATTATTGTCATTTCTTTTTATTATGATAATATTGGTATGGTTCAATTATGTGTGGAACAAAATATCGGCCAAATGGCCGCCGCGAACTCGGCACACCTCCATCCGATGGTCCAAATTTTCGATGACGCTGAAGCATAATGCCGATAATGTGCCGAATTATCTCATCCTTTACTCTTGAATTGTTGCTGGCTTATGGACGTACACCTTTTCTTTCAAATAACCCCAAAGAAAGAAGTCCAACGGTGTCAAATCACATGATCTTGGCGGCCAATTGACATCGCCACCACGTGAGATAACACGGCCATTGAATTTGTTTCGCAAAGGAGCCATTGTTTCGTTAGTTGTGTAGCAAATGGCACCGTCCTGTTGAAACCACATATTGTCCACATCCATATCTTCCTATTCGGGCCATAAAACGTTCGTTATCATCTCACGATAGCGAACACCACTCACAGTAACTGCCTGACCGGCCTCATTTCGAAGAAGTATGGCCCGATGACGTCGCCAGCCCATAAGCCGCACCAAACGAACTGAGCGAACATGCACAGGTGTTTTCACATCTCCTACAGACCCGGTTTGCTGAAATTAGCGCACCATTCTCCCGTTTGTGGAAAAAGTTGGTCGATTATGCTGATCAAAAAAAACATCAGGAAGTGCACGAAATGCATTTTGATTTGAAAGCCCATTTTCGTAAAAGGCTTAAAAAACTTTAACGCGTTGCTCGATTGTGTATCTTTCCATGGTTCAAATTGAGTTAGTCTGAAATTGAGAAATGTCAAATAAAAAGCAGAAAAAAACTTGACGTTTAGGTGTGGTTCACATTCAACATCGGCCCTTACTATTTAACCACCCATTATATTTCAACCAGTAATGAAAGGCATGAAAGAAAATTTGAATTTGAGTTGACGACTTCTGAATTTAAAATGGAAATTCGAAATATGAAATATACAGGCATGTCACAGAGTGCAAAATCGTACAAGAATTTACCTTCTTCAAATCGAAAACGTTTTTAGCTTCTACAGAAAACGTAAACCGAAAAATAAATTTCGGTTTCAAATGTTCACAAAATCTGAAGTGAAATGTATGTTTTTAGTAATTTAAACTCCAGAAAAGTCAAAAAATCTACCAAATATTAAGTATGAATAATATTTGAATTAATTTTAAGCAAAAAAAAATATTTCAAAAACTTTTCGTACGAAAATGTTGATACTTTTGCTCTTTGAAGTGCTATATCCCCTAATGCAACCATAAAACAGAAAAAAATAAAAAAATAAGAGAAAATGTAACCCTGAAACTAAAAAAAGAAACAACAAAAAGAAGATTCGATCAATGAAGTGTAAGTTTTTATTTTAATGTTAAATTTAATAATAATAATTGTTATATATTTAAAGGGACAAACACAGAAACATTAATCAAGCCAAGATTTTGGACAATTTTATTTTTTAGGCTTCAATATGTTTTATTTATTTTCACTATTATGACTACCGCCAATCAGAATCTGGAGTCGAATCGATATTTTTGACGGCGGTGGCTGAATGCTGCCATATTTTTTATAATGTTATTCTGTTTCATTTTCACATTTTCTTTCGGTTTCATGAAAACGTACGAGAGCAGTAGAAGCAAAAGTAAAACGATACGATTTTGGAAAACGAAAACGAACCAATTTCGTACAAAGCCTGTGACATGCCTGATAAATTCTGAAATTCAAGTGACGAGTTCTGAATTTCAAATGGGATTTCGGAATTTCAATAGACGAATTCTTAATTCAAATTGATTTGTTTCTGAACTAAATTTGGAAATGGTGCAGTATTTATTAGAAATCTGGCGGCAATGAAGACCCAAATTTTAAAACACTCCAAAATGTATGGTTATGCGCCAAAAAAAAATAAACAATGCAAAACGGACGGATGCAATACTCCTATCTTGACTGATAAGTAAATGGGTTTCCAAAACGGGAGCGGTTTTTGTTAAAATATATTTTTATCGTTAACCGAGGAATCTTATTTTTTAAGGTCGGTTAAATAAGTTGTCTCCAAAAAACAAGCTTGTACGTCAATTAAAGAGTTGTTTACTGTATTTAAAAACCAATTTAAGTTTCCTTTAGACAAATTTCCATTTTAATCCATGAGGTTTTGTGGTTAGGTTGGAGGGGACGCTTTAACGTCTCATGGACATACACTTTAGCCAATTGATCGCCCAGTTGCGCGCTCCTTATTTATGATATTTTTGAACGCCCAAAAGTTATAGAAAATCGGTACTAGAAACGAATTTCCTCAGTATCTTCCTCTATTATTCTGTTTGATGAATCAGATCTGTGGTAATGTGTGGGCATTGGCATGGAAAATGTTCCATCCTTTCGATGTTTTCCTTGCATTCGTCGTTATTTACTTGTTCTATGCGGTACGGTGTGCTTGTAAGCTTTTAGAACACTCATCATCTTACAAGTCTCGATCCTGTTTAGTTTCAGTAAACTACATGTTTTCTACTCATTGTGGTCACCCTATGGTATATTAACATTTTCTCCCACTGTTTCGCTTTCCCACACAGTTTTGTGATAGTGATTTCTAACTGACCAGTGCTCTCATTCTTCGTGGCATCGAAAATATACGCAGTTGATATCATTATTTATCGTACTGAGCCAGTTCACACACACTGCGATTGCTCGAATTTTCGCAAGAAATTCCGTGTTTTGGTATGGGAGGCGGAAGTAATGTTTGAATTCTGGTTCCACAATAAGAAGTCGCAGTCCCGCACATCTAAGGAAGGCAGCAGGCGCGTAAATTACCCACTCCCAGCTCGGGGAGGTAGTGACGAAAAATAACAATACAGGTCTCATATTAGAGGCCCTGTAATTGGAATGAGTACACTTTAAATCCATTAACAAGGACCTATTGGAGGGCAAGTCTGGTGCCAGCAGCCGCGGTAACTCCAGCTCCAATAGCGTATATTAAAGTTGTTGCGGTTAAAACGTTCGTAGTTGAACTTGTGCTTCATACGGGTAGTACAGCTATAATTGTAGTTTGTATTATACCTTATGTATGTAAGCGTATTACCGGTGGAGTTCTTATATAGTTCTTTAAACCTGCTTCAGTGCTCTTCATCGAGTGTAGTTGTGGGCCGGTACAATTACTTTGAACAAATTAGAGTGCTTAAAGCAGGCTCCAAATGCCTGAATATTTTGTGCATGGAATAATGAAATAAGACCTCTGTTCTACTTTCATTGGTTGTTAGATCAAGAGGTAATGATTAATAGAAGCAGTTTGGGGGCATTAGTATTACGACGCGAGAGGTGAAATTCTTGGACCGTCGTAAGACTAACTTAAGCGAAAGCATTTGCCAAAGATGTTTTCATTAATCAAGAACGAAAGTTAGAGGTTCGAAGGCGATCAGATACCGCCCTAGTTCTAACCATAAACGATGCCAGCTAGCAATTGGGTGTAGCTACTATCATGGCTCTCTCAGTCGCTTCCCGGGAAACCAAAGCTTTTGGGCTCCGGGGGAAGTATGGTTGCAAAGCTGAAACATAAAGGAATTGACGGAAGGGCACCACCAGGAGTGGAGCCTGCGGCTTAATTGGACTATTTAGTGAGGTCTCCGGACGTGTGTTACGGATGTTTCGCAAAAGTTGACCGAAGTTGATTATTTAGAGGAAGTAAAAGTCGTAACAATGTTTCCGTAGGTGAACCTGCGGAAGGATCATTAATGTGTTCCAACCGTAAAACAAAATTGTTTCCATCTTTATTGTGTGGTGGTGGTGAGTGGTAAAACGCACACCCCGCGCGCACATAAAGTGTTAACAAAAATTTGAACAAAAAACTTTTTTTCATCATTGTAATGGTTTGTTCGAAAGGACGATCCATACATTGTTCGTGAAAATGAATTTTTTCACTCGAATCGCAAAAATGTACTGGTAGAAACTTTTGAGTTACACTACCATACATTGGCTGCTATACTACACATACAATAACAGTTGTACTTATATTCGATATAAGTTAATGTTCTTTTACTGGCTTGCCCATTTTTTTCGGAAATTTTGTAGTAAGCTGTTTAAGAACTAAGACATTCGCAACAAACTTTGTATGTATAAAATGAAATTATTAAAGAAATTTATATATGCCAATTTATTTTGGTGTATTTTTGATTTCTTTCAATAAAAATAAATTTGACAGTATTTAAACAAAAATAAATTATAACTCTAAGCGGTGGATCACTCGGCTCATGGGTCGATGAAGAACGCAGCAAACTGTGCGTCATCGTGTGAACTGCAGGACACATGAACATCGACATTTTGAACGCATATCGCAGTCCATGCTGTAAGGCACTTTAATTAATTTTGAGGTGCTGCTTGGACTACATATGGTTGAGGGTTGTAAGACTATGCTAAATAAGTTGCTTAAATTATCAATCTTAATTGATTGTGTTTTGAGCACATGTTATATTAGTGGATTTTTGACAAAAGAATCAATAATATTAATAGTCAAGATAGAATGCCTCATTGAAAAAATCTTAGCATTTTTATAATTTAAAATTACTTGATTTCTTTCATTGATTGAGGAAGGTCTAGCATAAAATTTTTATGAACTAGAATTGTCTCTTTGAATGAAGGAAAAGAATGTGTATGTAAAAAAGAAAAGATTTTTCCATTAAGATGATGTATTTCTATTAAAAAAGATTTTTTTTTTAAAGAAGAAAAATCTAAAACATTGTTTATACAACCTCAACTCATATGGGATTACCCCCTGAATTTAAGCATATTAATGAGGGGAGGAAATGAAACTAACAAGGATTTTCTTAGTAGCGGCGAGCGAAAAGAAATCAGTTCAGCACTAAGTCACTTTGTCTTTATGGCAAATGTGAGATGCAGTGTATGGAATGTTCAATTTCTAGTATGAGAAATTAACGATTTAAGTCATTCTTAAATGAGGCCATTTACCCATAGAGGGTGCCAGGCCCGTATAACGTTAATGATTACTAGGGAATATTTCCAAAGAGTCGTGTTGCTTGATAGTGCAGCACTAAGTGGGTGGTAAACTCCATCTAAAACTATATATATAACCATGAGACCGATAGTAAACAAGTACCGTGAGGGAAAGTTGAAAAGAACTCTGAATAGAGAGTTAAATAGTACGTGAAACTGCTTATAGGTTAAGCCCGATGAACCTGAATATCCATTATGGAAAATTCATCGTTATGACTGTGGTATGAATAATACTGCGGGAATGGCGTGCATTTTTTCCATATAAGGACATTGTAATCTATTAATATAGCATATTTATCATAAGATCGATGGCTTAAGTTTATTCAAATTGTTTTGCTTGCATTTCAACATAGAATAAGTGCTGTCGATTTGATAAAGTGTTGATAGATTTATTATATATAGCGCTTGAATATTTATATTCTATAATGGCATGATAATCATTGATTTTTCTGTTTATTATATGCGTTTATATGATTAACAATGCGAAAGATTAAGGATACCTTCGGGACCCATCTTGAAACACGGACCAAGGAGTCTAACATATTTGCAAGTTATTGGGAATTTAAACCTAATAGCGAAATTAACATAACTTATATAATGGGATTAGTTTTTAGTCTATTTATAGTCTATTAATTCAATCCCGGGGCGTTCTATCAGTTATGTATAATAAAATTTATTTTATTTATGCCTCTAACTAGAGCGTACCTTGAGCATATATGCTGTGACCCGAAAGATGGTGAACTATACTTGATCAGGTTGAAGTCAGGGGAAACCCTGATGGAAGACCGAAACAGTTCTGACGTGCAAATCGATTGTCAGAATTGAGTATAGGGGCGAAAGACCAATCGAACCATCTAGTAGCTGGTTCCCTCCGAAGTTTCCCTCAGGATAGCTGGTGCATTTAGAAATTATGTAAAATAATCTTATCTGGTAAAGCGAATGATTAGAGGCCTTAGGGTCGAAACGACATTAACCTATTCTCAAACTTTAAATGGGTAAGAACCTCACCTTTCTTGGTATGAAGGTTGTGGTTGTGATATAATGTGCCCAGTGGGCCACTTTTGGTAAGCAGAACTGGCGCTGTGGGATGAACCAAACGTAATGTTACGGTGCCCAAATTAACAACTCATGCAGAAACCATGACAGGCGTTGGTTGCTTAAAACAGCAGGACGGTGGACATGGAAGTCGTAATCCGCTAAGGAGTGTGTAACAACTCACCTGCCGAAGCAACTAGCCCTTAAAATGGATGGCGCTTAAGTTGTATACCAATATACATTACCGCTAAAGTAAATGGTTTATGTTCAATTTCGGTTGGATTATAAACTTTGAAACTTTAGTGAGTAGGAGGGTGCATGGAAGTGTTTGGCGTAAGCCTGCATGGAGCCGCCATTGGCACCGATCTTGGTGGTAGTAGCAAATAATCGAATGAGACCTTGGAGGACTGAAGTGGAGAAGGGTTTCGTGTGAACAGTGGTTGATCACGAGTTAGTCGGTCCTAAGTTCAAGGCGAAAGCCGAAAATTTTCAAGTTATAAGAGCATATATTGTGTAAACAATTTTTATAATTAAACACTTGAATCATTTCGAACGAAAGGGAATACGGTTCCAATTCCGTAACCTGTTGAGCATCCGTATGTTATTAAATATGGGCCTTGTGCTCATCCTGGCAACAGGAACGACAATAAAGAAGCCGTCGAGAGATATCGGAAGAGTTTTCTTTTCTGTTTTATAGTCGTACTACCATGGAAGTCTTTCGAAGAGAGATATGGTAGATGGACTAGAAGAGCATGACATTTACTGTTTACTGAAGAGCCGAAAATTTTCAAGTTATAAGAGCATATATTGTGTAAACAATTTTTATAATTAAACACTTGAATCATTTCGAACGAAAGGGAATACGGTTCCAATTCCGTAACCTGTTGAGCATCCGTATGTTATTAAATATGGGCCTTGTGCTCATCCTGGCAACAGGAACGACAATAAAGAAGCCGTCGAGAGATATCGGAAGAGTTTTCTTTTCTGTTTTATAGTCGTACTACCATGGAAGTCTTTCGAAGAGAGATATGGTAGATGGACTAGAAGAGCATGACATTTACTGTTGTGTCCATATTTTCTCCTCGGACCTTGAAAATTTATGGTGGGGTCACGCAAACTTCTCAACAGGCCGTACCAATATCCGCAGCTGGTCTCCAAGGTGAAGAGTCTCTAGTCGATAGAATAATGTAGGTAAGGGAAGTCGGCAAATTAGATCCGTAACTTCGGGATAAGGATTGACTCTGAAGATTGAGATAGTCGGGCTTGATTGGGAAGCAATAACATGGTTTATGTGTTCGTTCTGGGTAAATAGAGGTCTACGGATCTTGTTCCTCGGGTAGTAATTACGTAACCAATTGTGGAACTTTCTTGCTAAAATGTTTAGGGGATCATCGCAAGGTGTGTTCTCTTTAAATTATAACGACTATCAATTAACAATCAATTCAGAACTGGCACGGACTTGGGGAATCCGACTGTCTAATTAAAACAAAGCATTGTGATGGCCCTAGCGGGTGTTGACACAATGTGATTTCTGCCCAGTGCTCTGAATGTCAAAGTGAAGAAATTCAAGTAAGCGCGGGTAAACGGCAACAACCAATCCATCTGCAGCAACAACATCAGCAGCAACAATGCGTACAGGTCCAGGACCAGCTGCATCGAAACCAACAGCAGCGTCATCAGCAACATCAACAACAACCACAGCTGCAGCAACATCAGCAGCAACCACAGTCGCAGCAACATCACCAGCAGCAACCACAGCCGCAGCAACAACAACAGCAGCAGCATAACCAACAGCAGCAACATCGGCAACAGCAGCAACAACATCACCAACAGTCACAACGGCTTCAGCAGCAACAACACCAGCAACCACATCACCGACAGCAAACTGAACGAGAGCTACAACACCTGCAATCGTAGATGTTGTGGGACACGACAACATCTACCGAGCCAACAGCAATCACAGGCGCAACAACAACAAGCGAACCACCAACCAGCACCCTCACCGAGGGGCTATAATTTACGCAACCGGAGTCAACGGCAACATCACGTAATCACCCGCACACCAGCCCAGGGCAACCCACCCACGGCCAATCAACAGTCGCCTGGTAGCGACCCAACGGGCGAGCAGCAATTTTCATGCGACGTCTGCAATAGCACTTTTGCAGCTGAATCCCAGCTCAAGCAGCATAAGCGCAGAAAGACATGCAGGGGTAACATGGCGGTAGACAATATTTGTAGCGTGTGCAGCCGGACTTTTACAACATACTCAGGTCTGAGACAACATATAAGAAGAACGCACCCGGTGGAATACAACCAACAGTTGGCACAAGAATGTACGGCGCCGACCAGAAGAGCGTGGGCCAAAGACGAGCAGACAGCTCTAGCGGAGATGGAAGCCAACATGAGTCCAGCAAATCCCTCAGCCATCATTGATTACATTGCCGCAAATTCAACCAGGTCGAGGGACGCAATAAAGAAAAGGCGGCAGCGCAGATCTTTCATCGAGACGGTGCAGCGTATACGTGAAGCAGGCCAGACACAGGATAATAGTCAGACCATTGAGACATCCTCCACCTCATCCTCGTCATCCTCATCGGAGTATGAGTCTGCGGAGGAGAGCCCAGTAAATGAAACCAGAGGCGACGAGCGATCCAGCGAAGACGAACCGTTAATGCTAGCGCTACAGAACTTGAGTTTGAGCCCAAACGATGAAGTCGTGAGAAATGCCATCTTGGGCCCCCCCGAGCTAGGTCGACAAGCTCTTGAGGGATGGACCTTGCAACTGATAGCGAGGTATGGCAGAGCGTTGAGCTTGGAGTCGCAGGCGGAGTACAGATTCGTGATTCACGGCCAGATGGGTCCGCGCGCTAGAAGAGCGAAGGAGTACCGGATGGCCCAACGGGAATATCTGGTCACCGCAGGCGTCCACCAACCTAGCAGCGGAGGAGGAGAGGTTCGGGGCGATATTCGCCCAAGCGTCAGTAACGGATGATGCCCCAATCATCGACGCCTACCCCCACAGAACAGCGGTGACGGAGCCCATGACCCGGGAGGAAATACGCTCTGCTATGGGTGGCATGAGGTCCCAAACACCTGGACCGGACGGAGTAACACTGAAAGCTCTAAGGAGGATACCGGACACAGCACATACGGGCGCTAGCGTACGCGGATGACGTGCTTTTATTTGCGGAAAATGCGCAGGACGTGGAGAGGATGGTGGAGGTGGTTAGAGCATTCGTGGAGGCGAGGGGGATGGCAATAAATCCGGCGAAAAGTCATGCAATCCGACTAGAAACGGTCCCCAGTAAGAAGAAGGTGTTCATAAGTGAGGGAGGAGTCAGATGTGGAGGACAGGTGATACCAGCAGTCAAAATACAGGAGGTGATCAGATACCTGGGTGCTGAGTTATCTCCCTGTGGGGAGAACACCTGCGCACTGCCAACATTGCTACTACATTTGCAGCGACTGAGAAGAGCCCCGTTAAAACCAGCTCAGAAAATGAGGATCCTGAGAGATTTTGTCATGCCGAGATACATCGCGTACCTCCAGCAGCCCTCTATGACTAGAAAGAACTTGAAGGAAGCCGACAAGAAGATTAGGGTGTTTGTGAGAGCAATTCTGCACCTCAACCCGCATTGTCACTCTTCCATTATACACGCCCCAGTGAGAGAAGGTGGCCTCGGGCTACTCTGCTTCGCGGAGCGCATCCCTGGTATTGTGTCGTCGAGAGTACAGAGGTTAATAGACGACACTATATACCAGGCTGTAATGGAAGAGGACGAACAATGGGTGGCGAGGATTGCAGGGTGGGTTCAGCCGGTGAGTGGTAAGGCGGAAAACTACGAGCACCACTCCGCAGCACTAAACAGATCCTTTTCGGGATGTGGCGGCCTTCGACAAGTAAACGGCCACAGGGAGAGTAGTCGCTGGATCTATGACCCCCCTCCATTCTGGACAGGGGAAGAGTATATAAAAGCAATACAGCTACGATACAACATGCTACCCTGTAAAGCCATCCCCTCAAACCCGATAACTCAGAGAAGATGCAGGGCAGATAGATGTAGGCGCCAAGAAACCGTATGCCACATCTTGCAAGCCTGCAATCTCACACATACGGACAGGATACAAAGGAATAATTTCGTGCAGGACAGGATAGCGGCGGCAGCCAGGCGTAAAGGGTGGGAAGTGCACGTCGAAAAACACATATACTCTTCTGATGGTCTGAGGAAGCCTGACCTAATATTAGTGAAAGGCCCTCAAGTGGTGGTTTCAGACATCGGCGTGCACTGGGAAGGGGAAGAGCCGCTGGCCACTCACCACCAACAGACGATAAGGCATTATTCGACGCCTGGTTTCCTGCGGAAGGTTATGGAGTTGTTCCCATCGAGGTCGGTGACGATCTTGCCGTACATCATCGGCGCGCGTGGTGGTTGGTGCGCTGAGAACGAACGGTTGCTAGCTACAGTGGACATCGATGCGGGAGTTGTCCGCGAAACAATAACTGGTGCGATTAAGGGCGGCATCATGACCCATGCTAAGTTCATGAGGTGCGTCTGGGATAGTTTTACCTAATTAAATCACTAATTTAAGTAAGGATTAAGACTGCAAAAAACAAACATATATTGTAAGATCTAGGCACACGACAGCCTACCAAATTGTCGAAATTTGTTAAGTAATATAACACCTCGATATTTCTTAGCTTTCCACACATGTACATTAACTTAAATTTAACTTGTATATAGGATTGTAAGAAATAAAGTTGATTGAAATAGCAAAATGCCTCGTCATCTAAGCAATGAATGGACGCGCATGAATGGATTAACGAGATTCCTACTGTCCCTATCACTTGGCGTTGAACTTTCGGAGTGAACAGACGTGTTTCGCATCAGCGGAAATATTATTGAATTTGGTTGTGAAATACGAAGCGCTCTCTTAGATTGTTGTTTTTAATTGAATGTGCCTTAAGTGCCCTTTTGGAGTTGATTGAGTGATTAGTGATAGTGGTGGAATTGAGTAATCCATTTGTGTGGTAGATAAAATTATTAACCAATTAATTAAATTTATTTAATTGATTGGATTGATTAATTTAATTTACGTCGACTTGGCTAGTTTTGGACTTTTGATTTCGGATACCGTTTTGATTTGTTGTGAATTTGATTGGATTGTTGCTGACCTGGACCGTTACTGGATAAGTATTTATTTTGAATTTTTGTTTTGTGAGTCTATCTGTTGCCACTATAGTGAAGTTTGCAATTGAATTTGTTGCTATAAGTTAGCGGGTCGTTTTCTCGACAAATTGGTAGACTTGTAAACAAGTCCTTATAGTGTGGCTTGCAACGCATTTTGTTGCTGCATTGTAACGGAGGGTTTTTTTTTTTTTTTTGCTGTTGGAGTGAGTGAGTGAGTGCTTTTTCGATGACGAGGAGAAGGAAAGACCCTACTGCGGAGGGTGCAGTAGGGGGAGAGGAGATGGAGGATCCCAGTGGTAAATGAAACGAAGTACCTAGATTATAACCAATGACATCAGTATGACATTCTAAGCGAGCGATTTAAGTACTTAGAATTGTATACGTATGTAATCAAATAAATATCGTCCACTTATTACAACTCCGATTACAATATAAGCGGAGAGTTAGTTCGAGTGAATATACACAAAAAATGCAAAGAAATAAAAATTCCGTTATAGCGGCTTTGGAAAAAATACATAAATAACAAAAGAAATATGTATATATCACTATTATTGATGTTAGTTCAAAGTTGATCGCGCAACAATGAGGTTGTTGAAAGTTGGTAAACAAAATAATTGTTTTAAGTTAATAATACTCTACATGATGCGGTTTTCGGTAAGATTGGTTTACTCTTTTTATATGTGTATTTATACTGGTAATTTTCTATTTGTTTGTTTGCAGATGCTGTCAAGGAAGTGAGTTTGATGATTGAAACATTTAAAAAAAATTTGCAGCATTGTTTTAAAAAACTCAAAATAGGCATTTTGAAAAAAAAAACAGAGATAAAAAATGCGTATTTAATAATTTTTTCACAATTATCTCAAACCTGAAAATCTGAATTTGTGTTGTGATATTTAGTATACACTTTAGTATGTGCCTTTTGTTTTTGTTGTGAAATTAATTAATTTATTTTTATTTAAGTTTTTTTTCAATCGTATTTAAGTTTTTTTAAATAAACAAATGATACATTTAAATACATGTTTATGACTTTCAATTACAAAATCATCAGGATTAGTGGTACCATCTCAAAACATTGCCTTACAAGTGCAAATAAGACTGTGATCGGCGTGCATTGCATTCTACTTTGCCTGCATTTATTGAAGTGTCTTCAGGCTTGCTTATAACTCCACTTATAACGTAAGCGCATTTGAAATGGCACTTACTGACATCTTCCATTACTTTGTAAGCGAGAGAGCACCGATTAAGCAGCCTATGACACTCGTGTGTAAATGTAAGCAGAAATATAAGCGATAGAATCATCACTGATTGCTACTAAATATTGCTTACATCAGCGATTAAATAATGGGTATTTTTACCGCTGGGATGATGAAGAGCAGGAGAGCAGTGAAGAGAACGCTGCTAAGAGAGTGGATGCAATTCCGAGCCCAGAGAAGGCTGGTGTAAGTGGCACGAGAGCAAGAGCGGGTGGTGTTTTGCCCCCAGCTCCTCTGTTCTCTGATGGGAGTGTTTGTGCCAGTGGTAGTGGTAGGTCATCTGCTAGAGGTGTGAGAAATGCAAAGACCCAGGAGAAGAGTAAACCGGCGAGAGTACCGAATAAGGCATCTGCAGTAGGTAAAGGGCATGCTGAGAGTGTGACCTCGGATAGTGAGGTAGCTATGGTGAGAGAGGGAAGGTCTCGGAGTGTTAGACGCTCTGGAGGAGGGAGTATGGGTGCTGAGAATGTGATAGCTAAAATGAGTCATTTTAGATAGACATTTTCAATGTGGAAGGAGCGTGCGTGAGAGAGGTCTCAGGGTTGTCTGGTGAGTATGAGGCACTGTTGATGAGCGTAGTCTCAGAGAACGAGAGATTAAAAGGGCGTTTGGACGTGTTTACCACTAGATGGAACATCTGCACGGTGATGCCCCCAGTGAGTGCGGCTCCCGTGAGCACTGGTTCGGTGCCAGTGGTGAGAGCGCCTGCGCCGATACCCCCGCCTATTGAGACATAGGCGATAAAGGTGAAGAGTGTAGATAATGCGGCGACTTCTAAGCAGGTAGTGGAGAAGGTAGTGAAGGAGGTTGGACCTCACCTTGGTGTGCGAGTGCACGAGGTAAGAGCGCTCCGTGGTGGTGGTGGTGCGGTTGTACGCACTCCCTCGCAGGCGGAGAGAGAGAGGATGGTAGCGAACGAAAAGTTCAAGGAGGCGGGACTAGAGGTGAGCGTGGAAGACAAACTGGGACCTAGAGTGGTTGTCCATGGAGTGGAAGCGCAGTTCTCTCCTGACCAGTTCATGAGTGAACTGTACGACCTGAACTTTAAGGGCAAGTACTCTAAGGAGCAGTTTGCTAGAAGCGTGAAAATAGTCAGCCGCCCATGGCAGGTCTCCGAGGGTAGACTAAATGTAGTGCTGGAGGGCACCCAGAGGGCAGTGGACATTCTATTAGCAGCGGGAAGGTGCTATATAAAATGGTTCAGCTTCCGTGTACGTGAATACGAGGTTATTCAAGCATACCATAAATGCCTTGGTTTCGACCATAGGTTTAAAGACTGTCGGGCTGCACATGAGGTGTGTCGCCGATGTAGCCAACCTGGTCACCAGGAGAGAAGTTGCGTAAATCCGCTTAACTGCAGGAATTGCGCGTTTAAGGGTAAACCGTCTGGGCATCGTATGATGTCCCAAGCGTGTCCCCTGTACTCGGCGATGGTAGCTCGGGTTAATGCTCGACATTGATGTCCGTCCGCATATTGCAATTGAATTGTCAGGGTAGTAGATCGTCCATGTACGATCTGGGTCAGTGTTTGTGTGAGTTAAACTGTGTTGTAGCGCTGCTTCAGGAGCCATACCTGAACCAGGATGGGGTGGTGGGTCTCCCGCTGGAGTTCAGAGTATTTGTTGACTTGCGTCGAAATGCAGCGATTGTTGTCCGAGGTATTGAGGTTCAATGTTTACTTGTTGATCAATCAGAATATGGTGTGTGTGTTAGACTGGAAGGGGATTTTGGTGTGTTGTTTGTGATCAGTGTTTACTGTAAATTTGAGGAGCGTTTGGACCCATATTTGGTCTATGTGGAAGCTCTGCTGCAAAAAATTGGAAATGAGCCTCTTCTGGTGGGTATGGACGCCAACGCTGCCTCCCCTATGTGGTACAGCAAGATGTCCAGGCATGCGCCCGGCTATCTCAGCTCCCACAGAGGGGAGCAGTTAAGTGAGTGGCTCCTTAACTGGAACATTCACGTGGTGAAAATACCCTCCCAGGAGTACTCATTCCAAGGCCCGAACGGGGCGAGCGATATTGATGTGACGCTGTCCAATGCAGTGGCTTTCAGGAAGTTTGATTTTTCTTGGAGCATTAGACCAGATTTGGGAGTCAGCGATCATAACGTGATCCTGGTAGAAGTTACGCCTAGGAATGTTATGCAGCTTCCGGTGCCCCTCCCTGTTAGGAAATGGCGCTTGAGAAATGTTGATTGGGAGTTTTACGAGGATCAGGTTAGAGAGACGTTCTCTCAAATAGCGATGACCGATTTTGAGGAGCTCACGGTCGATGGCAAGTTAGATCTCTTAGATGGGACTATTGCGTCGATAAATGATAGATTATTCTCAGCAAGGTACTCGACTCCTCTCAGAGAGGTGAGGTGGTGGTCTAGGGAACTCGGTAATAAGAAGAGAGAGCTAAGGCGATTGAGAAAGCGTCTCCAGAGGGCAAGGCGAAGAGAATCCCCAGATATTTTGAGCATGGAGGAAAGGTATCGAAATTGTCTTCGATGTTATAAGTCTATGTTGAGAGAAGCAAAAGAAGTGCACTGGAGAAATTTTGTAATAGAAAACAGTGATGATCCCTGGGGCAAGGTGTATCGAATTTGTCGTCAGAGGAACCAGACGCTGGAACTGTCCAGCCTTATAGTTGGTGGTGATCCATGTGTCACTTGGGAGGAATGCGCGGGCGTTCTGTTGAATACTTTCTTCCCTAGGGAGAGCGTTGGAAGTCATTTGCCCATACTGCAGACTACTGGTGCGCCGGCTTTGGAGCGGGATGAGCTGTTTGTATCCATTTCGAGGCTTCGCTCAAGGAAATCTCCTGGAATAGACGGGTTGACTGGAGAGATGTGGAAACATATCTTCAAGGTCATCCCCGAATTCCTGGAGAAAGTACTTGGCGATTGCATTCGGATAGGATATTTCCCCGCGGCGTGGAAGATGGCGAGGGTGGTGGTCCTCCTGAAGTCTCCCGATAGGATTAGGAGTGTTCCAAAATCCTATAGGGGCATCAGTCTCTTACCAGTATTTGGTAAAGTATTGGAAAGGATTATGGTGTTACGACTTCAGGAGAGACTGCGAGGAAGGACGTGTGAGTACCAATTTGGTTTTAAGGAGGGGAAAGGTACTGAGGATGCATGGCATCATGTAAAGGAGAAGGTCTTGCTCTCACCTTGTAAATATGTGTTAGCGGTGTTTGTTGATTTCAGAGGAGCTTTTGACCACTTAAATTGGTCTTCGATACTGGAGAGATTGCATGAGGTCGGATGCAGAGAGCTTGAGCTGTGGAAGAGTTACTTCAGTGATCGGGTGGCAAAGATCATTGGAAGGAACCATGAGGTTTCCACGCCTGTGGTGAGAGGGTGTCCTCAGGGATCCATAGGAGGTCCAGTTATTTGGAACCTAGTAATGGACCCTTTACTGTTTGAACTGGATATGTCTTGCAATTTTTGTGCCTATGCGGATGACCTTTTGCTTTTAGTTGAGGGAAATTCCAGGAAGCAGCTTGAGATGGAGGCAGCTAGGTTGATGAGTGTCGTGGGACTCTGGGGTGACAGGGTAGGCGTTAGCGTAAACGAAGATAAGACCGTGTCCATGATGCTTAAGGGTTCTTTGTCGTCGAACAGACACCCGATTGTGAAGTTTGGAGAGAAATCGATTGTGTACGTCGATAAGGTCAGGTACCTAGGTATTACTGTAGGCGAAAGAATGAACTTCCTGCACCATATTGATGTTGTCCGAGACAAATTACTTACAGTTGTAAGACAGGTCAGAAGAATCCTTAGGAGTGATTGGGGCCTCAAGACTAGGGCGGTACGTTGCCTGTACAAGGGCTTGTTATTGGCCTGTGCCACCTACGTGTCCTCGGTATGGGGAGATGTGGTGAAGAGGTCGTTTGGAAAGAGGAAAACATTATCATGTCAGAGGGTGGCATTATTAGCCTGTATGAGGGTATGTAGGACGGTATCTACAGACGCTTTACAGGTCTTGATGGGGGCGACTCCTCTTGACCTTGAAGTGCTAAGGCAAGGTGCATACTACAGATTCCGTAAGGGCATTATACAGGCTCGGGATGAGTGGATTGTCCCCGGTATGGAAGAAATGTGTTAATGTTCGGTGGCAAGAGCGGTGGGTTTCTTCGCCAAATGGTAGGGTTACGTACCGTTTCTTGCCAGACGTTTCATTTGTGGAATATCATCCATTTTTTGACTTTGGAATGGAGTTGGGTTACCTGCTCACTGGGCATGGCTCTCTCAACGAGTTCTTACATAGGAGGGCTTTGTCTCCCACCCCGGAGTATCTATGTGGTTCGCCTTTTGAGGATGTGGAGCAGTTATTGTGTATATGTCCACTTTATGCTGATATAAGGGATCTATCCGGCATGGGGATAGAGTTTTCAGATTGGCAATGGCATTTTGAGGGTCTCGTCTCCACTCCGGAGACATTAATATGCGCTGAGCTTTTTGGCGCCGTCTGTTCACTACTAGGCGATCTCTTTTGAGATGACGGTCCTCTTGGACTTTGAGTCATGGACTTAGTCTGTGATTCATTGGAGATGTTGGGGTTACCAGTCCCCGTGCGGCGTGGAGCAGAAACTGGGAGTAGTTTTTCTACGAAACCTGACCAGAGGTTTCTGTTACCACGGACATATGGTTGAGTCGATGACTCCTTATATGTTATAAGACTTAGGTCTTGTTGGGGGCTCGGTCGGGCTAACGCCTAAAAATGGGTGCCGTTCACCGAATCCGAACGGAAGAGGTTTGGGATGGACCTCGTCTCCTTCCGGTGAGGGGTACACATCTACGCAATGTGTGCCCAAACCGTTCTCACCAGCGTTCTTACGCTGACAGTCTCACGACCGCAGCCTTTTCACACATAATGGGTTACCAGTCCCGGCATCGTATGGGATGTAAACTGGTAGTAGTTTCATCTACGAAGTCTGACCAGAGGCTTTTTCTAGTACCACGGGAGTCAGGAGCCCCTGGAACATGTTTCCAGCCTGACTGTTGGTGTGGCCCCTGTTGGGAGCTTCGTGGTGGCTTGGTTTATACCCAAATCGCGGGGAGAGTTCTTGAACTCGGTGTGGAGTTGCACTTATTCAACCGGGTGCTATGACCCATAGAATAGCAGAGGTATTAGATAGGGCTCGACCCCAAACCAAGAGGGAAGCTTGTACCCATATGTATGACTTCGAATTGGTACCTGCGTAATTGTGACGTCCCTGTGGAGGATTACCACCCTCTAAGGGTATCGTCACAAATACAAAGGGGCGCTGGCCGTCGCATTATAACGTGCTACTGTGGGCGCTTGTTCACCGTGAGTGAGGCCGAAAGGCATAGACTTACGCTAAACAAAGATTCGTGTCCCTATAACTCGATTGTGAACTCTCGAAGCGTGCAGACGTGTTTCGCATCAGCGGAAATAAATTTAATTCGGTTGTGAAATAACAGAGTGTGTTTTGTAGTGTATTGCTATTTTAAATTCCTTAAGGAACACGCTTTAGTGCCCTTTCGGCAAATTGTTTATAATTTGAATCGATTAAGTGATTGGATAGTGGTTATTGAATTAATCTATATTGTGTGGTGATTAATCAATAGATTTGGCTGAATTGATCAAATTTTATTTGATTAATTCAAGCGAATTTTATTGATAATCCGGACTGGCATTGTTTTATTGGACAATTCTTCGGATATCGTTTGTGATTTGGAATTGTGATAAAATTGATTTTTGGTTAATCTTAAATTCGTTAATTAATCAAATTTTCATTTGATTAATTGCGTGAACTTTAATTGACCTGACCCTGCATTTTTTGGACAACTCTTTGATAATTTTTTGATTATTCTGATTTTTCTTGGATTGATTGATAACGGCCTGGCACTGAATAAGGTATTTGATTTTGTATTATTTTATATTTTTGTTGTTGGCGTGCATGCTGACTCGATAGAGTCGTGAGTCTTGTCTCGCCAACGTTGCATTGTTTTTCCTTAACTTAGCGGTTCATTTTGAATCAATTTGGTTGAAAAGTCTGCATAGTGTAGTTTAGCTACAGAATTGTTGCTGCAAAGTAACGGGCACTTTTTTTTGCTGAAATTGTGTCTGAGAGGTAGATGACGAGGAGGACGAGGAGGGACCTCGCTGGCGAGGACGCAGTGGGAGGTGAGGATGGTGCGGGAGATGAGGAAGAATGCACCCAAGAGAGTGGATGCTATTCCCTCTCCTGAAAAGGGAAATGTGGCCCCAGGTACTAGTAGTAGTGTGCGTTCGAGAGCGGATGGCTTGCCGCAAGCGCCCCTGTTTAATGACGGTGATGCGAGTGGGAGTGGGAGAGCGGGTAGAAACCCCCAGAAGGGTAAGAGCAAGCCTCAGAGACTTGCTACTAAGGGAGTTGATAGTCTGACGTCAGACAGTGAGGGTAGAGCGTCTGGGCATCTAATGATGTCGCACGCGTGCCCCCTTTATGCTGCGATGGTTGCTCGTGCAAACGCTAGACATTAATGTCCGTCCGTGTTTTACAGTTAAACTGTCAGGGTAGTAGATCGTCCATGTACGATCTGGGTCAGTGTTTGTGTGAGTTGGAATGTGTTGTGGCGTTGCTCCAGGAACCGCACATTTCGGTGGAGGGCCCTGTGGGTCTCCCGCTTGAGTTTCGTGTTTTTGTTGATCTGCGTAATAATGCTGCAATTGTTGTTAGGGGTTTAAATGTTGAATGTTTGTTAATTGATCAGTCCCAGTGGGGTGTATGTGTGAGAGTTGAAGGTGATTTCGCGTTGTTGATTGCCAGCATGTACTGTAAATTTGAGGTATCTATAGACCCATACCTCCAATACTTGGAGCGTTTGGTGGCGCTTGCGGGTAATGTACCCTTGCTTGTGGGCATGGACGCCAATGCTGTCTCTCCGATGTGGCATAGCAAGATGCCTAGGCATGTCCAAGGTTATCTTAGCTACCACAGAGGAGAGCAGCTAAGTGAATGTCTCCTTAACCGGAGCATTCATGTGGTGAATGTGCCCACAGCTGAGTACACATTCCACGGTCCAAATGGTACTAGTGATATCGATGTCACTTTGGCAAACAGCGTGGCGAATAGAACCTTTAGTTTTATGTGGGAGGTCAGACCGGATCTCGGGGTCAGTGACCACAATGTGATCTTAATTGATCTGGAGAGGAGTGAGGGGTTTTTAGCAGGACCGTCGCCGCTTAAGAAGTGGTCCACAAAGGCGGTGGATTGGAACTTCTACGAAGACGAAATCAGGGAGGTCTTTCGTGCCGTTTCTTTGGCAGACTTTAGTGGGATGGATGTTGATTCCAAAGTTCAGGTGATTAATGAGTGTGTCACTGATGTCAATAATCGTCTGTTGCCTGTTCTCCACCCCACTCCCTTAAGGGAGCTTCGGTGGTGGAATAGGGATCTTCAAGAGAAGAAGTTGGCACTGAGAAGGTTGCGTAGGAGGATGCAGAGAGAGAGGCGTAGGGGTTCGGCGTTGGCTCTTGTGGCTGAGATGAGTTATAGGGTATCCCTTAGGGAGTACAAAGTCATGCTACGGAGTGCTAAGGAAATGCACTGGAGGAACTTCGTCCGTGAAAACGGGGACGATCCCTGGGGCCAGGCATATAGGATATGTAGGAGGAAACGTCCACTTGACCTTTCGGGTCTTGTGGTAGATGGACAGGTGTGTACCTCTTGGGCCGATTGTGGTAAGGTCCTTATGAACACATTCTTCCCTAGGGAGGATGAAGTGTATGCTTTGGGGGAGGATTCCTCAATTGCCCCTGATGTTGAAAGAGGCGAGGTTGATCTGGCTATCTCGAAGCTTCCGTCGAGGAGGTCTCCAGGGATTGATGGATTGACTGGTGAAGTGTGGAAACACGTTTACCAGGCTATCCCTCAATACCTGGTAAGCCTCCTTGCTTGAAATTATCTTACCGCCTGTCGTAGCGAACGGACGTGTTATCGCAGAGCGGATAGTTTTTAACCTATTACGCAATACCTATTCAACTACCTTCTACGCAACCAGGAGGTTTGTTGTTTATAAAGCGTAGGTTGAATTGGATGCATCGGTCTCTGGACAGAAATTTCTGAGCTCAGTCTGGAAGGCCTATACCGACGTACCTATTACGGGCTAATACTGGCTATGAGGGTGTCTCCCCCAACCAATTTATGATTAAATCCAAAAAAGACGAAGGAGATTACGGCGCAGGGGAGGGAAAACCCAGTGCAAGCAACTTCTACGAGCTTTGGTGCCTTGGATCGCGTAGTCGAAAACGAAACAAGAGCACATCCAGCCGCAGGCAAAACAAATGATAAGACAGATGAAGCAGAACCCAGCCGGGGCTTTAAGCAACCCCAGCCTTTAAAAGCCAGTGGGGACTCTGACTCTGAATCATCAAATGAAAACAATATCACTATTGTTGCTAACTCAAAGAGCCTGTCAGGGGCACAAAGAAGGAAACTGAATAAGTTGAACCGACAGAACCTATTACGGGATGAACCTGACAATTCTACCTCCAATACAAACATGGAGGCCGCTAAAAGAGTCAGGTCTCCCGAAGAACATAGCGCTGTGAAAGTGACTAAGAAGAAAAAGGGCTCGCCGTCTTCCAGTAATTCGGATAAGTCTAACGTAACCACACAAAAGGAGGTCTCTAGTCTGGGTCCTTCGATTGTAGGCGGTAAAGTTGACCCAATAACGCAGTTCAAGTCAACCATATCATCCGTTAAGGACGAGGCTTTAACCAAAAAGACTCTACAGACACGGAAAAATCAATTGGCCATAAAGAAGGGTAAGAAGCCACCGTCTTATTCTAATATTGCTAAACAACATGTTCGAGACGATCTATGCTACGCCATAATTGATAGCAGTAGTGCATCTGGCAGAATCCCCGAAGACCAAAAGAGCAACTTCGAAGATTTGGTCTATACGAGGGTAGCGGAATACGTCCTCGAATCTAAGGATGAACCACCAATCGAAGTAATGAGTTGTAAGTTTGAGAGGGGTGTTTTGATGCTAAAGCTGGCATCACAACGCTGCGCTGGTGTCCTCGTAAAACTTGTGGATAGCTTCCCCTCACCTTGGGACGGCGCAAAGCTAAAATTGGTAAGGAAAAGCGACATTCCTGAACTCATAAAAACGACCCTATATGTTAAGGGATGTCCCATTAAGTTCTCATCAGAGTACATACTCGACATCATTGGCAAACAGAATTCAAAACTTTCCGTGAGAAAGTGGGAAGTCTTCTATAGGAAGGATGATACCGAGGGTACTCTCCTCGTGTTAGGCATAGACCCAGAATCCAAGAACAATCTTGTCATGGCGAAGGGCATGGCGTACTTCTTGATCTGGACAGTCTTTTTCAAAATTGGAAAGGTCCCGATTGGCAGGACAGCTGAATCGAGTCCAAATATACTGTCTAAAGAGGTAAACACTGGTATTGAACGGATGGAGACAAGTGAGACACTTCCAAAAACTGATGTGGAAGTAGTCAATAACACAACCAGTTCACCAATAGTACCGCCACTTTTGCAGGAAGTTCCCAGCAAAGGTGATGATCAAAATAAAAAGAGCCACAAAACGATTCAAACCAATGAGGGAGCGACAAAAAATAACACCGCCTCCCAAAATTGTCGACTGGAAGATGGTGTAATAGGTAGTGAACGAAAGGAGGAGAATGACCCACTACCAAATAATGAGGGGGTGCCACCAGATAGGATAGACTCCCAAAAGAAACTTTTACTGGAAGGACAATGATTGAGGTCATCCAGATAAACCTGCACCGGAGCTAGACAGCATCCAACGCTCTGATGGACATCATAAATAAAGGCAGGGTTCATATTGCTTGGATCCAGGAACCATGGACAACTAGCAACAAGGTTACTGGATTAAACCATGTGGACTATAACCTTTTCTACGCTAACACAGGTACTCGTCCAAGGACTTGTATTCTGTGCCATAAAAACTTATGTTTTATTTTCTCTCCAGAGTTGTCAACATCGGACGCAACGGTGCTGAGGCAAGGTAATGGAAATATGTACCTGGCGTCAATATATCTGCCATTCGATGCGCCGACATTGCCACCTACGTCGGAATTACAACGTCTGGTGAGGGAATCCAAACACACAAGTAATGAGTTATTAGCTGGATGTGACGCCAACTCCCATCATATCGCTTGGGGTAGTACTAACACCAATAAAAGGGGACACGCCCTTATCGAATTTTTGAATACAAATGACCTCATAACTCTTAACACAGGAAACACTGCAACCTTTGTTAACAAAATTAGGGAAGAAGTATTAGATATAACGATATGTTCAGAAAATCTTATTGATGAGATTCATGAGTGGAGGGTTTCGGATGAACACTCCTATTCAGACCACCGTTATATAAGGTTTAAAATTGCACGGCCACCGCCAAACCCCATAAGTTTCCGTAATAAGGCTAAGACCGACTGGACAAAATTCGGAAATCTACTTAGAAATCGATTGGGGCAGCCTACACGCGATTATCTATGTGCAGAAGACATTGATATCAATGTTAAGAAGATTACCGAGGCTCTTGTAAAATCATTCGAAGATAGTTGCCCACTTCGAGAAAGGAAATCTGCCTTTGAGAAACCCTGGATGACAGGACAAATTCGCTCGATTGGCAAAGATGTCCGCAGACTTTACAATAGAGCTCGACGTAAAAAACAATCAGTATATTGGGACGACTACCACAAAAGACTCAAAGAATACAATAAAATCATTAGATCGGCGAAACGTAACTCCTGGAGGCTTTTCTGTGAACAGGTAGACAGCGTTAACAGCATGTCTAAAATGAAAAAGTTGCTCTCAAAAACTCATGTCCAAACCGAAACACTGGTGGATGAAACGGGTAAAAGGATGGAAACTATAGAGGATGCCGTAAGGCTCTTGATGAAAACTCATTTTCCGACTGGTAATGCTGGACCAACAGAGGAACAGTTACAGAATGAAAATGTATTGCATCAAGTACCTATTACGGATATAACAGATGGTATGGTTAAAGAAGCGATAAAAAGTTTCTCTCCCTTTAAGGCTGCGGGAGCGGATGGAATATTTCCAGCACTTCTGCAGAATGAGGTGGATCTGGTATGAACTCATTTGGCTGGAGTGTTCACTGCATGCCTAACCCATTCGTATACCCCAAAAAACTGGCAGGAATCAAGGGTGGTCTTCATACCAAAGCCTGGCAAGGCGAGTTATACGACCCCAAAGGCTTATCGACCCATTAGCCTTACTTCTTTCCTGTTAAAAACAATGGAGCGAATAATTGATAACATGGTCAAAGGTAAAATAGCGGATGACAGGCTAAAATTCAAACAACACGCCTACGTCAAAGGAAGATCAGTGGAAACAGCTCTGCATGAGGTAGTGCACCACATAGAAGAGTCCTTCAGTAAAGAAATGTATACACTTGCTGTTTGCATAGACATTGAGGGCGCATTTAACAATGTACAGACCGATACACTTATCCAGTCCTTAGACGAGTTTCAGGTTGACCGGGCGCTGAAAAACTGGATCAACAATATGCTAAGGAATAGGTGGATTATTTGTGGGTCATATGACGTAAAAATTAGAGACAAGGTAAATCGTGGTATACCTCAGGGGGGCATTTTATCGCCTCTTCTATGGGTTACGACGATACACAGTCTCCTAAAAGCCCTCACCAATGAAGGACTTAAACCAGTCTGTTATGCAGACGACGTTGTAATACTTCTAAGGGGCTTTCATCCAAATCTATTATGCAGAAGAGCTGAAGAGGCACTTAACATAGCATATAACTGGGCACAACCAAGGGGATTAAATGTTAACCCAGACAAAACAGCCCCGCCTAGATTCCTGAATAAGACAATTGCTATAACTAAAAAGTTTAAATACGTGGGAGTAATCTTGGATCAGAAACTGTACTGGAAAGATCATCTTGAAGAAAGAGTTACAAAGGCACACAGATGTTGGTCGTTGTGCAGAAGAGTTATAGGTTTAAAATGGGGACTACGTCCAAATATGACTCACTGGCTTTACATGAGCGTGATTAGACCAATAATCACCTACGCCTCTGTAGTGTGGTGGACATCAATGGACAAGAAGTGCAACGTAATACCTTTGCAAAAAATTCAACGTATGTGCTGTTTAGGCATAAGCGGGGCATTTAGAACTGGACCAACAAAAGCGTTGGAGACTATACTGCACATCCAACCAATAGACATCCGTATAAAGTATGAGGCAGCCCTCACAGCAAGACGTCTACAAGTGATGGCTGAATGGATAAATCGAGACCACAAGTCGTACCATCAGAAGGTTTTAGAATATCTAGTTGGTCACATTCAAACGCCAAAAATCTCGGACCGCATTCCTGAAGTGCGGCTTACAGCTACCTGTGATACGTTTGTGCCAGACAGACGCTCCTGGGAAAATGGAACTTTGGCCCATGTGCCAGTGGGAACCAGCTGCTACACGGATGGGTCCAAGCGAGGAGGAAGGACGGGTCTGGGACTTTTTATTGATGAACCAGAAGTCGAAATTCACTTCCGCCTCCCTGACCATAACACGGCATTTCAAGCAGAAGTTCGAGCAATCACGGAGTGCGTGAACTGGCTCAGTAACACGACAAAGCCTAAAAATGCCAATATCTTCACAGACAGCCAAATGGCGATTAAAGCAATAACATCGGAAAGGGTCAAATCCAGAACTGTGTTGGACTGTAAAAGAACGATAAATGATTACTCAGCCCATGGTCAATTGCGTATTTGCTGGGTACCAGGACACAACGGAGTGATTGGAAATAAACGGGCAAACTACTTGGCTTCAAAGGGCAGAGAACTTCGAGTAATAAACTTGGAAAATTGGAAACCTTTCGAAGCCACGAAAAATGAGTTGAAGCACTGGGCAGTGATGGCTCATAAAACTGTGTGGAATAGCGCAACAGTAGGAGCAACTGCAAAGATACTGTGGGGTGACCCAAATGAAAAGAAAACAAGAAGTCTTCTGAAACTAAACAAGATCGATATTAGTAAGATGATGAGTGTTCTAACGGGACACTCAAGCTTACAAGCACATCTTCATCGCATAGGACTAGCAGAAAACGACGAATGCAGGGCATGCAGAGAAAACATCGAAACGATGGAACATTTTCTGTGTCACTGCCCGGCTTTCACACATGCAAGATCCCAACATTTCGGGTCCGACATATTGCCAGACTTGACTCATCTCAGAGAAATTGACTGGAAGATACTGAGAAAATTCGTGTCTAGTACTGAATTTTCGTGAGGTATAAAAAGATCATAAATAAGGAGCGCACAACAGGCCGAACCACTGGCTTAAGTGTATGTCCATGGACATGAGACGTTTAAACGTCTCCTCTCTTCAACCTAACCTAACCTAAGCCTCTTTGCTGAGTGTGTTAGGATAGGGTATTTCCCGTCTGCGTGGAAGGAGGCAAGGATTGTGGTTCTCCTGAAGTCCCCTGATAAGATCAGGAGTGATCCTGCATCCTATCGGGGCATCAGTCTCCTCCCAGTCCTTGGAAAAGTGCTGGAGAGGGTGATGGTGTTGCGGCTTCAGGAGAAACTGCATGGAAGAATGTGCCGCTACCAGTTCGGCTTTAAGGATGGTAAATGCACGGAGGATGCGTGGCTCCACGTGAAGAATAGTGTCGAGAGCTCGGACTCCAAGTACGTTCTTGGTTTATTTATACACTTTCAAGGAGCATTCGATAATCGTAGGTGGTCTGCTGTCCTTAATAGACTCCGTGTGGTAGGTTTTCAGGAGATTGATATTTGGAAAAGCTTTTTCCGCAATCGCAGGGCTTTTTTGTTTGGCAGATGTGGTACAATTTCCACCCAGGTGGTGAGAGGATGTCCTCAAGGCTCGATTGGGGGTCCCATTATCTGTAATATGGTAATGGACCCCCTTTTATTTGAACTAGATTGCCACTGCAAATTTTCTGCGTTTGCAGATGATCTTTTTATTATGGTTGAGGGTAATGCCAGGTGCCAGCTGGAAAGAGATAGCTCTAACATATTGGACGTAGTAAGACATTGGGGAGAGAGAGTTGGAGTCAAGGTCAACATGGCGAAGACGGTGGCTATGCTCCTGAAAGGTTCACTGTCTGGAAACAGACACCCGAGTGTTAGGATAGGAGATCGCTCGGTCCAATACGTCAATAAGGTGAGGTATCTAGGTATCCTAGTAGGAGAGAGGATGAATTTCCTCCCCCACATTGACCACTTGAAGCATAAGTTGGTGCCGTTGGTTGGCCAGGTCCAGAGGATCATTAAGTGTGATTGGGGCCTTGGAAAGAAGGCGGTTAAGAGGTTATACGTTGGCCTTTTTCTATCCTGTGCGACGTACGGCTCCTCAGTTTGGGCTGATGCTGTGAGGCGAGTTGCTGGTATCAAGAAGATACTATCTTGTCAGAGGGTCTTGCTTCTAGGGTGTTTGAGAGTATGCAGAACGGTCTCTACTGAGGCTCTTCAGGTGCTGATGGGTGCCCCCCCCCCCTCTGGATCTGGAGGTGCTTCGTAGGAGTACCTTATTCGGTGCCAGCCGTGGATTGATTATGCCCCGAGATGTGTGGGTTGTTCCCGGGATGGAGCGTTTGCCACGTAGTGAGCTCATTGAGCACCTTGATGAGGCTGTCTTGCATAGGTGGCAGGAACGATGGGACACCTCCTCTAGCGGTCGTGTTACCTATGGCTTTATACCTAGGGTCAACTTTGTTAGGCTGAATGACCATTTCGATTTTAGTATGGAATTGGGATTCTTTTTGACCGGTCACGGTTCCATGAACTACTTTTTGCACAGAAGAGCACTGAGTGCCACACCCGAATGTTTTTGTGGCTATCCGGATGAGGATGTGGAGCACATCTTATGTACGTGCCCCTTGTATGCAGATTTTAGAGATCTGGAAGGCATGGGTGTCGCATTTGCTGACTGGCAATGGCACTTTCATGGCCTAGTTGCCTCACCTGAGGCACTAGCATGTGCAGAAGTTTTTGCACGCCGTGTCTTTTCGGCTCGTCGAGCGTTGAGTCGTGGCGCGGATCTCCCGTTGGGACGTTGAGTGGTGGACGTTGTCCATGACTCAATGGCAGTTGTGGTTGGGGGTTACCAGTCCCCGGGTTGCGTAGAACTGAAACTGGTAGTAGCTTTGGCTACGGAACCTCACCAGAGGTTTCTGGTACCACGGGCTCTTGGATCTGGAGTCAGTCCCATGGCTCCCCAAGTGCTAGAAGACCTTGGTCTTGTTGGGGGCTCGGCATCCAAACCGTTCCATCAGCGTGTCTACGCTAATCATCTCACGGCCATACCTTTGCACATCTAAAGGGTTACCAGTCCCGGCATCGTATGGGATGCAACTGGTAGTAGTTTTATCTACGAAGTCTGGCAAGAGGCTTTTTCTGGTACCACGGGTGTCAGGAGCCCCTGGAACTAGTTTCCAGCCTGACTGTTGGTGTGGCCCCTGTTGGGAGCATCGTGGTGGCTGTGGTTTAAACCCAAATCGCGGGGAGAGTCCTTGGGCTCGGTGTGGAGTTGCACTTATTCAACCGGGTGCTATGACCCACAGATTAGCGGAGGTATTAAGATAGGCCTCAAAATAGGCACCCACCAAGAGGGAAGTTCATACCCATATGTGTGTTTTCAAATTGTTACCGGCGTATTAGTGATGTCCCTGTGGAGGATTACCACCCTCTAAGGGCCTGTCACTAATGCAAAGGGGCGCTGGCCGTCGCATTGTAGCGTGCTAACTGTGAGTGTTTTTGCTCACCGTGTGAGAAGCCGCGAGGTATGTACTCACGATAAGCAAATTTCTCTCTGTCCCTATCTACTGTGGCTAATGTTAACGTGAGTCTATACCTTAAGGCCGTACGGTATAGACTCACGCTAAGCAAATTTCTCTGTCCCTATCTACTGGACTTGCAGTTGAGCACTCGAAGCGAGCGGACGTGATTTTTATTTAGCGAAAAGTGTATATACTGAATCGTGCCTTTAAAGTAACACGCATTAGTGCCTTTGAAGGGATTCGCTGAACATACATTTTGTGCAAAAAGTGATTATAGTGGATAATTAGTGGATTATCGTTAATTCGTTTTGTAATTAATTTGTTTTATTGATTAATTAATTGGAAATTTCGATTGATTGGTCAATAAATTAAATTGATTATTACTGGTGTGACCTTGGACTGTTATTGGCTTTACGAAATTTGGATACTGATATTGATAAATTAATAAATTGATTTGGAATTACTTAAGGTGGCTGCTTAATTAATTAAGTTAATTAATTAGATTTAATTAATTGATTGAGCGATTAACTTATTAATTTCAGATTGGTTAATTAATTAATAATTGGATTGGCTTTGACTTGGTATGTTTTTTTGGATATTTGATTTGATTTTCTTTGTATTGATTAGACTGTAGAAACAAAAACTGGTTGTGACAGGCTTGCTTTGTTGTTTATTTTTAAAGGCTAGCTGCTGACTCGTCAGAGTCATAAGTCAGTGTGCGCTTTGTGATTTGTTGCTACTTGATAGCGGTACATCCTTGTTTACAAAATAAGGAAATTTTGTTTAGCCACTATAGTGTGGTTTGCAACGCTATTTGTTGCTACAAATTAGCGGTAGCAATTTTTCTTGTTGACTGTGTACGGTACCTTCTGTGTTAATGACGAGAAGGAGGAAAGATCCCTTTGGAGAGACGACGGGTGCAGAGGAGGACGACGACCTGGATATGGAGAGTGAGGAGGAAGAGAACGCGGCGAAGAGAGTCGACGATATGACTAGCCCTGAGAAGATGGTTAGAAGTGCGTCAACGAAATTGAGGAGCGCTAGTGTGGTTACTGATGGTCCTAGTACTAGTAGGGCAAGAGGAGGTCCCCCTCTGCCACTGGTGTCATTGTTCTCTGACGAGAGTGTTGGTGGTAGTGGTAAGGGAGACGGTAGGTCACTGAGTAAGAGTGTAAAAGGTGCGGAGATGAGAGGCAAGGCAAGTAGGCCTGTAAGAGCTCCGGCTAAGGGAGCCGCCTCGAAGGTACCTGAGAGCTTAACCTCAGATAGCGAATTAACTGAGACGAGAGAGAGAGCGGGTAGGCAGTCACGTACGCCGAGACGCACGGTTGCAGCAGGTGGCACCGCTGAGAGCAGTATTGCTAAGATTAAGATTATTACTGGCAGAAAGATGACAACGCTCATCGATGTGTTTAATGTTGAGGGGCTCTTGTGAAAGAGATAATGAGTTTATCTGGAGAGTATGAGGCGTTGATGATGGGCTTAGTCTCTGAAAATGAGCGTCTGAGAAGTAGGCTGGATGTCTACTCCACCAGGGGAACGCCTCAAACGGTGATGCCAACAGTGAGCGTGGCTCCCGTGAGCGCAATTCCCGCAGGAGTAGCCCCAGTACCGATGGTGTCGGCGCCGGCTCTCCCTGAACCGGTAATTGTGACGTGGGCGTGCAAAGTTAAGAGTTCCGATGGTAATGCTACTGGCAAACAGGTTGCAGAGAGAGTAGTGAAAGAAGTTGGGCCTCATCTGAACGTTAGGGTTCATGAGGTGAGGGCCTTGAGGGGAGGAGGTGCGATCATACGCACACCTTCTCAGGCTGAACGCGAGAAGATCGCAAATAATGCGAAGTTCAGAGAAGCTGGCTTGGAAGTAAGCGTGGATGACAAGCTTGGACCAAGAGTGGTTGTCCAGGGAGTTGACACGCAGCTCTCTCCTGACGAGTTCATGGGAGAGCTGTATGACAAGAACCTGAAGGGCAAGCTCTCAAGGGAAGAGTTTGTCAAAAGCGTGAAAATAATGTGCAAGCCATGGACGGTGTCCTCTGATGGTCTGGTCACTGTTATATTAGAAGGGTGTGCGGCTGCTATGGAGCAGCTTTTGCAGCAGGGTAGATGCTACATAAGGTGGTTCAGTTTCCGAGTCCGTCCGTTTGATCTGGTCATGGCGTGTAGGAGATGTTTTGGGCTTGACCATATGGTCAGATATTGCCGAATGACCCAAAGTGTTTGTATCCATTGTGGCCAGTCCGGTCACAATGGAAGAGATTGTGTGTACCCGTTAAATTGTAGGAATTGTGCGTTCAAGGGTAGGCCCTCGGGTCACCGCATGTTGTCCCAAGCTTGCCATTTGTATGTGTCGTTGGTTGCCCGTGCTAATGCTAGACATTAATATGTCCGTCCGTGTCCTGCAATTAAATTGCCAAGGAAGCAGATCGGTATGATCTTGCCCAGTGTCTTTGTGAGTCTGATTGTGTTGTTGCGATGATGTTAGGGGCCTCCCGCTAGATTTTCGTGTAGTTAGTGATCTGTGTTGTAATGCTGCCGTTGTCGTCAGAGATAGTGGCATTAATTTAATTGTTGTTGACCAGTCGGAACACGGTGTTTGTGTCAGGCTGGAAGGAGTTTTTGGTGTTGTATTTGTAGTCAGTGTTTATTGTAAGTTTGAGGAACTACTTGATCCGTACCTGCTCTATATGGAACGAATCGTGGAGTTGGTTGGTAGGGAGCCGCTCCTTGTTGGTATGGATGCCAATGCTGCTTCTCCAATGTGGTATAGCAAGATGTCCAGGCATGCACCTGGCTATCTTAGCTTCCACAGAGGAGAACAGCTAGGTGAATGGCTCCTAAATTGGAACCTTCACGTGGTTAACATACCAACAACGGAGTACTCCTTCCAGGGACCGAACGGTTCCAGTGATATAGACGTTACCCTGGTCAATGATGAGGCGGCTAGGAGGTTTAGTTTCGAGTGGAGCATTAGGCCTGACCTTTGCGTCAGTGACCATAATGCGATCCTAGTGTTAGGAACAACTCTCAACCGGTACACCAGAGGAGCTGGTCAACCTGGCAAGTTGACTGGACATACTATGAGGATGAAATTAGGGAAGCTTTCAGGCCCTTTCCATTGGAACATTTTGCCCAGCCCCAGGTAGATAGATATAATCTTCCTGTTGAATAGGCTAGAAACTGAGGTAAACGACAGGGTCCTGCGCATACGCCGCTATAGAACGCTTCAGAAATTGAGGTGGTGGACTGAGGAGCTTCAGATGAAGCGTGCTGCTCTCCGCCGGTTAAGGAGGCGTCTGCAGCGATCACGCAGCAGGCAATCTGAGGTTAGGACTACACTGGAGCTAGAATATAGACAATCCCTAAGGGAGTATAAGAATCTACTTAAAGATGCCAAGGAGCGCCAGTGGAGAGACTTTGTCTCGAGTAATTGTAGTGACCCTTGGGGTCCGGTCTATAAGATATGTAGGAGGGGAAGGCGGAGGGTTGACCTCGCAGCATTGAGAGTGGGAGCTGTAACGCTCACGTCTTGGACGGATTGTGTGTCTGCCTTGGTGAATTCATTTTTCCCGAGGTCAGGTGAAGAGCCGGTTTTGTCTCCTGAGTATGCTCCCAATGCTCCACCCCTGGAGCGTGGTGAGCTAGTTGCATCGATGGCAAAGCTACGAGCGAAGAAGTCCCCTGGTATGGATGGTTTGACCGGGGAAATGTGGAAGCACGTTTTCCGGGTCATACCAGACATACTAGAGGACTTGTTTGCTCAATGCTTTCGCTTAGGATATTTTCCCTCTGAGTGGAAGCTTGCGAAGGTCGTGATATTACTGAAGTCCCCGGACAAAGTAAGATCCGACCCCAGGTCATATCGAGGAATTAGTCTCCTCCCTGTACTAGGTAAGGTGCTGGAGAGCATGATGGTATTTAGGCTCCTGGAAAAGCTTCTGGGTCGGTCTTGTCGCTACCAGTTTGGTTTCAGGGAAGGTAAATCGACTGAGGACGCGTGGCTACACGTCAGGAAGAAGGTGGAGGATTCTCCGCATAAATACGTGCTAGGGATCTTTGTTGACTTTAGGGGCTACTATCTTGGAAAAGTTACGTGAGCTGAGGTGTGAGGAGTTAGCTCTGTGGAGGAGTTATTTTTGTGACCGTTTTGCTACCGCTATAGGGGTAGGTGAATCGGTTACCCTGCGAGTTGAGAGAGGTTGCCCACAGGGATCGATAGGAGGCCCTATTTTATGGAACATAATGTTGGACTCACTGCTCTTCCAGTTGGATCAGACTTGCAACTTCTGCGCTTTTGCAGATGACCTGTTGCTATTGATTGAGGCAGACTCCAGGTTACAACTGGAGCGGGAAGGTGCAAGTATGATGCGATTGGTCAAGGATTGGGGAGACGGCGTAGGAGTCCAGGTTAATCTCCAGAAGACGTGCATTATGTTGCTGAAAGGACGCTTATCCGCAAATAGGCACCCCACGGTTAAGCTTGGGGAGGTTTCCCTCTCCTATGAAGACAAGGTGAAGTACCTTGGTATAGTGTTAGGAGAGCGCATGAATTTTTTGCCGCATATTGTATACCTGCGGGAAAAGCTGGCCACCCTTGTTAGTCAGGTCCGGAGGGTTATCAGGTGTGAATGGGGCCTGAGTAGGAAGGCGGTTTGCCGCTTATATAAGGGTCTCTTTTTGGCTTGTGCGACCTACGGATCTTCTGTGTGGTGTGATGTCCTAAGAGGAGTAGTTGGCAGGAGAAAAATTTTGTCTTGTCAAAGGTTGGTCCTATTGGCGTGTGTTAGAGTGTGTCGTACTGTCTCCACGGACGCCCTACAAGTTCTGATGGGTGCAACCCCGTTGGACCTTGAGGTCATCAGGAGAGGTGTGTTGTTTAGAGCCAGACGGGGGCATATCCCGCAACGGGATGAATGGCTACCACCTGATGTTGATAGGACTGATACTGAGCTGGCGGCGCACCTGTCGCTTTATTCCCTCAACACCTGGCAGAGTAGATGGGATTCTTCCCCTAGTGGTAGGGTCACCTATCGATTCCTGCCGGACGTTTCATTTGTGTCTTCTAGTGAGCACTTTTCCTTTAGCATGGAGTTAGGATTCCTTCTAACGGGACATGGCTCCTTGAACGAGTTTCTATATAGGCGTGAGTTGAGTCCGGTTCCACACTGTCTCTGTTGTGCTCCTAGTGAGGATGTAGAGCACATACTCTGTTATTGTAGTTTATACGCAGAATTCAGGAACCTCCCCAGTATGGGTATTTCATTTGACGGCCATGAGTGGCAATTCCAGGGCATGGTGGTATCCCCTGAGAAGTTGGCGTGCGCTGAAGCGTATGCCCATCGGGTGTTTGCGTATCGACGAACGCTCATGAGCGCCAGGTAATGATGTGATGTCTTATGTGTTGTATGTTGTGGTTGTTTTCTGGGTCACCAGTCCCGGTGCTGCGTAGAGCCAAAACTGGAAGTACCATCAGCTACGGGACCTTACCAGAGGTTTCTGGTACCACGGGCGCATGAGGTTGAGCCTTTGGCTCCCGAGGTGCTATAAGACCTAGGTCTTGTTGGGGGCTCGGCCGGGCTTTTGCCTATAAATTGGCTGCCGTTCGCCGATTCTAAACGGAAGGGGTTGGGATGGACCTCGACTCCTCACAGTGAGGGTCACACGCCTACGCAGTGTGTGACTAGACCGTTCCACCTGCGTGTTTACGTTACCATCTCACGGCCGCAGCTTTATAACCAGAGGGTGACCAGTCCCTGCATTGTATGGGATGCAACTGGTAGTAGTTTCATCTACGAAGTCTGACCAGAGGCTATTTCTGGTACCACGGGAGTCAGGAGCCCCTGGAACTTGTTACAGCCTGGCTGTTGGTGTGGCCCCTGTTGAGAGCTTCGTGGTGGCTGTGGTTTATACCCAAATAGCGGGAAGAGTTGCTTGAACTCGGTGTGGAGTTGCACTTATCCAACCGGGTGCTATGACCCATAGAATAGCAGAGGTATTAGATAGGCCTCGACCTCTTACCAAGAGGGATGTTCACACCCATATGTGTGTCATCGAATTTGGTACCTGCGTCTTAGTGAAGTCCCTGTGGAGGTCCACCACCCTCTAAGGGTCCGTCACTAAGACAAAGGGGCGCTGGCCGTCGCAATGTAGCGTGCTATAGTGAGCATTTGCTCGCCGCGAGTGAAGCCGAGTGGCATATACTCACGTAAAGCAAATTTCTCTGTCCCTATCTACTCACTGGCAGTTGAGCACTCGAAGCGAGCGGACGTGATTTTTATTTAGCGAAAAATTATTAAATCGGATAGAAATTGTGGAAGTGCTTTCTGAGTGTAAATATTGAATCGTGCCCTTGGAGTAACACGCTTAGTGTCTTTAAGGTGATTCGTGAATTTAATTAATTTGCAAATTGAGTGATAGTGGGTGATATTGATTTTCGTTAATCCTTGCGGAATTAATTAATTATTTATTTAATTAATTGAAGGAATTTCGATTAATTGATAAATAATTAATTGAATCGGGACTGGTAAGACCTTGCAAACGTTTTTGGCTTATGATTTTGATTTGATTTTTGATTTGACTTTAATATTGATATTGATTATCGATTGATTTAGACAATTGAGTCCGTTGCTCAATTAATTAGCTTCTTACTTAATTGGGCGACTGATTAATTTGACTTCTTGATCGGTCAATTAATTATTATATTTGAATTTGGTGAATTGGATAGTGTTTTATGGTTAAATTGATTTTGGAATTACGTTTTGATTAGATTGTTTTGATTGATTGTTGGAAGTGTGGTAGGCGCAGTGCTGTCTCGTCAGAGTCGTAAGACATTTGTGCCTACTGGGAAATTGTTGCTGCATAGTAGCGGAAAAATTTTTCTGGTGACAAACAAGAAATTGTTTAGTTCACTATAGTGTTGGCTGCAACGCAAATTGTTGCTACAAAGCGGGTGCTTTTTGAGAAGTATTCTGGCAACGGTGCCTTGAGTTCGATGACAAGAAGGAGAAAAGACCCCTCTGGTGAGACGACGGGAGCAGAGGAGGCAGATGATGATTTAGAAATGGATAGCGAGGAAGAGAATGCTCCTAAGAGAGTTGACGCAATGACCAGCCCGGAAAAATTGGTGCGTTCGTCTGCTCTGAGAAGTGCAGTAGCGTCTGGCGACGGCGCTTGTACTAGTAGGACGAGAGCAGGTCCCCCCTTGCCGCTGGTGCCCTTGTTTTCTGACGAGAGTGTTGGCGGTAGCGGAAGAGTAAATGGTGGTAAGGCAGCAGGGAAAAGTGTTAAGGGCTCTGAAGTGAGAGGTAAGGTGAATAAGCCTATAAGAGCTCCAGCTAAGGGAGCCGCCTCTAAGGGAACTGAGAGCGTTACTTCAGATAGTGAAGTTGTTGAAGTGAGAGGCAGTAGGCAGTCGCGTACCCCGAGGCGTTCTGTGGCGGCTAGTGGCTCTGCTGAGAGCATAATAGCCAAAATGAAGGTAATTACTGGTAGAGTGATGACTACGCTCATTGATGTTTACAATGTTGAGGGCTCTCTCGTCAGAGAGATGATGGGGCTCTCGGGAGAATATGAGGCTTTACTGATGGGTTTAGTATCAGAGAATGAGCGACTGAGAGGTAGATTGGATGTTTACTCCACCAGGGGAACGCCACACACGGTGATGCCCCCAGTGAGCGTGGCTCCCGTGAGCACAATTCCTGGAGGAGTAAGCTCAGGCCTCGGAGTGTCGGCGCCGGTTCTCCCTGAGCCCGTCATGGAGACCTGGGCGTGTAAAGTGAAGAGCACTGATGAGAGCATTTCTAGCAAGCAAGTTGTTGAGAGAGTTGTGAGAGATATTGGGCCTCACTTAAATGTGAGAGTGCACGAGGTAAGAGCGTTACGGGCAGGAGGAGCGATTATTCGTGCACCTTCCCAGGCAGAGAGGGAGAAGATTGCGAGGAACGAGAAGTTTAAGGAAGCCGGCTTAGAGGTCAGCGTGGATGACAAACTCGGCCCGAGAGTGGTTGTTCAAGGGGTTGACACACAGCTTACTCCTGATGAATTCATGAGTGAGCTGTATGACAAAAACCTCAAGAGCAAGCTCAAGCAAGCTTGCCCATTTTTTTTCGGAAATTTGGTAGTAAGCTGTTTAAGAACTAAGACATTCGCAACAAACTTTGTATGTATAAAATGAAATTATTGAAGAAATTGATATACTATGCCAATTTATTTTGGTGTATTTTTGATTTCTTTCAATAAAAATAAATTTGACAGTATTTAAACAAAAATAAATTATAACTCTAAGCGGTGGATCACTCGGCTCATGGGTCGATGAAGAACGCAGCAAACTGTGCGTCATCGTGTGAACTGCAGGGCACATGAACATCGACATTTTGAACGCATATCGCAGTCCATGCTGTAAGGTACTTTAATTAATTTTGAGGTGCTGCTTGGACTACATATGGTTGAGGGTTGTAAGACTATGCTAAATAAGTTGCTTAAATTATCAATCTTAATTGATTGTGTTTTGAGCACATGTTATATTAGTGGATTTTTGACAAAAGAATCCATAATATTAATAGTCAAGATAGAATGCCTCATTGAAAAAATCTTAGCATTTTTATTAATTTAAAATTACTTGATTTCTTTCATTGATTGAGGAAGGTCTAGCATAAAATTTTTATGAACTAGAATTGTCTCTTTGAATGAAGGAAAAGAATGTGTATGTAAAAAAGAAAAGATTTTTCCATTAAGATGATGTATTTCTATTAAAAAAGATTTTTTTTTTAAAGAAGAAAAATCTAAAACATTGTTTATACAACCTCAACTCATATGGGATTACCCCCTGAATTTGAGCATATTAATGAGGGGAGGAAAAGAAACTAACAAGGATTTTCTTAGTAGCGGCGAGCGAAAAGAAATCAGTTCAGCACTAAGTCACTTTGTCTTTATGGCAAATGTGAGATGCAGTGTATGGAATGTTCAATTTCTAGTATGAGAAATTAACGATTTAAGTCCTTCTTAAATGAGGCCATTTACCCATAGAGGGTGCCAGGCCCGTATAACGTTAATGATTACTAGAGAACATTTCCAAAGAGTCGTGTTGCTTGATAGTGCAGCACTAAGTGGGTGGTAAACTCCATCTAAAACTAAATATAACCATGAGACCGATAGTAAACAAGTACCGTGAGGGAAAGTTGAAAAGAACTCTGAATAGAGAGTTAAATAGTACGTGAAACTGCTTAGAGGTTAAGCCCGATGAACCTGAATATCCATTATGGAAAATTCATCGTTATGACTGTGGTATGAATAATACTGCGGGAATGGCGTGCATTTTTTCCATATAAGGACATTGTAATCTATTAATATAGCATATTTATCATAAGATCGATGGCTTAAGTTTATTCAAATTGTTTTGCTTGCATTTCAACATAGAATAAGTGCTGTCGATTTGATAAAGTGTTGATAGATTTATTATATATAGCGCTTGAATATTTATATTCTATAATGGCATGATAATCATTGAGTCGAAACGACCTTAACCTATTCTCAAACTTTAAATGGGTAAGAACCTCACCTTTCTTGGTATGACGGTTGTGGTTGTGATATAATGTGCCCAGTGGGCCACTTTTGGTAAGCAGAACTGGCGCTGTGGGATGAACCAAACGTAATGTTACGGTGCCCAAATTAACAACTCATGCAGAAACCATGAAAGGCTTGGTTGCTTAAAACAGCAGGACGGTGGACATGGAAGTCGTAATCCGCTAAGGAGTGTGTAACAACTCACCTGCCGAAGCAACTAGCCCTTAAAATGGATGGCGCTTAAGTTGTATACCTATACATTACCGCTAAAGTAAATGGTTTATGTTCAATTTCGGTTGGATTATAAACTTTGAAACTTTAGTGAGTAGGAGGGTGCATGGAAGTGTTTGGCGTAAGCCTGCATGGAGCCGCCATTGGCACCGATCTTGGTGGTAGTAGCAAATAATCGAATGAGACCTTGGAGGACTGAAGTGGAGAAGGGTTTCGTGTGAACAGTGGTTGATCACGAGTTAGTCGGTCCTAAGTTCAAGGCGAAAGCCGAAAATTTTCAAGTTATAAGAGCATATATTGTGTAAACAATTTTTATAATTAAACACTTGAATCATTTCGAACGAAAGGGAATACGGTTCCAATTCCGTAACCTGTTGAGCATCCGTATGTTATTAAATATGGGCCTTGTGCTCATCCTGGCAACAGGAACGACCATAAAGAAGCCGTCGAGAGATATCGGAAGAGTTTTCTTTTCTGTTTTATAGTCGTACTACCATGGAAGTCTTTCGAAGAGAGATATGGTAGATGGACTAGAAGAGCATGACATTTACTGTTGTGTCCATATTTTCTCCTCGGAACTTGAAAATTTATGGTGGGGTCACGCAAACTTCTCAACAGGCCGTACCAATATCCGCAGCTGGTCTCCAAGGTGAAGAGTCTCTAGTCGATAGAATAATGTAGGTAAGGGAAGTCGGCAAATTAGATCCGTAACTTCGGGATAAGGATTGGCTCTGAAGATTGAGATAGTCGGGCTTGATTGGGAAGCAATAACATGGTTTATGTGTTCGTTCTGGGTAAATAGAGGTCTACGGATCTTGTTCCTCGGGTAGTAATTACGTAACCAATTGTGGAACTTTCTTGCTAAAATTTTTAGGGGATCATCGCAAGGTGTGTTCTCTTTAAATTATAACGACTATCAATTTACAATCAATTCAGAACTGGCACGGACTTGGGGAATCCGACTGTCTAATTAAAACAAAGCATTGTGATGGCCCTAGCGGGTGTTGACACAATGTGATTTCTGCCCAGTGCTCTGAATGTCAAAGTGAAGAAATTCAAGTAAGCGCGGGTAAACGGCAACAACCAATCCATCGGCAGCAACAACATCAGCAGCAACAATGCGTACAGGTCCAGGACCAGCTGCATCGAAACCAACAGCAGCGTCATCAGCAACATCAACAACAACCACAGCTGCAGCAACATCAGCAGCAACCACAGTCGCAGCAACATCACCAGCAGCAACCACTGCCGCAGCAACAACAACAGCAACAGCATAACCAACAGCAGCAACATCGGCAACGATCGCAACAGCAGCAACAACATCACCAACAGTCACCACGGCTTCAGCAGCAACAACACCTGCAATCGCCGCAACAACATCAGCAACAGCAAGATGGGACACGACAACATCTACCGAGCCAACAGCAATCACAGGCGCAACAACAACAAGCGAACCACCAACCAGCACCCTCACCGAGGGGCTATAATTTACGCAACCGGAGTCAACGGCAACATCACGTAATCACCCGCACACCAGCCCAGGGCAACCCACCCACGGCCAATCAACAGTCGCCTGGTAGCGACCCAACGGGCGAGCAGCAATTTTCATGCGACGTCTGCAATAGCACTTTTGCAGCTGAATCCCAGCTCAAGCAGCATAAGCGCAGAAAGACATGCAGGGGTAACATGGCGGTAGACAATATTTGTAGCGTGTGCAGTCGGACTTTTACAACATACTCAGGTCTGAGACAACATATAAGAAGAACGCACCCGGTGGAATACAACCAACAGTTGGCACAAGAATGTACGGCGCCGACCAGAAGAGCGTGGTCCAAAGACGAGCAGACAGCTCTAGCGGAGATGGAAGCCAACATGAGTCCAGCAAATCCCTCAGCCATCATTGATTACCTTGCCGCAAATTCAACCAGGGACGCAATAAAGAAAAGGCGGCAGCGCAGATCTTTCATCGAGACGGTGCAGCGTATACGTGAAGCAGGTCAGAGACAGGATAATAGTCAGACCATTGAGACATCCTCGTCATCCTCATCGGAGTATGAGTCTGCGGGGGAGAGCCCAGTAAATGAAACCAGAGGCGACGAGCGATCCAGCGAAGACGAACCGTTAATGCTAGCGCTACAGAACTTGAGTTTGAGCCCAAACGATGAAGTCGTGAGAAATGCCATCTTGGGCCCCCCCGAGCTAGGTCGACAAGCTCTTGAGGGATGGACCTTGCAACTGATAGCGAGGTATGGCAGAACGTTGAGCTTGGAGTCGCAGGCGGAGTACAGATTCGTGATTCAAGGCCAGATGGGTCCGCGCGCTAGAAGAGCGAAGGAGTACCGGATGGCCCAACGGGAATATCTGGTCACCGCAGGCGTCCACCAACCTAGCAGCGGAGGAGGAGAGGTTCGGGGCGATATTCGCCCAAGCGTCAGTAACGGATGATGCCCCAATCATCGACGCCTACCCCCACAGAACAGCGGTGACGGAGCCCATGACCCGGGAGGAAATACGCTCTGCTTTGGGTGGCATGAGGTCCCAAACACCTGGACCGGACGGAGTAACACTGAAAGCTCTAAGGAGGATACCGGTAGATAGCTTGCTCCTCTTATTTAACGCATCGCTGCTGCTTTGTTTTACCCCATCGGAGCTGAAAAAGAGCAGGACGGTGCTGATCCCGAAGGCTATAGCGGGGGGCGAGGGCGGTAGCTCAGCATGGAGGCCAATCACGATTTCCTCGATCATGATTAGGCTAATGCACAAAATCCTGGGGAAGAGGCTGGAGAGAATATTACTGAACCGAAACCAACGAGGATTCTGCCGGCTGGATGGGTGTTTCGCGAACGTGACAGCAGTCAATTCCATAGTCAAGCTGCGCAGGAAAACAGGACAGCCACTAACCATCGCATCTCTTGATATTTCCAAAGCGTTTGACTCTGTTTCCCACCACAGCATTGATAGAGCACTACGGAGAGTGAACGTCGATGACAGATTCCGCAGATATGTTCAACAAAACCTTACCGAAGCCACGACTAGCTTTATAGGGGGTACTGCTGAAATAATAGTACGGCGCGGCGTAAAGCAAGGAGACCCCCTATCCCCAATGCTGTTCAATATCGCCCTGGACGAACTAATGGCAGCCCTAAACGGCTTCACGGGCGTGAAAGTGGGGACACAGCACATACGGGCGCTAGCGTACGCGGATGACGTGCTTTTATTTGCGGAAAATGCGCAGGACGTGGAGAGGATGGTGGAGGTGGTTAGAGTATTCGTGGAGGCGAGGGGGATGGCAATAAATCCGGCGAAAAGTCATGCAATCCGACTAGAAACGGTCCCCAGTAAGAAGAAGGTGTTCATAAGTGAGGGAGGAGTCAGATGTGGAGGACAGGTGATACCAGCAGTCAAAATACAGGAGGTGATCAGATACCTGGGTGCTGAGTTATCTCCCTGTGGGGAGAACACCTGCGCACTGCCAACATTGCTACTACATTTGCAGCGACTGAGAAGAGCCCCGTTAAAACCAGCTCAGAAAATGAGGATCCTGAGAGATTTTGTCATGCCGAGATACATCGCGTACCTCCAGCAGCCCTCTATGACTAGAAAGAACTTGAAGGAAGCCGACAAGAAGATTAGGGTGTTTGTGAGAGCAATTCTGCACCTCAACCCGCATTGTCACTCTTCCATTATACACGCCCCAGTGAGAGAAGGTGGCCTCGGGCTACTCTGCTTCGCGGAGCGCATCCCTGGTATTGTGTCGTCGAGAGTACAGAGGTTAATAGACTCCGACACTATATACCAGGCTGTAATGGAAGAGGACGAACAATGGGTGGCGAGGATTGCAGGGTTGGTTCAGCCGGTGAGTGGTAAGGCGGAAAACTACGAGCACCACTCCGCAGCACTAAACAGATCCTTTTCGGGATGTGGCGGCCTTCGACAAGTAAACGGCCACAGGGAGAGTAGTCGCTGGATCTATGACACCCCTCCATTCTGGACAGGGGAAGAGTATATAAAAGCAATACAGCTACGATACAACATGCTACCCTGTAAAGCCATCCCCTCAAACCCGATAACTCAGAGAAGATGCAGGGCAGATAGATGTAGGCGCCAAGAAACCGTATGCCACATATTGCAAGCCTGCAATCTCACACATACGGACAGGATACAAAGGCATAACTTCGTGCAGGACAGGATAGTGGCGGCAGCCAGGCGTAAAGGGTGGGAAGTGCACGTAGAAAAACACATACTCTTCTGATGGTCTGAGGAAGCCTGACCTATTATTAGTGAAAGGCCCTCAAGTGGTGGTTTCAGACATCGGCGTGCACTGGGAAGGGGAAGAGCCGCTGGCCACTCACCACCAACAGAAGATAAGGCATAATTCGACGCCTGGTTTCCTGCGGAAGGTTATGGAGTTGTTCCCATCGAGGTCGGTGACGATTTTGACGTACATCATCGGCGCGCGTGGTGGTTGGTGCGCTGAGAACGAACGGTTGCTAGCTACAGTGGACATCGATGCGGGAGTTGTCCATGAAACAATAACTGGTGCGATTAAGGGCGGCATCATGACCCATGCAAAGTTCATGAGGTGCGTCTGGGATAGTTTTACCTAATTAAATCACTAATTTAAGTAAGGATTAAGACTGTAAAAAACAAACATATATTGTAAGATCTAGGCACACGACAGCCTACCAAATTGTCGAAATTTGTTAAGTAATATAACACCTCGATATTTCTTAGCTTTCCACACATGTACATTAACTTAAGTTTAACTTGTATATAGGATTGTAAGAAATAAAGTTGATTGAAATAGCCAAATGCCTCGTCATCTAATTAGTGACGCGCATGAATGGATTAACGAGATTCCTACTGTCCCTATCACTTGGCGTTGAACTTTCGGAGTGAACAGACGTGTTTCGCATCAGCGGAAATATTATTGAATTTGGTTGTGAAATACGAAGCGCTCTCTTAGATTGTTGTTTTTAATTGAATGTGCCTTAAGTGCCCTTTTGGAGTTTCCAATAATTAATTGATTGCCATTGATTGAGTGATTAGTGATAGTGGTGGAATTGAGTAATCCATTTGTGTGGTAGATTAAATTATTAACCAATTAATTAAATTTATTTAATTGATTGGATTGAGTAATTTAATTTACGTCGACTTGGCTAGTTTTGGACTTTTGATTTCGGATACCGTTTTGATTTGTTGTGAATTTGATTGGATTGTTGCTGACCTGGACCGTTACTGGATAAGTATTTATTTTGAATTTTTGTTTTGTGAGTCTATCTGTTGCCACTATAGTGAAGTTTGCAATTGAATTTGTTGCTATAAGTTAGCGGGTCGTTTTCTCGACAAATTGGTAGACTTGTAAACAAGTCCTTATAGTGTGGCTTGCAACGCATTTTGTTGCTGCATTCTAACGGAGGGTTTTTTTTTTTTTTTTGCTGTTGGAGTGAGTGAGTGAGTGCTTTTTCGATGACGAGGAGAAGGAAAGACCCTACTGCGGAGGGTGCAGTAGGGGGAGAGGAGATGGAGGATGATGAAGAGCAGGAGAGCAGTGAAGAGAACGCTGCTAAGAGAGTGGATGCAATTCCGAGCCCAGAGAAGGCTGGTGTAAGTGGCACGAGAGCAAGAGCGGGTGGTGTTTTGCCCCCAGCTCCTCTGTTCTCTGATGGGAGTGTTGGTGCCAGTGGTAGTGGTAGGTCATCTGCTAGAGGTGCGAGGAATGCAAAGACCCAGGAGAAGAGTAAACCGGCGAGAGTACCGAATAAGGCATCTGCAGTAGGTAAAGGGAATGCTGAGAGTGTGACCTCGGATAGTGAGGTAGCTATGGTGAGAGAGGGAAGGTCTCGGAGTGTTAGACGCTCTGGAGGAGGGAGTATGGGTGCTGAGAATGTGATAGCTAAAATGAAAGTCATCACGGGTAGGCTTATGGCTACGCTGATAGACATTTTCAATGTGGAAGGAGCGTGCGTGAGAGAGGTCTCAGGGTTGTCTGGTGAGTATGAGGCACTGTTGATGAGCGTAGTCTCAGAGAACGAGAGATTAAAAGGGCGTTTGGACGTGTTTACCACTAGATGGAACATCTGCACGGTGATGCCCCCAGTGAGTGCGGCTCCCGTGAGCACTGGTTCGGTGCCAGTGGTGAGAGCGCCTGCGCCGATACCCCCGCCTATTGAGACATGGGCGATAAAGGTGAAGAGTGTAGATAATGCGGCGACTTCTAAGCAGGTAGTGGAGAAGGTAGTGAAGGAGGTTGGACCTCACCTTGGTGTGCGAGTGCACGAGGTAAGAGCGCTCCGTGGTGGTGGTGGTGCGGTTGTACGCACTCCCTCGCAGGCGGAGAGAGAGAGGATGGTAGCGAACGAAAAGTTCAAGGAGGCGGGACTAGAGGTGAGCGTGGAAGACAAACTGGGACCTAGAGTGGTTGTCCATGGAGTGGAAGCGCAGTTCTCTCCTGACCAGTTCATGAGTGAACTGTACGACCTGAACTTTAAGGGCAAGTACTCTAAGGAGCAGTTTGCTAGAAGCGTGAAAATAGTCAGCCGCCCATGGCAGGTCTCCGAGGGTAGACTAAATGTAGTGCTGGAGGGCACCCAGAGGGCAGTGGACATTCTATTAGCAGCGGGAAGGTGCTATATAAAATGGTTCAGCTTCCGTGTACGTGAATACGAGGTTATTCAAGCATACCATAAATGCCTTGGTTTCGACCATAGGTTTAAAGACTGTCGGGCTGCACATGAGGTGTGTCGCCGATGTGGCCAACCTGGTCACCAGGAGAGAAGTTGCGTAAATCCGCTTAACTGCAGGAATTGCGCGTTTAAGGGTAAACCGTCTGGGCATCGTATGATGTCCCAAGCGTGTCCCCTGTACTCGGCGATGGTAGCTCGGGTTAATGCTCGACATTGATGTCCGTCCGCATATTGCAATTGAATTGTCAGGGTAGTAGATCGTCCATGTACGATCTGGGTCAGTGTTTGTGTGAGTTAAACTGTGTTGTAGCGCTGCTTCAGGAGCCATACCTGAACCAGGATGGGGTGGTGGGTCTCCCGCTGGAGTTCAGAGTATTTGTTGACTTGCGTCGAAATGCAGCGATTGTTGTCCGAGGTATTGAGGTTCAATGTTTACTTGTTGATCAATCAGAATATGGTGTGTGTGTTAGACTGGAAGGGGATTTTGGTGTGTTGTTTGTGATCAGTGTTTACTGTAAATTTGAGGAGCGTTTGGACCCATATTTGGTCTATGTGGAAGCTCTGCTGCAAAAAATTGGAAATGAGCCTCTTCTGGTGGGTATGGACGCCAACGCTGCCTCCCCTATGTGGTACAGCAAGATGTCCAGGCATGCGCCCGGCTATCTCAGCTCCCACAGAGGGGAGCAGTTAAGTGAGTGGCTCCTTAACTGGAACATTCACGTGGTGAAAATACCCTCCCAGGAGTACTCATTCCAAGGCCCGAACGGGGCGAGCGATATTGATGTGACGCTGTCCAATGCAGTGGCTTTCAGGAAGTTTGATTTTTCTTGGAGCATTAGACCAGATTTGGGAGTCAGCGATCATAACGTGATCCTGGTAGAAGTTACGCCTAGGAATGTTATGCAGCTTCCGGTGCCCCTCCCTGTTAGGAAATGGCGCTTGAGAAATGTTGATTGGGAGTTTTACGAGGATCAGGTTAGAGAGACGTTCTCTCAAATAGCGATGACCGATTTTGAGGAGCTCACGGTCGATGGCAAGTTAGATCTCTTAGATGGGACTATTGCGTCGATAAATGATAGATTATTCTCAGCAAGGTACTCGACTCCTCTCAGAGAGGTGAGGTGGTGGTCTAGGGAACTCGGTAATAAGAAGAGAGAGCTAAGGCGATTGAGAAAGCGTCTCCAGAGGGCAAGGCGAAGAGAATCCCCAGATATTTTGAGCATGGAGGAAAGGTATCGAAATTGTCTTCGATGTTATAAGTCTATGTTGAGAGAAGCAAAAGAAGTGCACTGGAGAAATTTTGTAATAGAAAACAGTGATGATCCCTGGGGCAAGGTGTATCGAATTTGTCGTCAGAGGAACCAGACGCTGGAACTGTCCAGCCTTATAGTTGGTGGTGATCCATGTGTCACTTGGGAGGAATGCGCGGGCGTTCTGTTGAATACTTTCTTCCCTAGGGAGAGCGTTGGAAGTCATTTGCCCATACTGCAGACTACTGGTGCGCCGGCTTTGGAGCGGGATGAGCTGTTTGTATCCATTTCGAGGCTTCGCTCAAGGAAATCTCCTGGAATAGACGGGTTGACTGGAGAGATGTGGAAACATATCTTCAAGGTCATCCCCGAATTCCTGGAGAAAGTACTTGGCGATTGCATTCGGATAGGATATTTCCCCGCGGCGTGGAAGATAGCGAGGGTGGTGGTCCTCCTAAAGTCTCCCGATAGGATTAGGAGTGATCCAAAATCCTATAGGGGCATCAGTCTCTTACCAGTATTTGGTAAAGTATTGGAAAGGATTATGGTGTTACGACTTCAGGAGAGACTGCGAGGAAGGACGTGTGAGTACCAATTTGGTTTTAAGGAGGGGAAAGGTACTGAGGATGCATGGCATCATGTAAAGGAGAAGGTCTTGCTCTCGCCTTGTAAATATGTGTTAGGGGTGTTTGTTGATTTCAGAGGAGCTTTTGACCACTTAAATTGGTCTTCGATACTGGAGAGATTGCATGAGGTCGGATGCAGAGAGCTTGAGCTGTGGAAGAGTTACTTCAGTGATCGGGTGGCAAAGATCATTGGAAGGAACCATGAGGTTTCCACGCCTGTGGTGAGAGGGTGTCCTCAGGGATCCATAGGAGGTCCAGTTATTTGGAACCTAGTAATGGACCCTTTACTGTTTGAACTGGATATGTCTTGCAATTTTTGTGCCTATGCGGATGACCTTTTGCTTTTAGTTGAGGGAAATTCCAGGAAGCAGCTTGAGATGGAGGCAGCTAAACAGCTGAGTGTCGTGGGACTCTGGGGTGACAGGGTAGGCGTTAGCGTAAACGAAGATAAGACCGTGTCCATGATGCTTAAGGGTTCTTTGTCGTCGAACAGACACCCGATTGTGAAGTTTGGAGAGAAATCGATTGTGTACGTCGATAAGGTCAGGTACCTAGGTATTACTGTAGGCGAAAGAATGAACTTCCTGCACCATATTGATGTTGTCCGAGACAAATTACTTACAGTGGTAAGACAGGTCAGAAGAATCCTTAGGAGTGATTGGGGCCTCAAGACTAGGGCGGTACGTTGCCTGTACAAGGGCTTGTTCTTGGCCTGTGCCACCTACGTGTCCTCGGTATGGGGAGATGTGGTGAAGAGGTCGTTTGGAAAGAGGAAAACATTATCATGTCAGAGGGTGGCATTATTAGCCTGTATGAGGGTATGTAGGACGGTATCTACAGACGCTTTACAGGTCTTGATGGGGGCGACTCCTCTTGACCTTGAAGTGCTAAGGCAAGGTGCATACTACAGATTCCGTAAGGGCATTATCCAGGCTCGGGATGAGTGGATTGTCCCCGGTATGGAAGGAATGTGTTAATGTTCGGAGGCAAGAGCGGTGGGTTTCTTCGCCAAATGGTAGGGTTACGTACCGTTTCTTGCCAGACGTTTCATTTGTGGAATATCATCCATTATTTGACTTTGGAATGGAGTTGGGTTACCTGCTCACTGGGCATGGCTCTCTCAACGAGTTCTTACATAGGAGGGCTTTGTCTCCCACCCCGGAGTGTCTATGTGGTTCGCCTTTTGAGGATGTGGAGCAGTTGTTGTGTATATGTCCACTTTATGCTGATATAAGGGATATATCCGGCATGGGGATAGAGTTTTCAGATTGGCAATGGCATTTTGAGGGTCTCGTCTCCACTCCGGAGACATTAATATGCGCTGAGCGGTTTGGCGCCGTCTGTTCACTACTAGGCGATCTCTTTTGAGATGACGGTCCTCTTGGACTTTGAGTCATGGACTTAGTCTGTGATTCATTGGAGATGTTGGGGTTACCAGTCCCCGTGCGGCGTGGAGCAGAAACTGGGAGTAGTTTTTCTACGAAACCTGACCAGAGGTTTCTGTTACCAACGACATATGGTTGAGTCGATGACTCCGTATATGTTATAAGACTTAGGTCTTGTTGGGGGCTCGGTCGGGCTAACGCCTAAAAATGGGTGCCGTTCACCGAATCCGAACGGAAGAGGTTTGGGATGGACCTCGTCTCCTTCCGGTGAGGGGTACACATCTACGCAATGTGTGCCCAAACCGTTCTCACCAGCGTTCTTACGCTGACCGTCTCACGACCGCAGCCTTTTCACACATAATGGGTTACCAGTCCCGGCATCGTATGGGATGTAAACTGGTAGTAGTTTCATCTACGAAGTCTGACCAGAGGCTTTTTCTAGTACCACGGGAGTCAGGAGCCCCTGGAACATGTTTCCAGCCTGACTGTTGGTGTGGCCCCTGTTGGGAGCTTCGTGGTGGCTTGGTTTATACCCAAATCGCGGGGAGAGTTCTTGAACTCGGTGTGGAGTTGCACTTATTCAACCGGGTGCTATGACCCATAGAATAGCAGAGGTATTAGATAGGGCTCGACCCCAAACCAAGAGGGAAGCTTGTACCCATATGTATGACTTCGAATTGGTACCTGCGTAATTGTGACGTCCCTGTGGAGGATTACCACCCTCTAAGGGTATCGTCACAAATACAAAGGGGCGCTGGCCGTCGCATTATAACGTGCTACTGTGGGCGCTTGTTCACCGTGAGTGAGGCCGAAAGGCATAGACTTACGCTAAACAAAGATTCGTGTCCCTATAACTCGATTGTGAACTCTCGAAGCGTGCAGACGTGTTTCGCATCAGCGGAAATAAATTTAATTCGGTTGTGAAATAACAGAGTGCGTTTTGTAGTGTATTGCTATTTTAAATTCCGTAAGGAACAGCTTTAGTGCCCTTTCGGCAATTTGTTTATACTTTGAATCGATTAAGTGATTGGATAGTGGTTATTGAATTAATCTATATTGTGTGGTGATTAATCAATAGATTTGGCTGAATTGATCAAATGTTATTTGATTAATTCAAGCGAATTTTATTGATAATCCGGACTGGCAGTGTTTTATTGGACTATTCTTCGGATATCGTTTGTGATTTGGAATTGTGATAAAATTGATTTTTGGTTAATCTTAAATTCGTTAATTAATCAAATTTTCATTTGATTAATTGCGTGAACTTTAATTGACCTGACCCTGCATTTTTTTGGACAACTCTTTGATAATTTTGTGATTATTCTGATTTTTCTTGGATTGATTGATAACGGCCTGGCACTGAATAAGGTATTTGATTTTGTATTATTTTATATTTTTGTTGTTGGCGTGCATGCTGACTCGATAGAGTCGTGAGTCTTGTCTCGCCAACGTTGCATTGTTTTTCCTTAACTTAGCGGTTCATTTTTAATCAATTTGGTTGAAAAGTCTGCATAGTGTAGTTTAGCTACAGAATTGTTGCTGCAAAGTAACGGGCACTTTTTTTGCTGAAATTGTGTCTGAGAGGTAGATGACGAGGAGGACGAGGAGGGACCTCGCTGGCGAGGACGCAGCGGGAGGTGAGGATGGTGCGGGAGATGAGGAAGCGTTGAGTAGCGAGGCAGAGAACGCACCCAAGAGAGTGGATGCTATTCCCTCTCCTGAAAAGGGAAATGTGGCCCCAGGTACTAGTAGTAGTGTGCGTTCGAGAGCGGATGACTTGCCGCAAGCGCCCCTGTTTAATGACGGTGATGCGAGTGGGAGTGGGAGAGCGGGTAGAAACCCCTAGAAGGGTAAGAGCAAGCATCAGAGACTTGCTACTAAGAGAGTTGATAGTCTGACGTCAGACAGTGAGGGTAGAGCGTCTGGGCATCTAATGATGTCGCACGCGTGCCCCCTTTATGCTGCGATGGTTGCTCGTGCAAACGCTAGACATTAATGTCCGTCCGTGTTTTACAGTTAAACTGTCAGGGTAGTAGATCGTCCATGTACGATCTGGGTCAGTGTTTGTGTGAGTTGGAATGTGTTGTGGCGTTGCTCCAGGAACCGCACATTTCGGTGGAGGGCCCTGTGGGTCTCCCGCTTGAGTTTCGTGTTTTTGTTGATCTGCGTAATAATGCTGCAATTGTTGTTAGGGGTTTAAATGTTGAATGTTTGTTAATTGATCAGTCCCAGTGGGGTGTATGTGTGAGAGTTGAAGTTGATTTCGGAGCGTTGTTGATTGCCAGCATGTACTGCAAATTTGAGGAATCTATAGACCCATACCTCCAATACTTGGAGCGTTTGGTGGCGCTTGCGGGTAATGTACCCTTGCTTGTGGGCATGGACGCCAATGCTGTCTCTCCGATGTGGCATAGCAAGATGCCTAGGCATGTCCAAGGTTATCTTAGCTACCACAGAGGAGAGCAGCTAAGTGAATGTCTCCTTAACCGGAGCATTCATGTGGTGAATGTGCCCACAGCTGAGTACACATTCCACGGTCCAAATGGTACTAGTGATATCGGTGTAACTTTGGCAAACAGCGTGGCGAATAGAACCTTTAGTTTTAGGTGGGAGGTCAGACCGGATCTCGGGGTCAGTGACCACAATGTGATCTTAATTGATCTGGAGAGGAGTGAGGGGTTTTTAGCAGGACCGTCGCCGCTTAAGAAGTGGTCCACAAAGGCGGTGGATTGGAACTTCTACGAAGATGAAATCAGGGAGGTCTATCGTGCCGTTTCTTTGGCAGACTTTAGTGGGATGGATGTTGATTCCAAAGTTCAGGTGATTAATGAGTGTGTCACTGATGTCAATAATCGTCTGTTGCCTGTTCTCCACCCCACTCCCTTAAGGGAGCTTCGGTGGTGGAATATGGATCTTCAAGAGAAGAAGTTGGCACTGAGAAGGTTGCGTAGGAGGATGCAGAGAGAGAGGCGTAGGGGTTCGGCGTTGGCTCTTGTGGCTGAGATGAGTTATAGGGTATCCCTTAGGGAGTACAAAGTCATGCTACGGAGTGCTAAGGAAATGCACTGGAGGAACTTCGTCCGTGAAAACGGGGACGATCCCTGGGGCCAGGCATATAGGATATGTAGGAGGAAACGTCCACTTGACCTTTCGGGTCTTGTGGTAGATGGACAGGTGTGTACCTCTTGGGCCGATTGTGGTAAGGTCCTTATGAACACATTCTTCCCTAGGGAGGATGAAGTGTATGCTTTGGGGGAGGATTCCTCAATTGCCCCTGATGTTGAAAGAGGCGAGGTTGATCTGGCTATCTCGAAGCTTCCGTCGAGGAGGTCTCCAGGGATTGATGGATTGACTGGTGAAGTGTGGAAACACGTTTACCAGGCTATCCCTCAATACCTGGTAAGCCTCATTGCTTGAAATTATCTTACCGCCTGTCGTAGCGAACGGACGTGTTATCGCAGAGCGGATAGTTTTTAACCTATTACGCAATACCTATTCTACTACCTACTACGCAACCAGGAGGTTTGTTGTTTATAAAGCGTAGGTTGAATTGGATGCATCGGTCTCTGGACAGAAATTTCTGAGCTCAGTCTGGAAGGCCTATACCGACGTACCTATTACGGGCTAATACTGGCTATGGGGGTGTCTCCCCCAACCAATTTATGATTAAATCCAAAAAAGACGAAGGAGATTACGGCGCAGGGGAGGGAAAACCCAGTGCCGGTCGTCGTTATCGAACAATCGTGAGCAAGCAACTTCTACGAGCTTTGGTGCCTTGGATCCCGTAGTCGAAAACGAAACAAGAGCACATCCAGCCGCAGGCAAAACAAATGATAAGACAGATGAAGCAGAACCCAGCCGGGGCTTTAAGCAACCCCAGCCTTTAAAAGCCAGTGGGGACTCTGACTCTGAATCATCAAATGAAAACAATATCACTATTGTTGCTAACTTAAAGAGCCTGTCAGGGGCACAAAGAAGGAAACTGAATAAGTTGAACCGACAGAACCTATTACGGGATGAACCTGACAATTCTACCTCCAATACAAACATGGAGGCCGCTAAAAGAGTCAGGTCTCCCGAAGAACATAGCGCTGTGAAAGTGACTAAGAAGAAAAAGGGCTCGCCGTCTTCCAGTAATTCGGATAAGTCTAACGTAACCACACAAAAGGAGGTCTCTAGTCTGGGTCCTTCGATTGTGGGCGGTAAAGTTGACCCAATAACGCAGTTCAAGTCAACCAAATCATCCGTTAAGGATGAGGCTTTAACCAAAAAGACTCTACAGACACGGAAAAATCAATTGGCCATAAAGAAGGGTAAGAAGCCACCGTCTTATTCTAATATTGCTAAACAACATTTTCGAGACGATCTATGCTACGCCATAATTGATAGCAGTAGTGCATCTGGCAGAATCCGCGAAGACCAAAAGAGCAACTTCGAAGATTTGGTCTATACGAGGGTAGCGGAATACGTCCTCGAATCTAAGGATGAACCACCAATCGAAGTAATGAGTTGCAAGTTTGAGAGGGGTGTTTTGATGCTAAGGCTGGCATCACAACGCTGCGCTGGTGTCCTCGTAAAACTTGTGGATAGCTTCCCCTCACCTTGGGACGGCGCAAAGCTAAAATTGGTAAGGAAAAGCGACATTCCTGAACTCATAAAAACGACCCTATATGTTAAGGGATGTCCCATTAAGTTCTCATCAGAGTACATACTCGACATCATTGGCAAACAGAATTCAAAACTTTCCGTGAGAAAGTGGGAAGTCTTCTATAGGAAGGATGATACCGAGGGTACTCTCCTCGTGTTAGGCATAGACCCAGAATCCAAGAACAATCTTGTCATGGCGAAGGGCATGGCGTACTTCTTGATCTGGACAGTCTTTTTCAAAATTGGAAAGGTCCCGATTGGCAGGACAACTGAATCGAGTCGAGTCCAAATATACTGTCTGAAGAGGTAAACACTGGTATTGAACGGATGGAGACAAGTGAGACACTGCCAAAAACTGATGTGGAAGTAGTCAATAACACAACCAGTTCACCAATAGTACCGCCACTTTTGCAGGAAGTTCCCAGCAAAGGTGATGATCAAAATAAAAAGAGCCACAAAACGATTCAAACCAATGAGGGAGCGACAAAAAATAACACCGCCTCCCAAAATTGTCGGCTGGAAGATGGTGTAATAGGTAGTGAACGAAAGGAGGAGAATGACCCACTACCAAATAATGAGGGGGTGCCACCAGATAGGATAGACTCCCAAAAGAAACTTTTACTGGAAGGACAATGATTGAGGTCATCCAGATAAACCTCCACCGGAGCGAGACAGCATCCAACGCTCTGATGGACATCATAAATAAAGGCAGGGTTCATATTGCTTGGATCCAGGAACCATGGACAACTAGCAACAAGGTTACTGGATTAAACCATGTGAACTATAACCTTTTCTACGCTAACACAGGTACTCGTCCAAGGACTTGTATTCTGTGCCATAAAAACTTATGTTTTATTTTCTCTCCAGAGTTGTCAACATCGGACGCAACGGTGCTGAGGCAAGGTAATGGAAATATGTACCTGGCGTCAATATATCTGCCATTCGATGCGCCGACATTGCCACCTACGTCGGAATTACAACGTCTGGTGAGGGAATCCAAACACGCAAGTAATGAGTTATTAGCTGGATGTGACGCCAACTCCCATCATATCGCTTGGGGTAGTACTAACACCAATAAAAGGGGACACGCCCTTATCGAATTTTTGAATACAAATGACCTCATAACTCTTAACATAGGAAACACTGCAACCTTTGTTAACAAAATTAGGGAAGAAGTATTAGATATAACGATATGTTCAGAAAATCTTATTGATGAGATTCATGAGTGGAGGGTTTCGGATGAACACTCCTATTCAGACCACCGTTATATAAGGTTTAAAATTGCACGGCCACCGCCAAACCCCATAAGTTTCCGTAATAAGGCTAAGACCGACTGGACTAAATTCGGAAATCTACTTGGAAATCGATTGGGGCAGCCTACACGCGATTATCTATGTGCAGAAGACATTGATATCAATGTTAAGAAGATTACCGAGGCTCTTGTAAAATCATTCGAAGATAGTTGCCCACTTCGAGAAAGGAAATCTGCCTTTGAGAAACCCTGGATGACAGGACAAATTCGCTCGATTGGCAAAGATGTCCGCAGACTTTACAATAGAGCTCGACGTAAAAAACAATCAGTATATTGGGACGACTACCACAAAAGACTCAAAGAATACAATAAAATCATTAGATCGGCGAAACGTAACTCCTGGAGGCTTTTCTGTGAACAGGTAGACAGCGTTAACAGCATGTCTAAAATGAAAAAGTTGCTCTCAAAAACTCATGTCCAAACCGAAACACTGGTGGATGAAACGGGTAAAAGGATGGAAACTATAGAGGATGCCGTAAGGCTCTTGATGAAAACTCATTTTCCGACTGGTAATGCTGGACCAACAGAGGAACAGTTACAGAATGAAAATGTATTGCATCAAGTACCTATTACGGATATAACAGATGGTATGGTTAAAGAAGCGATAAAAAGTTTCTCTCCCTTTAAGGCTGCGGGACCGGATGGAATATTTCCAGCACTTCTGCAGAATGAGGTGGATCTGGTATCAACTCATCTGTCTGGAGTGTTCACTGCATGCCTAACCCATTCGTATACCCCAAAAAACTGGCAGGAATCAAGGGTGGTCTTCATACCAAAGCCTGGCAAGGCGAGTTATACGACCCCAAAGGCTTATCGACCCATTAGCCTTATTTCTTTCCTGTTAAAAACAATGGAGCAAATAATTGATAACATGGTCAAAGGTAAAATAGCGGATCACAGGCTAAAATTCAAACAACACGCCTACGTCAAAGGAAGATCAGTGGAAACAGCTCTGCATGAGGTAGTGCACCACATAGAAGAGTCCTTCAGTAAAGAAATGTATACACTTGCTGTTTGCATAGACATTGAGGGCGCATTTAACAATGTACAGACCGATACACTTATCCAGTCCTTAGACGAGTTTCAGGTTGACCGGCGCTGAAAAACTGGATCAACAATATGCTAAGGAATAGGTGGATTATTTGTGGGTCATATGACGTAAAAATTAGAGGCAAGGTAAATCGTGGTATACCTCAGGGGGGCATTTTATCGCCTCTTCTATAGGTTACGACGATACACAGTCTCCTAAAAGCCCTCACCAATGAAGGACTTAAACCAGTCTGTTATGCAGACGACGTTGTAATACTTCTAAGGTGCTTTCATCCAAATCTATTATGCAGAAGAGCTGAAGAGACACTTAACATAGCATATAACTGGGCACAACCAAGGGGATTAAATGTTAACCCAGACAAAACAGAAATATGTCTATTTACAAGGAAAACGAAGATTCCACGTTTTACCCCGCCTAGATTCCTGAATAAGACAATTGCTATAACTAAAAAGGTAAAATACTTGGGAGTAATCTTGGATCAGAAACTGTACTGGAAAGATCATCTTGAAGAAAGAGATACAAAGGCACACAGATGTTGGTCGTTGTGCAGAAGAGCTATAGGTTTAAAATGGGGACTACGTCCAAATATGACTCACTGGCTTTACATGAGCGTGATTAGACCAATAATCACCTACGCCTCTGTAGTGTGGTGGACATCAATGGACAAGAAGTGCAACGTAATACCTTTGCAAAAAATTCAACGTATGTGCTGTCTAGGCATAAGCGGGGCATTTAGAACTGCACCAACAAAAGCGTTGGAGACTATACTGCACATCCAACCAATAGACATCCGTATAAAGTATGAGGCAGCCCTCACAGCAAGACGTCTACAAGTGATGGCTGAATGGATAAATCGAGACCACAAGTCGTACCATCAGAAGGTTTTAGAATATCTAGTTGGTCACATTCAAACGCCAAAAATCTCGGACCGCATTCCTGAAGTGCGGCTTACAGCTACCTGTGATACGTTTGTGCCAGACAGACGCTCCTGGGAAAATGGAACTTTGGCCCATGTGCCAGTGGGAACCAGCTGCTACACGGATGGGTCCAAGCGAGGAGGAAGGACGGGTCTGGGACTTTTTATTGATGAACCAGAAGTCGAAATTCACTTCCGCCTCCCTGACCATAACACGGTATTTCAAGCAGAAGTTCGAGCAATCACGGAGTGCGTGAACTGGCTCAGTAACACGACAAAGCCTAAAAATGCCAATATCTTCACAGACAGCCAAATGGCGATTAAAGCAATAACATCGGAAAGGGTCAAATCCAGAACTGTGTTGGACTGTAAAAGAACGATAAATGATTACTCAGCCCATGGTCAATTGCGTATTTGCTGGGTACCAGGACACAACGGAGTGATTGGAAATGAACGGGCAAACTACTTGGCTTCAAAGGGCAGAGAACTTCGAGTAATAAACTTGGAAAATTGCAAACCTTTCGAAGCCACGAAAAATGAGTTGAAGCACTGGGCAGTGATGGCTCATAAAACTGTGTGGAATAGCGCAACAGTAGGAGCAACTGCAAAGATACTGTGGGGTGACCCAAATGAAAAGAAAACAAGAAGTCTTCTGAAACTAAACAAGATCGATATTAGTAAGATGATGAGTGTTCTAACGGGACACTCAAGCTTACAAGCACATCTTCATCGCATAGGACTAGCAGAAAACGACGAATGCAGGGCATGCAGAGAAAACATCGAAACGATGGAACATTTTCTGTGTCACTGCCCGGCTTTCACACATGCAAGATCCCAACATTTCGGGTCCGACATATTGCCAGACTTGACTCATCTCAGAGAAATTGACTGGAAGATACTGAGAAAATTCGTGTCTAGTACTGAATTTTCGTGAGGTATAAAAAGATCATAAATAAGGAGCGCACAACAGGCCGAACCACTGGCTTAAGTGTATGTCCATGGACATGAGACGTTTAAACGTCTCCTCTCTTCAACCTAACCTAAGCCTCCTTGCTGAGTGTGTTAGGATAGGGTATTTCCCGTCTGCGTGGAAGGAGGCAAGGATTGTGGTTCTCCTGAAGTCCCCTGATAAGATCAGGAGTGATCCTGCATCCTATCGGGGCATCAGTCTCCTCCCAGTCCTTGGAAAAGTGCTGGAGATGGTGATGGTGTTGCGGCTTCAGGAGAAACTGCATGGAAGAATGTGCCGCTACCAGTTCGGCTTTAAGGATGGTAAATGCACGGAGGATGCGTGGCTCCACGTGAAGAATAGTGTCGAGAGCTCGGACTCCAAGTACGTTCTTGGTTTATTTATACACTTTCAAGGAGCATTCGATAATCGTAGGTGGTCTGCTGTCCTTAATAGACTCCGTGAGGTAGGTTGTCAGGAGATTGATATTTGGAAAAGCTTTTTCCGCAATCGCAGGGCTTTTTTGTTTGTCCCTATCTACTGGACTTGCAGTTGAGCACTCGAAGCGAGCGGACGTGATTTTTATTTAGCGAAACGTGTATATACTGAATCGTGCCTTTAAAGTAACACGCATTAGTGCCTTTGAAGGGATTCGCTGAACATACATTTTGTGCAAAAAGTGATTATAGTGGATAATTAGTGGATTATCGTTAATTCGTTTTGTAATTAATTTGTTTTATTGATTAATTAATTGGAAATTTCGATTGATTGGTCAATAAATTAAATTGATTATTACTGGTGTGACCTTGGACTGTTATTGGCTTTACGAAATTTGGATACTGATATTGATAAATTAATAAATTGATTTGGAATTACTTGAGATGGCTGCTTAATTAATTAAGTTAATTAATTAGATTTAATTAATTGATTGAGCGATTAACTTATTAATTTCAGATTGGTTAATTAATTAATAATTGGATTGGCTTTGACTTGGTATGTTTTTTTGGATATTTGATTTGATTTTCTTTGTATTGATTAGACTGTAGAAACAAAACCTGGTTGTGACAGGCTTGCTTTGTTGTTTATTTTTAAAGGCTAGATGCTGACTCGTCAGAGTCATAAGTCAGTGTGCGCTTTGTGATTTGTTGCTACTTGATAGCGGTACATCCTTGTTTACAAAATAAGGAAATTTTGTTTAGCCACTATAGTGTGGTTTGCAACGCTATTTGTTGCTACAAATTAGCGGTAGCAATTTTTCTTGTTGACTGTGTACGGTACCTTCTGTGTTAATGACGAGAAGGAGGAAAGATCCCTTTGGAGAGACGACGGGTGCAGAGGAAGACGACGACCTGGATATGGAGAGTGAGGAGGAAGAGAACGCGGCGAAGAGAGTCGACGATATGACTAGCCCTGAGAAGATGGTTAGAAGTGCGTCAACGAAATTGAGGAGAGCTAGTGTGGTTACTGATGGTCCTAGTACTAGTAGGGCAAGAGGAGGTCCCCCTCTGCCACTGGTGCCATTGTTCTCTGACGAGAGTGTTGGTGGTAGTGGTAAGGGAGACGGTAGGTCACTGAGTAAGAGTTTAAAGGTGCGGAGATGAGAGGCAAGACAAGTAGGCCTGTAAGAGCTTCGGCTAAGGGAGCCGCCTCGAAGGTACCTGAGAGCTTAACCTCAGATAGCGAATTAACTGAGACGAGAGAGAGAGCGGGTAGGCAGTCACGTACGCCGAGACGCACGGTTGCAGCAGGTGGCACCGCTGAGAGCAGTATTGCTAAGATTAAGATTATTACTGGCAGGAAGATGACAACGCTCATCGATGTGTTTAATGTTGAGGGCTCTCTTGTGAAAGAGATAATGAGTTTATCTGGAGAGTATGAGGCGTTGATGATGGGCTTAGTCTCTGAAAATGAGCGTCTGAGAGGTAGGCTGGATGTCTACTCCACCAGGGGAACGCCTCAAACGGTGATGCCAACAGTGAGCGTGGCTCCCGTGAGCGCAAATCCCGCAGGAGTAGCCCCAGTACCGATGGTGGCGCCGGCTCTCCATGAACCGGTAATTGAGACGTGGGCGTGCAAAGTTAAGAGTTCCGATGGTAATGCTACTGGCAAACAGGTTGCAGAGAGAGTAGTGAAAGAAGTTGGGCCTCATCTGAACGTTAGGGTTCTTGAGGTGAGGGCCTTGAGGGGAGGAGGTGCGATCATACGCACACCTTCTCAGGCTGAACGCGAGAAGATCGCAAATAATGCGAAGTTCAGAGAAGCTGGCTTGGAAGTAAGCGTGGATGACAAGCTTGGACCAAGAGTGGTTGTCCAGGGAGTTGACACGCAGCTCTCTCCTGACGAGTTCATGGGAGAGCTGTATGACAAGAACCTGAAGGGCAAGCTCTCAAGGGAAGAGTTTGTCAAAAGCGTGAAAATAGTGTGCAAGCCATGGACGGTGTCCTCTGACGGTCTGGTCACTGTTATATTAGAAGGGTGTGCGGCTGCTATGGAGCAGCTTTTGCAGCAGGGTAGATGCTACATAAGGTGGTTCAGTTTCCGAGTCCGTCCGTTTGATCTGGTCATGGCGTGTAGGAGATGTTTTGGGCTTGACCATATGGTCAGATATTGCCGAATGACCCAAAGTATTTGTATCCATTGTGGCCAGTCCGGTCACAATGGAAGAGATTGTGTGTACCCGTTAAATTGTAGCAATTGTGCGTTCAAGGGTAGGCCCTCGGGGCACCGCATGTTGTCCCAAGCTTGCCCTTTGTATGTGTCGTTGGTTGCCCGTGCTAATGCTAGACATTAATATGTCCGTCCGTGTCCTGCAATTAAATTGCCAAGGAAGCAGATCGGTAATGTATGATCTTGCCCAGTGTCTTTGTGAGTCTGATTGTGTTGTTGCTCTAGTGCAGGAGCCGTATGTGGCCATGGATGATGTTAGGGGCCTCCCGCTAGATTTTCGTGTAGTTAGTGATCTGTGTTGTAATGCTGCCGTTGTCGTCAGAGATAGTGGCATTAATTTAATTGTTGTTGACCAGTCGGAACACGGTGTTTGTGTCAGGCTGGAAGGAGTTTTTGGTGTTGTATTTGTAGTCAGTGTTTATTGTAAGTTTGAGGAACTACTTGATCCGTACCTGCTCTATATGGAACGAATCGTGGAGTTGGTTGGTAGGGAGCCGCTCCTTGTTGCTATGGATGCCAATGCTGCTTCTCCAATGTGGTATAGCAAGATGTCCAGGCATGCACCTGGCTATCTTAGCTTCCACAGAGGAGAACAGCTAGGTGAATGGCTCCTAAATTGGAACCTTCACGTGGTTAACATACCAACAACGGAGTACTCCTTCCAGGGACCGAACGGTTCCAGCGATATAGACGTTACCCTGGTCAATGATGAGGCGGCTAGGAGGTTTAGTTTCGAGTGGAGCATAAGGCCTGACCTTTGCGTCAGTGACCATAATGCGATTGTTATAGAAATTAGTCCTAGTGTTAGGAACAACTCTCAACCGGTACACCAGAGGAGCTGGTCAACCTGGCAAGTTGACTGGACATACTATGAGGATGAAATTAGGGAAGCTTTCAGGCCATTTCCATTGGAACATTTTGCCCAGCCCCAGGTAGATGATATAATCTTCCTGTTGAATAGGCTAGAAACTGAGGTAAACGACAGGGTCCTGCGCATACGCCGCTATAGAACGCTTCAGAAATTGAGGTGGTGGACTGAGGAGCTTCAGATGAAGCGTGCTGCTCTCCGCCGGTTAAGGAGGCGTCTGCAGCGATCACGCAGCAGGCAATCTGAGGTTAGGACTACACTGGAGCTAGAATAAAGGAGCGCCAGTGGAGAGACTTTGTCTCGAGTAATTGTAGTGACCCTTGGGGTCCGGTCTATAAGATATGTAGGAGGGGAAGGCGGAGGGTTGACCTCGCAGCATTGAGAGTGGGAGCTGTTACGCTCACGTCTTGGACGGATTGTGTGTCTGCCTTGATGAATTCATTTTTCCCGAGGTCAGGTGAAGAGCCGGTTTTGTCTCCTGAGTATGCTCCCAATGCTCCACCCCTGGAGTGTGGTGAGCTAGTTGCATCGATGGCAAAGCTACGAGCGAAGAAGTCCCCTGGTATGGATGGTTTGACCGGGGAAATGTGGAAGCACGTTTTCCGGGTCATACCAGACATACTAGAGGACTTGTTTGCTCAATGCTTTCGCTTAGGATATTTTCCCTCTGAGTGGAAGCTTGCGAAAGTCGTGATATTACTGAAGTCCCCGGACAAAGTAAGATCCGGCCCCAGGTCTGTGGCGGCTAGTGGCTCTGCTGAGAGCATAATAGCCAAAATGAAGGTAATTACTGGTAGAGTGATGACTACGCTCATTGATGTTTACAATGTTGAGGGCTCTCTCGTCAGAGAGATGATGGGGCTCTCGGGAGAATATGAGGCTTTACTGATGGGTTTAGTATCAGAGAATGAGCGACTGAGAGGTAGATTGGATGTTTACTCCACCAGGGGAACGCCACACACGGTGATGCCCCCAGTGAGCGTGGCTCCCGTGAGCACAATTCCTGGAGGAGTAAGCTCAGGCCTCGGAGTGTCGGCGCCGGTTCTCCCTGAGCCCGTCATGGAGACCTGGGCGTGTAAAGTGAAGAGCACTGATGAGAGCATTTCTAGCAAGCAAGTTGTTGAGAGAGTTGTGAGAGATATTGGGCCTCACTTAAATGTGAGAGTGCACGAGGTAAGAGCGTTACGGGCAGGAGGAGCGATTATTCGTGCACCTTCCCAGGCAGAGAGGGAGAAGATTGCGAGGAACGAGAAGTTTAAGGAAGCCGGCTTAGAGGTCAGCGTGGATGACAAACTCGGCCCGAGAGTGGTTGTTCAAGGGGTTGACACACAGCTTACTCCTGATGAATTCATGAGTGAGCTGTATGACAAAAACCTCAAGAGCAAGCTCTCTAGGGAAGGGTTTGCCAAAAACGTTAGAATAGTGAGCAAGCCCTGGACAGTTTCGCAAGATGGTCAGGTTACCATCGTGCTTGAAGGCTGTGCTGCTGCTATGGAGCATCTTCTTCAGCAAGGAAGGTGTTATGTAAGATGGTTTAGTTTTAGAGTCCGTCCGTTTGAATTGGTCATGTCGTGTAGGAGGTGCCTTGGTCTTGACCACATGGTGAAGGACTGCCGAATGACCCAGAATGTGTGTATCCATTGTGGCCAGTCAGGTCACAACGCTAGAGATTGTGTGTATCCGTTGAATTGTCGTAATTGTGCTTTTAAGGGTAAACCCTCTGGGCATCGTATGTTGTCTCAGGCGTGTCCGTTGTATGTGTCGTTGATTGCCCGCGCTAATGCTAGACATTAAATGTCCGTCCGTTTTCTGAACTGCCAAGGAAGCAGATCGGCCATGTATGATCTCGCCTAGTGTATTTGTGAATTGGATTGTGTTCTTTCGTTAATCCAAGAACCATATGTGGCCATGGATGGTGTGAGGGGTTTCCCGCTTGAGTTTCGTGTTATTTGTGATTTGCGTCGGAATGCGGCCATTATTGTTAGATGTAGTGGTATTAATGTTGTAGTTGTGGATCAGTCTGACCATGGAGTATGCGTTAGGCTTGAGGGTGTCTTTGGTGTGGTGTTCGTTGTTAGTGTTTACTGTAAATTTGAAGAACAAATTGATCCCTACTTGAGTTATATTGAGCGGATAGATGAGCTGGTTGGTAGGGAACCGCTCCTGGTAGGTATGGATGCTAACGCTGCTTCCCCCATGTGGTACAGTAAGATTGTCCAGGCATGCAGCCGGCTATCTTAGCTCCCACAGGGGGGAACAGCTGAGTGAATGGCTCCTTAATCGGAACCTTCACGTGGCGAATATACCTACCACGGAGTATTCCTTCCAGGGGCCAAACAGTTGCAGTGACATTGATGTCACTCTGTTGAATGATGAGGCAGCCAGAATTTTTAACATCAGGTGGAGCATAAGGTCTGACACTGGTATAAGTGACCACAATCCCATACTTATAGAGATTAGTATTAACGTTAGGAGAAACTCTCAACAAGTGCTGCAGAGGAGTTGGTCAACCTGGCGGGCTGATTGGTCTCTTTATGAGGAGACAATTAGGGAAACGTTTCGACCGTATCCGTTGGGGCACTTTGCCCAGTTAGAGACGGATGAGAAGGTTTACCTTCTGAATAGGTTGATAACGGAAGTGAACGATAGGGTTTTGCGTATCCGTCGCAGTATGCCGCTTCGAGGTTTAAGGTGGTGGAATGGTGAGCTCCAAAAGAAGCGTGTAGCCATCCGTCGATTGCGTAGGCGCCTGCAACGTTCACGCAAAAGACGTTCAGACGACAGGTCGGCTTTAGAGACTGTGTATAGACAGCAGTTAAGAGAGTATAAAGTAATGCTCAGGGATGCGAAGGAGCGTCACTGGAGAGATCTTGTGTCTTCAAATAGCAGTGACTCCTGGGGTCAGGTTTACAAGATATGCCGTAGGAGGCGGCAGACAGTTGACCTGAATGCGTTAAAGGTTGACGATGAGACGCTAACCACATGGTCGGAATGCATGGCATCACTCATGGACACATTTTTCCCGAGAGCAGGCGAGGAACCTGGTGTGCCTTTGGTACATGTTTCCAGAGCACCAATGCTAGAGAGAGGTGAATTGGAATTATCCATGGCGAAGCTCCGTGCAAGGAAGTCCCCCGGGTTGGACGGTTTGACAGGGGAAATGTGGAAGCACGTTTTCCAGGTCATTCCAGAAATACTCGAGGACCTGTTTGCAGGGTGTATTCGTCAGGGGTATTTTCCATCTGAATGGAAATTCGCCAAAGTCGTCGTCCTGTTGAAGTCCCCGGACAAGGTTAGGAGCGATCCCAGATCGTATCGTGTCATCAGCCTCCTTCCCGTTATGGGGAAGGTGCTGGAAAGAATAATGGTTAATAGGCTAAGGGAGCGTTTAGTAGATAGGTCATGCCGATACCAATTTGGATTTAAGGAGGGGAAGTCTACGGAGGATGCGTGGCTCCATATTAAGGATAAGATTGAGAGTTCGACAAGCAGGTATGTCCTAGGTGTCTTTGTGGACTTTAGAGGAGCGTTTGACCATCTTCAGTGGTCCAGCATCTTGGAGAGGTTGGAAGAAGTTGGGTGTGAAGAGCTGGCGTTGTGGCAAAGCTATTTCAGGAACCGGGTTGCTACGGCCGTAGGGGTAAACGACTCGGTCTCTGTTCAGGTTGAGAGAGGGTGTCCCCAGGGCTCCATAGGAGGACCAATACTGTGGAACCTTATGATGGACCCGTTACTATTCCAATTGGATCAGTTTTGCAATTTCGCTGCTTTTGCTGATGACCTCCTTCTATTGGTCGAGGCGGACTCTAGACTGCGCCTCGAGAATGATGGCGCTGAGATGATGCAGAGAGTCAAGAGTTGGGGAGACAGTGTAGGTGTCCAAAAAAATTTTCAGAAGACGCATGTAATGTTGTTGAAGGGGCACTTTTCTCCTAATAGGCATCCTATTATCAAGATTGGTGAGCACTCACTGTTGTACGCTGATAAGGTGAAGTACCTAGGAATTATGTTGGGTGAACGGTTGAATTTCCTGCCACATATCGAATACTTGCGTGACAAGCTGATCACGGTTACTGGCCAAGTCCGTAGAGTAATAAGGTGCGACTGGGGTTTGAGTAGGAAGGCAGTCCAACGATTATACAAGGGACTATTCTTGGCCTGTGCCACCTACGGGTCATCCGTATGGTGCGACACAGTGAAAAGAGTGGTGGGTAGGAAGAAGGTTTTATCTTGCCAGCGGGTTATGTTGCTGGGACTCTTCCCTTAGTGGCAGGGTCACCTATCGCTTCTTGCCGGACGTGTTGTTTGTGTCGTCTAATATTTACTTTGATTTTAGTATGGAACTAGGTTTCTTACTAACAGGTCATGGTTCATTAAACGAATTTTTGTATAGGCGGACTTTAAGCCCAACTCCGTCCTGTATTTGCGGCGCTCCTAGTGAGGATGTTGTGCATGTGCTCTGCTCTTGTGAATTATATGCAGATTATAGAGACCTCGTGAGTATGGGTATCTCTCTTGTTGGTCAGGTGTGGCATTTTCAGGGCATGCCATCATCCCCTGGAACTTTAGCGCGTGCCGAGGAGTACGCCCATCGAGTGTTCGCAGTTCGACGTACGCTGATGGCCAGGTAATATGTGATGTCTTACGTGTGTGATGTCTTTCGTGTGTTATATGTGTGTGGCCGTCTTGGGTCACCAGTCCCGGTGCTGCGTAGAGCCAAAACTGGGAGTAGCATCAGCTACGGGACCTTACAAGAGGTTTCTGGTACCGCGGGCACTTGAGGTTGAGCCTTTGGTCCCGAAGTGCTAGGTCTTGTTGGGGGCTCGGCCGGGCTCTTGCCTAAAAATTGGCTGCCGTTCGCCGATTCTGAACCAGAGGGTGACCAGTCCCTGCATTGTATGGGATGCAACTGGTAGTAGTTTCATCTACGAAGTCTGACCAGAGGCTATTTTCTGGTACCACGGGAGTCAGGAGCCCCTGGAACTTGTTCCAGCCTGGCTGTTGGTGTGGCTCCTGTTGGGAGCTTCGTGGTGGCTGTGGTTTATACCCAAATCGCGGGAAGAGTTGCTTAAACTCGGTGTGGAGTTGCACTTATTCAACCGGGTGCTATGACCCATAGAATAGCAGAGGTATTAGATAGGCCTCGACATATTACCAAGAGGGATGTTCACACCCATATGTGTGTCATCGAATTTGCTACCTGCGTCTTAGTGATGTCCCTGTGGAGGTCTACCACCCTCTAAGGGTCCGTCACTAAGACAAAGGGGTGCTGGCCGCCGCATTATAGCGTGCTACTGCGAGTGTTTGCTCGCCGTGAGTGAAACCGAGAGGTATATATTCACGTAAAGCAAATTTCTCTGTCCCTATCTACTTTACAGTTTCCACCTATTCTCAGGGTGGGGACTGGACAGTGATCCCAGATTGGGATCTACGAATCCTATAGCACCCATCTAGTCCCAGGATGGGGGCTGGACAGTAGATCCCAGAGGAGCACGGTCCTCGGAAAACGGTCTGTGTTCCACAAAAGGATCTACGAATTCTATAGCTCCCATCTATTCTCAGGATGGGGGCTGAATAAGTAGGTCCAAGAGGATCACAGTCCAAAATGGTCTGTGTTCCACAGAAGGATCTACGAATCCTATAGCTCCCATCAATTTTCAGGATGGGGGCTGGACAAGTAGATCCAAGACTGGTCACCAGTCCTAGATTTTCTGGAGTCTAACTGGTAGTATCTACGGCTACGCAGTCTGACCAGAGTACTTAATCTGGTACCACGGGGGTCAGGAAAGCCCTCGGTACGCAGGTACCGGCCTGACCATTGGTGAGGATCCTGTTGGATGCAACGTGGTGGCTGTGGTTTAAACCAAAATCGCTGGGAGAGTGGAGTCTCGGATGTGGAGTTGCAAACCAACCAGGCGCCATGACCCAAAGATTGGAAGGAGTTTTAGATGGGCTCCGCTCCTAACCAAGGAGGGGAACCAGTGGCCAGAAACACTGAATTGATTGGAACTCATGCACATTGTGTGTGAGGGCGCTGGTCGACGCATAAATTTACCCGAGTGTTTAGAGCACGGTGGGGTTAAGCCTAACGGCGTGTATCCACCTAATTCTCTCGGGAGAATATGAGGCTTTACTGATGGGTTTAGTATCAGAGAATGAGCGACTGAGAGGTAGATTGGATGTTTACTCCACCAGGGGAACGCCACACACGGTGATGCCCCCAGTGAGCGTGGCTCCCGTGAGCACAATTCCTGGAGGAGTAAGCTCAGGCCTCGGAGTGTCGGCGCCGGTTCTCCCTGAGCCCGTCATGGAGACCTGGGCGTGTAAAGTGAAGAGCACTGATGAGAGCATTTCTAGCAAGCAAGTTGTTGAGAGAGTTGTGAGAGATATTGGGCCTCACTTAAATGTGAGAGTGCACGAGGTAAGAGCGTTACGGGCAGGAGGAGCGATTATTCGTGCACCTTCCCAGGCAGAGAGGGAGAAGATTGCGAGGAACGAGAAGTTTAAGGAAGCCGGCTTAGAGGTCAGCGTGGATGACAAACTCGGCCCGAGAGTGGTTGTTCAAGGGGTTGACACACAGCTTACTCCTGATGAATTCATGAGTGAGCTGTATGACAAAAACCTCAAGAGCAAGCTCTCTAGGGAAGGGTTTGCCAAAAACGTTAGAATAGTGAGCAAGCCCTGGACAGTTTCGCAAGATGGTCAGGTTACCATCGTGCTTGAAGGCTGTGCTGCTGCTATGGAGCATCTTCTTCAGCAAGGAAGGTGTTATGTAAGATGGTTTAGTTTTAGAGTCCGTCCGTTTGAATTGGTCATGTCGTGTAGGAGGTGCCTTGGTCTTGACCACATGGTGAAGGACTGCCGAATGACCCAGAATGTGTGTATCCATTGTGGCCAGTCAGGTCACAACGCTAGAGATTGTGTGTATCCGTTGAATTGTCGTAATTGTGCTTTTAAGGGTAAACCCTCTGGGCATCGTATGTTGTCTCAGGCGTGTCCGTTGTATGTGTCGTTGATTGCCCGCGCTAATGCTAGACATTAAATGTCCGTCCGTTTTCTGAACTGCCAAGGAAGCAGATCGGCCATGTATGATCTCGCCTAGTGTATTTGTGAATTGGATTGTGTTCTTTCGTTAATCCAAGAACCATATGTGGCCATGGATGGTGTGAGGGGTTTCCCGCTTGAGTTTCGTGTTATTTGTGATTTGCGTCGGAATGCGGCCATTATTGTTAGATGTAGTGGTATTAATGTTGTAGTTGTGGATCAGTCTGACCATGGAGTATGCGTTAGGCTTGAGGGTGTCTTTGGTGTGGTGTTCGTTGTTAGTGTTTACTGTAAATTTGAAGAACAAATTGATCCCTACTTGAGTTATATTGAGCGGATAGATGAGCTGGTTGGTAGGGAACCGCTCCTGGTAGGTATGGATGCTAACGCTGCTTCCCCCATGTGGTACAGTAAGATTGTCCAGGCATGCAGCCGGCTATCTTAGCTCCCACAGGGGGGAACAGCTGAGTGAATGGCTCCTTAATCGGAACCTTCACGTGGCGAATATACCTACCACGGAGTATTCCTTCCAGGGGCCAAACAGTTGCAGTGACATTGATGTCACTCTGTTGAATGATGAGGCAGCCAGAATTTTTAACATCAGGTGGAGCATAAGGTCTGACACTGGTATAAGTGACCACAATCCCATACTTATAGAGATTAGTATTAACGTTAGGAGAAACTCTCAACAAGTGCTGCAGAGGAGTTGGTCAACCTGGCGGGCTGATTGGTCTCTTTATGAGGAGACAATTAGGGAAACGTTTCGACCGTATCCGTTGGGGCACTTTGCCCAGTTAGAGACGGATGAGAAGGTTTACCTTCTGAATAGGTTGATAACGGAAGTGAACGATAGGGTTTTGCGTATCCGTCGCAGTATGCCGCTTCGAGGTTTAAGGTGGTGGAATGGTGAGCTCCAAAAGAAGCGTGTAGCCATCCGTCGATTGCGTAGGCGCCTGCAACGTTCACGCAAAAGACGTTCAGACGACAGGTCGGCTTTAGAGACTGTGTATAGACAGCAGTTAAGAGAGTATAAAGTAATGCTCAGGGATGCGAAGGAGCGTCACTGGAGAGATCTTGTGTCTTCAAATAGCAGTGACTCCTGGGGTCAGGTTTACAAGATATGCCGTAGGAGGCGGCAGACAGTTGACCTGAATGCGTTAAAGGTTGACGATGAGACGCTAACCACATGGTCGGAATGCATGGCATCACTCATGGACACATTTTTCCCGAGAGCAGGCGAGGAACCTGGTGTGCCTTTGGTACATGTTTCCAGAGCACCAATGCTAGAGAGAGGTGAATTGGAATTATCCATGGCGAAGCTCCGTGCAAGGAAGTCCCCCGGGTTGGACGGTTTGACAGGGGAAATGTGGAAGCACGTTTTCCAGGTCATTCCAGAAATACTCGAGGACCTGTTTGCAGGGTGTATTCGTCAGGGGTATTTTCCATCTGAATGGAAATTCGCCAAAGTCGTCGTCCTGTTGAAGTCCCCGGACAAGGTTAGGAGCGATCCCAGATCGTATCGTGTCATCAGCCTCCTTCCCGTTATGGGGAAGGTGCTGGAAAGAATAATGGTTAATAGGCTAAGGGAGCGTTTAGTAGATAGGTCATGCCGATACCAATTTGGATTTAAGGAGGGGAAGTCTACGGAGGATGCGTGGCTCCATATTAAGGATAAGATTGAGAGTTCGACAAGCAGGTATGTCCTAGGTGTCTTTGTGGACTTTAGAGGAGCGTTTGACCATCTTCAGTGGTCCAGCATCTTGGAGAGGTTGGAAGAAGTTGGGTGTGAAGAGCTGGCGTTGTGGCAAAGCTATTTCAGGAACCGGGTTGCTACGGCCGTAGGGGTAAACGACTCGGTCTCTGTTCAGGTTGAGAGAGGGTGTCCCCAGGGCTCCATAGGAGGACCAATACTGTGGAACCTTATGATGGACCCGTTACTATTCCAATTGGATCAGTTTTGCAATTTCGCTGCTTTTGCTGATGACCTCCTTCTATTGGTCGAGGCGGACTCTAGACTGCGCCTCGAGAATGATGGCGCTGAGATGATGCAGAGAGTCAAGAGTTGGGGAGACAGTGTAGGTGTCCAAAAAAATTTTCAGAAGACGCATGTAATGTTGTTGAAGGGGCACTTTTCTCCTAATAGGCATCCTATTATCAAGATTGGTGAGCACTCACTGTTGTACGCTGATAAGGTGAAGTACCTAGGAATTATGTTGGGTGAACGGTTGAATTTCCTGCCACATATCGAATACTTGCGTGACAAGCTGATCACGGTTACTGGCCAAGTCCGTAGAGTAATAAGGTGCGACTGGGGTTTGAGTAGGAAGGCAGTCCAACGATTATACAAGGGACTATTCTTGGCCTGTGCCACCTACGGGTCATCCGTATGGTGCGACACAGTGAAAAGAGTGGTGGGTAGGAAGAAGGTTTTATCTTGCCAGCGGGTTATGTTGCTGGGACTCTTCCCTTAGTGGCAGGGTCACCTATCGCTTCTTGCCGGACGTGTTGTTTGTGTCGTCTAATATTTACTTTGATTTTAGTATGGAACTAGGTTTCTTACTAACAGGTCATGGTTCATTAAACGAATTTTTGTATAGGCGGACTTTAAGCCCAACTCCGTCCTGTATTTGCGGCGCTCCTAGTGAGGATGTTGTGCATGTGCTCTGCTCTTGTGAATTATATGCAGATTATAGAGACCTCGTGAGTATGGGTATCTCTCTTGTTGGTCAGGTGTGGCATTTTCAGGGCATGCCATCATCCCCTGGAACTTTAGCGCGTGCCGAGGAGTACGCCCATCGAGTGTTCGCAGTTCGACGTACGCTGATGGCCAGGTAATATGTGATGTCTTACGTGTGTGATGTCTTTCGTGTGTTATATGTGTGTGGCCGTCTTGGGTCACCAGTCCCGGTGCTGCGTAGAGCCAAAACTGGGAGTAGCATCAGCTACGGGACCTTACAAGAGGTTTCTGGTACCGCGGGCACTTGAGGTTGAGCCTTTGGTCCCGAAGTGCTAGGTCTTGTTGGGGGCTCGGCCGGGCTCTTGCCTAAAAATTGGCTGCCGTTCGCCGATTCTGAACCAGAGGGTGACCAGTCCCTGCATTGTATGGGATGCAACTGGTAGTAGTTTCATCTACGAAGTCTGACCAGAGGCTATTTTCTGGTACCACGGGAGTCAGGAGCCCCTGGAACTTGTTCCAGCCTGGCTGTTGGTGTGGCTCCTGTTGGGAGCTTCGTGGTGGCTGTGGTTTATACCCAAATCGCGGGAAGAGTTGCTTAAACTCGGTGTGGAGTTGCACTTATTCAACCGGGTGCTATGACCCAAAGAATAGCAGAGGTATTAGATAGGCCTCGACATATTACCAAGAGGGATGTTCACACCCATATGTGTGTCATCGAATTTGCTACCTGCGTCTTAGTGATGTCCCTGTGGAGGTCTACCACCCTCTAAGGGTCCGTCACTAAGACAAAGGGGTGCTGGCCGCCGCATTATAGCGTGCTACTGCGAGTGTTTGCTCGCCGTGAGTGAAACCGAGAGGTATATATTCACGTAAAGCAAATTTCTCTGTCCCTATCTACTTTACAGTTTCCACCTATTCTCAGGGTGGGGACTGGACAGTGATCCCAGATTGGGATCTACGAATCCTATAGCACCCATCTAGTCCCAGGATGGGGGCTGGACAGTAGATCCCAGAGGAGCACGGTCCTCGGAAAACGGTCTGTGTTCCACAAAAGGATCTACGAATTCTATAGCTCCCATCTATTCTCAGGATGGGGGCTGAATAAGTAGGTCCAAGAGGATCACAGTCCAAAATGGTCTGTGTTCCACAGAAGGATCTACGAATCCTATAGCTCCCATCAATTTTCAGGATGGGGGCTGGACAAGTAGATCCAAGACTGGTCACCAGTCCTAGATTTTCTGGAGTCTAACTGGTAGTATCTACGGCTACGCAGTCTGACCAGAGTACTTAATCTGGTACCACGGGGGTCAGGAAAGCCCTCGGTACGCAGGTACCGGCCTGACCATTGGTGAGGATCCTGTTGGATGCAACGTGGTGGCTGTGGTTTAAACCAAAATCGCTGGGAGAGTGGAGTCTCGGATGTGGAGTTGCAAACCAACCAGGCGCCATGACCCAAAGATTGGAAGGAGTTTTAGATGGGCTCCGCTCCTAACCAAGGAGGGGAACCAGTGGCCAGAAACACTGAATTGATTGGAACTCATGCACATTGTGTGTGAGGGCGCTGGTCGACGCATAAATTTACCCGAGTGTTTAGAGCACGGTGGGGTTAAGCCTAACGGCGTGTATCCACCTAAATCCAAATACTCATCTGTCCCTATCTACTTATAGTTCCCACCTATTCTCAGGGTGGGGACTGGACAGTGATCCCAGATTGGGATCTACGAATCCTATAGCTCCCATCTAGTCCCAGGATGGGGGCTGGACAGTAGATCCCAGAGGATCACAGTCCGCTATAGGGACCGGTCTGTGATCCACAAAAGGATCTACGAATTCTATAGCTCCCATCTATTCTCAGGATGGGGGCTGGACAAGTAGATCCAAGACTGGTCACCAGTCCTAGATTTTCTGGAGTCTAACTGGTAGTATCTTCGACTACGCAGTCTGACCAGAGCACTTAATCTGGTACCACGGGGGTCAGGAAAGCCCTCGGTACGCAGGTACCGGCCTGACCATTGGTGAGGATCCTGTTGGAGTTGCAAACCAACCGGGCGCCATGACCCAAAGATTGGAAGGAGTTTTAGATCCTAACCAAGGAGTGGAACCAGTGGCCAGAAACACTGAATTGATTGGAACTCATGCACATTGTGTGTGAGGGCGCTGGTCGACGCATAAATTTACCCGAGTGTTTAGAGCACGGTGGGGTTAAGCCTAACGGCGTGTATCCACCTAAATCCAAATACTCATCTGTCCCTATCTACTATCTAGCGAAACCACAGCCAAGGGAACGGGCTTGGAATAATTATCGGGGAAAGAAGACCCTGTTGAGCTTGACTCTAATCTGGCAGTGTAAGGAGACATAAGAGGTGTAGTATAAGTGGGAGATGTTGGTTCGCCTTCATCGACAATGAAATACCACTACTCTTATTGTTTCCTTACTTACTTGATTAAGTGGAACGTGTATCATTTCTTAGCCATTATACGGATATATATTTATATATCTTATGGTATTGGGTTTTGATGCAAGCTTCTTGATCAAAGTACTAAGAGTTTATATAATTGTAAACAAATCTCGATGAGATGATGGCATTTCGGTGTCATTGTCGTATTTGAAATTTGGTATAACTCCTAATACTCAGGTATGATCCAATTCAAGGACATTGCCAGGTAGGGAGTTTGACTGGGGCGGTACATCTCTCAAATAATAACGGAGGTGTCCCAAGGCCAGCTCAGTGCGGACAGAAACCACACATAGAGCAAAAGGGCAAATGCTGACTTGATCTCGGTGTTCAGTTTACACAGGGACAGCAAAAGCTCAGCCTATCGATCCTTTTGGTTTAAGGAGTTTTTAACAAGAGGTGTCAGAAAAGTTACCACAGGGATAACTGGCTTGTGGCGGCGGTGTACGCGGGGGGACAAATCCACGTAAATCACATTAGTATTTCTGATTGACCACACTTTGTGTGTGCTTTCAGAAAAAACGTGTGTTGTGGGCCGCAGAAAACATGTGACAAACTGGTTTTCTGCTCTTAATACTTGTTTTCGAAATGTTCAGTCTTCGTATTAGAGACTTACAATGTTTCCAAATAGTTCATCTTTCTACCTCATATTAACTACAAAAATAACTTTGAAAAATTCTTAAAAAAATTGTAAAATTTCTTCAATTATTGACTTAGAAAATTTCTTCAAAAAATACTTAGAAAATTCTTTAAAAAATAACTTCGAAAATTTCTTAAAAAAATTAACTTAGAAAAATTCTTCAAAAAATAACTTAGCAAATTTCTTCAAAAAAAAATTAGAAAAATTCTTCAAAAAAACATTTACAAAATTTCTTCAAAAAAACAGAAAATTCTTCAAAAAATAACTTAGAAAAAAACTTAGAAATTTGTTATCTCCCCCTCCCATCTTTTAGGCCACCCACTCCCATCCTCCTTTTTCGATCTCCCACCCACCCCCTTTTCGGCCCTTTCTCCTCCCCACCCACTTTTCTCTCTCCATATTTTGCTAAATTTGTCTTCAAGCTCTTGTTTCACATGATTTTTCTCTCTTTTTATCAATTTCTGTCTCTATTCTTCTCTAATTTTTTCAATGATTCCCCCACTTTCTCTCATTTTTAGTCTCCTTCGGCCAAAATGAGAGTTAAAGAGAGGCTTAAAGATGCTTCTTCTATCACTGAGAGTCGAAGATATTAGTGTGATAGGTCTGCAAGTAGTCGCTGCCTCTGGAACTCATCACTGCAGCGATTCTTGTTGAAATATACGGACGTGAAAGTGATTACCGGTGTTTTTAAAGCGAGTGATTTAGTGAAGTTATAGAGTATGAAAGAGACAGTGAATGTAGAAGATTTGAAAAAAGTTTTGATTTGAGACTGCCGCGATTGGAGTCTCAAGGCTAGACGAGATTTTTTGGTGTCTCAAGATCTCCGGGGAGATTTGAGGTTAGGTGACGGCAGGATAGTGATTTGGTAATTGATTTTGGATTTTTGGTTTTGAATAGATTGTTTTTGGATTGACTGATAGGTTGTTGACTTGGCTTTGTTTTTGGATTTTGATTAGGGATAGTGAGTGTAGGTGGCGTTGGTGATGCCGGCTCCGAACGGAGTTGGGAAAAAGGGAGGGGGAAGGCGTCAAATGAAACGGATGTCGCTGACGAAGGAGAAGGCGGTGAAGACAGAGGAGACGGAGGAGGATGAAGAGGGGATGAGTGTCGACGAATCTGTGGCAACGAGTGACAGTGAGGTCACGAGGATGTCGGTGCCTGTTGGTGGTGGTGGTAGACGTGTTCGCCACACCGAAAGTGAGGGATCGGACGGGGACGCGGGTAAGCGGTGAGCTGCCGTCGGGGGCTAGAAAGTGGAGTGTTGGTGGTGATGCTGCTGCTGATGGTGGTGTTGCTGCTGGGAGTAAGAGTGCTGGTGCTGCTGGCGCCAGTGCTGCTGGCGAAGGCAATGTTAAGAAGGTGGCGACTCGTGAGAGCCGTCCACGTTACCGTGGAGGAGATGCTGCTGCTGTGCCGACCGGGGACTCGGTACGGAAGTTGAAAGAGCTGACGCAGTCCCTGATGGAGGTGGCGTTCGCTGAGAACGTATCGACGTCAGGGGTGCGTCAGATGCTGGCGTGTACTGCGAAGTACGAGGTGATGATGCTCGACTTGCTGCTGGAGGTCTAGCATTGGAGGGATGGAGGTGGTGGTGTTGCTGCGGCTGCGGCTGGCCATGGACGGCCTGTGGCTGCCAAGAGTGCTGTCGTTGCTGCTGTGCCGGTGATTGCTGCCCAACCAGTGGCGGTGCCGAAACCAGTAGACACGTGGTCGGCGGTAATAAGGAAGGAGGGCGCGACAGGTGCGGAGGTGGTGGAGAAGGTGGCGCCGACGATGAACGTTCACACCCTCCGCCCGATGAAGAACGGCGGTGCGATTATTCCCACCCCTTCGGTAGCAGAGAGACAGAAGATTATGGAGAATGCCAAGTTCGCAGAGGCAGGTATGGTGGTAGTGGCCAATGACAAACTTGGCCTCAGACTGATTGTGCGAGATGTCAGCAAGGCAATCAGCTCTGAGAAATTTATGGAGGAACTTTACCGGCAGAATTTCGGGCCGGACATGGAGTTCGGTGTGTTCGAGAAGTGCGTCCGCCTCGCCTCGAAGGCATGGCAGGTGAGCCCGACCGGTGACACGGATGTGACGTTGGAGTGCACACCACGTGTGGCTGAGAAGCTGTTGGAGTCCGGAGGTGCCTACATTTTGTGGCACCGATTTGTTGTCCGGCTGAAGGAGGAGGTGCCAGCGTGTCATCGGTGCTACGGCTTCGATCACATGATCCGTGACTGCCGCCAAACGCAGAGTGTTTGCAGAAGATGTGGCCTGATGGGACATACCGTCCATCAATGTCCTAACGAGGCGAGATGCCGGAACTGTGAGCTCCGCGGGTACGCAGCCGGCCACAGCATGCTGTCGCTGTTGTGTCCCGTGTACGCAGGGCTGATTGCGAGGGCGAGGGCGAGACATTAGGATGGAGGACATCTTAATAGTGCAATATAACTGCCAGCGATCGCAGGCGGTGATGGCTGAGCTCGGGCAGGAGATGAGGAGAGTAGGTGTCTCCTTGGCTCTGCTACAGGAGCCGTATGCTGTAGATGGTAGTGTAGTTGGTTTGCCGGGGGATATGCGAGTGTTTACGGACGAGGGTGCACACTCGGCAATAGTGGTGGACAGTGGGGACATGGACTGTACGGTAGTGGCGGCGGGGGTTAGCCAATACGGGGTTTGTGTTTCGGTGGAAGGTAGTTTTGGGAGGATGCTTTTGGCTAGCATCTATTGTAGGTTTGGTGCTCCATTGGAGCCATATCTAAGGTATATGGATACCGTGCTACTACTAGCGAGTGGAATACCGGTTATCCTCGGTTTGGATGCAAATGCATCCTCTCGTATGTGGTTCTCTAAGATGAACCGGCATTCTGCTGGTCATCAGAACCACCTACGAGGAGAGATGCTCACCGAGTGGATGGCGACGCGCGGAGTAGGGGTGCTGAATGAGCCCAGCTATCTATATACCTTCGATGGGCCCAATGGAAGAAGTGACATTAACGTGACAGCTGCAAACGGGGTGGCAATGACAGCGTACAGTTTTAGGTGGAGGGTGTGTGACAGATGGGGCGTGAGTGATCACCGACCCATCGAAATTGTGGTCTCTCACAGGGGACGGACTAGGGTGACTGGACGGTCTCGCAGGTGGCGAGATCGGGACGTGAACTGGCGACACTATTCGGATTGTGTTAGGGAGGCGGTCTTGGAGACGCCAATAGCTGAGTTTAGGTCACTGACGTTAGATGACCAGGTCAGCCGATTGGATGAATGTCTGTGCGCGGTGAATGATGTGCAACTTGATCGACGTCGCGAGTCTCGACCAAGCAGAATCAAATGGTGGACCGAGGAACTTGAGATGATGCGGCGGAATGTCCGACGCCTTAGGAAGAGATTCCAGAGGGTCAGGCATTACAATGTTGAGTTGATGGCTACGCGGAAAGCTGAATATCGTGCTGGCCTTCGTACGTACAAGGACATGCTGATTAGGAGTGAAGAGGGACATCTTAGGACTATTGTACAGGACAATAGGGATGACCCATGGGGGTTGGCGTATAGAATATGTCGAGGGCGTGACAAGCAGGGCGACATCGCGTGTTTTAGTCTGGCCGAGGGGACGTTACGTTCTTGGAGGGAAAGCGTGGATGAACTGTTGGGGGTTCTCTTTCCAGGTGCGGATCCGGTTAGTTATTCTCCTCCTCGCGAGGCTATAACTGACCCTCCAATCCTGGAAAGACATGAGATTTCGGACTGTGTCTATCGAGTGAAAAGTAGGAAATCACCAGGTATCGATGGTATTACTGGAGAGATGGTGAAACCCATCTGGAAGGCAATACCAGAGTGCCTGGATAGTATCTATCAGAGGTGCTTAGTAGATGGCTTATTCCCAGGAGCTTAGAAGATTGCCCGAGTCGTTGTGCTGTAAGGCCATTGCGGCGGCCTTACCGCACTGGACCGGGTCCAGCTAGTCTATCTATCTATCTATATATATAAAAGAGAGTGTCTGGTTGTGGGTTTGTTTGTTCAGTATAGATGTCTAAACGGCTGGACCGATCTTCTTGAAATCACAGAATGTACATGAGTGGGGCGTGGTAAAAATAGGGTACTTGAATTTTCGATATATCAAGTGGGCGTGGACCCGCCCATATGGGTCAAATTTTGGTATTGAGAAAAAATTTTAACTAGAGTTCTGAAATTTTGTGTGTATGTATTTAGTGTCAGATTATGTGAATTTTCAAAAAATGGGCGGAATCGGACCAATGGGCGTGGCCCCGCCCATATAAGCCAAATTTTGAAATTGAGATATTTTGCACAATTTGTTAGCGAGAGTGCTGGAATTTTGTGTATATGTATATGGTGGCAGTCTACGTGATTGGTCCAAGAATGGGCGGGATCGACCCAATGGGCGTGGCCCCGCCCACATAGACCAAATTTTGATATCTTGCCCAATTTGCCAGCGGGAGTGCTGTAATTTTGTGTATATGTGTCTGGTGAAAGCCTACGTGATTGGTGTAAAAATGAGCGGGATCTGACCAAAGGGCGTGGCCCCGCCCATATAACCCAAAATGGAGCTATCTTGCACAATTTAGTAGCGAGAATGCTGTAATTTTGTGTATATGTGTCTGGTGGCAGTCTACGTGATTAGCTAAAAAATGGGCGGGATCAGACTAATGGGCGTGGCCCCGTCCATGTAAGCCACATTTTGGAATTGAGATATCTTGCACAATTTGTTAGCGAGACTGTTGTTATTTTATGTATACGTATTTGGTGGCAGGATTTGTGATTGGTTCAAAAATGGACGGGATCGGAAATCTCAATCTGGGGCAACGAAGTGGACCGGGTCCAGCTAGTATAATATATTTGGCACACACAAAAATTACATATTTGGGAAAATGTTGTTCAAAACTAATCTTTGTTTTTGTCCTAATATTTTTATTTTGGACTATTATTTACGAAACAAATATTTATTTGCGTTTAAGTATTCAGAAAATACTCGTATATCAATTCCTTAATTGTAATACAAGTTTTATGTTTTTCAGTAATTCAGCGGTTTTTTTTGGAAAATTTAAAAATGGACCTATATGCCCCAATTTAAATAGGGATCGTCCCTAGTTTAAGAAATGCCTCTGTACCCATTTTCACTAAGATTGCTTCATATTTGCGACCTGTGGTGTTGAATATAATAAAAGAACAGAACCCTAAACTTAGTGTATTCTGCGTTCATCGTATTTGAAGAATCGTACGTTATCGTTGTGGTAGCTTTCGCAAACCCAAACTGTTGAAGCGTCAACAGCTGATCTTTAACTAGCGCCCCCTAGCATTTATATAGATTCGTTGTTTACAACGCCGACCCCTATCAACGTCGATTGGAAGTCAAATCGCATTGATGGTAACGCCCTTACTATGACATTTAATCAGTTCACGACTCACCCGCAAAAATAAAGATGGCACACTGTCAAATCTAATTACAATTTAAAAACCAGTAAGGAAAGGCTAAAGTCGGGCGGTGCCGACTATACAATACCCTACACCTCTCTCGTAATATTGAATAACTCTGATATATAAATTTTGTAATTCATGTATAAATTGTTTACATAAATTTACATTTGGGACATTTTATACTTAAATAATACCCTGTACCACAGTGTGGTGTAGGGTATAAAAACGATTGGATCTAAAGAACCAAATCGGATGAAACATATATATGGGAGCTATAGCTAAATCTTAACCGATTTTCTTCAAATTCGGCAATGTTGGTTCATGGATCAAGAAACTCTACCATTCTAAATTTCAAAACGATCGGATGTAAAATACAGCTTCTATAGGACTAAAGGGCCAAATCGGACGAAACATATATATGGGAGCTATAGCTAAATCTTAACCGATTTTCTTCAAATTTGGCAATGTTGGTTCATGGATCAAGAAACTCTACCATTCTAAATTTCAACACGATTGGATGTAAAATACAGCTTTTATAGGGAGTTATTATATATATGGGAGCTATAGCTAAATCTTAACCGATTTTCTTCAAATTCGGCAATGTTGGTTCATGGATCAAGAAACTCTACCATTCTAAATTTCAAAACGATCGGATGTAAAATACAGCTTCTATAGGACTAAAGGATCAAATCGGACGAAACATATATATGGGAGCTATATCTAAATCTTAACCGATTTTCTTCAAATTCGGCAATGTTGGTTCATGGATCAAGAAACTCTACCATTCTAAATTTCAAAACGATCGGATGTAAAATACAGCTGCTATAGGACTAAAGGCCCAAATCGGACGAAACATATATATGGGAGCTATAGCTAAATCTGAACCGATTTTCTTCAAATTCGGCAATGTTGGTTCATGGATCAAGAAACTCTACCATTCTAAATTTCAAAACGATCGGATGTAAAATACAGCTGCTATAGGACTAAAGGGCCAAACCGGACGAAAGATATATATGGGAGCTATATCTAAATCTGAACCGATTTCAACCAAATTCAATAGCGATCTTAACAGCCGCGAAATACTCTAAACTGCAAAATTTCAGAACGATCGGAGTGAAATTGCGAACTGTAGTCGACGAACAACTTTACATGGACAGACGGACGGACGGACGGACATCGTTAAATCGACTCAGCTAGTGATTCTGAGTCGATCGGTATACTTTAAGGTGGGTCTAGCTGTGTTATTTTAAGGTGTTACAAACATCTGCCGTGAAACAAACTTATAATACCCTGTACCACAGTGTGGTGTAGGGTATAAACAGTTGTTTCTTTTATTATTTGCTATTTTTCAAGTCCCACGGACTTGAACACAAACACTAAAAAAATAAATAACGTTTGTGTTCTCTGAACGAACCATTCGTATCACGTATTTTTATATATTATAACACATATTTTATTTGAGAAAAATTGTTTGCAAATAAATTTTGTTTTGATATATTAATACATACGTCCCAAATAAATTGTATTGTTATACCCTACACCACACTGTGGTACAGGGTATTATAAGTTTGTTTCACGGCAGATGTTTGTAACACCTGAAAATAACACAGCTAGACCCACCTTAAAGTATACCGATCGACTCAGAATATATGGGAGCAATAGCTAAATCGATAGCTGAGTCGATTTAACGATGTCCGTCCGTCCGTCCGTCCGTCTGTCCATGTAAAGTTGTTCGTCGACTACAGTTCGCAATTTCACTCCGATCGTTCTGAAATTTTGCAGTTTAGAGTATTTCGCGGCTGTTAAGATCGCTATTGAATTTGGTTGAAATCGGTTCAGATTTAGATAAAGCTCCCATATATATCTTTCGTCCGATTTGGCCCTTTAGTCCTATAGAAGCTGTATTTTACATCCAATCGTTTTGAAATTTAGAATGGTAGAGTTTCTTGATCCATGAACCAACATTGCCGAATTTGAAGAAAATCGGTTAAGATTTAGCTATAGCTCCCATATATATGTTTCGTCCGATTTGGCCCTTTAGTCCTATAGAAGCTGTATTTTACATCCGATCGTTTTGAAATTTGGAATGGTAGTTTCTTGATCCATGAACCAACATTGTCGAATTTGAAGAAAATCGGTTAAGATTTAGCTATAGCTCCCATATATATGTTTCGTCCGATTTTGCTCTTTAGTCCTGTAGAAGCTGTATTTTACATCCAATCATTTTGAAATTTAGAATGGTAGAGTGTCTTGATCCATGAACCAACACTACCGAATTTGAAGAAAATCGGTTAAGATTTAGCTATAGCTCCCATATATATGTTTCGTCCGATTTGGACATTTAGTCCTATAAAAGCTGTATTTTACATCCAATCGTTTTGAAATTTAGAATGGTAGAGTTTCTTGATCCATGAACCAACATTGCCGAATTTGAAGAAAATCGGTTAAGATTTAGCTATAGCTCCCATATATATGTTTCGTCCGATTTGGCCCTTTAGTTCTATAGAAGCTGTATTTTACATCCAATCGTTTTGAAATTTAGAATGGTAGAGTTTCTTGATCCATGAACCAACATTGCCGAATTTGAAGAAAATCGGTTAAGATTTAGCTATAGCTCCCATATATATGTTTCGTCCGATTTTGCTCTTTAGTCCTGTAGAAGCTGTATTTTACATCCAATCGTTTTGAAATTTAGAATGGTAGAGTTTCTTGATCCATGAACCAACACTACCGAATTTGAAGAAAATCGGTTAAGATTTAGCTATAGCTCCCATATACATGTTTCGTCCGATTTGGCCCTTTAGTCCTGTAGAAGCTGTATTTTACATCCAATCTAGAGTGATCAAAACCGGTTTAAAATAAACCGGCCCACCGGTTTTTTGCTTCCACCGTCCCCGGTTTTTCTCAAAATCATGAATTTCGAACAACCGGTGCAACCGGTTTTTTTCGTTTGTTTCCACCGGTTTTCCGGTTTTTTTATTATCAATAAAATATTAAAAATTATTTACAACTTTATATATAAAATATCACAAATTAAGATAATAATATGAATGATCTCCTTATATGGCCTAAAAGGACTCGGCAACTTTGCTAGAATCCGAAGCCATTCACCAATTTCTATACAAATTACAAAAATGTAAAGAAAATAAATGATTCATACGCGCAGAAGTTATGTGAAAAGTAAACGCATTCTCCCACTTCCAAACCGAAACAAAAACAAGTAAGAAAATTTCAATTCGGTAAACCGACTAGTGTATACTTATATTTATATACTCGTATATACCCACCTGCACTAAAGTGTGTATATAAAATATGTATGTATAAAGATACATAAGTACCTCTATTAAATATTCTATTTAATACCCCGAAATATTAATCGACAGTTTATATTCAATATCCTCTATCTTAAAAAACACAATTGTTCAGTAGAGCCAAAAAACCGTTTATATCCCTAATTTTAAAGAAAAATAAAATTGTTTGTTCTACAATGTTTATTACATCTAACTAGGTGATCTACTAAATAATATTTTTTTTAATATTTGCACCACGAGCCATTTTATGGAACATAGAGGGTATTGCTATTCAAAAATTCTTCATGTATAAAAAAAGATAGAGGGTTTTGCATAGCAAAAAAAAATTATTTATGAATTCCACAAATTTTTTTAATATATAATTATACATATTATAATACAAATAATAAATAATAATAACAATGAATTAATGATTAATTTTTTATTTAAGTATTATCTATTTCTTGGGTTTCATTTTTGAATCCATTTTCAAATTGTCATAGAAAAAATAGTATTCTTGTGGAATCACAGGTTAAATATAAAAATAGTCATAATTTGAAAACTAAAGCTTCGACTAAAAAAATTTAACCAAATTCGGGTTTAGCATACTCTTTTCACCAAAGATCCATCTTTTGGAAGAAAAAAAAAAAAACAAAACAAAAAATAGTCCCAAATTATATGAAGAGATAGAGGGTATTGCATTCAGAAAAAATAAGTGTGTAAGATAGAGAAATTACAAAAATGACCATAAAATCTCAATTTTTGTTTTTTTTTATTTCCAAATTAGTACCATAGATGCGCCTTATTTTACCGAATATTTTAAGATAAAAATCTCATTTTTGCAAAATTTGAAGATAGAGGGTTTTGAATATAAGCTCTCGTAATATTTTTTTGACTGAACTACATAAGGGGAATTGCATGTCAAGTGAGTTAATTTTTAAAAGGGATGTCTTCTGTCGGGATGAAAATTGCACCAAGTAGCCCTATCAGATAGTAGTTATGAGACACAATTCCAATGAGATCGGTTAAGGATTTTCCGAGTTGGAGAGTGTCAAATATTGACATTTTTGTCAAACGGTTGTTTTTCCCATCTGAAATGCTAAAATGTTTGGTTGAACGTTAATTGTTTTTCAGAGGTTTATATTTATTTTGATAGATCAACAGGTCCCATCCCATTAATAGGTCACAAAGCTTTTAAAGGAAATTATCTAAGCTTTCTTTTGAGCAAAAAAATCAAAAATTAAAACATAGGTTTTTACCCAAATTTCAAAAAAGTTTAATTTTGCAAAAAATTAATGAAAATATATTTGCTAATTTTTTTAAAAGGTTGAAGAAAAGACTATCGATGACACTTTTGGAAAATGTTTCTAAATACAATAGATAATTAGTTATAAGTATGAGATAAAAGGACCGTTTGACTCAAATGACAATATTCATCACAATCCAACTCATAACTACTATCCAACAGGACTAAATTTGGTGCAAGATTCCTGATCAGAAGACATCGCTTTTAAAAATTTAATATTAAAAAATCGCCTTTTTTGTTATTAAAAAGGAAAATGTTTTTCAAACGGCAATTTTCATACTGTTTTGTTATGCAGAAAAAAACCGGTTCTACCGGTTTCCCCGGTTTTCTTTGAAGAAAAAACCGTCCACCGGTTTTTTTATAACTTAAATAAACCATCCATCGGTTTTTTATTTTTTCAAAAAAACCGGTTTTTTGATCACTCTAATCCAATCATTTTGAAATTTAGAATGGTGGAAGCTTCTTGATCCATGAACCAACACTGCCGAATTTGAAGAAAATCGGTTAAGATTTAGCTATAGCTCCCATATATATGTTTCGTCCGATTTTGCCTATTTCGCGAAATAGGCAAGCTGTGAGTTTTAGTGATATGAGAAAACGTTTTTCTTAATTTTTTCTGTCGACAACTTTGAACATTTAATCACTGTGCAGTTTTTTATTTAATTGATCTTTTCACTACACGAGGTCATGTTTGTACATTTCGAATATTCTCGATTGAAAAAGGAAAGTTTTCTATTGTAGAAATATCAAAATCTTAAATATTCTAATTTTCTTCTCTGATTATTTATAGAATGGCAATAACAATTATTTTCCTGCATTTATTGAATTAATTCGATAACTGAAATATTAACATATTTTACACATTAATCATAATTGTGCCTTGTCACAAGGGCTTGTCATTCCCTATACTTCGTGAGACAGTTATGGTCATCAATTCTCGATTGCCATTCACAAATTGTTGACGTTTCCGATCATCAGCATCATTATTGATCGCTGTCAATTATGCTGACACTTGGCGACATTTATGAAGAATACGAGTATTTCGAAAGAAGAGGGAAAAAACAAATTATGGAAATTTCTTTTGGGATCGATTTGTTTAATTGGTGCTTACACTCCGACTGCCAACTGCACTGTGCTTCAGGTTATTATGAATAATTGTTGAAATTGTAAACGCCTAAACAGAACCAAAAATGAAGTGCACAATGAAAAATGTTACATTGTTGATGAGACTTACATATTTATGGTATCAGTATTTTCATTGATGCAATGCCGTTCAACCTAGGATATTATTCTGTTTAAGGAGCACAAGGTATTTTTACAATCACACATAATACGAACTATTTGTTTTGAAAGTGGCGTAAACGCCATTCTGCTTTTAAACCAAGAGTCAGAAGGCTAGGCGAATAATAGAAATATGTGATTTACATTAAGTTCATCTCAAGACTTCAATGTTTCTTTATTAAGTGAACATATTTCCATTTGAGTTTTATTAATCCCATTTTTTAATAGCGAATCGAGTAAAGCAGAATGGCGTTTACGACACTTTCAAAACAAACAGTTCATATATCGTAAAATAAATATCGCAAAACATTGGCTATACATTTATTATCAGAACCTAATAAAAAATACACACACATTGTAACAAAAGCCAATGAAACATGTTCATTAACACAATCAATGGGTTCATATTAACAAACAAATATTTCATTAATGCTATGAAACTGTTTCATTAGTGTAATGAAATCTAGCATTACTTTTTTGAATATATGTTTAATTAAAATTACAAAATCCTTAAAAAGCAGTAACCAGAATTTTTTCAAAATTCTGCAGGATGGGTCTTATGATGAAGAAACTCTGCCAAACCTGCCAAATTTCAAATGTGAAGATGTAATATTAGTATGGGTCGAAAAAAAGTTGAGGCGGACACCCCCTACGTTTACAGATTATTCAAAAACCCAGGAAAATAATTGGTTGGAATTCGATTGTAACAATAAAAAAATAGTACTAGCAACAAAAAGTAGATTGCCTACACCGTGTGTCGGTTGTATTTATATATAAATAGTTTAAACAACAATAATAACATGGATACGCTCAAATGAAAATGCTTGCAACTAAATCGATGGTTGTATCAATCGAATTAAGATTGTTTTTTTCATTGACACTCGGTTAGTTGTGGTAAGCAATTTTATTTACATTCATTATAGTACCATATGATCGATTTTTGGTTGTGACAACCAATGTTTTATTCTTGACAACATAAATTGTATCAATAGACCAAAGATTATTATTGCAACCAATAATTGGTTACTGTAGGAATGATGGACGAGGTTTTACAACAGAACAAATATTAATAAATAATCGTTTTTTGGTTATCCCAGTAATTTACCAAATTTAGACTTCGATACTTCGGGAATTCATTTATAAATTGAAGAACTTCAATAGATATTTTGTGGGCAGGTTGATGTTTTCCGCGCAGGTCACATTCTGTTTGCGTTTTATACCAACATAAAGATTTTACGCTTTGCACAGTTTCGCCAAATATTTTCAAAATACATTGTGTACATAATCTAGTTTTTTGACCAGGAATTTAAAAATTCTACAAATAAACATATTGTCGATTTCTTGAATTTTGCGACTTTTGAAGCGTTTCTGTTTTCTTCATTTGAGCTTTAATTGAACTTGATAAAATTTGACGACGTTTATTGTAATCTCCCAAACAAACAAAAGTTTCGGAAATATTTTTTTGCTGTTCGAAATAGATTTTGGAATGACATTTCCATCTACATTCAGCCAATTGCTAAGTTTCATTGGCTGGAATGGGTTTATCTTTATATGTGAGGTATTCTAATCTTAATTGTTTATTTATTTTGTTGGTATGTATGTTTGTATGTTTGTTTGATCTTGAACTGACGAGAAGTAATTCCTCTGGATCAGTATTTTTGAGGTTAGCCTGGCGGACATGTCTCTAACACTTTCAGTTTTAGAGTTCAACTCGGAGTTATTATCAATGGAAACGTAATCAGAATCATCGTAGTTAGTTTCGTGAAAAATATTCTCTTCAGTTTCGCTCAGGTACTCAATTTCACGTATACTGCAATCCATTTCATTTATGTTTCTGTGAAATTTTGATAAAATTCGTCCATCATTCCTACAATTGTCTTTGTTTCATAAGGAATATTTGGCCAAATTAGTACTTCTTACCGTTTTTTTCTTGAGAGCGCGTTTCTTTTGACCATTATTAATGTCTAGTGGATTATTTTTTTTCCCATTTTACATTTTTTTCACCATGACTCTGTCCACTATACACTCTTTCCCTCAAGCACATTATTTTTTAAAATAACTAGCTGGACCGGGTCCACTTCGTTGCCCCAGACTTCAGATTTCCGTTCCCGTCCATTTATCAAAGCATGGCTCATGTAGACAGGGACAGTAGGAATCTCGTTAATCTATTCGTAGGTACGGACAGTAGGAATCACTTAAAACATTGGCTTTTATGGGCGGACCCACGCCCCTCAATCAGGAGCTTATAAAGCCTATGTCACCCTCTAGGCTTATCTGAACATTCCCTGAAAATTTCATCAAAACCGATCCACCCGTTTTGGAATCCATACGTAACATACACACATCCTATTATATATATATAGCTGGAACCGGTCTACTTCGTTGCCCCAGATTTAGATTTCCGATCACGTCCACTTTGAACCAATCACGAATACTTCCACCAAAAACATCTCCATAAATAAGAGCACTCTCGCTAAGAAATTGTGAAGATATCTCAATTTCAAAATTTGGCTTTGGCCCATTGGTCTGATCCCGCCCATTTTTGGACTAATCACGTAGACTGCCACCAGATACATATAAACAGAATTACAGTACTATGGCCAAAGACAAATAGAATATAAGAAGACATTCCTTCAGGCCGAAACGTCAAAATCTATCAGTTACGAACGAATAGGAATGAACTGTCAGACGCGAAATAACAGTGTTCCGCGAACATTAGATAGGGTCGATGCCCAACCAAGAAAAATAAGTTGCGTTTGTCACCCCCTAGATTTGAAGATTATTCAAAGACAATTTCAGAAAATTTTTTTTTAATTTTTTTGGTGCACCCTACATACCGCCCTTTTAGTTTTCTTTATCCTGTGTTGCTATTTGAAGTCCGATCGTAACGGGATGTATACCGTTGTTCGCGTTTTGGAAAGGGCTATATTTCGTCCACTGGCCATTTTTGACTCCGAGGTCAAATTCGATAATTGACCTCTATTATCTCGTTTTCTACCCCCCTTGTTTTGGACTTATTTTGAAACGATAATAAAGGCAATTAAATATAATTAAACTTTTGTCTTTAAAGTACTCAGTTTATTCATAAACAAAAAAGTTACATAGGGTTTAAAATTGTAAAATATATGCTGGAGTCAAATTCGACTAGTTTCTTTTGACCTCGTTTTCTGTCTCTCTCTCACACACACATGAATAACCAAATGCCACAAACGCACAATCACTATGGCAGTTCGGTCCAGCATCAACAAATTAAATTTGCGGGATTCTCTAGCAAATGTTGAAGCTTTTTAAGGAAGAATAAAATCACTTTGTTTTCACATTCACCCTACACTCCACTAAAATAGTATTTTTGACACTGACTCCATATTTATTATCCTATCTTTACGTATGATACCTCGTGGATCATCTCTATAAGGTATACTTTTCTTCCATACGTCACTTTGGATTTTTTACCAGATTTTCTACTTTCACTATAAAGGGTGGGCCATTTAAAATTTGAATTACCGATTACCTTGCATTGTGATTTGAGTCCATTGGATTATTTTCGGTGGGAACCCATTAAGGATAAATGCTATGCAAAGCATCCAAAGACAATTGAAGCGTTGAAACATGAAAACTAATGATGATTTCGTTTGTGTAAAAAAATTTTAAAATTTTTCTACATTTTACACTAAAACCGCATTTTTAGGTTAGTTTGTAAAAATGGTGCAGCCGTACGAACGGGTTTGTAAAATTATTACACTCCGCAAATGCGAAAATATCTATTTTCCACACTCAGCCCAGTCCACGATGTGGAGTGTTGCACCGTCAAAAACCAAACTTCAGAACCAAGCCTAATTGAAAGCGTACATGCTTAATGCACTATCAAATGGTTGCGCTATAATGTAGGAATGGGTTTTACTCACCGCACGATTTTTGTTCGATTGTTCGCATGCAAAATGCGAAATTAGCAGTATGTGCAGGGGGAATTTTTAAAATGTAGCAACATGATGTAGTGATATTATTTTTCAGAAACGAAATCACCAAAAGTTGCCATTGAAGAGATTCGACTCGAAGCAATAGAATATGTCCTGAAAAATTGGGATGAGCGGATGAGGTACCGCCGAGCCAGTCTTGGTAGTCATATGAATGATTTTGTGTTGCATTATTAAATGAAAAAGTTCAACATTTCCATAAAAAACAGAAATTCGAAAAAACTATCAGTAAATTTTTTTTATAGCTGATTCAAATTTTAAATGTATTCATAAGCAAATAAGTTATAGAGAATTATTAATAAAATGTTATAGACATGATTAATTTGTTTGAACACCATATTTAACTTACATACAAATGCCTTCCCATGCGTTTCAAAATAAGTGTTATTTACGGGGGTTGAAAATCAAATAACTGAAGTCACTAGTAAAAATTTACTTCGGATTCAAAACTGAAGTAAGGAAGAAGTGTTGTCGTTGTCAAGAGATGATCATCGACGTATCATACAAAAATATCATACTAGATTAAATCAGGAATTAGTGGAAAAAATACTATTTTGGTGGAGTGTAGGGTGAATGGGAAAACAAAGTGAATGTATTCTTATATTCTTCCTTAAAAAAGATTCAAAATTGGTTAGAGAATCCCGCAAATTTAATTTGTTGATGCTGTAAAGAACCGCCATAGTCGTTGTGTGTTTGTGGCATTGGGTTATTCATGTGTCTGCGAGAGAGAGTGAGACAGAAACGAGACCAAAAGAAACTAGTCGAATTTGACCTCAGCATATATTTTACAATTTTGAACCCTATGTAACTTTTTTGTTTATGAATAAAACTGAGTACTTTAAAGACGAAAGTTTAATTATTTTTAAATGCCTTTATTATCGTTTCAAAATAAGTCCAAATAAGGGGGGTAGAAAAAGAGATAACAGATGTCAATTATCGAATTTGACCTCGGAGTCAAAAATGGCCGTTGGACGAAATATAGCCCTTTCCAAAACGTGAACAACGGTATACATCCCGTTACGATCGGACTTCAAATAGCAACACAGGATAAAGAAAACTAAAAGTGCGGTATGTAGGGTGCACCAAAAAAATTAAAAAAAAATTTTCTGAAATTGTATTCGAATAATCTTCAAATCTAGGGGGTGACAAACGCAACTTTTTTTTATGACCCTATCTACGCGAACATTGATTGAACTTTTTTTGCACTTATCGATTAATATTAATTTTTTAATTGTGACAATTACAAAAAATTCGGGAAAAACGGTCTGAAAATCCGCGAAAAACCTCACTCGTTGGAATCAAATTCCTATTCGTTCGTAACTGACAATTACTCGCTACAGGAAGGAATGTCTTCTTATATTCTATTTGTCTTTGACTATGGCTAACAAAATGTGCAAGATATCTTAATTTCAAGATTTGGCCAATAGTCCGATACCGCCCATTTTTGGACCAATCACGTAGACTACCACCAGATACATATGCACAAAATTACAGCACTCCCGTTAACAAATTGTGCAAGATATCTCAATTTCATAATTTGGCCTATATAGGCGGGGCCACGCCCTTTTGTCCGGTCCCGGCTATTTTTGGACCAATCACGTAGACTACCACCAGATACATATGCACAAAATTACAGCACTCTCGCTAACAAAATGTGCAAGATAAGTCAATTTCAAAATTGGGGAAATTCTACTTCCACAAATTGGGTTATTGGGAGTTTGAAATTTGAATTGATATCGAGTTTCAATATCACAAAAACTTCAAATATGATTTTCTCGAAACGACAAATAAATTATAACCTATTCATTTATTGGGGGGGCGATATGGAAAATGATTTTCGTTTTGATTCGTTTATTGTCACAAGAGGGAGTTTAACATGTATTAAATATGAGAATATTGATAGTAATAGAAAAATAATTATAAAAATTATTTTTTAAAGGAAATAAGATTTTTTATTTATTATTAGATTACGTATACATAGAGAAACAAATATTTTCGAAAAAACAATGGAGCATTACAGAATTGTATCACAAAAACTTCAAATATGATTTTCTCGAAACGACAAATAAATTACTATTCATTTATTGGGGGACGATATGGAAAGTGATTTTCGTTTTGATTCGTTTATTGTCACAAGAGGGAGCTTATCATGTAAATATTAAAAATGAGAATATTGATAGTAATAGAAAAATAATTAAAAAAATATTTTTTAAAGAAATTAATAAGATTTTTTATTTATTATTAGATTACCTACACATAGAGAAACAAATATTTTCGGTAAAAAAACAATGGAGTATTACAGAATTGTAATACTGCATATAAATTAATACCTCCATTGTAAAGAATGCTAAGTCGACTTGGTACGTTATACTGGAGATTGCATTTCTAAATATTCTAAATTGTCTTCAGTCAAATCCATCAATTCAATGAAGTTAAGCTCAAAACAAATTTCAAGGTAATTCTCCACAAATTTAAAATTTCACTAAAACGACGATTCTCCTCTCCTGAAAACAACCAGTATCGACTTAGCATACTTTGAAAATCGAGTATATCATAGAGCCGCCTAGCGTCAATTTTATTTATCATTGTATGGAAATCGATGATTTTTATACCCGTTATCATAGGAGGGGTTATACTAACTTTGTCATTCTGTTTGCAACACCTTGAAATACTCGTATGATCTGCGACCCTATAAAGTATATATATTCTTGATCGTCGTATAAATTCTTCTTATAGTTGCAGGTCGTGTGAGATTGCAAATGGGCATATTGGTCAATGTTTTGCTATAGCTCCCCTATAGAGGTCGCTCCAAATTATGGTTTTTGACCCATAGATACCACATCTTTAAAGCAATATAGCTGAAACATTTCAGTTTGTATTCTATTTTGACAAAAATTCATCACAACAAAAATTTTACCTTCATATTTCATATTTTGTTATAGTCACCCTATAGATGTCGCTCCAAAATATACGTATTTAAGCCATAAATACCACATTTTCTAAGCATTTTAACTGAATCCTTGAAGTTTTTATTTTACTTAGGAAAGAATTCATCACAGTAAAATTTTTTTAAATCGGTTCATATTTTGCTACAGTCACACTATAGATGTCGCTCCCAAAAAGGCTTGCTTAAGCCATAAGCACCACATATTTAAAGCAATTTTGCTGAAACTTTTCAGTTTGTATTCTACTTATATTTTGGCAAGAATTCATGTAAATGTAATTTATACAAATCAGTTTATATTTTGTTATAGTCCCCGTGTATAGGTAGCCCACAAATATGCTAATTTAAGCCATAAATGCCATTTTTTTTGATTAAGAATGAATATATACCATTATTTATGAATATATACCAGAGCTTAACTTTTCAACTATTATTTTAAATGTAACCAGTAAGGAAAGGTTAAAGTCGGGCGGGGCCGACTATATAATACCCTACACCACCTCGGCAATGTACATTAAGAATTTCTTTTTGAATAGTTGGAATAATTAGTTTCCTTTCTTTTACGAAAGTACTTAGCTCCCCCGCCACGTCAAGGCTAATTCCAAAGAGGAGTTTAATATAATGTGTGGAATTAAAAATTGAAATAATAATAATATTTCACATATTTGCATTTACTGTGGTTATTATTAGCCTTAACAAAATAAATAGTCAGATTTTTGGTCGTACACAATATAAGTAATATATGCATGGTATGTTAGATAGGTACTACCTTTGAATAATTGGTATTACCTTGGAATAATTGGTTTAAGTAATGTTTTAATTTCCGCTGAAGCCTTTCAGGTCTCTAAAATAGCGCTTATATAAAAAAATTAGGAACATCTTTCTGGAAAATTTTGATCGGAAGTAAAGTACAACTTATATAGCGCTTTGGTACCAAATCAGGAGGAACATATATATGGAGGTTATATATAAATCTGAACGGATTTTCCTTGAATACTCATTCATTGAAAAAGAAACTTCTTTCTGTCAAATTTCGTACTGACCGGATATAAAATGCAGTCTCTACAGCACTTACATGTCAAATCGGGGGTAACATATATCTGGGGCCTATATCTAAATCTGAACCGATTTTCTCTGAATTTGGAAGTATCCTTTCATATAATAAGAAACCTCTTTGTGTAGATTTTTTTACTGATCGGATATAAAATACAGATTGTACAGCGCTTACATGTTAAATCGTGGGTAACGTATATATGTGGGCTATATCTAAATCTGAACCGATTTCCCTCAAATTTGGCAGTGTTAATTCGTGTAATGAGAAACCTTTTCTGCAAATTTTTTTTACTGATCGGATTTAAAATACAGTTCTACAGCGCTTACATGTCAAATCGGGGGTAACATATACATATATGGGGGCTATATCTAAATCTGAACCGATTTCCCTCCAATTTGGCAGTGTTAATTCACGTAATGAGAAACCTCTTTCTGCTAATTTTTTTACTGATCGGATACAAAATACAGTTTCTACAGCGCTTACATGTCAAATCGGGGGTAACATATATATGTGGGCTATATCTAAATCTCAACCGATTTCTCTCAAATTTGGCAGTATAATTCATAATTCATGTAATAAGAAACCTCTTTCTGCCGAATTTCGTACATGTAAAATCGGGGGTAACATATATATGGGGGCTATATCTAAATCTGAACCGATTTTCTCCGAATTTGGCAGTATTCCTTCATGTAATAAGAAACCTCTTTTTGCCGAATTTCACACCGATCGGTTATAAAATAAATTTTTTATGGCGCTTACATGTGAAATCGGGGGTAACGTATATATGGGGGCTATATCTAAATCTGAACCGATTTCTTCCAAATTTAACAGTGTTCATTCATATAATAAGAGACCTCTTTCTGCTGAATTTCATACTGATCGGATATAAAATAAAGTTTTTACAGCGCTTACATGTCAAATCGGGGCTAACATATATATGGGGGCTATATCCAAATCTGAACCGATTTTAACCAAATTAAATAGGGATCGTCCTTGGGCCAAAAAAAGATATGTGTAAAGTTTTCGTCAAGAATACATCTACAGACAGACGGACAGACAGACGGACATAGCTAAATCGACTCAGAAAGTGATTACAAGTCGGTCGGTATAATAAACAATGGATCTATCTCTTCTCCTTTTGGGTGTTACAAACAAATGCACAAAGTCATAATACCCTGTACCATAGTGTGGTGTAGGGTATAAAAATGACTATCACAGAGCCGCCGTATGTCAATTTTATGTCGGCTAAGCCGACAATCCGCCGCCGACGCCATTTTTCCCACAGCTTCATTCTCTGAGCACGAGCAGTTGGTCGCAATCGGTTGTTTGGTTAAGAAACGGTCGAATTATTTCCCCTTTTTGCATTCGTACCACTGTGCCGTGTTTTACAAACAGACAAAAATTCCTAGTCTTGGTATTTCGTCCATAACTTTTACAAATATTGAGTCTCACAAAAATTGTTTACTGTTCGGGATTTGTGAGAGTGCGACGACGGATTTGTGAGAGTGCGACAAATGAAAATTTGAAGAAAATCGAGGGGGGAGCAATATTTTCCACAAAGGTTTATTCCAAAAAAAATTTCGTTAAAAAATTTTCCAAAAAAAAATGAAGCTTAAAACAAAATAAACTTTGCAAAAATTGATTCAGCCGATCGAGAGCAATTACAAATTTCGTAAAACACAAAAACTCATTTTTTTAATTTTTTCAAAAATTAAAATGACCACAAATTTTTTTTAAAAAAAATTTTAAAAAAATAATTTCGAGATCTTATTTTACCTACTTGTAATTGCTTATAAACATTTTAGCCAAAAATAATCTACATAGGTCGGACTGCTTAGAGGTTTCATATTTTGGTTTCAACAAAAGCACTTATTTCTAAATAAGTGATTATCTGAAAAGTAAAGGAATATAAAATATACAGCACTAAAACGAAATAAGGTGTTTTGTCCGTTACAATATTATTTAAATATATTGATACATTTTCTACATATGTGAATTAAGGTGTTTTTATAAAAGCAAATCTGTAAAAAGTCGATTTAAGTTGATTTGTCAATCGTAATTTATTATAAACTACACATCGTCGACTTGACGCCGACTAGACCAAAAAAGCACCTATAATAAAAGTTATCTTTATGATGAAAAAATGCAATTTGCCTTTTGATGATGATGTCATTGCCAGATATATATGGAGGCAATATCTTAATTGATTTTCCTCAAATTCGACAATGTGGGAACTCTTCCCTGCTAGATTTAAAATGATTGGACGTAAAATATTTCTCCTGTAGCGCTAAAAGACCAAATCGCCTATATATGGGGTAAATTTCGAAATCTAAACTGATTTTAACCAATTTCAATAGGGTTCTTCCTAGGTGTGAAAGAGACCTTACTGACAAATGTCAGGAAGAGAGGGGAAGAGAGACTTTATGGTGGGTCTAGCTGTAGTATTTCTAGGTTTTACAAATATCTGTAATAAACCTATAATACCCTGTACCACAGTGTGGTGCGCATGGTATTAAAACATTACATTTTAACTTATTCATACCAATGCAAAATAATGGTGGGTTACTGATGCACATAAATATTTAATTGGGATTTGAACATGACGGCCCACAATGGGAGGAATTAAAAAAGGAAAATAATTGGTCCTTTTCTTAATCAGACAACCGATTGCGAAAAACATGTCATGCTTGTAGAAGTGGTATTATTTGTAAATTTGGGCCCCCTATGATATACAGTGGCGGAGTTACAGGGTCTCAAACTTGGCCACCTTGGGTATATAAAACGTTTAAGCTAGATTAGGCTAAGTACAAAATTACTAAATTTATAAAGATAAAAAATGTGGGAATAAATGAATGAAATGAAACGACTGCAAACTTTTCAGCAGTGTGTTAGATATTCACAAATTTTTTGAATTGCGGAAGATTGGATTTAACAGCAGATAATATGACCGCTATAGCAATTTAAAAGCTATGTTCTGATCATTGAGACTCACTTTGAATAAATCAGAAGTTTATATCTCAAAACAGTGAAGCAAGTTTCCTAATCCAATAAATAACTTCATCGATTGTGAGAACCTTCAATATAGAAAAATCTACAATGCATCGAAGACAGTGGCTCCAGTAGTAATTTCTTGTAAAATAAATAGCTTAATCGATTTTCTTTTATTTCGGGAAGTTGTGAGAACCTTTTCTGGATTAGATCGTGTATATGTATTCTTCTACACATTTACTTGGAACAATAACTGTATTGATTCCTTGAATTTACAAGGACCTACAATACATCGATGACGCTTAAGTAATACTTATCTTGTAAAATAAATAACTTTAAATGCAAATATGCCCACATCTTGAGTAGATTTGGTTAAATATGGCAAGTGGTCATATGCAAAACTAATTTATAAAAGAAAAACGATAAATTGTCTATGGTTACCATAAATTATGTTTAAATATATAACTTTAAATGCAAATATGCACAAACAGTGAATATTATTTATCTTTTGTGACAAGCTTTTCTATTATACTGAATGAGATCCAATATTTATCTATAGATTTTCCTCATTTTGACTTTTTCCACGTCTTAATTCCTTAAAGAAAACCAGTAAGGAAAGACAGAAAGTCGGGCCGACTATATAATACCCTACACCTCCCTAACAATGCGAAAATGGGCATTGCGATAAGAATTTGGCAGTGTTCAAACATGTAATAAGAAAACTCTCTCTACCGAATTTCGTACTGATCGGATATAAAACACGGTTTCTACAGCGCTTACATGTCAAATCGGGTGAAACATATATATGGGGGCTATATCTAAATCTGAACCGATTTTGACCAATTTCAATAGGTATCGTCCTTGGGCCAAAAAAGAGCACTGTGCTAAATTTCATCACAATCGGACCATAAATACGACCCGCACTTTGATCACAAGACTACATGGACAGACAGACGGACATGGCTAAGTCGACTCAAAAAGTGATTCTATGTCGATCGGTATAATAAACTATGGTTCTATTTCTTCTCTTTTTGGGCGTTACAAACAAATGCACAAAGTCATAAAACCGTGTACCACAGTGTGGTGTAGGGTATAAATAGATTTTATTTCCTCTTGGAGAAAAAAAGGATCAATGATTCATGGTCATAGTACCTACCTGTATTTTTATGTGCCATGGGGAATATCTAATATTTTACATAAATACAATTCTTGGGGAATATCTAATATTTTACATAAATACAATTCTTAATCTTTATGCACAATCTGCACACACTTATTTCTTCTTACACAATAAATGTATCATTATTTACTCTGCCAAGTCAAGCAAAATCTCTTTTCACATTTATCTTTTACTGTATCCAATCTTTCCATACTTCTAAACAAACAAAATATACCAGATGGCTTCTCGATAGCGGGTGAGTAGACTAATTATACGAGTATGTGAAACGTTGCTGGAAATCGGCGTCCTCGTGCTTGTTGAACATGAGATATCGATGGATATCATAACGAGAGTTTTGCAAATTCTTGGCTGTCCCAATGGATGTAATGGTAATGATTGGTGATGATTAATTCTTTATATTACTAAACTGGGGAATTTGTAATCACTTATTTTTTCTCTTATGACGAATTCTTTTCTGCAAAAAAGTGCAACATGTTAATTGCCCTTTTTCCGAAAACGGCACTTTTGTGATACTTTTTTGAAATTTGGTAATTAAGTTACTCGAATTTAGCACAACTAAAATTTCAAAATTTCCAAAAAGCGATATAATAGTGCTGTTTTCGGAAAAATGCAAGTGTTGCACTTTTTTGCAGAAAAGTATTCACCATTAGGCGTCCCTGAACCTCCTGCTGATTTCCTCCGCCATTAATGTCTAAAGATTAAGTCTCCTGCTACATGCCAGTCAACGAAACAAACGTCATCTACAATGGTAAAAATAAATCCGGCCTACAAGAGTTGGTCAACTTCTTCCATGCATTCTGACCTTTTTGCTTAGATGTGAAGATTAAGCCAGAATTTTTTAACAATCTCTTGAAATTTGACGATAAAGTGTCACAAAATTAATTTTATTAACATTTTTTTTTTTGTATACTAGTGAATGGAACTGCAATAATTAAGTATGCTTATTTTTTGCATACGGTTTTAATTAGAATACGTGATTAACAAGAATGAGTATTTACGTTTATATAACAGATACAGAATAACAAAAAATTTCATGAAAATCAAAAAGGTAAATTAAAGTGATTACTACCGATGTCATCATAAACAATTAGAGCTATAAAACTAAAACTATTCTACGGATCTACAACTACGCAACTAAATATTTAAAAATGATTTCGGGCTAGTGGCCGCCGAGGCTGGCTCAAATAAATTCCAGCCGAGAGACCACTTTTTGCAGCATTTGGGGCATACCGCCCCAGCAATAACGCGCCGAATATTCTCTTCCAATGCGTCAATCGTGTCGGGTAGACAAGCGACTTCCCATTAACCCACAAAAAAAAGTCCAGCGGTATTAAATCGTACGAACTTGGAGGCCACTACGCGAGATAATGCGCTCACCAAAAGTATCCTTCAATAAATTGATTGTTTCGTTGGCTGTATGGCGTGTAGTGCCGTCTTGTTGGAACCAAAGGTAGTCCACATCAACATCCTCCTCATGGCTGTATAGCGTTCTCCATTGACTGTAACATTATGGCCGGCTTCATTTTTGAAGAAATTTGGACCATTGATTCCCTCTGCTTATTAACGTACTCACTCATTCATCCAAAAGTGAGCTTCATCGCTGAGTATTTTTGTAATAAATTTGCACGATTTGCAAACGTTGTTCCGGAGTACGTCTATTCATTATGAAATGGCAAACCGAACTGAGCAAACCATCAAGTGACAGCTGTCAAAAATGCCAACTCCGGAAAAGTATTGCCAGATTGAAAACCACACGTATAAGAAAACACCCTGTACTAAAATGTACGCTATAAGTCTACAACTAAAGCAACTACTCTACAGATACCAGTACAGCTAAGGCAACTATACTACTGAATCTATGCTATATCTACGCAACTAAAACTAAATCACTAAAGATAAACTCTTTCATTATTTTGGTGTTTTTATCCGTGTCCTCCGGCCAAAAGAAAGATCCAGGCGAAGCGCCAGAATATCTAGATAAAAAATTAAGAAAAATATAAGTAGTTTCTACTATTAACCCAGGAAAAATATAAACAAGAGCGTCCCAGTAGGTGAATTGGTAGTGGGCTCGTCTATAAGTTTGGGGGTCGTGGGTTCGATTCCCACCAGATGCTCTGGTCTGTCGCTGCAAAATCAAGCCACATGGTCTTTGTAACCCGGATTTCCTGCACACTAAAATTAGAATATAAATTTACTTTGTATTGTAATTCATATAAATAAATAAATAATATAAACAAAGCTACAAATAACTAAAACTACCGAAAAAATCATAACATAAAAGTAGAATGCATAAATGAGAAAATTCAAAGAAAATACATTAAAAAAGAATAATTAAAATTAGTTATAAGATACGTTAAGGGAATTTAGTGTTTTTGTTTTGTGTTAAAGTGTAAGCTTTATTAATGAAAGTTTGTGCCTTGTGTTAGGAGCAAAGGATTTACGAATAGGGAGGCTTATAGGAACTATTTTTTGTAGTTGTTAGCCCGGAAAATAAGGGCGTAAAACCAAAAAACAGAGCTCTTTTAGTTAGGTATAAATTAGCTTCTAGTGCGGGCCGAGTACAGGGCCAATAATATAGATTCTAAAGCTATTTTTTGTAGGTTTGAGCAATGGCTCCATTTTAGTTTGTATCTAGTGTTAGTGATTTGTTTAGGTTTTTTTTAATTGTCAATAGGTTAAGCATATATGGTAAGAATTTTCGAGCCAAACAGCGCGTGGAACAATGACCTTGTTGAGGAATCATTTTGGTGAGCACTTAATTTCACAGTTCGCTACGGTAAATTGGCCATCTAGATCGTGCGACAACACACCTTTGTACTATTTTCTCTGGGGATATGTAAAATCTGAGGTCTTGAGGAATTTATTCGCGAAATGCCAGTCGCTATACTCGAACAAGTCAACCAAAATTGGACCTTCTGAATGGACCACCTCAGACGTAGTCATGGGCAACATTTACAGTCTATGTGTTTTATTTTATATGATAAATCGAACCTCACGGTGAATCACCCATTATATGCATATTGGTAGGAATCAAGTGTGGTTTTCATACTCATGCCTGACAAGAAGAGTTGTGCTACCCCAAAGGCTTATCGACCTATTAACCTAACTTCGTTCCCACAAAAAAAAATAATAATAGAATATATGATCAAAAGAAGGATGCTGTTTGCATAGACATTAAAGACGGATGTAACAATGTGCAGACATTGTTGTGGATCATATTACGTCACAATTAGAGACAGGGTGAATCGTGGTCCTCCACGGGACTGCGACTTCTTATTGTGGAACCAGAATTCAAACAACATTACTTCCGCCTCCCATACCAAAACGCGGAATTTCTTGCGAAAATTCGAGCAATCACTGTGTGTGTGAACTGGCTCAGTACGATAAATAATGATATCAACTGCGTATATTTTCGAAGCCACGAAGAATGAGAGCACTGGTCAGTTAGAAATCACTATCACAAAACTGTGTAGGAAAGGTGACCACAATGAGAAGAAAACATGTAGTTTACTGAAACTAAACAGGATCGAGACTTGTAAAATGATAAGTGTTCTAAAAGCTTACAAGCACACCGTACCGCATAGAACAAGTAAATAACGACGAATGCAGGGGAAACATCGAAAGGATGGAACATTTTCCATGCCAATGCCCAGATTTCTCATATACAAGATCCCGATACTTCGGGTCCCACACATTACCACAGATCTGATTCATCAAACAGAATATTAGAGGAAGATTCTGAGGAAATTCGTTTCTAGTACCGATTTTCTATAACTTTTGAGGGTTCAAAAAGATCATAAATAAGGAGCGAGCAACTGGGCAATCCATTGGCTAAAGTATATGTCCATGGCCATGAGACGTTAAAGCGTCCCCTCCAACCTAACCTCAAAACCTCATGGATTAAAAAGGAAATTTGTCTAAAGGAAACTTAAATTGGTTTTTAAATACAGTAAACAACTCTTTGAATTGACGTACAATCTTGTTTTTGGAGATAACTTATTTGACCGACCTTAAAAAATAAGATTCCTCGATAAACGATAAAAATATATTTTAACATAAAACGGTCCCGTTTTGGAGACCCATTTACTTATCAGTCAAGATGCAATACTCCTTAGTCCGTTTTGCATTGTTTATTTTTGTGGCGCATAACGATAAATTTTGGAGTGTTTTAAAATTTGGGTCTTCATTGCTGCCAGATTTCTAATAAATACTACACCATTTCCAAATTTAGTTCAGAAACAAATCAATTTGAATTAAGAATTCGTCTATTGAAATTCCGAAATCCCATTTGAAATTTAGAACTCGTCACTTGTATTTCAGAATTTATCAGGCATGTCACAGGCTTTGTACGAAATTGGTTGGTTTTCGTTTTCCAAAATCGTATCGTTTTACTTTTGCTTCTACTGCTCTTGTACGTTTTCATGAAACCGAAAGAAAATGTGAAAATGAAACAGAATAACATTATAAAAAATATTGCAGCATTCAGCCACCGCCGTCAACAATATCGATACGACTCCAGATTCTGATTGGCGGTAGTCAAAATAGTGAAAATAAATAAAACATATTGAAGCCTAAAAAATAAAATTGACCAAAATCTTGGCTTGATTAATGTTTCTGTGTTTGTCCCTTTAAATATATAACAATTATTATTATTAAATTTAACATTAAAATAAAAACTTACACTTCATTGATCGAATCTTCTTTTTGTTGTTTCTTTTTTTAGTTTCAGGGTTGCATTTTCTCTTATTTTTTTATTTTTTTTCTGTTTTATGGTTGCATTAGGGGATATAGCACTTCAAAGAGCAAAAGTATCAACATTTTCGTACGAAAAGTTTTTGAAATATTTTTTTTTTGCTTAAAATTAATTCAAATATTATTCATACTTAATATTTGGTAGATTTTTTTACTTTTCTGGAGTTTAAATTACAAAAAACATACATTTCACTTCAGATTTTGTGAACATTTTAAACCGAAATTTATTTTTCGGTTTACGTTTTCTGTAGAAGCTAAAAACGTTTTCGATTTGAAAAAGGTAAATTCTTGTACTCTGTGACATGCCTGTATATTTCGAATTTCCATTTTAAATTCAGAAGTCGTCAACTCAAATTCAAATTTTCTTTCATGCCTTTCATTACTGGTTGAAATATAATGGGTGGTTAAATAGTAAGGGCCGATGTTGAATGTGAACCACACCTAAACGTCAAGTTTTTTTCTGCATTTCATTTGACATTTCTCAATTTCAGACTAACTCAATTTGAACCATGGAAAGATACACAATCGAGAAACGCGTTAAAGTTTTTTAAGCCTTTTACGAAAATGGGCTTTCAAATCAAAATGCATTTCGTGCACTTCGTGATGTTTTTTTTTGAGCAGCATAATCGTCCAAATTTTTCCACAATCGGGAGAATGGTGCACAAATTTCAGCAAACCGGGTCTGTAGGAGATGTGAAAACCCCTGTGCATGCTCGCTCAGTTCGTTTGGTGCGGCTTATGGGCTGGCGACGTCATCGGGCCATACTTGTTCGAAATGAGGTCGGTCAGGCAGTTACTGTGAGTGGTGTTCGCTATCGTGAGATGATAACGAACGTTTTATGGCCCGAATAGGAAGATATGGATGTGGACAATATGTGGTTTCAACAGGCGGGGCGGCAATTTGGCCGATATTTTGTTCCTTACATAATTGAACCATACCAATATTATCATAATAAAAAGAAATGAAAATAATTTCCTAAATAATTTGTGTTTTATTCAAAATCAACATCGACCCTTAAAATTTAACCACCCTTTATTTGACTGGTTGGAATAGATTTATAAGTGATTGTAAAATTGAAATAACTCGTCCAACCCGCTATGATATGAACCATTGTCAAATGCTATCCCTAATTCTGACAATTGTTTTCGATGTGAAAAAGTATCATGCGTTAGCCCAATTTTTTCCCCTATATTGTTCGGTATTTGGATGAACCCTTTAAAATATTGTAAAGATCGGTTAAGATTTAAATAAAGCTCCCATATATGTGTGCCGTCCGATTTCACTTTGTCGACACCGGATGTTATATTTTGCCACCGATCTTTAGCATATGGGCAACTCCACCAAAAGGTCTACCGTGATCAAAAAAATTAAAGTTATTAAAATCACATTAATGTAATTTATTATTATAAAAAATATTCAAATTTTAATAATACGAAAAAATTTCACATGTACATATTTACTCAACATTTTAAGAAAAACAACAATTGTGTAGTGCAAAACTGTAGTTTTGATTCATTTGCTCATTTTTATTGCACATTTCTTTAAAATTAACCTCGTAAATAGAGCCTTATGTAAAAAGAGGCTTATTATAAATGATCTTTCTAAGAGCAAAAGTAATCATAAATAAAAGTGTCGAAGCAAAAAGAATGAGGTATAACGGTAATTTTTGGCTTATCTCTACTACAAATTCTATTGTTACGTTCGACACCGAACAGAAATATTCAGTAGACCAGAAATATTCAAAGAAATAGCATCAAACTATTGGTACAAATATAATTTGTATAAAATACCAACAATCAAAAAAAATCAGTTTAAAAAATTATATAGAATTGTTTCTGTATCCATTGGAAGTTTGTCACGTTCGACATCGTAAGTGTAAAGTTCAAGCATCCGACCGTCCGTCCGTCTGTTGTAATCACGCTACAGTCTACAATAATTGAGATAGATGACTGAAATTTTGTATACGTAGTTTTTATAGCTACAGATAACTTGGGATTGAAAATGGATACTATCGGTCCATTTTTTGATATAGCCCCCATATATAGCATCTCCCCGATTTGACTAATTTACCCCATCGAGACCACAAATGTCAACTGATCGGGCTGAAAAGTGGTAACTGGTGTTTATTTATACCCGGAATCCTTCACACGAACGACGTTAGTCATAGGTCCATGTCTTTATATAGCCCTTATACAAAGGTCCCTCTAGATTTGTCTTCGTTACGCCATAAAACCTCAAATTGAAACGAATTGAGCTGAAATTTGGTATAATGAGTTTAATTGTTCCCGAAACCATTCATATGCGATCCATGGTGGAGAGTATATAAGATTTGACATGACCGAACTTAATCCGTCTTTACTTGTTTTATTTAAAAATAGTCATGGAAAAAATTTCACGTTTGACCTGTCACGTTCGAACCAACTTCAAAATTAAATTAAAATAAGGCTTATTCCAAAGAGGAGTTTAATATAATTTGTGGAATTAGAAATTGAACTAATAATAATAGTTCACATATTTTCATTTCCGCTGAAGCCTTTCAGGTATCTAAAATAGCGCTTATATAAAAAAATTAGGAACATCTTTCTGGAAAATTTTGATCGGAAGTAAAGTACAACTTATATAGCGCTTTGGTACCAAATAAGGAGGAGGTTATATATAAATCTGAACGGATTTTCCTTGAATACTCATTCATTGAAAAAGAAACTTCTTTCTGTCAAATTTCGTACTGACCGGATATAAAATACAGTCTCTACAGCACTTACATGTCAAATCGGGGGTAACATATATATGGGGGCTATATCTAAATCTGAACCGATTTTCTCTGAATTTGGAAGTATCCCTTCATATAATAAGAAACCTCTTTGTGTAGATTTTTTACTGATCGGATATAAAATACAGATTGTACAGCGCTTACATGTTAAATCCGGGGTATCATATATTTGGGGGCTATATCTAAATCTGAACCGATTTCCCTCAAATTTGGCAGTGTTAATTCATGTAATGAGAAACCTCATCTGACAATTTTTTTACTGATCGGATTTAAAATACAGTTCTAGATCGCTTACATGTCAAATCGGGAGTAACATATACATATATGGGGACTATATCTAAATCTGAACCGATTTCCCTCAGTGTTAATTCACGTAATGAGAAACCTCTTTCTGCCAATTTTTTTACTGATCGGATATAAAATACAGTTTCTACAGCGCTTACATGTTAAAATGGGGGTAACATATATATGTGGGCTATATCTAAATCTCAACCGATTTCCCTCAAATTTGGCAGTATTAATTCATGTAATAAGAAACCACTTTCTGCCGAATTTCGTACTGATCGGATTAAAAATACACTTTTTACAGCGCTTACATGTAAAATCGGGAGTAACATATATATGGGAGCTATATCTAAGTCAGAACCGATATCTTCCAAATTTAACAATGTTCATTCATATAATAAGAGACCTCTTTCTGCTGAATTTCATACTGATCGGATATAAAATAAAGTTTTTACAGCGCCTACATATAAAATCGGGGCTAACATATATATGGGGGCTATATCCAAATCTAAACCGATTTTATAGGGATCGTCCTTGTGCCAAAAAAAAGATATGTGTAAAGTTTCGTCAAGATCGGGCCATAATTGCGACCTGTACTTTGATTACAAGAATACATCTACAGACAGACGGACAGACAGACGGACATAGCTAAATCGACTCAGAAAGTGATTACAAGTCGATCGGTATAATAAACAATGGATCTATATCTTCTCCTTTTGGGTGTTACAAACAAATGCACAAAGTCATAATACCCTGTACCACAGTGTGGTGTAGGGTATAAAAACTACCAAATATATTTCTATCAAACAAAAAGAAATCAAAAACTTTATTATTTTTTTAACATTTTTAAATTTTCATCTTTAACATATTCTTTGTGATTTCGCTGAATCTCATGTTTTTAAATATGTTCACGAAAACTACTTCCATTTTTGTCGCTTTCGAACCGCTCCTTTTTTTGTCCTTATTTTCTAATCAATATTTCGCCTGAGAAAGACTAAAACACCAGTGATAGTACTACTAACCATCTAAAAGATTATGTAAAAGATAAATCTAAAATATGTTTTATTTTGACCTTTTTATCAATTTGAATGTGTACAGCGGTCACGTTCGACACCATGGAATTGCCCATATATGTATGTGTTTCTTGGTACATGGACAAATCCTATTGCTTATATCGCTTGAATTTTACCGATGTTTTCTGAATTTCAAATGACAAATTCTGAATTTCTTTTGATGGGTTCTGAAATTCAAATGGAATGCATTTCAATTGAAAAAAATTCAAATGGAAGATATGAATTTCAATTGAGAAGTTCTGAATTTCTAATGGAAAATGTGAAATTAACGACATCTGAATTTTAATTCTAAATTCAGATTTTCAACTGACGAATCCGGAAATTAAAATGAAAAATTTTAATTTCAAGTAACGAGATCTGAATTTCAAAAGTAAATTCTAAATTTCAAGCGATCTTTTCTGAATGAATCTTGAAAATTATATAGCATTTTGTTTTCGTTACAAATGTGCAAACATTAAGCTGAACATGCGTCAGGTTGGACATGTCTGTTTCGCTCTACAGTTCAATGTTGCTTAACCTGATGCAACACTACGGTCATATTCTTGTGCGTCCCAAATAGTCCATTGACTTGAGATGCGTCAATTCTTCTGCAGAATATGCCGCAGTCATTCACTTCTGTTAATATATTATGCAAATTAATTTAATAAATATAAATTTCGACGTTTTGATTGCATTTCTCATATGATAAAATATTTTATTGTCTTTGCGACGCGTCTTGAGACAATATTTGATGGATGGGAACGTAGTCACTCACAGTCACGGTCATAGCGGTAAAGTTTAAATACATTCATCAAAATGTATGGAATTATGATCAGATTTACATATAATTACATATATCGTTAGCTACACATGCAAATATGCGAAGTCCAGTTTTACAAATGTTTCAGGAGGAAGAATAAACGTTTTAACTTTTTCTGTTTTAAATATTTTTTCATACTGCAAATGCGGAAATCTTCTTTTATTTGCTCCGATGCTCATTTTTTCGTTTTCATTCAGATTTAACATGTTTTGAATTTTTGTGTGGACTTAGCATGTTTGTATACCACTGCAAAAATAAAAGAGAAAAAAACATCATTACGTTATTTTATTTTTTCTAGATGATGTATTTTTGATTGTTTTATCATACTTTAACAAAATCTCAATTTTAATAAAAATGGAGTGACATATTTACATGTGTAGCTAACGATGTATACGAGGTCAGTTCAATAGAAAAGGTGACTTGGGAAATTTCTCGGTCTACGTGCATTCGATTAGCGTTTTCTATGTTGGCGCACTTGTCTCGAACATATGTTCTTAGTTGGGTTTGTTTGTGTTTAGTTTAGTTCGATTGTGAGTTGACAATGGACAAAAATGGATCAACGAATTGGCATCAAATTTTGTGTAAAAAATGGAATTAAGTGCTCAAAAGCACTTGAAATGTTGAGAGTAGCATATGGTGATTGTACTCTGAGACCGTGGAAGATCCATCACATCAAAAACCGATAAAAATGTTGAGAAAGTGAAAAAAATTTTTGCGGAGAATCGTCGAATCACTATTAGAGAAGTTGCCATAACATTGTTTAGGAAATTGTATGCATGAAGCGTGTGGCAGCGAGGTTCGTTCCAAAATTGCTGAATTTTAAACAAAAAACAGTCGCATGCTCGTACCCCTAAATGTATAAATTTCGAAAAACACTTCTTACATCAACTTTTTGTTCCAAGGGCTACTCTCACACACTGAGGTAATATTTAACCATTTCTGCTCCACTGGGCTTTACTTAACACCTATTTTGCCCATTGTACCATTTTTACCCACTGTTCAATATTTAACCATTTTTGCCCCCACTCTGCTCCTCTAAAGTATGAATTCTCCATTGTGCCATGTTTACACCTTCTACCCCACCGTACCGTACTTAACACCTGTTTCCCCATTGTTCCACATTTAAACATGTTTGGTCCACTGTACAATATTTAACCTTTTTGATCCAATTTAATTTTTTTAACCTATTTAACTATTTTGTGCAGCACTGTAACATATTTTAAACTATTTGGCTCACTGTTTACCTAAAGTTTGAATTTCACAAAAAAGCTTCTTATCTCAAGTTTATGTTCCATGTTTTAGTTACCTCCATACTGTTACCATATTTATCCCATCTTGTCTTACTTTCGGAAAATTGTTTGTTATAATGTGTTTACTTTGCTTACAATAAATTTAATGATTATAGTCTCTACAATTGTCCCATAATTATCTCTTTTTACCATACTGTGCGCTTCGAAAATCTGAACTTGTTCCGAAGTTACGTCTTGCCATTTGAGTTTGGCTGTGGTACCATATTTATCCCTTTTGACCCACTGTGCGCGAAAATGGTTGAATTTCGAAAAATCCTATATTTTTTCCGCACATACGTTCTAATGGTTACTCTCATATCAAATTTGGCGATGATAGCTTTAGACGTTTAAATTTGGCTGTGGTACCAAAAATACGAATATCGAAAAATCCCACCTTGTTTCACGTCTTCATCCCAAGTTATAGCCTTTCACCAAATTCTGATTCTAGCTTTTGCCGTTTAGGCAGTGCGGTGATCAGTTAGCCACTCTGTAACGAAAACAATTTTATACATACGAGTATGGATCGTATTGAACCACTTTTAGTGGTTCAAAGCCATCCTTGGAATATAATCTTTCAAATGAAACCTGTTTGGGGCAAATCGATTGGATAGTTTCAGAGTCTTTCAACACTGACTCGATAAGCAGCGCAAGATCTGCTATTGACCAATAGTTCTCGACATACACACGACTAGTCGTAGATCGACTTTTTGTTTGTGAAAAAGTCTAAAGCTAAGTGTACACTATTGCCAGATCGGACAACGTTATCAACCCTGTCACAGTGTTGCAAATGTACGGACAATGACAGATTGTAAGGCAAAGGTGAATTGACAGTTCAGACGATTGCAAGAAAACCATACAATTACATATATTTACAATATATTTTGTAAATATTTGTATGCAGGATTGCCAGTAAAAATATTTTAAAGACAGTGTTGCCAATAAAATGCTTTTCTGACAATGGTGCCGTTGTCACATGCATAAACTTCTCACATCTAACAATCTGCAAATTTTCTCGCAATGACTTTTCTGCTAACGTTGCAAAACAAAAATTGTATGTTACCACGGTTGTAAATTCACAGGGTTGCATTTTTCCGCCATTTTTGTGGCAATATTGCCCGATCTGCAAATCGTGTGTACTTAACTTAAGTCTTTCATGTCGACTTTTTCCATGTACAAATATTACCAAATGTATATTACATATAGCTAAAATACATAGAAGCGATTTAAAACAAAAACCATTATTTAGTTGCATCAACTCCAACATTGGACCAATTTAATGATGAGAATGATATTCAGATACAGTTACGATAATATTAAACGTATAACACCCAATATAATTATTGGATTAGGAGTTACTTTACATATGTGGAGGACACTGAAAAATCAGTTCCTCTGTATATCTTATTGACACACAAATTCTGAGTCAATTCTCTCCGAACAGTCTAAAAACATATTAAATGAAATTTTACTTGACGAAACGGATTTTTAAATTTCTGGTTTTTTTGTTTAAAATTTTTTAGTATTCTGGCTTTTCTGCTTAAGATTTTTGCGAACTTTGTTCTTGTGGAACCAAATGTCCCATATGAATATTGAGGTACTAGAGAAAGTGGATAAATCAAACACGCGATCAAACGTTGCGCTAATTACTGGACACAATTCTCTCGCTGGTGTCATGATATTGACACTGTGGAGGACAGTGAAAGACAATTTCCATTTCTTATGACAATGCCATGGTAGAAGCTGTCAATTTATCTGTCGATAAGTGGCTTCTACGTTTGTCGAAGGACACAGAAATAGGAAGTCTATATAAGATGGATCGTATGCTCAACTGTACGATCTGGATTAGGAAGGACAAGGCCCATACGGTGGTCCAGTGTTTCAACTCCAAGGGTGTGAGCATATTTCCGCGAATTGATATATGCCCTACCGCAGAGTTAAGTGCGGTCAGTCGCATGGGCCGGCCAAATGCACCATACCATCAAATGCACCTTCAAACCCGGCAAATGGTGAGACAATGCAGGAACCGAGGCCAGCCGTGAGCTGCGTTATTTGTGGTGTCCCAGGACATGCTACGAGCTCCCCTGAATGCCCTGAGTGGGTCGCCTTAATCGCAGACTGAACAAGCAGGAAGGAAGCCGCACTGCCAAGCAGTGCTCCCCCAGTTGAGGCATGCTTTGGCATGTGGCAAAGGACTCACCGAGGACTACAAATCCCTCTTTGGGAATTTGTCTCCAGGTTTAGAGCAATGTCGGATGGGGAAGTCAGATTCTCCGCCTTCATGGGCCTGGCAATGCAAGACGTCCAAGATGTTGGGCCCAGAGATAACGATAGGACCTATGGGCGTTTTAGAAAGGCCGCTGGTTTGCCTACTAGGGAACCGGAGGGAGACCTGGTGGGTGCAGATGGGGTCTTTACGTCCGTCGGTTCCTCAGTCGATAATGCCGACCAAATTGCGTTAGCAGAGCTCTTGCCAACAGGTCATCTCGCACTAGACGTGAAAGACCAAATTGCGTTAGCAGAGCACTTGCCAACAGGTAATCTCGCTGTAGACGTGGAAGAACGGAATGTTGTGTGTGCATTCTTATCAATACTGTTCAACCATTGCCTTAACGTAACCAATGTTCCCCTCTGCCTGGAAGAAGGCCAATCTCGCTGCTCCCGACTTTCGGAAAGCACTTGGAGCACTTCATATTGGCGAGAATTGGGGGTGTTGTCGTGGACAGGAATCTGCTCAGAGACTGCCAATTTGGCACTCCCATAAGGACACGAACGGAACGGAAATGAAATAGAAAAATGTATCCCCAAGAAAAGTGTACGTACTGTTAATGTTTCCACATGAAACCATAAGACACACGAATGTTGGAGTTGCTCGTAAAAAACACTGATTTAAGAAGAAAGCGTAAAAACAAGTTGTTATTTCTACAGCGAGGACATTTCGGAACGTTTTACAACTGGGATGTGACGAAACTAAGATTATGATGTTTTATAAAGATGATCCTAGTAGAGTATTGACAGCATTGATGAATCGAAAAGTTATTCCAAATTTGAAATTTGGCTTATTCGATTATATCATGTCTGACCCACAGTGCTGAAACACAATAATGTCGGTAGGCGCTCTTTTTGTGCATGTATTCTTATGGGAGGGTTACAATTCGTGACGAATATATAGAATTTATTCTAATGGGGCCCGCAGACGATCAAATTGCTTGACATCAAACTCGTGTACGTGTTTACACCTACGACGCATACACTCACACCTGCGTCACACTTACGACACATACACTTACATTTCACTGACATTGTTACGTTGCTTGTCAAGCAAATTTGATCGTCTACGGGCCACTTTGGCCTCCATAAAAAGCAGGCCAAAATTTATGTTCACCTCTAATTTTTGTTGTCATTTTGAAAATATACTTTTCAAAAAAATATGAAAAAGGTAAACAGAGATGTTTTGGTGCTTGCAAAAGATAAAAAATAATGGAATATTGATTTTACATCAATATTATTGTTGTAATATGGGTTCATGTAGTTTCAAATTGTAAATTTTAGTGAAAATGTGTTTTGAAAATCGGTATGTACATATATGTAAACAGACGGCTGTGTATACAGAAAATTGGATTTTCCACCGACAACCTCTTGTGTTCCGCCATCACGGATTATTATTTCGCCTACCGACTACCGACATCAATGTGTTTCGACACTCACACCGATCTTGATAACATTTTACACGAATCATTCTTAGATATAGCTTCATTTAGATATTACTTCATTCCAAAGAATGCTATGTCGACTTAGCATGTTTTAGAGACATTTAATTTTTAACCTCTAAATATTCCAAATTATATTTAGTCAAAATTTGGTGTTTATCCGTCACCCCAATGATAAGTTATTCACAAAACAGTCATTCGATCTACGTTATAAAGGAATATCATATTAATTTCATAAATTTCTGATTGCCTCTCCTGAAAAACTTCCTCATTATATCCTCCACCATAGGATATATTCATTTCATATATGTCACCCCGTTTGTAACACCTCTAAATATTGATCAGAGACACCCATAAAGTATATGTATTATTAATATTCTTAAAATTCTAAGACGATTTAGACATGTCCGTCAGTTGCAATCACGCTACAATCTACAATATTTGAGCTAGATGACTGAAACTTTGTACAGATACTTATTATAGATGCAGGTAACTTGGGATTGAAAATATATGATTGAAATGTATAGGATGTGTCCGATTTGAGTATAGAGTCCGCAAATTTGAACTGATCAGGGCTGAAAATTTTTATTTTGAGTGTATTTATATCCAAAACCCTTCGCACAAGCAATGGTCACCATAGGTCCATGTTTTGATACGGACCTATACAATGGTCCCTCCATATCTTACTTCTTAACGCATGAAACACCACAAATTTCAACGTATCGGGCCGAATTGTAGTGAGTTTATTTGTACCCGAAACCATTGACAAGTGATCCATGGTGGAGGATATATAAAATTTGGCACGACATAACTTAACACCGTCTGTACTTGTTAGATATAGCCATCAAATATATAATTTACCCGATTTTACTTCTTAACGCCATAGAGACCACTAATTTCAACTGAACGGGCTGAAAATTGGTAACATGGGTTTATTTGTACTCGGAGTCCGTCACAAGAACAATGGTGTCATAGGTCCATTTACCAAAAGAGTTTGATACTTTTATTGAATTTAAATTATATAAATTCATGTTTAAGTGACCCCCTCAAGGACAAGTCGCGTAAGGTCGATCTGTGTGTCAGAGTTCAACTAATCAATATATTATTTAAATTTCCACAGCAACAATAAGTTTTTATCGTAGAAAACACACATTATACTAATTATTAAAACACATACGTGCATATTTGATTTTAAATATTCAATAAAAGCATGTTCTTAGGCTTTCTGAGGTGGGAATCAAAGCACATTGCGTTTAGAAAATCTTCGTCTCCATGTGGCCCCTACCTAAAAGGTGAAATTGGAATATTGATTTCCTGGCTGTAAGACTCCTCGTAAATCGTCATTTAGTTCCGGGGCAAAAACTGAACTGAAGAAACCCGTCTCCAGCAGTTTGATAGAAATTAAAGAGTTTCGGTGCGCGGCACAACGACATGGCTACGAATAAATGAATGGCAGCAATCATATCTTGGCTAGAGCGGTTTTAACGACTATTATTGTTATAAACAAACGTCTGATAACAATCATATATCGGGACATCGACCATTGAGACCATTGGTACAACAACACCTATCCGCACGAGAGCGCCACTTAAAGCGTGTTCTGATAAGAAGTTTGTTTAGGCAAAAAAATTGCCATGGAACTTTTGGCCAGACGATTTTTCTATCAGTTAACCGGCAACAGGCTACGAGTGAATTGTGGAATACTCTGGGGTGCAGCTTGGACAATAATCAAGGTAAACATGAAAGCGAACAGACGACGGCGAGAACATGTTCGTCGAATAGTGAATACGCGTAAATATAAATCATCTAATAGCGCCCTAAGCAAATAAAAAGGGAAATGTGGACTTTAAACAAAATTTTTACATAGTTCGAACAATATTGTTGTAGCAATACTAGTGTGTTGTTTATTAGGTGTTAATAGTTTCGTCTCGTATTGCTATGTTTATTGTTAGCGTTGTTTTCCACGTTCAGGAAAATGGTAAACCGTATAAGATGTGTCCTTAGAAACCTGGGAACTAAGTGAGTTTTATCTGTGGAAAAGTTCATACATAGTTACTAAGTACATACTTACACGTCAAACATTGCTTGCGGATCGATTCAACCACGTCTTAATTCAGTTAATACCTATCATCTGTACTGCAGGGGCAAAATGAAAAAAGTACTTGGTGAGTCCACTGTATGCCTAAACTTAAACAAGTTTTCAAATCAAATATATCATGAAATTTTAATGAAATACTTTCGAATAACATCCAGTAAAGATAAGCAAGAAAGATAAAAATGTAAGCATCAGCTGATTAATGTTTATATGATATCGTGCCTTAACCGCCAAAAAGACGTAAGCGCCACTCACAAAAATTTAGAGGATAAGGTTTCTTTTGCGATTATATTTTGTTTAAATGCATATTAATGCATACATCTGTTTATATAACTGTGAAATTTAGTATGACGGTACATTTTATAGCTATAAATTTCGGACACATGATGCCATTTGTCATAAGTAAACGATTTCCCTCGAAAAATTAAAGTAAATCATGGTGGCGCTTACGTCTTTTTGGCGGTTAGGGCTCGATATATTTACGGTGATCAAACCACACCTGTAAACCGCTTTATCGGTTTCAGTTTAGAAATGGCCTATTGATTTTCGGCGTTTTATTCGACAGTTTCGCGTTTTTAAACCATTTTAGAAAATACGAAAGTGTTATTTTTGAAACCGAAAACTACTTTAATTGTGAAAGCTTTACTGAAAAATTCAAGAGCACTAACATTGTCATTTTGTTTGCAACACCTTGAAATATTTATCTTAGACCCTATAATGTATATTCTCGATCGTCGTAAAATTCTAAGACAATGTCCATGTTAACCATGTCCGCCTGTCTGCCTGTTGAAATAAGGCTACTGTCCGCAATAATAGAGATAAAATTTGGCAGAAATATTTCCTATAGTTACGGGTTGTTTGGTATTAAAAATGGAGCGTATCGGCCAATGTTTTGACATAGCTCCCTTTTAGAAGTCGATATCAAATATGCTTATTTCAGCTATATATAGTATCTCCCCGATTTGACTTCTTAACGTCATAGAAATCACAAATAATAACTGATCAGGCTGAAAGTTGGTAACTGGGGATTATTTATACACGGAATCCTTCACACGAACAACGGTAGTCGTATGACCATGTTTTGGTATAGCCCCCACACAAACGTCCATTGACGTATCCCCGGGCCCCCCTCGAAATGTTTTAAACATAGGCATAAACTGTTTACAATTTTCAAAATCACTCAAAAAACCAGTAAGGAAAGGCTAAAGTCGGGCGGTGCCGACTATATAATACCCTACACCACTCTCGTAATATTGAATAACTCTGATATATAAATTTTGTAATTCATGTATAAATTGGTTACATAAATTTACTTTTGGGACATTTTATACTTAAATAATACCCCGTATCGTATAAAAACGATTGGATCTAAAGAGCCAAATCGGATGAAACATATATATGGGAGCTATAGCTAAATCTTTACCGATTTTCTTCAAATTCGGCAATGTTGGTTCATGAATCAAGAAACTCTACCATTCTAAATTTCAAAACGATTGGATGTAAAATACAGCTTCTATAGAAATAAAGAGCCAAATCGGACGAAACATATATATGGGAGCTATAGCTAAATCTTAACCGATTTTCTTCAAATTCGGTAGTGTTGGTTCATGGATCAAGAAACTCTACCATTCTAAATTTCAAAATGATTGGATGTAAAATAAAGCGTCTACAGGCCTAAAGGGCCAAATCGGACGAAAGATATATATGGGAGCTATATCTAAATCTGAACCGATTTCAACCAAATTCAATAGCGATCTTAACAGCTGCGAAGTACTCTAAACTGCAAAATTTCAGAACGATCGGAGTGAAATTGGATTGATTCACATGAGGACATGTTCCCAAGCATGTTTACCCTATTGCAGATACTGGCCACAATACCAGTGACAACGGCATCTGCTAAGCGAAGTTTCTCGACGTTAAGAAGAATAAAAACTTATCTCCGGAACAGAATGGAAGGAGAAAGGTTATCTTATCTGGCTTTGATGTCTATATACAAAGATGAAGTCAAAATCGATGAAATAATTGATATATTTCTTTCAAAAAATCGAAGATTTAATTTTTAACTCTTACGTATTTTATTATAAAAAGTTATACTGATCTCGTACTAAAGTACACATTTATATTTAGGAATAAAATTCGAATAAAAAACTAAGGAACTTTACTTCCATTACCTACACAATAAACGCAATTCTTTAATTGTTTATCTTTGTTATGGAAAAAAAGGTTAGGTTTGTTTATTATACCCTCCACCATAGAATGGTGAGGGTCTATTTATTTTGTTACTCCGTTTGTAATACCTTTAAAAATTGACCAGAGACCCCATAAAGTATTTACATTATTAATCGTCTCAAAGTTCTAAGACGATATAGCCCAGACACCCATAGGGGGTGTATGTTAAACTACTCAGAAATCTCTTTAAGAGATCTGCGGCAGTCGAGGGCTGGTTGTGTTTTTAGGGATGTGGCCTCCAGAGAATTTAGCCTGAATGTCCGAGTAGATGACAATGCCAGTGCTTGTCGGTATGTTGCGGCTTAGCCACTTGGCGACTTCCCCTTATTGCCATTACTTCGGCCTGATAGACACTGCAGGTATCTGACACTCTGCGAGCTATATGAAGACTGAGCTCTTTACAGTGTAACCGAAACCAACCATATCCTCGAGCTTTGAACCATCTGTGTAGAAGTGGAGATGATTTATATTTCCTGGTATTCTCCAAACCCACTCCATAGTGGTGAAGTTTCTCTCGAAGGTATATAGTCCCCTCGGTCGGATATCCGGTTCGTCCGTATCATCGACGAGCATGTCCCCGCCAGATGCGTCAAAGGTTCCGGAGACTCCCATCAGCCCCTCAGTGACCGAAGTAGTGTAAGTAGTAAGGACGTTACAGCTCTTCTGTTCACCAAAAATAATGGGCTTGGGTACCTACGCACTTCCACAAAGCCGTCCATCAACTACGGTGGACGCCTCGTCTTCCGCAGTGGGAGCTATATCCTGCTTGTATACCTTTAAGATTATAGCCTCGAAACCTAAAATGTCAGCCGAGTTTCGAGTTTTGTTTTTCGACAACATCCAACTAGCGCCCGGCCCGGCCCCTATTTCCTATTTTTTTAAAGCTGCAGTCAACAGATGTCCGCTACGGCGATTGAAAACCCCAAGTCCCAAGTTTATTTTGATAATTCGACTCATGGATTTTTGCGTAATATTCATCTCATGAGCCATGATTTTCTGTTTTCGGAGCGGATTTCGCAGAATTCTTGACTTGACGGCTTTGATGACCTGCGACGTTCGAACAGTACGAGGGCGTCCCGACCGGTGGCGGTCTTTGACATCTCCAGTCTCCTCAAACAGTTTTATGCAGCGGTAGACGAACATACGACTAATCTCCAGTGGGTGGAGTGTTTTGAAAATGTCGCTATTATTTATTCCACGCTTAAAAAGCGTTATTACAGCGATGCGGTTCTCATTGTCTGACCACTCCTTGGCGAAAACTGAAGCAATTTTGAATTCCCGTTACAAACTAACGCTAAAGAGGTTAGGTTTAATAAATCCATAATCAATAGGATATGTTCAATTTTACTATTGTTATGGATGTGTTCAATGTTGTAACAGTATTTATGTCCCTACTAAGTATTCGTATTTGGGCTGTTAGTCTGTTTTTAGCTATCAAAAATGGATCAGAGCAACGATATTAATTTTTGTGTGAGAATTAAAATTAGGTGATAAAATTATTATGAGTTGTTTAGGCTCTTCACAGAAGGCTAGACATCAATAAACGATGTAAACGTTAAATCACTAAGAAAAATGGATAATTGTCGTATCTAATACGCCGTTGAGTTGCGAAGAGTGGTGCATTGTTGCATTTAAGCGACATGCGGAATCGTAATCATAACAATTGCCTTAGTTTGGCCATGACTTTCTGTCGTCAATGCAGTTGTTCGTTACTCTTGCAACCTGAGACCGTTTTGGCCAAAAGAGACTAACAACAAAAAACACACAGTACCTGGATGGTAGTTGTAGTGGTTGTGGTGGGGTTTTGTAGCAATTTCAAAGATTTCTTTTCGTAGCTTATCGCCTAAATGACTTAAAATGACCCAAAACGGATCTCCGCCAAACATTCTTGGGGTCTCTTAGGTCACTCCATCGATTTGTTACACTTTTGGTCCGCAGCATCTGATATATTCCCATGTTCACAATAGTGGGGGCTCACGACAAGTAGCTGAGGATGTCGACATATTGGTAGCTTCATTTCATGTAACTATCTCCAATTTTGGGAATGAACGTGTGGCAGCTACGTTAGTTCAAAAAATACCTAAATTATGGCCAAACGAACTCAGGAACTGCCCCGTGCGTCTTGTTTGTGTTCCAAAAACTGAAAATATCCATAATAGTTAGGAGATTTTCCACGACTGAGGAAATAAAATAAGCTCCACTCCATTGATAGAAATTTAATATAATATCGCAACGTCCCTACATTTCAAGGATTACTACCCCATGGCGACCTTTCTTGTCAGAGAAGCGGCTTTTAACAACATTCATTTAGATGCGGTAATTGCGGCGTAATCACATCAAAAGGTGAACTCTAGCTTAATTAGAAAAGCCTGCTCAAAGGAAGTCTTGGGTCCACAACTCTAACAAGGTTTGTAAACAGAGGGACTCCACAAGGAGGAGTACTATCTCCACAAATTTAGAACCTATCGTTAAATGAAATCCTGCTAGACCTAGAACGTTGTTTCTGCAAGGTCGTGGTATATGCGAATGACGTGACAATCGTAGTAACTGGCAAATTCGAAAACGTCCTCAGCGACTTCCTACAGGTGGCTCCGAAAAAATTTACTGAATGGGCCAAAAGCAGCGGTTTGGTTTTTTTAACCCAAACAAGTCAGAATTGGTTCTCATTACTAGGAAGAATAAGGTTCCAGATGCGGACCCTCCTCGGCTAAATGGAATAGATCTAGCCTTTTCTGTAAGTGCAACTTTTCTGGGAATAATTCTAGATAGGCAACTGTTATTCAGACTTAACGTACTGGAAAGTGTGAGGAAGGCCAACATCGCCTTATATTCACACAGGAAGGCTTTGGGGTCGCGGTGGGGCCTCTCTCATCGGATATATATAGAAGTAGTTCGTCCTATACTTTTGTACGGCATTGTGGTGTAATGGACGGCAACTGATAATCTATCCTATCTGCCTACGCATACTTAAAAGGGTTTTAAGGACTACATCGACGGAGTCTCTACACATCCTACTTCATCTACTGCCGAGAGAAGTCAATATTGTGGCGAGAGAAGTTGCACCCAGAGCGGTACTAAGAACTACGGCCGCATGAGGATATGGTAACCGACCGAGTGGACTATATACCTGAGTACATCTTCGAGAGTAAAACATCTCTATGATACCAGCCAGAGATGAATGGGTTGGCAGAATACCAGGTAATATAAACCATATCCATTTCTACGCAGATGGTTCGAAGATTGCTGATAAGTTTGGCTTCGGTGTACACTACTGTAAAGAAACCAGACTTGATTGTCTCATAGACTACCAGATTCCCGTAGTGTCTATGAAGTCTAAATAATGGGTACCTGGGCATAGAGATATCCCAGGGAACTGCAAAGCCGATGAACTTGCTAGGCAATGGACGACATTACAACTTCTCATGCTAACTTTGGCCTAGGCTATTAACCGAAATCGGCACCGGTAGGGTAGCTAGACAAACCTAGAAGGTCTGAGAAGGTCAAAATATCTCCTCGCACTAGAGAGGAAAAGGCTGTCTACATTAGTGTCAGTTCTGACGGGATACTGCTCGACGATCAGAGAGCGATGGTATATCATATCGCTCTCTGCAACTCCTTTTCAGAAGTCATTTGTTTCCGATAATATATGCAAGGATTTCGGAATGGCAGAATATATCCATATGATAGACTGGCTATTCCGAAACAGAAATCATACATTTCAAGAGTGACAATTCAACCTAGTTATATCTACACTGAACCCGATCCCCTGTTTCAGACTTGCGGAACCCTCTCTTCTACACCCTCGAAAAACAAAATACCAAAAGGCAACCCGCTTCAAATTGGAAAAAACACATTTTCAAACGGAAACTCATTAAAAAAATTATGTGTTATTTACTAAAAATGGGAAGTACCAAAGTGGCATGGCAATAATGCAATTTTTTTGCTCGAGTATGCAGTATTGCGCTGCACAAAATTTCAAGTAACAAGTGATATTTTAAGAGCTTTCGGATATGATTTAAAAAACACATGCAATTTAGAGAAATTTATGAAATCTTAGAGTCGATATAACGGTCTATATAATGCAATGTTTAAAGATGATTTCATGTAAATGTTGACCGCAGCGGCTGCGCCTCAAATAAGGCATACGTTGTGTCCAATTTTGGCGCACTCTCTCAATATTGGATTCCAGTGCGTCAATCGTTGCGGGTTTGTCCCTATAGATACGAGTCTTAACATAGCCCCATAAAAAATAATCTGAACGCGTTAAATCGCACGATTTGGCGACCAATTGACCGGCCCCAAACGTGAAATAAACTGTCCACCGAACTCAAAATTCAATAAAAATAAATAAAATTCAAAAATCTGCAAGCGTTGATCGTTTGTAAGTCGATTCATGGTTAAATTATAGACCAAACTGAACAAGTTTGACAGTAACATGTTACACGGAAACATCTGCGCTGCCAAAAACTTTCTTCATATTTTAAGTTATTTGTTCTTTTATTAAAAATTTTGATCCTGCCAAATTTCATAATGATCGGATGTAATATACGGTTCATATACCGCTTAAATGTCAAATCGGAATGAACATATATAAGTACATATATACCCGTATACAATGTTAAGTATAATTTTAAATTTCAGATGCGAAATGAGAAACCCGGTTTGTGTTATCGAATATTTCATCCAATAGCGAAAGAATTCAAGAAAGAGAAGTTTGGCCTATCACATGATCCAGTCGATGACTTCCTTAAATCGCAAGTAAGTTCGGTCAGAGTATAAAAAGTTATGTGGCTGTTAAACCGAATAATTACTCTTCCACAGTGGCAAACCTCACAAAAATCCTACCTATGGTTACTCTATCGTTGGGGTCTGGCAATCTGTTTTTCCGTCGGCGTTCTGGGAAGTTTAATACAGCAATGGTCGGAGGGTAAATGGTTCATCTATTTAACCGATTGGGGATTCTTGTTATGCATGTACATTAGTTTATTTGGTGCCATATTGGTGACCATCTATCACTTTAAGCCGGAATTTTTTGGTAAGAAGTACAGAAGTACGAGTACATACAGTATTGGCCTTAACTAAAGCACCTCCTCCATAATATATTTTTGGTATTTAGATATTTTGTTAAATAATTATATTAATTTGTATGTCTATTGTTGAAAAAAGCAGAACTTTATGTAGGAATGTTTTAATAACAAAAATTTATAACTATGTTTATGATATTCAAATCCTCCAAAATGAATGGACGAAACTATAGCATCCGCTACATTTTGATTGAATACTACATTACGCTATTGCAAAGTTTTGCGGTATTAGTTATCGTTATTATCCACAAATATCTATTAATCGTGAGATGAAAAATTAATTAGAAGAATCAATGTTAACCGCTAACATTTTTGATAACACATGGTACAAAACAAGTACAAAAGTGAGTTAAAAAGTAAAAAAAATCAATCATTTCCAGAATGATTTAAAACATGTCGCAATCCGAGCGCGTACCTCCAGTGCATTGTGGAAGACCTCCCTGTAAAACCTCAAGATATGACGATTCTTTAATAAAAAGGACAATCCAAAATGATCCTACATCATCTTATATTCATGTAAAAATCGCTTATGTTTGAATGTTAGCGAAAGAACACCCTGTAGAAAAGCTGTGGACGCCGGATCCCAAAAACCATTAATTAATTTAATATCCTAATATATGTACGTGTGTCGTTCGTAACAACAGATACGCAAACAAATATACATTTTTAACGTTTTATTGTTTTTGCTCAGAGGGGTGCTTTGTCCGTCCATTTTTGTAGGGTTTGAATATTACTTATAACAGGTGGCGCAAAAATAACCTTTCGATGTTTTTGGCTGTAATTTAAACCAGTAAGGAAAGGCAGAAAGTCGGGCGGGGCCGACTATATAATACCCTACACCTCCCTTACAATGCGATAAGGGTCATTGCCATAATAATTTGGAATAATTGGTAAATGGGTAGAAACATATTATCTAATTCTGAAACGATAATCGCTAAATTAAGCAATATTCGTTCCTAAATTGAGAAACATCTTTCTGGAAAATTTTAATGATCGGAAGTAAAGTACAACTTCTATAGCGGTTTGATACCAAATCAGGAGGAACAATCAATATAAATCTGAGCCGATCTTCCCTGAATATTCATTCATGTAAAAAGACCTCCTTCTGTCGAATTTCGTACTGATCGCATATAAAATACAGTCTCTACAGCGCCTACATGTCAAATCGGGGGTAACGTATATATGGGGGCTATATATAAATCTGAACCGATTTCTTCCAAATTTAACAGTGTTCATTCATATAATAAGAAACCTCTTTCTGCCGAATTTCATACTGATCGGATATAAAATAACATTTTTACAGCGCTTACAAGTCAAATCAGGGGTAACGTATGTATGGGGGCTATATCTAAATCTGAACCGATTTTCTCCGAATTTAGCAGTATTCCTTCATGTAATAGGAAACCTCTTTCTGCCAAATTTTGCACTGATCGGATATAAAATACAGTTTTTACAGCGCTTACATGTCAAATCGGGGGTAACATATATATGGGGGCTATATCTGAATCTGAACCGATTTTCTCCGAATTTAGCAGTATTCCTTCATGTAATAAGAAACCTCTCTTTGCCGAATTTCGCACTGATCGGATATAAAATAACATTTTTACAGCGCTTATATGTCAAATCGGGGGTAATAATGGGGGCTATATCTAAATCTGAACCGATTTCTTCCAAATTTAACAGAGTTCATTCATGTAATAAGAAACCTTTTTCTGCCGAATTTCATACTGATCGGATATAAAATAAAGTTTTTACAGCGCTTACATGTCAAATCGGGGCTAACATATATATGGGGGCTATATCTAAATCTGAACCGATTTTAACCAAATTCAATAGGGATCGTCCTTGGGCCAAAAAAAAGATATGTGTAAAGTTTCGTCGAGATCGGACCATAATTGCGATCTGTACTTTGATTACAAGAATACATGCACAGACGGACAGACAGACAGACAGACAGACAGACAGACGGACAGACGGACATAGCTAAATCGACTCAGAAAGTGATTCTAAGTCGATCGGTATAATAAACGATGGGTCTATTTCTTCTCCTTTTGGATGTTACAAACAAATGCACAAAGTTATAATACCCTGTACCACAGTGTGGTGTAGGGTATAAAAATTATTGGTCAAATAAATAGTCAGCAATATTCCGCGTTCTGGAGCAGTGTAGCGTAACAGGTGGCGCAAAAATAACCTTTCGATGTTTTTTGGCTGTAATTTAAAAAATTATTGGTCAAATAAATAGTCAGCAATATTCCGCGTTCTGGAGCAGTGCAGCGTAACATTGTTTATTAACGTGTATTTCGCATGTGTTTACTACACAAATGTCAAAACAGAACTGACATTAGGGGCATCGCAAAATTTATAGCATTTTTTGATAGGAGGATCACTTTTACTTTAGTTATAAATTTTTGTTATTAAAAAAATCCTACGCAAATTTCTGTTTTATCAACAATGGACATACAAATTAATATAATTATTAAACAAAATATTTAAATATAATCATTTAAATACCAAAAAAGTTATGAAAAAAATTGCTTGAGGGGGTGTTTAGTTATGGCCAACACTGTACATTGAAATAAATTTCAATCAAAAAGTTTTATCGCTGATTTGTAATTTTTGCAGGTAGCGGTAGTAAAATTTTAAAATTTTATTGGGTTTGTCATTGGTCCGTTCTGGTTGTGGCGATTGTAATCACGTTCATGTATTGGCTGTTTATATATCCGTGTAAGTATATTTTGACATTTCTTACTTAAATAGATCTAGTTGAGCACTGCCAACTGCGTTTCACGCGGGAGCTGTTGAGTACCATTCATTTGAAATGTTATACATTTTTTGACATCAAATCATATTTTTGACTTTAAATTATGTTTTTGGTATTAAATCATATTTTTGACACATTGTGACCCAAGGCTCAGTTTTCGAAAATCCAATATTCATTACATTTTGTCACTACGATTGTAATAACTCTAAATATTGATCTGAAATCCCGTAATGTATATATATTCTTAATCGTCGTAAAATTCTAAGACTATTTAGCCCTGCCCGTCCTTCTGTCGATCTACATTAATTGAAATAAATGACTGAAGTTTGGTAGAGATACTTCTTATAGCTGCAGGCAACATGGGATTGAAAATTAACAATATCGATTAATTTTTTGATGTAGCATCTCCCCGATTTGACTTTTTTAACGGCATAGAGACCACAAATTTATACTGATCGAGCTGAAAATTAGTATGTAGGGTTTTTTTACACGAACAACGTTAATCGTAGGTCCATATTTTGATATAGCCCCCATCAATGGTCCCTCTTGAATTTACTTTTTAACGCAACAAAACCAACAAATTTCAACGAATTAGACTGAAATTTGGTAAAACGAGATATATAAGATTTGGCGCTTTACTTGATTATTATTGGGTACGCTATTCCTGTTTGTTAGTTTGACTCTAGGATAAAGTTACATCTTTGAAACTTATGTTGTATAGAGTTGATAACACATTTTAATCTAGTTCTAAAAAGTACGAATTTAAATAATATACAAATGTCGAAAGTCGAATATTATTTCATATCTGGGTGAGGAAAACACATTTTGTCACATTTTCAAAAATACATATTTAGTTCATATCAGGGAATGTATACCATATTTGTGCCTAAATCGCTATTATTTGGTACTCTTTTGTTCCTCTTAAAAGGAACATTAGGTTAAACTAACTAACTAAAAACTAAACTATAATATTTCATCTTTGGGAAAGATTATCATACTCCCAGGAAAATAATTGGTTGGAATTCGATAGTATCAATAAAAAAATGATACTAGCAACAAAAAGTCTATTGCATACCGGTTGTATTTATATATAATTAGTTACAACAACAATAATAACATGGGTACGATCAAATGAAAATGATTGCAACTAAATCGATGGTTGTGTCAATCGATTTAAAATATTTTTTTCTTTGACACTCGGTTATTTATAATTTTCATTATAGTACTATATGATCGATATTTGGTACACCCAGGAAAATAATTGGTTGGAATTCGATAGTAACAATAAAAAAATAGTACTAGCAAAAAAAAGTATATTGCAGACACCGTGTTTCGGTTGTATTTATATATAAATAATTAAAACAACAATAATAACATGAATACGATCAAATGAAAATGTTTGCAACTAAATCGATGGTTGTATCAATCGATTTAAGATTGTTTTTTTCACTGACACTCGGTTTCTTGTGGTAACTACTTTTAAATTTTCTTTATAGTACCATATGATCGATATTTGGTAGTGACAACGAATGTTTTATTCTTGACAACAGAAATTGTATTAATAGACCTAAGATTAGTATTGCAACGAATAATTGGTTACTACAACAGAAAAAAATATTAATAAGTAACTGTTTTTTGGTTATCCCAATAATTTCCAAAATTTTGAATAATTACATATATTTTGGGAAATACAACCAAAAGCTTGGTTGCTGTTCTTTTTTTGATACATGACAAACAAAAAATAAAATTATTCGACATAAATAATCTTCAACATTTTGTTCAAGAACGGTATATGTAGTGAAATATAATTTCGTCTGTTTAATAATGTGCGGAATGCAGAATATATTGTGCAAAATGTTTTACATAAATAAACCAGTAAGGAAAGGCTAAAGTCGGGCGGGGCCGACTATATAATACCATACACCACTCTCGTAATATTGAATAACTCTGATATATAAATTTTGTAATTCATGTATAAATTGTTTACATAAATTTACTTTTGGGACATTTTATACTTAAATAATAGCCTGTACCACAGTGTGGTGTAGGGTATAAAAACGATTGGATCTAAAGAGCCAAATCGGATGAAACATATATATGGGAGCTATAGCTAAATCTTTACCGATTTTCTTCAAATTCGGCAATGTTGGTTCATGAATCAAGAAACTCTACCAATCTAAATTTCAAAACGTTTGGATGTAAAATATAGCTTCTATAGAACTAAAGGGCCAAATCGGGCGAAACATATATATGGGAGCTATAGCTAAATCTTAACCGATTTTCCTCAAATTCAGTAGTGTTGGTTCATGGATCAAGAAACTCTACCATTCTAAATTTCAAAACGATTGGATGTAAAATACAGCTTTTATAGGACTAAGGGCCAAATCGGACGAAACATATATATGGGAGCTATAGCTAAATCTTAACCGATTTTCTTCAAATTCGGTAGTGTTGGTTCATGGATCAAGAAACTCTACCATTCTAAATTTCAAAACGATTGGATGCAAAATACAGCTTTTATAGGACTAAATGGCCAAATCGGACGAAACATATATATGGCAGCTATAGCTAAATCTTAACCGATTTTCTTCAAATTCGGTAGTGTTAGTTCATGGATCAAGAAACTCTACCATTCTAAATTTGAAAATGATTGGATGTAAAATATAGCTGCTACAGGACTAAAGAGCAAAATCGGACGAAACATATATATGGGAGCTATAGCTAAATCTTAACCGATTTTCTTCAAATTCGGCAATGTTGGTTCATGGAACAAGAAACTCTACCATTCTAAATTTCAAAACGATCGGATGTAAAATACAGCTTCTATAGGACTAAAGGGCCAAATCGGACGAAACATATATATGGGAGCTATAGCTAAATCTTAACCGATTTTCTTCAAATTCGGCAATGTTGGTTCATGGATCAAGAAACTCTACCATTCTAAATTTCAAAACGATTGGATGTAAAATGCAGCTTCTATAGGACTAAAGGGCCAAATCGGACGAAAGATATATATGGGAGCTATATCTAAATCTGCACCGATTTCAACCAAATTCAATAGCGATCTTAACAGCCGCGAAATACTCTAAACTGCAAAATTTCAGAACGATCGGAGTGAAATTGCGACCTGTAGTCGACGAACAACTTTACATGGACAGACGGACGGACGGACGGACATCGTTAAATCGACTCAGCTAGTGATTCTGAGTCGATCGGTATACTTTAAGGTGGGTCTAGCTGTGTTATTTTCAGGTGTTACAAACATCTGCCGTGAAACAAACTTATAATACCCTGTACCACAGTGTGGTGTAGGGTATAAAAATAAAAGCAACAATCATGAAATTGAAAGCACAAGATTAAGCGATATTTGCATAAAGGTTTTGTTATGCATTGTACTCTCGCGTACTAAAATTTGTGTCAAATATTTCCACATCTCATAATAGCGATGAATTTGTAATATGGGATTTTAAATTTTTTTATGAATTGTTTAGTTTTTATCGTCCAATAAATAAAATAAAAATTAATGAAAACTGTTTGTGGTATATGACTGAAAATTTGTCAGAACAACCAATTTTAAAAACTGTTGGTTGTGGCAACATACAAAAGATAATTTTGGCTACCATTTTCGTAGTTGACGCAACCAAATATTATTATTGTCAACGTGGACGCAGAAGTATACCACAACGAGAATGTTGGTTGTCCTAGTGGAATCGCATGATAGTAGACAGAACTACCAAAATTCGGTTGGAAAATAATTCGGTTGAGGCAACCAAACTGTTTCCTGTGTGTGTCTACTACAAGCGCGGTTGATGTGCTCCCAAAAATATTTCTCGAAAGTTGACTTTTTCGAAAAAAAATACAATACTGAAATATTTTTATCCCCTCACCCTAGAGAGAGAGAGGATGGTATATATCATTTGCTACGAGACGAAAGTGTAACACATCGAAGGTGTGACCTAGGAGCTTAAGTATGAGTGGCGGAAATTCGATTTGGCTCATTTGAGCAATGTCCGCCCGTCTGTGTGTCTGTCTGCCGGCTGGTGCTCACGATAATTCTCGAAAGGATTAACCGATTGACTTTAAATTTGGTATGTGGTTATATATACTTACTTTATTACCAAGGCATACAAAGACTGGAAATTTTATACAGTGTAATGGTTTAATGGTACCTACAATACAGTGAAAAATGGGCATTATTGGGACGCCCCTTTTGGTACCTCTCACACAAATGGACCATTTTGTACCAAATGTAAACAGCTTTTAACTTTAACACCAGTACATACTTTAAAGTTATTAAATGCAATTTTAATTGATAATAATTAAATTAAAAAAATAAATAAATTTACGAATATTTTTTTGGACTCAAGGTGAGGGATTCATTAGTCAATTTACCCGACTGAACTTTCTTACTTGTTTAAAATATAATTTGATATGGACATAACTTTTGTCTCCGTGAATACACCTTTTTTTCATATTTATCTATTGAATCTTTCATTAAATGAAAATAACAATAAGTAATCAGATCTTAACCTAATTTATTTTAAGGGGTATTACCAGTGTAAAGATCCCTGCAAGATTGCACCTTATATTTATATACAAAACTGTATTCAAATTTTTAACATTAAGTTATTTGCATTTATAATAAAAATATGATATTCACATTATGAACAGGGAAGTTGGTTGCAAATTGCTCTCAAGCAATTTGTATATCAGGTCTAAGGTGTTTCTTCTTCTGAGATTTAAAAGTTCTCTAGCGAGAGTGTTTGGATGAGAGTTTAATCTGTTTAAATAGCTTCGGGAAAGATATCCGATTTCTTCAGTTACTGTTGTTACGTTAACGACTTTACGAGTATGAATATTTGCGTTCCTAATATACCAAGGGGCGTTAAGGATTTTCCACAGAATACATCAGACCGATTTTTTTTACACCGTATAGCAAATTTTGTTGTCGATTCTGAAAACTTGATGTGAGAGAAATCGGTTTATATTCTGCACTGATATTAACAGAATGTTAGGACAGGGTCAGGAAAAAAATTAAAAAGTCAGTTCAAATGCGGACAGAAATGTATTTCAATGAAATATTTTTTAGTTTGTAGGTTCGCGAATCATTATACAGGGTGGCTGACGAATTCATTTTTCTTTTATTCATTTTAAATCTTATTCAATTTTATTAAATATAGCTTAATAAGTTTTAACAAGTAAGAAAGTTTCAGTCGGGTAAACCGACTAAGGTATACCCTCACTTTGTGAGTAATGTAATATTGAATATTACTCGAATTATACTGTCAATTTGTGTGGGAGTTACCAGAAGGGGTTTATATAATACACCTTTTTTTCGCTGAACATTAGATACTTTAAATTCATTGCACTGTGCCGACTTATAAGCATTTATGTGCACTGGTATAAACGTTATGAGACATTAAATTGTGGAATGATTTGGGAATTTTTGTGTGGGAGGTACAAAAAGGGGCGTGGCAATAACGCCCATTTTTCACAGGGCTATAGACACTATAAAAACATTACACTGTAAAAAATTTCAAGTATTTGTATACACTGGTTTTAATGTTATAAGCTGTTAACTTTTGGTGCAAAAAGGTACCTTTGTGTGGGAGGTACCAAAAGGGGCGTGGAAACAACACCCATTTTTCCCTGGACTGTAGGCAATATAAAAGCATAATACTGTACAAAATTTCAAGTATTTTTATACACTGTTATTAATGTTATAAGCTGTTAACTTTTGGTGCAAAATGGTGCATTTGTGTGGGAGGTACCAAAAAGGACGTGGCGACTTCGCCCATTTTTCTCGAGTTGATAGCGACTAATAAGCTAATACTATGTGTGAAATTTCAAAAGATTCGAATAAGTAGTATAGCAGTTATTAAAGAATCAATATTTTACAACATTTTAACCCTTTGTGGGGGAGGTACTAGAAGGAGTGGACCAATATGGCCCATCTTCGAACTTAGCCGGAGATAGAAAAAAATATTACCACATACCAAATTTGAGGTCAATCGGTTACTCCTTTCGAGAGTTATCGTGCGCACCAGCCAGCAGACACACAGACAGACAGACAGACAGGCAGACAGACAGACAGACAGACAGACGGACGGACATTGCTCATTCGACTTAAAATGACCCAAAACGGATTTCCTCCGAACATACTTGGGGTCTTAGGTCACTCCTTCGACGTGTTACACTTTTTTCCGTAGCAAATGATATATACCCTCGTCACACTAAAGTGAGGGTATAAAAATAATGGAATGGAGGAGTTACACCATCTTGCTGAAACCACACAGAGTTGAAAGAAATTCTTATTCGGCGTAATTCTGGATAGAAAAACTCTCTCAACATGCAGAAGTAACGGTCTCCAGTAACGGTAACGGTGTTCCCGTCTTCTTCGAAGTAGGACCCGGCAATGCATCGTGATAAAACTCCACATCACACTGTGACACGAAGTGGATGCAAATCCGTCTCATGGACTATCTGTGGGTTGGAAGCACTCCATATTCGACAATTTTGTTTGTTTAGGTTGCCGTTTAAATAGAAATGGGCCTGTATTTGCCAAAATCAATCCAACAATTCTCAAAATAATGTCAATAATTCCCAAAAATTTGATTTTTGGATATTCCCCTATATCTACCATACTAAAAGCCGGGCTCCAAATTCCGTTTGCAGTTTAACTTGCAACACCTTACGACATAAAAAATTTTAAAGGTTGGCTTACTTTTGAAATTTTGTAAAAAATTGTGTAAATTGAAGAAGATAGTCCACTGTGCATAACATTAATACGATAATAATAATACGTCAACAACTTTATTGTTCAATGTTCAAAGATATCAATAACTGATTAGTAGAGATTCTCACACATCTGTTACACAGAACGGAATGATTTAAACTGTGATATAAGGTATTATATCTTTTTACATTTGTTTGTAACCCCTCAAAGGAGATGAGATAGATTAAGTTATGTTAGGTCAGACCAGTTTAGGTCCCTAGTGATACCACGGGCTAAAAGGCAGTGGTATCACTCATCGAAACCAACCCGTTTGATATACAAATTTCTCGATAGAGCGGATATCGGTACCGGAAAGATCTGTTAGATTGCCTAGAAAGACCGACCCCAGTACTACTCAAAGCGGGACAGTCGCATAGTAAGCGGTCAATGCTCTCCACGTCTTCCTCAACTCCACAGCTTCTGCAGAAATCATTGTCCAATGACAATCTTTTCCTCTCTAGTGCAAGGAGATGTTTTGACCTTCTTCTTCAGGTCATATCTTGGCCAGATTTTTCTAGCTACCATAAAGGTGCCGATTTCTGTCCATATTTCGTTGGACTACCTGTCTCTTGCCCAACCCAAAGCTTGAATGTGGATAGTGGCGCACCAATACATGCACATTCTTCGTGAATTTGTAAAGTCGTCCATTTCCTAGCAAGTTCATCGGCCTGCAGTTCCCCGTGATATCCCTAAGCCCAGGCACCCATATGAAGTATATATTAAACTGCTCAGCAATCTCGTTAAGAGATCTGCGGCAGTCGAGGTCTGTTTGTAAATTTAGGAATGTGGCCTCCAATTGAAGCATATCCGCGAATAACGTTGTAAGCGCCATTAACGCTGTGTGAACAAAAAAAATTGTAATTTATTAAGTACGTAAAGTTATGAAAATTTATTTTATTATAATATAGATTTTTAATGCAGATATCGCACCTGTACAACAAAAGGGTAACAAATCAAAATGAAAAAAAACTTCAGTAGATGCCATAAACAGCTTCCGCTAATATTATTAACATTTAAAAAATATGTCAAAATTATGAAAATATTGTTGTAATTGTATTAAATGTATTTCAATGACATATTTCCGTTAATATTAATTTTTTGAAATTAATATTTACGGGAACCTTTTTTAGACAGTAAGGGAATTTTTAAATTATATGGTTTTAAATAGTGTATCTGGCAAATGTCGACCTTCACTATCCACACCCTGCTGCATACGTTTTCTGAAGTTTTCATGAACTCTAACAAGCATGTCGACTGGTATTCTGCCAATTTCAGCCTCAATATAGTTAATTAGGTCTTCAAAGGTGAAAGTTTCGCACTTACCACATCGATCAGATTCAGGGCGATACAAGTCTACATTAAAATTAGTATTGTCTGATTTAACTGAAAAATGCTGTGCAACAAAGTCCTATCTGAAATACTTTTCATATTGTTTAGGGATACAAGGTTCTATCTGGCAGTTAGAACTTTATTCACCAAAATGTTGTAGAAAAATGGGTAGTTAGAACTCTGTTGCTTTGGATATCTCGTAAACGGCAAGAGATATATTTATGGCAATAGCACTAATCGAAAGAGCATACCAAATATAGTATGATGTTATATATAGTTAGTTCAGTTTATCAAAAATTGTCCGCTAGAACCTTGTTGTTCTAAGGTCACGAAGTATATAAAAATTTGACAAGCACTTATTTTTTGGATAGGTTTTTGGTATTTTTCAATAAGCTCATGATGCGGAGTCAACTTAACTAGCATAGAGTCGAGCAAGTTTACAGCCGATAGCCTTTTTCACAAGTCTATTAGTCTATTTGTTAAATAATTTTTCATTAAAGTTTAATTTGAGAAAGTTCTTTCAGCGCTGGTACTGCTATGGGGTAAAGTAAAAAAAATAACAAATTTATATAAATTTGGATTCGTTTAAAGAATTTTTCATATTTTCAACTTTAAACCTGAATGGTTCAGCCTCCATAACTTCAATCGTTTGTATGGGATCTTTCCTTTAGTAAAGTCTGTCAAAAAGTCAAAAATTCGTTGAATTTTTTTGAAGTATGTTCGCCGTTCGGCACTCTTAAGGTAATTGAAAATATTTCTTATAAGGCGTTCACACCAACCCGTTTTGGCTCATTGAGATGTTTTCGAGCCAAAACGAGTTGCTTTCCCCTTATAGAAATGTCAATTGAAACCGTCTCAATCGGCATGTTTTTCTCAATAACACGTCCCAAAACTGCATGTTGATGTATGTGAACCCCCTTTTAGCAATTTATCTACGTCTTCTGGTATGTTTTTAAATGCTGACTTATTGATTGAATTCGCTGAGTGGCAAACACATCCTATGTGAAAAAGGTTAGGTATTTTATTTTTCAATAACGTTGCCTCAACAGTCTTTGATCCAACCTTTGTAGATGCATTGTCTGTTGCAAAACCGACCAAATTTTCCAATGGAATTTCATTATCTTTCAAAGTTTTAAGCACAGCATTGTAAATTGTTTGGTTCGAACTACTTTCAAGTTGTACTTAACGAAATAAAATATCTTGCGTTTTTCCTTTATCCAAATCGAATTGTCTGACCACAATCACCAAACACTTGTCTGCAGAGATGTCCGTAGTTTTATCTAAGGCTAAACATGCGTTCCTTCATTTTATAGACCATAATCCGAAAACCTTCCTGGGGGAGAAACTTGTCAAATAGATAAGCTTTGGTGCGACCACAAGAAATCTATCATAAATAAGAATTGTTTTATAAATACAATAACTGTTAATAAATTACATATCGCGACCTAAGAGTGTAAAGGCGCTAAGTCCAATATTTAAAATTGTACAGGAGAGGCAAAATACAAAATACGTATATGAATGTTTTTATAAAGGGTATATGGACTTAGCGCTTTTACGATTCAGCTTTTAAATATGACAAAGCATAATTTTTTTAGCTTTTTGTTTTCAAATCGATGTATATCCAACTTATCTTGCGTTCCGCTTCAAAAAATACATATTGGCAAAAAGTGGACTTAGCGCCTTTTCACTCTTAGGTCGCGATATATTACATTACATTAGCTATTTTCGAATCAGGGTAAATTGAAGCATTAAATTTCACCTTCACATAGAATTGAAGGACTGATTTGCGCTTATCGTTCGAATAACTAATTTTATTTCTCCAACTGTCATATTATTTAGAACCTCACTGTTTTGTTTCCAAAAACAGTCTGGAATTTGATTTTGATTTTCTTTCTCGGAAACATATTTAGCATTGGTGATGTGTTTCTTTGTGGCTGAATGGCTATCAAGATTTGCCTTTAGATTCATCAATATCTGGTAACATAGAATGCAAATTGGACGTTTTGATTTTGTTTGCAAAAATCGGTTCAGCCGCTCGAGAGCAATTACAAATTTCGTAAAACAACAACTCATTATACCCTACACCACACTGTGGTACAGGGTATTATAAGTTTGTTTCACGGCAGATGTTTGTAACACCTGAAAATAACACAGCTAGACCCACCTTAAAGTATACCGATCGACTCAGAATCACTAGCTGAGTCGATTTAACGATGTCCGTCCGTCCGTCTGTCCATGTAAAGTTGCTCGTCGACTACAGGTCGCAATTTCACTCCGATCGTTCTGAAATTTTGCAGTTTAGAGTATTTCGCGGCTGTTAAGATCGCTATTGAATTTGGTTGAAATCGGTTCAGATTTAGATATAGCTCCCATATATATCTTTCGACCGATTTGGCCCTTTAGTCCTATAGAAGCTGTATTTTACATCCAATCGTTTTGAAATTTAGAATGGTACAGTTTCTTGATCCATGAACCAACATTGCCGAATTTGAAGAAAATCGGTTAAGATTTAGCTATAGCTCCCATATATATGTTTCGTCCGATTTGGCCCTTTAGTCCTATAGAAGCTGTATTTTACATCCGATCGTTTTGAAATTTAGAATGGTAGAGTTTCTTATTCCATGAACCAACATTGCCGAATTTGAAGAAAATCGGTTAAGATTTAGCTATAGCTCCCATATATATGTTTCGTCCGATTTTGCTCTTTAGTCCTGTAGAAGCTGTATTTTACATCCAATCATTTTGAAATTTAGAATGGTAGAGTTTCTTGATCCATGAACTAACACTACCGAATTTGAAGAACATCGGTTAAGATTTAGCTATAGCTCCCAATATATGTTTCGTCCGATTTGGCCATTTAGTCCTATAAAAGCTGTATTTTACATCCAATCGTTTTGAAATTTAGAATGGTAGAGTTTCTTGATCCATGAACCAACACTACCGAATTTGAAGAAAATCGGTTAAGATTTAGCTATAGCTCCCATATATATGTTTCGTCCGATTTGGCCATTTAGTCCTATAAAAGCTGTATTTTACATCCAATCGTTTTGAAATTTAGAATGGTAGAGTTTCTTGATCCATGAACCAACACTACCGAATTTGAAGAAAATCGGTTAAGATTTAGCTATAGCTCCCATATATATGTTTCGTCCGATTTGGCCCTTAGTCCTATAAAAGCTGTATTTTACATCCAATCGTTTTGAAATATAGAATGGTAGAGTTTCTTGATTCATGAACCAACATTGACGAATTTGAAGAAAATCGGTAAAGATTTAGCTATAGCTCCCATATATATGTTTCATCCGATTTGGCTCTTTAGATCCAATCGTTTTTATACCCTACACCACACTGTGTACAGGGTATTATTTAAGTATAAAATGTCCCAAAAGTAAATTTATGTAAACAATTTATACATGAATTACAAAATTTATATATCAGAGTTATTCAATATTACGAGAGTGGTGTAGGGTATTATATAGTCGGCCCCGCCCGACTTTAGCCTTTCCTTACTGTATTTTTTTAATATTTTTTCAAAAATTAAAATGCCCATAAAATTTTCAAAAAAAAAATTATAGCGAGATCTTATTTTACCTATTTGTAACTGCTTATAAACATTTTAGCCAAAAATAAACTATGTTTATTGTTTAAACCAATCATTTAAAATTTCTGAGTATTCCAAGCCATCATTGGTTGTCAATCCTCCAAGTATATATTTCGATCCAAGATTATATGATTTCAATTATTATTATTTTTTATATTTAAGACGTTAAAATTTTTGAAAAAATTAACTTTGAATTACTGAAAAATTTAACACAATTTAGATATTTTCTGAATACTTAAATGAAAATAAATATTTGTTTCGGAAAAAATCCAAAATAAACACATTGGGATGTAAACAAAGATTTGTTTAGAACAACATCTTCCCAAATATATAATTTTTGTGTGTACCAAATATTATATGTTTAGAGTGTATCCTAAAGATATATGTTTCAAGCCGAATATGTTTGGAACAATATACTACAGAAGCTATTTTTTTTCAGCGTGTAGGGATCGTCCCTGGGATAAGAAATAACTCTGTACCAATTTTCATTAAGATTGCTTCATATTTGCGACCTGTGGTGTCGAATATAAAAAAAAACTACGACGTAGTGATACTGTTCTATGAACCGTACGTTATCGTAGTGTACCCTTCGTCGTGTTCTAAAAACGGTACGCTATCGTAGTGATACCGTTCGCGAACAGTAACACTAAAAAATGTTTAGTGTATTCTGTTCTCGTGTAAGGGTTGCGATACTGTTCCGTTCGCGACGAAGGAACGGTACAGAACGCTAAGGAACCGTTCCTTAGTGTTTTTTCCGAACTCTGGTAGTACAGGGTTAGAATTTTTTCGAGTAAATTCAAGAGGTATGTAAAAACCGCCTTGTTAACCCTGTAATGTTAAACAAATCTAAAAAAACAATTTAGAAAAAAAAATATGCTACTAAAGCTGAGTATAGACGATTGCCAGATCGGCAAACGTTATCAACCCTGTTAAAGTGCTGCAAATATACGGCCAATGACAGATTGTTAGGCAAAGGTGAATTGACAGTTCAGACGATTGCACGATAACATTACAATTTCATATATTTACAATATATTTTGTAAATATTTATATGCAGGATTGCCAATAAAAATACATTATAGACAGTGTTGCAAATAAAATGTTTTTCTGGCAATGGCGCCATTGTCACATGCATAAACTTCGCACATATAACAATCTGCAAATTATTTCGCAATGACTTTTCTGCTAACGTTGCAAAACAAAAATTGCATTTTTCCGCCATTTTTCTGGCAATGTTGTCCGATCTGCAAATCGTGTGTACTTACCTTAAGGACAATTACAATATATCAGGCAACTACAAAGGATTTGATGCATCTCTCAAACTTCACCGCTCGGTGTTCTATACACCCTTCTTGTTCCTCTAATAGAAGAATAATTCTTTTTTTTAAACATTTAAGTAATATTTTAACCTTAACTTTGAAAAACAAACAGCCTGTTTCTGTAACTTAAAATTTTGCTTTCGTTCGCCTGCCAGACGACAAACAGCTGATTTGAGTTTCACTAACTATCATCACAACGAGAAGTCGTACGACAATGAACTCGTACGAAAACGTATTCATTTCAGTGCAAATTTTGGTTTCTCTATCTCTCTTTGCTGTCATCTCGGCGAACACAAATGTCAGATCGAGTCACATTATTTTATTTGTCGATGACAAAATAAACATTATTAAAAGCAAAAAATAAGTAGATATTAATACAATTATGGTAAAAACAATTAAATAATAATAAAATTGTGTACATATGTGTACATATTTTAGCATAAAGAAGTTAATATTGATTGCTCGCTAAGATGGAAAAAAATTATCTGTGCACAATGAGAGAGACGTGAGAGAGAGAGAAAGAAATGAGAGTCTTGGTGCAGCTCAGCTGACCACCCAGGGTTGCTTTTTTGGCCACCATAGTAAATAGTACAGAGATGTATTTGCTAAAGTCGACCATAGAAAATTGTGTGCTTTTTTAGACCGGAAGTGGTGAAATTATTGATCTGGCCATTACATTATTTTCCAATTGGTAAATTGCTAACGTCATTGACGTAAGGCCAGACGAACGAACGATAGAACGTTATAGAAACCAAATTCCTGACGAAAGTGAGTGAAATACAGAAACAGGCCGTTCTTCTTGTTTTTCACGCTCGCTGTGCACTAATTTTGAACAGCTGTTCGTTTTCGTTACAGCATACAGATTCGAAGTGAACAAACGATACATATTCCACTTCCCGTGAAGTGAAGAAATATAGGGAACAAATATTCCACTTATTATTCGCGATAGGGGTGAGTATAGTTATAGTTTGTATGTAAGATTCAAACCGGAAGATGGCGCTGTAGTGGACTTATGATCATTATATAGTTTTTCCTGAAACTCGGGATGTTTACATTTTTGAATACAATATCAATGAATAACAAACCAATACATCCCAAACAGGACGGGCAGTACAACGTCTGCTGGGGTCAGCTAGTATCATATACAATTTTAAGGTAAATTTTAAAAATTCTGATCGATATTTTCATATGATTTTCTTTCGGAGGTGCTACTTAAAAAGGACATTTCACAATGATTATTTCTTTGAAACATGTCTCAACTTTTTTTGCTATAGGTTAGGTTAGGTTGAATAGATGAGACGTTTAAACGTCTCATGTCCATGGACATACACTTAAGCCAGTGGTTCGTCCTGTTGTGCGCTCCTTATTTATGATTTTTATACCCCACGGGTTACAGAAAATCGGTACTAGACACGTATTTTCTCAGTATCTTCCAGTCATATCCTCTGAGATGAGTCAAGTCTGGCAATATGTCGGAACCGAAATGTCGGGATCTTGCATGTGTGAAAGCTGGGCAGTGACACAGAAAATGTTCCATCGTTTCGATGTTTACCCTGCATGCCCTGCACTTCTGCTAGTCCTATGCGATGAAAATGTGCCTGTAAGCTTGAGTGTCACGTTAGAACACTCATCATCTTACTAATCTCGATCTTGTTTAGTTTCAGAAAACTTCTTGTTTTATTCTCATTTGGGTCACCCCACAGTATCTTTGCAGTTGCTCTATTCCACACAGTTTTGTGAGCCATCACTGCCCAGTGTTTCAACTCATCCTTCGTGGTTTCGAAAGGTTTCCAATTTTCCAAGTTTATTACTCGAAGTTCTCTGCCGTTTGAAGCCAAGCTGTTTGCTCGTTCATTTCCAATCACTCCGTTGTGACCCGGTACCCAGAAAATACGCAGTTGACCATGGATTGAGTAATTATTTATCGTTCTTTTACAGTCTAACACTCTTCTGGATTTGACCTTTTCCGATGTTATTGTTTGATCGCCATTTGGCTATCTGTGAATATTTTGGCATATTTAGGCTTTGTGGTATTACTGAGCCAGTTAACACACTCCGTGATTGCTCGAACTTCGGCTTGAAGTACTGTGTTATGGTCTGGGAGGCGGAAGTAAAGTTCGACTTCTGGTTCATCAATAAAAAGTCCCAGACCCGTCCTTCCTCCTAGCCTGGACCCATCAGTGTAGCAGCTGGTTCCCACTGGCGCATGATCTAGTGCTCCGTTTTCCCAGGAGCGTCTGTCTGGCACGAACGAATCACAGGTAGCTGTAAGCCGCACTTTAGGAATGCGGTCGGAGATTTCCGTTGTTTGAATATGACCGACCAGTGATTGTAATATCTTCTGATGGTACGACTTGTGGTCTCGATTTATCCATTCACCCATCACTTGTAGACGTCTTGCTGTGAGGGCTGCCTCATACTTTATACGGATATCTATTTTTACAATGGTATTACGTTTTTATCCATTGATGCCCACCACACTACAGAGGCCATATAGTGGAAAGGGTAAATATAGATAGACATGGTTAAACGGAATCAACTATAGATTCCGAGTCGATCGGTATAGTTTAATTTAGGCGGTGTAGAATAGAAATATGTATAGTAAACCTACAGAAATGTTTATTATTACTAAAGCTATGTACACATGATTGTCAGATCGGACATCGTTAGCAAATGTATTGGTCCAAAAATGGGCGGAATCGGACGAATGGGCGTGGCCCTGCCCATATAATCCTAATTTTGAAATGGATAGATCTTGCACAATTTTTAATCGAGAGTGCTGTAATTTTGTGCATATGTGCCTGGTGGTAGTCTACGTGATTGGTCCAAAAATGGGCGGAAACGGACCAAAATATAGATATTTTTCACAATATGTTAGAGAGAGTGTTGTAATTCTGTGTATATGTATAATATGGTGGTAGTCTACGTGATTGGGCCAAAAATGGGCGGGATCGGACCATTAGGCGTGGCCCCGCCCATATAAGTCAAATTTTTGAATTGAGATATCTTGCACAATTTTTTGGCGAGTGCTGTAATTTTGTACATATGTAATCGTATATGGTGGTAGTCAACCTGATTGGTTTAAAAATGGGCGGGATCGGACCAACAGTCGTGGCCCCGCCCATATAAGTCAAATTTCTAAATTGTGATATCTTGCACAATTTTTTGTCGAGTGCTGTAATTTTGTACATATATGTATATCTGGTGGTAGTCTACGTGATTGTTCCAAAAATAGCCGGACCAAAGCGCGTGGCCCCGCCCATATAAGCCAAATTTTGAAATTGAGATATCTTGCACAATTTGTTAGAGAGAGTGCTGTAATTTCGGACTAATGGGCGTGGCCCCGCCCATATAAGTCAAATCTTGAAATTAAGATACCTAGTCTTCGTGATTGGTCCAAAAATGGGAGGAATCGTATCAATGGGCGTGGCCTCGCCCATTTAAGCAACCTTTTGACATTGAGGTATCTTGCACACTCTGTTTGCGAGAGTCTGTAATTTTGTGTATATGTGTATGGTGGAAGCCTACGTGATTGGTCTAAAAAGGGACGGGATCAGACCAAAGGGGCGTGGCCCCGCCCATATAACCCAAATTTGAGCTATCTTGCACAATTTAGTAGTGATAGTAATGTAATTCTATTCATATGTATTTGGTGGCAGTCTACGTGATTAGTTCAAAAATTGGCGGGATCAGACTAATGGGCGTGACCCCGCAATTCACAATTTGTTAGCGAGAGTGCTGTTATTTTATGTATATGTATTTGGTGGCAGGATTCGTGATTGGTTCAAAAATGGACATGATCGGAAATCTCTGGGACAACGAAGTGGACCGGGTCCAGCTAGTAAAACATAATTTTTAACATTTTTAATAATATTGCGAAAATTATGCGTGGTCTATGCATATAACAAAAATTGGTGCCAGAGTCAAATGCGGAGAGTCACTGGAGCCGGAGAGTCAAAAAGCGTTCCTTTACTGTAAAATCTGGTAAAAATAGTACACAAATTTATAGGAGAGATATACCCTTAACTGTAGTGTAGTACGGATATTATATGTTTGTTTTGGACCGACAACCTATAAAATAATGTAGCTGGACCCAACATAAAGTATGCCGATGTTCTTAGAATCAATAGTTGATTCAGATTAACCAAGTCTGTCCATTTTAAGTTTGTTCGCAAAATACAGGCCGCAACTTTATTCCGATCTGATAAAATTTGGTACGAAGTACTCTTTCGCATCAGGCCGAATCATATTTGATTTGGTCAATTTATATATCGATACCTCCATTCTAAACTATGCTAAGTGAAAAAGATAGTTTTTCAGGAGAGGCGATCAAAGTGCAAATCGAATGACCTGTACTGTTTTGGGAATAACTTTTGATTGGATAAAAACCAAATTTTGACTGAATATAATTTGGAATATTTAGAAATTAAAAATTCAATCTCCCTATACATATATGGTCAACAAAAGTATATGACATATCAGTCGCCGCCTGTCGTAGCGAACGGACGTGTTATCGCAGAGCGGATAGTTTTTAACCTATTACGCAATACCTATTCACCTACCTACTACGCAACCAGGAGGTTTGTTGTTTATAAAGCGTAGGTTGAATTGGATGCATCGGTGTCTGGACAGAAATTTCGGAGCTCAGTCTGGAAGGCCTATATCGACGTACCTATTACGGGCTAATACTGGCTATGGGGGTGTCTCCCGCAACCAATTTATGATTAAACCAAAAAAGACGAAGGAGATTACGGCGCAGGGGAGGGAAAACCCAGTGCCGGCGGCAAGCGTTGATTCACTCACGAGTCATGTGTCGTCGTTATCGAACAATCGTGAGCAAGCAACTTCTACGAGCTTTGGTGCCTTGGATCCCGTAGTCGAAAATGAAACAAGAGCACATCCAGCCGCAGGCAAAACAAATGATAAGACAGGTGAAGCAGAACCCAGCCGGGGCTTTAAGCAACCCCAGCCTTTAAAAGCCAGTGGGGACTCTGACTCTGAATCATCAAATGAAAACAATATCACTATTGTTGCTAACTCAAAGAGACTGTCAGGGGCACAAAGAAGGAAACTGAATAAGTTGAACCGACAGAACCTATTACGGGATGAACCTGACAATTCTACCTCCAATACAAACATGGAGGCCGCTAAAAGAGTCAGGTCTCCCGAAGAACATAGCGCTGTGAAAGTGACTAAGAAGAAAAAGGGCTCGCCGTCTTCCAGTAATTCGGATAAGCCTAACGTAACCACACAAAAGGAGGTCTCTAATCTGGGTCCTTCGATTGTGGGCGGTAAAGTTGACCCAGCAACGCAGGTCAAGTCAACCAAATCATCCGTTAAGGATGAGGCTTTAACCAAAAAGACTCTACAGACACGGAAAAATAAATTGGCCGTAAAGAAGGGTAAGAAGCCACCGTCTTATTCTAATATAGCTAAACAACATTTTCGAGACGATCTATGCTACGCCATAATTGATTGGAGTAGTGCATCTGGCAGAATCCCCGAAGACCAAAAGAGTAACTTCGAAGATTTGGTCTATACGAGGGTAGCGGAATACGTCCTCGAATCTAAGGATGAACCACCAATCGAAGTAATGAGTTGCAAGTTTGAGAGGGGTGTTTTGATGCTAAGGCTGGCATCACAACGCTGCGCTGGTGTCCTCGTAAAACTTGTGGATAGCTTCCGCTCACCTTGGGACGGCGCAAAGCTAAAATTGGTAAGGAAAAGCGACATTCCTGAACTCATAAAAACGACCCTATATGTTAAGGGATGTCCCAGTAAGTTCTCATCAGAGTACATACTCGACATCATTGGCAAACAGAATTCAAAACTTTCCGTGAGAAAGTGGGAAGTCTTCTATAGGAAGGATGACACCGAGGGTACTCTCCTCGTGTTAGGCATAGACCCAGAATCCAAGAACAATCTTGTCATGGCGAAGGGCATGGCGTACTTCTTGATCTGGACAGTCTTTTTCAAAATTGGAAAGGTCCCGATTGGCAGGACAAATGAATCGAGTCCAAATATACTGTCTGAAGAGGCAAACACTGGTATTGAACGGATGGAGACAAGTGAGACACTGCCAAAAACTGATGTGGAAGTAGTCAATAACACCACCAGTTCACCAATAGTACCGCCACTTTTGCAGGAAGTTCCCAGCAAAGGTGGTGATCAAAATAAAAAGAGCCACAAAACGATTCAAACCAATGAGGGAGCGACAAAAAATAATACCGCCTCCCAAAATTGTCGACTGGAAGATGGTGTAATAGGTAGTGAACGAAAGGAGGAGAATGACCCACTACCAAATAATGAGGGGGTGCCACCAGATAGGATAGACTCCCAAAAGAAACTTTTACTGGAAGGACAATGATTGAGGTCATCCAGATAAACCTCCACCGGAGCGAGACAGCTTCCAACGCTCTGATGGACATCATAAATAAAGGCAGGGTTCATATTGCTTTGATCCAGGAACCATGGACAACTAGCAACAAGGTTACTGGATTAAACCATGTGAACTATAACCTTTTCTACGCTAACACAGGTACTCGTCCAAGGACTTGTATTCTGTGCCATAAAAACTTATGTTTTATTTTCTCTCCAGAGTTGTCAACATCGGACGCAACGGTGCTGAGGCAAGGTAATGGAAATATGTACCTGGCGTCAATATATCTGCCATTCGATGCGCCGACATTGCCACCCACGTCGGAATTACAACGTCTGGTGAAGGAATCCAAACACACAAGTAATGAGTTATTAGCTGGATGTGACGCCATCTCCCATCATATCGCTTGGGGTAGTACTAACACCAATAAAAGGGGACACGCCCTTATCGAATTTTTGAATACAAATGACCTCATAACTCTTAACATAGGAAACACTGCAACCTTTGTTAACAAAATTAGGGAAGAAGTATTAGATATAACGATATGTTCAGAAAATCTTATTGATGAGATTCATGAGTGGAGGGTTTCGGATGAACACTCCTATTCAGACCACCGTTATATAAGGTTTAAAATTGCACGGCCACCGCCAAACCCCATAAGTTTCCGTAATAAGGCTAAGACCGACTGGACTAAATTCGGAAATCTAATTAGAAATCGATTGGGGCAGCCTACACGCGATTATCTATGTGCAGAAGACATTGATATCAATGTTAAGAAGATTACCGAGGCTCTTGTAAAATCATTCGAAGATAGTTGCCCACTTCGAGAAAGGAAATCTGCCTTTGAGAAACCCTGGATGACAGGACAAATTCGCTCGATTGGCAAAGATGTCCGCAGACTTTACAACAGAGCTCGACGTAAAAAACAATCAGTATATTGGGACGACTACCACAAAAGACTCAAAGAATACAATAAAATCGTTAGATCGGCGAAACGTAACTCCTGGAGGCTTTTCTGTGAACAGGTAGACAGCGTTAACAGCATGTCTAAAATGAAAAAGTTCCTCTCAAAAACTCATGTCCAAACCGAAACACTGGTGGATGAAACGGGTAAGTGGATGGAAACTATAGCGGATACCGTAAGGCTCTTGATGAAAACTCATTTTCCGACTGGTAATGCTGGACCAACAGAGGAACAGTTACAGAACGAAAATGTATTGCATCAAGTACCTATTACGGATATAACAGATGGTATGGTTAAAGAAGCGATAAAAAGTTTCTCTCCCTTTAAGGCTGCGGGACCGGATGGAATATTTCCAGCACTTCTGCAGAATGAGGTGGATCTGGTATCAACTCATTTGGCTGGAGTATTCACTGCATGCCTAACCCATTCGTATACCCCAAAAAACTGGCAGGAATCAAGGGTGGTCTTCATACCAAAGCCTGGCAAGGCGAGTTACACGACCCCAAAGGCTTATCGACCCATTAGCCTTACTTCTTTCCTGTTAAAAACAATGGAGCGAATAATTGATGACATGGTCAAAGGTAAAATAGCGGATGACAGGCTAAAATTCAAACAACACGCCTATGTCAAAGGAAGATCAGTGGAAACAGCTCTGCATGAGGTAGTGCACCACATAGAAGAGTCCTTCAGTAAAGAAATGTATACACTTGCTGTTTGCATAGTCATTGAGGGCGCATTTAACAATGTGCAGACCGATACACTTATCCAGTCCTTAGACGAGTTTCAGGTTGACCGGGCGCTGAAAAACTGGATCAACAATATGCTAAGCAATAGGTGGATTATTTGTGGGTCATATGACGTAAAAATTAGAGACAAAGTAAATCGTGGTATACCTCAGGGGGGCATTTTATCGCCTCTTCTATGGGTTACGACGATACACAGTCTCCTAAAAGCCCTCACCAATGAAGGACTTAAACCAGTCTGTTATGCAGACGACGTTGTAATACTTCTAAGGGGCTTTCATCCAAATATATTATGCAGAAGAGCTGAAGAGGCACTTAACATAGCATATAACTGGGCACAACCAAGGGGATTAAATGTTAACCCAGACAAAACAGAAATATGTCTATTTACAAGGAAAACGAAGATCCCACGTTTTACCCCGCCTCGATTCCTGAATAAGACAATTGCTATAACTAAAAAGGTAAAATACTTGGGAGTAATCTTGGATCAGAAACTGTACTGGAAAGATCATCTTGAAGAAAGAGTTACAAAGGCACACAGATGTTGGTCGTTGTGCAGAAGAGCTATAGGTTTAAAATGGGGACTACGTCCAAATATGACTCACTGGCTTTACATGAGCGTGATTAGACCAATAATCACCTACGCCTCTGTAGTGTGGTGGACATCAATGGACAAGAATTGCAACGTAATACCTTTGCAAAAAATTCAACGTATGTGCTGTCTAGGCATAAGCGGGGCATTTAGAACTGCACCAACAAAAGCGTTGGAGACTATACTGCACATTCAACCAATAGACATCCGTATAAAGTATGAGGCAGCCCTCACAGCAAGACGTCTACAAGTGATGGGTGAATGGATAAATCGAGACCACAAGTCGTACCATCAGAAGATTTTAGAATATCTAGTTGGTCACATTCAAACGCTAGAAATCTCGGACCGCATTCCTGAAGTGCGGCTTACAGCTACCTGTGATACGTTTGTGCCAGACAGACGCTCCTAGGAAAATGGAACTTTGGCCCATGTGCCAGTGGGAACCAACTGCTACACGGATGGGTCCAAGCGAGGAGGAAGGACGGGTCTGGGACTTTTTATTGATGAACCAGAAGTCGAACTTCACTTCCGACTCCCTGACCATAACACGGCATTTCAAGCAGAAGTTCGAGCAATCACGGAGTGTGTGAACTGGCTCAGTAACACGACAAAGCCTAAGTATGCCAACATCTTCACAGATAGCCAAATGGCGATTAAAGCAATAACATCGGAAAGGGTCAAATCCAGAACTGTGTTGGACTGTAAAAGAACGATAAATGATTACTTGCGTATTTGCCGGGTACCAGGACACAACGGAGTGATTGGAAATGAACGGGCAAACAACTTGGCTTCAAAGGGCAGAGAACTTCGAGTAATAAACTTGGAAAATTGGAAACCTTTCGAAGCCACGAAAAATGAGTTGAAGCACTGGGCAGTGATGGCTCATAAAACTGTGTGGAATAGCGCAACAGTAGGAGCAACTGCAAAGATACTGTGGGGTGACCCAAATGAAAAGAAAACAAGAAGTCTTCTGAAACTAAACAAGATCGATATTAGTAAGATGATGAGTGTTCTAACGGGACACTCAAGCTTACAAGCACATCTTCATCGCATAGGACTAGCAGGAAACGACGAATGCAGGGCATGCAGAGAAAACATCGAAACGATGGAACATTTTCTGTGTCACTGCCCGGCTTTCACACATGCAAGATCCCAACATTTCGGGTCCGACATATTACCAGACTTGACTCATCTCAGAGAATATGACTGGAAGATACTGAGAAAATTCGTGTCTAGTACCGATTTTCTGTAACTCGTGAGGTATAAAAAGATCATAAATAAGGAGCGCACAACAGGCCGAACCACTGGCTTAAGTGTATGTCCATGGACATGAGACGTTTAAACGTCTCCTCTCTTCAACCTAACCTAACCATATGACATACCACACAAATAAGATTTTAGAATGTGGCAGAAAAACTGCCAATTTTGAGAGAGCATTTTCGAATTGTTTCTCTTTTGCTGGATTTACAATTAGCAAAGGAATAAAGCTATACATATCATTAAATAAATACTCGTATCTTTATCAATCTTCGACCTCCGTATAAACCAAATAATTTTTAATGTTTCACTTTTTCTTTTGCAGATGATAATGCCAACGCCTCGGATTTATATAACTTATGGGCACATGGATTTAACTCAATTTTAATGCTCTTGGATCTCATGCTTGTAGCTTTCCCCTCCAGGTTACTACACTTTGTGTATCCACTTACTTTAGGATTAATATATGGAATATTTTCAATAATTTATTATTATGCCGGGGGTGTTGATGTGTAAGTATATGTAAAGTCGCTTTATGTCATGAGTTGGTTCGTAATTCATCTATTAATAATTATAATTCACATTTCTACAACAAACTTAAACTTTTATTTAACTAATCTAACTTTAAATATTATGATATTTGTAATTGGTAGTTAAAAACGAATAAAAGGGAAATCTTAACTCTCACCCCTTAGTTTTGTTTCATTGGTCTGAAATAAGGTAATTAAAAATATCGCCGATTTTCAGATATAATGAACAAAACTGGTGGTGGGAACTTATGTTTTCCACGTTTGCATTTGGATTGGTCACTGCAATGTATAATCACTAAATTGTTAAACACGAAGTCAGGAAAATTCGATTCTCTTTCAAATACACACTCAAGTGTGAATAGATTATGTTATCTTGCAGCAAATATAATTTGTTATTAGATGATATTATAATTATTATTTATTGGATGTTTAATGATTTAAAACAAATTAAACTCGTTTCTATTTTCAGGAATGGCAACCCTTACATCTATGAAATTTTGGATTGGTCCCAACCGGGATGGGCGTCTATAGTGATTGTAGGTTGTCTGCTGTTAGTTTTAATTTTCTCTTTTCTATTATTCTGTCTGTACAAACTAAGAAGTTCCATTTATCAGAAATGTATGAATTCCAAATTGACAATAAGCGCTTAGAACTAATCTGTATAAATAGAATAAATAACACATTATTGCAACAAATGTTGTTTACATTACTTCAAGTTTTTTATTAATAATGTTTAAAACATACGACATGTTTACCATTTTAGTTTACCGTCTGTAAACGAAAAAAATCCCCCGTGAAAGCCCCTATCTCAGGCCATTTTATTAATAACAGCCATCTGTAAGGATTGAATTTGGTTGGACCATTTTTCGATGGCGTTGTAGCGAGATCCTGTACTGTTTTCTTTATCCAATTGCAAAACTTGATTTACTTGATCAATGCGTCCCTGGATGGTGCTAGAACAAAAAATAAAGTAAAGGTCAGTTAAAGCAAAAAATAAAATACTTCCTACGAGTATATAATCGAAACTTACTTGTCTAGTATACATGATACCAAAAGACTTTCAACTTCCGCTGGTTCGATGTTCAAAGCGTTGGCTATGAAGGGAATGGCGATATTTTTGTAGGGTCGTATCAATTTTATTAAGACTTGTGTGCGTATATTTCGTAATAGATCTTCGATGTGTTCTCGTATAAATGGGTCGGCCATGATGTTACTACGATTGATCCTGAGTATTGATTCGAATTCATTGATATCGTTATTTTGATAGGATACCACCAGATTTGTCATTGCCAAAATTTCCGGATCATTTTTATACGGCTTAGCTTCTTGCGAATCAAATGGATTAATTCCAGACTTCATAAGCCTAAAATGGAAAATTACAGCTATAATTTGTCTAAAATATGATATTCTTTCTGAAGACTTTTCTTCTATCTACACATGTTTGTTTCTTTGCTCTGTATATACTCGTACGTCTAACCCTCTGTTTTTGTAAAACGTTTTCGTTCGCTTAACACGAAACGTAAAGTTCAAACAACTCTAACTACAAATCTTTAAAACACAGGCATGGAATTTTTTATGTACGAACTATCTTCGGGCAAAAAACAAAAATGAAAAATCATGATACGCCCTTTTTATATTAGCCATCTATTTATTTCACGTGTCAATTGAGTGATTTTGTATGCCTTGTCGGAGATGAGCGAAAACGTTTTGCCAAATCTGCGGGTACATTCTGGACATTTTCACAGGATTTTACACTATATTTAGGTGAAAATAGAATACTTTAATTTTTTATATATCAAGTGGGCGTGAAAAAGTATTTACGTTCACACACGTACTTTTTTTTCAATACTTATACTTATTTTCATTTGTTTTGTTTCGGCTTTTCCTGTGTGAATTGTTGTTGTATCCAAGTGCGAACGAAAAACACAAAACGATGAGTACGACAAGTACGAGTACGGCATCCTTTTCTCCCCCCCCGTTTCCGACTGCCTCTCTCGCCCACAAAACGCCGATGAGTATACTTAATACTTAAAAAAAAGTGTCATGTAAATGCAGACTAAGCAGTATTAAGCGAAAATGACCAAATATTTGAATGTGGCGAATCGTACGCTTCAAATTCCAAAAGACAACGTTTGCTCGTTTTTGGTCCTTTTTTAAATAATGACTATTTTCTTAAAAATCACATTTGAGAAATCTAATCGAATCTAATCTAATAATGGCTATTTTCTTAAAAAATCACATTTGAGAAATATATTTTTTTTCGTTTAATTTTTTAATGCATCGATTTTTTAAATAATTTTTAATGAGTTATACAAAATTTTATACTCGTATTAGGAATGTTTGGAATATCTCGCAAAGCACTGTTTGATATTATGCGAAAATCAAATTCCAAGAGCTTTAATTTTAAAGTAACGGCTTTGAAAGAGCAAATCCTACAAGTTTTCAAACTTACGGATATGTCAGCTTTTAAACTTAAATTCCACACGTTCTGTGCACAGTATAAGATGCGCTGGGATAAAGCAAATAGAAACGAGAAGAGATTTCTATATAATAATAAAAAATTGGTTGACTAAATCAATCTCATTTGAAAATTCTACACTGGAATCTAAGAAGCGCGGTCGAAAGGAAACAGCAAAAATAATATAAAAAACAAAAAATGTAAAACTTTAACAGATAACATCTAGTTTTCTGTTTTATCTCATGCAACCCAGTTAAGTTTAAGGTCTCTCGGACAATTTCGTGCATCGCAGATATTAAAAGACATTACATCTTCTCCAACAAGAGCTGAGAAGTATATTAATACACATACTAAGGAAACTCAAAAATTAAGCGTTGAGGAAGCCCTTTCAGTCTTGTTAGAAGCAAATTTGACTCGAAATCAGTACAATGTTATAAGAAGGGCAGCACCCCAAACATTTCCGTCATACACCGAAGTCCAAAAAGCCAAACAGAAGTTTTATCCAAATAAAAACAAAATAATTACTTCAGAAACTTCTATGATTGTTAAAGAAATAAACGTTGAAACATTGAAAATTGGCATTTTAATTCTTCACAGCTAGATTCCTGTTTTTTTAATCTCTAGTTAACCTATCGTATAAATTCCCAATAAAAATGGCAAGCTCGAGGTGAAAATGAGAAATGAGGAAACGAATTCAGAAAGAATTCAGAGATCAAACAAGACTAATCGTCGAAGAACCGAAACCAGGCTTTGGGAATACCAACGACGGTAACACCGCGAGACGCTTCCTTCAGAACGCACATGTTTCTTCAGAAATTACAAATGTCGATTTAGAACTGATAGAACGAATGAATGCTATACTTGTTGTAATATCTTGCGGTCACGATATAGATATAGAGGCATTCCGAAAATTTGCACTCGACACCGCAAGACATTTTGCGGAACTATATCCGCGGTACAATAATACGCCTACGTTACACAAATTTTTTATTCACGGGCCAGAGATAGTTTCTCATGCTCGATTATCAATATGGCAATTATCCGAAGAGGCTCGAAACAATTAAAAAACTACAGGGAGAATTATGCACGCAGATGCAGCCGAGAAAATTGCAATATCGACATATTCAACAGATTCATTCCTCTTAGCTTCAGATTCCGTAATCAGCAGTAAAGCCAAAAAATATAAAAAAAGTTAGACTAGCTACAATAATTTATATGTTTATAGTTATTGTAAAACACATGAATAACTTTTTTTCGTTGATTTTATGCGTTTTATCCCACGATAAATTGTTGAATATGGTTAATTTTATCTCGTTATTTGTTATATTGCGAAAAATTAAGGATTTGCGAATAATTTAAATGGTATTTGAATTGATCCTCCTCCTCCATCCAAAATTGAAAATGTGCATTCAAATTTACCCACTATAGCACGCACAGCCTGTCGGGTGTCACATAAGTGAACTTTACCATGATGAAAATGTTGACTTCGAATAACGTTTTGACACTGAAAGATCATTAAAAATGTTTGATGGTGCGTTGATATAAAGATACGAAATTGAAAACCCCATATAAAACTTAATTGCAGAGACTCTTGAAATTTGGTTTAGGTGCACTGTGTGCTACACAAAAATTGATTGGGGGTGTTATCAATACGCTTCTAACGAAATAACTTTAAGAAAAGTAAATCAGGAGAAAGTCTTCCACACGAAGGCTACATTCTACTAGTTGATCTCAGCAGGCGTTGTCGTGCCAAACCTGTGTGGGATGCATTGGTTTGAATTTCTGGAAAAAAAAGCACCACAAAAATGTGTTCACAGCGCCACCTTTTCAAGACAAACCACATACGAGTATATATTTTAAATTTCAGTCAATCGGTCAAGAACTAGGAATTTTATTATTTGCAGCTTCGCAATTTATCATGGTTATTTCTTAATAATTCATTTCTTAATATGGTTCTTCCGCGGTAGCCAAACTGAAGGCCGCCGAACGGGTCACAGATTGCGGATAGTGAAATACCTTTAGATTACAAGTGATTCCACGAAAAAGCAATCCCGGACAATCAGCGGGTGGAAACACTGAAAAGGCGACTAGATGCCCGCTACGATATAGCGTCTCCCACAAACCCATTTAGTGTAGCGTATATTCTCCATTTCAGGACCGGCTACTAATGAACGTCTTTCTTGAATCAAGCGGTCTGCTTTATAAATGTGCCTCCAAAGGTGAGACTGGATGCCTGATGATTCTACAAACAAGCACGTATCCCACTAACGCAAACGGGGTTGCTTTGGGTTAAAATAATGGTTTCCCTAGATTGTCAAATTGAAGGGATCGGTGCAGCAAACGCTTTACAATGTTCTCTATCCTATGCGTTTGTAACGCATAAATAACGAAACCGCAAACACTATTGGAGTAGTGCCGTGGACAAGTGCTTTACGAAATTCGTAATTTTAGAGATTTTATTTTAATTTTTGAAACGCATTGTGTTATTTGTCATGGAAATCATTTTTATGTATTACTCAGCTCGGTTGGTGCCGTGATAGCTTCTGTCGAATATGCAAATTTATGCTGTTTTTTCCTGATACTCAGAATATTCATGACATATGTATGAAAACACATACATTCTACACATGGTCGGGCAGCACCATGTCTGTGAGTATCGGTTAGTTCCTTTATATTCTTAAACCAAAAATGCACCACAGATGTAATTAAAACGTAATAACTACTGCCTGAGGCGTTAAAATTTTGTCATGATCGATCATGTGATGGAAACATTTTAAATTTAACTGTGACGAATCAAATTTGGAAATATGTACATGTTTACAATTTAAAAATATTATTTGAGATGTTCGTGTTTGTATTTGCGATGTACTTACATATTTGCCAGCACCAAATATTTTAAACATGTTGTACGTCTGGGCGAACCGGACTCATCGTAGTTCTTGAAGGCCTCAAAGAAATCCGTGTGAGCCTTTTCGAATTCTCCCTCGCGCAAATGCATTTTACCACCACATTCTCTTATGACGCCCATAATCAACGGATGCGGTATGGCCGATTTTATGTGCAATGACTGTTCATAGAGAGCTTTCAGTTTCTTGTTGTTCTTCTGCACCGTGTACATTTGAATCTCCAAAGCGTAGATTTCTAAAAGCTGTGTGCCCTTCTTCAAATCGTCCTCACCGTCGTCTGTTTGGCAGGATAAATGAAGCTGTTTGAGGATTTTCTGCAGTTTACCGAACTCACTGCGATCGAAGTAAAGTTTTCCCAACTTTGTGTTGGTCTTAAACCACAAACGATCATTTTTTGCATCCTTTAATGCTTCCAATGTAGTTTCATAGAAATTTTGCAGCAGTTCCATCTTTAAATCAAAATCTTTATTTGCAATACATAAATCTGCACTGATTTACTTACATTCTTGGAAGTGGAAATATAATCCAATATGGAATTAATGGACTTCTCTGAGTGATTGCGTGTCACTGCACTCTTAATATAAGTCAATAATTGCTTGTAGCGAACCATCATCTCCTCGTAATTGTTCTGAAATTACAATACGATCCGAATTATGCGGCGTCGGTCAGTTTATTTTTACTTGTCTTAACTCACCAGTTTGAAGTTAATTTTAATCATCTGCTTCAGAGCCTTAAAACCCCATTCGCCCTTCTCACCATTTTCCAAATCCAACACTTTTTGGAATGATGCTAAAGCCGCTTTGGGGTCATCTTCCTTTAGGGATTTACTATTGTAGTATTGATTTTCCAGATCTACATCTGGTTCGGAATTGCTGTCCTCCGAGTATTCCTGCCGGAAGACGAGTCATTAGCTGTGGTGGTCAGCCGGCTTTTTCTGTCCGGACGCTATTGGATATTTCGACTTACCAATCCATAGTCTTCATCGTCTTCGCACATAAAATCATCATCGTTATCAGACATTCTGGAATCAGTATTTTTCTCAAACTTAAAACAATTATGACTGGATTAAAATAGTATATCTCTACAAATTATTAACTAGTCCGCTAGTAACCCAAAGAATTAATTTTTTGCACAAAACAAAAGAATTTTCTCGTTCTTGAAAATTTGTTCTTCTGACATTTCTCTTTACCCTTAATTCGCTCTTCTGACATTTCACTTTTGTTTAATTTGTTGTTCTGACATAATAAATAATGCTGGGTTATTGGAAGACGTGTCGTATACAATTCATTACACAACAGTGTGGAAGCCATGATGTAATGATAGAGGTAGTGCTCAGCGAACAGGTGATTCAAATACAACAAAGACAATAGCCGCTTTCTTTTCGTCCCGGCACGAATAGAACGTATTGCCGGTTAATAGAGCATACTTGGAAGCACTTTCCTAATAAATACTTCTTTATGAGGGAAGGAATTGTCAATTCATCATTATATTTGTAATAAAATCAATTATATTCCTATATATATTACATATTTTTTCAGTTTTGCTCACATTTGGAACACTATTTTCGCGTATTAATTTTATTTTAAATTTGGGTTACACAAGATTTTCCACAAACCTCATACCGAATTCAATTGGAACAATGTAACATATTTCAGTAGGGTGCAAATTTGATGTTATGAAATCACTACCATGGAACGAGGCGGGCTAATAGTTATGCATTTAAGTGATGTTTTTTATTTTTTTTTTCTAACCGTTCGAAACGAAAAATTAACAGAAAACAGTCAGTTTTGTTAGAACTTAAAAATTTTATTTTGTGTTTATATTTTTCTTCAAATCGTCAAAAACAAAAAGTGTTGCCGAGTTAAAATTTTTATCCGTTCCTACTTTTTATCCCCGTTTTCATTACCGGGGATAAAAAGGTTGTTTAAACGTATATACGTTTACTTTGTATGGGTAAACGTATATACGGGACGAAAAGAAAGCAGCTAATATAGGTTAAGCTAAGTAAACACGATTGCCAGATCGGACAATATTGTCAGAAAAATGGCGGAAAATTGCATCCTGTGAACGTACAATCGTGTGAAAATTTATTTTTTGTCTTGTAAAGTTGGCAGATAAGTCATTTTCAGATAATTTGCAGATTGTTAGATGTGCGAAGTTTATGCATGTGACACAGGCGCCATTATCAGAAAATCCTTTTATTGGCAACACACAATATTTACAAAATATATTAGGCGTGGTTTCGTTACACCGTAGGTGCTTAATTTGTATGGAGAGCTATAGTTGCCGATATAGTAATAAGAAGTTCGTATTTACATTTAACAACTATCTAATTCTATTTATTATTACTAAAACTAGTTCACAAAATCTTACGAAGTATTACTAAAAATGCTACCGTTGACGGTGAAGACTTCTCGTGGAATCAGCTGTTGTTTTCTCCTCCTCTGTCTGATTCGTTACAACGTTGCTAGATTGTTTGTCATTTGACCACGGCGGTCTTGGTGCTGCCACAGAGCTAAGCACTTTTAAGCATTATTAGTTCCCGATAAAGATTGGTGCTTGCGTTCCTGTCTTAATCGAGTATGGTGTTGCCAGATTGGTCATCCTATATTTCGCAGTATGGCATCTCATTTTTGGAGAGATTGTTGCGAATTAACGCGAAATATAGCTTAATTAGTTTTAAGAATAATGGAATTTAAATGCCCCCTGCTCGTTGATGAATGTGCGGCATTTTACGAAGAAGTTGTTCATTACAGCTTGGAGAGTTGAGACGGGAATAGCCGCAATTGTTTATCGAATGGATTGCTTTAGTTCATTCAAATTTGTTGGTTTTGTTTTGTAGACTTCCTGTTTGCAATAACCCCACAAGAAAAAGTCAGGTGCAGTAAGGTCAGGCGACCTGGGGGGGCCCACGGAATGTGGAGTTTTTGGATATCAAGTTATTGGGAAATTTTCGCCGCAATTCTATCATAACTCCGGGCTATGTGAGGAGTTGCACCATCTTGCTGAAACCACACAGAGTTGAAAGAAATTCTCATTTGGCGTAATTCTGGATAGAAAAACTCTCCCAACATGCTCAAGTAACGGCCTCCAGTAACTGTAACGGTGTGACCGTTTTCTTCGAAGAAGTAGGGCCCGACAATGCAGCGTGATGAAACTGCACACCACACTGTGACACGAAGTGGATGCAATTCCATCTCATAGAGTATCTGTGGGTTGGAAGCACTCCATATTCGACAATTTTGTTTGTTTATGTTGCCGTTTAAATCGAAATGGGCCTCGTCAGACATGAAAAGACAGTTCAACATGTTTCCATCCTCTTCCACCATTTGAAGCATCTTCTGGCAAAATTCCAAGCGAACCGGGAAGTTGCTGAGTTCACTTTGTTGGCCATTTGAATTTTATATGGGAAACGCGATTGACTGCAATGACTGTCTGCTTATAGCCATTTGAGCAAATAAGGTTCTTGTCGAAACTCTTGGATTGTTTTGTATGGCATCAGCTACAGCAGCGATTGTTTCCCCCGTCCGAACTGAAGGGTTTCGATGGTAAAGTCTTCTGTTGACTGCCCCATGCTCGGAAAAATTGTTAACAAGTCTCTTTAAGGTCCATCTGCTCGGAGGATTGCCGCCAAACGTGCCCCTATACTCTCTTTCATCAGCCACCCTGTATATGAAATCGTCTGAACTGTCAATTCACCTTTGCCTAACAATCTGTCATTGTCCGTACGTTTGCAGCACTTTAACGATGTCCGATCTGGCAATCGTGTGAACTTAGCTTTATAGACATACTAGTGTATTTCCTCATTTTTCTCACAAGATGGGGGAAAAGTCAAATAGTCAGCATTTGCAAATGCCACCGGGAGTGTATGTAAATATAAATACACAGGTATATCTATAACTGTCATTGGTTAAACAAGAAGCTACAACACATGTTCGTCGATCGAGTGATTTGTGAACTCTCAAAACAATAGCGTATACCCTGTGTGTTTTTGAGTAAAAAATGTACTTCCAAATATTAATGTTTAACTTAAATTATATGATAAGATAGTCCGAACAAAATTTTTGGACACATCTTTAACTAATTTTAACGTTTCTGTATTAAAATATTATATTAATTGTAGTAATTTAAATAATATATTAATTGTAATAATGTTTTAATAAATTGACAAGGCGGGGCGAAATAAAAAAATCATCTAATTCTGCGTTTACATCTGCTGCAAAGTCTCGATGAATATTCCGGGAACCCAATTCATTTAAACGATTTTCAGTCATGGTTGACCGCAAGTTAATTTTCACCCGATGGAATTTCGTTTCACTGTACCAAATTGAAGCAAATTGTACCAAATTACAAAAAGAACAACACAATTTGAAATTATTGATCTTAAAAAAGGTATTCAACTTATTTTTTCACATACTTCGAACTATTATTGGGAATCGTATCGTCCGTCACATAGTTACAACGTACTGACCGTAATATTTATTGCGTGCCTATTTTTGTAAGGCGCTAGAATATGATTTAAGTGACGATACGAATATGTTATACTCATTTAGGTTTATACAGAATTGTACACAATTTAACATAAATGAAATTGTACCAAAGTCGTCATATGTGTACTAAGGTCAATATTTTGTGAACGTTTGGAATTGCATCTATATTACATAAATCAGTAGCTTCCAGGGTATCTCTGACATTCTCCGGTTAAATTCTTTTTCACCGAAGATTCACTTCACTAATCCAGATGTTGTAGTTTTCTGATCAGACCAGGTGGAGTAAATGCAAAGCCTCGGTAACGGCTACTTGTAGGTGAATATATATTTCAACAGACTCATGTTTTTCTATCCATCGAGTTGCACAATCCGCTTTAGTTTTTGCTTTTTATCATCACCGAGATTCCTGTTATTATAAATTGCTTCTTGAAGAGCTATTTGCCTTTTAGGATCATGAAAAAAGTGGTATATGGTTTGGATAGTGCCGAGATTTCTAACTGGGACTACTTTGCATGCGTAACTTACAACCAAGTTGAAGCTCTGAGCTGCCCAAAGTGAATATAGTGCCAAGCTGTACTTTTCTTGGTATATGCTTGTGCCCCATGAATTGCATTTTGAACAGTTTCATTTGAATCACAACAAACAAAGGACGACTGTTTGAACTATCGCTTCCAAATGTTTTCTATTTGCGTTTACGAAGCTGAAATCAAATTTAGATAAGCAAGCCACAGCGTCCATCGATAAACAATTACAATCAATCATGAAGAGCAGTTCGTAAACGCAAATAGAAAACATTTGGAAGCGATAGTTCAAACAGTCGTCCTTTGTTTGTTGTGATTCAAATGAAACTGTTGAAAATGCAATTCATGGGGCACAAGCAAATATGGTATTTGATTGATGAGTCGTGGCGAAATACTTCAAGTGTTTTTTTCCAGTTAGTAAATTATTACAAGTTTCCTTATAATAAGGAGTAAATAATAGACATATTTTACAGAAAGCTCCGACTTGATACGCGGAGTACGCCAACCATTTATATTTATGTAACGTAGAAAGTACTCTAACATTAACACTCGAGGTGGGTCACTTTATGATTATCCCTTCATCTTAGAGAGGAGGGTATACGAGTATATCATTTGCTACGAGCCAAAAGTGCAACACATCGAAGGAGTGACCTAAGACCCTAAGTATGTTCGGCGGATATCCGTTTTGGGTCATTTTAAGTCAAATGAGCAATGTCCGTCCGTCTGTCGGTCTGCTGGCTGGTGCGCACGATAACTCTCGAAAGGAGTAACCGATTGATTTCAAATTTGGTATGTGGTAATATTTTCTTCTATCTCCGGCTAAGTTCGAAGATGGGCCATATTGGTCCACTCCTTCCAGTACCTCCCTCATAAAGGGTCAACATTTAGTGAAATAAATATTATTTAATAAATTCTATACTACCTATTTGAATACTCTGAAATTCTACACATAGTAATTGTTTATTAGTCTCTATTACCTCGAGAAAAATGGGCGAAGTTGTCACGCCCCTTTTGGTACCTCCCACACAAATCGACAATTTTGAACCAAAAGTTAATAGCTTATAACTTTAATACCAGTACATACAAAGTCTTGAAATTTTGTACAGTGTAATGGTTTAATAGTACCTACAATACAGTGAAAAATGGGCATCATTGCCACACACTCTCACACAAATGGACCGTTTTGTACCAAAAGTAAACATATTTTAACTTTAATACCAGTACGTACTTTAAAGTTATTAAATGCAATTTAAATTGATAATTTAAATAAAACAAAAAATAAATAAAGTTACTAATATTTTTTGAGACTCAAGGTGAGGGGATTCATTAGTCGGTTTACCCGACTGAACTTTCTTACCTGTTTTATTTTAAATTCTGGTCTAAAGATTTGTAACGTTGGTAGTGATCCCACTTTTCAGGTCAAAAATAGATCGGAGGTAATAGACATAACCTTGATGATAATGTTCTTTCAGGATGGATCGTATCCAAGGAGAATTCGTTCTCGGACCACATGTACATTCTTTTGACCCTGAATATGGTAACTTGCAATGAACCCCCCCTTCAGAAACCCAAGGAAGACTAACTGGGCTCAGTATAATGAACTTGTTGCCAGACAGCTACTGTCCTTAAAGCATAACTTCACTGACAATACCGAGCTGGAAGCAACAGTTGATGATTTTACTGCAGCCTTTTACTTTGAGAAATCAAGTCCCCTTACGTACCCGGGTAAGAGGTCTCAACCTTCATGGTGCTGCCATGCTACAGAATGCAGGGCCAATAGCAATTGATATGCTGTCGCTGATTTTTAGGCAATGCCTACTTAGAAATTATATACCCTCAAAATGCCGTGAGGTCAAAGTGGTTTTCATTCCCAAAGCCAGTTGGAAAGACTTATTGACACCTATATTAGGGGTAGTTTACAACCGCCATTAATCTGTAACTGTCAACATGCTTACATCAAAGGCCGCTCAGTTGATAGTGCTATTCATGACGTAGTTGGCTACATTGAAAATAACCTGGAGAAAAGCGAATTCACTTTGGCAGCCTTCTTAGATATTGAAGGGGCTATTAATGATGTGAATTTGGAATCCATACACGAATCTTTGTTGAATGTGAGCACATCCCCTCTGCTGATTGACACAATGCTGACAGGCAGGATCATCAACTCAACTCTAGCAGACGGTTCCATTAGGAAGTCATTGACTAGAGGTACACCACAGGAAGGGGTTCTATCTCCTCTCCTGTGGCTTCTAGTCACAAACGGGATACTCAAATCATTCGAGAAAGACAGAGTGAAAGTTGTCGCATATGCCGACGATGTGGTTATCATGGTTGGAGGCAAATTCCTCTCAACCATTACTGATCTAATTCAAAGTGCGCTTAGGAAGCTGTCTAGATGGGAAACGGCGAACGGGCTAGGAATTAATCCAACTAAGACCGAGTTAGTCCTATTCACTAAGAAAAATAAGATAGAAGATTTCCATAAACCCATTTCTCGACGGGGTGGAGTTGAAACTGTCCCCAGAGGCTAAGTACCTTGGCGTCATACTTGACCAGAAATTAAACTGGAAAAGCAACACCAAGGAAAGAGTCAAAAAGGGACTGAATGCAATCTACTCCTGCAGAGGTTCCATAGGTTCCAAGCACTATCCACTGGATTTACACCGCGATTGTGCGTCCCATCCTCACCTATGGTTGAGTGGTGTGGTGGAAAGCAACTGGATATAGACACCAGCTAAAATCTTTAGAGAAGATTCAAAGAATTGCTTCTCTATTCACAACAGGCGCGAGAGCGAGTACACCGCAAGCGGCGATGAACACTTTACTAAACCTTGAACCGATAGGTCAATATATTAAGTGTAGCGCCACCAAGTGTGCTATTAGACTCCGCGAATCACTTATGTTGCGTAACTCAAACTGTGGACACTCAAAGATCCTTAATGAGACATCTAACAGGCCCAGGCTGAGGGTTCTAACAGGACAAACTCATTACACTACGCAACAAAAAAATTTTTTTTTTTGTGTCCTAGACCTAAAAATTATTTTTTTGTATAGATTGTGGCATACTGTTAAATAAAATCAAAACCAAAAATTTTTTTATGGATACATTTTTTTTAAAAAAATTTTTATTAAAAATACTATTGTCGTCGAAGGTACCTTTAGTATTTGCACTATAATTCTTGGAGTATATGACCGATCAGGTCGACTTATACGTTAAATTGGAGCTACTTATACGTCAAATTGAAGCTATTAATGTGGGCTACCTCTTTCACTTAGAAACAGTGGTTTAGTAACAGTCATTAAAAAAATTGGAAAAGTAGATTAAAAAAAAAAAAAATCCTGGGACAAAAAAACATTAAAAATCGAAAACAATATTTTATTTTATTTTTTAAAAGTTTGCATCCTAGGGAAGAAAATAATGCCTATTTCAAAAAATCTATGGATAAATGTAGAAATTATAAACCTTTTGGTAAAAGTAAGAGAATTTTAAAAATATTTTTTTTTAATTTCTGTTTAAATAGCGATTTTATTAATTACTTTTATTTATATTATAGGCGTGTTTTCGTTACACCATAAGTGCTTAATTTTTATGGGGAGCTAAGAACTATTAGTTCCCGATGAAGTTTGGTGCTTGTGTTCCTGTCTTAATCGAGTATGATGTTGCCAGATTGGGCAATCTATATTTAGCAATATGGCATACCATTTTTGAAGAGATTGTTATCAATTATTGTGAATTAACGGGAAGAAGAAGAACAAAAATGGGAAATTATTTTAATAGGCATGTTTTCGTTACAAGCTACCAATTTTAGTTTAGCACTTTGCAACGAAAACAACTGACGTCCACTAACTGGCACGTAAGCAATAAGTGGCGGATTTTCACTATCCGGTAGCAATGGTGTTGCGAAGAAAGAACGATGCGAAACAGACAAAAAATTCGTGAAAAGTATTAATAAAACATATACAGGCAACTCGCGGTATAACGAATACGCGGTTTAACGAAAATCCGATATAACGCACGATCAAAATGTTTACATTGAGTACCTTATATTACGAACGACTTCAATTATTTGTACTCGATATAACGAACGATTGGAAAAACTATTAAAATTAAAGGAAAAACTAAAATAAAAAAATTTAAGAAGAAGAAAAAATACTCTAGATTCGTTAGTTTTAATTACTTGCTCATTTTTGACTCATACCTACCTACACACCGATAGCGAAATTTGTAATTTTACTTATAACATAGCCGAAAGAGTATCCTTAATTAGAATGGGCAGAAGAAATAGAATTTCCTTAAGTAAAAAATTTCAATTTTTGATGAATGTTAGATTTCAGTGATTTCGAAGAAAAAATGGGATTCCAAAAGCATCAATTACATATTAAAGAAATGCTAAATTAAATGTTCTCTAATTTATAAGCAAATAAAAATATATCAAAAATTGTCGAATTCTTAAAAAAGGTATATTCACAGATGGAAAAGAAACTACGAGTGGTTTCTTGATGTTCCAGTAAATGGAAAAGCACTAAAATTAAAGCCATAGAATTACAAAGGAGGCTACATGAAAGGGTTTCTTAAATATTATATATAAAATGGAACACAACTTTACCAATCTATGCCATTTTGTATGTTAAAGCTAAGCAATTTGTATAATCGTAAAATTAATTAAATGTTATGTTTAAAATCCAACGAAACACATCTAAAAAACTTCGCGATATAACGAATTGGTCTGACAATATATCGTTCGTTATACCGGGATTTGCCTGTATTTACTATTATTCTATTGTCAATTGTTTACACTCTTTTTGCAAATATTAAAATAATTTCCCATTTTTGTTCTTCTTCCCGTTAATTCACAATAATTGATAACATCTCTCCAAAAATGGGATGCCATATTGCTAAATATAGGGTGCCCAATCTGGCAACATCATACTCGATTAAGACAGGAACACAAGCACCAAACTTCATCGGGAACTAATAGTGCTTAAAAGTGCTTAGCTCCCCATACAAATTAAGCACTTATGGTGTAACGAAAACACGCCTAATTGCAAAAAGAGTGTAAACAATTGAACATAGAATAGTAAAAATATGTTTAATAAATATTTTTCACGAATTTTTTGTCTGTTTAGCACTGTTCTTTCTTCGCAACTCATGACACCATTGCTACCAGATAGTGAAAATCCGCCATCTATTGCTTATGTGCCAGTTAGTGGAAGTCAGTTGTTTTCGTTGCAAATTGCTAAACTAAAATTGCTAGCTTGTAACGAAAAAATGCCTTATGTACATTTGAGTTTATTTACATGAACAAGTTTCATTAGAAGTAATTGTGAGTTATTTTTTACGTTTGTAGATTTTGGAATCGGTTTCTCTAATGAGGAACCAAATATAATCTCCCATCATTCTTTCATCCCAGTGCTCTAGGTATCGCCGCTCGATGGACATCAATTCTTGGTGAAACCTTTCGCCATGTTCGTCACTTACGTCGCCAAGATTCTCAGGGAAAAAGTTTAAATGAGAATGCAAGAAATTAATTTGCAGGGACATATTTACACCTGTTAGAATACATAACGCGAAAAAAAAGTTGGAAGAATACATACATATGCATAAATATAAAAAATATATTTCTAACCAATTTTTAACAATTTTTTAACAAATCAGTAATCATTGGTTCATATTGCGGGCTTTTATTGGATCCAAGGAAATTTGAAACTACAAGCTTAAACGACATCCATGGTGCAATTTAATATGGTTCGAAATTCACATCTTTCAACAGTTTCCTTATTTTAGGCCCATCAAAAACTCCTTCTTTGATTTTTTGAAAAGAGAGACTTTTAAATAAACTTTTTAAATATGAGAGTGAATTGCCATCTTTCCTTAAGGCTTTCACAAAATTTTTAAAGAGCTCCAGCTTATTATGCAGTGGTGGCAAATCCCAGAGGCATAAAATACCAACTACTTTTAAATCGCAACAATTTTTCCAGTCATGTTCATATTTTAAGTATTTTATCAATTTAGCCATTGTTTCGTATGATTCCTTGGTGTTGACAGCATGAGCAATGGGAATCGACGGTTTCTGAAAAGCATCTGTTATCCACAGTTGTATAAAATTGTCTGGGGCCAAAATATTTTACTGTTTCATCCCAGATGCAAGTAGTTCTGCCTTATTTTTGGTCAGTTCCAAATCTCTCACTAGATCAATGAGTTGAAACTGAGTTAAAAGCGATGACTTCTGACTGAAATTTGAATCGCTCAGAGTTGAGTACTCAGTTGGACTTGATGATGTTTCCGTTATTAGGCTGTTAGCTATACTTGGACCCTTCCTACTCCAATCTATTAACTTAGACAAAAATAGCAGTCCGGTTGTCTCCAAATCATTGGCATTCCAAATTGCACGTGAAGTCTAAAATTACAACGTTTTATTCCACAAAACATTGTAGTACACTAATTTTAAAGTACTTTCCGCATTCTTCCACTAGCCCATCGAGTAAGATTTACATGGCACGAATTACACAAAATACTAGGTTTCCACGCTTCGTTCATATTTTTAACTCATATACCAAAATATTACACATATTTTCCGCAGATGTAGCAGAAATTGTCGGGATCATTTACACATTGAAAAGTTCTTTGCCTTTTACTCATACTTCGAAATATAACTTTGTAATGTAATTTTCAGAAAATCGAATTATATCTTTAAGGCGCTGAAAAAACAAAATTTAAAAAAAAAAATTACCATAAACAATTTTTTTAATATTTTTTTCGTGTTTGTGACACCTAATTGCACCAGAAACTGTTATCCAAATCCATGATAGAGCGCTTCTACAGGGATTAAGTTAACCAGAATTGGTTAGCCAGACCGGACTGTAAAATCGCTAGGTCTCTCTGGCCTCATATGTCACAAACCAGAACAAGGGACTTGCTGAACCTTACAAAGAGGGATTTACGCCTGTTAGTGGGCGTTTTCACAGGCCACTGTAACGTTAGTGCGTTTACACCAAAGTGGTCTCTGTACGGACGAGCTGTACAGGGGAGCTTGAAACGATCGAGTACCTTCTTTGTCAATGTCATTTTCATTCTAGATGAAGATACTGCTACCTAGGTGACTTTACGATCGAAGATCTCGAAGCACTGTCATCGCAAAAAATCGTCAGCATCCTCCATTATATTAGCTGCCTGAAGTGGCTAGGGATGACAACCGCTCATCCATCTGCCTAAAAGGCATTGACCACTGCAGGAACTTCTCTACCCTCTGTCCTTTCCTCTTTTAATTCAACATTTCTCATTTTTCAATCTATAATTATACCCTCACTTTAGTGTGACGAGGGTATATATCATTTGCTACGGAAAAAAGTGTAACACGTCGAAGGAGTGACCTAAGACCCCAAGTATATTCGGAGGAAATCCGTTTTGGGTCATTTTAAGTCGAATGAGCAATGTCCGTCCGTCTGTCTGTCTGTCTGTCTGTCTGTCTGCTGGCTGGTGCGCACGATAACTCTCGAAAGGAGTAACCGATTGACCTCAAATTTGGTATGTGGTAATATTTTTTTCTATCTCCGGCTAAGTTCGAAGATGGGCTATATTGGTCCACTCCTTCTGGTACCTCCCCCACAAAGGGTTAAAATGTTGTGAAATATTGATTCTTTAATAACTGCTATACTACTTATTCGAATCTTTTGAAATTTCACACATAGTATTAGCTTATTAGTCGCTATCAACTCGAGAAAAATGGGCGAAGTCGCCACGTCCCTTTTGGTACCTCCCACACAAATGCACCATTTTGCACCAAAAGTTAACAGCTTATAACATTAATAGCAGTGTATAAAAATACTTGAAATTTTGTACAGTATTATGCTTTTATATTGCCTACAGTCCAGGGAAAAATGGGTGTTGTTACCACGCCCCTTTTGGTACCTCCCACACAAAGGTACCTTTTTGCACCAAAAGTTAACAGCTTATAACATTAAAACCAGTGTATAAAAATAAATTGAAATTTTTTACAGTGTAATGTTTTTATAGTGTCTATAGCCCTGTGAAAAATGGGCGTTATTGCCACGCCCCTTTTTGTACCTCCCACACAAAATTCCCAAATCATACCACAATTTAATGTCTCATAACGTTTATACCAGTGCACATAAATGCTGATAAGTCGGCACAGTGCAATGAATGAATTTAAAGTATCTAATGTTCAGCGAAAAAAAGGTGTATTATATAAACCCCTTCTGGTAACTCCCACACAAATTGACAGAATAATTCGAGTAATATTCAATATTACATTACTCACAAAGTGAGGGTATACCTTAGTCGGTTTACCCGACTGAAACTTTCTTACTTGTTTTTTCTGCTGTTTTCTCCAAATCTTCAATTCTTTACAGGACTAACACAATGGACCTTTAGGTCTCCGAGTGGAGTGGTGCACGCCAAATTGGTAGTGTACTACGTGTCCTTTAACCTAACCTAAACTTCTTTGCCCAGTCATTGGAATACTATAATTATCTAGAGGAATCCAGATTTTTTGTTGAAGACCTTTCATATAGTCGATGCTCTCGGAAGCTGACTTGTTCGCGAATAAACCTAGATCATATGGTGATACTACGTTTGGGTTACTGGAAGCTGTAGAGTTTGATTGCATTTTTATTTTATTATTTTTGTCTCAAAAATATTTTTATACATTATTGAATAACAATGTTTATGAAACATATTCGTAAGATGAACTTCGTATTGGAATCCACATTTTTCTGTAAGATAAATTATACTATTTTGCCGTAAATGATATTTGTCATTATATACTACAAATCTATTACAGCAATTTTCTGAAGTGTACAGTTTTTTGAATGCCATAATAGTGTTAAAGTCAGAAATGTGTATTACATTTGCGATTTCTTATATATACAGCTTTTATTTATTAAAGAATTACATTTTTTAGATAAAGCTCACACTTGCAGGTCATTTTTGAAAGCAAAACAGTAACATTTTCCGGATAGTATAGGCTTTTACTTACTTTTAATAAATGTACTTTTAATAAATTTATCATATGCTACAATTTACTACATTTTAGTAAATTTACTTTAAAGTTAACAACGGTTCTATTTTTAGTCTTTGATTTACTTTTTGGAACAAGGAACACATTTTAACGATTAAAACTACACCTTTTCAAGAGAGAGAGATTGTTGTCAATTATTGTGAATTAACGGGAAGAAGAAGAACAAAAATGGAAAATTATATCAATATTTGCAAAAGCAGTGTAAACAATTGAACATAGAATAGTAAATTTATGTTTTATAAATACATTTCACGAATTTTTTGTCCGTTTCGCACTGTTCTTTCTTCTGGGCATCTCTTAAATAAAGGAATAGCAATGGATCAAACATGGGCCAGTCTTAGACACTAGACCAGCTCTAGTGTCGTCCTCTTATAACCTAACCTATCTCTTAAATGCCGGTGAAATGCTTCCTGCGTCTGTCAAAGTGTTGTTGTATGCACAGAAAACAATAAGATGAAATTTGAGTTTGACAGACGCCGGACGCATTCACAGGTATTTAAGAGATACCCTCACAACTCGTGACACCATTGTTATCAGTCCCCATTTACATGGTAATTTTTTTTTAAGTAACTTATCGGCTTATTCTCTTTTGAAAAAGTATTTACGTTCACACGCGTACTTTTTTTTCAATACTTAACTTATTTTCATTTGTTTTGTTTCGGCGTTGCCTATGTGAATTGTTGTTCTTTCCAAGTGAGAACGAAAAACACAAAACGATGATTACGACAAGTACGAGTACGGCATACTTTTTTTCCCCCCGTTTCCGACTGCCTCTCTCGCCCACAAAACGCCGATAAGTATGCTTAATACTTAAAAAAAAAGTATCATGTAAATGCAGACTCAGATAGTGGAAATTCACAACTTTCTGCTTATTCGCCAGTCAGTTGTTGTCGTTGCAAAGTGCTAAACTAAAATCTCGAGCTTGTAACGAAAACATGCCTATTATTGAAAGCTTTGGGTAATTGCTCCGGCGGGCGTCGTTACGGTTACGCTACAGCTAAGTCACGGTTTCGTTTGCCTGCCCCAGCCTTTAATCAAAGAAAAACGTCGTCAACGCAAAAAGCGGCGTTGACTTAAAAATCGCCGTCTTCGGGTTCACACTCAGTTTTATTTTATTGTTTTCCAACTGGATATTTTTTACGATTTGATTCTCAGCGCAATAGAAAATACAACAAATAGATGCGTATTTTCAAATAAATTAAAGTACCACATCGAACTCACGAATCTCAAATATAGTCTTAGTCTGCAGTTGAAGATGCCTGTGAGGAAATATCGTCATGAAACCCGAGATGTTAGTTGCTGTATGAAATATTTATTGTTTGTGTGTAATACTCTGCTTTGGGTACGTGTAGAGAAATACTTCAATAGTCCCTTCTTTGTTAATCAGTCATGTTGTTTGTCCAGATGACAGGTTTGATTGTTTTCGCCGCTGGAATTTGGGCATGGAATGAGAAAGATGCTTTCAGCAACTTGAATAAGCTGACTTTGTTGGTGTTGGATCCTGCCTTTGTTCTTATTTGCATAGGCAGTATAGCATTTCTGATTGGGTTTACTGGCAGTGTAGGAGCTCTGCGTGAAAACACCTGTTTACTGGGAACGGTAAGTAATACCTAAGCGATCAATTTTGTTCACATATCTAATAACAAGTCTTTTTTTGTCGACAGTTCATTATTTTAGTTTGTGTTTTGCTGGTAGTAGAAGTGTGTTTCGGTATCATGTATTTGGTACTCAAGGACAAAGGCTGGGTAATATTCATGGCATGCAATCACCGTAATTAATATCTAAGTTGTAATAATTCCAATGTCTAATTGCAGATAAAAGATCAGGCCACTGAAGGTTTGCGGGCTTTCATCATACACTATCGTGAAGATCCTGACCAACAGAATCTCATAGACTGGATCCAGGAAGATTGGCTTCAGTGTTGTGGCATTGAGGGACCTAAAGATTGGGATAGTAATAATTACTTCAATTGTTCTTCAAGTGCCATTGGCAGTCGAGAGGCATGCGGTGTTCCATTTTCGTGCTGTCGTCGCCAGGCTCACGAATTGATAAAAAACAAACAATGTGGCTATGATGTCCGTAAGGAAGGATATGTAAGTTTTCACATTATATTGTATAAAAATCGTAAAAAGGAGGTTTAAAAATTGTTTAAACATTATTGTACATTTCGGGGCATTTCACAGTTGCCGATAGGAATTGATTAGATTTCCTAAAAACAATTCCAAATGTTTTTGTTTAGGCTTCAACGGATTCCGTTTGAATTTTTGAATTGAAAATAGGTAATATCGGTCCATTTTGTTTATATAGGTCCCCCCCCATATACTCGTATAGTATACGTCCGATTTGACTTCTTAACGCCATAGAGACCACAAATTTTTGATCGGGCTTAAAATTTGTAAATAGGGTTTAGTTATACCATGATCCTTTTACGCGAACAACGTTAGTTAAGTGCCCATTTGACTTCTTACAGCAACAAATATTATTTCTGTTTAATATCTGCGGTATATTATATTCATATAATAATATAACACAATTAGTAAGCGCGATTTCAAAATATGCATTAAAAGTTTAGTAAATTTATCTCCAACGTGTGTTTTACGACAATTTGAAGCAAACGTTTTATTTGGTACCATATGAAATTTCGGTCTATTTTGTTTATATAGGTCCCCCCCATATACTCGAATAGTATACGTCCGATTTGACTTCTTAACGCCATAGAGACCACACAATTTTGATCGGGCTTAAAATTTGTAAATAGGGTTTAGTTATACCATGATCCTTTTACGCGAACAACGTTAGATAAGTGCCCATTTGACTTCTTATAGCAACAAATATTATTTCTGTTTAATATCTGCGGTATATTATATTCATATAATAATATAACACAATTTGTAAGCGCGATTTCAAAATATGCATTAAAAGTTTAGTAAATTTATCTCCAACGTGTGTTTTACGACAATTTGAAGCAAACGTTTTATTTGGTACCATATGAAATTTCTTGGGTCAACAAGTAATGCCAATATTTGTATACTGAAAGAATTAGACGCATGATTGTATCTATGGGTATTGTACTGGGTGTAGCAAGTCAGTTAAATTAACACAACTTATGGTGATACATTTTCTGGCGCATATTTTTTCTGAGTATTTCCCTAAAATTATCCCCAAATGTTTTGGGGATAATTTTGGTTTTGGTTAAGAGGATTGGGGGATAAAAAACGAAAACGCCAATTTTGACTATAGGCAAAATAAATCAATAGTTTAAACTGCTCCCGAAGAACTTTAAACAGAGCAGCAAAAATAAATAATCATTATAAATATATATAACTTTATTAGTATACTAACGTTCCACTACGTTGCCACAGATTTCCGATGCCCGCCCACTTATATGGGCGGGGCCACGCCTACTTCATATATCGAAACTTCAAGTTCCCTATTTTCACACACGTACATTCAAGAAAACCGGTCCAGCCGTTTAGAAGTCTATACGGTTCAAACAAACACACATTCTCCTTCGTATGTATAGATATTTTAGGAAGGGTATTGAAGGGTATCACACTTTCTTCTTTATAAATATTCCAACTTCATGTGTGCCAGTTCAATAGACTTTGTAATCTCGAAAAACTTCTAACATCAGAATACAGATTCAGGGAACTCTTCCTATAATAAATACAAACCGATTTGTATTCTGATTGTAAAAATACGACACATTTCATTTCAAATTTTTAATTTCAAAGCCCATTAGCCAATTTTAACAAAATAACATTATACAACAATTAAGTACACTACCGAAATTAAATATACGATATATATTTTTAAACCACTTTTTAATCAATTACTTAAATGTTTAATTGACAAGTCAACTAACTCTGATACGTTTTCTTTGCCCATACCACATGCTAACCTACATATGTACATATGTAACAAATACTGCAAACCGCAAACAAAATTTATATAACTTTCAGCCGGTTGATAGACACATTTATGAACGTGGTTGTTTAAGAGCCGGCGAAGAGTATTTGGAAATGCACATTGTTTCAATATGGATATACATAATGCTCACCGTTTTTTGGCAGGTCATAATTGTTTTAAATACGTGTATTCAAACAATTTTATTCGTTTTGGGTTTGATTTAAGATTTATGTTGTTTTCTTTATAATGATTTTAAAATTACTGCATTATGTCATATAAATTTAGTTTTCTTCGGTTTTATTATATTTTGATTTTTTACTTTTTATTTTTTTTATACGCATGTTCTTTTAGAGTTTTGAGATTGCAAAAATAATTTACGACAAAGGGTGTGTTCAAGCTGGAGAAGAATGGATGGAAAGAAATCTTATTTTAATTTCAACCAGCGCTATTATTGCAATTTTCTTTCAGGTTTGTTTTATGATTTTCTTGTTTCATTTATTTTAAATTTTTTATTTAGTCTAATACGTCTTATTTTTATTGATGTATTTAGGTAGAAAATACTTTTGTCGATTTCATTTTCGATTATAATCGACTGTTCTATTACAGATACTATTTGTCATCTTTACCCAAAATCTCCGTTCTGATATTAATGCTCAAAAGTCCAAATGGCACTGACAATTGCCCAACGTTTAAGGAAGGCTTGCTGCTGTTTTAGTTTGATTTTATACCCAAAACAGAAAACTACGAGTATAAGAGTAACTTCTTATGATTAGACCTGTTTCTATTGCGCGTGGAATGCTGGTATAAAAACTATGTTACTGAGTATGTAAGTAAATCTTATGTCTATAAAATTACGTTGCCAACTTTATGATAGTATAACTTTGAAGAGATGCGTGAGAGCAAAAAACAATCTATATTTTATTGTACTTTAACTACCTGCCCTTAATATCTTCTAGTTATGTACCTTATTGAAAACTAACAAAGGCTACAAACACATACGGTATTGAATGTTTCCAATTTTGGTGGAATTTTGAGTTCGCGGCACGAGTATGTACTACTACAAAACTTTATGCTGCTAAAATGACTTCTGAAAATTATTTATTGCTACATGCTATCGAACTTTATAAATGCGCATAAAAATAATCCACAACCGTGCAAAAATGGGAATACGATATAAAATTAAATCCCACATAAAATTAAACTTGCATAAATATCGCGGGAATCAATATTTTAACATTTTTTTATACGAGTTGAAACGTGGAGCCTACATATGCATATGTTGCGCATACAATGCAATGGTCGGTCGGAAAGTAGTTGAACGATTTTTTTTATAATTTCTATTTTTGCAGTTTTATTAGAATCGATTTGACTTTTTCCAAAATCTTCCTTGAAGTATCTAAATACTTACCTGACAAAAATCAAGCCAAAAACCCCTGATGTTGATTCCGTGAAATATTATTTTTTTTTATGAGTTTATCAGAAATGTGTTAAGCCCTTTCCAAAATATTTCTTAAACTATGTATATAAATATTTGAAGTAAAATGCTGACAATTCTTGACAGCACCAGACAAAAATCGAGCCACCAGAAGTAGATTCGGTAAAATATGGTACCGCCAAACTGATGCAGTCAATGTGTTGCGAATAGCAGTGATCTAAGTATTGGAAGTTTACCGCTACATTGTCCGGAAACAATGAGTTTACTAAAACTAAGTAAGACCTTTGAACAAACAAGTTTTAAAATGAAGAACGTTGAATTTGTACCAAATACATAGTATATGTATCGGGTTTTCTAATAGGGACATAATCTTCATCCAATCCTCCATCCTTATAAGATCAAACTGGCTCAAGAACTAAAGCCACTTGATCATTTGAAAACAGGACTGTGGAGTCGGAGTCGGGGATATTTGCCCGGAGTCGAAAAATAATGGTCGACTCCGACTCCGAGATGGATTGTGCAAAATGTACCATTTATGGTATAGAATTTTTGCACTCAACAATTTTTGGGAAAACAATTCGGGTACAAAAGAAGGATAAAACATTTGAAGCTTTAAACCAAATATTTTTGTATGTCCAAAATATCTATAAAGTCAACCAAATTATCGACTTTTTATGTAAAGACAGTTGTAGGAAAGTTCTGTTTATATATGTGTTCAATTTAGCAAGATGAATATGCTGCCAACAAAATAAGAATTTTGCAAGACTATACGCTATTCCTAAGCGAGGAAAGGCCAATGACTGGCGAAGCCAACTATATGATATCGTACACCACCTTGTTAGTGCAGAAAAGCTCAGATATAGTAAATATGAATAATAATAATAAAACTAAATCTAAACTGAATTTGTTCAAATTCGACAATATGCGTTCTTGCATAAATAAACTTTACCCTGCGAAATTTCAAAATGATTGAATGCGGAATGCAGCTCCCATAACAAGGCCAAATCTAAAGAAACATTTATATCTTTGACCTGTACTCAACGAACAACTTAAGATGGACAGACAGACGGACTGCTATTGATTCTGAGTCGAACAGTATATGTATTTTAAGATGTGTATCTGTAGTATTTTTTACAAATCTGCCAAACAAAGTATAACCCCCTGTACCATAGTGTGGTGTAGAGTACAATAACTAATGAACAAACTGGATGCCTGAAGCGAAAATAATTTCCAAAAATTGCGGTATTAAAACATAGGCAGTGATTGTAGAAAATTTTAACATGATTTCATTTGAAAGTCAAGCGTCGATAAATAAATAATAAAATTTTATTTAATTACTGGTATTTAATACGTACTGTTTTGTTTTTTTTAACAAAGCTATATATTATTTTCAATAAAATGAATTCACGTCTTTGTAGAAATATAATCTCAGAAATTTATGTTATTTAACTGCCGGAGTCGGAATCGAAGCATTTTAACCATACTTAAAAAGGTTCGCAGAATGTCGCTCTGCCACTTCGTCATATATATATGCTGAGAATCTGCCTCAGCCTTATTGCTATACATACTTTCTCTCTCCCTGATATTCTTGAGCATGTGTTTTCAGACTAATGTTAACTCTCTGAAATTTGGGATACGTTTTCCTATAGGATACTGCCCACCTCTTCAGTTGTTATCAATATGCATTACCGGATAAAAGCTTTCTGTTTCCAGTTTCAGTTTGCTGTCCTGTTTTATTCTGCAAATTTTACCCTATGTCTATCCCTTACATTTTAGGTTACGTTAGGAAGGGTGGTGCATCTATGCACCTCCACTCGGTGACCCTTTTGGATCTATTGTGATACACTTCTATTTGGTCTATTGCGTTGCGCCTGGTTTATGGACGGGGGGGAATGATAGAATAAAATAGTACATGGGTTGCTAAATAGGATAGAGAGGAAATATTAAGTAGAATGGAAAGGAGAATAAAAAAAGTCAAATCCCTCTTGGATTTGCATCAAATACTCAAACACACATACTGACTTCGATCCTGACAAATGTTTCTACAGATTCAAATAAACAACGTATACATCGTTCGAACGGTCTGATTCTCTTCTTCCAAATTATTTTAGAGATTTAAAATCGGTTATTAATTAACAAAGTTATAGGCGTTCAAGTGAAAAAAGGCAAGAAAATCGGTTTTTTTACCCGTAAATCCGGATTTTGGAGGTGTCCGGGGAATTCCAAAAAAAGATTCGTGTTTTACTCGACAAGACCTACTGGAAAAATAGTATCGCGTCATTTGCTTCTCAACTTGAGTTTATTTTGTCGCACTGTGTTATCTTATTCACGAGTTCTTCTTGTTGAATTTATCTAATGACTAACTGATCGATCTGATCGTGCACTATTTGTATGTTCCCGTAAATAAAAATATTAATGTTAAAAAGTTCGTTGGAATTGGATACCATTTTTTTGCTTGATCTGTCATGTTTCCATGTCCAATCCTTAGGGGATTGATCCTCATGATGAGCCACCACACTGGTAACTAACTATTTTTCTTCGGCTTAGTCTCGTCGGGCTTGTGCGGACGTTCGTTGCAACTCTCATGTGGTAGTCACAGTATAAAATTTGATGGACCAGTGTAACCAAACATAAAATTGGGGCTTGATTATCTCGAAGACCTAGTCCTGTCTTAAATGTGACCGATAAGATGACATTAATCGGTCATGTCCCTCCCTTAGTTGAAAAAAACCTTACCATGATAACCTTTATCGGTTCTGGTCATACCTGTTGCCAAATACCTACCTTTGTTTTTCCCTACTCAGCCATTTTGATTTTAATCAAAACCGAAATTTTAAATTTTACTTATACAGCCATAATTCATATATTGATTTGATGTAGACAATAGCTTAGTACTTAAATCAAGAAATATCATCTCTAAAACAAAACGATTTCATAACCTTTGCGGGTTCTTAACCAAGAAAAACAAAGAAATGTATCCTATCCCTAATATAGCGCTATACGAGGATAATTCACCTTTCAGTGGTATTCACTTTTTAAACTAACGCGGGAAGTCTAGAAGTGAGATTTGTAAACCCAATTTTTCTTAATTCAAACATTTAATGAAGAAAAATATTGCAATAAATTTGCTAAATGTAACGTTTAAATTTTCTGCAATTCAATATATATAAATTTTTTTAAACATCTTAAACCAATAATTATGTATATAAAATGCCGAAATATTTTAGAAATAATTTATGGAAAATTTTAGTAATATAGATTAATTTTTATTTTAGGGAAATTTTTATATTTGTTTCACTAAATTAAAAAAGATTAACTTAGAATGAGATAATTTGATTCCCCTTTGCTTGAGGAGAGTATTATTTAAAATTCATTTGTTGTCTTGAGGGGAAAACTTAGTAAATCACTTTGTGTGAACGGAAAAAAATAAAACAATTTAATTGTTTCTTTATCACTCTTTCAAGTGTTTACTTTATTCGATAGTTCTTTCTATTTTCGAATCTATCGTAAGACTACTCGATCGTACAATATTTATATGTTGTAAATGTCTATCTTTTGGTAAGCAGTTCGTTGGAACTGTTTACCACTTTTTCGTGTGTCCCAAAATGACGTGGAATTTTGTATGGTCTAAATGTTGTTTTGGTTTTGAAGTTCTAGCCAAAGCTTGAACTGAAATGAAGAAACGGTAAAACTTGATAGTCTAAATTATTTGGCAAACAATTCATTGGAATTGTTTATTCTCCCGTCAGTGGTAACGGAAATGCAAAACGTGTAAATAAATAGTTGAACGAATTTTTAATGTATGATTTTCCGATTAATTCTGAGTCGGTTTATTTGGGATACATTGTTACGTTAAATCATATTAGCAGGAGTAAGTAGAATATTGGGAGACACTGTATCAACCCCACCGTTAGCTTGAGGCTCCGACGAAATTTGTAAGATTGACATTTTTATATATTTTCCATAGAACTAGATTTTTCTTTAATTTTGGTTATTACTATTATTTTGATTTTTATATTTGAAAAGGTTTTGTTAAGTGTTTTAATTTTATTGCAGTTATGTGACATTTCATTAAAAATATTTCATTTAAATTTCATAAAAAAAATCGGTACTTTTAGCAGTGCAAAATTCTTTTTTGTCGTATCCAATAAGGTCTTAGTTTCGTCGTATTCAGTTTGCGTATGTTGTCAAGGAATAAGTCGAGTGTTTCCGTATAGCAAGTTATGTTGACAATGTGGAGAAATTTGTTGTACTGTTCCATCACCTTTATTTCATCTATTAGGTCGTCATTTTACAGTTTCTTCCTTCTGGTGGTGTAGATGATTTCCTTGGTGGTTGGATGGAATTTGGCTTCTTATCTCTTAAGTCCTTCTATTTTTGGATCCACGATGAAACGTTGAAACGTATATATGTTTGATACATATATCGCGTATCCTACAGACAGCGCCACTCATCACTTTGTGTGAACGGAAAAAAAATAAAACAAATTAATTTTTTCTTTATCATTCTTTCAATGGTTTATACGTACGTAACTGGTCTGCACGGAGTTCTGCTAAGTTTTCAACTACCGTTTCTTCTTCTTCAGGGTCTCCTTCATAATATATCCTGAATTTGTGACCGTTAATAGTTATCTCGTTTTTGCCATAAATTATTATCGCACAATTTTCTTGTAGAGTTTGGTTTCCCAAAATGCAGTCGAAATATTTATGGAAATTATATATTGTAAACGTTGTGTCCGTTTTCAATGGAATCTGTATTGTATTCCTCGGGAAATGTGCATTGCGGTCAACAGTAATGACACATGCCGCTGTCTTAATATCTATCGCGGAATATGCATCTTTCATGTATTGGGGTGGAGAATGGTTTTTATTCAATAGATATGAATTTGAATTCTGTAGAACCAGTATCAATTAACAATCTGGATTTCCATGACTTTCCTCTAAGCAAGATATAGGGAAGTCTGGCGGCTCTTTCGAAGGAACTAACTGAACATTTTCCGCCTTTGCCTAATCATTCGTCTGATACTCATCTGTCTGATCACATTCGTAATTATATGGGTTGCTTTGGTAATTGTACTTACTATACTCGCTATTATCCTAATACATTTCATCACAATAATAGGGATCACTTACAGGTTATTCTTACCAGATTCCTGCTCCTGATGGTGTGTTCGACGCCTGGATTGTTCAGATGCCTCCACTTCCATTGGTTCTGGTTGCTGTGGTTAGAATGGTGGTTGTTGTGGTCGGAATGGGGGTTGCTGTGGTCTGAACGATGATTGATGTTGCCTATATGGTTACAGATGTTGCTGGAATTGTGGTCTAAAGTTCGGCTGCATCACACTAGGTTGCCAATATTGTTGTTGTGCCTGAGAATTTGTGTGGAGTTTGTCCAGCTTCGGGTATTCTTGGTTTAGGAATCCAGCTGAGCATAGTTCGTGTAGAGCTTCCTCCTTGGTTGGTGGTTTTAGTGCGCATAACACCGTCCTCATGTGTACTGGAAGACGTGATATAAATGTCTTCAACTCGTTTTGGATATTACTATTCACTTCACTCTATCTGTTTTCTTGTCCGCAGTTTTGATTTAACATGGCCCATTTGTTTTGGATACAATTATAAAAATCCATCGTACTCCCTTTATATTGAGCTTCTCTCAATTCTTGGTACATTTTATTCGCTGTCGAAAATCCTCCGAAGTTCGTATTCAGTATGGTTTTGATATCTGTCCATACTGTCAGGTGAGGATGAACTTCCATCGCTCATCTTGCCTTTCCAGTTAACTTCGACTTCACAATGTTCACGCACATTCATTGTGCCTGTTTATTGTACATTGGTGATGAATGTGGGCATGTCCTCTTTCTTTCCATCAAATTCTCTTATATGTCTCTATACATGTTAGAGGGTTAATATGAAAAGTCCTTAAGGCGGCATAGTTCAGTGCTGTATTTAAGGCTGCATTACCCGGTTGCACTGGTTGACTCATCTTAACTGATTTCGCCCAAATGTTTTAGTTTTATTATTCAAAGTTCTAAAGTACAAGTGTTTTTTGAGTTCACTATTATTTTTGTTTTTTCTTCCTTAATCACTAAATTGCGTACCCTCGAAGATTAATGCACGACTTTTGGTTTGTGTTCTTTTTACGTATGCCGATTTTTTCGTAGTACGTTTTCACGAATGTACTTTTGGGTGGGACAATCGTTTTTCGTAGGTACGTTTCACGGATTACCACAAAGGAAAAAGTATTCTTACCGACTGCGCCAGTTTTCTTCTTTCAAATGAAAGAAGAGTTTTTTAACTCCACTTATTCCTTTTCCAAATTCAATTTATTTCTTTGAGTCCTTATCCCCTCAATCCCTATTTCCGTTAGGAATAAAAGACGTGTGTTATGTTTTATTATCGGATAAGAACTGAACTTTATTGATCTTCCAGTACAATAATCTACTTAATACAATGTCTTTCTTTCTATTTGAGTATGTTCACATTTCATACAAACATGATCATTGATTTGATGAAATGATCGGAGTTATTTTATCATAAAGTAATACGATGCGTGTCGAGTCCATATTCCTATGATGAGGCACCGGATGAGTTATGGGAATGGTAACTTAGGGGAACAGTGGGTTATAACACCCCCGGAAGAAGACTCTTACCCGTGATCCAACGGAGCTAAGGGGGAGGGCATGTTTGTAGCTACACTTACTTTATTTGATCTGGACCTGTATTTCACATATAGATGTAATGGTACAATGATTATGATTACAACTTTTAATATAAGTACAGGGTAATGGGTTACTTTATGTTTAAACTTAAGTTCTGATATAAATTCAGTATTTTTAATATGATTATACTGTAATTCTTCTAGGAAATTAGATGTGTCATTTATTATTTGGATGTTTCTATTGGAATTTGGAATAATTAACGAGTTTTGATACATCCTCTTATCATACCACTTATCTAATTTTACTTTAAAATTTTCTACAGTCATCAAATGATTTTCGCATAATTTCTATGGGTATTTATAGCATGTGTGGTTAATTACTTTTTTGTATTTATATCAACTATACTGTTATGGCCAATCTCAATAATATCCATTTTAGTGTTGTTTACATAATGACATTTCATGAGCTTATAGTTAAATAGATTAGAGATACAAACGTCTTGGATTTCTTTAGGATTTGGAGTTTTATTTACATCATAATAATTTGGTTGTATTTTGTAATGTACAATTTTTCTGCAATTTCGATTTGCATTTTATTCTTATTTGGTATCGGTGGAATATATATCTCTTGAAATCTCTCAGCATTATATTGAGGTATTTTAAAAATAATTACTACATTATTCCTGTAAGTCGCTAAATTTATCTTAATTTCTCTCATTTTTTCTAGAGTTATATTATATAATTTAATTTCTTTATCACTCAGGTTGCCTCGAGTGAGTATGCCTAATTTAGACGTCAAGATCAAATTTCCTACTTTATCCAATAATTTACTCATGTGATCAATTTGGTATTTCAGTCGATAAGTTTTGTCGGTTCTTGCTGTACTGTCTTTAGGTGATTTAATATTCGAAACGCTTTTGATCAAAAGTTTCGTTTGGTCATTAGACAATTTTGTCAGATTAGCCAATTGAATATCTAATTTAGTGTTGATTCGTATTTGATCATTACTTTGGGTTATTAAATTATATTCGTTTACCTCCAAGGTCTATAATTTCCCTTCGATCTCTTCTCTATTGTTATTGTCCATTGTCCCATAAAGGTATTTTAAACCTTTCCCAAATATGTTGTTTAAACCACGTTTGCTCCTCGCATGGCGGTTTATTATACTTCTATGTCGTGAATTGATGTGTTCGATTTGATGTGATAAGTATAAGTCATCAAGGTGTGAAACTTCCTCCTCTAGTTCGTTTAAGTAGATTGTATATCTCGTGGCGTTAAATACATGCATAATCTTAATATATTTATCTATTAGCCTAGCTGAATGATTGCATATCCATGTCCTTCATTCAGGTCGACAACCTCGAGCTTCTGCGCTACCACTGGGGATATCATCAAGAAAATCGCCAGTAAGGACTTCCGGAGACCTGAAAAGACATTTCCTTTTCATGAACTGGTCTTTATGAAGAGTTGTGTTACGATTATCTAATTTATATCTCTTGTCATTAATTTACCTTGTTATTTGTTTTACTTTAGTCTCCGTTTTGGGAGGGATCTTCGTTTTGCCAAACCTAGGAATAATGTCTAGGAATCTTGCTTTCCTTGTTTCTATACTTTAACATTCTTCCTTTTGTCTTCTCTATTTCCTCATTTATTTTTTGCATTTGAATATCAGAATATTAAAAGTGTAAATCAAAAGGTTTCTGTTTACTAGAAAGATGTAGGCTATTGTTATATGCATGTAATGCTTGCAAAGGTAAATCGTTATTGTAGGCTATGTTATCGTATCCTCTCTAACTTTCAGTATAATGTTCTCATTTAAGCTGCTATGGAAACGTTCGTATCTAAATTACCGGTATGTCTATGAGGGATCGTGCAATGATACTTGTCTTCGAGATATCCTATGAATACGGGTTAGAAAAGCTCGGGTCATTATCCACACTTATCCTTTGGGGTTTCTTCATGATAAGAAACATTTTAGTTATGGCTTCCACAGCTTGTAAGGGTGTTTTGTCAAGTAATTCCTCCATTGGCGCATATTTCGTAAACATGTCTATCATGGTAAGGTAGAATATTTGATTGTTAAGAAACTAAATGTCTAGATGATAATGCACAAAGGGCCCATGTGAGTTTTTTGTCTTTTAAAATTTGACCGTGTGTATTTCTGTCCTGAAGTTACATACAACGCAGTTATTGGTAATCTAAACGATTTCTTTCTTCATATTTGGATAATAATATTTTCCCTTTAATTCCGTATACGTTTTGTCTATTCCTGGATGATTGTTTTCAAATCTATGGTGTCTATTTATGATTTCTAAGTTCTATATATTACACTTTTTCTCTCTTTTATGGTCTTATATTTTTCCTGGAGTCTTAGTAATATTTCTGTGTCCTCACAGTACTACACTGAAAGGTTATTTTCCATGGCCTCATTTTATATTCGCGTCATCAATTCGTCGTTGAAAGTCTCATAAGCGTATACTATTCTGTTCTTATCAAATATCCATTCATGCGTCGTTCTATTCTGGCTCTTTCGTTGTTGAAGGCGTCTTTCTATTTTAATAAAATTATGGTCATCTCCATCAGCACTATGAATCGTAGGTATAGGTGAAAGTGGTATTTCACTTAAGACATTTCCTAGTAAAAGTTTCCCATTCACTTGTTTCAATTGATCTTTGGTCAATTTATGGCATTTCTTGTAATGTTCGTACAAGGAAGTGACATGCTTATATACTTTATTACAAAGTTCACAGGAAAAGTGATTTCTATTCAAATGTTCATCTAAGTGTCTTCTGAGGAGATGTGGTCTGGTATATATTTTATTCCAGATCTCGCACTTACGTTTTCCCTTAGCAGTAATTGCATTGACCTCTCTAATTCTTGAGAGAGCATCGGCCACTTTGTTGTCTTTTCCTTCTACATGTTTGATATCGAATTAATATTCGTTTAACATGATTTTCCAACGGATCTATTTGAAATTGGGCTCTTTGAGATTCGCAAGCCATATGAGGTGTTTTTAATTCAAACTTTCTACCGTAATGATAATGTGAAAACGTTTAACCGCCCAAACAATGGCAATTAATTCTATTCAACCGTAGAATAATTAATGTCATGTTTATTCAGCGTGCGTGAAGCTTTAATTACTCTCTTCAATATATGACCTGTTCCTATCTGTCAAAGGTTTCACAAATAAGTGTTTGCTAAATTTGTCAATAAATGTAAAAAATATCTGTCTTTCTACCATATACAGGGTCCCCCATATTCGACGGACCCATCTGGCAACGCCATAACTTTTGACAGAGATGTCAGATCGCTTAATGACATACCGCGTTTGAAGCGTCAGTCCAAGCAGATTTTTACCATGGAACAATACACGCCACGCGAGCGCCTTAAATAGTTGAAATTTACATTCAACAGAAGAAGTCAATTGTGAAAACTCAACGTGCTTTTAAAATATTAAAAAATGTGGCCTTCTAAGAACACCATTAAGCGTTTATACGAAAAATTTTCGACTGGTGAGGCTCTTTCTAATCCGAAGAGGCCAAATAAAAGTCGACCAAGGCGATCGGCCGAGAATATCGCTGCCGTACGAGCCAGCAGCGTGAGAGGTCCCCAAGAACATCCCAAAAACGCCGTTCTCAGCAGTTGGGCATGGCTCGGTCCACTTTACAACGGATTATTCGCGTTGATTTGCATTTGTTCCCGTACAAAATTCAATTGACGCAAAGATTGTTGCCTGCGGACAAGCCTCGTCGATTGGAATGGGCCCAACGAGTCATCGAAAAAAACATGGGTCCGTCGAATATGGGCAACCCTGTATAAGTCACCGTGTATAATGTGATTCACATGGTCTGCTGTTGGACTTTGCTGATATTTAATTTTCTGTCCATGTTTTGCTTTCTGACAAACTATGCAATTGTTAATATATCTCCTAATAATATTCTTCAATCCTGGGTAATAATAAGTGTTTTAATTCCTGGTAATTTTCGTCGATTACCCTATGATTCAATTTATTGTGTTCTTCTTCTACCATTTTAAATGCTAACTCTTCTGTCCGTAAATCTACTAATTTCTTGTTACACTTATACATTTCTATTTTTGAAAACCCATAGAATTTCACAAAAATGTTCTGAAATTTAAAAAAATAAATGTCGTCCACAAAAGAATATTCCTACTCTTCCCCCCCATGTCGATTGATCTTAATATCTCGAGTAAATCCTCCTGGCAGTTTATGTGTTCCTTTAAAAAATAATACCTAGTACTTTTATGTATGTTTTCTGAATGTATCGAGTCCGTCATCCTTTTCCCTGCCTTTTCATTTGTCACGATTATCTGTGTTCCAAAAAAGTTCAATGGTTTCTCTGAAAATAGTATGTGATCTAACATATCTTCTACTCCGCTATGAATGGTTTCCCTTGTTGAAATTACGTCTGGTCTATTCAAATTGTTTTCCTTTGGTCGTTCTGTGTCTGCTGGTTCTACATAAATATTTCCTTCATTCATATTTATCTCAAAACTTTGTGTGTCTGTGTCGTTCATATTTTTTATGTCGTTAAAAATTGTATCAAAAAGTTCATGTGGTTTATGGTCAAAATATTCGTCCAATAAATCCAATGAATTATCTGAATCTGTATGAATACTCTCCGTCTCCGACTCACTGCTATCGTCCCCTGTCTCACTAACTGATTCTACTTCCGACTCTTCGTCTTCAAAATTATGAAATTCTTCCGTGTTTGATTCTGTATCTATATTATTTATTTCCTCTTCACTCATCTTTAATCTACTCAAAAAGTCTGCTACTTGATTTTCTTTTCCTTTTATGTATTCTAAATCAAAATCATACTCATTTAAATTCAATTTCCATCTGTGTAATTTCGCGTTTGGTTCTTTGATGTTCGCTAGCCAAATCAGTGGTTTATGATCCGTCTGTAACTTAAATTTTCGTCCATAAATATAAGGTCTGTAATATTTGGTTGCGCAAACTATCGCTAATAACTCCTTTTCTATTGTACAGTATTTTTTCACTATCACATAAAGTCCTACTTGCATCACTAATTGGATGTCCCTTTTGTGATAATACTGCTCCTAAAGCGTTTCCAATTGCGTCTGTTGTTAAAACAAACTTTACTAAAATCTGGATGTGCTAGCACTGGATAATTGGTAATTAACTCCTTCGATTTTTTTAAAGCGTTAATATATTCTATATCTCTAGTATCAATTTTCCTGTCCTTCTTTATATATTTTACCATTGGGTAAGCTACTTTGCTATAGTCCCTAACAAACTTCCTGCAATATCCTGTAATTCCTAAAAATGATTTTATTTGTATCTGCGTTGTTGGTAAAGCTATCTTCTTTATTACTTCTATTTTGCTTAAATTTGGTTTCAACTCGTTGTTAGAAATTGTATGTCCTAGATATTCTGTTTCCCTCATGAAGAAATTACATTTATCTATCTGAACCTTTAAATTATATTTCCTCAATCTGCTAAAAATTTTATTGATCGATTCTACATGTTCCTGTAAACTAGTACTGAAATTTAATATGTCGTCTAAATATACTACACAAATTTTATTTATGTAACCCTGCAAAATAAAATTCATCATTCGTTGAAATGTCGCTGGTGCGTTCTTCAATCCGAATGGCATCCTAACATACTCGTAATGTCCAAAGCTTGTTGAAAATGCTGTCTTTTTCCTATCATCTGGGTGAAGTAGTATCTGATGAAACCCTTTTGCTAAATCTAACGTCGTAAAATATTGTGCTCTGCCTAACTTGCTAAAAATGTCTTCGATGTTCGGTATTGGAAATTTGTCTTCTATTGTTATCGCGTTCAATCCCCTAAAATCGATGACCAATCTCCACTTCTTCTTACCAGAATTTTCCATTTTCTTTGGAACTAGCCATAATGGTGTGTTGTATGGTGAAGTACTATTCTCAATTATTCCGTCCTATAACATCCTATAATTCCGTCGTACTGTTTCTTATGCAAAAAGTCATAAACTAAAAATTTCATTGTCGTATCTTGTTCATCTCCAAATTCGTCCGGTAAATAAGTCATTATTTTCTTGTCAATATTTGTCTTTCCGTTCGTTGTAATCAGTATCCTATTAGTAGATAATTGTCTCTGCTTTTCTAATGGAAATACTCATCTGCGAATTACTGAACATTCTGCTCCTGTATCTACCAATAATCTAAGTTTCTTTCCGCAAACGTTAACTAAAATTATGGGAAATAATCTTGCTGAATCTCTGTCTGGATAATCATCGACCTGGTAATTATCTACGTCAATTGGTTCTGGGTTGTTCTTACGTTGTGCTGAATACTGTTTTCGTTGCTGTGACCATGTGTTGTTTTGTTTTTGATTCTTATGATGATCCTGATGGTTATTATAATTCCTACTGTGTCCAGATCTATCATAATTCTGTCTCTTGTCAATTTGTCTGTTATCTTGTTGTCTATTATCGTATTGCCTGTTATCATACTGTCTATTATACTGTCTATCGTGATATTGTCTATCATTATATTGTCACTTATTATACTGCCTATTATTGTACTGCCCGTCATCAGATTGTCTATTGTTATCCTTCTTATCGTCCACTTGTTTGCTATAATTGTTGCCACTTTGCCTATTATCATAGTTCCTGTTCCTGTAGTTATTATATTTATCATATTTTGTCTAAAATCTTAAACGCTTCTCCTAACGTATTTATGTTCATTGCTACCACAATAGAACATGCGTTAATTGGAATTGAATTCTCCAAAATTGAATTCTCGTTATCTGCTGGTGTTCTATCCCATGGTTTGTCATTTGATAAATGGTATTTGTTATTTAGACGTACTAGAATCCCGTTCCAATAATTATATAAGTCTGTAATATTCCTAAACATCGCCTTACTAGCTATCTCTTTAAGTTGCAAGTAACTGAGCTTTTCCCCGAATTCTTTTTGCATGATTTTTCTTTAATAGAGCTGCGTTCGCTTTCCCTATAATTTTCCGTCTAACTCCCGTTAGTAATCATTTTTCTTTTTTTCTTCAAATGTTTTTCTTCACTAGATTTCGAGATTTTTAAATGTTTTTATTATTTTTCTTTAGTTATTTCGCTGACCAAAATTGTTTTTTTATTTATTTAAATGTTTTATATATTATTTAAATGTTTTATATATTATTTAAATTTTTTTTCACTATAATTTGGATTTGGATAATTTGGCCTCTCGTACT